>OW964576.2:19962377-22362377 GCA_943138885.2 Tholera decimalis | reverse complement strand
GTGCTCTTGGTATCTCATCAACAGTTGGTTCTTGATTTATTAAAGTTTGCACGCAACTCGGCCAATCAATATTTGCTTGCAACCACTCTCCGTACGTATTTCTAAACTTATCAAAGAATCGTTTAGATTTCTGCCACCTGTTTAAAGCAGCTCGCGTGAATCTCCGGCAAAATTCTTTGAGAGTTACTTGATCTTCGGCAGAAAGGCAATCGCCTATGCGGGACACAATTGCACTAAACAATACTGCATGATTAAATGAAGGACACTCACTTTTTAGAAGAACAAACAAATCTAAGTTGGTGATTAAACTTTCCATTCTAAGATTTTGTAGTCGCAAAGCAAATAGTTTTAGTGTTAGCAGTTACACGGTTGTGAACAATCTAAATTATGGAACAAAATTATAGCCCTTTTATTGTATAAAGTCAATAATTAGTTAACTACCCTCATTAAAGTTATAAAAGATATGATAATAAAAATTTATAATCGTCAAAAACATTTCGTAGAACTCATAGTAGAACTAATCAACATTAGCAAATCACATTAGCTCACTAATTATAAAAAGGTGAATGCAGTTCTTAGTTGGTATTGTTGCGAGATATTTCAAATCATTTAATCACTTAATAGGCTCATTAGAATCAGAAGACTACAACCATCATTCTAATTACTTAATTACTTGTCATCAGACTCATTAGATGACTACACAATATGTTATTTTGTATTTTGAACGTATGCAAGGTTTTAAAATTCCTTTTGTGTCGATATTATTATGTGTCCGGTTATGTTGTAATCATACTTTTAGGGTATGATCAATTAACAATTTCATTCCCCTATCTTTCTAAAAGAAGCGACAGCATGGGCACTTTGACACTGATATTCAACTATTTGGTATTGTTGGAAATTTTACAAGATCAACAAGATACTACAGACCTCTGTCTAGTCCTTCAGGTCTATAGGGGTGATGCTATTTTATGTTAAGAGTTGTTAAAGCTCTGAATTCTTCAACTTAAACACTAAAAGGAACGTTTAATATGTAAAAATAAATAAAAATATTTTGACGATTTTTTAAAAAAAAAAGGCATCTACAACCATTATGTAACGTATGTCAAAAAATCATAAATAATTAGTACTAAAACCTCCTATAAGGATATTACGGTTATCGCTGCCGTTTCAGAGATATTTCGATTTTTCATACTAGCTCCATACAAAATTTTCGTAAAAAAATTATAATTCCTTCGTTTTTGTGCAGAATCAATTCTGGTGTCATTTTTGTATATTGTTATAACAAATAGAAGTGATATCCGGCACAAAAACTGGCACTTGCAAAATAAAATGCCTAAGTCTATGAAAGCCGTTTTTCAGCCCACCGTGTACCGGTGCGATAGAACTACCGGAATTGCGGCCACCGCAAGGCAGTGCGCGCACGGCCTTATACGCACGAAACCTTTTGGGAATACTTTCATTGTGCGTACTGCTAAGGAGTGGAATTCCTTGCCGGAGTCTGTGTTTCCCGCGGGCCTAGACAAAATCCATTTTCTGTAAGCGTTAACGCCAACGGAAAAATTAATTGTATGGAGTTGACATTTACTAACACGTGACAATCACGTGACATGTGGTTAGCAAATGTCAACTCCATACAATTTAATTTTTCCGTTGGCGTTAACGCTTACAGAAAATGGATTTTGTCTAGGCCCCCTGATCACTATAACCTGGGAGTCTTTAAGTCAAGAGTGAATAGGTTACTTCTAGGCAAGCATGCTCCATCTTCGACCACATCATCACTTACCATCAGGCAGCACAGGATTATGACACCCTGTCATATTCCTGTGCACGCGCCTGCGGCGGAGTAATCGGTCACAAAAACTTTGCCTTTTATAGATTTTTAGCATAGCCACAGCCACGCATCGTAGCATGGTGGCGATGCGTGGCTGGTGGTCAAACGCAAGCCAATAAAATAAAAAAATATGTCATTTTTGTATTAAGTAGGTATACCAACTTTTCGATACAGATATACGGGCAACTTATAGTGGCCCATTCGGGGCAACTTGGTTATATTATTAAAACGCTTATTAAATCACTTTTTGTTTTTGTTTTTTTAAAAGAGAACTAGCAATGTGGGTAGAATTCATATTACTAGTAATCTTGTTAACCCCTCCAATTAAGCTGAATACGCTTGTGTCTGGAGTGGGTTCACAGTAATAGTGTAAGGTGGCGTTCGAAACCGCAACCTGGCGATCACAAGGCGTTGTCTTACACATAATTCTATGTACTACTTAAAATTTCAATACAGTGTTAGGTTTCTTTCCTGACACATTGTCTAGAAAGGTTTGGGTGAGGCTTTAGCCAAACAATGGGAAAATATAGGCAACCTCCAAAAAAAATTGGAATTTTTAACCGTGCCAAAATGTCATACTCCTCCGTCTGCTCACATTAGTGTTGCCCAAAATCAGTCTTGGTCTTGTTCTTTAATTTTTTCGAGACTAAGACCAAGACCGCCTAATTGTAGCAAGACCAAGATCAAGAGATTTGAGCAGGAACAAGAGTAAGCCTGCTACACTCTTGCGTCTTGCAGCTAGGTCAGACTGTCATTTTGGTTGTGTTGTTGTTATTAAAATGAGAAATCTTACATTTCAGTAACACAGGGGAAGGGTGGGTGATGCGGGGTAAACAATGAAACATAGGTAGCTCTAAAAAGAGCTATTTATGTGTTCTCCAGTTTTTGTAGTTTGGATTGTTTGTCCGAAGCCGGACTTCGGATCATTTGATGAAGACTTTAATGCGCTGGCTCTGGAGATACGGTAGGTAGCTCGATTGATTAGAACATCGGCACGGATCACCGAGGTCGTGGGTTCAGACCTCACCTGTGTCAGTTGATATTTAGAAATTCTTATTAAATTTATTAATTTGGTTGGCCTTTACTATGCCTATGTTAATTCAAGCCTGTTACGTTGTTCTAAGATCTAAACTAACGTTTAATAAATAGCAATAGGATATTAGTTAATTGCAAGACTTGCGAGACCCTTGCTGCAAAACCAATACCAAGACAATAACAAGACTGGAAGCACAATATTAAGACCAAAACCAAGACCAGGTGTATTGACGCAAGATCAAGACCAAGACTGGCTAAGTCTCGTCTTGGTCTTGCATTTGGGAAAGACTAGCGCACATACAGAGATTAAAATTCTATGCACCATTCTTTTTTACTTTGTTCATCTTCTACAAAAGTTCCTTCTAACCTACAAGGTTTCCATAAAATTAAACCAGTATAGATTGTATGGACTTTAAAAGAGACGCAACTCTGAGTTTGTTTCTTCTCAGGGTAGTCAGTTAGGAAACACCACCCTCATCTACTTAACATTTACGAAAAAAATGTCGTGTAAAAGTGTTATTTAAAAACTCAATTTGCAAAATAAAGATCATTTATCATTTATAACTCAGGAACGTTGAAAATACCACCTACAATGTTGAAAAACATAGAGCTTATAAAACTTAGGTATTATATGTCACCTATCCACAGACTAACCTCGGTCAGTGTTGCTTAACCGTGTAGATCAACCCGTGCAGCTGTTATTATTTAACAAGATCAATAATTAATAGTTCAAGATCAATAATTAATAGTTCAAGATCAATAATTAATAGTTCAAGATCAATAATTAATAGTTCAAGATCAATAATTAATAGTTCAAGAAGAATAATTAATAGTTTCTTAAAAAAGTTGCCCGTATGCATGCAACTTAAGAATGAACACGGCTTTCGGTTATGCAATCACAACACATAATTCCATTGACCAGTGACCGAGTGATACAGTTAGCAACCAGATAAATAACACCATTGAGTGTGTCCGCTCGAGAAGCAGGTTTCAAGATAGTTCGTTGGCCGGCAAAGCTTTTTTTTTATTATTATTATTAACTTAATTGACTTTTAATATATCTTTGAATCTTTTTGTATTTAAATTTCTACATTTGTATTTTAAATTTGGAAGCCGAGCAATTGTTTGAATTTGTGTATTTTTATTTTATTTTATATGGGTCTTGGACCTGAAATAAATGAATTTTATTTTATTTATTTATTACAATTTGTTGTTTTTTTTTTTTGCTTGGATGTTTGCAGATGCAAATATAAATGGCTTCGCTGCCGTCATTTGCAAAGAATGTATCTTCCTGATGGCACAAGTTTGCGGCAGTAGCAACACTATACTCAGTGTATTCGTAGATTGGTGGGTTCCCCTATGCTGCTGAGATTTGAAAGGATTTTCCCGATTGGAAGGATTGATCCCGTGGGAATTCCAGGATAAAAATTAGCCTAAGTGTTATTCCGTGATCTCAACTATCTACTTACCAAATTTCATTCAGATCCGTTCAGTAGTTTTTGCGTGAAAGAGTAACAAACAAACAGCCATCCATCCATCTTCACAAAATTTCGCATTTATGATATTAGTAAGAAGTAAGATTTTATAATGATGTCCTTGAAAACTGGTAAATCACAAGTGTACACGATTGCTTGCAAAACCCTCATGAAACATAATCAACACAAATATTTCGCAAGCGCTCAAATGGCACAAAAGTTCACTTTCGTAGCAGGAGGTTGCGTGTTTGTTACCTGAGTTGGGTACCTTCTAGGTCTTGGATGACAGATTTCGTAACTGAAAGTAAATATATATATATATATCTGTAGGTGAAAGCTAAATGACCTTAAGTCCATTTTTTGACATTTTTATATTTTAAATGATACTTATTCAGAATACCCCAATTGATCAAATGGTAAAAGCCATAAATTCCTAGAGCCGCTAATTTCGGAGATGTAAAATTATAAATAACATTAAGTCCCTAGACGTGAAAAAGTAAATGGTCGTATGGTTACTTAATATTGTTCACTATTTAAACAATAAATATAGATAAATGTTAAATGATTGTATGTGGGACTTACTGTTCTTTACCATTACGCTCGCGGAATAGATTTGCGCGGATGCATCGTACCTACGATTCCCGCTGTGCCCCGGCCATGCTTTCTCTCCGTTAAGTTTGATTTGTGTTTCGTGCAATACTAGACATACTCGAAGACGTACTCGCGGCTGCAATCCCTCTCTCTCAAAGTGCACCTCAGCAATATCCAGGGTCTGCAAATCTCGTTGCAGTCCACCACATCCTCGAGACTGAAAAACCTGCACTTTTGTTTCTTTCGGAGACGCAGATCAGAAGTCCGTCAGACGTGTCGTATCTTTCATACCCAGGGTTCACCTTGGAGCACAATTTCAAACCACGTGCAGGTGTATGCATGTACGCCCGCGACGACATCTGCTATCGGCGTCTCCGTAACCTTGAGGACTCCAGGTTCTCGACGCTTTGGGCTCTGGTGGACACGGGCATGGACAAAATTATTTATGCCTGTGTCTACCGCTCGCACAGTGGAGATCAGGAGACAACCAGGCTCACACAGTACATCAGTGAGGCGGCAGATGCGGCCCAGCAGCGGTACCCTTCAGCTCAGTTCGTGTTACTGGGGGACTTTAATGCCCATCATCAGGAGTGGCTCTTCCCGTATCAGTGCACGGGTAATGCTGGGCGAGAGATGCACAATCTTGCGCTTGCATTAAATCTCACTCAGCTGGTCCAGGGAGCAACGAGAGTGCTGGATGTTGAGTCGCACACAGCCAATTGCTTGGACCTTCTGCTGACTACAGATTCAAACCGCTACTCGGTAACGACATTTTCACCGTTAGGTAGTTCCGACCACTGTCTGGTGAAGTCTGTATCCGTCTACTACCCGCCCGATCCCAGCCTAAGAGCCGGGGCACACGATGCGTTGCGGCGGCGGTGCGGCGCCGGAGCGGTGTCGCTGCGTCGTCTTACATAGAAATATCTGTGGCATGCACACGATGCGCTCCGGTGCCGCACCGGTCTTGCAACCACCAAGACGAGGCGGGGAGGGGTGAATGCGTTGCGACGTCGGAGCGGCACCGCTCAGTTGTTTTGCGTCACAAGGAAGGACACACTCTCGCTCGTTTCGATTGTCTGTCAACAGACTGTCCAACGCTGCTACGGCGCCACTGCGACATAACAACGTCACGGCGCCGCACCGCTCGTGTGCCCACTGACACGGTGAAATCTTTGCGGTGCGGCGCCGCAACGCATCGTGTGCCTCCGCCCTTAATGGCAAACGGCGGATATGGTGATACAAGTCAGCGGATTGGGATGGCATGCGATCTTTCTTTGCATGTTATCTTTGGCAGCCTACTTGCTTCTCTCCAAATGATTCATCGTCGTGCGCAGCCGCCGTGGTGGATGTTTTGCGACAGAGAATGAAGTACTACATTCCGTTCTATGACCTAACAATGTCCGGCAAAGCTCGATCGAAAGCTTGGTTTGGCGCCGAATGTGATCGCGCTGTAGCGCTTTAACACGCGGCGTACCTAGCACGGGTTGATGCTCGAAACTGCAAAGCAAATGACGTGATTAAGAAGAAGAGAGCTTTCAACAGGGCTGCCAAGTCCTGTAAAAAGGTTTTGCGGAGGGCTCGGTTTGACCACGTTAGCCGAATCGGGAACAAACTTGCTTCATACCCTGCTGGCAGCAAAGTTTTTTAGTCCCTGGCAAAGTCGGTCGAATCGAACTTCTGTCACCCCTCACTACCACCACTGCTTAAACCTGACGGGTCTCTAGCCCACTCCGCTGAGGAAAAAGCAAACTTGTTTGCCGCTCTTTTTGCGGAGTCTTCACGTCTAGATAGTAGTGGCGCTCACCCTCCTGTTGCTCCTATTGGATGCGGGACGTGTATGTCGGACATTCGCATCCATCAGAAGGACGTCCGTAGAGTGCTGCGTAATCTTGACGTGAACAAAGTTAGTGGCCCCGACGGAATACCAGCAATTGTTGTTAGAACTTGTGCGCCTGAACTGTCTCTAATTTTGATGCGCTTGTTTCGCCTTTCGCTTGAGACTGGAAAGGTGCCGAAAGCATGGAAGCTGGCTAACGTGCAGCCTGTGCCCAAAAAGGGCAGTCGTGCTGACCCGGCCAACTACAGACCTATTTCAGTCACGTCCCATACTCTGTAAGAGTATGGAGCGTGTACTCAATAGTAAGCTCCTGGCATACCTAAAAGCCATCGACATCCTCAGTGACCGACAATACGGCTTTCGAAAAAACCGGTCTACTGGGGATCTTCTAGCGTATGCTATTCATATCTGGAGTGAGGCTATCGAGAAGCACGGGGAAGCACTTGCTGTCTCCCTTGACATCTCTAAGGCCTCTGACACGATAGCCTTATTGCTAAGCTACCTTCTTTCGGTTTACCCACCCAACTTTGCGTTTGGATTGAAGATTTCCTGAGATCGGTCCATTCGAGTGGTTATTGATGGCAGCTCATCTGGCCAATTGGCAATTAATGCCGGGTTCCCTCAGGGGTCGGCTCTCTCAGCAAATTTATTCTTAATAAGAAATAGAAGGAGATCCCTAGAAGACTTTGCCATGCCTATATTGCAGCCTATTCGGTTAGGCCACAAACTTATAAGCACTAAAAAATTTCAGGATTCACAGAAAGCTCTGCAATGGATTCCACCCATTTTTCATAATTTTTGTAATACATTAGCCCACGAGGGTACAGCATGTGACTTACCAGAATAACATTAAGTGTTTTGTTTAATTTCATTTATTTTATTAAAGATTTTAAAATACAAAGATTTTTTATTTTTATTAAATAAAACATATTATGAATAATGTTATTTCATTTTTAATGTCATTAAAACTTTTTAATATATATTTATATGATGTTGTATCGTACCTAACTTATAAAATAATAAAATTTACTATACATTATTGATACAGGAGAGACGTAAGTACCGTCATACTATAAGATATCTAGTAAAGCTTCAAAGTTAAAGAACCTTAAGTCCGATAATACAGCCTGAAGAAACTATATTTGTTAAAAAAATATCTCAATATAATAGCTTAAGTACCCATCATAATCATACTTTTTATTCGACAATGATACGATAATTACTTTTTATACTCTGTCGATTTTAATGTCAAATTTCGGGTATGGACATCTTTAATGAGCGCTACTGAATACTTTATAAAATGTGACTTAAGGCCCTTCACCTTTCACCTACAGATATATATATTCATTTATTTATCAGACAAAAAATATCCATGAAATTGTTACTAGGTGCACTTAGAATTAATGTTAGTATCTTAAATTTAATTAACACACACAACGCAACACAATTATTTTACACAAATTAATCATAATAATAATCAGGTTGAACTAAATAAAAATAAATCATTTTAATTACAATGTCAATGGTTCAAGTTGATGTCACTTGGTTTTTTTTTTAAATAAATAATTATAACAATAAGAAAAAAAATACAATAATTTCACTTTCGAAAATAATCTAAACAAAATAATCATTTTTAGGAAACAGATAAAAGTGGGTCATCATAAATGTGTTCCAAATACGCTATTTTTTAAAACTATGTACACGTATATAATGCCGCAGTATTGGGCAGTCGTATTGGCCTGCCACAATACTGAGAATGCTGTTACGACTGTCCCGGGCACGCCTGAGCAAAGATGCTGCTCTCTTTCTAACAATGACATGGAAGCCATCAACATGTGCATGGAATGGCATGGAAAGGAAACTTTCTTCTCCTATTTCAGCAAATAAGGTAATAAAAAAAATAAAAAAAAAAAGGGATTGAATAAAATATTTTATGTCTTTGTTTATTACGACTGAGCCCGCTCTTGACCTCGATCTCGCCTGATGGTAAGCGATAGGTGATGGTCTACGATGGAATGAGCGAGCCCAGAAGATGCTTGTTCAATGTTCATAGGCCTTTCACATTCACTCTCGCTTTAAAGGCTGATGGATCATAATACACGTGTAATAGAATAAACGCAATTCCTGAAAGTAGTTGGTTCAGAATCGGCTTCTGAATCGATTTCCGTCATAAAAATAGGTGTCAAATTTTGATGGAAAAATCTTTCATTTAACTTAAAATAGAAACACAGTATCATGACAAATTAACACAATCCTTAATTTAAGGAAATTGTGTGCGTGTCGCGTTGGCCGCTAACATTGCATGAGTGTATGCGTCTGCGTAAGGATATTATATGATGCACATACGTTTTGCGTTTAGTAAGGATAACTAGGTATTTTATAAAAAAAATGCCTAGGTTTGGTTTCAATTTATGTAGTTAGTTACGGATGTTGTTTTAGACTTATAATTTAATATTCTAATTGGGGTGTCTGAGGTATTGCGCTTAATCTGTTACACGTTGTAGGTATATGGTGTGGAAACCAATACTATACTAATATTGTAATGTGGAAAAGTTCGTTTGCTACAAAAGTACTGGGTAGATTTGGATGAAATTTGGTAGAGGTCTTTGTTCCCGTGGATTTTATCACAATAAAAAATATAACCCTCCTCTTTTTTTTGCAGTTGGGTAAAGCCGTAACCTTCCGCCAATTTAAACAAATAAACTAAATTTAAAAAAAATATTTAAAAAATAAACTAAAATATAGCATCCAGAAATTCGTGAGCATCGCTGTCCACTGGTAATGTGCCCAAAAGACTGGCGGTATTGCCACTTTGTATAGCAATGCTTAACCTCTGCCCAGGGTAAAAGCTAGCCCTTGGGTCACACGAAGTGTCAAATAGGCGTCGGGATAGATCTTTAAATAATTTGTGAGCACTCGGACACCACGACCCCAAGGTTTCAACCCCAAACGGCTCGAAAATATAACTTGCCGCCGCTTGAGGTTCTCAGCACCCGCAGCGCCAGCGCCAGCACAGCAAGACGAGCTAGAAAGATGGGATGGTGCAAGAGTATCCACAGAAGTTGCGTCCTACACTAAAGGCCTACCCATTTACCAAGGAAATAAAGACATGCCGTCCGATCGTTTGCCATCGTCGCGTGCCAGGCCATTGGGCTCTAATACAGCCGGAACGCCGACGGTGACAAGAGCTAGTCGGATGATGTCGTTAATATACGCGTGCCGTGCTATGCGACCCGCGCTGCGGCCACATGAAGGCCGTGGTGTCCGAGGCTGTTGACAACTTCGCCACAGTGGCAGCGATGAGCAAAACAACAGGGAGCACCTAATCGAAAGATTTAAAGGGTAATTTAAATAAATAAAATATTTTAGAGCGTACTGCTTTGAAGTTTAGTAAATATTAAGTGTTAGATAAGATTTTTTTAATTTAAATATGTATTTAAATAAATAAAATAAAAAAAAACCTCTTAAGAGACCAATATTGAACCCTCTATCAGCAACGCCTGTTAGGGCATTTTCCATGGTACATTTTACGAAGTTTCCACTAAAGCGATTACCGTTAGTAAAACGTAAATGTTCATCACAGATTGTTTGCAGATACAATGTTGTAGTTCGTGATTTTCGTTTATGCCGTCTATCTCTAAGTACCTAAATAAATTATAAATCTACCTCTTACATAAATTAAAGTATATCATGTATCTCATGAGGCAATGCTTCACTTAATTATATTTATAATACTATTATTGAACTCCAACGAATCTCGTATCGCCAAATCTTTGATTTTCCGTATTTTCCGACATTTTGTACTGTCACAAATATTTTAAAACTAAAAATAGCCAAAACGGTCCAGCTGTTCTCTAGTTTTAGCGAGACTAACTAACAGTCATAGATTTTTATATAAAGGTACTGCACACTGAAAAAGAGAATAAAGTAATACACTTGATAAGTGATCAGAATACTTGATAGCTTGTAGTTCATATATCTAGTACCCTAGTAAAAAGTTTATTTAATAGTGTTTTTCCATTAATTAAAGATAAATCTTTTTTAAATGCCTAATGTCCACAAAAACATGTCAGTACTCCAAACGAGTGGCTAGAGAGACGCCATATCGTCCTCACCTTCCGCAGCGCCTGACGCAGCTACTGATCGGACATGGCTGTTTCGGGAGGTACCTGTTTTGGATTCAACGGGAAGAAACTCCCGGGTGTCGTCATTATAGGGACCACCCGGAGGACACGGTGGAGTATACAGTGGAGGTGTGCCCTGTTTGGGTGGAGCATGTCTTTGTTTCTTTATTTTTTTAAATATTTGTATGTATATATATGTTTTGAGAACGTTATTTATTGTTTTGTATTTTATATAGATAATTAGTACACCGTGGACTACCCGCGTACTTATTTTCTCCTTCTGTGTCAAATCCATCCAAAGGTTGTCTGTAAAAGATCGCTTTTAGCGATAAGACCGCCCATTGGTATAGTGGTCAGTGGTCCTGACTGCTATGCGCAAGGTCGTGGGTTCGATTCCCACCTAGGACAAATGTTTGTGTGATGAGCACGGTCATTTGTTCTTTGTATGGGTGTAATTTATCTATAATATGTATGTATTTTGTATATATGTATGTTTATCAGTTGTCTAGTATCCATATCACAAGCTCTGCTTAGTTTGGGACTAGATGGCGTTGTGTGAAAACTTGTGGAATATTATATTATATTATATATTATATTGTATCACCCTTTTTAATTGTTAAGTCCATAATTTTGTTTTTACTGTTATGGTGTACAATACGGAATATATCTATCTATCTATCCGTGGCGGCGGCGACCTCTCTGGCCCTGATTCAGGCCATGGTGCGGGGCGAGGGGGAATGGTTTGCAGGCGCCTCCTTCTGCGAAGCAGTCATGCTAGCGAAGGAGGACGCTGAACGCGTGAGGGAGAGACCACTTTCTTCCACGCCCCAGCCGCTGCGGGAGACGCCCCAGGCGTCGTCGGGGGTCGCAAGCCGATCTCCCGTAGAGGCGGGCCTGCGGACGGCGAGCAGGGGAGCTCATCGTCCGGTAAGGACCAGGCCCGAGTCGGTGGCACGCTGTGTTCCGCGCGTGTCTCAAGGAGCAGTCAGCAGTATTGACGGTGCCCGACAGGGCCATTGCCTGCCGGGGTTGCGGGAACATTCTAACGAGATACCGCGACCCCGGAGCACAAGGGCAACTGAAGGAGCTGGGTGAGTTTTTAGTCAGTAGAAGTCTGACACTCCCCTCCGCTCCACCCACAGCGGGAGAAGTCATTCGATGTATTTCCCACCTCGAAAAAAATGGCCAGACTCATCTATACTAATATTATAAAGCGGAAAAGTTTGTTTGTTTGTTTGCTTGAACGCGCTAATCTTCGAAAGTACTGGGTGGATTTGGATGCAATTTGGTATGGAAGTAGCTTGAAGCTTGAGGAAGGTTATAGGCTACTTTTTACGGGACTGCAAAAAAGGAGAGTTATATTTTTACCGTGATAGAATCCACGGGAGCGAAGCCCCGCGTGAGTACTAGTAGACTTATAAAAAAAAAAAAGATTTCGACGAACTGAGAACCTCTTCCTTTTTTAGAAATCGATTAAAAACTCAATAGTACTATCATGTTCAGCAGTTGCGAATACAACTTTTAGACCCAAACGACGAAGTTCGTTGGTAAATTAGTTTCGATAACAATTCGACTCTAAGTTGTCTAAAACCTGCCTTAATATTACATAAGGCATAATTTCGGGGTCAGTGGCGTAAAGGTTGTGTCAAGTTGTGTGAAACCGAGAAATTTGGACTTGAGTTCTATTCTAACGTGATAGCAAAACAAGCCGGCCTCATCTAGTTTAAATTATTGAAAGACAAAATGACTAGTATGTGAATGTTGAATGTAAAATGTCAAACCTCAAAAATGTTTTATTTCACACTAGCTACTGCTCGCAACTTCGTTCGCGTGGGAGGTTTTCCCGCGTAAATCCCGATCCCGTGGGAATTCCGGGATAAAAAGTAGTGTGTTATTCCAGGATGTCAATTATCTACTTACCAAATTTCATTAAAATCCATCCAGTAGGTTCGGAGATTAGCGTGTACAGACAGATAAACAGACAGCCTTTTTATTTTTTTGCCGTGTTAGTATTTCTTAACCCATCTCGATTGTTATTATCCTACTAGTCCTACTTCCTATCCTACTAATATTATAAATGCGAAAGTTTGTGAGGATGGATGGATGTTTGTTACTCTTTCACGCAAAAACTACTGAACGGATCTGAATGAAATTTTGTGAGTGGATAGTTGACTGCCTGGAATAACACATAGGTTACTTTTTATCCCGGAATTCCCACGGGATCGGGATATACGCGGGAAAAACCTCCCACGCGAACGAAGTCGCGGGCAAAAGCTAGTACTATATAAAGCTAAATTACCACTGACTGACTCACTGACATAATCGTTCTCCCAGATGGTGGATGGGGAGGTAGGTATATTTTGACAGATTCGTAAACAACTAACTCTCAAACCTACGGGAAAAGTGCCAAACCTCCCCTATTCACCCCCCTTCTCCCCCCTCCCTATCGTATCTCGGAAACTAAGAGACCCGTATTTTTTTTTACGGATTCGTATAGAGGAGGCTCGGTAAAGTAAAAACCATTTTTCAAAGTAGCCCCCCCGCCCCCCTTCTCACCCCCTTTAGGCGGATCTCGGAAATTAAGAGACTTGGAACTTGGCAATGCTTTAGTCGAAATAATTGTGCAACCCCCCCCCCATCGCCCCCCCCCATTTTTTTTTTTCCTTAGCACGCGAGGTGCTTGCACCTCGCTCAACACGCAAATACTAGGTAGTTATACTATATAAAGCTAAATTACCACTGACTCACTCACTCACTCATTGACATAATTGTTCTCCCAGATGGTGGATGGGGAGGTGGGTATATTTTGACAGATTCGTAAACAAGTAATTCTCAAACCTACGGGAAAAGTGCCAAACCTCCCCTATTCACCCCCCTTCTCCCCCCTCCCTATCATATCTCGGAAACTACGAGACCCGTATTTTTTTTTCTTACGGATTCGTATAGAGGAGGCTCGGTAAAGTAAAACCATTTTTCAAAGTCGCCCCCCTTGCCCCCTTCTCACCCCCTTTAGGCGGATCTCGGAAATTAAGAGACTTGGAACATTTTTTTTTCAGATTCATTTAGAGGGGCAATGCTTTAGTTAAAATTAAGGTAGGCCGTTTGAGCAAGAATTTTTATCATTAGAACTTAAAACGGGATAATTACCATGTGTATCTTTTGTTTTGTAAATATCCCATTTTAAGTTGAATTGAATTGAATTGAAAACCATTTATTCGGTGATAAACACACAACAACAAACAATAGAAAATTACAAACATAAAAAATAACACTAAGAATTTCGCTGAGCATGTCTACACCGAAAGGGTTACCAAATCAGCTTTTGCTGGGCGAAGGACATACAGTGCTGGTTTTCAGGTGGTACCTAGCA
Source organism: Tholera decimalis (assembly GCA_943138885.2). Taxonomy (NCBI): domain Eukaryota; kingdom Metazoa; phylum Arthropoda; class Insecta; order Lepidoptera; family Noctuidae; genus Tholera; species Tholera decimalis. The sequence goes on along the minus strand of OW964576.2, from coordinate 22,348,114 downwards.
GTAATACACGGACTTGGGTAAATAAACTAATTTTAATGAATGTGTAGTGTATTAAATACGTAAATAAAATAATATTGAAAGGTGTTTTATCGTGCTACGTATTAAAAATAAATAATCTATTAAATGGTAATTTGAAACTCGCCACCAAAAAGCGCGTTCTAATTATACTGTCAGTGACCATGTTATCTTAAAAACATAAGAATTTTTATGTGCCTAAAAATAGTTTCATAAACATATTGACAAGGCACAGTCATTATATTAATATCTTTAAACCTTTTTTGTCAGAGGCAGTAGAATGCCACTTTTTTCAACCGACGAAAAAAACGGAGGAGGTTATCAAATCGACGCGTATTTTAGTTATTTTTTTATTTATGATCACCGATTACTCAAAGACGGCTGAACCGATTTAGAAAATTCTTTTTTGTTTGAAAGGGTATATATACTTTGAAATTGGTCCCATTGTCACTGAGTCATGATCTGATGATGGGATCCTGGAGAAATCGAGGGAATTCTTCAAATATTATAGGCACACCTATGGTGATTGAGTATTTTTTGTAGTAACTTGTGTAGTTGCATTCGAAAAGCGCCATTTGTGAAGTGGAACTGATGATGAAGACCACAGATGGCCACTGGAACTACTCAATATATAAGTAGGAATAATAAGTATGTCATGGGTTCCGTTTCGATTACTTGATTATGGTTATTAAGCACAATATGCTCGTCACAATGCATATGGTGAAGTGAAGCTGAGGGTGAAGTACCAGGAGAACTCCTCAACAATTAACGGCCCCGCATTGGAAAAAGCAATATTTTGTAAAAGGTTATAAAAATCTTTTTACCAAAAAATTAAACCGACTTCCAAAAACACTACAAAGTGAAAAATAACTTTAATTTCGGAAGTCGGTGCCAAAAACGAAAATACAAAACTAAAGACACCGACTACCGAAATTAAAGTTATATATGGTAAAGTTATATATATATATAAAGGTATAGTAAAAAGATTCTTTTTAAACAGAGTGTCTGGATATCGGCTTCATTCCCCACAAAAGAATACCATACGATATGACACTATGAAATTAGCTAAAGTAAACTAAACGGGCTGTCTCCAGATCGGTTAAATTTCTAGTTTTGTAACTGCAAATGCGGCAGAACTCTGTTTTTTTTTTTTTTAATTTGGTATTTTACTAAGCAAAACTAAAATACAAACTAGAATAAAGCATCAAAAATTGATCCTCAACGCTGTCGGCTGGTAACGTACCCAAGAGACTGGCGGCAATGCCTCGTTGTATGGCAATGCTTAGCCGTTGACCAAAGAAATAGCCAGCCCTTAGATCGCGGGAAGCGTCAACGAGCCTTTTCGATACCCGGGTGATTTTCAAAACTTTTTTACATTTTGTTGTGTGAAAACGTCCACTCCAATTTCATCCAGAAAAACTGCATTGAAGTGATCAAACTAGTATTATTATCCTTGAGAAACATTTCTTCCAGATAGGTATCAACATTTCAGATCATAATAAAAGTAGTTAATAAAAAAAAATATGTTTAGTTCTTCAACCTCATAACGTTTTCATACAGCAACCCAGTGTCTCCAAGCAAAAGAGCGTTACAAAAAAAAGCATAAAGAAGAAACTACTCACATATTTACAGTTCTAGTTGCACAATATCTTTAGGACTCTAATTATGATTTCAATGTGTAAAATATAAATAAATAACCCAATGCATAATAATAATAACATTGTTTCAATGTGTGTCTTTCTTTTCATTCATTTTTGTTATTCGTTTTTGTAACACCAACATATATTTGAGATTTTCAACTGGCAAAATTCTCCATTTAAAATCGTCCAATCAGATGACAACGGAACGTCTGTCCAACATTTTTTCAGCGGGTGCCACCAACAAGAAAAGTGTGTTTGTGCCTGTGCAGTGTTTTTTCAACAATAAATCTTTCATTTTGGTTGATCAGCTATAAAAACAACGATAAGTCTATCTCTTATAAATTTTGCGTAAATTGAAGGAATAATTTTGAACAACTACTAAAAAGAAGCTGGATAATTAACCTCCAAATGTTTGAGATTGTTATTCAACTTATGGTTAATTTCATTTTTGTAACGATTTGTTACGTTTTTTTTGTTGCGTAACAAGAACTGTAAATATGTGAGTAGTTCCTTCTTTATGCTTTTTTTTTGTAACGCTCTTTTGCTTGGAGACACTGGGTTGCTGTATGAAAACATTATGAGGTTGAAGAACTAAACATCATTTTTTTTATTAACTACTTATTATTATGATCTGAAATGTTGATACCTATCTGGAAGAAATGTTTCTCAAGGATAATAATACTAGTTTGATCACTTCAATGCAGTTTTTCTGGATGATATTGGAGTGGAAGTTTTCGCACAACAAAATGTACAAAAATTTTGAAAATCACCCACCCATGTCTTTAAAAAGTCTGTGAACACACTGGCCCCACGGTCCGAGAGTTTCCACCCTAAACGGCTCGAAAATATAGTTATCACCGAGATGACTCTGTTTTTTGGATAATTTATCTATATGTGGACCCCACTGAAGCTTGGCATCTAGAGTAATGCCCAAGAACTCAGTAGCATCTTGCAGGCTTCAACTCTATTTGTTTATTCATTTATGTTTTATGTGTTTATTTGAACTTTATGTACAACTAGCTTATGCCTGCGGATTCGCTCGCGAGTAATGTTCTGCATCAAGTGTTCCAGTTTCCGAAATCAATTATAGACTATATTATGTTGCCTAGACTTCTTGGCTATATAACAAAAAAGTTTCATTTAAAATCCGTCTATTAGTTCCGGAGTTTAGTGTGTACAAACAGATAAATAGACAAACAATTTAGTTTAAATACTTGTTCTATTACTGATTCTAAACACCCCTAAATTTTGCGAAGAAAAAAAGAAGAAACTGCGAAGCAGTCATGCTTCTGAAGGAGGAGGCGGGCCGTGTGAGGGAGAGGATGGCGTCCTCCCTCCAGCCCAGCCGCAGTGGTAGACGTCCACGGCGTCGGACTTCGGCCGACGATCTCCGGCCACCGTAAGCGCGGGCATGCGGACAGCGAGTAAAGGGCAACTCGCTGTCCGACCATGGACCATGCCCGGGTCGACGGCCCGTTGTGTTCCACGCGCGCCTCAAAGAGCGTCAGCAATATGACGAGGCCCCCCCTGTAGAGGGCCGAAGCCTGCCGGGGTCGTGGGACTTATCCCATTACCGTGACCCCGGTACGTAAAGGAACACCGTGGATTTTAGTCAGTAAAAGTCTGACAGTCCCTCCCGCCCTGCTCGGGGTGGGAGGACTTATTTGATAATTTTACCACGTAAAAAAAAAAAGTTTAACGATTTGTATTTTGTGAGATAACAGTGAGGTCCCTAAGTTCACACGCACATCAAATTCTCGTTCAAAGAAACATGTTTTCTTGGTGCGTGCACTGGGCCTGGGCCGCAAGTTGATGCGGGGCCCCTAGGCAGTTGCCTACTCCGCCTAATGGTTAATCCGGCCCTGCCCAGCTGCATCCCGTTAGACTGGAAGCTGGCTCCAAATATAGTTGGATGAATTAAGATGTGTGTATGTGTTGATGTGTTCCTATTCTATCGGTTACATTTCGGGGAGTGTGCGATGGAATTACACAGTCTAATTCCGCCAAGCCCGTTCCATCATGGGAGTACGAGACAAACGGCGAAGCACCATCGTTACATAGTGGACATCCCACCCATATGCACAAAACGTTTTGGGAATACCTTCATTATGCGTACGGCTAAGGAGTGGAATTCCCTGCCGGAGTCTGTGTTTCCCGATAGCTATAACCTAGGCGTCTTTAAGTCAAGAGTGAATAGGTTACTTTTAGGTAAGCGTGCTCCATCTTCGACCATATCATCAATTACCAACAGGTGAGATGGTGGTCAAACGCGAACCTATTTTAATAAAAATAAAACTAAAAAATACTTGTTTGGATAAATGGTTATAAGGTTTTCTTAACTGTTCGAAGAGCAAAATACCTTAACCAGTGTACTCTTTCACCTAAAAGCGTTGTTGTAACCCAAGTATGTCAGTATGTTAGTACGTACGCTAAGTTCACGCTTGACTTCGTGTAATTTTCAATAAAACAGGTTTTCTATAACATTTACTTAATAGAACGTATCCATTTCATGCGAGGTATGAATGCCTAGGTGCCGTCGCCGAGCTGTTTACTGGAAAACTGAACAGGTATTCCATTGAGAAATAAAGAGAATAATATTATTTATTATATTACACTTTATTGTACAAATTCAATTTCAAATATTTTAATTCAGATGAAATCCATATTATGTTAGTAGTAGTAAAACTTAGCCTAAATTAACTTTAAAATAATAATCAACTAATGAACTATTGAATTGTTCGCTCTATGGTACACTAGTCTATTTGGGTATAAGTGTGCCTGAACACTTACCCACCTTTGTAAAAGGGGAGAGTCCCACCGATATGAAAACACATTCAGGATGCAATTGGAGGAGGAACGCAAGCGCACCATCATGGAAGCACATCGCTTCCGCATGATCGCAGCGAATCCATCGACACACGCGTCAGTTAAAAATATGCTTCACCTTACAATAGAATAGAATAAAATCTTTTTGTTTCGGACCATAAAATCCATAAAATGTTAGCAACTTATAACGTTAAATTTTTAAATGTTAATAATGTTTCTACGGATATAAAAAGTAAAACTACTGTACAATTGGCGGTCTTATCACACAGGCCGATCTCTTACAGACAACCTTTGGATGGACGAAACTTCAAAGAGATCGATTTAGGGCTATCAGTGTACAAACATCATAAATAATATTAATTGAACATACTTATATAAAATACATACATACAAAACAAAAACCATATACTAATAAATATCAAATGTGTAACTGAGAACTCCACGCCCATCTAAAACTAACCTCGGACATTCGGCACCAATGAACAGCTTGATGAGGACGTACAATGAGCTCCATACACGTTCCAATAGCATTGACATCTTTGCTGACAAGCTATCGCTGTTTTGCAAGCTATTGGTACCCCACAGTGGCAACCGTCTTTTGACCAATAAAACAAATTAATATAATTATTTCTTTATTTTAATTTTTCTTTGTTTCCGTATTCAGTTCTATTTTCAACCAACGACAAAAAGAGGAGGTTATCAATTCGACGCGTATATTTTTTTATTTTTGTATTTTTTTTTTAATGTATGATCATCGATTACTCGAAGACGGCTGAACCGATTTGGAAAATTCTTTTTTGATTGAAAGGGTATACTTCGAAATTGGTCCCATTTTCATAAACGTCAGGATCTGATGATGGGATCCTCGAGAAATCGAGGGAACTCTTCAAATATTATAGGCACACCTATGACGTTTTGGGTATTGTTCAGTCCTACAATAGGCCAGTGCAACGATACTGGTGTCTGAAACTGTCCACGGTACGTGGAGCTATAAACGTTGCTTACAATAAACAAGGTTACATAATAATCTACAGGCTCTGAGGCTTTATGAATACAAATAACAGGTCTAACCACTAACCTTCTGTGCTGGGTTCGCCAACTTCGACCTTCCCAAGGCCACGCCCCAAGTGTGGTATGTATGTAATATGAGGTGAGTAAGTGAAAGTGTGATGTAAGTCAAGTGTGTGGACGTTCACAAGGCGCCAGTCTCCAGATGGCGCGGTTCCAACAGCAATCACAGCACAACTCGTTTCCAGCAAAAGCGCGTGCCACGCGATGGCAACCAACCAGCGAGGAATCCCAAAATATCCCGGGTTTTTCATTAAATGGGGATTACGACTTCAAACAATTGATAATTCGCGACCCAATTATCGGTTTCAAAACGCGATTCCAAACGATATTTCAATTACAATTACAATTACAAGAGGGTCCCTACGACCGGCATTTTCAACGGGGAAGCAAAATCTATCTGTCAAGTCAGAGTAATGTCAAGATCAAACTTCTTTATGTCAAAAGGGTGCGTTCGGAAACGCTCGGTACTAAACAGGTATTTATTATAGTAACTTGTGCAGTTGCTCTCAAAAAGTACCATTTGAGGAAGTGGAACTGATGATGAAGACCACAGATGGCCGCCGAAACTACCCAATAATAAGTATTGAGTGGATTGCGATTCCATTACTTGAATATGAATGTTAAGCACTTTATGCTCGTCACAATGTGTGTGTGTGTGTGTGTTGTGTTAGCTGATGGTGAAGTAACAGGAGAACTCCTCAACAATTAACGGCCCAGCATTGGGAAAAGCAATATTTTGTAAAAGGTTATAAGTAGTTGACATTTAGGCTCTTGTAACTAGGTAAATTAAAAATAGACCAACTAAAAGAGTGAAAAAAAACTTTTTACCAAAAAATTCTACCGAATAACTTTAATTTCGGAAGTCGGTGCCAAAAACGAAAATACAAAACTAAAGACACCGACTACCGAAATTAAAGTTATTTTTCACTTTGCAGTGTTTTTTGGGAGTCGGTTTATTTTTTGGTAAAAAGTTTTTTATGGTCTATAATTTATTATGTACTTTTCTGTGTAATGTTATAAAATTTAAATTAATATGTAAGTGATGTGTACCCCTATAGTGACTATATAGTGACTAATTCACTCTAGACATTAAGTGCGATTGGTACCTCATAAAATCTATTTTTTTTATTGGTAATAGGTTCGCGTTTGACAACCATCTCACCTGATGGTAAGTGATGATGTGGTCGAAGATGGAGCTTACCTACGCTTACCTAAAAGTAACCTATTCACTCTCGACTTAAAGACTCCTAGGTTATAGCTATCGGGAACCACAGACTCCGGCAGGGAATTCCACTCCTTAGCCGTACGCACAATGAAGGTGAAAATGTATTAGTGAATAAGTCGTTGGAGTGCCTTAAAGGTAAAAAACTATAGAATAGAATAGAATAGAATAAGTCTTTATTTGCTTGGAATGTAGGTACATAAAAATAAGTTGTTAAATACATAAAGAATCCGTGTACATTCTGCCTTAGTGTGGCATGCAAATGTATTATGTTGCAAATAAAAAAGTGCTATAAAATTTATTATAACAGATAAAATTGATTATAACAGATACAATTGATTACGACAAATAGAATTGATTACAACAATAAAATTGATTACAATAAATAAAATTGATTACAACAAATAAAATAAAAATTATTAATGCAAACAGAAATTAATTCAAATATTACAAATCATTGTCATTTAGGAAATCTTGCACAGAATAATAACATTTATTAACAAGTAATTGTTTGAAGTCTTTTTTAAATTTTTGCAACGGTAAGTTTTTAATATTGTCAGGTATTTTATTATAGATTTTAGGAGCCATACAAATCACATTTCTTTTCATTAAGGTAGTTTTAAATACGCCTGTGTGCAGTAAATTCTGGTATTGAGATCTCATAGCTGTACTTCTTTTTCTTGTTTCTATTAAAGTTAGAAATAGACATCGATTTGTTATAACAAATATTGCTACCTCAAGGATATAAAGGCACGGGAAAGTTAATAAATGATGAGACTTAAATATAGGTACACAACTGTCAGTTGATTTGAGGCCAAAGATAGCTCTCAGGCAGCGCTTTTGAGCTTTGAAAATGCTTTCTCGTTCACTAGAGTGACCCCAAAAAATAACACCAAATCTCAAGATAGAAATTACCAGACCATGATAAGCAACTAGTATTGTCGGCAAATTAATCTTTTTTGATAGATTACGCAACATATATGCAGCTGTGCCTAAACGTTTACACATATCTTCTGCTTGCTGCTTCCACGTTAACTGGCTGTCAATTAAGATTCCTAAAAATTTCGTACAATTTACTTTTTCTATAGTTTGACCATTGTAGTTTATATCCATATCTCCCGTAAATAGTCGTTGGTAAAAATTCATGATTATAGTTTTTTGAAGGTTTATGATTAAATTATTATTGTCAAGCCACTTTATTAAACTTTTGATTGTATTGTTAATATCATTTACATATGATTCTTTGTTTGTACATGAAACAATTGATGTACTATCATCAGCAAATAATATCATAGGGTGAAGTATATGGCGGGGCAGATCATTTATATATAATAGAAATAATAATGGTCCAAGGACGCTGCCCTGCGGGACACCATATTTTATTTCTCTAAGAGAAGAGACTGATTTCAATTCTCTTCTAGATTTTAAACATAGAGTTGAAATCTCAGTGCATTGTCTACGACCTTTTAGGTACGTTTTTATTAAATTAAGGGCATTGCCACGAATACCGTATGCATCAAGTTTGCTTAGAAGGGTGTCATGATCTACACAGTCAAAAGCTTTCGACATGTCAGCATATATTGCGCACACCGGTGTTTTAGTGTCTACTTTTGGCATTATTTTAAGGAGAAAGTCAAAAATTGCCATGTTTATGTTTTTATTCTTACGAAAACCTTTTTGTTCGTCACATAATATGTCGAATTTTACTAGAAAGTTGTAAAGGGATTCATAGATAATTTTTTCTATTACTTTTGAGAAGATGGGTACCAGTGCAATTGGTCTGTAGTTTGTCATTTCTTCTTTATCGTTTTTTTTATAAAGTGGTTTAACTATTGTGGTTTTAAGGCCTTCTGGAAATACTCCCGAGTATATGCTAACGTTAAATATATGAGCAAGGGGCGCAGCTATACAATCAGAAACAAATTTGACAACTCTGGTTGAAATGCCATCATAGCCAAAGCTCTTTTTTATTTTTTAAGTTTTTTATTATACGTGTGATATCTTCAGGAATATCTGGAGTCATAAATATTGATTCTGAGTTGATATTTATGTTAAAAGCGCAAAAGTTATAGTGAGAGGTAATAATATTCCACATTATAATAATATTCCACAACTTTCCCAAACTAAGCAGAGCTTGTGCTATGAGTACCAGACAACTGATAAACATACATAATTATATATTTCTAAATACATGCATATTATAGACTAGCTTTTGCCCGCAACTTCGTTCGCGCGGGAGGGTTTTCCCGTGTTAATCCCGATCTCTTGGGAATTTCGGGATAAAAACTATCCTATGTCCTTCCCAGGGTCCTAAACTATTCTCATGCCAAATTTCATGTAAATCTGTTCAGGGGTTTAGGCGTGAAAAGGTAACAGGCATACAGAGTTACTTTCGCATTTATAATATTAGTATGGATATGGATAAACTACACCCAGACAAAGAAGAAATGATCGTGCTCAACACACAAACATTTGTCCTGGGTGGGAATCGAACACACGACCTTGCGCACAGCAGACAGGGCCACTGACCACTAGACCGACAGGCCTGTCTTGCGCTCCTTCACCATTCTTTCGAACGCTGGTAACGTTTGAGCACGCCTCACATCTACGGGTAATGCATTCCATAAACAAGCTGCTTGTAGTCATCTGCTTAGCCTTTCCCCAACAAAGTCTGGGTCAGCTTCCAGTCTAACCAGATACAGGTATTAGTGTTGTACATGGAGCGTCTGCCTATCTGACCTCCACCACCCAGTAACTGGGTAACACGACACCCCTTGTCTAGACCAGTGTCAGATTTGCTGGCTTCTGACTACCCGTGACGACTGTCAAAGATGTACAAATGACAGCCAGGACCAAAAGAACCCAGTAACACTTTTTGCCTGACCCGGGAATTGAAACCGAGATCTCGTGTTCAGCAATCGCGCTTGCGATCACCAAACCAACGAGGCAGTGTTTACAAACCTTGTAACGGAAACAACAAAAAACAATGTGCCGTCGTTCGGAAGACCTCGTGCTCAGCAATCGCGCTTGCGATCACCAAACCAACGAGGCAGTGTTTACAAACCTTGTAACGGAAACAACAAAAAACAATGTGCCGTCGTTCGGAAGACCTCGTGCTCAGCAATCGCGCTTGCGATCACCAAACCAACGAGGCAGTGTTTACAAACCTTGTAACGGAAACAACAAAAAACAATGTGCCGTCGTTCGGAAGACCTCGTGCTCAACAAACGCGCTTGCGATCACCAAACCAACGAGGCAGTGTTTACAAACCTTGTAACGGAAACAACAAAAAACAATGTGCCGTCGTTCGGAAGCTATGCTGCCATGATTCTTTAAAAGGTAGTCTGACAATGTACCGTTTTTGGGTTAAACATTGAGCGACATCAGGAAAAAAGGCGCGTCGACCTATCTAACCCCTTTTTCTGAAACTTATTTAGCTTTTGAGATATTTTTTTCTTAAAAGTCTGTGAAGTGGTTTTGATACCAGTGCCAAATTTATAAAAACTCAAAATCGGTAAATTGTCAGATGACTGCCTTTTAAAGAATCACGGCAGTATGTGCGTACTTACATACGACGGACAGGCCTGTGTTTTTAAAGCGTTGAATTTGACCAGATTGTCATCGCCCCATTGAGAAACGAGATTTTCTTTTTAAATTTGTTAATATAAAATGTTAATATACGCTTTAATAAAAACCCTAAACTTCACGTGACTCAAAGGCTGGCTTTTACCTTGGACAGCGGTTAAGCATTGCCATACAACGTGGCAATGCCGCCAATCTTTTGGGCACATTACCAGTGGACAGCGATGTGCATGAATTTCTGGACGCCATATTTTAGTTTATTTTTAGATGTATTTTAGGGTTTTTATTTAAGTGTATATTCCATTATTGATTAAATAAATAATTCTCCATTCCTTTATCTGAAAAAAAAAAACATGAACGAAGTAGATCTATAAATTTTTTACTCTAACTTCTATGCCCATACTTCGACTGACAAAAAAAAACTCACCCTGTTCCTTGAGTTCCGTGGTCGTGCGCATTACTTGGGCTGTGGTCTCTCGTTAGAATATTTCTACAACCCCAACAGACTTTTATCCGATGTGGAAATCCTCATGGATGTCCTCCACGCCGGGAGCTGCGGGAACACGTAAGTATTCAACGTCACGGACCCCGACAGACTTTCTTTTTTCTAGTGGGAAAATTATCAAATGATTCCTCCCGCGCTGAATGGAGGGGAAGAGAATATCAGACTCCTACTGATTAAATACCCACTCTGTTCCTTCAGTTGCCCGTATGGTCCGGGGCCACAGTATCGCGGTAGAACATTACCGCAACCCCGGGAGCCACCGTTGACCCCTTACCGCCGACCTATGCCCAGCAGTGGGTCACTTAAAGCCCAATAACCGGACACAGTTAGAGTGACGTAAGGTTATGTTCAAAATGGAAAAGCCCTATGTATTGGCTAATAACTAATGAATGGTGCTGAACGCAAGCTACGCGTAATTTGGAAACATACGGGTGGGTGTTGTGTGCGTACATGGTAAGGCGTTTTTCCTTGTTCATTGATCTGGTAGTGATATTATGTTTCCTGTTAAAAACATGTATTTAATTTCGCCTCAAGCTAGTAAAATTACTTATCAGTCTCTTAATATTAAAAATGTAGGAGAAAATACTGGGAAGTTTTTCGTTATAAATAATCCTAAAATAGATATTAATTTTAGTGGTAACAAGGTGATTATGAACTATAGAACTTTTAGAAAACAAAAAAAAAGAAGAACAAAGGGAAAGCCTCTTAAGCGGGAATATTTCATAATTATTTTATTTATCGTATGGCTGTATGTAATTCTGTTTCATGGGTGAACGGTTTTCAAGTACCTACGCTACCGCGATTTTGCTTAATGTAGCAAATCTTCCACTTGCTCGTGTTATGTGGTTAGAGCAGTCAGGCAATCAAATAATGTATGTGTACAATCTGCTCAAAATAAAAAAAAATATATATAATATTACTGTGATTAAAAATCTAACTGCAACTTAGGAAACAAGTTGCTACATTACAGCAAGTATTATATTTTACCTCTATTGAATTTAAGATAAATCATCATTTTACCAACGTTTATTCAGCCACTTAGATAACTCTCTAATAACTATTATATATATTTACTTTCTGGACTATCTGTACCTTTCTGTTAACATGTTATTTGAATATTTTTTAATTAATTATTCTCTGCTAAAGACATGTGTCGACAGTTGAGTTTGTTTTGTTTTCCTAACACTTAGTGTGAACAAAGTGCCTATGTCGCTTGACTGGGCCATAGCCTAACGGACTTGCGGAAATATTCTAAAAACTCACCCTGAAGCACTGAGTGAGTTTTTAGTCGACCAAATTTGACACTCCTTTTCGTTCCTCCCTTATTGGGAGGAGAAATTTGATGACATTTACACGGAAAAAATTACTTCGTACGTCGTTCCAACCTCACATTATACAAAAAACCTTTATTACTTTAAAGTTCTCTTGCCTGTAAACCGAACAAAACCCACCAATTTTGGCGCGCCCGTCCACAATACCGTCCCGTATGTATCCTCACCGTTACAGCGGGTATTACGTGAGTGGTCGGCCAGTGAAAGCCGGGCCGTAGTGCGAGGCGGTTGCCGCGAGTTTGTTAACAAAAAAATGATATAGTTTAATAAAAAAAACAATAAAAATTTTGAGTCCCTATCCCCGAACGTCGCGGTGCTTCGATTTATTTGGGTAAGTAATTTTTTTGACATTATTGGTTGGTTTTTGTGTACAAATATTGTTGATATTTAATTTCAGAAAAAGTATGCTTTCGATTACTTTTTATTCAGTAAAAAAAAAGATTTTGTTTACAAATATTGTTGACATTTAATTTCAGAAAAAGTATGTTTTCAATTACTTGTTATTCAATTTAAAAAAAGATTATTTGGTTTTTTATTTTATAAATATTGTTAAGAGACTATGTGAATGAATAGTGCAAAGATTTGTTATTTCATTGAAAATAAAGTTAAAGAATCGAATCGTTAAATAAGAAAGTTAAGTTAACTGTTAACTTTAATCAGTAGTCCATTTAAAGTGACGATAGTTTAGTTTGAATGAATGAATTTAATTTACAGCATTTAGTTTTTCTGTTTCATAGAACTAAATAATTAGCCATTTACGTTACCATTGCTAGGACTCAGGCATCCCCTCTATGAGAAGACATGGGCAGAAATTCACCACTCAGACCTAGTGCTTGTTGTAGTCCTAGTTTTCATGTTTCGTAGAATTTATCTGTATCAATTACTAATTCTAACTTAAATCTCTACCATACCTCTTTATATACCGATAGATTTTTTATACAACGTGTAACGGAAACCCCATATCTATCCAAAAGGACTGACGACAACATCTGGTATGGAGTCTCTATGCAGTTTCAGCTCAAAATAAGTAACTCACAGAATTGACCCCAAATTATTAGTTTCATATGTTTCTTGAATACCAGTAATAACAAACGTGTCACAGCACTATGAGGGTCCTTTCCTCGTCACTTGCCAATAAAACGATAATTCTCTTCGTTCTTCTTAATTTGAAAAATTCGGTCTCTGGTATCAATGTATTGAAATTTCTAATATGCTCCACACATGTACACATAGGATTAGAAAACCCTTGCCATATCGTTTATTATCATCCAAAGAAGCCGTGCACTTGGTATGTATGTACCCTTTAAATTACACGTTGTATATATTAGTACAAATAATTTTTTTGACATATCCTAATCAATCGTTAATATTATGTTTACTTTAGATTGCAAGGAAATTAATGTTGAAATAATTTCGCCATATCTTACCAAGCATACTTAAGTAGTACAGCCTTTAAAGTGATATAATCTTTACACCATAGTTGTGACACAAGAGAATGGACTTTACGCGAATAAAATGTGTATATACACCTCTTTTTTCGGTGGGAAAATCGTTAAAAGACTCCTCCCACTCTGGGAGGAGTGGAACGGAGTGTCAGTTGCCTTTGCACTCCAGGGCAGGGGTACCTCGCTAGAACATTCTTGCTACCCCCGGGGGAAATGGCAGTGATCTGCCATCCACTTCAGTGAACAGGCGTGATGTTAAACTATATTCAAATATATTCAAATGTTACACAATAGTTTAGTTCCAAATGCTAAATTACTACCCAAATAACCGGGAGAACATGTTACTAATATTATAAATAAGAAAGTTTGTAAAGATGGATGTATACAACGTGTAATTTAAAGGGTATATACATACCAAGTGCATGGCTTCTTTGTATGATAACAAACGATATGGCAAGGGTTTTGTAATCCTATGTGTACATGTGTGGAGCTTATTAGAAATTTCAATACATTGATACCAGAGACCGAATTTTTCAAATTAAGAAGAACGAAGAGAATTATCATTTTATTAGCAAGTGACGTGGAAAGTGATGACCCTCATAGTGCTGTGACACGTTTGTTATTACTGGTATTCAAGAAACTTAAGAAACCAATAATTTGGGGTCAATTCTGTGAGTCACTTATTTTGAGCTGAAACTTTGCATAGAGACTCTATACCAGATGTTGTCTTCAGTCCTTTTGGATACATATGGGGTTTCCGTTACACGTTGTAGATGTGTGGATGTTTGTTAGTTGTTTGTTTGTTGTTAATTTGGTAAGTAGATAAAATAAGATAAGTCTTTATTTGCTTTAAACATAGTATAAAGGTTACAAAATGGTTATAAAAAGTGCACATGTTCAGCTGTATAGATAATATATAGGTATAAATTGCATGCAAAGAAAAAAAATGTCACAAATTATGTTTTTACTAATAACTATTAAAATCATATTGAAACTTATGTCTTAATACTAAAAAAAACATTGACATCATTAAATTATGTCTTAATACAAAAAAAAAAAACATTAACATAATCCAAAAATCATTAATATCATCGGGCTCGCTCGTCACATCGTAGACCTCATCTATCGCTTACCATCAGGCGAGATCGAGGTCAAGAGCGGGCTCATCCGTAATTTAAAAAATAACTGTCATTTAAAAGTTATCACTTTATCAGATCTCATTTAAAGGCAAGCTTAAGCCCTAACTTCTCAAACTCTACACCTTAATCGAAATATGTGGCTTGGCCGTTCCTATAATCTATAAACAACGTGTAACGGAAGCCCCATATATATCCAAAAGGGCTGAAGACAACATCTGGTATGGCAGGGGCGTGCATAGGATTATGACAGGGCATGCGGCGGAGTAAAAACACACAAAAACTTCTTCTTTTATAGATTTTTAGCATAGCCACAGCCACGCATCGTAGCATGGTGGCGATGCGTGGCTGTGGCTATGCTAAAAATCTATAAAAGAAGAAGTTTTTGTGTGTTTTTACTCCGCCGCATGCCCTGTCATAATCCTATGCACGCGCCTGTGGTATGGAGTCTCTATGCACAGTTTCAGCTCAAAATAAGTGACTCACAGAACTGACCCTAAATTATTGGTTTCATATGTTTCTTGAATACCAGTAATAACAAATGTGTCACAGCACTATGGGGGTCATCACTTTCCACGTCACTTTCCAATAAAACGATAATTCTTTTCGTACTTCTTAATTTGAAAAATTCGGCCTCTGGTATCAATGTATTGAAATTTCTAATAAGCTCCACACATGTAGACATAGGATTACAAAACCCTTGCTATATCGTTTGTTATCATCCAAAGAAGCCGTGCATTCGGTATGTATATACCCTTTAAATTACACGTTGTATATAAAATCGAAATACCACTCACTGATTTATCAAGAACCCTCAAAAAAAAATCGAAATCGAAATCTTTAGTAGGGCTCTCAAATTTTGCATGGAGGTTCCTTTTAGTACGTAAATGCTCGCTAAGACGGGATTTTGCGAAATTCCCACGGGATCGGGATCTACACGGGAAAATCTTCCCACGCGAACGAAGTCGCGTGCAATTGCCAGTAATATGTAATAATAAACTATGTAGTTCTTGTATTGTATGTAGTACAAGTATAACAGAAAAGTAATGAACAGTGGATAAATGTTTCACCTTACGCTCATATGACGGTAGCAAAACGGCCAAGCAATATAACTTAGGTATATTTTTTTATTGATAATAGGCTCGCCTTTGACCATCATCTCACCTGATGGTAAGTGATGATGTGGTCGAAGATGGAGCACGCTTACCTAGAAGACCCTCAGGTAGCTAGCAGAGAACATAGACTCCGGTAGGAAATTCTACCCCTCAACCCTACGCATAATGAAAGTATTCCCTGGGGGTCTTTAAGTCAAGAGTGAATAGTTTTAGACTTCGACCACATCATCTTGCCATCGGGTGGGATGGTGGTCAAACGCGAGCCTATATAATAAATAAAAAAATAATAAATAAATATTTGTGCGTATGGGTGGGATCTCCACCATGTAACGATGGCGCATCGTCGTTTATCTTGTAGTTCAATTATGGAACGGGTTAGGTAGAATCAGATTGTGCAATTCCATCGCACACTCGTCGTCGATGTTCAAGGCTCTGGAGCTTTGACTCAACCAGTGCATTGTTGCTAACGAATTAAGGCATATAAAATCTGACAGTGTTTCATGAAAAGGAAGAATGTCCCTTTGTGCTTCGCTTGACTACCGTGCGCCAAGATTTAAAAAGTTCTTTGCTACACGATAAATGAAAAATGCTTGCACTGTCTAGACAGTTCGCTGAAATCTGTGTGCTTCTTTCCTCAAAAGAGTACCACAGACATGAACCTACATGATTCTCATATGATTTGATCAATACGAATTGTATGGACTTTAAAAGAGACGTTGGGCCCCTGAGTTTGTTTCTGTGGTTCTTTTCAGAGTAGTCTGTTAGGGAACAACAGCCTCGTCTAGCTAAACTTCAATTCAATTTATTTATTTGCGAGCATAGGTGTACAATAGATGTTACAGTCATATAATATACTAGTACTCACGCGGGGCTTCGCTCCCGTGGATTCTGTCACGGTAAAAACATAACTCTTCTTTTTTGCAGTCGCGTAAAAAGTAGTCTATAACCTTCCCCAAGCTTCAAGCTACTTCCATACCAAATTTCATCCAAATCCACCCAGTACTTTCGAAGATTAGCGCGTTCAAGCAAACAAACAAACAAACAAACTTTTCCGCTTTATAATATTAGTATAGATAAGAATCACTATGTCCTACCATTCGATAGTATACAAATACAAAGTAAATTAACGTAATTTAAAGCAGACAGATTAAAATTACAGCATTCAATGAAACAATGGACAAATTCCATAAAAAAAATATATTAAAATTAATAAGGATTTCAGGAAAATTGATTATTTATTATTTTGTGGCAATGTCATTTAAATTAAATCTACGTACTATATCAATTTATAATTTATCATTTAAAAAGCTTTCAATTGAATAATAACTTTTATCTACTAGGAATGAAAATAACATTTTTTTAAACAAATTGAACTTATGACGTGTAAAAGTGTTATTAATAACCAATTTACAAAATAAATATTTAATTTCATTTCATAGCAAAACCTTTCATTTGGATCCATATTATAGGGGGTGTTCAAAGAACGCTACCTCATAGATGGGACTCACCGATCTTCGGGCGGTAGATACGACTACACACAGTAAATTAGTCATACCCCAGGATCGGCGTGTCCCACGCAGCTTAGATTAATAATTAAGTGATAGTGATGTGTTTAGATGAATAACTAATGGCTAAGATTTGGGATATGTGATCGAGAGGTCGCAGGTTCGAAACCCACTTATTTACTTACAACCCCACCCATCAGATAGGTAGAAGAGATATATTCTTTATTGTATATCATAACAGTACGTGCTCGTTCCCACTTGTCGGGTGTCAGATCCGTATATTAATCGGAGGTTCCAGTGGCAGAGCATTTTATATGAAGCTATTCACACTTGTCGGAAACCGATTTTTGTCGGCGCCGACAAGAAATGTTGGGTGTTTTGGCAGCCCTCTACGCCCGGAAAAATATCGTGTCGGATCTCGCTCGCCTATGAGTAAGAATGGCGCTGTTCACATTTGTCGCATGTCGGGGCAGGCAGGCAGGATTGAGTGAAGAGAAATCCTACCCTTACGCAAAATACGCGCATGGTCGTGGAGTTGCGGATACCTGCCCGACATACATAAATACATACATGTCGACATACATACATGTCGGGGCAGACAATGCTCTCTTCGCTTCCCCTTGTACCGCTCACCCAGTTTATGCTCAATGATACTGAGCCAATATATCGTTGAATGTAGTTATCGACATTCTAAAATAACTGAAAAAGGTAATTTTAACCCTTCTCTATTCTGTTAAGAAATGTTCCCAACAAATATTTTTTCAGCATTGCTAGCTGTATTCCCTTTCCGTAGCTGTATTTATTCGTTTTCTTTTCAAATAATAATACATCACAACGACAATTTCGTCATTGTCCATAGTGTACAGTAGCCTCAGAGAGGCAAATGAATAAATGACTTCTGAGATTTGATCGGGTCCGACAACCGATATCCGATAAAAACCGGACTCGACAGCTGACAAGTGGGAACGAGCTGTAAAACAACAAGGACTTTACAACTTAAAAGGGTGATAAAATGGGCGGTTTATCGCTAAAAGCGATCTTTTACAGACAACCTTTGGATGGATTTGACACATAGGAGAAAATAAATACGCGGTAATACACGGTACTATTTATCTATATAAAATATAAAAACAATAAATGAAATTCTCAAAACTTATGTACCTATACATATAAACATAAAAAAGAAATAAAGAATACGTTATAACAACAATTTAAGAAGAGAGATAAAGATGCTTTACCAAGTTTTTGAAAGACGATAGGGTTTGTGCTTGTCTTACTGACACTGGTAGACCATTCCACAGTCGTACTGCTTGAGCTGCGAACGACTTACCATAGTAATTGGTGGCGTGACTCGGTACCGCAAGCCTTAAGTTTTCTGATGATCTCAGAGATTTTGCATGAAGAAACTTGAATCGTTCTTTAAGATAAGTATGGGTTTTAGGATTAAACAGAACACTGTAAAGCAGAGACAAGATGTGTAAGTTCCGGCGAAGACGTATTGGAAGCCACTTGAGTTTCATGCCAAATATAAACCTAATGCAAAAATTTTGGAGTCGCTCAAGTTCATTAAATTGTGCCTCAGTAAGATCAAGATAACTGACATCAGCGTAGTCTAGGATGGGGAGTAAAAGAGACTGTGCTAGCGTACTTTTAGTAGCAGGTGGTAGAAAGTTACGCAACCGTCTTAGGGAATAGGCAGAAGCAAATAATTTGCGACTGACTGCTTGCAACCGGGGACCCCAACATATTGATATTTGTCAACCCAAACCCCAAGGTTCTTAACCTTCTCGCTTAACGGAATAACAGTGCCGTTGAAAATAACCTGAGGAAGCTGCGATCATTTTACCTTAGCTCTCTATATCATACTGTAGGTAACATACCGTACAAACATTTCTAAATTTAATAGAATTGATTTCTTAACGTAATCGCGCACGCTCGTAGTCTACACTCCGAACTAACGATTTAGTAGCAAAATTTATAACTAGATGTTGGTACTTGTTACCAATTGAGATTTTTGTTTTGACAGTTGGTATTTACGAAGAGGCGGTTGACTGTAATACAAAAATTTAATAAAAAATGGTTCTGCTTGTGTTCAGTGTGTTATATTGATAAATTCGAGAGGTAAGTGTTTGAACTTTATTCTGCAATGTTATTTTTTAATACTAATCACGTTTTATTTTGTTTTTGTTGGTAAATAGTGATTGTTGCCCGCAGGCTACATCAAGCGATAAGAGTAAAATTTCGTCTGGTACATATTATGCTGATTGTTGTTCTTTTATGCTCCAGGATGTCTCGTAAGCGGCTCCTTGGTAATAAAGACATTAGTGTTGAGCTATATGTTGGTACAGGCAGTGAATATGGCCTAGATTATGATGACGACAGCCTTGCCCATCACGATTTTTTTTCTGAATTGGATACCTCCAATAATGAGGCTCGAGAGGTAGATAATGACGTGGATTCCATAATAGAGACTCTAGAAAATATTGATGAAAGTCCTTCATCTAGCACGGAATCTGCACCATCGTACGAGAGCACTGCTGGACCTTCCCAAGCCAAAAACCCAAGAACAGCTGCTAAAACTAAGCTTGCTAAACGGAATTTACCCTGAAAGAAAAAAAAATCGAGTTGAGTGCAGAACAGCTCATGTTTATGGGAAAAAATACCCTGGGTCCTGATTTTCTTCAGGCAGAAACTCCCACCCAGTTTTTTCTGTACTATTGTCAAAAGACCTAATCAAGAAAGTTTCAGACCATTTTCTATCAAGTGCAGAAAGATCCTAATAGCGCTTTTCGGATGTCTGAGGAGGATGTCAGACAATTTATGGGTGTGGCATATCTATTGTCTCTCCTCAAATTACCTGGAGTTACCAATCATTGGAGCTCCATATTTGAAACACCAGTAGTACAGGAAACTATGACGTTGAACAAATTTGAGAAAATTCGTCAAACCTTGCATTTCAATGACGAAAGCGAAGATCTTCCTAGAAGTAATCCTGATCATGATCGAATTCACAAAATAACGATGGCCCATGCGACTGCTTTATCATTATTTAGACCTCACGATTTGAAATGCATGGATACGTTAAAAAGGGTTGCTAAATACAAAAGCCTTCAATCAGGCCGCTAATTGTCTGCAGATTTCGCCTAGAGGTTGCTGTGACCCTTTGCAAAATGGGTGTAAAACCTATTGATCTAGTCGAAAGTCGCTTGAGAGTGAGATTCAAGCCAAAAAACATGAAGGACTTGCCCAGCATGTGCTTCAAAACGTAGTCCAACAAGACCAGATTGGGCACCGGTCACAATGATGATAAGAAATGCAGATGCAAGTTTCCGAAGTGTGTTGGATTTACCCATAATGTATGTGAAAAATGCAAGGTAGCCTTGTGCTATACGAAAACTAAGAAATGTTTCAAAAATTTCATCTTTCATAACATAGCATTGTACTGCTATACTAAATAGATTTTGAACATTTACTTCAGTGTTGCCTAAAAGCAACACTCCTTATTTTTGTAATTTAGTTGCCAAATAATAGAAAAAAGTAAAAATCCAGAAACACGTGTATTTTATTTTTTTGTAATCATCTCGAATCCAAAAAATCAAATGAACCTCACTTTATGAGTGATAGAGGGTTAGGTGCCAACCTGGAACTACCAACCACAATGACCTGTGTCTTTGACGGGTTAACCTGCAAACCATGTGCCTCACTTCATTTGCAAACAGAAGCCAAGTCCTGGTTTATGATATCAATAGCAACATGCAAATCTGTATAGAGAGCTTCTCTGTAAATCTGCAAATCATCAGCATAAAGGTGGTAGGAGGACTGAAGTTTCATTTATGCTGTGAACCCAATCCAGACACTAGCATATTTAGCACGTACACTGTTCAGCCGCAATATGTGAATTTTGTCTCAAGTCCAATTTAGTTTTTCATTCCTTTTTACTGAGATAATGGCCATTATACCACTTCAGGTCCATAAGGGCCATTAAAGTAGGGGGGACCGTTTACCCCCAATTTGCAGAGTGACCCACGTAGAAGCAGATACTTCAGTGACCCACATGTGTGGCACGGACGTCTTATTCCAACCCAAAATAACCCACAGGTGGGTCATGGACAGTGAACGTGTTAGCTTAGTGCGGCTATTATTATTTAGCCAGAAACTCCTCCATCATATAGAACGTGTAAAAGAAACCCCATATCTATCCAAAAGGACTGAAGACAACATCTGGTATGGAGTATCTATGCACAGTATCAGGTCAAAATGAGTGACCCAAAGAATTGATACCAAATTATCGGTTTCAAATGTTTCTTGAATACCATATATTACAAACGTGTCACAGCACTACGAGGGTCAATAACATTCCACGTCACTTGCCAATAACACGATAATTCTATTCGTTCTACTTCATTTGAAAAAATCGGCCTCTGTTATCAATCTAATGAAATTTCTAATAAGTTCCACACATGTAGACTTAGGATTACAAAAACCTTGTCATATTATTTGCTATCGTCCAAAGAAGGCGCGCGATTGTTATGTATCCCTTTATGTTACACGTTGTATAGAACTAAATATGTGTAGGAGATATGTGTTTGAGTTATAGGTAGTTATGCCTAAACCTCCATGGAATTGAGGCGTTATGTTCTTGGTAAGCCTATAACGTCGTGTTACCCAGATAAAGGATCGTGAAGGTCAGCTAGGCAGACGTACCATGTAAAACACTCATATTCAGCTACATCCGGTAAGACCTAAAATGACTAGGAAAAGACTAAGCATATGGTAATTGTTCAAAATCTTTCTGTACCTTATTTACGCAAATAAAAAAGGCTTTCAAAAACATGTTTGACCTTTATTTTGTAACTATTCCATGGCAAATTTGTCATCTTGACTCTTTTTAACCGACTTCAAAAAAAGGAGGTTTACAATTCATCTTGAACTTTTTTTTTTTAATGTTATATATTTATGTAGTATATAGTACCTCATAACTCGGAGATGGCTGGACCGATTTGGAAAATTCTTTTTTTTGTTTGAAAGGGTATACTTTCTAATTGGTCCCATTGTCGTCACGTTTGGATCTGATGATGGGATCATGGAGAAATCGAGGGAACTCTTCAAATATTATAGGCACACCTATAGCGTTTTGGGTATTTCTTATAGTACCTTGTGCAGTTGTTCTCGAAAAGCACCATTTGAGGAAGTGGAACTGATGATGAAGACCCCAGATGGCCACCGAAACTACTCAATAATAAGTATTTCGTTGATTGCGATTCGATTACTTGAATATGGATGTTAAGCACTTTATGCTCGTCACAATGCATATGGTGAAGTAGAGCTGGTGGTGATGTACCTACCAGAACTCCTCAAAAATTAACGGCTCTGCACCGGGAAAAGCAATATTTTGTAAAAGGTGATAAGTAGTTGACATTTTGGCTTTTGTAACTAGATAAATTACAAACCGACCCACTTAAAAGCGTGAAAAAAAAACTTTTTAGCAAAAATAGAACCGACTTCCATATAAAAACACTACAAAAGCAAAAATAACTTTAATTTCGGAAGGCGGTGTCTTTAGTTTTGTATATATTTTCGTTTTTGACACCGCCTTCCGAAATTAAAGTTATTTTTGCCTTTGTAGTGTTTTTATATGGAAGTCGGTTCTATTTTTTGCTAAAAAGTTTTTTATAGTATTCTGTTCAATCCTAAAACTTCGAACGTTACAAGTTCCCTCATGACGTTTCATGACGTTCCTTAATTTGTTAAATGTGTGCTTTTAAATAGATAATTATTTATGTCAGTTATTATTATTTCTTTGTTTTTTTTTTTTTTGTATCTTTAATGTTATCACTATTTTTTCACTCTCTTTTTGTTGTCTGGCTGTGCTGTCACTCTGAACCCAGTTACGAGTAGATTTCTGTCAACATCTGTTTTAATATTGGGCCACCAAGGTACAGGCTGTGCCTAGTTTGGGGTCAATTGCTAAGTGTGTTGTGTTCTGTAATTCTGTATCATCGTAACTTGTATGTGTTAAAATAAAATTAATAAATAAATAAATGACCAAAATTAGAGAGATAACGAGTCACTCCACCATTTTTTTTGGTAAGTCGTTGGTCGTCGGTGGAATTTGCTTTCCATGTCAGTAAGATAAGCACAAACCCTCCCTTTTTTTAAAAACATGTTAAAAGATCTCTTCTCTCTTTTTAATGTGTTACTGTTTGTAGGTATATATGTCTCAGCTATTTTATGTATTGATACATGTATTGAATATGTAGTTTATTATTTATGTATAATATGTAAGTAAATAGTACAACATAAAACTATTTTTTTTTCTCCTGCTGTATGAAATCCATCCAAAGGTTGTCTGTAAAAGATAGCTTTTAGCGATAAGACCGCCCATTGTATCACCCCTTGTAGTTATAAAGTCTTAATTTAATTCTGTTATGGTGTACACTATCTTAATCTTAACATAGTATAAAGCAAAGTCGCTTCCCTGTGTCTGTCCCTATGTATGCTTAAATCTTTAAAACTACGCAACGGATATTGATGCAGTTTCTTTCAATAGAAAGAGTGATTAAATAGGAAGGTTTTTAAGTATATAACATGCATAATATAGTAGAGGAACACTGATAATTTTTGAGGTTTCTAATGTGATGTCGCAAATAAACATATTTTTTTGCGCTTGCTTTGCAAACGCTGGCTGAACCCTACGAGATAGATCAAAATAATGTACTACAGTATTGTACACCTTAAAAAGATCAACAAAAAAGTTCTAGATGGCATCTGTCTATCTCTTATAGATAACCCACAACAACCATTTTTTATCCTTTACTTTTTACGAGAAATACGAGCATATTTTACGAAGCGATTTTAAGCAATACAGCATTAATCCTTATCCAATTAAGTACCATAAATACATTTTGCATTTAATATAAATCAATATTGCCCTTTACAGAATATAATTTAAATAAATAGTTTCGAAGATATTACAGATTTAAAATGCAAGGACATAGCGGTTGCGGCGCGGTGCTGGCGGAGGCACGGCGCGCGTGCTTATGTTGCTTAGATTTGAGCGTTGAATGTTTTTCCCATGGTAAATTATGTGTGTGTATGTCGAATGACAAAAAGGCTGTCAACGATGTATATAAAGACATTCTATAGTATATTTAATATAAACATTGCACCCGTGCAAAGCCGGGGCGGGTCGCTAGTAGAGTATAATTATCTATCTATCTTTAAAACTAAATATGTATTGAAGATAATATATGTATGAGTTACATATGCCTAAATCTCTGCGGAACACAAGTGTTATGTTCTTGGTAGCCCTACATTCTAATACTCAACGAAAATCAATTTGTTGTATTATATTAACTATTGCTTTTACCTGCTGCTTTATTTGCGTGAAAAGCTTTTTTTACCCAACTGCGATGAAGCCCGCAAGGAGGAGGGTATGTCCGTTCCTTTATTACCTCGTAACTATGAAAGCAATGAACCGACCCATCCCAATTTTTTTAATGATATCCTCTTGAGAGCCTCGGTGGTAACATATGATACCGAGATTCAATAATTTATTTCCACGCTATCTAGAAGTTTTGCTGACAACTAAGTACGTAGTAAGTTTGATGGTAGGACTGTGTACCGCAGGTTACCGCAACAACACATAATGCAAGTTTTCTTGCGCAACGTAATGTCTGCAATCTAGTACCACGACAACGCTTCGAGCCAGTCGATTGGTTGTAGGATTTGACAATTGCAATAATGTCCAACTGCGTCATTTTTTGTGGAACATACAGGGTGATTCGTTATTAAAATATGTGTATTATAATATTTATTATATCATAATAAAACAGTAAAAAAAAGAGTGTCAGTACATTTAAATTTTATTCAAAAATAATAATTGAGGTGGGTTAAGAAACGGTAACACGGCAAAAAAATTAAAAAAAGTCTGTTTGTACTCGCTAATCTCCGGATCTACTGGATGGATTTTAATGAAATTTGGCAAGTAGATAGTTTATATCCTGGAATAACACATAGGCTTTTTCGGGATCGGGATTTACGCGGGAAATCCTCCCACGTGAACGAAGTTGCGGGCGGCAGCTAGTAATATCACAAATGCGAAAGTAACTCTGTCTGTCTGTCAGTTACCTTTTCAAGGAAATGAAATTTGGCATTTGAATAGTTCGGGACCCTGGAAAGGACACAGGATAATTTTTATCACGGAATTTCCATGGAATCGGGAATTACGTGGGAAAAACTTCCCACGCGAAAGAAGTCGCGTGCAAAAGCTATATTAATAAATATAAATAATAAGTATAATACTAGAGCAATGACCTTGGGTAAATATGTTGTGCCTAGAATAACCAACGTCTATTGAGATAGAACACTAAAAAAGGTTTCCCGCGGACATAACAGAAGAAAATAATACAAAAAAAAAATCATATCTAAATTAAAAAACTACTTACTTACACACCCCTACTTTAATGTTATTATTAACCGACTTCAAAAAAGAGGTTCTGTATTCGATCACTATGTATGTATGTTTGTATATCCACGATTTTCTCAGAAACTACTGATCCGATTTCAACCACGTTTTCATTGTTTGAAAGCATATTTTATAAAATCGGTTTTAGTATACAACACATTAAGTTCTGATGAAGACCTTCGGAGATAAGTGAGGGAACTCTTAAATTTAAAACAGCAAATCTCCCGCGATTGCTGCTATATGTACTGTTTAGCATAATTAGCCTATTAATATCACCACAGCTGAGGCACAGACCTTCTGAATCACGTCTGAAATATGGTTTATATGGTTTATGGTATGGTCCTCAATTTTGGCCCGTTTATCGAGGCTAAAGCTCAACTAGCATCAAAAAAGTTGGGAATCCTAGCAAAGGTGAGAAGGTACTTAACACCCGAACAGTTGCTCAATCTCTATCAAGCCCAGGTTCGGTCGTGTATGGAGTACTGCTCTCATCTTTGGGATGGATCTGCTAAATACCAACTGGACGCGCTTGAGTCAATCGAGAAGCGGACCAAGAGACTTATTGGCAACGATGCACTGGTCGAGTCAAAGCTCCAGAGCCTTGAACATCGACGACGAGTTGCAAGTCTATCGGTTTTCTATCGGTTACATTTCGGGGAGTGTGCGATGGAATTACACAATCTAATTCCACCAAGCCCGTTCCATCATCGGACTACGAGACAAACGGCGAAGCGCCATCGTTACATGGTGGACATCCCATCCATACGCACAAAACGTTTCGGGAATACCTTCATTATGCGTACGGCTAAGGAGTGGAATTCCCTGCCGGAGTCTGTGTTCCCCAATAGCTATAACCTAGGAGTCTTTAAGTCAAGAGTGAATAGGTTAATTTTCTCACCTGATGGTAAGTCAGGTAAGCGTGCTCCATCTTCGATCACATGATGATGTGATCGAAGATGGAGCACGCTTACCTGACTTACCATCAGGTGAGATGGTGGTCAAACGCGAACCTATTTTAAATAAAAAATATAAAAAAATTGGGTAAAAAAGACGTGTACAGCAAACTCTCTTTTTAACCGACTTCTGAAAAAGGAGGAGGTTCTCAATTCGGATGTTTGTTTGTTTTTTTTTTTTTTTTTTTTTTTTATGTTTGTTCGGGCATAGCTCCGTCGCTCGCCAACCGATTTGAAAAATTCTTTTTTTGTTGGAAAGGGTATACTTCCCAAATGGTCCCATGAAAATTTTATCGACATCGAACAAGCCGTTTCTGAAAAATCAACAAAAGTAAAAAAAAATATTTACATTGATGATCTTTTCGGTTACTCTATATTGTGTTTTTTGTTCGCGCGTTTTTAGTTTTTTGTAGTTGACATTTTGGCTTTTATAACTAGATTAATTACAAATTGACCCACTAAAAAGCGCGAAAATAAAAACTTTTTTGCAAAAAAATAAAACCGACTTCCATATCAAAACACTACAAAGCCAAAAATAATTTTAATTTCGGAAGGCGGTGTGAAAAAAAAAGAAAATACAAAACCAATAACACCGACTACCGAAATTAAAATTATTTTTGGCTTTGTAGTGTTTTGATATGGAAGTCGGTTTTATTTTTTTGCTAAAAAGTTTTTTTAAGAAGTAAGTGCGAACGGTATGTAGGTATCTCAAGGACCACAAACAATAAATACATTAAAAAGCATAAAATAAAACTTTTTTACACATGGCTGAAGTCGGTGCCAAGATAAATGAATAGGTTTCATCACCTCGGGTGTGCCCCAGAATGCGGCGTTCTTTGCTTATCAAAACTATTTATTTGCTTGGCGCCGACTTCAGTCATGTGAGTAGATACCCTTATGGTTATTTATTTCTTTGTATTGTAAGTCTTTTTTGTAAGTTTTAAAGTCGGTTAAATTTTTTGTATAAAAGTTTTCTTTTGTTTTTAAGTTTATTAATTGTGTACATATTATGTTAAATATTATATATAATAATTTGATCCCACTGTCGAAGTGTCTGTTCAGTTTTGTGGGACATCATTGTACATGATAAGAACTACAGTGTACCTTGTAAGCAATAATATTTATTTATTGCTTATAATGTACAATGTAGTTCTTATTCTATAATAAAAACTTCAGAAGTAATGATATTTAATCCTTACTAATATTATAAACGCGAAAGTAACTCTGTCTGTCTGTGTGTTACGCAATCACGCCTAAACTATCAAACCGATTTTAATGAAATGTGGTACGGACATAGTCTAGAGCCTGAGTAAGGACATAGGCTACTTTTTAATGCGAAAAAAGGGCTGTAATGGGTTGAAATAGGGGATGAAAGTTTGTATGGAAATAGCGTCATATTTAAAGCTAGAAGCTTGAAACTTATTTTTTAGATTTTTGATTAGGTATTAATAAATACAACATTCAAATTATGTATGAGTTTTGTTTTCAAAATCATTAGCCTGAAAAATTAAAAATGCTGCCGATTTTCACTATTCCGCGCGGACGAAGTCGCGGGCATTGCACAGCTAGTTAGTATACAATATACAGTAAAGTAGCAAACTGGTAGCGAATGTCCTTTTTTGGTATTGGGGAAAAATTAAAAATTAAAGTGTCGGCCTGTGATTACAAAGTTATTGTGTTTCCTCAAATGCTTATTGTCCTTTATACAATATATTTTTTTTTTAACTTCTTTATCCACTTTCTTTACTAGGCAAACGCAAGATACGCGTATCTATACATAAGATTTGACATTTGACGTCGTTACAATTTACTAATATTATAAATGCGAAAGTTTGTGAGGATGGATGGATGGATGGATTAATGTTTGTTACTCTTTCACGCAAAACTACTGAACGGATCTGAATTAAATTTGGTAAGTAGATAGTTGGTATCCTTTAATAACACATTGAATTTTCATCCCGGAATTCCCACGGGATCGGGATTTAAGACCCTCCCACGGGTACGAAGTCGCGGCCGGAAGCTAGTAAAGTCATAAGCCAGAAAATATGACACAACTTTTTCTAAAGCTTATCACTTAATTGCACTCAAATCAATCAAACTAAGTTCTAAGAACATTCCTATTGTTAACATCCACAGACTATAAAACCACTTGACCGCGCATACAGTTCCCCGACACACGAAAACTATGAGGCTTTTTGCTCATATTGGCTACGGTACACGAAACATTTTAGTTGTGACCAAGTGTTAGACCTGTGTGCATGCTGAACAAATAAATTTATAACGCATAAAAATACCTTCATGCGCGTTGAAGTGGTGTGGAAAACATTCCCAGTCATCTAGATACTAAATGGATGACATAACTATTCATCAGTAATTATTATTATTATTATTATTTATTTATCTCAGAAAAGAAATCCATACAAAGTTTGTTAGTAAATCACCTTACATTCTATGTTAGTAATAAAATTAATTAAAATAATAAACACTAAAAACTAATTCATATATTTTCCCGCAGCATCAGCTTGACCGCAATGCATGCGAGTCCAATGCTGCAGGAAAACACAATCCTGTTTGTTTGCAATGACTTTCAGAATGCTGTTGGTACTCCCACGAATCCTACGCAGCAGTGACGCAGATCGCCGTCTCATAATAGCGCCAAAGCTATCTACCGCCGCTTCAGCAAACATATTGGACGCGCTGTACCGTGTAAATCCAAAACACTGTATCTCAAGATACAGTGTTTTGGATTAACAACGCTCATTCGATTTCTTTTAGCCTATTCTATCGTCCTGCATTCACACATTTTTTACTTTGTATGGAAAGTTCTGAGATATGACTATGCTAATAACACTGTATTTACTAAAAATACAGTTTTAATATAACAAAACACGGCAACTTAAGATACCGTGTACTGCCAAAATAATTTTCGCGCGTTGCAAGATACAGTGTTTTGTCAAAACAAAGTAGCATGCTTGCGCGTTGCGGGCGCGCCAATCAGGAGCGAGAACCGGCGGCAATCTCAATGGTTATTGGATGATTTGACAGAGAACGAACGGACGACTGCCGGGAGCGGGGATCAGCTGTAATATATTTTTTTTTTGTATAGAGACAGAGACCGTTTCCTTTATTTTCCAAGACTTTAAAGTTATTGTGTAGAAGAATATATGAAACCGTGTAGTTGGTCTCATTTCCATAAGATGGTTAAAGAAATTAAAATTTCTTCTGCAGAGCTAGTGCATGACATGTAGGTACAAAATGTAAAAATTATTACGAATTAGCTCATAAGTCAATGCCACTTCCTTATAATTCTTTCGATTTTGTACAATATATAAAGACGTAGCTACAAAACACGGAAGTGGCTGTGACTTACTCAAAAAGATATGATCGTCATTTCAAAACCTTGTCTTTTGCTTTGAATATATAATCTACTTACACAGTTTATTTTTTTATGCACCTGCCATGTTATCTCTTTATCACCCATGGCTGACTGGTAGAGAATGCCTATGGCATTAAGTCCACCTTTGTACATTTTGTGTTGCATAAAGTTTTAATAAATAAATAAATCCTTGCCTTGCCTTGAAACCTTCTAGGTTTCCATATTTGCTAATGATTATGGAAGGAGAATATAAACAAATACATTTCTTGAAAAGAAAAGATGCACAAAACCTTTTAGTGAAATTGCAAATGGCAAACCAATCTGCTCATTCATTACCTACTAATTTTGGTGTTCTTGTCGCTAAATTAATTTTGATGATTAATTATTATGTAAGTTCATAAAATTTTATTGTCCTATTAGTTTTCTATTATCTTCCAGTTTTTATATGAAACTGTAAGACTGATTCTGTTGCCATAGTAGTTACAAAATATTTTACAAACTTTTTGTAAAATACCTGTATACCTAATTGTACACCTACGAGTCTTTTTAACTCGATATTTTTTTTTTAAATACATATGATAGACTCCATCTTATAAAAATTCCGACTGCAAATTCCTATGATATATATCTAGGCCCTGTTTTTATCAAGTCAATACACTGTAACTCTAACACATACAGTGTATTGTCATAACAATTCCTTCATTTGCATCTGACGACTATTATGGCAATACAAGTTATTCACGATTATTTGTTGTGTATATTCTACTTGTATATGAAACCTAGCGGGCTAGCTTACTTATAAAATTACCTTTAATTTGATACCAAACACTGAATACTTTCCAAAGTAACTTTTGGAGTAATCTTCGAAAAACAGAAAAAAACTATTTTGCTCAATTTCTCAAATTTTGTTTTTTGTAGTTACAGTGTTTTGGATTGACACGGTACCGCTGCAGAATCGTGGGAGGCCCAACAACATCCTGAAAGCATTGTTGTACTGGATTCGAAGGGCGCTGTTGGCCCTCTGCGTATGCCTAATCCACAGGCTGCACGTGTAAAAGCACTGACAGTACGCCCTGAAAAGGGTGATCTTGACAGCACTTGTACAGCGTGCGAACCTCCGGGCCAGCATATTGCAGCGGACCGACAACGCCCTTCTCTCCCGTTCAATGTCCTGGTCATCACAAAGATCATCGCACACTATATGACCCAGGTACTTAAAACTCGACACTCTGTTCAGCGCTACTCCATACAGGAAGACTGGGGGTACCGCTCTGTGCTTTTTGGAACCCACACCAAACACCATTACTTCGCTCTTTCTCACATTATATAAGAGTCCGTGGGTAACAGCATACTCCTCACATACTGCAAGCAACCGTCTAAGAGCCTCAATCAACGGACTCAGCAACACCATGTCATCCGCGTAGCTGATACTATTTATAATGTTGCCATCGATTGAGCATCCGACACCAGTGCTGCTGAGCTCCACGATTAGCTGGTTGACATACAGGCTAAAAAGCACCGGGGAGGTCAGACCTCCTTGCCTCACCCCACATTCCAACCCATACCTCCCAGACAATGTATCCGACCATCTGACCTGGTTAATTTGATGGCTGTACCAATATTTAAAAAGTTCAACAAGCTCATGAGGTACTTGTTGCTCTCGCAGCTTACGCCATAGTATGTTATAATTAACCAGGTCAAAAGCCTTCGATAGGTCTAGGAAAGCCGCATAAACAGGAGTGTTCCTATCAGTGTAGTACCTGACCGTGTGCTTGAGCGCCAGGATAGCAGTTTCTGTGGAAAGTCCAGCTCGAAAGCCGAACTGAGCATCGTGCAGCTCTATCTGTCCAGTAATTTTACGCTCAAGCACACAGTCAAGCACCTTTGCAATAATAGTTGCCAGCGAAATAGGCCTATAATTATCTTTATCTGAGATATCTCCTGTCTTATTCTTCACTATGGGCACAATAATTGTCCTCATTAACTCCGTTGGAAGATAGGAGTGTCTCATACAGAAGTTATAGAGCATGGATAGGACCCTGGGAAGATGCGGACCGGCAGATTGGAGATGCTCTATGCTAAGCCCATCATGACCTGGAGATTTACCTCTAGTCATGGCCTTAATTACTTGATTAATTTCTTTAGACGAAATATTAACTGGGCTTCCGAAACATTTCCTCTCTGGACCCAGATCCTGTTCAGTAGATTGTACTTATTGTTATCGGCTGGCACCGTGCATCGCCCCGCGTCTTCCTTCGTAAATGCGTATCGCGGGCACTGTGCACTGTTCCAGTCCGGCTCAAATCCATAGGATGCAAGTCATTTAGAACCGATTTCTCTGAAAGGCCACGGGCGCGCCCTGGTACTTGAGGAACGAGGATCTCCACGTAGACCTCAAAATCCCGACCATAAAGCAAGTGTTGAAACGCCATTTAGTGCGTTACTTCGCTTCTGCTGAAAAACACACAAACCCCCTGATTGTATCGGCCGCCCGATACACAGCCTCTAAAAGTTCCCGGGCTCGTCGTCCGCGTCTCGTCCTAGTCGAACCCGACGATTCCACCACAATCCGACAAGAGAGCAGTAGGGATATACATAAAACGCTCCGTATTCCGGCCTCGCCATCGAGGCCTATCGCGACGTCCGCGCACTTGTAACGTTAATCCTCCCCGACCTTTGCCAAACGACCCAGCCCGCGATGCTGGGCCAGTAGCATTAAACAACTCCATTAATAATAATATGACCCAGCCTGACCCTCTGCTGCCCTCCACCAACGACCCCGCTATGCCGAGGCCCGTACTCCACAGGGAGTGCCTTTAGCGTGCGGTCATTTAAATGTAAATATCAGTAAGCCCTGGCTGGGGGCCTTTAAATTTAGAGGTCACCTCAGGATTGTCCGGTTAAGTAGTAACCAGCCTTAGTGTCCTGAACTACGAGTGGCCCTATCAAAAAAAGAACTGTACACTGTACTCGATCTTGAAGAGGCTATTCACTTTCCTACAGAATTTGTCAATTCCTTGCAGCCCTCTGAACTCTTCCCATATAAACTGGTGTTGTAAGTAGGGTGTCCTATTATTTTATTACGGAACCTTAATCTACCCAAACCGTGCATTGGTACACGTTTGCAGGTAAAATCTTTAAAAACTATATAATAGTGTGCACAATACTGACAGGATATGGAACTGGAGAAGTTGTTTTATTTAATCCATACTAATATTATAAATGCGAAAGTAGCTCTGTCTGTCTGTATGTTACCTTTTCGTGCCTAAACAGCTAAACCGATTTATATGAAACTTGGCATGGGAATAATTTAGGACCCCGGGAACGACATAGGATAGTTTATATCTCGGAATTCCCACGGGATCGAGAATGACGCGGGAAAAATCTCCCATGCAAACGCAGTCGCGGGCAAACGCTAGTATTTATTTATTTATTTATTTTATTTTCGGAAGGCTTACAGACTAATAACATTATAACAATAATATATAAAAACTAAGTTGCTAATTACAAGCCCTCACAGATAAATAAAGTTATGTAAAAAAAAAGACTATGTTCAAACTGAACTAGCCTAATACAAAATAGACTGATGTGTTCTATTCGACTACACAAGTTAACTAAAACAATTAATTTATGTTCAGGTGTGCAGTTCAATTCAAATGCAAGTAGGTGCAACAGGTTCAAAAAATGGCTTTGCTAAGAGCTTCCTTAGTGTGTTTGCATTGGTGCAAAACAAATCCACATCATGTTCACAACAAATTTTGTTGAAGCTGCGACTCGCTCTACAGAAGTAGGCATTACGCCTATAGTTAGTGTTTACAGAAGGTACACGTAGAAGTGGTCGCTGTCGCAGCCCCATTTGATTAGTGCGTAACGTTACTAGTACCTAATAATTTTCCGTTTCAATTTAAAAGACTGCAATTTCGAGTGAAACTGTTTTTTTCAATGACCTTGAAGTTGTCACAGGGTCAAATGTTTAATGTTACAGGTTTCAGCTAAGCGATCAGTATTTTTCACATGGACAACTCTAATGTAGCATTGTAGCCCTTTCACGTGTAACTGAAGCAAAATCTGTTTTTTTTTAATTGAAAATAGGTTCGCGTTTGATCACCATCTCACCTGATGGTAAGTGATGATGTGGTCGAAGATGGAGCACACTTACCTAAAAGTAACCTATTCACTCTTGACTTAAAGACTCTTAGGTTATAGCTATCGGCAAAGACAGACTCGGTGTCTGTGTCTGTGTCTGTGTGTGCAGTCTAATGAAAAATGTTATGAAACTTAGTCTGATATGAAACTTTTGTTTATATGTATTTATACATTAAATTAAATGAAAGCTAAACGCACTTTTTGTAACGACGTACAAAGAAAAGAAAAGTACAGTAAAAGTAAAGTACTGTCGAAGAAAACAATTGTTAAAGGACCCCGAGCGAAGCCGGGCCGGGCCGCTAGTATACATATATTTAAATGTTGCATAAAATGTAATCTGTTTGTAAAGTCCATTTAGTCAAAAAATATCCAGAGTGGATTTGTTTATAATGTTTGTGATTTATTTCTTTTTGTTGTAATATTGGCACAAGAATTTTCTATTTTGGCGAACAGTTTCAGTTGCATCTGTTATTTAGATTAAATACAGTGCTGTTTTTATTTAGATCATATTGTGTGTGTGTATTACCAATTTCATAATGGATTTAAAAACATCGAACAAACGGTTTGTCTTAAATTTTACATCGCCAATGGAATTTCGTGTTCGGAGTACCTGAAAATGTTTCAGTAGGCTTACGGTGACCATCAACGTCTTCAACTGAAGTTAAAGAACTCCGCAAAAGTTAAGGAAATAGTGACTAGAAAACCTCATTTAAGAGAGATAGCCGCTGAACTTTCTGTGTCTCACGAGTTGATCCGTACCATTTTAAATAATCACTTGGGCATGAAACATAATATATTGCCGATCGACTAGTCCCAAAAGACCTGAATTGTCTCCAAAAACTCAATCGCATAAAAGTTGCTGAGAACATGCTTGAGAACGAGTCAATTCCGACCCAACATTCATGAAATGCATTGTTACTGGTGACGAGACGTAGGTTTATGCAACCAGTTAGCAAGCTTCAGTGTGGTGCCTTATAACTGAACCAAAACCGAAAAAACTACGCCAAAGTCCATTAAAAGTCAAAGTTATGTTGACTGTTTTCTTTGACTATCGGGTGGTTGTGCTCTCAAAAATTTTGCCGGGTAGTAAAGCAGTAAATAAAAAATATTATTTGAGCGTTATGTAGTGTAAAAGAGAGTAAATTTGACGAAAATGGCCAGATTAATGGAAAGAAATTTCTTGGATTTTGCACCACGATAATGTGCCTTCGCCGCAAGGCCATCATAGTCAACGACTAAAAACAAAAACTCAACAAATGCATTCGAGCAACCATATTGTTCACCAGATATGGCTCCAGCCGACTACTTTTTTTTTCCTAAACTCAAATTACCACTTCGTGGCACGCGTTTTTATTCGGTATTTTGAAAACCCTAGCTAAACAACCACCATCAAATGCGCTGTTCCGATAGCTCGTAAGGCAGGGAGGAATTTGTACTTAGTTAATTAATAAATACTAAAACTTAGTTCATGAGTTTTGTACTAAGAATGGACCAATATTGTCACTTAAATAAATATATTCATTCAATTATGAAGAAAAATTCGCGGCAAGAACTCAATTCCGGAAAAACTGTTTAAAAAAGTTTTTCTTTTTATTGATAATAGGCCCGCGTTTGATCACCATCTCACCTGATGGTGAGTGATGATGTGGTCGAAGATGGAGCACGCTTACCTAGAAGTAACCTATTCCCTCTTGACTTAAAGACCCCCAGGTTATAGCTATCAAGAAACACACGACTCCGGCAGGGAGTTCCACTCCTTTGCTGTACGCACAATGAAAGTATTCCCAAAACGACAAAAGTTTTGATGATTGAATTATTCGTTGCCGTAAAAATATATAAATTGATTGATTGTTTATGTTTTATATTTATTTTATTTTCTATTGCTTTTAAAACATTATATGTTGGATACTAGGAATATCTCCTGTACCGTGGATGCCTTTTAAAGTATAAAAAATTACTTGCACAAACACCCAGACCAGACCCGGATTAATCTATAGGTCATAAAATTTTTATTCCGGTACGGGAATCGTTCCCACAACACACAGCGCAGAAGCCAATCACCTGACTACTATGCCAACGGCGTCATAAACAATGATAGTGAAAACATGTGAAAATGTAATACTATGTAAATCAGTTCCATTAACCTCATTTTTATGCGAATGAAGCAATGTCTTTTAGTATTTTTTTTTATTTCCGTAGCCGAATGGCAAAAAAACGGAACCCTTATAGTTTCACCATGTCTGTCCGTCTGTCTGTCTGTCTGTCCGTCCGTATGTCACAGCCATTTTAATCCGAAATTATTAGGACTATACATGTGAAACTTGGTAGGTAGATGTATTCTGTAAACCGCTTTCCAATTTTAAGAAAAAAAGTTCCATGTATGGGGATACTGTATGGAACTGAAACTGATATTTTTTTTTCATGAAACCTATGCATGTGTGGTCGTTTAAAAGACCAAAACGTTTAAAAGACCGCTTCCAAAGTGGTAAAATGTGTGTCCTCCCTCTCTAATTTCTATAATAATGGAGTGAAAAATCTAAAAAAAAAATATGCTGTAGATCTTAATGTCAACTTTTAACCAAAATTGGTTTGAATGAGATCGGGTCAGCAGCTTTTGAGATACAGCATATTTTCAAAAACCGCAAATATAACTTTGTAATTCATACAAACACTATTAAAAACAAAGTTATTTGGCATAGTTATAGAAATCGTAATCGAAAATAAGGATTTTTTTTGTCAAATAAATATATTATATTATATATGTATTACAGTTACTACGGAACCCTTCATGGGCGAGTCTGCCTCGCACTTGGCCAATTTTTTTATACAGGGTTAATTGTAAAACACCAAAAACCTCTCAGTACTATATTGCTAACATCATAATCAACAACTTTTGTTCTATGACTTTTAAAAATTCGTCATATTTTAGTTCACCAAATTTTCATATAAAAACAAAAATATTTAAATTGAACGCCCTAAACGCATGTAGCGTCTATGCAAAGCAAAAGAAAGCGATAGTATAAATTGCTTTCTTTTGCTTCGCATAGACTTAAAAATATTTAAATGGAACGCCCTAAATGTTACGAAGTCTATGTGAAGCAAAAGAAAGCAATTTATACTATCGCTTTCTTTTGCTTTGCATAGACGCTACATGCGTTTAGGGCGTTCAATTTAAATATTTTGATTTTTGTATGAAAATCTGGTGAACGAAAATATGACGAATTCTTAAAATTCATAGAACAAAAGTTGTTGATTATGATGTTAGTAACATAGTCCTGAGAGGTTTTCAGTGTTTTACATTTAACCCTGTATAATACTAAGAACGACGAAATTAATTCTTAACTAATATTATAATAGAGCAGTGTTAGTGCCCAGTCTTACCAAGGGGTATCGTGTTACCCAGTTACTGGGTTGTGGAGGTCAGATAGGCAGACGCTCTATGTACAACACTAGTACTCAGCTGCATCCGGTTAGACACGAAGCTGACACCAACATTGTTAGCAATCCTGTTAACCTCTACTACTAAGTTAAGTTATCTTGTGTCTGTAGTGGGTTCTCAGCAATAGTTTATTGGGTGGGTTTCGAACCCGCGACCTTTCGATCACAAGTCTAACACTTCATCATCACATCTTTCTTCTTCTTTTTACCCGACTGCGCCAGAAAGAGGGTTATGTTTTTCGAGAGTATGTATGTATGTATAATTGTTTGGCACGCTCTGTGGCCTGAACGGCTCGACGGATTTTAGCTTGAGAGGTATCGTTAGATTCGTATTGACTGTGAAAGTGACACTGGGTATATCAAAATAAAAAAAAAACCAAAATGGCGGATTTTTTGCGCCATATTATCAAAAAAGTTTTTTTTTCTCAAAACCTATCGAGTGGGGGTAAAACATAATCTATCATCAGTTAGGGGAATTTTCTACGTCTAATCATATTACCGACTTAATGAAAGCCATCATGGCAAAATATATTAATATACGCTTTCATCACCTATTAAAATTAAACATAAAACTATCAAAACGGCAATTATTAAACAAATATGTATAATTTCAAGGTCAATAAATATTTTTAATACTATCTATTAACATTTCATTGAACACTAGCTTGTGCCAGCAGCTTCGCCCGCGTCAAATTAATACTTTGTTATATGATTTATAGCCTATCTATAGCACTAAAGAATAATGCAGCTACATATTAGGGAAAGAATTATCAGAATCGGTTCAGTAGTTTCAGAGATTACCCCTACATACAAACTTACAAATTTTACCTCTTTACTATTAAAATAGATTCTATTTTTTTGAAGATGATCAACCTTTTTCCATTGCTAACCATTTGTATGATGTCGATAAATTATTACATTGCTCACACAAATAAAATACGTAACATCGATATTAAAAAACTTTTTTGCAAAAAAATAAAACCGACTTCCATATCAAAACACTACAAAACCAAAAATAATTTTAATTTCGGTAGTCGGTGTTATTGGTTTTGTATTTTCTTTTGAAAAAATGAAGGGTTTTAAAAGGTGATTACAAACATATATACAACTTATATGGTTAAAAGTAATTCAAAGTGACAAATCGTAAAAAACACGTATCAAGAACTAATTCTGCGAAATCTTTCACATTTGTAAACTAAAAAGCTGGAAATAAAAAAAAAGTAATTAAAAAAATTAAAAAACCCGACTGCAACCTTATACTAAAACTAATTTTTTTTTAACAACTTTAATTTTTTTAATTACTTTTTTTTATTCTTAATTGACTAAAAGATGTTTAATTAGCGCTTATCTTAATACTAATGTTTGTGATGAAATGAAATATTTGTAAATTGGTTATAAATAACACATTTACACGTCATGTTTTTTTGCGTGTTTAGTTTAGCTAGATGTGGCTGATGTTTCCTAACTGACTACTCTGAGGAGAAACACCGAAACAAACTCAGAGGTCAAAGTCTCTTTTAAAGTCCAGAAAATTTGTATTTGTATATGAGAAGCATATAGGTTCATGTCTGTGGTATTCTTTTAAGTAAATAACTGTCCATACAGTGCAAGTATTTGTCAGTTATCGTGTAGCTCAACTTAGAACTTAAGAAGCTCAACAATTTGACGAACAATACCAAAGTAAGGACGTTTGGGTAGGCCATAAAAGTACTCAAACTGCTTGATGTAGTATAAATCTCGACTCAAAACTAGTTTTAAACAGAGATCGATTATCGAGTTTCGTTCTGTAATACGAGCCTAAGTATGACAAGATATTGTTGTTGCAGTGGTGCCGTTGCACGCTCCAAAGAAAAAAATACAGTAGAAATCAATTTCTTATTATAACTTCTCAATAATGTCTCAAATATTTGCACACCAGTTACCTGGTAGAATATATAATACAAGACAATATTTCTATTTCGGACTATAAATCCATAAATTGTTACTAACTTATACCTAACAGCTTATTATGTAGTGTTAGTACCCATCACCCTCCGTAAACTACAAACTGTTTCATAATAGGAGAGGACACACTCTCTCACCGTTCTCAGGATGCTGTTACGATTGTCCCTTACTCTTCTCAGCAGTGAAGCCGTTTTCTTTTGTATAATCGCATGAAACGTCGGTAAGAGCTTGTGTAAACATTTCTGAGGCACTACAGCAGGGGTCACCAAATCGCGGACCGCGCCGACCCATTTTGTGTAGACCGCGAGAATACAGCAACTTGCACTACAGTGTGTAATTTAATAAAAATGTATTCCCCGCATTATCTTTGTTGAAACCTGCATGTTTGGGTTTTAAACACCAACATGAGGAAGTTTGCAGTGAAGAGTTCTGGATAAAATTTGTACGTCGTAATAAATATCCAGAACTAAAAAAAAATGTTTTGAAACTTGCTACTTTGTTTGGGTCAACATAATTATATTTGTGAAGCAGCATTTTCGAAGATGAACTTCATTAAGAATAAATTTCGATCTCGACTTACTGATGAACATCTCCAGGATTTAATGTCAATAGATTGCTTTAATTTTACTCCAAGCTTCCGATAGATAGTCCGCAACAAACAAAACCATTTTTCTCATTGATATGTAAAAAAAATACCTTTTTATTTCCGTAATTAAATTTGTTTACACATATTTTTCTACAAAATGTTGTGTGGACCACGATGAAAATTTAATTTCTTAAAACGGACCCCAAGCGCAACTAATTGGTGACCCCTGCACTACAGTAACTAGGCAGTCGCAAGAACATGATGGACATATACACATCTAGCGATCTTTTTGCGTAACTGACCCACAGATTGCCCGTGTACAGACTAACAATAAGCCTTAAAAAGAGTAATTTTCACTTGGTCTGTACACCGTACCGTGTGCCCTTTAATGTATACCTATTAACTTACAGCTGTGTTATTCTGTAAGACCTCATTCTAAACTTCGAATCTGAATCCACTATGAGCTTATTGATTGGCATTCTAAAAACTCGGTTGTTAATTCAAATTTACACTAGCGCTACCCTTACGCGCGTATCAGCGAGTTGAACTAAAGATTTTGACAGATAAAGTATGAGATGACGTGAGAAGTGGCATTCGGTAAGGTAATTCTTTATTTTACCCCCTTATGTTCCCCGTCCAACCTCCATTAAATGCCTTCTCTCACTTGTATTTACTCGATTTGTTTATGATCTATGTAGGTTCATTGAGATAAATAAAATAAAGCTGTAGCGTATTATACTTTTAACAGTTCTGTACTATATTCCTAATTTACTCATTCTATTCCTTCTACCACTGGTAAACTGGTAACAGATTTCAAAAGCTGTCATGTCATGTTTGCGTACAAAATAATTTTGGGTTTTTTTAAATACTTTTCTTTTCATCAACCAAGATACTTAACACAACCTCCTGCGTTTTATGGTCTATTATTCTACACGTGATATTGGCAAAATTGTGGTGGCTCCTCCACAAACGCCATTTAACAAGAGTTGAAGTTGAAGGTAATTCCTCCGTCACTTCGACGCTGTTTACAGAATGCAAAATCAAGGTCACTTTGAACCATAAGCGAAGTGACAGTGAATAGCTATGTGAGATGCGAGTTGTTGTTCGAATTTTACAGAATCGTCATACTGTACTAGCATTCTTGCAAATAAATTATATTCTATTCAGGGTTACTATAGAAGATTCAAAGAGGCAGGGTGTAAAACTTGTCCACCAGCGCCTCGTCACCTATAAGCCTGATTATTAACAGGTCTCCTAGCCGATTTCAGTCACGGCGTTCAATCTCATAATCGATTAGCCAGCTGCGCAGGAGATATTATATTGCACAAGTATATGCAGGTACAGTCACACTCTCTGTTCCTTTACTCTCATAGTCCGATGGGACGGCAAGCTGACACGACCGGAGACAGATCAGACGCAGGACCAACGGTTTAACGTGCTTTGCGAGGCACGGGGGGTATCACACCACCACCTTCCTAACTCCGGGCTACTACTGAGAAATTTCTGACAGAAAAACCCAATAGCATTTAGCGCGTGGGAGCGCCAACACCATTCTGAACGTGCTCAGCCACAAGCTAGACAGCCCCCTTCTGGGAACTGGGTTCAAACACAAGTGCGCGTGCCCGGTGCCCCAGAGGGAGGCAAATACTTAAATTAAATTAATGTGTATATAGATTAAATTAAATTAAATTAATAAATTAAATTAAATTAAATTACGTCATTTTTTTTTTATTCGATGTGACACGTGTGTGATGACTTAAAATTAATGATTTTGAAAATGTATGGACCCAATATGTTTTGAAAATGTATGGACCCAATATGTCTGAAATAAAAAGATTTTTTTTTATTTTTTATTTCTTGCTCGAGCCGGGAATTGAACTCGAGACCTCTTGCTCAACAGTCGCGCTTGCGACCACTCTATCAACGACGCAGTCGATTATTATTAAGTCACAATTTCTTTTGTTGCAGATCTTGTAATATTTCGGAAGCGACTTCGGTTCATAATGGACGCAAAATTTATGTCAACCGATAAAATGGACGATTATCAGTGAGTTTCATAATCATATCTGAGTATTCTATACATCTTTTCCGTATACAGCGTGGTGATTAGGTTATCACATTAATTGAAACCACGTACTCTATATTAGGTATTTTATCAAATACAATTAAAATAATTTAATGATAAACAATATTATAGCCGTGGGAACTTTTTCCATTTTAATATTTCATCATGTATTCCATAAACGTAATCAGCTGACCAATCACTCGGCGCGTGCTCTGCCGGCGTCGCTTTATCAATAATGCCATTTATTTTGTTTGAAAGATGCATTTTCTTAATTTTAGTAAAATTATTTATTTTATTATCTTAACGGACTGATAACAACTTGTAATACCTGCTGTACAATTTAATGTGATAATCTAATCGCCACCCTGTATACAACGTGTAACGGAAACCCCATATCTATCCAAAAGGACTGAAGACAACATCTGGTATGGAGTCTCTATGCAAAGTTACAGCTCAAAATGGTGACTCACAGAATTGACCCCAAATTATTGGTTTCATATGATTCTTGAATACCAGTAATAACAAACGTGTCACAGCACTATGAGGGTCATCACTTTCCACGTCACTTGCCAATAACACGACAATTCTCTTCGTTCTTCTTAATTTGAAAAATTCGGCCTCTGGTATCAATGTATTGAAATTTCTAATATGCTCCACACATGTAGACATAGGATTAGAAAACCCTTGCCATATCGTTTGTTATCATCCATAGAAGCCGTGCACTTGGTATGTATATACCCTTTAAATTACACGTTGTATAAATAAAATTAAAGTGTCTGTCTGTGATTTCAAAATAACAGTATTTTACAAGATACTATAACACATATAAACGCTTTCTACATTTTTATCCGTCGGTCTGTCTTTCCGTCTTTGTTTGTCCGGGCCAATCTCTGGAAAACCTAAACCGATTTTAATGGAACTCTCATTGGAAAATAGAGAATTTAAAGGGAGAATCTCCAATTTATAAAACTTTCTTGTAGCTTGCATAGGCTTGTAGCAACTAAGTTTTAATATTTTATTGTTATTACTAGCTGCTGCCTGCAACTTCGTTCGCGTGGGAGGATTTCCCGCGTAAATCCCGAACCCGTGGGAATTCCGGGATAAAAAGTAGCCTATGTGTTATTCCAGGATGTCAACTTACCTACATTTCATTAAAATCCATCCAGTAGGTCCGGAGATTAGCGTGTACAAACAGACAGACTTTTTTTTGCCGTGTTACCGTTTCTTATCCCACCTCAATTATTATTATAGTTTAGTAGGTAATCTTGTAGTCATCAGCTTTTTTTCTATTTAATTATTCGCTCCTTTAAGCGGTATCTTTTTGGAGGACCTCGTGGCTAAATAATAATAGTGCGATATAATTCTTTATGCTAGCATGGTAACGCGAGCCTATTAACAATAAAAAAACGGGATATGTAAAGACGCCAGCACATGAAGCTACCCGAAACTGTCAAATTTTCCCAATCAACCTTGAACCTAATTTCTTTAACAATAAAGTTGAAAATCTATTAAAGAAATTTGACAGATTGTTGTAGCTGGAATCTGTACCTACCATGTGTATCTTTTGTTACGAGTTCGCGAGTCGACACGATGAGTTTTGTGTGGTCGGGAACAGAATCGAGTTTTTAGTGATACATGTGACAGTGGTAGCGGTGTCAATAACAGAAAACGAACGAGAAAGAGGGTAGACCGATTCGTCTGCTCATAAACGTCCACCCGGAATTACTTCAGATCATCCGTGATCATGGCGCTTGCAACAGCGCCGAAATATCGGAAACTCGTAACAAAAGATACACATCATGGTAAATATCCCGTTTTAGTTTCTAATGATAATAATAGTGCGGCTATTACTGTCGATATTCAAGGGCAATCAACGTTTTCTGAAGTCGATCTGTGAATGAGTGACTATCTAAACATACCGAGATTTTTCCGTGCATTGAAAAGCACGATAAGCCGTTTGTCCTCATATGTACAGACGCCAGCACATCAAGCTACAACAATCTGTCAAATTTCTTTAATAGATTTTCAACTTTATCGTAAAAGAAATTAGGTACACGGTTGATTGGGAAAATTTGACAGTTTTTAAATTGTACATCTTGGACAGTCGTAACGGGTAATCAGAAGCTAGAAAATCTGATACCAGACTTGGCAAGACGTATCGTGTTACCCAGCTACTGGGCTGTAGAGGTCAGATAGGCAGTTGATCCATGTAAAGCACTAGTACTCAGCTGTATCTAGTTAGACTGGAACTGGTTGGACTGAAACTGGTTAAACAATCTAATTCCGCCAAGTCCGTTCCATCATCGGACTACAAGACAAACGGCGATGCGCCATCGTTACATGGTGGACATCCCACCCATACGCACTAAACGTTTTGGGAATACTTTCATTGTGCGTACGGCTAAGGAGTGGAATTGCCTGCCGGAGTCTGTTTCCCGATAGCTATAACCTAGGGGTCTTTAAGGTTTTTAATAGGTTATTTTTAGGTAAACGTGCTCCATCTTCGACCACATCATCACTTACCATCAGGTGAGTGAGTTAGTGGTCAAACG
Source organism: Tholera decimalis (assembly GCA_943138885.2). NCBI lineage: Eukaryota > Metazoa > Arthropoda > Insecta > Lepidoptera > Noctuidae > Tholera > Tholera decimalis. The sequence continues at coordinate 22,303,194 of OW964576.2, read as the reverse complement.
CGAAACTATTGTCAATAAAAAAACAACACAGGAATATTTGGGTAGAAGGTTAAGCAAGATTTAAGGTATCTCTTTTACTCTTTTTTCGCTAGAGACAAACTATAAGTAACCACAACATTTCTAAGCGAATTCAGACCGTAACAGCGCTACAATATGACTCCATTTAAAACTCCTCCCTCTATTCCAGAAAACACATAGAAATGCTGAACGGAAACGACCTGAATGCCCTAAACCTGAACTATGAGAGCAATCACATCAACTTGGAGCAACCTGACAAGTCCTCGGAAGCCATCGCAGACTTCTACGAGGATTCCGTGATTATGGTGACTGGAGGAACAGGGTTTGTGGGCAAGGCTCTACTGGAGAAGCTATTGAGGAGCTGTCCTGGTATCAAGACAATCTATGTGCTGATGAGGCCGAAGAAGGGGCTCACTGTGGAGCAAAGGTATAAGGAACTCCTCAAAAATCAGGTTGGTGTGATAGCTTTTGTTTTTTTTTTGGAAGGTACCTACCCGTACCCGCTGGTGTGGTGGGTCGACCCGTGAACGGGTCCACGGGTAATTTTAATTTTATTATTAAATTAAACACAAAGCGAATATACGTACGTAATATATTTTTGGTGTCTATCGTTTGAAAAACATAAATTTCACTTTGCAACTCATATTTAAAAGGACACGAATTTGCTTTTCAACTGTTTGACATTTGACATTGTTAACTGTTTCGTTTGAAACAGTTAACAATGTTGATAAAACCGAAAAAATAATTAACCAGAATAATTTTGTAAATAACTGATTCTGAAATGTTGAAAAAGGAATTTACATAGTGTGAACAAAAGTTAAGATTGATACTGGAATTGATTCATAATTATTCCAAACTAAATATTCATATTCATATTCATTCATTTGCAAATAAGTAAAATTTAAATTTTAAATAAGTAAAATTAAATTCATTTATTGCAGGTCCATGACCCATTTGAAATAAAATTTAAATTAACTCAAATTAGTTACAATTGCTTGATATATTAATAAATTCTTCTAGGTTCCTAGGATCTTTATTGTCAAAGTGACAACTTAACTGACAAATGATTTGGATAAAAAAAATAGGATGAAATAAATATTAATGTCGATATGGAAAACGTTTTAATAAGTCCTATTAAAATTATAATGTACGATTAGCTTTAAAATTAAATCTAGCATTCGACTTTGCCTAAGAACAATTTCCGACTGAAAAACACAACACAACTCAAATTTTGATTTCGTTAGAAACTTTAATGTATTTGATGTGTCATTAAGATCTCATATATAATAAGAAATAGATACACTGGTCCTTAAATCTACTGAATGATTCATATATTAATTAGTGTATTATAGTAATATTAATAACATTTATTCTGAAAAAGTGTTACAATTTTAAGAGGTAATATGGAGGTAAAATATGGTGCTCACTGTAATGCGACTTGCCTGATCTAGGTTTATAAAAACTGTATTTCAGGCCATCACTTTACATCGGTAACATGAAATGAAATCAAGAAATTAAAATAATCGCTAATTAAAAGAAGATAAAGGGTGGTTAAATTTTAAGGCCGATGTTGATTTTGAATAAAACACAAATTATGTAGGAAATTATTGTCATTTCTTTTTATTATGATAATATGGTATGGTTAAATTATGTATGGAACAAAATATCGGCCAAATGGCCGCCGCGACCTCGGCGGCACACCTCCATCCGATGGTTCAAATTTTCGATGACGCTGAGGCATAATTGAGGTTCTATGCCGTTAATGTGCCGAATTATCTCATCCTTTAGCTTTTGAATTATTGCTGGCTTATCGACGTACACCTTTTCTTTCAAATAACTCCAAAGAAAGAAGTTCAACGGTGTCAAAACTCATGATCTTGGCGGCCAATTGACATCGCCACCACGTGAGATAACACGGCCATTGAATTTGTCGCGCAAAAGAGCCATTGTTTCGTTAGCTGTGTGGCAAGTGGCACCATCCTGTTGAAACCACATATTGTCAACATCCATATCTTCCAATTTGGGCCATAAAAAGTTCGTTATCATCTCACGATACCGAACGCCATTCACAGTAACTGCCTGACCGGCCTCATTTTGGAAAAAATACGGCCCGATGATGCCGCCAGCCCATAAACTGCACCAAACAGTCACTCTTTGTGGGTGCATTGGTTTTTCGCCAATCACTCTTGGATGATCATTCGCCCAAATGCGGCAATTCTGCTTATTGATGAATCCACTGAGGTGAAAATGTGCCTCAGCACTGAAGATGATTTTCTTCGAAAATTGATCATCCAATGTTGCCATTTCTTGCCACCATTCTGACCATTGACGACGTTTGGAATGGTTAAGAGGCTTTAATTGTTGAGTCAATTGCACCTTATAAGCGTGTAAATGCAAATCTTTATGCATAATGTTCATCAACGACGAGCGTGAGAGGTGCAATTCTTGGGCACGACGACGAGTTGAGGTGGACGGCTCTTCAGCCACACTGTCGCGAACAGCAGCAATATTTTCTGCAGTACGATCTGTACGAGCATGCACTGGTGTTTTCACATCTCCTACAGACCCGGTTTGCTCAAATTATTGCACGATTTTTCCTATTGTACGCACATTTGGACGATTAAATTGACCGAAAAAATCACGAAGTGCACGATATGCATTTTGATTTGAACGCCCATTTTCATAATAAGCCTGAATAACTTTAACGCGTTGCTCGGTTGTGTATCTTTCCATGGTTAAAATTGAGTTAGTCTGAAATTGAGAAATGTCAAATGAAATGCAGAAAAAAACTTGACGTTTAGGTGTGGTTCACATTCAACATCGGTCCTTAAAATTCAACCACCCTTTACAATAATTTCTGTGACTTATGGATTATTTCAAGATTGTACTAAATGAAATTATTTCAAGATTTCGAGTAGTTTTTCCGTGTCTGTATAATTGAGTTCTGACAAATATTCCGATACTATTATAGTGATACTATTGACAAATAATCCGATATTATTCAACTAATGGTGAGCCAAAAAAATACCATTTGGCTGGACTTAGTTTTTCGACAGATCAACAAGGCAGTCAGAAAACTGCTGCATAACATTCCACAAGCATCCAGTTAGATCTACAGCCTATCTTCGCCTCCAGGTCTTCGATCGTATCCGTGCTCGCTGTCCAGAGCGCCTCGGCAAGCTGTACCCCATTACTGGTGATGTCTCCGCTCCAAACCTTGGAGTCAGCCCCGAACAGAGAGAACTGCTCGGCAAGGTAACTATGAGGCAGCAAAAAAATTAGGAATACTAGCAAAGGTGACACAGTACTTCACACCGGAATCTATATCAAGCCCAGGTCCAGTCGTGTATGTGGGAGGACACGCCCGGGTGTCATCACTGTGAGGACCACCCGGAAGACACGGTGGAGCACACGGTCGAGGTGTGCCCTGCTTCGGCGGAGCACCGCCGTGTCCTCGTAGAGGCGATCGGCGGCGGCGACCTCTCGCGCCCGGCTTTGGTTCAGACCATGGTGCGGAGTGAGAGGGAATGGGATGCAGTCGCCTCCTTCTGCGAAGCAGTCATGCTAGTGAAGGAGGAGGCTGAACGCGTGAGGGAGAGACAGTCATCTTCCTCACGCCCCAGCCGCCGCGGGAGACGTCCCGGGCGTCGGGGATCACGAGCTGATCTGCGGCCACCGTAGACGCGGGTCTGCGGACGGCGAGCAGGGGTAGCTCACCGTCCAATGATAACCAGACACGAATCGGCGGCGCGTCGTGTTCCGCGCGCCTCTTTTTTTTGCCTTATGGAGTTGCGGGAATAGTTCTGACGAGACCCCGCGGCTCCGGAATGCAAGGTCAACAGAGGGAGCAGGGTGGGTTTTTAGTCAGTAGAAGTCTGACACTCCCTTCCGCTCCACCCAGAGCGGGTGGAGTCATATGATCATTTTCCCACCAAGAAAAAAATGTTCGGTCGTGTATAGAGTACTGCTCTCATCTCTGAGATGGTTCTGCCAAATACATGCTTGGGTCTATCGAGAAACGGGCCAATAGACTTATTGGCAATGAAAGACTGGTTAAGACAAAGTTCCCAAGCCGGGAACATCGGCGACGTGTTGCAAGTCTAACGGTTTTCTATCAGTTAAAATTCAGGGAGAGTGCGATGGAATTGCACAACCTAATTCCACCAAGTCCGTTACATCATTGGACTACAAGACAAACGGCGATTCGCCATCATTACATGGTGGATACTTGCCCATATGCACATAACGATTTAGGATTACTTTCATTGTGCGTCTCAGGAGTAGAATTCCCTGCTGGAGTCTGTGTTTCCTGATAGCTATAACCTGGGAGTCTTTAAGTCAAAAGTGAATAAGTTACTTCTAGGTACTTTACGGTACTTACCTTTTATAATTTTATTTATTACTGAAGAGCCCGCACTTGACCTCAATCACGCATGATGGAAAGCGATAGATGAGGTCTACGATGGGATGAGCGAGCGGCTCAGGTGCCTATTCACTCTTGCTTTGAAGGCAGACGGGTCATATCTACTTTTAAAATTTTTAATTTACTTTTGAAAAACAATAATATTGTCTTTCCTATACTAGGTGACCACTCTGTTCCACTCGGCTGCCACGGTGAGGTTCACGGAGCCTCTTCATGCGGCCACCACCCTCAACGTACAAGGAACGGCTTCGCTACTGAAACTGGCCGGGAATATGCATAAGTTGAAGGTCAGTACCAATATTATGTTATTAACCGACTTCAAAACAGGAAGTTTTGAATTCGACCAGTATGTATGTACGTATGTATGCATATATGTATGTATGTATGGATAGTGGTTATATACAAGATAAATGATTACAATGCGGCGTAATACATAAAACTGTCGAAGAGGTCAATTCTGTACATTGAATATAAACTAAAAAAAAATACTCCTAGGGTGCTTCAAACAAATAGTAGAAGCGAAAAACATAATTTTTAAATTTTTTGTCTGTCTGTCTATCTATTTGTTGTGCTTCTTTCACGCAAAAACTACTGGACTGATTTTAATGAAACTTTTTCGTTGTATTTCTATTAGTTCTCACCAACATATAAGCTATAATTTATTTTGAATATCTGAATATTAGACGTGGAACCTTAGCAGCCCGGCCAATCTATAAGAGATATTAACATACCTACCGCTTAAGGAATAATTGGTCAACTTAATGAGTTCTCTATGTTGACATAAAAAAATTAAAGTCTAGAGTACCTGATGTGGAACCCACACAAAATAGAAGCATCAACGAGATGCTTCAATTAGCCTCTCAAAATAGTCATTGGTTCGGCACCAACTCCAGCCATGTGAGTAGGTACCTAGCCCTTATTTTAAACGAAATTAGACATTCAATAAACCAAATTTTAAGGTTATTTTTCGCTTTGTAGTGCAATAGTGTTTTTGTTTGTTTTGAAGGTGATTAATTTTTTTATTTAAAATATTTTTATTTCCGTTTTGATATTCTAGTACTGAACTGAGTAGGGTAAGTACCCCTAAAAACCGCCCAAGGGTGAGGTAGACTCACACACCGACCGTTTCGTGGAAACACATCTAAGTAGACAGCGTTATTCTGAAAGCCATAGATATTATATCATAATCACTTCTGAATGGAATAATATATTCATTAATTTAATTTAACTATTTCGTGGAACTAAATTTGGCGTAAGCTTCCCTATACCACGGTTATGCAAACATATCAACGTATAAATTGATCTTATAGACATTTTCTTTTATTACGAATGAGCACGCTCTTGACCGATGGTAAGCGATAGATGAAGTCTACGATGTGACGAGCGAGCACAGAAGATATCTATTTACTCTTGCTTTAAAGACTGAAAGTCATAAGTGGCAAGGAACACAGAAGCCTGGCAGAGCATTTTACAACTTGGCCATCCACACAAACGGCCTGACTGAACTTATTCCCAATGCTAATCAATGAAATTAGTTACTATACAACGAGTAATTTAAAGGGTATATACATACCAAGTGCACAGCTTCTTTGGATGATACCAATCGATATGGCAAGGGTTTTGTAATCCTATGTCTACATGTGTGGAGCATATTAGAAATTTCAATACATTGATACCAGAGGCCGAATTTTTCAAATTAAGAATAACGAAGAGAATTATCGTTTTATTGGCAAGTGACGTGGAAAGTGATGACCCTCATAGTGCTGTGACACGTTTGTTATTATTGGTATTCAAGAAACATATGAAACCAATAATTTGGGGTCAATTCTGTGTGTCACTTATTTTGAGCTGAAACTTTGCATAGAGACTCTATACCAGATGTTGTCTTCAGTCCTTTTGGATAGATATGGGGTTTCCGTTACACATTGTATAATTATCACCTATGTTTACGAATAAATGATTCTGATTCTGACAAAATTGGGTATGGTGATTGTAAAAGAAGGAGGTTATGTTTTATCGTGATAAAGTCCAGGGGAACGAAGCCCCGCGTACTGCTAATTTAAGAAGAAATTGCGGGTCCACTTTCTTCACCAATAAGCAGAATTTCCACATTTAATTTTCATTTGCTTCTTAAGTATATATGTATGTATATGTATTTATATAAGTATTTATTCATATAATTATTTATGTAGATTTCTATTTTATGATGCTTATGGTTTTTTGTGTTATCACTATTATTTTTATTATTTCCAATATAATTTCACGTACATATTGCACCTTCCACACTATCTCTTCACCACTCATGGTTGACTGGTAAAGAATGCCTACGGCGTTAAGTCCGCCTTTGTACCTATGTGCATAAAGTGTAAATAAATAAATAAATACTCTATATTATAACTTTTTATTGTCCCTTAGTTTCGATGATGTTTTATAATGCTCTCCTACCCTCTCTCAGGCCCTGGTGCACGTATCTACCGCCTACAGCAACGCTCCACGCTCCCTCATCGAGGAGAGGGTGTACCCTCCACCGTACGACCCCGAAACCATCGTACGCTGCACCAAAATGCTACCACCAGAGACTGTGGAGGTCATCTCCGAGACTTTGCAGGTCAGTGATCATCATAAAACACAAGCATAGCATGAGAAGCTCGTGGCTTAATGTTTGGACGGTTATCTAAATGACATTGGGTGCTAATTAAACAGACTACTTTTTAACAGACTTCAAAAAAGGAGGAGGTTCTCAATTCGTCTTCAACTTCTTTTTTATGTATGTTACCTCTATCTAGAGATTTAGTTAATTAAGGTCTCCGTCGATCGATGGAGGAGCCAGTGAATTAAAAAAACCTAACCTATGAGGACCTTGTGTTGATGCCGTAAACCGTAAAATTGGTGATGAGATGTAGAATCCGTGGCTGAATTAGTAAATTAGGTGGCAATATTTAAATAAAATGGACAAGTTAAGATAATTAATCTTTACTTGTCGCTTTATGTAGAATATTTAGTTGGCGTTGTAAAAAAGTCTAATTAGTTTATTAGGGGCTATCTCAATTTCCAGTTGCTTAGTAATAAAATGAGAAGTTTAATCACGTGGCCAATAAAGAAATCTGTGGCTGTACTTCTAATTTCCCAATGAAATTTCTTTTATATATGAATATAAAAGAAATTTCTATAATAAATCAATATTTTACTCATGAGAGTAAAATATTGATTTATCTTAATTTCAATCCATATATGGTCAGGTAATATTTTTTTTTTATCTAGCGACCTAGAGGATTCTCAAGATTAAGCTACGCTTACCTAGGTAACTCTGGCAGTCTGAGTGCTTTATATGGCCCACCCAAATGTCCTTACTTTGGTCTGTCCTTAATTTGGATTGTTCGAGCTTCTTAAGGTTCTAAGTTGAGCTACGCAATATTTGAAAAATGCTTGCACTGTTTGGACGCGCCTGCTCAAATCTGTTTTATTCTGTCCTCTAAAGGTCGCCACAGACATTAACCTACATGGCTCTCATATGATTTGATCACTACAGATTGTCTGGACTTTAAAAGAGACGTTAACCTCAGAGTTCGTTTCAGTGTTTCTTCTCAGAGTAGTCAGTTAGGAAACACTGGCCTCATCTAGTTTACATTTAGGGAAAAAAAATGACGTGTGAAAGTGTTATTTATAACCTATTTGCGAAATAAACATCATTATTTCATTATATTGTTACGAGCTGGGGTTCGGGATAGAAATAATTAACGCCAATTAAACCAAAATTAACACTTTAATTAAATGACCACAAAATAAAAATTAACACAGTAATTCACACTACGATACTTGTCACTCAACACTTGAATCACACCGAAATTCACTTGTAAAGCTTCGATTATATCGCCTCGTATCTTGAAATAAGACTGCCTGTCCGCGTTCCTTTGCGATCTATTTATACCCCGATCTGTGTTCTAGAACATTCTTGTACAATCGACTCACTGCCTATACTGCCATGAATATTCCAGAAGCTACTTGAGATACACAGTACTGCTACGCGCCGCTAGATGGCGTTAGTATCTCAAACGTATTAGAAGTTAGTCGCTCTTTCTCGATATACGCTACTCACTGTCCGGTGGCGTTAGTGTCTCGAACGTTCTAGATTTCTGTCGATGTTTCTCGACGTACTTCGCTAAGCGACTGGCGTAACAATATTATTTCACTAACATGCCGAGATTCCTCGATGCCTCAAAAGTACGTTAAGTCGTTAATCCCGGCTGTGTTTTGTACATCTTTGACAGTCGTTACCGGTAGTCAGAACCCAGAAAATTTGACACCAGTCTTGCTAGGGGCTATCGGATATGGGTAACAACCCAACTACTGGGTTTTGGTAGTCAGGCTTGCATCCGGTAAGATTGGATGTCGACTCTGACATAGTTGGGAAAAGGCGTAGTAAATGATGATAATTAGCATAATACAGGGTGGCGATTGATAATAAACTAAATATTTTTATAAAATTAAGACAATAATTTTTTTCAGACAAAATAAATGGCGTTATTGGTAAAAAATAAATAATCCTTAATAATATTAGTTTACTGATTTGTAAAAGCGGCAACGCAGCGCCGCCGGTGCCGGCGGAGCATGCGCCGAGTGATTGGTCAGCTGATTACGTTTATGCAATACATGATGTCGTGAAATATTAAAATGTAAAAAAGGTCCCACGGCTATAATATTGTTTATTATTAAATTATTTGAATTGTATAATAATATGATAAAACACCTAATATAGAGTACGTGGTTTCTATTGATGTGATAACCTAATCGCCATGCTGTATATTGTTCCCACTGTTGAATCTTGCTCCTTCTAAAGCTACCTCTGATGTGGTGGAATTTTAGTACCTGAAAGACATGGCGGTTTTCAAACAATGTTTTCTTTTATTGTTTTGAAAGAGGCCGAAATTCGAAGACATACATATATATGTTACATCCACTTAACCGCACTGGATACGCTCGGTGGATTACGTTCTATTTTCTCTCATAGACAGGAGGCGTTATATGCTGATTATCTTTTAAATTTTTTGTGTATTTTTAAATGGAAGTACCTACATTAATTAATATTTAGACTAATAATGTTGGAACCAATGTCAAATGTAGGATTTTTCCTGGCTTTATGAATAACTAGCTTCTGCCCGCTGACTTCGTACGCGTGGGAAGGTCTTCCCGCGCAAATCCCGATCCCGTGGAAATTTCGGGATAAAAAGTAGCTTATGTGTTATTCCAGAATGTCAACTATCTACTTACCAAATTTAATTCGGATCCTTTCAGTAGTTTTTGCGTGAAAGAGTAAAACAAACAAACCAAACATCCATCCATCCTCACAAACTTTCGCATTTATAATATTAGTAGGAAGTAGGATAGGAAGTAAGTATTAAGTATAAGTATTAGTAAGATGAATATTAGAATTTTTGTGTTACATTTTGTGTTAAAGCCAATGTTCGACACAAATGCAAATTTGTTGAGAATTACTACATAGTATAAAACAAAGTTGCCCTTCACATCTGTCTGTCTGTTTCTAAGCTTTCTACTTTTAAACCATGCAACGGATTTTAATGTAGTTTTCACTGTTATTTAGTCAATTTATACCCGAAGTTTTATACATACAAAATATTCTGTGTAAGTATTTGTATAATAGAGAAAACAATCTTCATTGTAAGCGTTGCCTATGGTCGTATGAGATACCTACATTAAAATAATATACTACGGAAATGTATATAATAAAAAGGCTTACAAAATAGTCCGCGATAGCATATATTTATCTCCTATCATTATATTATATCTATGTATACATATAATAATACAGTAAAAAAGTGTGTCTGTACATTTAAACTTTATACAAAGATAATAATTTAGGTGGGTTAAGAAACGGTAACATGGCAAAAAAATAAAAGTCTGTCTGTTTGACTGTTTGTACACGCTTATCTCCGGACCTACTGGATGGATTGTAATGAAATTTGGTATGTAGATAGTTGAATATACTTACTTACATCCTGGAATAACACATAGGGTACTTTTTATCCCGGTATTCCCATGGGATCGGGATTTATGCGGGAAATCCTCGCACACGAATGAAGTTGTAGGCGGCAGCTTGTATATAATAAAAATTAAATTATAGCTAAACGCACTGTTTGTAACGACTTGCTATCACTGTTCAAGCATTAACAATTGTTCAAAGGAACTCGTGCGGCCCGGCTTCCCGGGTCGCTAGTAAATAATAAATAACAATATTAACAGGTAATGTTGTTGCGACGCCGGATCTACCACGTGTAAGAACTATATCTCATTCATTTAAAACTTGCAAGTATCGTACAGTAGTCCAGAAAATGAATTTTCGCACCGCGCTTCGTTTCCTTTATCGCAATTGGTCGGCAACTGTCGCCATGTTGTCACGACGCGTGACGCGTGAGTGAGACGGAACTACAGCTGCAGTGTATTATGAACTTAATATTAGTGAATTAAGGTTGATTGTAAGTTTTAAGCCTTCTTTCGTTAATCTTCGGGGTCATACTTTGTTTTCTGTGCGAATGAAGATTCACGACGCGACTTATCAGATGGGTGCCACTGTAAGAGTGAGTAGTAATGAATGGTATTGTTTCAGGGCGAGCATCCTAATCCCTACACGCTGACGAAGGCGCTGGCAGAATCCATCGTGTACAGCCACAGCAACCTGCCCGTGTGCATCATCAGACCTTCCATTGGTAAGTCAAAACAATAGAACACTCTCCACCTCTTCGCGACGAGTTCCTCAATGCTGAGGGTCGTGAAACCCCCGTGGAAATGGCTTCGCCATCTATGCCTGTTCTTGGCATCGTGTAATTGGACGTCCACAAGACTTTCGACAACAATCTAATAAAAAAAATGCACGATCTAATTCCAACAAGCCCGTTTCATCATCGGACTACAAGACGAAAGGTGTTGTGCCATCGTTAAATGGTGGACAACCCACCCAGACGTACAAAACGTTTTGAAAAGTATTTCATTGTGTGTACAGCTAAAGAGTGGAATTCCCTGCCGGAATCTGTATTTCCTGATAGCTATAACTTAAACACCCCCAGGTCTTTAAGAAACGAGTGAATAGGTTAGTTCTAGGTAAGCTTGCTTCATCTTCGACCACTTCATCGCTTACCATCTGGTAAGATGGTGGTCAAAAACAAGCCTCTAACCAATAAAAAAGAACAAAAAAATTGTATTAAGCCCGCCTTTGTACCTACGTGCAGCAAGTTTCTTTGTGAGAATGGATGTACAGATGTATGAATGGATGGATTTTGGATATTTCATACTCTTTCACGCAAAAACTACTGAACGGATCTGAATGAAATTTGGTAAGTACACAACGTGTAATTTAAAGGGTATGTACATACCAAGTGCATGGCTTCTTTGGATGATAATAAACGATATGGCAAGGGTTTTCTAATCCTATGTGTACATGGGTGGAACTTATTAGAAATTTCAATAGATTGATACCAGAGACCGAATTTTTCAAATTAAGAAGAACGAAGAGTATTATCGTTTTATTGGCAAGTGACGTGGAAAGTGATGACCCTCATAGTGATGTGACACGTTTGTTATTATTTGTATTCAAGAAACATACCTACGAAATCAACAATTTGGGGTCAATTCTGTGAGTCACTTATTTTGGGCTGAAACTTTTCATAGAGACTCCATACCAGATGTCTTCAGTCCTTTTGGATAGATATGGGGTTTCCATTACACGTTGTATAGACGTCCTGGAATAATACATAGCTACTTTTTTATCCCGGAATTCCCACGGGATCAGGATTTACGCGAGAAAGCCCTCCCACGCGAACGAAGTCACGGATAGTAATTAAATAAATTCTGCGACTTTTTAGGTTGGCACCGATATTTGAGGGTCAGATATTCAGATAATTATAATTATTGTGAGTTCTCCTAATCAGAAAGATTGTTATAAAGCACCGTATTTACACCTATCACATTGTGGTCTTTTTAACCCAAAGGTTGACTGTTGAAATTTCAACTTCTTCTTCTTATCGTGCGGATAGCAAGGTCTAACGATCCCATATACCCTAGTGTCAGAGTTTCTAGACCGCTTCATGGCCTCTGACATGGTCTATTTTGACCACCGCCATTTGGCGACTGGGACCACCAGCTTATACGGGCCTTTCGAAGCACGGAACGATCTTTTTTATCAGACAATTAGGTGATTCAGGCCTACAATGTCCTAGCCAAACTGGAAACAACTTTGCAAAGTATGCTTCCCGCGGGAATCGAACCCACGACCACTGGGTTACAAGGCAAATGCCTATACCACTCGACCCCGGAGTCAGTTGTCGTGAAAAAAATTGAAAATACGTGTCCAGTAATTTTTGTTAACCTAAGTGAGGGACTAAATATAATATTTTAGGAGACTAACCTACTGAGAAGTAGTGCTGTAGAAAGATAATTTTATCGGAATAACATAATATAACTCAGGCTATAACTTTCCCAGTGCTGGGACACCGGCGACCTCTCCTTGAGAGGTCTCAATCCACAATCCAACACACAGGTCTTGTTTTAAATTAATCATGGTAAAACTCCGCCAATAGCGAAACCAATTAATGAGTCATATACGTCTCACGAGAGTGTATTAAGATAAGTTCAAGAGCCACATGTGACTCATTTATCTATAAAATTTAGGGCAGATTTTTTATCATGAACTTGTCGTAATATTTCTTTAAATTCTCTTATTCTTTTTCTTCTTATTCTTATTTTATTCTTATTCTTTAAAGACTCTAACCATTAAGGAAATAAAAGATGCAATTTTTGGCTGAATGTTGTCTGTTAGTCAGTAGAAGAAACATGCAATAAGTCTCAGAGAAAGAGAAATAAGAAACTCAAATACGAAAGATAAGATTTTTATTCGTGGAAATAATTGCAAAATCAACAGTGTTTCTCATTGTAGCAATCTAAACAGAATGCTTTTTTTACACATTTTGCACTCAGTGTACTTGCTTCGCTTTTCTAGCCAATAATACTTGATTTTTCAATTTGACGTAGCATCCAATGCATCATTTTGTAAGAGTTTGTTGTGTATATTTCGTGGAATTTCTTTCAAACTATGCCCGGAATTGCTTGAAGAAGGAATTGAATTTGAAAATCTTACTATGGTCAATGTGTTCACATAATATGACTCAATGAACGTGGTGGAAAAAGTTTTACTCCTCACGTCCATGAATCATATATGATACATACACATATAAAATAAAATTACCAAAATATGATAAAATATCTACAAGTAATAATTTATGAAAATAATATTTAAGGTATAAAAGAATGTTATCTATCTCATCAGACGAAAAAAAAACAGTGAGCGTGGGGTATTCATAAAATGTGTTGTATGTGGACAGGGAAGTTGTTAAAATTTGGTTTTAAAATAATAACAGGGTGCAGGTACTAATGATTATTGTGGTGAACGTTTAAAGTTGTAGTCAGATATTTTTATAAATACCCGACAAAATTACTTTATTATTTAATGAAACTCGGCCTGTATTTCTGGGAATACGACGGGTCACAGTAAACCTCATAATTATGACCAACGTGTCTGGTTTCCCACAAGTCGTCTGTCCTACCCCCGTTCTCATGACATTCATCAAATACTCATGGAGCGATCGATAACGCCTATAATTGGCTGGCGGCAACAAATTGAATTTTTCAATCAATATTTTCACTTTAGGTAGCTTTTCGGTCAAAGTATTCTCATTATTTGCCTAGCCTTTTTTAGCCGAATGGAAAAAAACAGAACCCTTATAGTTTCCTCATGTGTGTCTGTCTGTCTGTCCATTCGTCCATCCGTATGTCACAGCCATTTTATTCCGAAACTATTAAGACTATACATGCGAAACTTGGTAGATAGATGTATTCTGTGAACCGCTTTCCGATTTTAAGAAAAAAATTAAAAAATATTTAAAATAAAGGGGGGGAAAATATTTAAAATACATGAAACTGAAACTGAAAATATTTTTTTTTTCATGAAACCTATGTGTGTGTGGTATTTATAGACAGTTATTTAAAAATGACATTGAGGTTTCTAAAACCACTTTATCATAAAGTTAATAGTTTAAAAGATATACGCTTCCAAAGTGGTAAAATATGTCCCTCTAACTTCTATAATAATAGAGTGAAAAATCTAAAAAAAATATGCTATAAATTTTAATGTAAACTTTCAAGCAAAATTAGTTTAAACGAGACCGAGTCAGTAGTTTTTGAGATACAGCATATTTTTTGTTTTTTGAGAAACCCTTCATGGGCGAGTCTGACTCGCACTTTTTTTTTAAATTGTTTCCGTGGGAAAATCATCAATTAATGTCTCATCCGAGTGTCAGACTTCTACTGACTAAAAACCCACCCTGTTCCTTCAGTTAGTATATGAGTTCACAAAAACATCTTAGCAGTTTTGAAGTTATATTAGACAAGAATTACATGCTACCTGTTTTAAATTCATGCCCCATCATTGAGGCTTACCCTACATGGACACCGCTTAGTACGCAAGTTAGCCAAAAATAATGAATTGGAATGAGTTGTACTGACAGTTCCGTGGTAACGATCCCATTTTACGATTAGTCGTGGTTTGAAGGCCTAAGCCCTAACCATTTTTTTTTTGTTATCAGTATCACGGTTACTTATTTAATCGTTAACACTTTTTTATAATGACGATTGATGGGCTGGCCATATGATATGAAACAGGAGAAAAAACAGGCCAAGTGCGAATTGGACTCGCGCACGAAGGGTTCCGTACCATTATGTATAAAAAAATCATGTTTGTTGTCCCCCCTTAAATATTTATTTTTACTGTTTTTTTAGTATTTTTTGTTATAGCGGCAATAGAAATACATCATTTGTGATAATTTCAACTGTCAACTAACTATCACGGTCCATGAGATAGAACCTGGTGATGGACAGACGGACAGACAGAAAGACAGACGGTCAGCGGAGTCTTAGTAATAGGGTCCTGTTTTACCCATTGGTAACGCTAAAAAAGGACAAAAGATGTTACTGTATAGTATCCTAAAGATAGAAAAGACAGAAAGGACGGCAAAAAAGAAGATGGGAAGATGACATGAAGCAAATAGCTACAACAATGTGGCAAAGAAAAGGACGGCAAAAAAGAAGATGGGAAGATGACATCAAACAAATAGCTACAACAATGTGGCAAAGAAAAGGACGGCAAAAAAAAGATGGAAAGATGACATCAAGCAAATAGCTACAACAATGTGGCAAAGAAAAGGACGGCAAAAAAGAAGATGGGAAGATGACATCAATAAAATAGCTACAACAATGTGGCAAAGAAAAGCTGCTACCAGGGAAATATGAAAAACCCTAGAGGAGGCCTATGCCAGAGGGCAAGCTGATAATCATGTTACCGGTGTCACAAAACAAATTTGTTATTACACAATATAATTTAAAAAAATATAACTGTACAAATTAATGATGTAATACTAATAATAGTAATAATAATAATTATTCACCAGCAACTTGTTCTTAAATACAAATTTGTGTAATCAGAAGTACCATACTATAAGTATATGCCCGATCCAGTTCTAGAAAATGGCATTATTACCCTGTACTGGGATCGGTCTATCATCATGACAGGTATATTGTTGCCAATAAGCCTGACATAGTGGTGAAAGACCGATTAGAGCGTCGCACAATGATTGTTGATATAGCAGTTCCCCATGACGAGAACCTCGTGAAAGCTGAGATAGATAAAGAAAATAAGTATCTTGACCTGGCATGCGAGGTTGTCGACATGTGGGATGTGGAGACAGCAATCATTGTGCCGATAGTCGTCACAGCCAATGGTATATAGCCAAGAGCCTCGATCAACATCTAAGGAGGCTCTTGTTGGGCAGCTAGATCAAGGGCTTGATCCAAAAAGCAGTACTCCTGGAAACGGCACGTATTGTGAGGAGGTTCCTCTCTCAAGAGCCCTGACCACCGGTAGCTTGGACCCTGTTCCCGATGCCGGTGGGCCACTATTTTTTTATATTTTAAATGCTTATATTTTACTATATATAAATATTTAAACATGTAATTGATATGTGCATAGATTAAATGAATGGAATAATAATAAACTGAATAATTTAATTAAATATAATTGAATAATGTAAATATAAACTTTGCATGACAATATTGTAAATCGCTTATATTAAGCGCATGTTATAGAAATCAATACATAATAATTTATATAAAGGTGTAATAACCTATACATTTATAATAAACCTGTAAAAGATCGCTGTCTGTACATGCAAGATATTTAGGAGAAAACAATTTTTAAATAAAAATAAATTTTTAGGGGTCTTTATTAAATAAGAGAACCCTAAAAAATATGTTTAGCATTTTTGTCTGTTTGTCTGTGCGTTTGTGCACGCTAATCGATGAAACGGCTAATATGATTTCAATGTGATTTCCCGATCACCAATGTATTTTGGTAAGCGTCACTTCACATTTAGTGTTTGTTTTATAAGAACGAATCGGTAGATAAATAAAAAAGGAGTGTCAAAATAAAAAAATATGATGTATTTGTTCTTTGTTTGATAAATAAAATATTGGTAATAATGTGAACTCTACACACATTGTTAGTTCTCTAAAAAAAATAGTAGGCAGGTATTCTATTGCAGTAAGTGAATTCCCCGGGCAAAATACTATGCGTAACGTGTATAATCGTGTATGAAACAATATGTCTATCAGCTCAAAAATTTGAGTGGACAAAAGTGTGTACTTCAACCCTGATAATGAGACGAAGTGTTTAGAAAATCCAAGACGAACCACACTGCTCGCATTCTTTGAAACAAATGCATTTGCGAAGACACTGTTATACCACGAAGTTCCAGCATATTACACCTATAATAAACAACAAAGTATTTTAACCGCAGAAAACGTGGAACAGCCGTACATAGCTAACCAGGTATTTTTAAAGAACACGTTATTGGTAGAGTTTATACTATGCATACCAAATTACTCGGTAATAAGTAAAATTGTAGTATCAGATATACAGGCTATTTGAATTTGAAAGTGATTTGTATTTGAATTTACACACTCAATTCTCAATTACACTCAGTAATCAATAGTTTGTGTCTATCAACTCTAGATTTTGAGTAATCTGTTGACAAAGTCTTACAATTTCATCGATTTTGTATATTTCAAGTTTTTGTACAAAGTAAACTATTTGAAATAAACAATTTTAAATAAATATTTGTCTAGTATAATTCCTATTCTCTTCATTGCGCTTTTAATAAAGTCTCGATGGTTTTCCGTTTTTAAAACGAACGTTTGAAACGTTGACAGCTTTTTCCAAAGATACCAACCTTATTTATTGGGATTTAAAACATTAAATTTTAAAAACACTGCTAAGCCAAACTAAGCACATAAAAAAAACTTAGGCGTCAAAGTACTCCTCCACATCGTTGTCGTCCGGAAACGTGCCCAGAAGACTGGCAGCATTGAAATACAATTCCAAGAAATTCCATAGAAATTCCTGAAGATCTTCTTTGGAATGAACTATCATAATTAAAAACATCTATAATTCAGTGATGGGAAATTTTAAAGGTTGATTCAAAGGGCAATGAAGAAAGCAGGACTTTACAATATATACATTTATTTAAAAAAAAATGGTTCATTTAGTCACAGGCATTAAGTATGCCAGGGGTCGCAGGAATGTTCTAAGAGACACCGTGGCCCTAGAACGCAAAGGCAACTGAGAGTGTACTACGCCAGCTCGGCAAATGGATGTGCGCTTAACGCTTATGCGACAAAACTGTACTGCGACTCACCATAGTTCGAATGCATGCTTGTGCGACACATTGAAGATCGACATCACGCTAATGACAAATGATTGCGCGACAGTAGCTCGACACTACGGTAGTGCGACAGTACCTCAGTAACTTTTATCTTGTATCTTTTATCTTCAAACTTAAAGTAAGGCCTAGCAATGCCAGCGCGTCATCGTCCTCATTCGATGCCATCGCAAAAAGAATTGTAGACCGCTCCGGTACAC
This sequence comes from Tholera decimalis, assembly GCA_943138885.2. NCBI lineage: Eukaryota > Metazoa > Arthropoda > Insecta > Lepidoptera > Noctuidae > Tholera > Tholera decimalis. The sequence continues at coordinate 22,284,718 of OW964576.2, read as the reverse complement.
CGGAACGTCCCTATACAGTATACACGCTACCAATGTTCGGTTGACCTGCGCAGGCACACCTGCACAGATAACCTCTCCGGTAGACCTTAGCGTGTATGGCTTACATAAGTCTATCCAAATTTACCAAAAATCCATATTAAATTGAACTTTTAATTGTGGGCGTGATAGCTCTGAACTAACCGTGATGTGCACTAAGCTATTCAGTTTTTTTACATCATCTTTGTAAGAAATAATAAATTAATTATTTTATATCAATATAGTAACTCCGACCGAAACATATGTTTTAAATCTTCTTTGACGATATTTGCAGCAGGCATTCTGTCATGTTATTTCAAAATGTGTCTTGCAGCTTGTGCGACACACTGAAGATCGACATCATGCTAGTACGACATCGTACTAGCGTGATGTCGATCATCAGTGTGTCGCACAAGCGTGCATTCGAACTGTGGTGAGTCGCAGAACAGTTTTGTCGCATAAGCGTTAAGCGCACATCCATTTGTCGAGCTGGCGTAGTACACTCGGCAGCTGAAGGTGCAGGGTGGGTTTTTAGTCAGTAGAAGTCTGACACTCCTTTCCGATCCACCCAGAGCGGGAGAAGTCGTTTGATGATTTTCCCACCGGAACAAAAGGCATTAAGTATTCCAAAACGATGAAATTCTAGGACTTTGACATTAGATTACTCAACATTTTGAGTTTATAGACATATTTTTTCTTACACGATTATACACGTTACTAGCAATCTTGTCAACTCATCCAATTAAGCTAAATAAGCTTGCTGCTGGAGTAGGAATTAATTACTCGTGAAATTCATCTAAAGAGTACTTATCTGTATTATTATAATGGTTCATTGGCAACGAGAGATTGGTGGAGTCAAATCTCCAGAGCTTTGAACATCAGCAACGTATGATAGCAATACTTTCATTACGCGTAAAGCTAACTGCCGGAGTCTGTGTTTCGTGATAGCTATAACCTGGGGATATTTATGTCAAAAATGAAAAGGTTACTTCTAGGTAAGCGTTCTTCATCTTCAACCACATCATCACTTACTATCTAGTGAGATGGTGGTCAAACGCGAAAAATGTTACTATACGTATGTTTTTATGTTTGTAATTTTCTATTGTGTGTGTTTATCACCGATTAAATGGTTTTTTAATTTCAATTTCAATTTATATATAATTGCCATTATAAATGCGTAGGTTTTTGGTAGTAAACATATTATTTTTTTTTTTTTTAATAAATAGCATTTGTGATTAGTCCGACGCACTTGAACTATTCCAAGGTCATGACCAAAATTAAAGTACACCTATCGTCCTTTTGGAGACATTGCCATCTAAAGCTTCTTAACTATGCATACAATGAATTATTTTAATTTAATGAACACTAAGTAACGATTTGTATTATGTATAGGCACAATAGTTCTTTATGGCTATCATTTATCAATATTATTTATATGTATTTATATTTTCGTTGTCAGTTAATGACCTGAAGTGGTAAAGTTGGTATAGGAAGTTGTTCCACCACCAGCGAGGAAACGATTGACTGTCGGCTTATTTCTCGCTCAAGAAACGTACAATAGATATAATTGATGATGATGACGATGGTGGTCAAACGCGAGCCTATTATCAATAATAAAAATAAATCTGTGTAAACTGTGCAGGGTGACAGATTTTATTTATTTTTTTAGATTCTGCTTTCACCGTAATCTCCGTTGGCGTAGGACGTTGATGTGGTCGATAATGGAGGTCACCTTGCTAGAAGTATTTTGTACACCTTTACACCACTACCAGGAAACACAGACTCCGGCAAGGAATTCAGAATGACAGAACAAGGAATGATAAAATTTAACTCGACCAATCATAACTCATGAGTTTTTATGCTCTTTTCTTAATCGATGCAAGCGCATTATGCTATCTTTCCCCGAAAATCACTTTAAATATGACTATTCACTACTTAAACTCTGAGATTCCATTCTGATTAGTTATATTTCATTATATTATGTCAATTGGTCTATATTGTCCTCTCATACCTAAAAAAACTGTATCTATTATGCAAAGAATGTGAAAATCAATAATTATTTAAAAGAGTAACCGTGGACATTCTTGCCGGTTCTTCTCTACAGGAAACGACCAATTTCGAACCGTGCACTAAATTCTGACGTTTTTTGAGTGCCCATGTAGGCCTATGTAAAATAAAATAATTTTGATTTTATTTAAATTTGATTTGAAAACACATTTAGACAGGCCCGTTGGTATAGTGGTCAGTAGCCCTGACTGCTGTGCGCAAGGTCGTGGGTTCGATTCCCACCTAGGACAAATGTTTGTGTGATGAGCACGGTCATTTGTTCTTTGTCTGGGTGTAATTTATCTATAATATGTATGTATTTAGAAATATATATGTATGTTTATCAGTTGTCTAGTACCCATACCACAAGCTCTGCTTAGTTTGGGACTAGATGGCGTTGTGTGAAAAGTTGTGGAATATTATTATTATTATTACATTGTAAGTTTTGTAAATTTTAACGCTTGAACCATTTGCGGGATGGATGAATAAATATTACTCTTTTAAAAAAAGTACTGCCGAATGGACTTGTTAGGCTTGTTAAGCCAGGTTGCGGGAATGCCTGGGTTTGGTTATGTTCTAACGACATACCACGGCTCCGAATCGTAAGAGCAGCTGAAGGAACAGGGTGTGTTTTAGTCAGTAGAAGTCTGACACTCCCTTCCCACCTAGAGCGGGAGAAGTCATTCGATGATTTTCCCACTCGGAAAAAAAGGCTTGTTAAGCCGTTTTCCAACTATGTATGTTAGAGTCGACTTCCAGTCTAACCGAATTAGAATATTAAATTATAAGTCTAAAACAACATCCGTAACTAAATAAATTGAAACCAAACCTACACATTTTTAATAAAATAGTTATCCTTACTAAACGCAATACGTATGTGCGTCATACAATATCCTTACGCAGACGCATACACGCATGTAATGTTAGCAGCCGACACGCACACGAGCGCATTTCCTTGAATTAAGGATTGTATTAATTTGTCATGATACTGTGTTTCCATTTTCAACCGACGAAAAAATCGGAGGAGGTTATCAATTCGACATCAATTCGATTTTTTCTTTTTTTTTTCAACCGACGAAAAAAAAGGAGGAGGTTATCAATTCGACGCGTATATATATTTTTTTCTTTTTTTTTATGTATGATCACCAGTGATCGGAGTAGGTAGATTGATTTGGGGTCAATGAACTGCCACGTATATATTAATATGGATATGACTCCGGGATTCCGGGATTTTGTAATAATTAAGATTTTTTAGGAATTTCAAATATTGTAATGTAGGATGAAGAATATAACAATATGAATAAGAAATGTTTAACCCTTTTGCTGTCTTTTTAATGAAAATGATGATTAGACATATTTTTATCAATAAATATGTTGATTTTGATATAAACTGCTTTTTATTTCATTTTTACCTGTTTTCATATTCATAAAAAGTTATTGCACTGAATGCGAAAAAATATTAAGGAGTATAAAAAGTTATTTTTATTTATTTATTCAAGAATATAATATATAATAATTACAAGCAGCAGATAATAAACTTGCAAGAAATAACTACTAAATTAGTCATATGTAAGTTTCGAATGGACGCACAAAATTAAGATTCACTTTATTACTTGATAAATAAGAATAAAACAATTTTAAACGTTTATCTATCGCATTCTATAAATTTCAATGTAGTAGTTTAAAAATCTTTACATTCACAATATTTGATTCAATCCCGTAAGTACCAAAATGAAATCCCGGAAAAAAGGCTTATCCATGTTATGATTTCTATGACTATTCATGATGCAAGTACGTAAAATCAATCTACCTACTCCGATCACTGATGATCACCGATTACTCGAAGACGGCTGAACCGATTTGAAAAATTATTTTTTGTTTGAAATTGGTCCCATTGTCACCAAGTCAGGATCTGATAATGGGATCCTGGAAAAATTGAGGGAACTCTTCAAATAATATAGGCACACCTATGGTGATTTGAGTATTTTTTATAGTAACTTGTGTAGTTGCATTCGAAAAGCACCATTTGTGAAGTGGACCTGATGATGAAGACCACAGATGGACACTGGAACTACTCAACATACAACGTGTAACGGAAAGGGTATATACATAGCAAGGGCACGGCTTCTTTTCGTGATATCAAACGATATTTCTTTCTTTTTTCCTTTCCGTTACACGTTGTATAAGTAGGAATAATATGTATTTCATGAATTCCGCTTCGATTACTTGAATATGGTTATTAAGCACAATATGCTCGTCACAATGCATATGGTGTTGTGAAGCTGATAGTGAAGTACCAGGAGAACTCCTCAACAATTAACGGCCGAGCATTGGGAAAAGCAATATTTTGTAAAAGGTTATAAGTAGTTAAGATTTAGGCTTTTGAAACTAGGTAAATTATAAATAGACCAACTAAAAAGAGTGAAATAAAAACTTTTTACCAAAAAATTAAACCGACTTCCAAAAAACACTGCAAAGTGAAAAATAACTTTAATTTCGGATAACGGTGCCAAAAAAGAAAATACCGACTACAAAAATTAAAGTTTTAATTAATTAAATTAATTAGAGAAAAGACACCGACTACCGAAATTAAAGTTATTTTTCACTTTACAGTGTTTTTGGAAGTCGGTTTAATTTTTTGGTATTTTTTTTTAAGTATAAAATGAAAGATTTTTCCGTCAAAATTTAACACCTATTTTTAGGGTTCCGTAGTCAACAAGGAACCCTTATAGTTTCGCCATGTCCGTCTGTCTGTCCGTCCGTCCGCGGTTTAGCTCAAAAACTATTGATACTAGAAAGTTGTACTTTGGCACGAGTATACACGTTAATGCCGCCGAAAAAGCGGTAAAATAAAATTTTGAAAAAAAAACAATTATTTAGGGTACCTCCCATACATGTAAAGTGGGATGATAATTTTGTTTTTCCGTTCATCCCATAGTGTGGGATATTGTTGGATAGGTCTTTCAAAAATATTAGGGGTTTGATAATAACATTTTTTGATTTGGTAAACCGTTCGTGACTTATCAAGCTTTAAAGTACCAATTTTCGTTAGAGTCAAGTGTCCTCCCCCTATATCAACTAAACGGTTGTAGTTAGCAATTCAAATGTCACGGCAGTAGTACCTATATATAACGAAATTTAAAGGAAAACTATCACACATAAGTGGGCTTTACAAGTTTACGAGTAAGAGTCGACCAATTGTATTTGACTCGAAAATTTCGAACAACTCCATAGAAATGTCGATATATGGCGCTAAGCGCCAGTTGTATCGTGCTAGTTTCTTGTGACGATTGAGTAGTGTAGTTTTTTTTTTTTTTTTTTTGTGTGTGGCATCTCGCAGGTCAACCTCTGAGGTTGTCGGCTGCTTAACCGGACTTGCCTGTGGTTGCCTTAATTAATAAATTAATTAAAGCCTCCAGCCAGGGCTATTAAAAAACTTACAAACTAGGCGACTACACGCTAAGGGCACCCCCTGTGGGGTACGGACCTCGGCTTAGGGCGTCGCAGGGGAGGGCAGCTAGGGACAGGCTGGATCATATCATTATTATTATTTATAAGGGAATTTAAAGCTACTGGCTCAGCGTCGCGGGCTGGCTCTGGCAAGGGTCGGGGTGGACTATTACGGGGACGTCGCGGCGGGCCTCGGCGGCGAGGACGGAAGGACGGTCGGTTTTTGTGTTTGTGTGCCACTGTACTTGTTTCCCTACGGCTCTCTTGGAGCAGGGTGATTGCGTCATCGGGAGTGACTAGGGTATGCCTTGGTCGGCGAATCTTAGAGATACGCGAGGGTTCGTATTGGGCGGCCGATACGATAAGGGGATTCCTATGTTGGATTGAAGTTTCAAAGAAACGCTTGGAGACACGTTTCATGAACTGCTGGATGGTGGGCATCTTGAGATCTACGTGAAGAAGCTCATTTCGAACATAAAAGGGGGCTCCCGTGACTCTACGGAGGAATCGGTTTTGGAGGGTCTGCATCTTGTGGAGGAGGTAGGGCTTTGCGTGTGCGAAAACAACGCAGGCGTAGGTCATGATGGGACGGATGACCGCGGTGAAAATACGCAGCTTGCACCTGAGTGATAACTTGCTGCGAGAGCTAAGAATGAAGTGGAGCCTACCTAGAGCGAAAGCGGCGCGCGAACGTGCCTGCTTTATGTGCTCAGCGAAGGAGAGGTGTCTATCGAGGACCACGCCTAAGTATTTGGCTTGCTTTTCCCAAGGGATCGGCTTGCCGTACATGGTAATCGGACGGGGGGAGGGTGGGTTTATCCGCGGTTTAGAAAAGAGGACTGCCTGGCTTTTATCTGGATTGACTTCGATTCTCCATTTCCGGAACCACTTGGCCAGAGTGTTTGCGGAAGTTTGGAGAGTGCGAGCGATGGCATCGGGTTTAAGACCGGTATAATAGATAGCCGTATCGTCGGCGAATAGGGCTAGCTGGGTATTTTTATGCTTGGGAATATCACTAGTGAATAGCGTGAAAACGAGGGGGGATAGTACGGAGCCTTGAGGAACTCCTGCGCGAATGGGATGGGGGGAGGAAAGCTCCCCCTCAATTCGATAACGAAAGGTGCGATTCGATAAAAAGTCCCGTTGAATGAGCACGAGACGGTCAGGCACGCCGAGTTGGTATAGCTTATAGATTAAGCCATTGTGCCAGACTTTGTCGAACGCTTTCGCTATGTCGAAGAATAAGGCTCCCGTTATTGCGCCCCGTTGGAAGCCGGCGCTGACGTGTTCTACGATGCGATGGACTTGTTGGATACATGAGTGTTCGGTTCTAAATCCGAACTGCTCATTTGGTATTAGACTCTTTGCTTCGGCAAAATCTTTGAGCCGCTTATATATAAGCCTTTCATAGATTTTACCGAGGACGTTGAGTAAGCTAATGGGACGGTAGCTAGACGGGTCAGACTTGGGCTTGCCTGGTTTGGGAATACCTATGACGGTGGCCTGTTTCCAGGTTGTAGGGAACATATTATTGCTCAATGCGCCATTGAAGATGGCAGTCATTAGCACTATAAGCTGGGCGGGGAAAAGTTTGAAAACCCTATTGGTGACGCCGTCGGAGCCAGGGGCTTTTCGCGGTTGGAGACTTTTAATGATATCCTGGACCTCATCAGGAGTGATGGGGGCCAGTGGATTATCGGGATCTTCGACGGGCGGAAGGGAAGTTCTACGTTCGACTTCGGCGTTCACCATATCGAGGTGGGCTTGGTCTACTGGTTGAGAGCTGGGAGAACACTGGGACTCTAGGCTGTCGGCTAGGCATTCTGCTTTTTCAGAGTTATCGAAGGCGACACTCTTATCGGGACGAATGAGAGGAGGCATTGTGGCCTCTTCAGTGGATCGTAACTTCCTCTGAAGCTGCCAGAAGGCAAGATGGGTGGGCTCAAGTTCGCTCAGCATCTTATCCCAGCTCGCATTACGCTGCTCGGCAATGCGTTTCCTTACAGCACGCTGTAAGTTGCGCATGTGAGCTTTGTTTGCGGCGCAGGGAAAAGCGCTGTACGCACGGATGGCTGCGTTCTTCTCGGTTATTAAATTCCGTACATCGTCCGGGAGTTTCCAGCGGTGGTCTTCCACTACAGGAACCTCCCTTGAACAATCGTTCAGGACGGATTGTACGTGATCTGTAAGCGAGTCGATCGCCGCCGTCGTGTCAGCGACTGAGACTATGTGGTCAGGAATTGTGTCCAATTGAGGCGACGTGGTGGATTTCAGTTTTTCACTTACTTTCCTCCAGTCGGTGATCAATTGGGTCGGACGAGGTTGGGTAGGATCATGGTTACCCGAGCGGGAACCTAGGTGTAGGATAACGGGACGGTGATCCGAGTTGAGCTCGTGAAGCGCTTCTATGGAGTGTAAATGGAGGTTTACATTATTTAGGAGCGCCACATCGAGGACATCGGGGTTATGGTTGGGGTCGTGTGGGTAGTGGGTGGGAGTCATCGGAGCGATGACGTCATAGTTTAGGGTCGCGCCTAGGTTATACACGATTCTGCCTCTGGCATTTGTCGTGTTGCTGTTCCAAGCGGGGTGTTTGGCGTTGAGATCGCCCGCTAGTAAGACGGAGTCACTCAGGCCAAAGAGAGTCGTGAGATCGCTGGTGAGCGCGATAGGATTGTCTGAAGCAAGAGATGCGACCGATGGTGGGGGATGGTAGGCAGAGATGATGGTTATCGGAGGATGACCAGTCATGCCTAGTCGACAGGCAGAGTACTCTAGGTGAGAGAGAGGCGCGGGTGGGGTCAGAGGGATGCAGTATAACTCCTTCCTATAATAAATAAGGGTACCGCCGCCGTGGCAGCGTGTTCTGTCATTGCGAACTAGACGGTAATTCGCAATTTTGGGGTCAGCGCGGTGGGGTTTCAAAAGGGTTTCCTGTATAAGGAGGACGTCTAATTGGTGGTCGCGGAGGAATTTAGTTATTTCGGCGCGTTGGTTGAAAATGCCATTGGCGTTGAAAAAACCTAATTTGAGGGATCGAGGCCTAGTGTGGTTTGTGCGTTGGGAATCCATTGGATCAGTCCATCGCATCCATCTGGTCGAGGCCTAGCACGACATCACTGTGTGTGCTGAATATTTGGCTGTACATTTCTGTCGTAATTTTACCGTTATTCTGCTGCTCGGCAGCCAGAAGGGCATCGCGGAGTGACCTGGCTTGGCGGGTCATAAATATTTTATAGTGGCGCAGTAGAGTCTGGGCGCAAGACTCGCCGTTCCCGACGGGTGAGGGTTTGGACGGTTGTTTGGCTGCAGGAGCAGCAGTGGTTTGAGGCGCGGGTTTGGGACTGGTTGTGGCCTCTGGAGCCACGGCTACAGGCAGGATCTGCGCTGCGATGGGTATATCCATCAGTGCCTGCAAAGGTTTGGCAGGGGCCAAGGAGGGAAAGGTTTTTTCGTGGTTTAGCCTGTTCCACGGGGATGGTCTCTGAGGAGCGAGACGTTGGGGAATTTGAGAGGAAGGTGCCTCTCTTTGTTGGCGGGCGTTGGCGCGCTTCGCTAATTTAGGAGCGAGTTTGGGGGCTTTGGGACAGCCGCGGTAATTTGCCGGGTGACCGGTCTGGCCGCAGAGAACGCAGCTGGGTGGTTCCGAACAGAGGGTTCGGTCTTTGGGCCGAGGGCAGTCCGCAGTGCTGTGCTCGCCCAGACACTTGACGCATCTGGGAGTCGCATAGCAGTTGCTCTGCGCATGGCCATACAGTTGGCAACGGTGGCATTGTCCCACTGTTGCGGTTTTGTAGGGCTTTTCAATTGAGATACCGGATAGGGAGCAAATGGACTTAATCTTGAAAATCGGGTGATGACCTTCGGTTGGTTCACAAATGACAAGAACCATGTCGTACAATTCACCGCCTCTCGCTTTATGTAAGCGATGGACGGCGATCACTGGTATACCTTGATCGGCAAGGTCGTCTTTAATATCCTGTACTAGGATTTCTTTAGGGACACGTTTAATAATAACACGAGTGGGCGTGTCCTCGGGGAAGGAGAAAGTGTGAAAGGAAATATTCCTTTCACGGAGGGCGCGATATAGTTCCCTATAGTCGTTCGACGTAGGAACGGTGACTTTAATGCCATTTTGGCAGGCACGGGCGTTTGTGTAGTTGATCTTTCGATTAACACACATCTTGGACACATCAGTCCATTTACCCTTGTCCTGGATGTAAAAGGGGGGCGGAGGGCGTTGCTTCCTTTGGGCTGAGGAAGTTTGGGCTATCGGGCTGGAGGGACGACTATTCTGCGCGTGAGCAGAGGTAGTTGGGACTGGGCTAACGGGTCGTACGGGCGTTTGAGTTGGGGACGGGGGCGACGCGGTGGTCTTTTTGGCCTTGCTGGCCTGGGAGGTTTTCCCTTTCTTCCTCTTGCCTCCGGTGACGATTTGAAAGTCGTCTTCGGAGGACGAAGGGCAAGAAGAGGCTTCGTCTTGGTCGGAGGGTGGGTTAGATAACGGTGCCGACGTGTCCATATCGTAAAATTCAGGTGCAGCGCACACCTGCACGGCGTCCATTGTTCTATGAACAATGGGATTAGAGAGTGGGCCGGCAACAATAGCTGGGTCTGGGAATCGAGTGGTCGGTACGTCATTGTCAGCGGGCGGCGGCGATAAGGGGCTATTAGTTTCGGAGTTTTTCATTGTTCGATGAACAATGGGGTCCGAAACAATAAACTTTTCGGTGAATGAGCCAACCGGAGGGCCTTGATCCGCGAGCGGGGGAGATAGCGGGCTATCGAGCACGTCGCTAAAATCAGTGACTTTGGCTTTAGTAGCCAGGGAAATATTTCGCTGCAAAGCAGCGAGCTTTCCGCCATATCTGGCGCAAAAGTCGGGGTCCTTTCTTAGCTCGTCCAAGAGGTGCGCCTTTTGCAAGGCGTCCTCCATGACGAGGGATTAAAAAATATCTATCGGGGAATTTTGGAGATTTCTCTCCCGCGGGGGGCCTATTTAAAGCCTAACTGGCCTAACTCCCCGGATGGATGGGTCCGGGGATGTGTTAGCCTCCCAGTCGGGTGGAGACTGGGAGGTGTGTACCTATTGGTGAGCCCTAAGCTTGTAACCGGTCGCCAGTCTTATTGTGCGAACCGGGCCCTATTGGGTCTAGTGCGAAGGGGTAGACACAGCCAACCGACACTAGGTGTGTAGCTGAAAGGGAAACTCAGTAACTAGGTTTGACTAGGAGATCCCCCAAGGCCAAAACCTAGCACTCGACTCCAATTGACTGCTTCACCCTGAAGGGGATCAGCGGGTGCGTCGGGTCAGCACCCCCTTGGTATTGTTGACACCGTGAGGTTTCCAACCAAGGACCACGAAACTGTGGTTTTACCCTGAAGTGGCCAAACCAAATTGTTTTTGTCGATACTCTGTTATAGAAACAAAATATCCTTCACTGCCTTGAAAAAGGCGGTTCCGGATCGAGAGTTGTAGTCGGCGACTACGAATGACGTCACGGCGAGCGCGACAAAGCGATGACACAGACACAGAACGATCGGGAGCGCAGAGCGGCACGACCGTCTCGGGCGAGCGTCGGGCGGAGAGTGATTGAGTAGTGTAGCTCTGTGTCCGTATTTAAATTCAAAACACCGGCTATGACAAGTTTTATACAAATCTGTAAAAAAAATTAAAACTTTCCGTGCAAAATTGTCGGATCAGGTGAGGATTTGTATAGGAAGTCAAATTAGTTAGGTAGTCATGTTTGACTTTTAGTTAGAGCATGGTACAAAACGATCAGTCAGCGAATACGACACGCACTTGACTGTTATAAAAACTACGGAACCCTACACTGCGCGTGGCCCGACACGCACTTGACCGGTTTTTTATGACGGAAATCGATTCAGAAGCCGATTCTGAACCAACTGCTTTCAGGAATTGCGTTTATTCTGTTACACGTTGTATGGAGTAACTGCCTATCAGACCTTCACAACCCAGTAACTGAGTACCTACCACGATGCCTCCTGTCAAAACAGGTATCAGATTTTCTGGCTTCTGACAACCTGTAACGACTGTCAAAGATGACAAATGTTACAGCAGACAGCAGTTGATGTTTTACAGTAATATAGCTTATACATCAGAATAACACACAGATTATTATGTATACCAGGGCTTCACAAACTGTGCGTCGCGACGCCCTGGGGCTCCGCGGTATTATCCCAGGGGCGTCGTGAGGCAATCTGAATGTTTTGTTTTTATGTTTTGTTCTATTTTCTAATAAAAAAATTAGATGCTATTTGGATTTTTCTGACAAATTGTTATTAAGTGAGAACGACAACTAGTAGGTAAATGTATGACAAGAAGGCCTGGGGCCATATTATGATGTGTTAAAACTTGAGTCGTTCCAGCGAGAAAGAGGGATGAAGCTATGCGCGCTATATAGCTCCATCCCTCTTTCTCGCTGGAACGACTTAAGTTTTAACACGTCATAATATGGCCCCAGGACCTCGCATAAATATGGCAACTTCCCGAGGGCTTCACAGTTAAAATAAGTTTGGGAAGCCCTGATCTATACTAATATTATAAAAAGGAAAGTGTGTTTGTTTAAGAGCATGTATTCGATTCGTGACAAAAACAACATGTTTCTGGTTTTTCAAGAGCAAATTTGTAATGATATTGACAGATTATTCAAAGATTATTACGGTTATGGAAAGATTAAAAGTCTTGGTTTAGTGCACTACTATAGATAGATAGATACAATATACTTTATTTATTTATGTACAAAAGTAAAAAAATAAATACAGATAAAAGAGCACAAAGGTGCTGCTTATTTCCTAAGAAATTTCTTCCAGCAGACCTGCGACAGGAGAGTTGAAGAGGAGATAATAGACACAGTGTGTTTAAATACTAATTACGATAAATAAAACATACTTATCTAGTAAATTAAACTATAATGATATAATAAACAAATATATACATACCTAGAGTTAAAATACATATACTTTACTGTACACCAAAAATTGAAACACACTTAAATAACAATATTGCTAAAAACTTTGGCTACAATGGCTGTCTTATCACTGAGAGCGATATCTTCCACAACCTTTGGAAGGACTTTACAAGCTTTCATTGAAATGGGGAGGGCTAAATTAGTGTAGGTACTACAAATACTCATGACGCAAAAACTAATTAATATACAACGGGTAATTTAAAGGGTATATCCATACCAAGTGCACGGCTTCCTTGGATGAAAACAAACGATATGGCCAGGGTTTTCTAATTCTATGTCTACATGTGTGGAACTTATTAGAAATTTTAATACATTGATACCAGATACCGAATTTTTCAAATAAAAAAACCGGTCAAGTGCGTGTCGGGCCACGCGCAGTGTAGGGTTCCGTAGTTTTTATAACAGCCAAGTGCGTGTCGTATTCAATATGAAACTAGCTCGATACAACTGACGCTTAGCGCCATCTATTGACATTTCTATGGAGTTGTTCGAAATTTTCGAGTCGACTATTACTCGTAAACTTGTAAAGCCCACTTATGTGTGATAGTTTTCCTTTAAACTTCGTTATATATAGGTACTACGGCCATGACATTTGAATTTCTAACTAAAACCGTTTAGTTGATAGAGGGGCGGACACTTGACTCTAACGAAAATTGGTACTTTAAAGCTTGATAAGTCACAAACGGTTTACTTAATCAGAAAACGGTCTTCCCAAACCCCTAATATTTTTCAAAGACCTATTCAACGATATCCCGCACTATGGAAAGGACGAAAAAAAAAATATCATCCCACTTTACATGTAGGGGAGGTACCCTAAATAATTGTTTTTTTTCAAAATTTTATTTTACCACTTTTTTGGCGTCATTAACGTGTATACTCATGCAAAATTACAACTTTCTAGTACCAATAGTTTTTGAGCTAAACCGCGGACAGACGGACAGACAGACGGACATGGCGAAACTATAAGGGTTCCAGGTTGACTACGGAACCCTAAAAAGAACGAAGAGAATTATCATTTATTGACAAGTGACGTGGAAAGTGATGACCCTCATAGTGCTGTGACACGTTTGTTATTACTGGTATTCAAGAAACATATGAAACCAATAATTTGGGGCCAATTTTGTGAGTCACTTATTTTGAGCTGAAACTTTGCATAGAGACTCTCCATACCAGATGTTGTCTTCAGTCCTTTTAGATAGATATGGGGTTTCCGTTACACGTTGTATACAAACATATATATATATACAATACATAAGCACATAAAATATATAAACATAATGTGTTCTTTAACATCGTGTGGAGAAAAACAAATGAATAATCATAAGTGTGAAAGAAAATGATTAGCAACCATGCTTTTAAAGGCAACGAGTGACTGAGCGTGCATGTGAAATTATAATTTATGTTGTCAATTTTTTAAAGCGAAGGCAATCCCGTCATAACGTTTTACGAAAATGAAATATATATTTATTAGCAATAAAAAAATTACATAATTATAATGAAGCTCTGTTTCCTAAACTAGGCATAGCCTGTATCTCAGGAACACAGTGACTTCCCAAGTCCTTATATTCTAGTTCTTATTTTACAAAAATTATCTATGTTAAATTTTAAAAAAATCGTGGAAAAATATTAAAAAAAAAGGAAAGTAACTAAGTAATCATAAGGAAAGTATAATGTTTTTTTTTACAGGATGTATTGTAACAAACTATATAATTATTATGATGTCAGTATGTGAGTTTAGGTATGTTTGAGTGTGTGTATATGGATCAGAATGTGTGTGTAGTATACATATGAGTGTGTGTAGTGTGTGTGAAAATAGACGTTAGAGTTATCTTTCAGTAGGAACACAACCATGATAATGTGCCAAAACCCTTTAATAATGTACCAGGCGAGTTCAGTCTCTCTATAAATCGGTTTGTACCCAACATTGCATCATCAAATGAAAGTCCACTTTCTCGAGACACTTACCTGTTTACCAGAACCTGAGCCTGACCCCAGTACACCATGGCTATTAAGACATAGGCTACTTAAAACTAGTCTTACGACGACAAGTTTCCTATTACGTTACGTACAAAACCGTGCTCCGGGGTTGTGGGAATATTCTAACGAGATACCGCGGCCCCCTGAACTTAAGGGCAGCTGAAGGAACAGGGTGGGTTTTAAGTCAGTGGAAGTCTGACACACCCTTCCGTTTAATCCAGAGCGGAAGAAGTCATTCGATGATTTTCTCAGCAAAAAAAATACCGTGCTAAACTCGAGGAGAAGTAAGCTGAGATTTGTGTTTATTAACATGTGAACTCACTTAACGTACCTAACCTAATAATAAATAATTCTTTATTGGCATAACAATTTTTACAGACTTTGTGAAGCCCTGTCTACCGAGCTAAGTATACAATATCTGTATTTTGATAGTCAGTGTCTTCATCTCAATAACAGGTTGTGCAACTTATATGCAATGAACCAAACTATGTTATTTAAAATTACAGTAAATTAAATATAAAACATTGAAAAGAAATAATATAATAATACTAGCAGTTGCTCGCGACTTCGTTCGCGTGGGAAGTTTTTCCCGTGTAAATCCCGATCCCGTGGGAATTTCGCAAAATCCCGTCTTAGCGGGCATCTAGAACCCCCATGAAAAATTTGAGAGCCCTACTACTTGTAGTTTCTGAGATTTCGTGATTAATTAGTGAGTGGTATTTCGCTTTTATATATATATAGATTTCAGCCTATAACGTCTCCTGGGACAAAGGCATCCTCGCTCAAACTCAAAATGTTTTATTTCACATAGGCCTACATGGGCACTTATAAAACGTCAGCAGTTTGGCGCAGGGCACGGTTCGAAATTGGTCGTTTTCTATGGAGAAGAACCGGCAAGAAACTCCACAGTTACTCTTTTGAAATCAAAATATATCATCTCCACCTTTGCGAAAGAATCTTTTAGGCGCCTAGGATTTGTACTAAGAAATGCTCGTTATTTCCGCAATCCTAATGTTATTAGGCTGTTGTACACCACTTTGGTAAGGAGTAAACTTGAAAGCAGTGCCTGTGTCTGACATCCCTACACGGCAAATCAGACATTAATGATTGAAAAGGTCCAGAAAACCTTCCTGAGGTTCCTATTCAAAAGGTTATACCATTTCTTTCCCTACATGTACCCTACCAACTACCTTTTAGGAATGCTAGGCTTTAATTCGTTGGAGATGAGGAGAGGCTTTGATCAGCTCACAGTAACCTGCAAGACCCTGAGCGGGCGTATCAACTCTCCCGAGCTACATGGCCTTTTTTGCCGACTATTCGTGCCTGACAAGTACATCGGGCACCGTCAGAACCGCTTGCACAATTTGTTTCCTCCTCCGACTTCTAAAACTGTTGCCAGAGCTAAATCCCCAGTATGTCGCACTCTAAGGATACTCAATGCCCTCTTGACTACCAACCCTGAATGTGATGTGTTTGCCGACGAATGGAGTAAAATTATGCGTGCATGTCTGGTGTTCTGCGAGAGGAAGTATGCTAGAGTGTCTACTGTTCCATTTTAATGTCAATTTTATTGTACATAATTTCAATTATCAATCTGGGGGCACGGCAGTACCCCACCAAGTCGAGCAAAAAAGCGGCACGGTCGTACCATACTTTTCTCGAAGCAATTCAGGCCATTTTCGAACCCCTATAACTTCGTTGTGGATAAAACTAGAAACCTAAATTTTCAGTAACCAAGCAGGCATTGTATAAACACGGTATATTTCAAATTTCATTAAATTTGAACCAGTAGTTTTAAGAATTATAACGAGTCAAAGTTTCTTAATTTTGTAACTCACTGACTGACCGATCATCAAAAGTCTAAGGCACTTCTAGCAGACATAGAAGCTTCAAATTTAGAATACAATTAGTGTTTAGTGAATCAAGGAAAAACTAAAATATTTTCCAATTACGGGTCTTTTTTTAATGATAATAGGCTCGCGTTTGATCACCATCTCACCTGATGGTAAGTGATGATGTGGTCGAAGATGGAGCACGCTTGCCTAGAAGCAGAACTACCTACAAAAAGAAATGAGATCCCATAAAAAACAATACTTGTCAAAAAAACAAAGTCTTGCAACTCAATTCTTCTACCGTAAAAAGTTGTGAGATCCATGCAATACCAAGTCAGTTATTAATTTATTCAGTCCCTACTTAAGGGACCTTCTGTTTTAAGTTGTTACGTAATTATCTAACCTAGCAACATCCTATAGTGACCATATCAATATAATTTTTTTTTAACGTTTTAAATAAATATATTGACTTGGCAATTGCATTAAACAATCTAATTTATATATTTATTATTTGTGAGATATATTGTGTTTTCATGCGATGGCCGAGTCAATCTATTTATTTAAAACGTTAAAAAATAATAATATTGATATGGTCACTATAAGATGTTGTTAGGTTAGATAATTACGTAACAACTTAAGACAGAAGGTGCCTTAAGTAGGGACTGAATAAATTAATAACTGGCTTGGTATTGCATGGATCACACAACTTTTTACGGTAGAAGAATTGAGTTGCGAGACTTGGTTTTTTTTTTAAGTATTTTTATGGGTCATAATTATTATTATTTTTTTCTTAATGTAATTGGCGTTTAACCGTTTTAATCTTTACAATATATCCATAATACAGGTTAATTAGGTATGAGAGGACAATATAGACCAAGTAATACAGCACAATGGAATTACAACTAAAAAATTGTTAAACAAATCTAAGAGTCTACAGTGAGTCTACACTATAAGGGGCCATAATCCACCACATTGGCCCATTGTGGATTGGTGGAAGCCACAAGTCTTCGACTTCTTGGTCGTGGGACATGCCGACTTCCACACTTTGTTTTATTTCACCAATTCGCGAGCAGTGATCACGATATGAATTGCACAAAGTAACGTGCCTGACTGGGTTCGAAAAACGGCGTGCAACTTGCAAGTCAGGTCCGTTACCACTGGGCCAGCGCAAGATTCAAGATTATTTATTTGTTGAAACATGAGTACACATACAGAGCATGCAAGTTATTAAAATAACATTATAATTTTATATATTTACAACAGGTACATATTTTTAGGGTTCCGTAGTCAACAAGGAACCCTTATAGTTTCGCCATGTCCGTCTGTCTGTCCGTCTGTCCGCGGTTTAGCTCAAAACTATTGGTACTATAAAGTTATACTTTGGCATGAGTATACAAGTTAATGACGCCAAAAAAGTGGTAAAATAAAATTTTGAAAAAAACTATTATTTAGGGTACCTCCCATACATGTAAAGTGGGATGATAATTTTTTTTTTCGTTCTTCCCATAGTGTGGGATATCGTTGGATAGGTCTTTCAAAAATATTAGGGGTTTGGTAAGACTGTTTTTTGATTAAGTAAACCGTTCGTGACTTATCAAGCTTTAAAGTACCAATTTTCGTTAGAGTCAAGTGTCCCCCCCCCTCTATCAACTAAACGGTTATAGTTAGAAATTCAAATGTCACGGCAGTAGTACCTATATATAACGAAATTTAAAGGAAAACTATCACACATAAGTGGGCTTTACAAGTTTATGAGTAATAGTCGACCAAGTAATAGTCGTATTTGACTCGAAAATTTCGAACAACTCTATACAAATGTCGATAGATGGCGCTAAGCGCCTGTTGTATCGTG
Source organism: Tholera decimalis (assembly GCA_943138885.2). Taxonomy (NCBI): domain Eukaryota; kingdom Metazoa; phylum Arthropoda; class Insecta; order Lepidoptera; family Noctuidae; genus Tholera; species Tholera decimalis. The sequence continues at coordinate 22,266,554 of OW964576.2, read as the reverse complement.
CTAGCTTCTTGTGACGATTGAGTAGTGTAGCTCTGTGTCCGTATTTAAATTCAAAACACCGGCTATGACAAGTTTTATACAAATCTCTAAAAAAAAATTGAAACTTTCCGTGCAAAATTGTCGGATCAGGTGAGGATTTGTATAGGAAGTCAAATTAGTTAGGTAGTCATGTTTGGCTTTTAGTTAGAGCATGATACGAAACGATCAGTCAGCAAATACGACACGCACTTGGCTGTTATAAAAACTACGGAACCCTACACTGCGCGTGGCCCGACACGCACTTGACCGGTTTTTATTTTATTATTTCATTATAGTTTAATTTAATAGCTAAGTATGTTTTATTTATCGTAATTAGTATTTATACACACTGTGTCTATCATCTCTTCAACTCTCCTGTCGCAGATCTGCTCGACGAAATTTCTTAGGAAATAAGCAGCACCTTTGTGCTTTTTTGTTTGTATTTATATTTTTTCCTTTTATGTCATGTGTGTACATAAATAAATAAATACATTATATAGATCAGTCATGTTTGGCCTTAGTGGCGTACAAATATCACAAATATGTCAATTTTGAAAACAAATAAATTAAATAAATATGGTCACTATTATGTAACAATTATTAAATGTCAATTAAAATTATTACACATCAAATTTTTTTTACAGAATATGTTAAAGATGTAGGTATTGATAATATTGTTACTATATGGTATTAAAAGTTGTCATTAAGAAATTCTAGAATACTGTAGTGTGCTTTTCCTTCAAGCAGTATCTTTAATTTATTTTTAGTTGACGGACATTAAGTTCTTTCCAAGTATTTGGGAGCTTATTGAATTTTTTTTACCACTGCTGTATACGATACGATAATTCTCTTCATTCTTCTTAATGTGTAAGATTCGGTCTCTGGTATCAATGTGTTGAAATGTCTAATAAGTACCACACATGTAGACGTAGGATTACAAAACCCTTACGATATCAAATCATCCCATCACCAATAAGATCGACCCGTACGAACCACAACTTCCTCCATGGCAATTCCCTTTTTCCCAATCTAGGCAACCTGAAACTTGCCAAGTGCTAATGGGTAGGATACTGTATACCAAGAAATCATTAACGAAGATTTTTCTTTAATTTCTAGTAACCGCTGCCGTGCAGGAGCCCTACCCGGGATGGATCGACAATGTCTATGGGGTCACTGGTAAGTCGAAACAGCTTTATACATTTTTGACCTATACTCGGACTTTTAATTCAATGCAGTAGACTGACAATTTCTGAGTTGTCAGATAATGAGGACTACGAAATTGTGATGTAACTAAATTAATCGATTCAGGAATGTAATCGAATGACGTAAATATAAATAATAATAATATAAATCATTTTTTTAAATAATATTGTGTAAAAATAAAGGGGCGATTGTGATTATAAAGGGACGTGAAAAATAAAACGAATAGATCATGACAATATTTTTTATGCTTTGCAATAGGCCCCTGTACATGTACCCTTTCTAACGGGGTTTAGGTCGCAGTGATGCCGGGGCAGTCTTTTTAATAGTAATCTCGCGCAATTTATTAAAATATTCATCACATGAAACAATTTCCAAAATAGTGGCTTACAATAAAATCTAGTAATTCTAAATAAAAGATAATAGCATACATTTTATCAATTGTTTATATTTCTGACGATTAAAAATCGATCATTTATTATTCGATTGATTGAATCCATCACTATTTGGTTAAATAGGGTATCATTATTTTAGTAAGTGACACTAGCTTTAGCTTATGCCAACTTACTGCATCGAATTAAAAGTCCGGGTATATGTATGTATTTTGTTCGTATGTAGGTATGTATGTCGGGCAGGTATCCGCAACTCCAGGACCAAGCGCATATTTTGCGTATTAGAATTAGACTAGAATAGAATTGAAAAAAATCGACACAGACACACCACAATGGCAGCAAATATAGCTTAAATGATAATAATACACACACACTCATACACTCTCACACCTGTAGTGTACAATCGCTGCTCCTAAGGGAATAAGAAACAATTGGTATCTGTTTACTAACCAATTACTAACTTATCTCTCTTATTTACTTTTAGCTAAATTGGAATCGATAGGGGTATGGGGGATGGCTCTTCAAATTTTTAAAGATTATCTCATTAATCGCACCCAAATGACTAAAATTGGTAACATTCTTAGTGATGAAGAATTTGTTTGTTATGGAGTGCCTCAGGGAAGAATTCTGGGTCCCCTTTTATTTCAAGTGTACGTCAACGACTTGTGCAAAATGACCCTTCCCAATTCCAAAATCCTTGCTTATGCTGATGACACTGTGATTTTAGTGGATGGGTCAACATGGGATTGTGTTGCCAATAACGCAGAATCAGGACTTGCCAAAGTAATAAAATGGCTTAATCTGAATCTGCTAACTTTAAACTTTGAGAAGACGTGCTACATTCCTTTCTCTATCCGCCGTAACACCGCACCAAACCTAAACTTCTCGATACCAGCCCACACCTGCTCACAGTTATCATACCCGTGTCAATGTCGAACACTTACAAGAACCGAGAGTATATCTGGGTATTCAGATAGATGCAGGGTTGCGATGGGATAAGCAGGTTGATGTCCTGACCTCCACTGACTATGAGACTGTTTCACATTTTTAAGTCTCTTAGAGTCTGCCAACCCTGATACCATGAAAATGGTCTTTCATGCTCTGTGTCAATCCGTGATTGGATATTGTATAACAGTATGGGGTGGCGCAACTAAAACCAGTCTACTCAGAGTTGAACGAGCATAAAGGGCTATACTCAAAATTATACTACGCAAGCCATACCGCTATCCTACAGCACGATACTCGGAATGTAAGGTACTAACAGTTTGCTAGCTCTTTGTTCTTCAATCAGTACTCAGAAGACACGCTTGCGTCCCCCCGTCTGATCCTAATAAACGTAGAAAACCTCATTCGCCAAACATCAATTTTCCACACTCAGTGCACATATTTATAAAAAAGCTCACAAAGATCTCAACATCCGTGACCTCAACAAATACAATATCAAATCTAAAGTGACAGATTGGCGCCTTCAACTGGATTACATACAAACTGAGTCCCTACTTACATTCATTGCTTAACACTGTAACACACCTGTTTCCTCATTGATTAATGATATTTATTGTATTTTGCTGCACACTTAGAACTACCATCACCCACATTATATACTCCTATGCAGTTACACACAACCACTCACACACTTCTACATCTACACACACACTCTCGCACAGTTGGACAAACTCACACACACCGCTCTACATCCTCAAGTTACTAATCCTTTTTTTCCATATTTTGCTTGTTACTTATCTATTTAACATAAATATTTACGGTTTAGTCCTTTAGTTTAATATCTACTTCACATGGTAGACCGACACACTTCGCACAAGTAATGTACTATGTTATGAAACATTTAAGCCAATCACTGCCTCTTAAGTCACAGGTAACCTTAGTTTAAGAGGCAGGGTTCACCGACTTTGAGTACAAAATAATGTTGTATTATACAACGTGTAACGGAAACCCCATATCTATCCAAAAGGGCTGAAGACAACATCTGGTATGGAGTCTCTATGCACAGTTTTAGCACAAAATTACTGACTCAAAGAATTGATACCAAATTATAGGTTTCATATTATTTCTTGAATACCAATCAAACAAACAAACGTGTCACAGCACTACGAGGGTCAATAACTTTCCACGTCACTTGCCAATAACACGATAATTCTTTTCGTTCTTCTTAATTTGAAAAATTCGGTCTCTGGTATCAGTGTATTGGAATTTGTAATAAGTTCTACACACATAGACTTAGGATTACAAAACCCTTGCCATATCGTTTGTTTTCATCCAAAGAAGCCATGCACTTGATATGTATATGTCGCAGGTTTTTCATAAAATTTGGTTTTTGATCAAAAATCTAGATTTTTGATGAAAAACCGGAAGATGACACATTTTAAACTCAATTTCATCATAAACCTGTAACAATCCAGATTTTTGATCAAAAACCTGAACTAGTTTGGGTTTATGATAAAGTTCTTGTCAAAATCACGGGTTTTCTTTGTTTTATGACAAATAAGTCAATTTAAAAGAGCATATAAAGTCGGTTCGCTCGCGAGCCGCTTTCGCTCTCGGTAGGTTACACTGCATGCTGAATGCACACAGCAAACTCTCCCTAAAATGTAAACTACGCATTTTTACCACGTGCATAAGCCCTATTCTGACATAAGGCTGTCCGGTGTTTGCTCATGCTAGTCCGGCTTAGATCCATAGGAAGCAAGTTATCCAAAACCGATTTCTCCGAAAGGCCACAGGCGCGCCCTGGTACTTGAGGAACGAGGATCTCCACGTAGACCTCAAAATCCCGACTATAAAGCACAAACCCCTTGATTATATCGACCTCCCGATACACACCCTCAAAAGTTTCCCGTTTCCCGAATAACCCGACGATCCCACCACAATCCGACAAGAGAGCAGCAGGGAAACTAGCACTCTAAAGAAATACATAAACAAAACGCGTTCCGTATTCCGGCCTCGCCGACGAGGCCCATCGCGACGTCCGCGTACTTGTAACGTTAACCCTCCCCAAACAAGCCAAACGAGCCAGCCCACGATGCTGAGCCAGTAGCAATAAATAACCCCATTAATAATAATATGACCCAGCCTGGCCCTTTGCTGCCCTCCACCAACGACCCCGTTATGCCGAGGCCTGTACTCCACACCCTCCATTTTCTTCTGATAATATCTTCCTGCGAATTTGATGAACTGGTTGTTGAAGGGTATGGATCAAAGATTCTGTGTGATTTAGGTCAAAAATAACAGTTTTAGTTGATTTGCTGAAAATAGATAGAGGGCCACTGGATGCAAGTAACATTATAGGAAAGGTAATTGATAAGAACGATTAATTCAAAATTGGTTCTTCAGCTGGGGTTCTAAAAGACTGGCTGCCTCGAAACATCTATTCAAATATCAACTGCTGCCTTTAACGAACCTGTATCAACAAATGAACTGAGTTAGCGTGAAATTGCTTCAAAGATGTCTTTATTTGGAGGCCAATGTTTTAAGAAATGCTCGTGCGAAAAATCTAAAGTGCGCTGCAAGACAAATCGATTTGCATGCAAGAAAAAATTGTCTTATGCAACTCTAGATGTCACAAGTCAACAAACTGTTATAATAAATGAAGCATACTAGCAGATATATAAAAAAGCAACCACGTGGTAAACGTTCCTTTATTACATTTTTATTCTCTTTTTTTTATTTTGACTCAGTTTAGTCGTATTTAATAGTTACGAAATTTCATTTTCGCGGCTTATCAAAATCAGATTAATATAGGTACGTGAAATTGAAACATTTCATTTCATAATTGGATTGACGGAGGAGAATATTGATTGGATCATGGATGTAAAATTTTGATAAATAATTAATTGTTTTCTTTCTACTAAGTTTCAAATGATGATGGATTGTTTTATCTATTTTATTTAAATTGATTTATTTGTCATTAAACAAAGCAAACCCGTGATTTTGACAAGAACTTTATCATAAACCCAAACTAGTTCAGGTTTTTGATCAAAAATCTAGATTATTACAGGTTTACGATGAAATTGTGTTTAAAATGTGTCATCTTCCGGTTTTTCATCAAAAACCTAGGTTTTTGATCAAAAACCTAATTTTATGAAAAACCTGCGACATATATACCCTTTAAATTACACGTTGTATAGGTAATAGCCATGTATTGATGAACTGACCATGTATCAATGTATGTATCAACCAAGTACTGTTTTGATGATAAATAAACGTTTATTATTATTATTCTTATCAATAGTGATTTAATCTCCGTCGATCATTAGTGAAATTATTATTTTTTCATTGCAAAAAGAACATTTTAGATGTGAATGCGAGAACACTGTAGAGACTCCTTTTTTTCCGGATGGGAAGATCATCGAATGATCTCCCGCGCTGGGTTAAGCGAAGGGAGTGTCAGACTTCTACTGACTAAAAACCCAACCTGTTCCTTCAGCTGCCCTTAAGTTCCGGGGCTACAGTATCTTGTTAGAACATTCCCGCAACCCCGGCAGGCAATGACCCTATGGGGCCCCGTCTCTGTCCTGACAGCTCTTTGAGGCGCGCGTGGAACACGACGCGTTACCGAACCGGGCTTAGATCTTACCAGACGGTGAGCTACCCTTACTCGCCGTCCGCAAGCCCGCGCCTACGGTGGCGGGAGATCAGCACGCGATCCCAAACGCCCGGGGCGTCTCCCGCGGAACACTGTAGACTCCTAGAAAAGTTTTTCATTAGTCATTACATGTTAATTGGTCTGTAGGTAACCTACACAAACTGTATTATGAAAACATTGTGAAAATAAAGTTTGTTTTGAGAAGAGTATAAACCTGCCTGTGTTTTTTGCCGGATCTTCTCTGTAAAAAATTTACCAAGTCACCAAGTCAAGTCAGACTTGCCCATGAAGGGTTCCGTGGTAACTACGCCAAATAGCTTTGTTTTTCATTGTGTTTGTATGAATTACTAAGTTATATTTGCGGTTTTATAAAATATGCTGTATCTCAAAAACTGCTGACCCGATCTCATTCAAACCAATTTTTGTTGAAAGTTTACATTAAAATCTACAGCATACATTTTTTTAGATTTTTCACTCCTTTATTATAGAAGTTAGAGGGGAGAGGACACACATTTTACTCAATACTCAATACTTTATTGCATTCCATATTATGTACATAGATGGTATAAAATATTGTCAAGATCAATATGGACCCTGTCGGGCACAGCAAAGTTAGGAGATAGGATGAAGGCTAAGTAACAATTCATGGAATTAATTATTATTATAGGTAGATCTAATAGATGTATATGTATATTATTGTGTGGTAAATTATGTTAGATATTTTAATTTTACCACTTTGGAAGCGTATGTCTTTTAAACGATTTACTTTATGCAAAAATGGTTTTAGAAACCTCAACTTAATTTTTAAATACCTTTCTATAGATACCACACACGCATAGGTTTCATGAAAAAAATATTTTCAGTTTCAGTTCCATATATGGGGAGCCTCCCTTTATTTTAAATATTTTTTAATATATCTTAAAATCGGAAAGCGGTTCAGAGAATACATCTACCAACCAAGATTCACATGTATAGTCTTAATAGTTTCGGAATAAAATGGCTGTGACTTACGGACGGACGGACAGACACAAACAGACAGACATGACGAAATTATAAGGGTTCCATTTTTTGCCATTCGGCTACGGGGCCCTAAAAACGACCAATTCGATCCGTAAACTAGCTTCTGACATTTTATAAGTGCCATGTATGCTTATGTGACATAATAAATATTTTTGATTGATTATATTTGTTTTGCAACTACTATCAATTTACTAACAAACTAAACGAGTTTATAGACTTCGGGATCTGGAACGTTATTATTATAATGCGACTACTCTAGCAAGAGTGATATGACTGAGAAGAAGAGAAGATTATAATCCTAGCTGCATATTTTTTTTCTGTCCGGGCGAAACCTTTAAAATGCGCTTAGACTTTTGGAGAGCAGAGTGTAGGATACCTCACTAAAATCACCCCAATGATCACCATCAGCAGATATAAAGGGCCCAGTTAGGTACCACTAAAAAGACCACTCGAGAGCAGGACCTCTGTGCGAAGCCTGTTTTGACGCACACTTTGGAGACTGTAAGGACATCTCCCCTGAAATACTAGCTGACTCGCCGAACTTTACATAATGAAATAATGATGCTTATTTATTTATTTATTTATTTATGCAAGGCACACCAACGATATATTTACAATCAAATGGATAAAGATATACAAAGGTTTGAGATACAGTGCAAATATATCACTTACAGGTATGCACAACATTCTTGTGGAAAGTAAAATGAATTAATCAATCTAAGCAAAACTAAATAATAATATCAAAATTAATCATGTCCAAAACAAAAATAAATATTTAAAAAAAAAAAACAATATAAAATTAAATTGAATAAAATGTCGAAGAGAGAATTATTATATAATGAGAATATGATTTTAAGTTACACAATTGGAATTAAATTAAAGTAAAAACAAGTTAAATTAACTAACAATAAGCTATATAAAATTATATTAAAATTAAAAAAAATAATAATAATACTAAGCATCATACACATAAGAAAGCAGCTGATCACAGGTCAACATTGTCTATTTTATTTTTAAATTGTAATAAACTGTCAAAAAAAATATCTATACTTTTGTCGATGGAGCAGGCTCTGTTATAGGAAGTCAACATTCTGTTTAAGGGAGCATGTCGGCCTAAGTTTGTGCGACATGGTGTAGTGCCAAAAGTTATGTAGGTACGCTTGGATCGCAAGTGTGGGAGGAGAGGTACATCGATTTTGATTTTGTCAAGAAGATCTGGAGTTGATGTCATGCCATTAACAATTTTAAAAAGTGTTGAGAGATCGATAAGAGTCCTTGGTCGCTTCAATGAGTCTAACTCAAAATATTTTAACCGCTCTGCGTAATCCGCTCTATAAGGGCATTTATGGTCTTTAAACCGCAAGCATCTAGTAATTTTTTTTTGAACGCGCTCTATCCTTTATTCCTATATCCTTTATTTTGCAAATAGGTTATAAATTACACTTTCACACGTAATTTTTTTTTTCGTAAATGTAAACTAGATGAGGCTAGTGTTTCCTAACTGACTACTCTGAGAAGAACACTGAAACAAACTCAGAGGTCAACGTCTCTCTTAAAGTCCATACAATCTGTAGTGATCAAATCAAATGAGAGCTATGTAGGTTAATGTCTGTGGCGCCCTTTAGAGGACAGAATCATACACATTTGAGCAGGCCCATTCAAACAGTGCAAGCATTTGTCAAATATCTCGTAGCTCAACTTAGAACCGATTTGACTAACAATACCAAAGTAAGGACTTTTGGGTGGGCAGTATAAAGCACTCAAACTGCCAGACAATGCGGTAATCTATTCATAATATTCCTTGTTATCCCACATTGCTCTAGCCTTTGAGAACACAAAAAAAAAGACTTCAACAAAAAATATATTACTTGAAAAAGTAAATAATATTCTCATGTTAAAATGTATATGAAATAATTATTATAATAAAATAAAAGAAATACACCGCCATGTTTTAAACTTTCCCTGGATTTCCACAAACATTTCTAAACCAAAAAAATTGTTCAAAACAACCCAGCCCTTCTTTAGTTTTAGTGAGAGTAACGACCAACTATTTAAACATAAGAAGAAGATAGAAAATACAATAGAACGCTATTATAAAAGACACTGACCTAGCGAATACGTGTAGAGTTACCATATCAGCGTTCATAAATCCCTTTCTCACATAAACTGTTTCATGTTGCAGGTATAATAATGGAGATATCCCGAGGAACATATCGCTCAGGGTACTGCCGGGAGCGCTACGTGGTAGACCTGGTACCAGTAGACATGGTCGTCAACTCCTGCATCCTGGCTGCTTGGAGACAAGGCGTACGGCAGTAAGTATACCTGTTACTGATCGCCCGCTTCATCCCAGGCAAAGGATTTCCAGATTTTTTTAAAGAGATAATAGCAATGTGGGTAGAATTCACGTGAGTGACAATTTTATTAACCTCTCCAACTAAGCTTAAATTACGTTAGGACTATGGTCCACGACTACTCTAGCAAGAGTTATACGACTGAGAAGATTATAATCCTAGCTGAATATTTTTTTTTTCTGTTAGTTAACATACCGTATGTTAAATATTTAGAGCTATGTCATTTAATATTTTATTTTTCATTTGCATTAAACCAAACCGCAGCTAAAATTTAGCTTAGTTAGATACGAGGAATAAGGTGTTGAGTCATGCAACTTTCACTAAAAATGGCCCTCCCTTTTTTATCAACATAGGATGGGACCCTAGGATCCTATGATGATTGCTAAGCGCTGTTGCATATACCCAAGTTTTCATCATCTGCATACCCATTTTCCAATTTGAAGCGTCAATAGCCTAATGGCTAAGGTGTCGGCCTTGTGATCGATAAGTCGCGGGTTCGAATCCCACCATCTGCCACAACGTCATCGAAATATACAGTATGTTAACTAACAGAGGGCGTTCCCGTTAACCCGCAATAGTATAGCATCCATACATGCTTAAAAAAATATTACCATTCGAAAACAAAATGATTGTTTTTAAATATTATAATATTCACTAAAAATGTTAAATTGATACGTAAAAGAAACACTCTGTACACGCGTACGCATTCATAAATAAATTGCGACGTTGCCGTCCTTCAAATACGCGTGTACGGAGTGTTAACCATTTATTAAAACATACCAAACTTATATTATGTATCATTAAATTAATTGAATTAAATATGTATCAAATGTGTGCGAGTGTGATGTCTGAGCGTGTGTGTATGTTTTGTGTGTGAGGAATTGATTAATAATGAAAGACGTGGGTAGTGAAAGGTCTGTACGTGATTTGTAATTGGTGGACGTGTTTTAGTTAGTAACGTAAAATAGGTTTTCAGTTTCTGTGTAATTTAATACAGCGAGGAAGGCTTTTGCTACTGATTTAAACTTGAAATGTTTAAATCAGTAGCAAAAATGCACTTTATATAAAGGCACTTTTTTACTAATTTTATTGTAAAGACTAGGAGCTGCAATGTAGGGATGTCGTTTTGCAAAAATTGTGCTATGCGGCGTAATTTAAAAATGATGGAAAAAGATGTCCACTGTCCAACTACACCTTAAAAACGGGAATCGGTATTGTGCGCGGAAAGGGGTAAACTAACAAGTCCAGTACCTGCCGGGGCCTCTCAGACCGCACGTTGGTACTTAAAGGTTAACGTGCATTTCGGGGCACGGGGGTATCACACCAACTACTCCAAACTCCGGGCAACTACTGAGAAATTTGATTTTAGAAAAACCCAATTTTACATTTGACTGACTCGGGAATTGAACCCGCTCAACAGTGCTCAACAGTCGCACTTGCGAGCTTTAGACCAACGAAGCAGTCTATAAGTTCAATGCTAATTAAAGCGTAAGCCTAATGGCTAAGGTGTCGGACTTTTGATCGGGCGGTCCCGGGTTCGAACCCCAACCATTACACTTTTACCGTGAACTCACTCATAACATAAGCTTGTAGCTTAGCTAGAGGGGTTACCAAGATTGCTAGTAATGTGAATTCCGCACAAATCGATAGTTTTCTTGAAAAAAAAAAACACCGACCAAGTGCGAGTCGGACTCGCGCACGAAGGGTCCCGTACCATTATCTACAAAAACGGCAAAAAAATCATGTCTGTTGTAACGGAGCCCTCTTAAATATGTTTCATTTTAATTTAATTATTTATTTTTATAGTGAATATATAACTAAATATTGCAACAGTGCCGTTATCAATATCGAGCGAAAACGAGCAAAATAATCACGTTTGTTGTATGGGAGTCACCTCAAATATTTATTTTAATCTGTTTTTTAGTATTTGTTGTTATAGCGACAACAGAAATACATCATCTGTGAAAATTTCAACTGTCTAACTATCACGGTACATGAGATATACCCTGGCGACAGACGGTCAGACAGACGGACGGACAGCGGAGTCTTAGTAATAGGGTCCCGTTTTACCCTTTGGGTACGGAACCCAAAAAATGGGTATTTTATAACTTGTGTCCTTTTGTTTCCAGGCCTGGTCGTTGTCCAGTTTACAATGTAACTTCAGGGTCTATCAATCCACTGCAGTGGGGACACTTCACGAAGCTCTGCGTAAAATGGGCCCTTGAAAATCCTACCAAGTAAGTTATATTTTATTTGAATAAACCTAATTCTGGGTGGAACCTTCATTGTGGTCTTATTGTAGTATGTATGTGTTGAGTTATGTATTTTAACGGTTAATGATAAAAATATCTAACTAAAATAGGGTAAAAGCAAAAAAAAAAAAATAGGGAGGCGTGGATGTTAAACCATTTTTGTAATGTGTGACATTTTTGTATATCTATGTCTGTCTGTGCCGTTATATCTATGATATTATACTACATAATACCGTTATCAAATTGTGTAACAGATTGTGCGTTACATGATAGACATCACACCCATACAACAAAATGTTTCGGGAATATTTTCATTGTGCGTACAGCTAAGGAGTGGAATTCCCTTTTTTATTTCGAATGAGGCCGCTCGATCTCGCTTGATGGTAAACGATAGATGAGATTGTCATAATAATGGTAGGAGGATACACCCGGCAAAGAGTTCCATATCTTGGCTGAGCACACAATAAACAACGCCGGATTCTGTATTTTGTATAGCTATAAACTGGGTTTTAAGAATAGGTTACTTCTAAGTAAGCGTGGTTCCGATCTCCGGCCACTGTAGGCGCGAGCTTTCTGATGGCGAGCAGGGATAGTTCACCGTCCGGTAAGGACCAGGCCTAGGGTCGGCGGCGCGTCGTATTCCGCGCGCGCCTCAGAGAGCTGTCAGCACCAGTGACGGGGCCACATAGGGCCATTGCCTGCCGGAGTTGCAGGAATGTTCTAACGCGATACCGCGGCCCCGGAACTAAAGGGCAGCTGAAGGAACAGGGTGAGTTTTTAGTCAGTAGAAGTCTGACACTCCCTTCCGCTCCACCCGGAGCGGGAGAAGTCATTCGATGATTTTCCCACCCAAAAGAAAAAAAAAGTAAGCGTGCTTCATCTGCAACCACATTATCACTTACCATCAAGTAGATAGTGGCCAAAGACGAACCCATCGACAATAAAAAAAAAATTAATCAAACGTTCCAAAATATTTTATAATACTTATAATTATTGTTCTCTTAATCAGAAAGATTATTATAAAGCACCGTATTATTAGTTCATTATTTAAGCTTATAAATTTATTATTTTATATATTATTTGTATACTCTTTCAATAATGTATGACATTGTATTTACTTGTGAACATTCTGCTGTGTTATTCTGTAAGACCTCATGCTAAACTTCGAACCTGAATCCGCTGTAAGTTTATTGATTGGCATTCTAAAAACTCGGTTGTTAATTCGAATTTACACTAGCGCTACCCTTGCGAGCGTGTCAGCGAGTTGAACTAAAGATTTTGACAGATAAAGTGTGAGATGACGTGAGAAGTGGCATTCGGTAAGGTAATTCCTCCGTCACTTCTACGCTGTTTACAGAATGCAAAATCAAGGTCACTTTGAACCATAAGCGAAGTGACAGTGAATAGCTATGTGAGATACGAGTTGATGTTCGAATTTTACAGAATCGACGTACTGGTCTTTTTAAACCAAAAGTTGATTGGTAGAGAATGCCTTGTTGCATTAAGTTCACTCATGTAGCTCTATTGTTTTTTTTTTTGTGGTAATAGCCTCGCCTTTCACCACCATCTCACCTGATGGTAAGTGATGATGTGGTCGAAGATGAAGCACGCTTGCCTGTACATAAATTTTAAATAAATAAATTATATTAAGTGTAATAATTTTACAATTTTATGTGATCTTTGCCCTAACAAACCATTTTCTTCTTCAGATATGTGATGTGGTACCCGAACTTCGCTTTCACGGAGTCTCGCTTCATGAACACGTTCTGGGAGATCACGTGCCATTTTCTACCAGCTTTCATGTATGACCTGCTACTGAGGGCACAAGGACGGAAGGCCATGTGAGTATACAATACGTTGGAATAGAATCTGTGATTCCTGATCACTATAACCTGGGAGTCTTTAAGTCAAGAGTGAATAGGTTACTTCTAGGCAAGCGTGCTCCATCTGCGACCACATTATCACTTACCATCAGGTGAGATGGTGGTCCAACACGAGCCTATTATCAATAAAAAAATACTCATATTATAAATGCGAACGTAACTCTGTCTGTCTATCTGTCTTTTACCTTTTCACGCCTAAACCGCTGAACCGATTAAGTTGAAATTTAGCATGGGAATAGTTTAAGACCCTGGGAAGGACATAGGATAGTTTTTATCCCTGAATTCCTACGAGATCGGGAATTAAGCGGGAATAACCTCCCACGTGAATGAAGTCAAGAGCAAAAGCTAGTATATTTATAAGTAAAATATTTAGATATTCGAATACACACACAACAAGTACAACTGAAGGAACGGGATTGGTTTTTAGTCAGTAGAAGTCTGAGATTGAGACATCTACGCTCTGCAAACATCATCTTATCTGCAAACCATCTTCCCTCGCCCCAGAATGATGAAGCTCGCCCGCCGATTCAAGATGGCTGCTGCAACCGGCGAGTACTTTGCCAACCACGAATGGCAGTTTGGCATCGCCGAGCTGTCTGCCCTGCACGAGGACGCCAGCGTTGCCAAAGACTCTGGCGTCTTCCCCCATTGGCCGGCCGACTTCGACTGGGACTCCTATATCGGTGCTTATATGTTCGGCATCAGACGGTATATCTTGAAGGATACAGCCGAGTCCTTGCCCGTGGCGCGGACTAAGCTAAGAAGGTGAGGTTTTGTTTATTTCGGATTTGAACGGTACTGTGGAGGTCTGCTATGCGAGCGGTCTGCCTACCGCACTGGCTGGCATAGTTTGAAATGTTTGAATTTAGATCGCAATATTGGACATGCGGAGAAATTGTCCGCGCTGTGCCGCTCGCAGAAACAGACTCAATATTAAAATAACGTGAAAATTTAATTAGAATAATCTGGTGAAAAGGAAAAGGTGAAATAGTAAACTAGCCAATCTGCAAATGTCAAACTTTTCAGGATAGCGAAAAAAACAAAAACCAAGTACAAACAAAGTACCTTTGTACTCAAATATTATAATTATGCTTGTCCTATTGTATTTTACTGTGTGTACATAAATAATAAAATAAATAAATAAAATAAAAACAGGCACTTCTATGTATCTATGTATCTTTTCAAGTTTGTAAATTTATTAGTCAACAAAAATAATATAGGTACTTTCGAGTCAATGCTTTGAGTAGACATTGTTAGAATTATTATTTAATAAATTTTACTTTTTTACAAAGACAATTTTATGCAGATAAGCATTAGGAATAATGTCGAAAACTTTGAAATGAAAAATGTTAGAGATATCATATTTTACCACAGGGAAGATATAACAATCATAGCAATTCTATATTTAAGAAAAAATAGGCAAAATGTCAGTTCGGTTACTTTACTATTGCGCCGACGATATTACACCTACCACGATTATATTGAAAATCCCGAGTACACATACGTCCCCGTTACAGTACCCAAGGGCTTTAAAATATCGTTTTATTGCATAATCTTGTTAACGTACCAAATACAAAAAACGTATGCGTGGTCATACCTACATAAAATCAGTGACTGAATAATGAATCATCCCCTGTTTGTTTACCCTTACGGTTGGATATTCGTTTCACATTCACTTTCGGGGTATTAACCAACTACTCAGTAAAAATTTATGCGTGTTTGAACATAAAAAATATATAGGCGTTAACTTTTATTTTATTCTAGGTAGGCTCGCGCTTGACCATTATTTCATCTGATGGTAACATGTTCATTGATTTCCTGAATTCCACTCCTAATTTGTACGCACAGTGAAAGTATTCCCAAAACCATTCATCGGTACATGGTGAACATCTCAATGTCCACCATGTAACGATGGCGCATTGGCGTTCGCCTTGTAGTCCGATGATAGAACGGGCTTGGTGGAATTAGACTGTGTAATTCCATCGCACACTCCCCGATATATAACCGATAGAAAACCGATAGACTTGCAACACGTCGCCGATGTTCAAGGCTCTGGAGCTTTGACTCAACCGGTCTCTCGTTGCCAATGAGCCTGTTGGCCCGTTTCTCAATAAACTCAAGTCAATTTCTCAATTATGGTAATATGAATTTCTTTGTTACAGATTATATTGGGTGCACAAACTATTACAAGCGGCTACAGGATACTATCTGTTCAGGTTCCTCGCAGGCCGCCTCCGGTAGAACATAGGACTTCTCTGTTTTCTGGAATAGCACAGAGGCTAGGACTAAGAAATAGTCTGTTCATTCATTTGAGAGCTGACTTCAACTCTACAATGAATTCTTATGTTATGGTTATTTCAGATTTAAATCCATAACACAAAAAGTAATTTAAATTTTAAAAAGTCAAAATAGAATCACAGTCAAATTATACAATTACAACATGTCAAAATAATAATAAAATCTATTTAGACACGTCACGCACGCCACAATTTTGACACATCAAAAAACAAGATGCAGTCTGTTTCCTATTTCATATTTAGTGAATGAAACAACTACTGACGAATATATTTTAATTATGATTCCTTTATTTATAGTGTTTTCTCAAAAATAACATTTTTAAATATTTTTCCACACAAAAAAGTTACAATAAAAAACATTCAAAAATATAAAAAATGGCAGTTCATTGGTATCGGGAGCAGGGTCCAACCACAATTATTCTTCTTTTTAAATATGATTATTTATAAAAAAAAATGTGAATAACCTGGTCCTTGCCTTATTCCTAATTTTGGTTATGTATAGTGGAAGAAATTACTTAGAATCATAGAATGTAATATTATTTTGAGTTAACATATTTCTTAGTCGTTCATAATTTGAATTTAACTAACAGAAGAGCTCTCAATTGAAGTTATTAACGGCCTTAATGTATGATATGTCACCGAAATTCCTATATCTGATTCTTTTAACCAAATTGCTTTATCATCTGTGTAGCCGTTTATGAACCACAATCCAGTCGGTTCCCTTGTCTTACCGGACGCAGAAAAAACCTCATTTTATAGTTTTAAGAAACGTTGAAGTACCTGTATAATAATATTCATAAATTTCTGGTATTATTAAAACTTACCAAATATTGTAATTTGTACAACATGTTTTTTTTATTGTATTTTTTTTTAACATATTTTTTGTATCACATTTTTGAAATCACAACAAATGTTGATCTACAGAAATTATGATTAAAATATATAAGAAAACACATTTATAAATTATTTTTCTTACTTGCATTATTCTTGAATAAGATTATTCATTAATTGTAAGGGAAAGTATAGATAATTACACTGTAGAAGTATTTTTATAAGTAAGTAACCTTATTGACTGTAAAATATTTTTCCATAGTCTTTCATTTTTAATATGTGGCAATAATTGGCGAGAAAGGCGAAAGGAAAGTAATTCAAAATTCTCTCATATCCTTCTGTATGTGTATAAATTAGATACTAGATTACTTTTATCTTCATTAGAACTTAAAACGATATATTTATCATGTGTATTTATTGTTTTATAGTACTTACTTGTGTTTATCCGTGATCATGGTGCTTGTACCTAACAGTGTCAAAATATCGGAAACTCAAAATAACTCAAAATAAAACATACACATAAATATTCCGTTTTAAGTTCTAATGATACTGTTAGTGATCATGTCACTTTGAAAGCTTAGATAACTGGACCTCACAATAAAGAAATATTTTTAAAAAGAGTTTTATTCTAATTTGAAAGTTTCAAAATTGATCGGATTTGCACTTTTATTGTTTAAGCTGCTCTGTTATAGCATCTTAATTGTAAAATAATGTTTAGACTAAGGTAGTACCGTATAAAAGTTCTGTAAAAATAAAGAAATGATAGTATGAACATGTTTTGTTTTCCTTATAAGTTTCAAACAAAATTCAACCGCTTAGCGTTTGCCCAACTCCCGAATATATGAGGTCGGCTTTCAAATTTTCCAACGCGAGCGTTGGTAAATAGGTACAAGGCAAGAAATAATGTCCACACGTTCGACAAGTTCGTTGAACGCCAATGCAGATGACCAATGTAGAAAAGGGTCTGTAGAGCTGCCCACACGTTGGCCGAGCGCAGGCGAGCGCCTTTGATTTGTGACCAAAAACCGACACCGATCCGAAGTGAGGCAAGTGATCACGAGCAACGGCGATCGAAGACAAGTTGCACCAAATGAGCTCTATACACGCTGGCGCTGGCCTTCACTCGGCCAACTAGGCAAGTGACACCGAGCGATAGCAAGATAAGGCAAATATACCGTCTACATGTTGGTATTGGCCTTCACTCGACAACGCTCGGCCAACATGTATTGCAGGCTTAACTGGATGCAGCTGAGTACTAGTATTTTTTACTTGGAGCAACTGCCTATCTGACCTCCACAACCCAGTAACTGGGTAACACGATACCGCTTGGAAAGACAGATGCCAGATTTACTGGCTTCTGAGTCGTAAAGACTGACAAGATGTATAAATGACAGCCGGGATCAACATGCTTTGTCCTCCCCGACTTTGCCAAACGAGCCAGCCCGCGATGCTGAGCCAGTAGCAATAAATAACTCCATTAATAATAATATGACCCAGCCAGACCCTTTGCTGCCCTCCACCAACGACCCCGCTATGCCGAGGCCCGTACTCCACAGGGAGTGCCCTTAGCGTGCGGTTGTTTAAATGTAAATATTTGTATGTAAGCAATGGCTGGGGGCCTTTAAATTTAGAGGTCACCACAGAATTGTTCAGCCAGCCTTAAGCCTCAGATACACTGGGGGACGAAATTTTCCCCAGCATGATGCGCAACACTCAATCTACGTGACTCTGCAACGTTGCACAGTGTCCCGCAACTTGCCCCCAAACATTTTGCGACGCGCAACATGTTGTTTCCGCTCCAAGAGCGAGCACATGTATCCCGCGACAGTGTTGCGTTATTTGTTATAGAGTGTAGTCGGAAAAAAAATAACGGAAAATGTCGCGTGGGCCGATAATGCCAGGACACACCCGAAAAGTGTATGACTAGGAAGCATAAGAATCTCCAATAGACAAATCTTAATGCAATGGCAAGTGTGATTTGAGGGCTAACAGCGTTCCGTGGTATTGTATCCTGTTTGGGGCTATAGAAGGTTCGATCGTTTGCGATAAAGTTTCAAAATCCGCATCTACCTACTTCTCTTTCACTTGCGTTTTTCTCCAAATAATCTATACACATAATAAAATATGCAATAGGCATATTACTAGACATGACTAAAGCCTACGACAAAGTCCAATTTGGAATATTACTTAACAAACTGTATGGAATAGGTATACGCGGAAAGGCTCACGACTGGCTAACATCTTATTTAAAGAACAGGGAACAATTAGTTGAAATAGAATATTTTAATCATAATAATAATGAAATTGAAAAAGTCCGGTCATGTAGTAAAGCAATTTACGCCTCAATTCCCCAAGGAAGCGTCATAGGATGTCTCTTATTTTTAATTTATATTAACGACCTACCAAAAATCATAGAAGGGCCATGTGTCTTATTCGCGGACGATATATCCATTTTGGTGTCGTGCCAAAACAATGAAAATATAGATGAAATACTCAATACAATACTTACAAAAATATATAATTGGATGAACGAACATAACCTTGAGATAAACTACTCTAAAACAAAATTAATAACCTTCCACCCTCACCAAAAAACACCTTTAGCTTTAGACTTTAATTTCAACAACACAAAATTAGAAATCGTCAATGAAATTACATTACTCGGACTAGTTATAGACACAAATATAAACTGGAAGTCACACATTCAAAAAACTCATTCAAAATTATCTAAATTTTCATACGCCCTCCGTGAAATAAAAAAGACCACCAATTTACATACAGCACTCACCACCTATTATGCCTATGCCTATGCATGGCTTAGCTATGGTGTCACCCTTTGGGGTAACAGCACAGATGCACACACACTCTTTACTCTGCAAAAGAAATTAGTTAGAATCCTCGTAAACATTGAACAAACAGACAGTTGCAAACCTTTCTTTCAAAAACATAATATTTTAACCCTTCCGTGCATATACATTTTTGAAACATGCAAATTTGTACGAAAACATCAAGAGTTTTATTCAAAACGAGAAGACATTCAGTCACGCTATCCACTCAGACACCGATCTAGGCTAAACATACCAAGTTCTCGATTAGTAATGCACTCTAAAAGTCCTTATGTAATGTCCATTAAATTATATAATAAACTTCCCGAACCTGTAAAAAACGAAGAGAAAATTAACCTATTTTTAAAAAAACTAAAACAATTTTTACTGCAGAAGTGTTATTACTCAGTAAACGAATTTTTAAGTGATAGATATGTAATGTAATGTTTAAGTTAAGTTAGTAAGTAAGTTAAATTAATATTATATAATTAACAAATGCTTCCTCTCCTAAATCACTTATTCTTGCTGTGCCCGTCAGGGTCCATATGATCTAATTATAAGTTTACCATCTAAGAATACCTACATATGGAATGCAATAAAAGTATTGAGTATTGAGTATTGAGTATTGAGTAAAATTGTAGAAAAGCGGTGTCTGTACAATGGAAATGTATTAAAAAAAAAGTAGCAGGGGTTGTTATTATATCGATGCCGAACCCGAAATTGTAATTATTTTTTTTTTGTCTGTTTGTCTGTGTGTTTGTGCACGCTAATGTCAGAAACGGCTTATTCGATTTAGATGCGGTTTTCACTAATATATTGTAGTCAGCTTCACTTAACATTTAGTGTTTACTTCATGTCAATCGGTTCATAAATAAAAAAGTTATTTCAATTTAAAGAATCACGGCGAACATTTGTTAAGGTATTCTATCAGAGTACATACACGCCTCGCGCCTGCGAGTCCGTGGCTATATAAAGCGCGCTGAGAGCTGCGCCGCTGCATCATCATTCTGCTCCGACGCTCGCCCGCGACAGTCGTGCCGCTCCGCGCTCTCGATCGTTCCGTGCCTGAGTCATCGCTCCGTTCGTCACGTCCGCCGTGACGTCACTCGTAGTCGCCGACTACGACGCCTGGTCCGGATCCGCCTTTTTCGAGGCGGTGAAGGATATCGTGTTTCTCTAACAGAGATTGTCAAAACAATTTGGTTTGGCCCCTTCAGGGTAAAACCACAGTTTCGTGGTCCTTGGTTGGAAACCTCACGGTGTCAACAATACCAAGGGGGTGCTGACCCGACGCACCCGCTGATCCCCTTCAGGGTGAAGCAGTCAATTGGAGTCGAGTGCTAGGTTTTGGCCTTGGGGGATCTCCTAGTCAAACCTAGTTACTGAGTTCTCTTCACAGCATACACACCTAGTGTCGGTTGGGTGTATCTACCCCTTCGCACTAGACCCAATAGGGCCCGGTTCGCACATTAAGACTGGCGACCGGTTACAAGCTTAGGGCACACCATTAGGCACACACCTCCCTGCTATCCCCGCAGGGAGCGAACTCACCTCCGGGTCATTCCCGCCCGGAGGGGTAGGCAAATAGGGCCCTTCAGGCCACATCAGACGGCAACACAGTTACCGAGTTTGTCTGGGTTTCTCTTCTCGGTAACATTGTGTTAGGAGAAACTCCGGGGCAGGGCTCTTTTTGGGGACCGTCTGCTCGGGGAGCTCACGTTTGACGTGTCTCCTCGAGGCTCACATGTTAGGGTTAGGAGATTAGGATGCCCATCATTGTCGCCTCCAACATGGAGGACATGACAAACATAGTGGAGGATCTCATGACCAAGGTAGAATCCCTAACGATTCGGTTGAATCGAACAACCGAGATATTAGGAAATATCCTATTTAAAAACCCCGCCCTACAAAGGGAGTATGAGGAGGAGATTGACTCAATACCCCCCGCGTTGTCACCCACCCCGCAGCCAGAGTTAGGTCCCACCCCCGCGCCCATCGCAGATAGGTCCCCCTCCCCCCCAGACGTCGAAATGGACTCTGAGGAGGAGGAACAAGAAAAAGAGAGCTCGGAAGGCGAGCGCTCGGAGCGCGCAGAGAGCATACACTCTGAGCGCTCAGAGCGAGCGGAGTCCGAGCACTCCTCCGATCAAACCTCTTCCTCCGACGAGTTTATCCTCGTCGAGGGAAAGAGGAAGAAGAGGTCGCAGGCCTCGTCCTCCACCCAGGCCCCTAAGGCCAAGAAACCCTCCCCTCCCGAGCCAGCACGCTTAGTGCAGAGCCAGCCCTCCACTTCCTCGGCCACTAGGCCCAGCCCTACCCAAACCCCAGTCGTCAGCGCCTCAGTGCGCAAGACCATCCCTCCCCCACCCATCTTCATACACGATAAGGGGGCTTGGACAAACGTGTCCAAAGCGTGTGGCGAGCAACGCATCGCCTACACATATGCCCGCGCCGTTCAGAACGGCATAAAAGTAGGGTTAGCGACAGCTAACGACCACCGCGCGCTTTCGAAGCTACTCAAGGCTCGAAATATCCCCCACCATACCTATACGCTCCATGAGAGCAAGCCCGTTCGGGTGGTCCTCTGCCGGATCCCCAGTGAGATCCCCACCAACGAGATCGTCTGCGACTTAGAGTCACAGAACATCCCGGTGATTGAGGTGCACCGTATGCACGGCAGAGGTGGCAGGGCGTCTAACAACGTCCTCGTCATCTGCCACCCCGTCTCCGAAGGTCCCCACCCCATCTTTGCGCTGAAGACTGTATGCAGTCTTTCAGGAATTCTCATAGAGAAGCCACACAAGAGTGGCACGGTAGGCCAATGCCACCGTTGCCAGTTGTATGGGCACGCGCAACGGAATTGCTTCGGCAAACCCCGGTGCGTAAAGTGCCTGGGCGATCACGGCACCGCCGAGTGCAGTCGCCCAAAAGATAGGTCCCAGTGCCCAGACCCGCCCAGCTGCGTGCTGTGCGGGCAATCTGGCCACCCCGCCAATTACCGAGGCTGTCCGAAAGCCCCGAAAACCTCCGCCCCTAAACTGGCAACGCGCGCTAGCGCACGCCAGGGACGAGAGTGTCCTACACTCTCGTCTGAGCTCCCCCAGACCCTCAGTCCCCAGCGTCCAACTCCTTGGACGGCGGCGAATCACGCCCAAAACTTCCCGGCACTAAGGCCGAAAGTCCCTGGGCTGATGGATCAACCCATCATGCCCTCCGCTCCGGTTGTTGTGGCTTCTCAGCCCCCACCTCCTCCCCAGTCACTCCCTCGCTCGGATGAGCCGGAACTCGATGCGTTCCTCATCCTTGGGAATACTTTCAGTTTCTTCCAGTCCCCCCGCGCCATCCAAATGGCAAAGGAGGTCTTGGCCTGCACTAGCATTAACTCCCTGATTCGGGTATACTCTAAGTATCCCGATGTCAAAAGTCATTTTGATAACCTTTTTAAACAGCCATAATGTATAACACGGCTAGTAAGAGATTAAAGCCCCGATCCCTAAAGCTAGGTTACTTCAATGCCAATGGCATCACCAATCAACGGGACGAGATCGCGACTTTCCTTCGCGATCATAGTCTCGACATCCTTCTGGTCCAAGAGACCTTCCTCAAACCCCACCTTAGGGATCCCAAGATAGCCAACTACCGGCTAGTTAGGAACGATAGGACTAGATGCCACAAAGGTGGCACTCTAATATATTATAGGAACTCCCTGCACTGCATCCCTATGGATCCGCCGCCCCTTGCCCACCTAGAGGTATCCGTTTGCCGGCTAGGCATGACGGGCCATCCCTCTATCACAATAGTATCCGCGTATCTCCCACCGTACAATGACGTAGATTCAAATTCTTCGATAAACGCCTCACTTCGAAGCGACCTTACAGCCCTTCTTGACATGAGTGACTCCGTCCTTATAGGGGGGGATCTCAATGCCAAACATCCCGCATGGTGTAGTCGTATTACCAACCCCCGTGGGAAGGTACTATACGACCTTTGCACACCTCTCCACATAGATATCATAGGTCCTATGCGGCCTACTCATTACCCGTTCGAGCCATCCCACTTGCCCGACGTACTCGACATTGCCCTCCTGAAGAATGTGAACTTACGTTTGCACTCTTTAGAGACGGTAGACGAACTTGACTCTGACCATAGACCGGTGATCATGGAGTTAACTCCGAGATCGGGTCCCTATGACCGCCCCCTTCCCACACAGGTGATCACTGACTGGAGGAAAGTAGGCGAATTGCTGAAATCCAACACGTCTCCTCACCTGGACAAGATCCCCGACCACATCCAGTCCGCCGCCGACACGACGGCTGCGATCGACTCACTCACAGAGCACGTGCAATCTGTCTTGAACGACTGTTCAAAGGAGATTCCGGTGTCAGAGCACTGGCGCCGGAAACTCCCGGACGATGTACGGGCCCTGCTGACTGAGAAGAACGCAGCAGTCCGTGCCTACAGAGCTTTCCCCTGCCAGAATAACAAAACTTTCATGCGGTACTTACAGCGCAAAGTAAGTAACAGCATCAGAGAGTGGCGTGAAGCCGGCTGGGACAAGACCCTGAGCGAACTGGAACCCACCCACCATGCCTTCTGGCAACTTCAGAGGAATATGCGCGCCACTGAGGTTGCCTCAATGCCTCCCCTTATCCGCCCGGACAATAGCATTGCCTTCGACGACGAAGACAAAGCCGAATGCCTAGCCGACAGCCTGGAGGCACAGTGCTCTCCCAGCTCCCAACCAGTCGACCCAGCCCACCTTGCCCACGTGGATGCTGAGGTCGAACGTAGATCTGCCCTACCCCCTGTCGAGGACCCTGATGCTCCCCTCCCCCCCGTCACGGAAGACGAGGTGGAGGAGATCATCAAGAAACTCAAACCTAGGAAAGCTCCCGGGACTGACAGACTGACCACTAGGGCACTTAAACTCCTCCCACGTACGATCATAGTCCTACTGGCTGCCATCTTCAATGGCGCCTTGTCCAACAACTTGTTTCCACAAGCTTGGAAAGAGGCTATAGTGATAGGTATCCCAAAACCCAAAAAGCCCAAGAACCTCCCGACTAGCTATAGACCCATTAGTCTGCTCAGCGCCCTCGGCAAGGTCTACGAGCGGATTATTCTTAATCGGCTCAAGGACTTTGTCGAGGCCAAGAGCCTAATCCCTAACGAACAGTTTGGCTTTAGAGCCCATCATTCCAGTGTCCACCAAGCCCACCGCATCGTAGAGCACATTAGCGGCCGTTTTCAACGCGGTCTGGTGACGGGGGCCCTATTCTTTGATATAGCAAAGGCTTTCGACAAAGTCTGGCACAATGGCTTAATTTATAAGCTTTACCAACTAGGTGTGCCGGACCGTCTTGTGCTCATCATTCGAGACTTCCTATCGAACCGCTCCTTCAGATATCGTATCGAAGGAGCGCTTTCCACTCCCCGCCCTATCAGAGCCGGCGTCCCTCAGGGCGCTGTGCTCTCCCCCCCACTCTTCACGCTATTCACTAGCGATATCCCCAAAAAGCCCCCAGTAGAGTTATCCCTATTTGCCGACGACACGGCCATCTACTACTCGGGACGTAATCCCGTTAGCATCGCTCATACCCTCCAGACCTCAGCCAACGCACTAGGCGATTGGTTTAGGAAATGGAGGATTGAGGTAAATCCCGACAAAAGTCAAGCAGTCCTGTTTCGCAGGGCTCGCCAGCATAAACAATTCACCCCCCCTCGCCCGATCACTATGTTCGGCAAGCCAATCCCTTGGGAGAAGCGAGCCAAATACTTAGGTGTGATCCTCGACCAGTTCCTTAACTTCAGTGAGCACATAAAGTCGGTTCGCTCGCGAGCCGCTTTCGCTCTCGGTAGGCTCCACGCCTTGCTGAATAAACACAGTAAAGATGTAAAATCCGAATATACACGACATGCATACGTCCTATCATGACGTATGCCTGTCCGGTGTTTGCTCATGCCAGTCCCAATCAGATCCATAGGATGCAAGTCATTCAGAACCGTTTTCTCCGAAAGGCCACGGGCGCGCCCTGGTTCTGTAGGAATGAGGATCTCCACGTAGGCCTCAAACTCCCGACCATAAAGCAAGTGTTGAAACGCATGTCAGTGCGTTACTTCACCTCTGCTGATACCCACACTAACCCCCTGATCGTATCGGCCGCCCGATACAGACCCTCCAAGATTTCTCGGGTTCGTCGCCCGCGTAACATCCTAGACGAGCCTGACGACCCCACCACCATCCGACAAGAGAGCAGTAGGGAAACCAGCACTCTTAGAAAACACAAATACAGAACGCGTTCCTTATTCCGGCCTCGCCGACGAGGCCCATCGCGACGTCCGCGTAATTGTAATGAAAATCGTCCCCGACCTTTGCCAAACGAGCCAGCCCGCGATGCTGAGCCAGTAGCAATAAATACTCCCGTAAATAATATGACCCAGCCTGTCCCTTTGCTGCCCTCCCAAAATGACCCCGCTATGCCGAGGCCCGTACTCCACAGGGAGTGCCCTTAGCGTGCGGTCATTAGCTTTAAGTAAACTTTAGTTTGTAAGCCCTGGCTGGGGGCCTTTAATTTATTAGAGGTCACCACAGGAAAGTCCGGTTAAGTAGACTCACAGCCTTAGTGTGCTGATCTACAAGTGGCCCTACCTAAAAAAAAAAAAAAAAAAAAAAAAAACTGCGCCGCTGCCAGCCGACAACCTCAGAGGTTGACCTGCGAGATGCCACCCACTAAAACAAAACGCGCCGCTGCCATAAGGATTCAGTTATTCGTAGCGAACGTCCGTATCCTGGAGAGTATAGGCGAATAGTTGCATTCGATTATTGCGATTCACTTGAATACTGACTGTTTGCATATTTCATTTATTTATATTTTAGGGTTTGTAGGTTAGGTTCTTTTTCTTAATTTTCTTTAAAAAAAAAAAAAAATATTGTAAGTATTTGGTATAGGTTAGGCGGTTCTTTCCTTGATTTTTGGGTATTTACTTATCTTAATTTTTATTTAGGGTTTGTAAATAAATATTGTAAGCATTTGTTATAGGTTAGGCATTTCTTTCCTTGATTTTCGGTATACTTATCTTAATTTGTTTTTAGGATTTGTATATAAATATTATAAGTACCTATTTGGTATAGGTTAGGCATTTCTTTTCTTGATTTTCTTTATTAAGTATAAGTTCATTAGCTCAGGTTAGTGATTAATTTTTCGAGCAATTCTTTTGTTTTATAAAGTTAGTACGTTTGGTTTACACGTCTTAATACTTATTACTTAAACTGTGATAATTTTAGACTGTATAATAATTTGTAAGTATTTATAATTTAATTGTTTACGATAGTACGTGTTTACTATATAACTGTGTGTTAAGTAGTAAGTACTATTTTATTGTAAGAATGCCTCGAAGAAGATCAAACCTCTCCCAATGTAGCAGAAATGCTAAAAGGATGAGATTAGTTCGATCACAGGAATCTGAGCAAGGTCGTGAGGTAAGGCTCTCTGCAACTCGGGCACATCAGGCTAGGTTTCGTGCTGCAGAAACTTCGACTCAGCGAGAATTTCGACTGAGTTCAAATCGTTCTCGAATGATGACAACTCGAAATAGGGAAAACGGGGAACAACGAAAGGCACGTTTATCTGTCGATCGCAGCGATAAAGCTAAGGTTCTTCGTGATTGTAGCCTTATTATATGGGATGAGTCCACAATGGCCAATCGAAAAGCAGTAGAAGCAGTAGACAGAACGTTGCGTGATGTCAAGCAAAATTATCAACCCATGGGTGGCATTACTATGCTTTTTTGTGGCGATTTTCGTCAGACTCTCCCTGTAATGTAAACACATGGAACAAGGGCAGATGAAGTTAGAGCCTGAGCCTAAAGAGTTCTCGACTGTGGCATTATATTATCCCTTTGCATTTGACATTAAATATGCGTGCGCAAATTGGAGGCAACGAAAATGCTCAAGAATTTTCAGTTGCTGAAAAGTTGTTCTTAATGAAAACCTATGCAACATAGTTTCATCAATGCGAAACCTCATATCATCTGTGTATGGAAACGCAACGCAAATACCAACTTGCGAAAATTCCTGGCTTTGTGAAAGAGCTATTTTGACGCCACGAAACGACCAAGCAGCAACAATAAATGCTGAAATTATGTTCGGGGGATTATGTTGAGTATATCTCCATTAACAGAGTCATGGAAGAAGGTGAATCTACAAGCTACCCAGTAGAATTTTTAGAATCCCTCAATGCTCCTGGACTACCAGCACATAAAATAAAATAAAAAGAGACTCATTGGCAACGATCGGTCGAGTCAAAGCTCCAGAGCCTTGAACATCGACGACGAGTTGCAAGTCTATCGGTTTTCTATCGGTTACATTTCGGTGAGTGTGCGATGGAATTACAGTCTAATTCCGCCAAGCCCGTTCCATCATCGGACTACGAGACAAACGGCGAAGTGCCATCGTTACATGGTGGACATCCCACCCATACGCACAAAATGTTTTGGGAATA
Organism: Tholera decimalis; assembly: GCA_943138885.2. NCBI lineage: Eukaryota > Metazoa > Arthropoda > Insecta > Lepidoptera > Noctuidae > Tholera > Tholera decimalis. The sequence goes on along the minus strand of OW964576.2, from coordinate 22,238,378 downwards.
CCTTCATTGGCTAAGGAGTGGAATTCCCTGCCGGAGTCTGTGTTTCCCGATAGCTATAACCTAGGAGTCTTTAAGTCAAGAGTGAATAGGTTACTTTTAGGTAAGCGTGCTCCATCTTCGACCACATCATCACTTACCATCAGGTGAGAAGGTGGTCAAACGCGAATCTATACTTAATAAAAGAAAAAAAAAGTATGCGTACCCATAATGCTTCTTAGAAATTTAAGCCCCCCAAAACTTTGCAATGGCACCAGGTTAAAAGTGACCAATTTACAACGAAATCTGATAGAAGCAGAGATTTTAACAGGGTGTGGAAAAGGTGAAAGTGTTTTCATTCCTCGGAATCCTCTCATTCCAAACAATTTTCCATTTAGTTTTAAACGAGTCCAGTTTCCAGTCAGCCTATGTTTTGCGGTGACAATTAATAAAGCCCTAGGTCAGACGCTGAAAGTTGTGGGTGTAGATCTAAGTATCAGCTGTTTCTCGCACGATCAGTTGTATGTGGCTCTGTCACGGGTTAGCAATCCTAGGAGCCTGTATGCTTTCATCCCCGATGGCCATACGTCAAATATCGTAAACAGAGAAGCATTACTGTAAAGTAAATTTTTAGCTACCCAAACGACGGTATATGTAATTCAAAATATGCTGCCCGAAAAGTCACTATTCCACGCGGACGAAGTCGCGGGCACAGCTAGTATTTAATATATCCATAAATGATAAGTACGCATCACTAATCACCACCACCTCCTCGGGGTCGCTTCTACAAGCACCGAATAGTGTGGCTTGCAAAATGTTCCGCAACATTTGTCCCGCGACACTTCACGTAGTTTTCGCGCGTCTTGTTCCGCAACATGCCACAGTAATTGTCCCCTAGTGTATCTGAGGCTTTAGTGTGATGAACTACAAGAGGCCCTACCAAAAAAATCATGCTTTCTAAGGCCTCGATATAAGATAGTCACCCATCCACACGGACCGGCAAGCGTTGGTAATCTTGAAGATCGACCCTTACAAGTCATTATTTAACACTGATTTGAAAACCACTTGATCGCACATACGTTGCCCCGACGCACGAAAACTATGCGAGTTTTTGCTCCTATATATTGGCTACGATACACGAACCATTTTAGTTGTGACCAAGTATTAGACCTGTGTGCATGCTAAACAATTACAAATTTAAAATTTTTGTATCCAATTTATAACGCATAATAATGCTTTCATGCGCGTTGAAGTGGTGTGGAAAACATTCCCAGATATCGAGATACCAAATGGATGACATAACTATACATCAGTAATGAAATAATATGAAAATTATTTATCATTTAATCAGATTATAAGCTACCGCAGAGGTCCATTTAAAATGGTGGTTTGGGTGGTCAAGGACAAAATTGTGTCGCGCGTTGATGTCTTTTGGAAATGTCTCTTTCTTACATGAAGAAATTCTAATTCTTTTATCCCTGTCTTTTCATCTGTATTTTTATCGTAAAAATCTGTGCTGTTACCTATAACGGCTGGATACGATATCGATAATTATAAAATTAAACTAATTTTTTTGTAATTCAATACAGATAGTTGTCATAAAATACCTATCTACATTAACCGACTTTAAAAAAATTGGCCAAGTGCGAGTCAGACTCGCCCATGAAGGGTTCCGTAGTAACTATAATAATCTATACTAATATTATAAACCGGAAAAGTTTGTTTGCTTGAACGCGCTAATCTTCGAAAGTTCTGGGTGGATTTGGATGCAATTTGGTATGGAAGTAGCTTGAAGCTTGAGGAAGGTTATAGGCTACTTTTTACGCGACTGCAAAAAAGGAGAGTTATGTTTTTACCGTGATTGAATCCACGGGAGCGAAGCCCCGCGTGAGTACTAGTGTAATATAATAATTATGTATATTTATTTGACGAATACAAAAACCTTAAAATTTCTTAAAACTAGCTTATTTATTTACATTTTTACAACTACGCTAAATAACTTTGTTTTTTATAGTGTTTGTATGAATTACAAAGTTATATTTGTGGTTTTAGAAAATATGCTGTATCTCAAAAACTGCTGAGCCGATTTCGTTCAAACCAATTTTGGTTGAAAGTTTACATTAAGATCTACAGACTTTTTTTTGTCTCCATTATTATAGAAGTTAGAGGGGGGACACACATTTTACCACTTTGGAAGCTTATATCTTTTAAACGATTGACTTTACGAAAAAGTGGTTCTAGAAACCCTTATATAATTTTTAAAGACCTGTCTATAGATACCACATTCGCATAGGTTTCATGTAAAAAAATATTTTCAGTTCTAGTTCCATGTATGGGGACTCCCTTTATTTTAAATATTTTTTAATTTTTTTCTATAAAATAGAAAATCCGTTCACAGAATACATCTATCTACTAAGGTTCACATGTATAGTTTTAATAGTTTCGGAATAAAATGGCTGTGACATACGGACGGACGGACAGACAGACAGACAGACAGACAGACAGACAGACAGACAGACAGACAGACGGACAGACAGACGGACAGACATATCGAAACTATAAGGGTTCCGTTTTTTGCCATTCGGCTACGGAACCCTAAAAATGAGAAAGTTCTGATATTTTTTCATCTGTGTGACATGCATGTTTTCATTTTAGATTTCCCAAGATTCCAGATTAAAAAGAAAATTGGATGGATAAGGTTACTAGGGAATATTGGTTTCTAGTTTGATTTTTATTGATATAATGTTGAGAAAAGTCAAAATAATATAAGATACCTATATCCAATCTTTCTAGGCTTCAAATAGTATGACGGAGTCTAATATTAATTAACTTGGACCTTTGCATTACAATATCGCCCTCGTTAGTTACTTTGGTTCCGGGGATGCGGTAATGGTCTCTATGAGATACCACGGCCCCGGAACTTAAGGGCAGCTGAAGGAACAGGGTGGGTTTTTAGTCAGTAGAAGTCTGACACTCCCTTCCACTTTACCCAGAGCGGGAGAAGTCATTCGATGATTTTTCCACCTAGGAAAAAGAAACAGGTTCCTTTGTTTCGATGTCGAGTCCACGGGTTAAGAGTATGTAGGAGGGAGGAGTCATTAGATAAATCATCTAATGGTGGTGAGTACCACCAAAAAAATAATTATTACCTAGTGCCTGCTGAAGCTACAGTTGTTGACACTACTGATTTTAATGAAAATATATTTATTATGGAATATAAAATAAATATAAAAAAATAAAATATAAAAATAAAATATGGCCGGCTACATTGTCCATGCTCTGATAAAGCAAATAAAATGCCTAACTTGTATTGGAGCGTTGATTGGTGTTACAAATCAAAACGCCTTACAATTTCAAAAAGACACTAAAACAAGTTATTGTACGGATCCACCACAGTAATAGAAATTTGTCGTCGTTGTGAAATTTATGTTAAAAGGGCGATCAACGAGAGTAGTTCGAAAGTGCTGTCTCAGAAATATAATTCCAATTATTTTATGAGATCGGTTTTAAAATCACTGATTGGGTATAATTTATTCCCGGATATTAATTTTCATCAATATGAAATAGAAACTACCAATCATTTGATTGAATTAGCAAGATGCATAATTCAGAAATATGTAGACGCTCGGTTATCATTTTTTAGCAAAAACAATCAGGACCCTAAAACTTTAATTCGAAAAACATTTACCAAATTAATTCATTTTAAAAATCAATAATAACAGCATACTTGTTTTTCTTTTTGTAATTGAGACTGATAATTATTAAATATTATTATGTATTTTATTGAGTAATTTTATAATGTTAAACTTCATTTTATCGATGTCGATAACTTTCCCTCAATCAAGTAGAGCAATCCCTAACACGGCATATCTATGAAGCTTGACTTTGAACTGACCAATTGCAGTAGCGCATTTTTTCCTCGCCTCCCAACCCGTATTGGCGAGTTGTGTTCTTCAAAGAAATCGGCCTATAAGCTCTCTAGGTTAAATACTCTCTGTTATTTAACCACAAGCTGTTTCTTCAATTATACCTAAGTGCAGGAAGAACAACAGATAACCCAGGACAGAGTGTCCTGGCGCCTTAAAACGAGGAGAGCCGATCCCAAGTAAAGAGAGCAGGCGTGGTAGAAGAAGAAGAAGAAGCAGGAAGAAAAATAAAACACATAAGTTATTTTTATATAGTATATTTTTTATAAAATATTATTTTCATACAAAAAATAATATTTATATCTACAACACTAGGAAAGTCTTAAATAATAATAATTACATACGAACATAAAGTCTTTTGAGCATTCCTATTCACTAAAAATAATACTTTACATTGCATGCAAAAGAGAAAGCCTACACCACACAAAATCATACAATTTACAATTTAAAACTCGATTAACACCATCGTAATTTTAAACTAATTACCAAAAACAGTTTACAAAAGATATACTTTTTGCACCGTAAATGTAAAACTGGGTGTATTAATTTCACTGTAAATATCCATGCACCCAATTTTAATACACTGTTCTGTTAATGCACCCAATTTTAATACACGGTTCTGTTAATGCACCCAATGTTATTACACTGTCCTATTCGTGCACCCATTTATTGTATTGTATATCACATTAACTGCAATCGAATGTCAATTTTAGTCATAACGTGTTTAGTTCAAATTGACAACTTATGTATAAAATTATATACACTAGATTAGTATGCAGTCTATACTAGGTACCTATAGTAAATTAACTAAATACGGTATCTTTACACTTCCTGAATTTAAGTTCAAAATTATTGTTATCATCTGTTTAGCCTTTTCCTAGTTGGGGTTTCATCGACCACATCATCACTTACCATCAGGTGATACGGTGGTCAAACGAAAGCCTATTATAAAAAAAAAAACATTAGCTGGGTAACACAATAACGTTTGGCAAGACTGGTGTCAGATTTTCTGGCTTCCGACTATCCGTGACGATTGCCAAAGATGTACAGACGCCAGCACACCAACCTACCTCAACCTGTCAAATTTCTTTAATAGATTCTCAACCTTATCACAATAGTGGAAGGTTAATGTTCGATTGGTAAAATTTTACAGATTGGGGTAGATTGACATGCTGGCGTCTGTACAAATGACAGCCGGAACGAGGTTTAATGTGCTATCCGAGGTTCGAAGGAATATCGATATAGTAAGAAGTTCACACGTCCACAGATCGACCTTGGTAAGCATTGCTTAAGCAATATGATCGACTCGATCGGCTCTTATTATTCAACCACGAGCTCCTCCAGATTCAAAATGATTGTATTTAATTAAAATCTTACAAGTCCTGGAATGTTCTTACTCTATAATCTTACATAAGTAATATGACTAAACAGAATTAAGAAGTATTTATAATTTGACAGCAAACCAATGAGAGCTGTCAATTTAAAAATGGCCGTCAATGACATAAAAATTAAGCCACCAACACACACACACACACCATTTTACTAATACAAAATGGCCGCCTTAAGCGTCCATGGCGATGACAGTTGGCGTCGCGTTGTGATCCGCCACTAGAGTTTTGGATGATGAGAACCAGCCACTCATCCAGTAAAGAATCAGGCCCCAGAACAGACAGCGACATATTACGTCTACCCAGTACATTCTGAAAATAAACAATAAATATTTCTTAGTTGATGGTTTTCACTTTTTTACTGGCAACTTTTATACAAGATAACTGCGTTTCCTTAATGATAAAGTTAATTAGAAGAATAATATGGAGGGTGATGTTCTTGTCATGTGTCCCATTTAATGTGCCAATGAATAGATGTCAAGCCAACTATTCATCACCGGCTTCAACCAGTTCTTATTTTAAAACAAAAAAAAGAAAAGCGTTAGAACCAGGTAAGAATGTACCTAGCCCTTAATATAAACGAAATTCAATTATAATTAATTTTTCGCTTTTTAGGAAGCCTGGGAAGCCTTTAGGCCTGGGTTTCTAGAGAGTGGTGATAATACTCACATCCTCATATGTCTTCTGGCAGCTGGCAGCGTCTCGTCGTATTCCTTAAGGATGAATACACGAGCGGCTCTGATGCAATCCTCGAAGTATTTGGAGATGTCTAGACCTGGCAGACATAGCAATACATTAAACCCTTCCTTATTTAAAAAATGTGTGAACAAATCTTTACCTATTGTGCGTACAGCTAAGGAGTGGAATGCCCTGCCGGAGTCTGTGTTTCCTGGTATCTATAACCTGGGGATCTTCAAAATTGAATAGGTTATTTCTAGGTAAGCGTGCTTCATATTCGACCACAGTGGCGGTCGTAATTATAGTAATGTAAAAGCCTCCAGACAGAGATTATAAAGCTTTACAGACTAGGAGGCTACATGCTAAGGCCCTGTGGGGTACGGACCTCGGCTAAGGTGTCACAGGGGGAGGCCAGCTAGGGAGATTATTATTATTTTAGGAAAAATTTAAAGCTACCGGCTCAGCGTCGCGGGCTGGCTCTGGCAAGGGTCATGGCGGACAGTTACAGGGACGTCGAAGCGGGCCTCGGCGGCAAGGACGCAAGGACGGTCAGTTTTTGTGCTTGTTTCCCTACGGCTCATTTGGAGCAGAGTGATAGCATAATCCGGAGAGACGAGAGTCACATCGGACTGACAACCAAAAGTTATGCTTGCTTCAATTACATCAACGAAGCAGTCTTTTCTTTCTGTGAGAAAATTATCAAATGACTCTTTCCACTCTGGATAAAGCGGAAGAGAATGTCAGACTTCTTCTGACTTAAAACCCAACATTGTTAGCCCTTGTGATCTGAGGCCGTGGTATCTCGTCTAACATTCCTGCAACCAACGAACCAAGTCTACATCAACAAGGTTAAAGAGTCATGCCATCTCACTCACCCACAGCGTCCACCTTATAGTCCCGTCTCTCTTTCGCGTTGAGTTTTTGTCGGACAGTCTGAGCGATGTCGGACTTGAAGTCCCACTGGTTATTGGTGTAGTACTCGAACACTTCGAAGCCTTTCGTGATGCGGCGTTGGACGCGGCATAAACTGAAATAAAAACAGATTTTAAAATTTTTATTCTCCTCCTCCTTAAGTCGGTCCCTCAGTGCTGAGGATCGTGGCTATGACGGAAACGTTGCAACAGGCTCCTCCATCTACTACAGTCTTGAGCTTGATGGAGAGCCTGAAACAGCGGCGTCTGCAGTACTTCGGACACCTGATCAGCCCATCGTCTGGGACTACGTCCTCTTGGTCGTTTACCATCCACGTTGCCAGTAACAATAAGCTTTACGAGGTTGATAAATTTTACTAGAAGCTTCTCCACCAATGAGCCACCAATGAGTTGTGTGCCAAAATCACCACTTTCTGGAGCCCTGACACAGCTAGAAGGCGTCGCGGTAGACCTCTAAGAAGATGTCGGGACGAGCTGGACCAAACTAACGACCAGAGGTTTACTTTGGTCCTAGACAGAACCACCTGGAAATCATGGACATAGGTTTTTGCTCAACAGTGAGATGATACAGGCTAACAGTAACAGTAAATACGAGAAGCTTCATGAAATATTGACGGGCTACAGCAAAAAGATAATTGCGAAACGAAGCGAGTGAAAGAGCGAGCTGAATATGGTTATCTCTTTCCTCGCACCCGATTCAGCCCGATAGCACTACTACTCCATTTAAAAGGAGGAACGCGTTTCTTGGCCTGACAGTTACATGAATCAGAGATATACCAAAAATCTTCTATTTTTCTTAATCAACCAAAAGGGTTGATTAAGAAAAATAGAAGATTTAATTTTAATCAACTCTTTTGAATCTTAGCCTCAATAACAATGGCTAAGTGTAGAAAATAAATAGATTTCTATTTTTCATTATAAACAAGTTTTGTAAATCATTTCAACACTTATTTAATTATAATAGAATAGAATAAAATAAATAAATAATGTATACTCATAGATTACAAAATTTGAGAAATACACACATCAAAAGTGTCTAGGGATCAACATATATTTTTGCAATAACTTTTCTCCTGATTGATATTAATTAAAATTTTCTTTAAGGATTCATCAAATAAAGTGTTTTCGTTTGTCACAGTAACGATAAACCAAGTCACCTTTGCATTAATAAAGAAATTTGCAATTTTCCTAATAAAGGGATTTTTGACATTTGAACCACTACCATTAAAGTTCGAAAAAAAGACTGAAATAACAGTTTTCTTTAAAATTTTATTGGGTAACTTAAACAATTAATAATCCGTGTTTCTACCGCGAACACTAACAACACAAGAACATCGGTTTGGCATACTCAAAATGAGTTCATCCAAATCACGCTGTGGAATGGCCGCCCATGTTCGTTGCAACAACAAAAAAAGGTCTTCTTGCGACTGGATACCCTCCATATTCGGCAGAGCTCTTCTCTGTAGCATATCCCATGCATGCTCAATCGGGTTCAAGTCTGGCGACTGAGCAGGCCAGAGCAGGACATTGATGTTAGCTGCGGCGAGAGTCTGTCTTACAACTCTTGCGGTGTGCGGTCGTGCATTATCATGCATTAACTGAAATAAGGGACCGATTTGCACTTGTAGAGGAACGATGACGTCAGATACAATCGTCTCAGCATAAATTTGAGCGTTGAGGTTGCCTCTGATCCAAATCAACTCAGTTCTTCCGCCGATCCAAATACCCGCCCATACCATGATGGTTCCACCACTATAAGGATGGACTTCCTGGCAGGATTTTAATCGCTGTTGGCGTCCAGGGGTTCTCCAGTGTCGTATACGTCTTGTGTCCGGTCTCATACCAAAACGAGACTCATCAGAAAAGCACACGAAACGCCATTGTTCTTCTGCCCAATTTCTGTGTTCAAGAGCCCATTGATATCGAATCCTACGATTGTGCATTGCTATAGGTGGTACCCGTAGCGGTCTTCGGGAATGAAGGTTCACTTCATGCAAGCGGTTTCTGACTGTTTGATCGCTAATTAAGTTCCCGGAAGAGTGATGAAGCCTCACGGCTAACATCATGGCGGTTATTGTTGGAGCTCTTCGAGTTAAGATTTGAATGTATCGGTCTTGTCTCCGTGTGGTGCAGCGATACCGTCCTCCATGGCGCTCAGCCACGGTACCAGTGCTTCGGTAACGTGTCCAAAGTCGACTGATAACACTCTGACTTGTATTCAGAGCTAAAGCCACAGTACGTTGCCGGGAACCAGCTTCTATCATTCCCACGGCTCTGAGCATTTCTTCCCTGCTTAAATCATAGTGTATTACATACTCTTTGGCTTAAATGACGTCGCCGCTCCATAATAACGTTGGTTTTAATCAGTAGCAGGGAAACAGTAGCACTAATAATGTCTTCAATGCGTTGTATGTTTTTATAGGGAAAATATTGACAGCTGATTTTCATCTTTTACTCGAATTTGATTAACAGTTCCTGTTTCAAATTATGAAATGCACCAAAAAGGATCCATATAAATTTATAAAATCATAAATTTATTACAAAGCCACATCTCAATCCCAGAAATCCGCATAAAAATGCTTGATCCCTAGACACTTTTGATATACACTAGTCCATTGCGTTTTTTCTATCATCTATTGATCACATAATATAACTTATATGTTTCTGTTCAAATGAATACTGTAAAAGATCGCTTTTAGCGATAAGAGCGCCCATTGTGTCTTCCTTATTAGTTCTTAAGTCCTTATTAGATTCTGTTATACTATAAAGAGTAAAATATCTATCTACAATTAATAAAAAATGTTATTAACATCGTATAAATGTCCATAATAAGCTCGCACGTTGAAAAATGTCAAAATTGACTGATTAATCTATATATATATAAAAGCGAAATAGGTACCACTCACTGATTAATCACGAAATCTCAGAAACTACAAGTAGTAGGGTTCTCAAATTTTGCATGGGGGTTCCTTTTAGTACGTAGATACTCAGTAAGACAGGATTTTGCGAAATTCCCACAGGATCGGGATTTCCACGGGAAAAACTTCCCACAGTCGCGAGCAACTGCTAGTTTTATTATAAAACGTAAGCTCTCGATTGTGTTGTTTAATTTACTAAATTCGACATACATAATGTGATTTGTACTTCAGAATGTAATTTATGTATATGTCGCAGGTTATTCATAAAATTAGGTTTTTGATCAAAAACCTAAGTTTTTGATGAAAAACCGGAAGATGACATATTTTAAACTCAATTTCATCATAAACTTGTAAATATCTAGATTTTTATCAAAAACCTGAACTAGTTTGGGTTTATGATAAAGTTCTTGTAAAAATCACGGGTTTGCTTTGTTTTATGACAAATAAATCAATTTAAAAGAGCATATAAAGCCGGTTCGCTCGCGAGCCGCTATACGCCCTATTCTGATATACGCCAGACCAGTGTTTGCTCACTCTAGTCCGGTTCAGATCCATAGGATCCAAAACCGATTTCTCCGAAAGGCCATGGGCGCGCCCTGTTACTTAAGGAACGAGGATCTCCACGTAGACCTCAAAATCCCGACTATAAAGCAAGTGTTGAAACACCACTCAATGCGTTACTTAGCCTCTGCTGAAAAACACACAAACCACCTGATTTTAACAGCCGCCGTATACACACCCTCAAAAATTTCCTGGGTTCGTCGTCCGCGTCTCGTCCTAGACGAACCCGACGATCCCACCACAATCTGCCAAGAGAGCAGTAGGGAAACTAGCACTCTAAAGAAATACATAAACAAAACGCGTTCTGTATTTAGATCTCGCCGACGAGGCCCATCGCGATGTCCGCGTACTTGTAACGTCAACCCTCCACGACCTTTGCCAAACGAGCCAGCCCGCGATGCTGAGCCAGTAGCAATAAATAACCCCGTTAATAATAATATGACCCAGCCTGATCCTTTGCAGCCCTCCACCAACGACCCCTCTATGCCGAGGCCTGTACTCCACACCCTTCATTTTCTTCTGATAATATCTTCCTGCAAATTTGATGAACTGGGTTCTTGAAGGCTATGGATTAAAGATTCTGTGTCATTTATGTCAAAAAGAACAAAACATACTTATCGAAAGGGAAGATGCCAAAGCAAGCACGTGGTAAACGTTTTTTTATTACATTTTTATTCTTTTTTTAATTTTGACTCAGTTTAGTCGTATTTAATAGTTACGAAATTTCATTTTCGCGGCTTATCAAAATCAGATTAATATAGGTACGTGAAATTGAAACATTTCATTTCATAATTGGATTGAAGGAGGAGACTATTGATTGGATCAAGGATGTAAAATTTTGATTAAATAATTGTTTTCTTTCTACTAAGTTGCGAATGATGATGGATTGTTTTATTTATTTCATTTAAATGGATTTATTTGTCATAAAACAAAGCAAAACCGCGATTTTGACAAGAACTTTATCATAAAACCAGACTAGTTCAGGTTTTTGATCAAAAATCTGAATTGTTACAGGTTTATGATGAAATTGGGTTTAAAATGTGTCATCTTCCGGTTTTTCATCAAAAACCTAGGTTTTTGTACAAAAACCTAATTTTATGAAAAACCTGCGACATATATAATCCTATCATGCTCATCTCATATCATCATATCATGCTTTTCCTTTTGTAAAAAAATCTGGACTATAGGGAGTCTAAGGCAGTACTTTATAATCCGAAAAATTCGATAGTTGAAGACTACCCTGCAAAACTTTTGTGGGATTACCGGTGGTCCACTGTTTTACCTTTTTGATGCAGCCGTGAGGCACGCACTGTCTTTTATTTACTTCTATTTTGTGAATAAGTGAATACCTTTTGGTTGCGCCAACATTCAAAATATGATTGACATCCGCTATTTCCTATATCCATCTCCTTCCCGCACATACCTCGCGAGTGAGTAAGAAGATTCGCCCGCCATTTGTCGAAAAACTGACTTCCGAATCGCTCCGCAACAAGTTGACAATGGCGTCGACGCGCTCCGCTTAAAAATATTAATAACTTTGGAATCACCGCATTTTCGCATGTAATAAGACTTATAATCCATAGTTTGTGCTTGTGTTTAACGTGTGAGGACAATAACTTGAAGCTCAACTGCCCTGAACCTGGAAAAGTGAACCGGTGCACCGGCGACGACGCGAGCACGTGGCTCCCGTAAAGGTTTGTGTTTCCTTCCCTATTTATTTCGGGTTGTATTCCATTGTCCCACACCCACTGCAACTCGAATTACCTAACGCCAAGCGTTTGTCAATCGTTTAGCTCCGCACCGCAAATACAGTCCACTAAATTAGCCTTTCGCGCCATCATTTTCTTTGGTCCCTCTCACCGGATAGTTAGGTACTTATTTGAATTAGGTACATATTTGTTGTAGTTATCGCATTGGTATTTATTCCATAAGGAATAAACGCACCGCACCGCAGTCTTGTTCCTAACCCAATTCGTTGTTTGTTCATCTATTACCTACGTACGTGCGTAATACCTACATACCTACGTAGCCATAGATCGCTCGTATTAGTTATTCATTCGGAAGTCTAAAATTATTTGTATATCAGAAACAGAGACACAACCTAGTGGGTAAATTAAGATTGTTTAAGAACTACCTACAGTGCTTTTATTTCACCCGCAGTTCGTTATAACTACCTACCCACTTTAGGTATTTAATATTGTCCGCGTCGCTGTTCTCCATCGCTTATTTGCTAAAATAACTTTATTTGCTTGTTTACCGCATTGATTGTTTGTAATAAATAATTATTATTCACGATGTCTCATAAGGACATCAAAGTTCAATTGAAACTTTTATATGCTAAAAGAGACATGATATTTTCTCGCGTGCAATCTATTTGTGATAATGCACTTAAAACACTTGATCTAGTTATTAGAGATTCGTTCTTATGTTCTATAGAAAACTTGGATAGCTTGCGCACGGAATTTGAATCCGTAATTCATAATATTAACGTTTTAGAGTTAGAATTAAATCCAGAATACGCTGTGAGTTATCAGGCTTTGGCGTCATTTGATGATTTATTCTGTCGCATCAAACGCGTCGCGAGGAGCTTGGAGAAGCCGTCTGTCCATCAGAGCCAGGCAAATCACACTCGCGATCGACCCAAATTACCGCCCATTCAGATACCTGAATTTAATGGTGATATTCGCAATTGGAATCTATTTATAGATAGTTTTGAAAACACTATAAATGGGAACGTCTCTTTGACAGATCATGAAAAGTTACACTATCTGGTTGAAAAGTTAACTGGTAAAGCTAAAACTGTTTGTGCCGGCATTACTTTTAGTGCCGAAAATTATTCATTAATTTTAAAAACTTTAAAGTCGAAATATGAAGACAAAAGATTAGTTGCTACCGCATATTTAGATCAGCTATTCGAGTTGAAAAATATTACAGTTTGTAATGAACATAATTTAGAGAAGTTTTTAGATATTTTTGCATCATCTGTTCGCGCAGTAAAGAACCTGAAGGTCGATGACCTCTGCGACTTTTTGTTTTTGTATTTGGGTTTAAAGAAATTAGATGGTGAAACTGTTCGTTTATTTGAAATAGACCATCGCAGTAGTAAACTGCCAAAATTCAATGATTTAGAATGTTTTGTTCGCGATCATATTAAAATATTACAACGCACTTCGTCAACCCATGAAGTTACGAAGAAGTCCGACCGTCGAACAGATGCGGCTTCCAAGTCACAAAAGTCGACACATACGTATGTGAATACAGCACCTGCTCCTGTACAATCGAGTTGTTCTTTGTGTAATAGTCAACATTCGCAATTGTACAAGTGTTCTGGTTTCTTAAAATTTACGCCCTATGAACGTTATAAGTTTGTTCGCGAAAAAAATTTGTGCTTTAACTGCCTTAGTGACAAGCATCGGGTTACGTCTTGTAATAGTAGTCAAAGTTGTCGTAAGTGTTCTTCGAAGCACCACACTTTACTTCACATGGAGAAAAGTTGTAATAATGCCGCATCCAATGTGAGCACAGTTAGTTTACCAAGCGGTGACACGTCGTCGCAGTCAGTCGATGCGAACTCTGCGTCCGCTTCGCAGCCGCAGCCGCAATCAACGCGCGACGTTGCCCGCTCGCAGGCCGCCGTGACTGACGTCACGTTGTGTTCGATGTCCGCCGCAAGCAATACGTGCACTACCGTGGTGCTCGCGACCGCTCACGTTGTTGTTGATGATGCTTTTGGTAATCCGTGTCTTGTTCGAGCGTTGTTAGATTGCGCTTCGCAGAGTAATTTTTTAACTCAAAATTGTTGTCAACGCCTTGGTTTTAGTATTAATAACCGACCAGCCCGCTCAGTAGTTAAGGGGTTCGGTGGTTTAAAATCAACCATTCATGGTTCGATTAAAATTAAATTTGCATCGCGTTTTAATTCTAATATTTGTTTTGATATGGATTCGCTTGTCGTAGATAAAATTACGGAACAATTGCCTACTGTCCCGGTTGACACGTCTTTATTGACCAAATTTAAAGACCTACCGTTGGCAGATGAATCTTATGGTGTCCCTGGAGACGTCGATATGTTGATCGGCGCATCGATTCTCCCGCACCTTCAGTTATCTCGTAAGATTCAAGGTCATTCGTCGTTTCCCGCACCGCACGCCCTAGAAACAGTTCTAGGTTTTGTTATTGTTGGTTCCGCACCCGCACATTTAGATAATTACTCGACTGTGTCACATTGCTGCACTGTTGAGCCGCCGCTGGAGTCTACCATCCGCAGGTTCTGGGAAATTGAAGAGGTCAATGTCCCGCCTATCCTAAGCCCTGATGATAAGGTGGCTGAGGAGATTTATTGTGGCACGACTACCCGTGATAATGATGGTCGTTATATTGTCGGGCTTCCATTCAAGGGAGATATTTTTTCGCTCGGTGACTCCTACGCTTCCGCGGAAAAACGCTTTTCTTGTTTAGAACGTAAGATGCAAGCGTCTCCGAAGTTGAAGCAAGCCTATGATGAGGTGGTTACCGAATACTTAGATAAAGGGTACATCTCACCTGCATCCACCGCCGAGACTGACGAGACTCTTGATCATCCATCTTACATCATCCCACACCACGGAGTTGTTAGAGAAGACAAGCTTACTACTAAGCTCCGCGTGGTTTTGGACGGCAGTGCTAAGACTAGCACTTCCGTATCGCTCAATGATATTTTGTATTGTGGTCAAAACCTTCAAGGTAACTTATTTGACATTATTGTGAATTTCCGCTTGTTTGCTGTCGCGCTTTCCGCCGACATAAGGCAAATGTTTCTTTCTATTGGTATTCGCGAATGCGACCGCAAATTTCAACGTTTTTTGTATAGATTTTCGCCTCAAGAACCTTTGAGAGTTTACGAGTTTAATCGTGTTTGTTTTGGGCTTAAGTCGAGTCCTTTCCATGCGCTTCGCACTATCAAGCAATTAGCCGCTGATGAGGGTGAAAGATTCCCGAAAGCGAAAGACACTATTGAGACTGGGCTATACATGGATGACTTTGTTTATAGTGTAGCCAGCGAGGCGGATGCCGTTGAGACCGCCGCTCAAGTAATAAGTCTTATGAAGGCCGGTCAGTTTGATCTTGTGAAGTGGACTAGTAATTCGCAGACCGCTCTAGATTCGATTCCACTATCGCATCAATTATCTTCGGTGAAGGAATTTGATGGTGATGATACGCACAAGGTTCTAGGTTTAAGTTGGTCACCCGCGTCTGACATGTTCAGTCTTAAAGTTAGTTCGACTCCGCAAATTTGTACTAAGCGCATTATCCTGTCGTGTGTAGCACGTATATGGGATGTTATGGGATTTGTAGCTCCCGTCGTTTTATATGCCAAGTTGCTTATAAAAGAACTTTGGCTTTCCAATAGTGACTGGGACGACCCCGCGCCCGAAAATATTGTTAAATTGTGGGCTCGCTTCCGGACAGAACTTCCATTGCTCAATCAAATAAAAATTCCTCGCCATGTTGGTATATTGTCGAACAGTATAGTTACTGTTGTAGGCTTCGCCGACGCCAGTGCAAAGGCTTACGGGGGGGTAGTTTATTTTCACGTTTTGGATGCTGACAAGGTTTCGGTTAGTCTTATAAGCGCTAAATCCAAAGTCTCCCCTCGCAAGGTCGTTTCTCTGGCGCGCCTGGAGCTGTGCGCTATACTTTTGTTAGTGCAATTAATCAGCTCGATTGTCAATGCTTGTAGGCACCGCATTATTATTGATAGAATTATGGCTTTTTCTGACTCTACTGTAGCTTTGTGTTGGGCACATTCTTCGCCCCATCGCTGGGACACATTCGTCGCCAATAGGGTGGCCAAAATCCAGTCCGAATTACCACCACAAAATCTCTTTCACGTTGCTGGCACAGATAATCCCGCCGATTGTCTCTCCCGTGGGTTGCTCCCTTCGCAAATTTTAGATCATCCGCTGTGGTTCTGCGCTCCGTCTTGGATTCATAGCGTGCTCGAGGAATGGCCGGTTAAGCCCTTTAATCCAGCTGCCGTTTCAGAACCACCCGAGGAGAAGAAGCATTCGCTTGTAGTTTCGGTTCCACGTGAAGAGTCGATTATTTTATCGTTATCTAATCGCGTCTCGTCTTGGTCGAGACTTTTGCGTTGTGTGGTGTATGTATGTCGTTTTCTTAAACTGTTACCCACGCGCGGTGCTATAACCGCCGCTGATCTGGATAAAGCTGAGTCAGTCGTGCTACGTGAATTGCAGAGATTTTATTTCGCATCCGAAATTAGTAGTTTGGAGTCCAACAAACCTTGTAGCCGCGCCTTTCAACATTTGAAACCTTTTTTGCAGAATGGTCTTATTCGAGTAGGTGGTCGTTTGAGAAATTCCGATTTAGGATTTGAGCAAAAGCATCCAGTAGTTTTACCCCGCAAGGACCATATTTTAGATTTGATTGTAGATTATCATCATAGGTTGAATTGCCACGCAGGTCCAGACTTGTTGATGTCTATCCTTAGACAGAAGTATTGGATACTTTCCGCTCGCAATTTGATTCGTGCTAGAGTACACAAATGTGTGCCCTGTTTTAAGCTTCGCCCGCGTTTTATCGCGCCTGAAATGGCCGATCATCGCTCTTGTCGTGTTGTTCAATCCGCTAAACCTTTCGTTCACACCGGTACAGACTTCGCCGGCCCGTTTAGGGTAACTGTTGCCCGTGGTCGCGGAGTACGCTCCACAAAAGCTTACGTTTGTCTATTTATTTGTATGACAACTCGTGCAGTTCACATAGAATTGACCGGTGATTTAAGTACGCAAAGTTTTACGTCCGGTTATTCGCCTCTGTCCTCTGCCCAATCAGCAGCAGGCTTCAAATTAGTTTAGTAGTTATGGTAACGCTTTATATTATAGTTTAGGAATAAGGTTAGAAGTTAGATGTTACTCCAGAGTTTAGTTCTTTGATTAGTTTCGCTTATAGTTTTTGAAGGTAACCCTTCAAACCGGGGGGAATGGTTGCGCCAACATTCAAAATATGATTGACATCCGCTATTTCCTATATCCATCTCCTTCCCGCACATACCTCGCGAGTGAGTAAGAAGATTCGCCCGCCATTTGTCGAAAAACTGACTTCCGAATCGCTCCGCAACAAGTTGACAATGGCGTCGACGCGCTCCGCTTAAAAATATTAATAACTTTGGAATCACCGCATTTTCGCATGTAATAAGACTTATAATCCATAGTTTGTGCTTGTGTTTAACGTGTGAGGACAATAACTTGAAGCTCAACTGCCCTGAACCTGGAAAAGTGAACCGGTGCACCGGCGACGACGCGAGCACGTGGCTCCCGTAAAGGTTTGTGTTTCCTTCCCTATTTATTTCGGGTTGTATTCCATTGTCCCACACCCACTGCAACTCGAATTACCTAACGCCAAGCGTTTGTCAATCGTTTAGCTCCGCACCGCAAATACAGTCCACTAAATTAGCCTTTCGCGCCAACACCTTTTTTAAACGTTTTGGGAATACCTTCATTGTGCGTACGGCTAAGGAGTGGAATTTCCTGCCGGAGTCTGTGTTTCCCGGTAACTATAACCTAGGAGTTTTTAAGTCAAGAGTGAATAGGTTACTTTTAGGTAAGCGTGCTCCATCTTCGACCACATCATCACTTACCATCAGGTGAGATGGTTGTCAAACGCGAACGATTCAATAAAAAAAACTGATTTCAAATAAATGGTTTTCTTTCTTTCTTTTTAACCCCCGACGCAAAAATAGTGGTGTTATAAGTCTGACGTGTCTCTATGTGGCATAGTAGCTCCTAAACGAATGGACCGATTATGATGCGGCTTTTTGTTAGAAAGCTGACGTGATCGAGATGGTTCTTAGTCACAATTTATCAAGATCTGTTGAGGTGTTTTAAGGTTGTCGGGGATTATACTTACGGTTTTTTTATGGAATAAAAACGTTTTTTTTTTTCTTTCTGTCTGTTAGCCACGGGATTATGTGTTGCATAAATTAAAATAAATTTTGGTTGCTCCACAAAGTGTTGGTACTCACACAGGCTTGTATCCGAGGCAGAAAAGTAGTGTGTCAATGATGAAGGCGGGGATCCAGTGGAAGAAGAATACACAGATGTTGTGGTACAGCCGCGAGTGCTTCATGGAACCGCCCGGGTACCTGGGGAGATGAAAGAACAAAATAAGTTAGGTATTGCACGCTGTCTAGCATTTTGTTAATGGGCCTGTTTGACACAGCACTGAGGCACACGCAAGGCGTTTTTTATTAGGGTTCCGTACACAAAGGGTAAAATGGGACCCTATTACTAAGACTCCGCTATCCGTCCGTCTGTCTGTCTGTTCGTCTGTCTACTGAACTGTGATAGTTAGACAGTTGAATTTTCACAGATGATGTATTTCTGTTGCCGCTATTACAACAAATACTAAAAAACAGAATAAAATAAATGTTTAAGGGGGCTCCCATGCAACAAACGTGATTTTTTCTTTCGTTTTTGTTCGATATTGATAACGGCAATAAGTAGACGCTTGAAATATTCACAGAATATTTGGTTATATATTTACTTTAAAAATAAATAAATTAATTAAAATGAAACAAATATTTAAGAGTCTGATTCGTACTTGGCCGGTTTTTTCATTGAGTATATTTGATTTTTTTTTTCTAAAAAGAGAACTAGCAACTTGGAGAGAATTCACATTACTAGTAATCTTGTTAACCACTCCAACTAAGCTAAATATGCTAGCGTCTGGAGTGGGTTCACAGCAATAGTGTATTGGGTGGGGTTCAAACCCGTGACCTCTCGATTAAAAGGCCGTCACCTTACCCATTACGCTATTGACACTTCCTTTTTTATTCGATTTTATTTTATTTATTGTATGACTTAAACCAGGTCAAATATTGTATTTTTTATTTATTTCTTCTTTTTAGCGTTTCCATGGCAAAATGTTTGGCTACAAAAATCAGCTATGCGAACTCCGTTCGCTGATGCAGAAATTATGAAAACATATTTATTTTTTATGTTTTGAGAATTTTTACGGCATGTTTAATTTTTTACTGCATAGCGGAGCATGGTCAATTGAATAAAGATTGAGATAAGTGGTGGTGAACTTCACTATTCTGATGAGCTTTAATGTATAGGTGTTTGTGTTGTGCTATTTTCAAATTTAGTTTTCATTTACTTCTTATGTATTTTATAAGTATTTATTTTATTATTTATGTAACTTTCTATTCTACAGCTCTAGATTTTTTAAATATAATATAATATAACATAATTACAAAACAATAGACTGGATATAATTTACATTAATAAAAAAGAGAACAAAACTTACCTTATTGACATAGCAGTGCCATCGGATTATAATATAGGACCAAAAGAAATTGAAAAGCTTACTAAATATCAACCATTAAAAATAGAAATAAATAGATTATGGAAAACCAAAACCACCATAGTTCCAATAATAATAGGTGCAACAGGAGTAATAGGCAAGAGTTTACATACATACTGCGAAACACTAGAGAGCAAAATAAGAATAGATATAATGCAGAAACAGGCTGCCATACACACTGTAACAATTGTAAGCAAAGTGCTAGGTGACAGTGTTTTTGTAACAAGGAACCCTGATCCTCCCCTACCCTGAGGGTCTCGGGGTGGGAGGTTCAGTAGAAAACCGACGAAAGTCGAGAAGTTAGCAACTAACAAACTTTAATATAATATAATATAATATAGTATCTTCATCACTAGAGGCATCTATATTCGCAGTACAGGATCAAGCAATAGTTACCAGGCAACATGAACGCGATATACACAAGAAGCAGGTAGATGGTAAGTGTCGGTTATGCTCAACGAGGGATGAAACTATACATCATATAACGACGGGATGTGAAAAGCTGGCTGGCACATACTACACCAAACGCCATAATAATATAGTACAATACGTTTTCTGGACATTATTACAAAAACACAACTTTGAATCCGATAAGTTTTGGTGGAAGGAGACACTAACACACCCACACGTTAGGGAGAACGAAGACACAAAATTACTTTGGGAAATTCCAATACAAACAGACACAGAAATACAAAACAATAGACCGGATATAATTTACATTAATAAAACAGAGAACAAAACTTACCTTATTGACATAGCAGTGCCATCGGATTATAATATAGGACCAAAAGAAATAGAAAAGCTTACTAAATATCAACCGTTAAAAATAGAAATAAATAGATTATGGAAAACCAAAACCACCATAGTTCCAATAATAATAGGTGCAACAGGAGTAATAGGTAAGTTTACATAGATACTGCAAAACACTAGAGAGCAAAATAAGAATAGATATAATGCAGAAACAGGCTGCCATACACACTGTAACAATTGTAAGCAAAGTGCTAGGTGACAGTGTTTTTGTAACGAGGAACCCTGATCCTCCCCTACCCTGAGGGTCTCGGGGCGGGAGGTTCAGTAGAAAACCGACGAAAGTCGAGAAGTTAGCAACTAACAAACTTTAATATAATATAATATAATATCCCTCCCAAAGTCCAACCTTAACGTCCGAGTCGAACATCTGATTCACGTGGGAGGGGGACCCTTGTTCAATATAAACTAACAAGCTAATAAGGTTATGGCAAACCCAAAATTTATGGAGATATGAATAATAGAAAATTACGATTAGGGCCGCTGCCTGGGGATGATCGCCAGGGCACAGCTGGAGCTGACGCTGGTTGTGACAGCATGTGGACCGTCAGTGACTCTTCGCTGAACAGGCGGGCGGGAGTCGGGAATGAACCCGTAGAAACAACAGCCGATCAAAACCGTAACGCTGATGCAGTTTTGCAGAGTAGGCCTAGTCCAACACACTCTGCCGGCTCATCAGAATCGACCACGACACGTTTAATTTCGAATGACGCAAGAAGAAAGTGGTCCCAGGATGAATTACACGAATTAATGTTTTGTTACTATAGAGCTAGACATGAAGGTGTAGGTTACATAGGTAGGCTTCTAAGCCTTTTTAAAGAAACTAAACCGAAAAATAATATCAACAGAAGTTCTAAATAAAATTAAACAAAGAGCAGAAGCTTTAGATACAGAGAACATTAACACACAAATTCAACCTAATCCACAAGACCATACAACCACTGAAGTAATCACTAACACACAACACAATGACACAAATGAAAATACAGTCATCACAGCGACAGAAAGTAACTACTTAGAACCAATACAGGAGATAGATAATAACTTAGATGTTAGTGAAGATCAGGACCCACTTATAACTAAACTGTTACAGTAATTATCTGAAACTAAAGAGACACCCATAACGGATAGGCAAAACTTACCAAAACCAGTATTCAATAAAACCTTCTACCAAAAGTTAAATAAGATAAACAAATTTCTACCAACATTATTATCTACACAACAATCGCTAAAAGAGATTAATGATACAGTCTATGCAGCAGCAAAAACATTAATAATAAGTAATAATCAGAAACCATATACCGCTTCGAATACAACTAAGGTAGATAGGGAGCCATCTTGGAAGATAAGATTGAAGAAGAAAATTGAAGATATGAGAAAAGAGCTAGGAAGATTAACGGAAATAAAGAATGGAATTAGCACAAATAAAATGAATAAGATAAAAATAAAACTATACGATAAATACCATATTTTTAGCGAACAGGACCACGACTATACGATGGAAATAATAAAACAAAGAATCAAGGCAATAGCAGGAAGACTTAAGAGATATGAGGACATTAATGACAGGAAGAATCAGAATAAATTATTCAGAAACAATCAACACAAATTTTATAGACAGTTGCAGAACAAGCAAGTGGCGGCTACAGAAATTCCATCCAAAGAGAACATTGAAGAATTCTGGAAATCAATCTTGTCACAATCAACAACCTACAATAGCGATGCTCAATGGATCAAAGAAATAGAGACAGAAATGAATGAGATACAAGAATACAGTTTTACAGAATTAGATACAGATAAAATTAGTCATGCGGTCAGGAAAACACATAACTGGAAAACACCAGGAATAGATAAAATACAGAACTACTATCTTAAATATTTTACCAGTACACATAAGTTCATAACCAAAGCATTCAATAGAATTCTAAATGGAACGGAAGTAATGGAGGAATGGTTTACCACAGGTCAAGTCATCTTAATACCGAAGGACAGCAAGAATACTCAAGATCCAAAGAACTGGCGACCAATTGCTTGTTTACCAACTATGTACAAATTACTAACATCTGCCTTAGCTAACGAACTGTACGATCATTGCGAACACAATAGTATAGTAGCACTTGAACAACGAGGCTGTAGGCGAAAAGCTAGGGGATGTAAAGATCATCTTATGATAAATAAGGCTATTTTGGAAGATGCCCATCTGGCACAGAAAAATCTTAGTATGGGATGGATAGATTACAGGAAGGCATTTGACAGCGTTTCTTATGAATGGCTTCTGAAGGTACTAGACCTTTACAAGTGCCCAGCAGTTATATCTAATTTCTTAAAAGAGGCAATGTCCAGGTGGAAAGTTGTTATGACAGCTTATGGTAGGAACGGGTCCGTAGTTACAGAACCCATTATAGTACGCAGGGGTATTTTTCAGGGGAGTCCCCCTCCCTCTGTCACCACTTCTGTTTTGCTTGGCAGTTAACCCTCTTTCACAAGTTTTAAATAAATACGAAACAAAAGGATACAAACTTAAAGACAGTTCATGGGTAAATCATTTATTATACATGGATGATCTAAAATTATATGCGAACAGTAAAAATAATTTACAAGTTTTGTTAGATAGTACAGAAATATACACTGGGGACATAGGTATGAGCTTTGGACTGGACAAGTGTAATGTGTTGCACTTGGTAGGTGGTAGAAGGAGTGAGTGTCAGGGTCAGGGCCATATATTATTAAGCGGTGATGAAATAGAGTTATTGAAGGAAAAGCAGCAGTACAAATATTTAGGCATTAATGAGTCCGGTAAAATTAATCACAAAGAGTTAAGAGAAGCAATAACAAAGGAATATTATAGGAGGGTTAAATGTCTTACCAATTCACACTTAGATTCTGTTAATATCATGACTGCAATAAACACTTATGCTGTGCCGGTATTACTCTACTCATTCGGAATTGTTAATTATAAAACCCGAGATCTAGCAAGTATAGATGTTAAGACCAGAAAGCTCCTATCAATGAAGAAGATACACCAGCAGAAGGCAGATAAAGAAAGGTTATACATATCACGAAAAGATGGAGGAAGAGGATTATTAAATATAGAAATAATATACAAAACACAAATATTAAAATACAAACAATACTTCCAAACAACTACAGACTATCTTATTGAAACCATAACACAGCATGACAAAACTAAAAATAAATACTCAATAGATAAAGAAGCAGATGAGACGAAGAAATAAAAGCAGCTGTCAAGAGAAAGAAGATAGAGGTTTGGAAGGCTAAGCCGTTACATGGACAGTTCTACAAAGCAGTTATAGATAAGGCTAACATCGATAGTGAGGGATGATTCATATGGCTAAAAAAGAAACCAGTATCTTCATCATTAGAGGCATCTATATTCGCAGTACAGGATCAAGCAATAGTTACCAGGCAACATGAACGCGATATACACAAGAAGCAGGTAGATGGTAAGTGTCGGTTATGCTCAACGAGGGATGAAACTATACATCATATAACGACGGGATGTGAAAAGCTGGCTGGCACATACTACACCAAACGCCATAATAATATAGTACAATACGTTTTCTGGACATTATTACAAAAACACAACTTTGAATCCGATAAGTTTTGGTGGAAGGAGACACTAACACACCCACACGTTAGGGAGAACGAAGACGCAAAATTACTTTGGGAAATTCCAATACAAACAGACACAGAAATACAAAACAATAGACCGGATATAATTTACATTAATAAAAAAGAGAACATAACTTACCTTATTGACATAGCAGTGCCATCGGATTATAATATAGGACCAAAAGAAATAGAAAAGCTTACTAAATATCAACCATTAAAAATAGAAATAAATAGATTATGGAAAACCAAAACCACCATAGTTCCAATAATAATAGTTGCAACAGGAGTAATAGGCAAGAGTTTACATAGATACTGCGAAACACTAGAGAGCAAAATAAGAATAGATATAATGCAGAAACAGGCTGCCATACACAATGTAACAATTGTAAGCAAAGTGCTAGGTGACAGTGTTTTTGTAACGAGGAACCCTGATCCTCCCCTACCCTGAGGGTCTCGGGGCGGGAGGTTCAGTAGAAAACCGACGAAAGTCGAGAAGTTAGCAACTAACAAACTTTAATATAATATAATATAATATAATATAATATAATATAATATAATATAATATAATATAATATAATATAATATAATATAATATAATATAATATAATATAATATAATATAATATAATATAATATAATATAATATAATATAATAATATCAACCATTAAAAATAGAAATAAATAGATTATGGAAAACCAAAACCACCATAGTTCCAATAATAATAGGTGCAACAGGAGTAAAGGGCAAGAGTTTACATAGATACTGCGAAACACTAGAGAGCAAAATAAGAATAGATATAATGCAGAAACAGGCTGCCATACACACTGTAACAATTGTAAGCAAAGTGCTAGGTGACAGTGTTTTTGTAACGAGGAACCCTGATCCTCCCCTACCCTGAGGGTCTTGGGGCGGGAGGTTCAGTAGAAAACCGACGAAAGTCGAGAAGTTAGCAACTAACAAACTTTAATATAATATAATATTCCACAACTTTCACACAACGCCATCTAGTCCCAAACTAAGCAGAGCTTGTGCTATGAGTACTAGACAACTGATAAACATACATATATATTTCTAAATACATACATATTATAGATAAATTACACCCAGACAAAGAACAAATGATCGTGCTGATCACACAAACATTTGTCCTGGGTGGGAATCGAACCCACGACCTTGAGCATAGCAGTCAGTTATAAAAAAATAAATTTGTTTAACATGGTTTCCGTGGCACTGAGAAATCTTGTTATATTAAAATCGTCATTCAGACACGGATCGACGCCATAAACATATTTCACGCTTGTGTTATTGGTATTAAGTTAAAATTATATCTTGTACGTACCACACGACTCCATTAAGAGGTACCCTGTGCATAATTATCTCCCGGCCAGCTTCAATCATCTCTGACCACGTCACTTTGATCTCAGCTGACGAAGTGAAGTTTACTATGTTGCATTTCGTATCTCTGAAACAGAAAATAGCATCAGCAAAAACCGGCTTGAAAAGAAAGTTCAAGTTTGAATAATTGCTAAAAAAATTTACAACTACAGAGAGTCACAATTTTTGCGGCTATAAAGAACAAGATACCTGATAAATCATGTTTATTTTGAAAATTGGTTATTGAATAACACTTTTACATGTCATTTTTTTTTCGTAAATGTAAACTAGATGACGCTAGAGGTTCCTAAGTGACTACTGAGAAGAAACACCGAAACAAACTCAGAGGTCAAAGTCTCTTTTGAAGTCCATACAATCTGTACTAGTCAAATTATATGGGAGCCTTGTAGACAGGCTCCCATATAATTTGACTAGTACAGATTGTTCTTGATCTTTCGAGCACAAGAATTGCAAAGATGCACACAGATTTGAGTGGGCTTGTCCAGACAATGCCAGCATTTGACAGATAACGTATAGCTCAACTTAGAACTTTAAGGAGCTCAACGATTCGACGAACAATACCAAGGTACGGACGTTTGGGTGGGCCGCAAAAAGTACTCAAACTGCCAGACAATCATGTATAACTCGAATATAACAACCTACATACTTAGTTCACAAATATTCACAATAAGTTAGGAAGATTATGCAGATTACAGTCTGAAATGGCCTTTTGAGGAAAGACACACAGATATGAGCGGGCCTGTCCCGTCAGCGCAAGCCTTTGTCAGTAAGTCTACAAGTTCAACTTTGGCCCCTAAACGTAATGGCAGTTGAAGGAACAGTGTGGGTTTTTTGACATAAAAGTCTGACACTCCCTTTCTACTCGGGAGGAGTCATTGGATGAATTTCCCACCGAAAAAAAGTCACAATTAGTGCCAAAGCGTTATTTTAATATACATAAGGCTTAATCGTTTGAGATTCAACCTGCATAGAATTATAAGCAACAAATATAGTTGTGTATACTATGAATGAATAATGGTTGATATTAATTTTCAATTTGTTTTAAGCTTAATTTAAATTATATTGGTGGACAAACTGGACATCCCACCCATGCGCACAAAATGATCTGGGAATACTTTAATTGTGCATAAGGAGTAGTTAAAAGCGAGCCTAAAATTAATAAAGCTCTTGTATATACCGAAATAGTACACTATGGACTACTTGCGAATGTATAATCTCCTTTTGTGTCAAATACATCCAAATTTTGTCTGTAAATCAGTTTTAGCTATAAACATCGCCCATTGTATCACCCTTTTTAGTTGTTAATTTGATTCTTAAGATGTACAATACAAAATATATCTATCCATCTTTTATGTATGTTTTAGAAGTAAACTTACCCATTCTTCAAGTAGTTCCACGCGACGATCATGATGCCGTTGATGAAGACATCGACGGGCAGGTAGTCAGCGTAACTGTTACTCTTGCAGTACATCGACCTGATCACTCCTTTACCAGCGCCTGCAAACGGAGATATAATCAGTGGGCTAGAGCTGAACTGATAGACAAAGAACTTGGAAGGCAGACGAAAATAGAGATGGTATTATGTGTGAATCATCATCTGCTTAGCTATTTCCCAACTAACCCAAATTCGTCTCAAAACGTAAAGCTCAACTTAGAACTTTAAGCAGCTCAACGTTTTGACGAAAAATACCAAAGTAAGTAAGTAACTGCCACACAACCCTAATCATCAGCTGCTTAGCCTTTTCCCAACTAACCCAAATTTATCTCATAACGTAAAGCTCAACTTAGAACTTTAAGGAGCTCAACGTTTTGACGAAAAATACCAAAGTAAGTAAGTAACTGCCACACAGCCCTAATCATGATCTGCTTAGTCTTTTCCCAACTAACCCAAATTTGTCTCAAAACATAAAGCTCAACTTAGAACTTTAAGGAGCTCAAAGTTTTGACGAAAAGTACCAAAGTAAGTAACTGCCACATAACCGTAAACATTATCTGCTTAGTCTTTTCCCAACTATATTGGGGTCAGCTTTCAGTCTAACCGGAAGCAGCAGAGTACTAGTGTTTTACATATAGCGGGTGCCTATCTGTCCTCTACAACCGAGTAGCTGTTACAATACTCGGCACGAATCTTGAGCGCTGACCTGCGCAGAAGCGAATTTTGACTATTTCATTGTATTTTGCCTTAGTGTACGATGCGCAAATCGATCCCCACCCTACTGCTGAGCGCTCAAGATCCGTGCCGGTATCTATACCAGCTACTGAATTGTACCTACCCAAATTCCCCTTGGCAAGACTGGTGTCAAATTATCTGACTTCTGACTATCCGTCATGACTATCAAATATTTTTTAATAATAGCCGGGACCAACAGCTTAAGGCTCAATTTACACTGCCGCGGAATGGAAGCGTCAATTTCGCCTCATGACGCGAGAAGTCGCGCGAATTCACTGGAATACTCGAATATTCTCGCGCATTCCAGCGAATTCGCGCGACTGCGCCTTGCTTGCTTGGCACCGCACTGCTATGACCGATATAACCGACTCCTGGTTCGCGCCACTTCTCGCGGATTCCACAGACGACGCCGACAGTAGCTAGGGGAATTCTCGAGAATGCGTGAGGATTCCCCGTAAGACGCGCGACCTTTTGTGGCTCCTATTTAGTTTGTATGTTTGATATATTTGATAATTGACATAAAGTTCATTATGCTATGTACAATTTCGTTGCAAAATGTCCCTTCCATTCCATTCCGCGGCGGTGTAAATTGAGCCTAACGTGCTTTCTGAGGAA
The DNA here is from genome assembly GCA_943138885.2 of Tholera decimalis. Classification (NCBI taxonomy): domain Eukaryota; kingdom Metazoa; phylum Arthropoda; class Insecta; order Lepidoptera; family Noctuidae; genus Tholera; species Tholera decimalis. The sequence continues at coordinate 22,210,016 of OW964576.2, read as the reverse complement.
ACTTACAATTTGTATTCCATAGAAAATGACTTAACAGTAAAACTAACTGCATTTGTGCCACTTTGATTTGTCCAACACGGATTTGGCCAGTTTTATCGTTCTGTAAGCGATTCTCCAACTGAAAATGTTATGCTAATTATGATTAATATTGACGTGCAAATCTTACCAATCAGTAACCCGGTTGGTCCGTTGATATTGTCTGTCCAGCCAGGGACAGGCTCCTGCCAAATTGGAATCACTGGAAAATACAAAGAAACAGATTATTTTGAGTTTATTATTTTATATTTTTTAAAAGAAACGTTGACCTCTGAGTTTGTTTCGGTGTTTCTTCTCAGATTAGTTAGTTACAAAACAACGGCCTCTTCTAGCTAAACTAAACTTAACACGCAAAAAACATGACTTGTAAAAGCGTTATTTATAACCAATTTACAAAATAAATATTTCATTTCATTTGCTCACGATGTTTTAACCACTAGGTGATGATATAGATTATACAAAGTAATATAACCGAAAGTAATATTGGGTTCAAATCGTAGTCCAAAGTTGAGCTTACAGACTAACTGGCAAGGGCTTGCACTGACAGGACGGGTCTACTCAAATCTGTGTGGTTCTTTCTTCAAAAGGCCATTTCAGACCAATCTACATAATCCTCAAAAACTATTGTGAATATGTGAACTTGTTTTATTCGAGTTAAACATGACTGTCTGGCAGTTTGAATGCTTTTTACGGCCTACCAAACGTCATTTCCTTGGTACCTAGTTGGTATTATTCGTCAAATCGTTAAGCTCCTTGTTTTAAGTTCTACACGATATCTGACAAATGTTTGCAATATATGGACAGGCCCACTCAAACCTGTGAGCATCTTTCCTCAATAGATCGCCTCAGACGGTAATCTACAAGGCTCCCATACATTATTAACCAGTATTGATTGTATGGACTTTAAAAGAGACGGACCCCTGAGTTTGTTTCGGTATTTCTTCTCAGGGTAGAAATACCGGCTTCATCTAGTTTAAATGTACAAAAAAATTACGTATAAAAGTGTTATTTAATAACTAATTTGCAAAATAAAGATCATTTATCAATACCACAACCTTCAACTCACAAGTCGGGTTCGTTACCACTGGCCTACCATTGCTCACTCAGCCTATGATTTTAAATATTTCCTTAAATGATGGAAGACTTACCAATGGAAGGTCGGAGCACCATAGCAGGGATGTGTGCCATGGACTCTACCACCAGCGCCTCTCCGAGCGCCTTCGTGAAGGCGTAAGAGTTGGGCAGCTTGTCCAAGAGTCTGTAAATCAAGGGTCATGTCATGGTACATTCTTACACAAACAGTTATAGTATTCTATTCAATCCTAAACCTCCCACTTATCTTAGAGAACGTTTCAAGTTCTTTCTTGACACACATGCAAAATTTCTGAGGTCATTGAAAAGCTTTAGGCTTGAGATAACGAGTCACTCCACCAATTTCTTTGGTAACGCATTCGTAGCTCAAGCAGTACGGCTATGGAATACTCTACCCGTGTCAGTAAGATAAACACAACCTCTTCCTTTTTTTAAAAAAAGGTAAAAGATCCCTATCTCTCCCCTATTATTATTATTAGTATAATTATGTCTCAGCCTTTCATGAGTATTTAGTTTATTACTCATGTATTGTTGTATATTAGTAAATAGTACACCATGGACTAACCACGTATAAAACGTGTAACGGAAACCCCTATCTATCCTAAAGGGCTGAATAGAATATCTGGTATGGAGTCTCTATGCACAGTTTCAGCTCAAAATAAGTGACTCAAAGAATTGATACCAAATTATCGGTTTTATATGTTTCTTGAATATAAAAGTCCACGGAATCCAATCCATAACAAACGTGTCACAGCACTACGAGAGTCAATAACTTTCCACGTCACTTGCTAATAACACGATAAATCTCTTCGTTCTCCTTAATTTGTAAAATTCGGTCTCTGGTATCAATGTATTGAAATTTGTAATAAGTTCCACATATGTAGACATAGGATTACAAAACCCTTGCCACATAGTTTGTTATCATCCAAAGAAGCCATGCACTTTCAAGTTATATGAGCTACAAATTGCTGTCAGACACATTATTGCAACACGACCATTCACCGGCTCCAATTTACTCAACACGACGGGTCTTAAAGCAAGTGGCCTTGGCAAGTAGGTCACCGACCTGAGACCACAAACTCTCTCGCATTCTGCAGTACCAGTCGTAGCCTTGACCCACAGACATACAACATGGTAGTCTATGATTAATGTGTGTAATAACATTGAAGGCGATTGTTCGTAGATATTACGTTTGTTTTTGTTTAACAATAGCGCGGATTTAATTCAGGTCTCATCTAAAAATATCGTATTATTTATTTATTATTTTATACAACGTGTAACGGAAAGGGTATATACATACCAAGGGCACGGCTTCTTTGGGTGATATCAAACTATACTGGAAGGGTTTCAACTCAAACTAAAATACTCTAAAAATTGATACCAAATTTTCGGTTTCGTAAGTTTCTTAAATTGAAATCATAACAATCGTGTCACCGCACTACGTAGGTCAATAACTTTCCACGTTACTTGCAAATATCACGATAAATCTCTTCCGTAATTCTGTGCGCCTAGTACTGTAGTAGCCTAGCGTAAAGGCGGTGTTCTTTTGTCGGCGCGAGAAAGGAGATAGGATTTAAAAAAACCCTTCCAATATCGTTTGATATCACCCAAAGAAGCCGCGCCCTTGGTATGTATATACCCTTTCCGTTACACGTTGTATAACTACCTCGTTAGTCGAGTGGTTGCAAGCGTGACTATTGAGCACGAGGTCTCGGGTTCGATTCTCGGGTCGGTCAAAAAGTTCTATTGGGTTTTTCTGTTAGAAATTTCTCAGTAATAGCCCAGAGTTTGGAAGTTGGTGGTATGATAACCCCCGTGCCTCGGAAAGCACGATAAGCCGTTGGACCTACCTCTCGCGCCCGGCATTGGTCGAGGCCATGCTGCGGGGCGAGAGGGAGTGGGAAGCGGTCGCCTCCTTCTGCGAAGCAGTCATGCTTCCGAAGGAGGAGGTGGGCCGCGTGAGGGAGAAGATGGCGTCCTCCCTCCAGCCCAGCCGCGGTGGTAGACGCCCACGGCGTCGGACGTCAGCCGACGATCTCCGGCCACCGTAGGCGCGGGCATGCGGACAGCGAGTAAAGGGCAACTCGCTGTCCGGCCATGGACCATGCCCGGGTCGACGGCGCGTTGTGTTCCACGCGCGCCTCAAAGAGCGTCAGCAACATGAGGAGGCCCCCTCTGCAGAGGGCCGAAGCCTGCCGGGGTCGTGGGACTCATCCCATCACCGTGACCCCGGTACGTAAAGGGTTATTGAAGGAACACCGTGGATTTTAGTCAGTAAAAGTCTGACAGTCCCTCCCACCCTGCCCGGGGTGGGAGAACTTATTTGATAATTTTACCACGTTAAAAAAAAAAAAAAAGCCGTTGGTCCTGCGCCTGATCTCTCTCCGGTCGCGTCGGCTGGCCGTCCCATCAGACTATGAGAGTAAAGGAACAAAGAGTGCATCTGTACACACACATACTTGTGCACTATAATATCTCCTGCGAAGTTGGCTAATCAATTATGAGATTGAACTATTATTAGTAGTACAAAATCATTCAAAAGTATAACGCTAATAGTATAGCGTTAATAAATCGTTATAGCTATTGAGGAACCTTTATGCAACCGTTGTGCAGGTTAAATAGAACTTTAGGCTGCATAAAATGGCGCCCAAATGGCGCTAAAGCGGCTGCTTTAATTCTGTAGTAGAAACTCTAGCGCTTACGTCTAATACCATAAGTAATAATCGGATACGCTCCAAAGCACTAATGCAGCCCATTTGTGCTAGTTGGGTAAGTAATAGTCGATCAGACTGTAAGATACATACTTGGGAGTTAGCATCGTAATGGTCTCCTCATCCATCCACTCGACTGCCTGGATGATCTGGTGAGGGTCTGCAGGCGGAGGGTACGCCTTCTCCTCCAGTAGTTTCTCATGCAGGTGGCAGTACGAGGTCGACACGTGGATGAACAGCTGTGATGAAGAACGGACAAGTTACAATCTAATAAACAATTAGAACTCTCATAATAGGCTAAATGTGTGCTCTCTCGTGGCAAAAGGCGGTTCAACCCCGTAGATAATTGACACACCCGGCTGTTGACCAAGTTTGCTTCACGATTTTTTTTGTTTTCTGTGTCAATACATTTATAACAAGGTTGACAGGATCTTGCATATTTATGAACTTAACAAAAATAAATGTAAATCGAAACTAATTGGATCAAAGAACTAAATTATCGTGACACTGAAGATATACTTGCTGTCCCTGTAAAGATAATGGAAAAAATGGAAAATTGTACTGAATTTCATTCATCCTCTAGGGGGAGAATGTGATTTAAATTTGGAATACTTACCGAAATTTATACTGAACTACATCTGTGATTACACCATTGAGTTTGTATATAAAGCATTATACATCTTTTTGAAAACGGAATACGCATTTTAATTGTCATTATTTTTAATAAATGCTTATCTCATATTATTATTGTGTTAATTTTTTCGCAAATGATACGAAAAGTAGAGTATTTTCCTCGGTGATAAAGCTGTCTTAGTCTTAAAGCTGTCTAGTCTAGTAATCTTAGGTGAACTTAAATCCCTCGCTACACTCAGGACTCGTCTTAAATCCCTCGCTTCGCTCGTGATCGCTACGCTCGGGAGTAAACCTCGAGTCCTTCGTTACGCTCGCGATTTAAATCGTCACCCGCGACAGAAGACACTGCTTTATCCCCTTGGTTAATAATCTACTATTTATACTTTATAATACTTAGACATACGTTGCGCGATATTTATTATGAAGCGGAAGAGTTTATTAAAACGCGCTAATTGTCGAAAGTACTGAGTAGATTTGGATGAAATTTTGTACGGAAATAACTTAAAGCTTATGGAATTTTATCCATACTATTCATCTATACTTCCATACGAATATTATAAATGCGAAAGTAACTCTGTCTGTCTGTCTATATGTCTGTTACCTTTTCACGCCTAAACCGCTGAACCGATTTAGATGAAAATTGGCATGCGAATAATTTAGGACCCTGGGAAGGACATAGGATAGTTTTTATCTCGGAATTCCCACGGAATCGGGATATACGCGGGAAAAAGCTCCCACGCGAACGAAGTTGCGGTAAAAAGCTAGTTTATTATAATTTTAATGTGACTGTCACTGAAGATAGAGGAGTCTATGTATAAGGCAACATACAGAGTTGATACGACCGAGGGGCTTTCCTTTAAACTGCGTATACTAGGTACCATTTTCAAGCTTTGTACCAAAAATCAATTAAATAGGAGAAGTAGTTTAGTCGCAAATGATTTTGATGAGATGCACCTTAAAGCGACCAAGACAAGAGATAACACACGCCGCGCTACGTTGCCACTTTGTTACTTAGGTATTTAAGGTCAGTCATATTTATTTACAAAGGGTGGTTGCGTTTTACTCTGATTATTTGTAAGCTACCTACTTACCTATTTAGTTTGTTTAAAAAAAAAAATATTTTGGCTCTTTTTATTTTTTAACTGTACCTATCAAATTAACACTAAACACGTATAGTATACGTAGTGTAATTTAGCCCCTCTGTCGTATCAACTCTGTATAATTATGCTACTTTTTATTCTGAAGTTCCCACGGGATCGGGTCGAATGAAGTCGCGGGCATAGCTATTAATATAATGTAATACCTAGCACCTTAACAAAAAATATGCTGAGATACCACGGCTCCGAAACGCAAGGGCAATCGAAGGCGCAGGGTGGGTTTTTAGTCAGTAGAAGTCTGACACTCCCTTCCACTCCACCCGCAGCGGGAGGAGTCATTAGATGATTTTCCCACTCAGAAAAAAAGCTACACTGTATAGACTGTAAAGCCTGCAATACATGTTGGCTGAGCGTAGGCCAATGCGAGCGTTGACAAATAGGTATAAGGCAAGAAATAATGTCCACACGTTCGACAAGTTCGTCGAACGCCAATGCAGACGACCAATGTAGAAGAGGGTCTGTACAGCTGCCCACACGTTGGCCGAACGCTGACGAGCGCCTTTGTTTTGTGACCAAAAACCGACACCGATCCGAAGTGAGGCAAGTGATCACGAGTAACGGCGAGCGAAGACAAGTTGCACCAAATGAGCTCTATACACGTTGGCGCTGGCCTCCACTCGGCCAACTAGGCAAGTGACACCGAGCGATAGCAAGACAAGGCAAATATACCGTCTACATGTTGGTATTGGCCTTCACTCGACAACGCTCGGCCAACATGTATTGCAGGCTTTAGAAAAGAGCTTGAGAGTGACGTAGTTTCCATAATACCTTCTGTTACGTCTGGTGCACCGTGGATAATCAACTCTTTTCACCACAGTGGCAATCAGAATTTCTATATTAAGTTTGTTATTGTTATTTATTTACACATCACTATCATTAAGGCACCCAATACGACAGCGTAGCGTAGTAAAAAGGAAAAAAATAATAACGATTCCCGTACATCTGGTAAAAACCAAAACACATACGAATCTTACTAATACATAATATATATGCGAAATTTTGTGAGGATTGAGGTATAGATGTATGGATGTTTGTTACTCTTTCACGCAAAAACTACTGAACGGATCTGAATGAAATGTAAATAGATAGTTGACATCCTGGAATAACACATAAGTAGTTTTATAATTTATTGTGTAATGTGTATTGGATAAAATAAATAAATAGCTACTTTTTATCCCGGAATTCCCACGGGATCGGGAAAATTCTCCCAGAAGCTAGACCAGAAGATAGACATTAACTATCATATGGTACTGTGGAGTTCTGTTATGCGAGCGGTCAGCCTATCGCGCTGGCTGGTATAGTTTGAATTTCGACCACAATGTTTGACATGCGAGCGAATGGTTTTAAAAAAAGAGTTATTTTGATGTCGAGCCTGCTCTCCTCGCGGAGTCCCAGCCGGCTGCCCAATTCCTTTCTTCTTTTTTTTTTAAACCATTCGCTCGCATGTCAAACATTGTGGTCGAAATTCAAACTATACCAGCCAGCGCGATAGGCTGACCGCTCGCCTAGCAGCAGTACATATTACAAACAATGCTGTCCTTGTGATGATCAACCAATCAAAATGATCACACTAGCCTACCTTCAAGTTCTTACAGGCCTTGCCGAGTTCCACCATCAGCTTGGTGCCTCTCACGTTCATCAGAACAGCTTTCTTCAGCTCTTCGTCGAACCTGGAAATGTTTATTTATTTATTAAAACTTTATGCAACACAAAATGTACAAAGGCGGACTTAATGCCATAGTCTCTTCCAGTCAACCATGGGTGGAGAAGAGATAATATGGCAGGTGCATAAAAAATAAACTAAGTAGATAATATATTAGTAAAAGTTTTATTAGAAGTATATATACATCCACAAAGTGGAGAAGACAATGCGATCATAAATTTTCCATAGCCTAAACGATGATCTCCTTTTTCCGTACAAAAAAAATGTATTCAGGATATTTTTTCTATTTTATATTTTTCCACAGGCTTTATTTAGCTACTGTGTTTCAACGCAGGGTCAAATACCTTGCATTATAAGCACAAAAAATTCTCACACCATGAAGGTTTTAAGTCAATTCAAAGTATCTTTCACTGTTGCGTCCCAAATGTATTTTTGTACGATCTTTGGTGTGGCAACATTCTATTGTCTTTTTGATGTTGACACTTGACATAACTTTTTCACTTGACAGATAGACTTTGCTTCCTTGTTGAAAAATGTCCGCTTGGGACCTGTTGATTTAATTATAATTGGTAAAATATCGTTTGGAATCGCCTGTTGCAACCGATAATTGGGTCGCGATTATCAATTGTTTGAAATTGTAATCCCCATTTGACGAAAACCCCGGGATATTTTTGGATCTAACGCCGGTTGTGGCCATCCGCGTGGCACGCGCTCGAGTTGGAAAAAGGTAGTGATAAATAGCTACCACAGTGTTTAATTGAACTTTGTAATCCCTGATTGACGAGAATCCAGGGATATTTCTCGGAACACATCGCCTTATTGCCTCATCCGCGTAGCACGCGCTTGCTGGAAACGAGTTAGGCTTGATGCTGTTGGAACCGCGCCATCTGGAGACTGGCGCCTTGTGAACGTCCACAAACTTGACTTGCATCACACTTTCATTTACTCACCTCATATTTACATACATACCACACTTGGGGCGTGACCTTGGAAGGTCGAAGCTTGGTGAACCCAGCACAGAAGGTTAGTGGTAATAATGTATTCATAAAGCCTCAGAGGCTATAGGCCTTTTGTTTATTGTTGATTGTAAGCAACGTTTATAGCTCCACGTACCGTGGACAGTTCAGACCATCCAGTTACCGTTGCACTGGCCAATTGTGGGACTGAACATTCACTATAAAACGGCAATTTCATACTTTTACCTGTATTACTTAGATTATTTGAAAATAACATTTTTATTTTGATGTTACATCTTATTTTATCCTCACTGTGGTTTCCTCGGGATTAGTATAATCGGTATTTATTATTTATTATTATTTACTATCGTATCTTCGTCCCCACCGTGTATAACTAGAATAAACTTACATACATATTTATCATAATAAATACCAAATATATATAATATATATTAATAAACAGTCATAGAAAGGAGGTTATGAAAACTCTGCTTCCACTATTTGTTAAAAAAATAATCCCGCAACTTTCTCTTAAATGCTTATTGACTGGTGGCCGTCCTGATATTGACATGACGCTTATATTATTTCAAGAGCGTAAGTAGAATGTATATAGAGATTTAGGAATATATGAAACAGGGAAGAAGAAGCGCCAATAGCCTAAATAATGATAAAAAAAATGGCCAATGTGTCGGAGTCGGACTTGTGACCGAGAGGCCATGAGTTCGAACCCCAACCATTACTCTATTGCCGTGAACCCACTCCAGACACAAGCATATTTAGCTCAGTTGGAGGGGTTAATGTGAATTCCTCCCACATTGGTCTTGGGAGGATTCTCCGACCAGACAGGTGTTTTGTTTGGTGGGCAACCGCCCGATATTTGTTATCGGGTTAGTTGTATGCAGGCTATTTGTGCGGTAAACTCTGCTTGCGCAAAGACGATTTCTATAGTTATTTAGTATGTTATGAGATAGATGTCACTACAGAGGGGTATATAGAACAAGATTTTAAGTAATACAACCACCAATAAAACAAAGGAAATCCTATGAGGATTGCGAAAAGCTGTTGCATATGCTCAAGTCAATTACATTGACACCGAGTCTCTCATAACCATAGTTAAGTAAGCAGTTCACATCAACGCTCAGACATCCACTCATATGTGCGCATACATATATACACCCACACACGCACGTAAACATATAAATCACACCCACAAACACGCACACACATACACACACACACACACACACACAGGCATACAAGTAAATCCCCGTCCACCCCTTTGGTCTGATTAGACACGATAAAAATCTGTTCCGTAGGCGAGTGACCTGGAGTCCTGAAATACAGGGTAAATAATACTGTAATGTAAGCGAATATTGTAACATATATCTTACAATTGTGGTGGAAAATAAACGTTTTATTTATTATTATTATTATTTATTAAGTCATAGATGCAGCTGAGTACTAGTGTACATAGAGCTGTTCATCTGACCTCCACAACCCAGAAGCTGGGTAACACGCTACCCGTTGGCTAGACCAGTGACAGACTTCCTGACTACCTGTGACAACTGTCAAAGATTTGGTACAGACGCCAGCACATGAAGCTACCCGAAACTGTCAAATTTTCCCAATCAACCTTGAACCTAATTTCTTTAAAAATAAAGTTGAAATTCTATGGGGGTTATTAGGGTAGGGGTAGGGTAGGGGTAGGGTAGTGGTAGGGTAGGGGTAGGGTAGGGGTAGGGTAGGGTAGGGGTAGGATAGGGGTAGGGTATCGGTTGGGTAGGGGTAGGATACCACGCGAACAAAGCCGTGACGGGTCAGCTAGTATATAATATATTAATATATACTAATTACATATCAAAATCATAATAGAGAAAGGAGGGGAAAAAAATTATAGTGAGATGGTAATGTTCTTTCACCATTCTTTTGAACGTAGGTAATGTTTGAGCACGCCTCACATCAATGGACAATGCATTCCATAAACGGGCCGCTTAGATAGTGAAAAATTTATCGAAGAAAGAAGCGGAATGCATACGAATACTTAACTCTAAATTAATTAACTTACCTGATAGTGGCAGCTGCATGTATGATAATATGCACATCATTAATGAGCATCTGCCTGTCCTGCTCGCTCATGCCAAGGTCTGGCTCCAATACATCGCCAGACACCAGAGTAACCTTCTCCAGCAAAGGTTCCACGCCTCCCTTCATCGTGCGGACCTTTTCGAACAGCTGGAAGGTAGAAAATAAATACACGTTAGAGAGAGGTTTCAAGGTTAAAACGGATTGGGGAAACAGGGCCAACATAACAACTTAATTTAAAAAAATATAAAGAGAACTATAGCAATGTGTATAGTCCGCCTTTGTAACTATGTGCATAAAGTGTAAATAAATAAATAAATGTGGATAGTATTCGTAACGTTAGCAATCTTGTTAATCCCTCCAACTAAGCTAAATAAGCTTGTAGCTGGTGTGGGCTCACGGCAATAGTGAATTGAGGAGGTTCAAACCCGTGGCCTCTCGATCACAAGGCCGACACCTAAGCCATTAGGATAATGACATTTCCAATATACAATATGTGTGATGGCGCTTTATATTATAATTAGTGTTAGTTAGATTTCATAGATGTTGCTGTCAGTTTAGAGTGTCGTGTAAATGAATTATCTGTGTCTGTTACGTAACATCCGATGACATGACACTCTGACACAACACCGAGCGCTAGTGCGCATAGAAGTGACGATTTACTGTAGACATGGGCGTTACTAGTTATTTTTGATAACCGTTATCTAACCGGTATTTAGTGGCAATAACGTTATTGATAACGGTTGCTGAATAACGGTATCACAAATGCAGTTAATCTAACTATTCAGTTGTTGTATCTCTATAGTTATTACAACAACTGGATAGCTAAAATAACCACAGTATGAATATAACAAGGAGTGGAGTAAAGGGATTATAACGATACTGGTAATTTCCCTTCATAGCTTTCTTCTAGGCTTAGGACTAGCACATTTTTTATATGAAAAATATACAAAAAATGCGGCGCATTTAAAAATCATCATATTCACATTGATTGATTAAATTAACATGGCTCGCTAACTCACCTTCACCTAATAATCACTATCATCATAATTATACTATTTACATAATGGTCAATTAATCAATCCTACTGTTATTATAAATGCGAAAGTTTGTGAGGATGTATGTATGTTTGTTGCTCTTTCACGTAAATACTACAGAACGGATTTCAATGAAATTTGGTAAGTAGATAGTTGAGATACTGGAATAATACATAGACTACTTTTAATCCCAGCATTCCTACGGAATCGGGATTTATGCGGGAAAAACCTCCCACGCGATCGATCGATCGGTTTTCTATATTATAAAATGAAAAAAGAAATATTTCAGTCTAGGGTTAGAAAAAACAAATCTTATTTGAACGCTATTTCGTAGTGTTTTTTGTCATTTTCATCTGACGTCTTTTGTTGCACCAGTAATTTTGTTGTATTTTTTAGTTTGTAATCCACGAATCCTACTAATAGCCGTCTACACGTGCAATTTGTGAATAAAAGAACAGATGTCGTAAAAAGTTTAGTATTTATGATGCCGACAGTCGAGTTTATTACGTACTAGAATAATAAAGTAACAAAAGAACCTATAGCTCCGCAGTTTTTACTAATTTCGGCCACTTAAAAAGTACATTTTATTATTTAATTGCTGTCGTTATTGAGACTGGGTGTAATGATTATAGAGTGTACCATTGTATGAAAGACAAGCTAAGCTTTGGGAGTTGAACGACACTCGATTTATGTCATTAAATTCATTTTTATAAGTCAGTTTATGTCTACACGAGTATATCTAGCACTAAAAACTATTATTAAACTGTGTTTGCATTGTCTATTTACAAACAGAAATCATAAAACAATTAACAAGTTCTTCAAATAACCGACAAGAAAGACAACCGACACCGGCACAAGTATAATTCACTCAATAATTCGAAACAGACACACACAGAAACATGTTGGAAAAAACGTCATTACATTAAACATAATAATAATAAGTAAATTATAACAAAAAAAAATGTAATCACAACAACATTTTCCACATATTACATATACATACGCTAAGAGGTATGATGTGATGAAGAGTCAAGCTAGTTAGTTCAGTTTAGTTCACATTCAAGTAAACTATTATATTTTAATAACTCAACAAACTTTCAAATTAGTCAGCAACTTCAAAATGACTGGTATCTAATATATTCAGTTCCTTAATAAGTTTAGTTCTAAAAGTATTTCTATTTAGTAAAAATATCTGTGATAGCCGACAAACACATCAAAACTGTTCATCATTAGACCAGCAATTGGTATATACGACCATATTATTTCCTTAAGATATCCATGATAACCAATGCATGTCAACAAAATGATAATCGCATCTTCTCTTTCTTGCACCTAATTATCGGCTAAGTGAGAGAGGGAAGGCATGGTTGCCAGTTGCCGGTTGGTTATCATCGGTTTCGGTTTCTAATGTTTTCGTAGTTGCGCGTTGAGTTGTAGCTACTCGCTCGCTACTCGTACTCTGCAGATTGATAACCGTTGCCGGTTGAGACGATACCGATACCTAACGTTATTGCTAAGGCAACCGTTTTCAGTTGCGTTTTGTTATAACTAACACATGTCTAATTTACTGGCAGTATGATTTGAGACTCGGTCGGGATCGCACGGCCGTGCTACGTTTTCGGTGGAGTGTCTTAATTGTGCTACTTAAATTGTTATCTTATTATAACTGTAATTTAATTATGGGAGACTGGTGCCTGCACTAAGCTGTAAGCCTATATATCAGGAGACCGGGACTCCACCTTTTAATAGAGATAGATATATACAAACACTTTGAAGAACAAAATTGGTACTACGGAACCTTTCATGTTATACCGATTTGCACTTGGCCGGTTTTTATGTTAAATTAATGAGAAATAAATGTCTTTAAACCTAAGTTTACAACATACAATCGCCGACAGAGTAAAAGCTTCTTTAATATTTATTTTGATTTGGATTAAAACATTCATCATAAAGTTATTGATAAGCAATTTGGCCGGAATATTATAACGAGCTAATTAACTATTTAATTTTAATCTATATCGGTTCAGTAGTCTAGATGTAAAAAAATAAACAATATAACATGTATGTGGAAAGGTGTATCAGCCATAATAAAAACCCATCCTCTACCTTCAGTTTCCCGTGCGTTCTGAAGCCTCTCGTTAAATCTCGTTAAAAAAAAACAAAGGCAAAACAAAGGTTGTCTGTAAAATATTGCTTTTAGCGATAAGACCGCCCAATGTATCACCCTTTGTAGTTGTTAAAAGACCTTGTTTAATTCTGTTATGTTGTACAGACGCCAGCACGTCAACCTACCCCAATCTGTCAAATTTCTTTAATAGATTTTCAACCTTATCACAACAGTAGAAGGTTAATGTTCGATTGGTAAAATTTGACAGATTGGGGTGGATTGACGTGCCATCTGTACATTAAAGAGTATATCTATCTACATGGCTGCAGCTGAAAATCTGCATCAGGTGGCAAATCTACAACGTGTAATTTAAAGGGTATAAACTTACCAAGTGCATGGCTTCTTTGGATGATAACAAACGATATGGCAAGGGTTTTGTAATCCTAAGTCTACGTGTGAAGAACTTATTACAAATTCCATACCAGAGACCGAATTTTTCAAATTAAGAAGAACGAAATAATTTTCGTGTTATTGGTAAGTGACGTGGAAAGTTATTGACCCTCGTAGTGCTGTGACACGTTTGGTATGATTGGTATTCAAGAAATATATGAAACCAATAATTTGGTATCAATTCTTTGAGTCAGTTATTTTGTGCTGAAACTGTGCATAGAGACTCCATACCAGATGTTGTCTTCAGCCCTTTTGAATAGATATGGGGTTTCCGTTACACGTTGTATAGTTGAGTTTTTTTTGTTGAGATTTTAGATGTGTTAATGCCAATAAACGCATATTTCTTACGGCGTCGCTTTAACTATTGACATCTTTAAGTATTATTGTAAATTGAATTAATTGCATGTTTTGTTGTGCCCTACGGGGTCCATATTGTATCCTAGCTTTAAGCAATTACTGTAACATCTAAGACGATTTATGTTGTTATGTCAAATTCGGCATCTATGGACTGGAATACATCTTAGAATTTTTTTTATGATTTTTCTTAATGATATTTACAACACAACTGACATTTTGATAGATGATATGTCTAGAATTTTAGATATTATTATTTTTCTGAAATAAATGTGTTTTGAATGAAAGAAATTTCATTTCGCAGTTACATTTCATTATTTTAATACATCAATGACTTCAATAGCCCCACTCGTTGAAAACATATTTGATAAAATCAGTCAATTTTTCGTCATGTAAAATTATTGCTTGGGAGCATCGATCTCAGTGATCAGATTCGTCGAACACATAGGCTGCTTATATAACCTTTCTTTTCAGCTTTTCCGTAGACAGTTACGGAAAAAAAAACAAAATACATTGATTTCAACTACAGAAACTTTTAGTTTATCAAGGTTGGTCAGTCAAAAATATGTAGAAATAAAACCAGTCTGGTACACTAGCGACAAGTGCAGTAAGTATGCCTCGCGGCGAAACGTTTATAGAAATCCTTCAAGTATTCAGAAACACCGTTGGTCAAGTGGTCACTAGCGCCACTGCTGAGGACGAGATCTCAGGTTCATCGGGCTAAAAGTACTGTTGGGTATTTTTTGAAATTTCTCAGTAGTAGCCAATTGGAAGCTGGCGGTGTGGTCCCGGCTGTCATGTGGACTTCTTTGACAGTCGTCGTGTAGGGTGAATCCCTAGCATAAATAGATGTCAAATGTCAATGTAAAGGGAATGCAAATGTCAATGAGTAAACAACGGGATGAGACCAAGCGCGGTCCGAAGGGGAGGGGGTTCACAGGGGACATGACCCCCCCCCAAATCGTACACTACAAATAGAAAATCTTCTAAAATTTAACAAAATCAGACGTTCCAAGTATTATCACCCGATTTGCCAATAAAAATAGAAGACTTCCATTTGTTTAGTAATGTGTGCAATAACATTTATATTGTACAATAAAGAAAACTCATTTACTCGACATATTTTATTGTTAGCGGGAATACAGAAGCCGGCAGAGAGTTCCACAGCTTGGCTGTGCGCACAATAAATGTAGAGAAGCGCTTAGTACGACAAGACGGTATATATCGACCAAGTGTGGATGGTAACCTGCGGTACGTCTGAAAAACCTTGTAATCCTACAAATACAAACCTATAATTAGTTACAAAGTAAGTAAAAACAACACATTTGCGTCGGTTCACGCATCACTGGGTTGCTCTAACAACTGTTAGTACAGCGTTGCCTCACTACCGAGATGTGTTGAAACGATTGGGACACAGAAGCCGATGATAATGTAACTATATATACTAAATATATATTCCAATTTGTAGGTTTCCGTTCTCTGGGTACATTGCTCTCTGTTGAGTGCGGCGTTTTGGGTTCGATTCTCAAGTTGTATAAAAATTTGCAATCCCCGTGCCTCGGAAAACACATTAAAACGTTGGTCATTTTTAGGGTTTCGTTCCCAAAGGGTAAAAACGGGACCCTATTACCAAGACTCCACTGTCCATCTCATCAACAGTGATAGCTAGTCTTTTGATATGAATAAATAAATATTTATTTATTTATTTATTTATTATTAAGGTCATCCAACAGCTTCTGTATATAGCATTTCGTGGGTATAAGTAACAAACAGCCTTAGTCTTATACAGTCGCCAATTACAGGAAAACCAGCATTCAACATAATTAATAACATTAAAACAAAAAATAGTATTACAAAATTAACTTAAATCTATTGAAATTAAATTATTAAATTATTACTAAAATTAAATTATAAAGATTTGAGTAAACCTTCCATTGCATATTAAATTCTAACCCATTAAAAAGCAATACATTTCATTTCAACATTTAACACAACAAACGTGATTTTTTTACGGATCCCTTCGTGCGAGAGTCTGACTCACACTTGTCTGGTTTTTTATTGTTGAACTAGCAGTAGCGCGGGGGCTACGCTCCCGTGAAGTTTTTCACGATTAAAACATAATCCTCTTTCTTTTGTAGTCGGGTAGAGAAACCTATCACCTTCATAAAGCTTCAAGTAACTTCCATACCAAGTTTGATCCAAATCCACCAAGTACTTTCGAAATCCAGCGCGTTTAAACAAACAAACTTTTCCACTTTATAATATTAGTAAAGATTCAATTCAATTTATTATTATTTATTATTGTACATTACATGCATAACCTAAGTACTAAGGAGGATGGCAAGACTGGACCCAGATTATTTATAAATTAATGAAGAGTCATCCATTTGCAAATTCACATTTATTATAATTAAGAGTTTGTAAGAAAATTATATAAAAAATATTGAGTCAGAAAAGATTTTTATTTACTTAAAAATAAGTCATCATGCAGTTACTAAACGCACCGTGTTACGTATTACATTTCAACCTAATCATTACATGATTTACGTTCTTAAACTGATTGCATCAATGTAAAATTCAAAGGCGAATTACTGCCTCCTAAATTAGACCAAGAGTCTATGTTTTAGGAGCGAAAAAGGGTATATCAATCAATCAATCAATCAATTTATATATTTCAGGCAACTTAGCCCATACAAATAAAATACATCCTATTACAATAAATAACTATAAATAAACTAATACATATATATATCACTTAACCAAAACTTATAAAAATAAATATATACATACCAAGTGCACGGCTTCTTTGGATGATAACAAACGATATAGCAAGGGTTTTGCAATCCTATGTCTACATGTGTGGAACTTATTAGAAATTTCAATACTCGTACATTGATACCAGAGACCGAATTTTTCAAATTAAGAAGAACGAAGAGAATTATTGTTTTATTGGCAAGTGACGTGGAAAGTGATGACCCTCATAGTGCTGTGACACGTTTGTTATTATTGGTATTCAAGAAACATACGAAACCAACAATTTGGGTTCAATTCTGTGAGTCACTTATTTTGAGCTGAAACTTTGCATAGAGACTCCATACCAGATGTTGTCTTCAGTCCTTTTGGATAGATATGGAGTTTCCGTTACACGTTGTATAGGGCTTTGGAATATTATGCAAATACTTAGATGGCTTTAAACCACGACTTCATTCGTGTGGGACGTTATCCCGCGTGAATTCCAATCCTGTGGAATTTCCGGGAAAAAAGTAACCTGTGTTATTCCAGATTTTCAATTATCGAAATACCAAATTTCATTCACATCCGTTCTGTAGTTTATGCATGAAACGGTAATAAACATCCATTCATCTTCACAAACTTTAATATTTATAACATTAGAAAGATAAAAAGATAAACTCGCGATTAACCGCCCTCTCACCTGCAAACCCAGTTTTACAAAATGGCAGCCTTGCATAGCCAATAAATATAAAAATAGATTTGATATTGAGGTTTCCAATTATAGATTTGCTATTTTTGAATGGAAATGTTTATTTTTAGAACTTCTTTCTTTACAATGTTTTTTATTGGTAATAGGCTCGCGTTTGACCACCATCTCACTTGATGGTAAGCAATGATGTGGTCGAAGGATGAAACATGCTGGCCCGGAGATTTGCTCGTTGTAGTGATGAAGTCAAAATTACGTTGTTTAAGGCCTATTGCCAGACTTTCTACACGAGCAGTCTCTGGGTCAAGCATACCAAGAAGGCGCTGGATGTCTTGCGCATCCAATACAATAATATCTTCAGAATGCTGTTGAGACTTCCCCGCTTCTGTAGTACGTCAGAGATGTTTGCGAAGACGCATACAGATGGTTTCCACGCCATCATGCGCAAAAAACTCTGTTCGCTGGTCAGCAGAGTGCGGGCAAGTAACAACAGCATTCTGTCGACTGTGGCGGAGAGATTAAACTCTCCTTTCATGATTCACTTTATGGGAATGACTATCAACCGGGGCACGTTTCCCATAAATTGATGGTCCTTCCCATAAAGCTAGTTATAATTTTATTTGTTAATATTATGTACTAACCCTAGCATAATGAGGAGTGGCTAGATCGGCGTCACGGCGTCCTGACCTACCGCATGACGCAGGTCCTCACCGGACACGGAAGTTTCGGGAGGTACCTGTGTCTGATGGGTAAGGAAGAGACGCCTGGGTGTCACCACTGCGAGGGTCGCCCTGAGGACACAGTCGAGCACACGGTGCAGGACTGCCCAGCTTGGGCAGAGCACCGACGTGTCTTCACGGCGACAATAGGCGGAGACCTCTCGCGCCCGGCCTTGGTCGAGGCCATGCTGCGGGGCGAGAGGGAGTGGGAAGCGGTCGCCTCCTTCTGCGAAGCAGTCATGCTTCCGAAGGAGGAGGCGGGCCGCGAGAGGGAGAGGATGGCGTCCTCCCTCCAGCCCAGCCGCAGTGGTAGACGCCCACGGCGTCGGACGTCGGCCGACGATCTCCGGCCACCGTAGGCGCGGGCATGCGGACAGCGAGTAAAGGGCAACTCGCTGTCCGACCATGGACCATGCCCGGGTCGACGGCGCGTCGTGTTCCACGCGCGCCTCAAAGAGCGTCAGCAACATGACGAGGCCCCCTCTGCAGAGGGCCGAAGCCCGCCGGGGTCGTGGGACTCATCCCGTTACCGTGGCCCCGGTATGTAAAGGGTTATTGAAGGAACACCGTGGATTTTAGTCAGTAAAAGTCTGACAGTCCCTCCCACCCTGCCCGGAGTGGGAGGACTTATTTGATAATTTTACCACGTTAAAAAAAAAAAAAAAGCATAAGCAGTATACTAACACATCTATGGATTTTTAATTATCCGAAATAAAGAAAGAATTTGAAATTTGAAACACGCTTACCTAGAAGTAACCTATTCACTCTTGACTTAAAGTCCCTCAGGTTATAGCTATCAGGAAACACAGACTCCGGCAGGGAATTACATTCCTTAGCTGTACGCACAATGAAAGTATTCACAAAACGTTATGCAAGAAAGCTAAATAGTAACAGCCCAATAAGCAACGCTTTTCAAGGTCGTTTCATGGATGGGTGACAATCTTTACTTGTCAAGATTCCTTCGTGCCTCTAAAATCATCTTAAGTCGTTCGTTTTGCCCAAAACTCCATCCTTGTGTGTCGGATTGCCGTCCCAACGTTCTATGAGGGTGATGCAAGAGATCTGCGTCTGCCCATAATGCTTGTGCATTTCATTCATTCTTTTATTGTTTATTTATTATTATACTTTATTATACACCCTATAAACTTAAGGATACAAATAATAAAACTAGTGTACAATGAAGTATGTCGCTTAGTGAAGTACGTCGAGAAACTTCGACAGAAATCTAGAATGTTCGAGACACTAACGCCATGTAGTGGCAAGTAGCAGTACTGAGTATAATTAGTCAAGACACTAACGCCATCTAGCGGCGAGTAACAGTACTGAGTATCTCGAGTAGCTTCTGGAATATTCTTGGCAGTGTAGGCGGTGAGTCGTCTTTACAAGAATGTTCTAGTACCCATAGACCGAGGTATAAATAGATCGCAGAGGAACGCAGACAGCAGTCTTATTTCAAGATACGACGCGATATAATTCGAAGCTTTACAAGTGAATTTCGATGCGATTTAAGTGTTAAGTGACAAGTATTGTACTGTGAATAACTGTGTTGATTTTTGTTTTGTGTTAATTTAAGTAAAGTGTTAATTTTGGTGTAAATTATTTTGATCCCGAACCCCAGCTCCTTACTTTAAGTTAGGTATTTTTATATTTTGTTAACGCAACCCTGGTCTCCAAGATACAGGCGCCACGCCGCTTAGTTTGCAGTTTGATATCCTTTTTAATAAAAATTAGTTTTGTTACAAACAAGAATATACTCGTAATGTTTATTGTTTAGGTTAAGAAAATAACTGTAACTCTGTTCCATTATTCTTATTCTTGTTTCATGCGGTAAATTGCAAGCATCACACTACGGATCATAATTTATCGATAGATTACAATCTAGCGAGATCTATTCTAATACTAGCTGTCCCGACGAACTTCACACCGCCATATTTGACTAACGAACAGCAATTTATTTTTATATATAAGAAGAAGATAACTGTTTTTGCATTTTTACGGTAACACATCCATCTTTTCTTTGTATAATATATAATATAATAGGTTTATTTCTATTAATATGTTTATAAAGACGGCAAGTACAATATACACATAATATGCATAAATTATACATAAACTGGCTCCAAAACTTTGCTCTTATCAACGTTTAAACCCAACCCTCTTTTAACAAGCATTCGTTCGCGTGGGAAGGTTTTCCCGCGTAAATAACGATCCCGTGGGAATTCCGGAATAAAAAGTAGCCTATGTGTTATTTCAGAATATCAACTATCTACTTACCAATTACATTCAGATCCGTTCAGTAGTTTTTGCGTGAAAGAGCAAAAAACTTACATATATACTCACAAACTTTCGCAGTAAGAAGTAAGATAAGATTCATGTTATTTATTAAAGATGGTCCCTAATGGTGAACGCAGACCTAGCCGCACCGCAGTCCCTACAGTCCCCGCAGTCATCGCTTTTTGTTAATGGCCTCGCACATCTATCCGCGCCGCAGTCGCTGCAGTCATTCCCGTCAGTGTTGCCAGATTTTTTAAAGCATTATCTATCCGAAGATTTAAAAAATCTGTATAAAATCTGTATTTGGTATTGGTATTTTGCTCTTTTGTGCAATTATATCTGTAGTTGCTATAATAGGGAATAAGCAAGTAATTATTTATACGAGAATAAGTAATTTTATTATAAACCGTTGACAGAGATTCTCTGTCTACTTTATAACTCTGGCAACACTGCGCGCCGTGGATGCGAATGACGTCATCCGCGCTGCGTGCGGGTGACGTCATCAGCTGCGGCTAGGGGAGTTCGGTCATTTCAGGGACTGCGGCGACTGCGGCGCGGGTAGGTGTGCGAGGTTGCATAGAACTTCATATAAAGAATTCAAATGCAAAGACTGCGGCGCGTGCGGTGCGGCTAGGTCTGCGTTCACCATAACTCTACACATCCGCTTAAGGACGTTGTCCCACCGCCGACGATGAACGAGTAGCGAGTAGAGCTAGCATCTAAAAACGAGTTGACGAGTAGCGAGCAGCGAGCGTGTAGTTCCAATAGTTTTGGCGCTGGGCTATAAGCGAGTGGGCGAGTGCGACGGGCGATTACTCGATAGTTGGTCCGCTGGACCGCTAGTTGGTCTCTAGGCGTGAGTTCTGATCGCCTAGCGAGCATCGCTGAGCGAGTATTATCTTTGACAGCTCTTGTGGCTCAGCGACAGAACTAGTGAAGCGAGTAGTCGCCGGCAGTGTGAAAAATCAGAGAGCAACTATTAATATATGCATCTCTTTCGTTTACACGGGATGTATATTTTATTGTGCGTTTCTTGAGCGAGTAAATCGCCGAAAGTAAGTCGTTTTCTCGCCGGCAGTCGGACAACTACCTAAAAACAGAGGAACCATGACGCGAAAGAGTGTGACGCAAGACGTTTTATTGCAAGTCATTTTTATAATGTTTTGTTTTTGTTATTGCGGTTTTTTTGCAGCGAATGTAACATAATTTCAAAGTACAGAAAATTATAAAAAATTAAGGAAACGCAAGGCTTCCACGGTCAATCCATTTTTGTTACGGATGAGCTCGTTCTAGACCTCGATCTCGCCTGATGGTAAGCGATAGATGTGTTCTACGATGGAACGAGCAAACCCAAAAGATGCCTTTTCACTCTAGCCATAAAGGCAGATGGGTCATATGTGGATATTGTTTTAAAAAATAACTTCTTCACATCTAAATAATTTCTGGTAGAGAATGCCTTGCTGCATTAAGTCCGCCCATGTAACACTATTGTACATAAAGTTTAAATAAATAAATCTATATATTCTACTTCCTATCCTACTAATCGAAAGTTTGTGAGGATGGATGGATGTTTGTTACTCCTTCACGCAAAAACTACAGAACGGATCCGAATGAAATATGGTAAGTAGATAGTTGACATCCTGGAATAACACATAGGCTACTTTTTATCCCGAAATTCCCACGGGATCAGGATTTGCGCGGAAAAATCTTCTCACGCGTACGAAGTCGCGGGCAAAAGCTAGTCTATAATACATATAATAAAACAGTAAAGTGTGTCTGTACATTTAAATTTTATACAAAAATAATAATTGAGGTAGGTTAAGAAACGGCAACATGGCAAAAAAATAAAAAAGTCTGTCTGCCTGTTTGTCTGTTTGTACACGCTAATCTCCAGACCTACTGGATGGATTTTAATGAAATTTGGTAAGTACATAGTTGATATCCTGGAATAACACATAGGCTATCTTAAGCTACCATAGGCTATCTTAAGCTATCATAGGCTAGCTTTTATCCCGGAATTCCCACGGGATCGGGATTTATGCGTGATATCCTCCCACGCGAACGAAGTTGCGGGCAGCGGCTAGTAACGAATAAACATAAAACGGGATATAGTTATTGTTTCAAGTTTCCGATATTTCGGCACTGTTGCTAGCGCCACGATCACGGACGGTACTGTAAGAAGTCATAATAATCTGCTAGGCCTTTACCTAATTTACCTTATTTTTATTCATTTTTTTAATTTACCAGTCTAACGGCATGCAGCTGAGTACTATTACCTAGTAGAAGAATTATTTCTATTCTGTTTATATATTATGTTTATCATTATTATATTATATATCATAGAAATGATTGACATCCGTACACTCACCATTAGGACCAGTTGAAAACCAGCGTCGGGCACTAGTTGTCCGGCATTTTGCTGAACTGGGCCTATTTGGCGCAGCCGTGAGTCACACAGTAGTCCTAGATGTGTTGAATTCCATTATTTTTTATGTATAATTTCTTTTAATAATAATAAGATGTTGTTTATTTTTATTTATTTTTTATTTTTTACTGTGTGTACTTGTGGCATGTGTCAATAAACGTTTTTTCTTTCTTTCTTTCTTTCACTTACCATCAGGTGATACGGTGTCAGTAAGACAAGCACAAACCCTTCCTTCTTTCAAAGACGTGGTAAAAGATCTCTATCTCTCTCTTTAATTTGTTACTATTTTTATATATCCCAGCTTTTTTTATGTATATATATACACCGTGTTATTTTAATGGTCTTACAACGGCAGCCCACTTCATGTTCCTTAGTAAACTTTCATTAAAAAAAAAAACATATTTATGAACATTTGAATAATTTAAAATTGAAAATAATATTTATTATTATGACGCTGTTGTGAGCTAGGGTGAGTAACCTCTGATAAAGATGTCACCGATCTTCCATGCCTTGGAAATCGAGGCTCGGTCCCCGCCCGCAACAGGATGTTTCAAACTACGTCATAGAAAACTATGATTGCAAAGGACATTGTTCGATTTTAGCCTATGAACTGATATGAATATAAATTATATATTCATTTCTTTTTATACTGCTCGAAACATATTTGAGTATTCCACGGATACTTGAAATAAATAAATTCAAAATAAAAAGTTGGGTCACGATTAACCAATGCATGGTGCCGTATAAAATGTCTATTGGCCAGCTAGTGTTGACGATTCACGGGATTTTCCCCCGATTTCAGGAAATACGTTGTGAGGATTAAAGCAGAAATTGATAAATTTCGGAATATTTCGGGTATTTTGAACGTATAGATAGAAATAAAAAATAATGATAAAATATTGAATGAGTTACGTTATTAATTTAACCCTAGTAAATAATATATAATCGTCAGCTAATTGAGGACGGGAAATCCCCCCCCCCCCCCCCGCTTCTTCTTTTGCATTTTGTCTCATTCACTTAGTGAAGCTCACATTCGTTTGTTCAATTGACTGATTATTTCTGAATTTGAATTGGTCACATATAAGTACATAATAATATGAATTCAATAAATCAAATAGGCACTTTATCCTATTATTGACAGTAAATAAATGAATATCTAAAAAAAATATTTATTAAAAACAAAAACCAAAACCGGGAATTTCTGGCATGGCATTTGGGTATGATAGCTTTTCATAATTGGTAACACTGGTGTGCTTATACTTCACTTCGTTTGAATTTTTATTGCAACGTTCTTTTCTTTTCGATTTTATATGCGTTTTATGGTTTTATTCTAACAACTTTGACTTAATAACAGAATCTGATCAGATTGCATACTTGGTAGACTCGGCTGTCTGTAAAGGACTCCGTGAATCTTACTACCTGGCTATTTTCGGACTTGATTTCGATGAATTGATTATTTTTGTATCCGAATATTTTTGTATCTGAATTTTTTGTATCTGAATTGATTATGTTTGTATTAAGTGTCCGTTAGTAAAAATTGATTTACTATGATTCCATAAAATATGTAGAGTCTATCTAAGTCATTTTCGATTCAAACGATTCTTAGGCGTAACATGTTTGGAGCCGGAACAATGTCCTTTAACATGAACACAACAACGAGATGGCAATTAAACGCGAGCCTTTGCTGTCTGGTAGAGAATGCCTATAGTATTAAGTCCACCTATGTACTTTCATATGAACATCTATCAAAAAAAAATCCCAAGTATGATACTGCTTACTATCAATATTTTACATAGAGTGACTGCCTAACTGACCTCCCCAACTCAGCCTATCTGACTTCCCCAACTCAGGAAATGGGTTACACGATAAAGGGGTATCAAGACTGGTGTCAGAATTTTCGACTTCTGACTACCCGTAACAACTGTAAAATATGTACAAATGAAAGCTGGGACTGACGGTTTATGACGAAAATATGTTAGCTAATCTCAATTCCACAGCTAAGTACAAATACCACGAAACCATAACCCTTCGTGTTGCACAGTCGAGCAATTACACAGTACATACAAAACGTTGTTCTAACAACCTTGGCATTATAACGCGGCTGTTACCATGTACTGTGGGCCACAGAGCACGGAGACACTCGTAACTCTTAAGATGTAATGTACAGACGCCAGCACATGAAGTTACCCGAAACTGTAAAATTTTCCCAATCAACCTTGAACCTAATTTCTTTAACAATAAAGTTGAAAATCTATTAAAGTAATTTGACATATTGTTGTAGCTTGATGTGCTGGCGTCTGTACCAATACTAACTTATGTAGGTACTCTCATTCATCACACACACATACACAAACATAATCACATATCTTTTTTAAAATAAATGTTCGTGTATTTATCCTGTCATCATCAGCTTAGCCTTTGCCTGATTATGATGGGGTCGCCTACCAGTCTAACATTTTACATAGAGCGACTATCTATTTGACCTCCACAACTCAAAAGCCGGGTAATACAATACCCTTTGGCAAGACTAATGTCAGATATTCTGGCCTCTGACTACTCGTAATGACTGTCTAAGATGTATAAATGACAGCTGGAACCAATGCCTTAACTTACTGTTACGCCAGTCGCTTAGCAAAGCACGTTGAGAAACTTCGACAGAAATCTAGAATGTTCGAGACACTAACGCCATCTAGCGGCAAGTAGCAGTACTGAGTATATCGAGAAAGTTCGACTGACTTCAAATACGTTCGAGACACTAACGCCATCTAGCGTACTGTGTATCTCAAGTAGCTTCTAGAATATTCATGGCAGTATAGGCAGTGACTCGATTGTACAAGAATGTTCTAGAACATAGATCGGGGTATAAATAGATCGCAAAGGAACACGGACAAGTAGTCTTATTTCAAGATACGAGGCGATATGATTGAAGCTTTACAAGTGAATTTCGGTGCGATTTAAGTGTTAAGTGACAAGTATTGTACTGTGAATAACTGTGCTAATTTTTGTTTTGTGTTTATTTAATTAAAGTGTTAATTTTGGTTTAATTGGTGTAAATTATTTCTATCCCGAACCCCAGCTCGTAACAGTACTTTCCGAGATACGGCGGATCCGCCAACTTCCAAATTTCGGGCTATTGCTGAGAAATTTCTTATAAAGAAACCCAATAGCACCTTTTAACCCGATCCGAAAAATCAAACCCGAGAGGGCCGAGACCTCATTCTCAGTCGCATAAAATTCATTACTAATACTAATGGATCCTAAATTGTGAGATACATTTGATATACAGGGAAAATGCATGCCATTTTTTACCTAAAAAAATATTACACTGGGACACCAGTGTAATATTTTTCGAGTTTATATAATCAATCAATGAATTTGTATATTTC
Source organism: Tholera decimalis (assembly GCA_943138885.2). Classification (NCBI taxonomy): domain Eukaryota; kingdom Metazoa; phylum Arthropoda; class Insecta; order Lepidoptera; family Noctuidae; genus Tholera; species Tholera decimalis. Next base: position 22,183,495 of record OW964576.2, on the reverse strand, counting down.
AGGCAACATGGTCAGTTTTTTTATTCAGAATGGGCTCGCGTTTGACCACCATCTCACCTGATGGTAAGTGATGATGTGGTCGAAGATGGAGCACGCTTACATAGAAGAAACCTATTCACTCTTGACTTAAAGACCCCTAGGCTTTTGGGAAACACTTCGGGAAACACAGACTCCGGCAGGGGATTCCACTCCTTAGCCGTACGCACAATGAAGATATTCCCAAAACGCTTTGTGCGTATGGGTGGGATGTCCACCATGTAAAGATGTCGCATCGCTGTTTCTCTTGTTGTCCGATGATGGAACGGGCTTGGTGGAATTAGATTGTGTAATCGCACACTCCCGGAAATGTAACCGACAGAAAACCGACAGACTTGCAACTCGTCATCGACATACAATTAAAATACGTATACGTACGTCATACGTATTGTTCAGACAGATTCCAGTCCCACGACATACGATGCACATTATAATTAGTATAATGACCCGTTTCCAGGTTTATTACTTTCTGTATATTTTTACCTTTACCTAAATGCATTTAAATGCTGGTTGTGTCATTCAATACCCATGTATCGGTCATTACACTATTGACATTGATAAGGAGAACTAATTACCTTAGATCATTAGAAAGACACATAAGCATCTTTTACCCATGTTTGCTAAAGAAATAAATGATTTTAATTTGAAATGTTTTCATGCTTAGTTATTTATCACGCTTTTTTCTTTGCTATCGGGGGGGGGGGGGAGGCGCGAGGGCTTAGAGACTTTACATCACTTTAACAAATCCGGTGATCATCACCAGCACGGTATCTGCATAACCACACGTTAATTCTCACATTGTTATAGCTAAGTATACACAGATACTTCCATCACCATAGGTCCTCACGTACCCACACACACGCATACGCTCACACACACATATACACATACAATCACACAAACCCACAACCACAAATGCGCACACAACAGAGACATACATACACACAGTACCTACTTCACACAACATATGTATAACCTCGTGCTAATTTTTTAATTTTTGTATAGAACCCAAACTTTGTTATTAGGTTCCACAAAATACAACATACACATCGAGATAATTATTTGATTACGAAGCAATAGCAGAACACTGACTTCTAATTCACAGGTTTACCCTTTCTTTTTTTTTTTTTAATGTGGTAAAATTATCAAATAAGTCCTCCCACTCCGGGCAGGGTGGGAGGGACTGTCAGACTTTTACTGACTAAAATCCACGGTGTTCCTTCAATAGCCCTTTACGTACCGGGGCCACGGTAACGGGATGAGTCCCACGACCCCGGCAGGCTTCGGCCCTCTGCAGAGGGGGCCTCGTCATGTTGCTGACGCTCTTTGAGGCGCGCGTGGAACACGACGCGCCGTCGACCCGGGCATGGTCCATGGTCGGACAGCGAGTTGCCCTTTACTCGCTGTCCGCAAGCCCGCGCCTACGGTGGCCGGAGATCGTCGGCCGACGTCCGACGCCGTGGGCGTCTACCACTGCGGCTGGGCTGGAGGGAGGACGCCATCCTCTCCCTCACGCGGCCCGCCTCCTCCTTAGGAAGCATGACTGCTTCGTAGAAGGAGGCGACCGCTTCCCACTCCCTCTCGCCCCGCAGCATGGCCTCGACCAATGCCGGGCGCGAGAGGTCTCCGCCTAACACAGGTTTACCCTAGTTTAGGAGACAGGGTTTCCAATGTTTAAGACACATTTTTGAAACCCCAAACTGTGTTATAACCTAATTAATAAGTAACTATATAACAAAGGCTTTTTTGGTGTTCAATTAAGTTATTATTTCCCTACGTTGAACCGCCAGTCCCGGCTGTCATTTATTCGTCTATAACAGTTATTATGCAGTCAAAAGCCAGAAAATATGTCACGAGCCTTGCCAAGGGGTTTCGTGTTACCCAGCTAATCAGGGCCGTATTAACCATTAGGCGGAGTAGGCAACTGCCTAGGGGCCCCGCATCAAATAAGGGCCCAGGCCCAGTGCATGCACCAAGAAAACATGTTTCTTCGAACGAGTATTTGATGTGCGTGTGAACTTAGTGACCTTACTGTTATCTCACAAAATACAAATCGTTAGATTTAGTAGTAGAATTAAAACAATTTTAGAACGAATTTGGAAATAAGTAAACAAATATATTAAAAACCACAGCCCTTAATGTGCGTTTCCTCAGTTCACACATGATTTGGTCTGTCAAAGTAAGAAAAGGGGCCCCGAGAATGCCATTGCCTTAGGGCCTCTCACAGGGTTAATCCGGCTCTGCAGCTCAGTAGCTGCAGAGCCGGATTTTAGTCAGTAAAAGTCTGACAGTCCCTCCCACCCTGCCCGGGGTGGGAGGACTTATTTGATAATTTTACCACGTTAAAAAAAAAAAAAAAAAAAAAGCAGGGTTCATGTATGAAACCTATGTGATATTACACAAGCAGTATCATTAGAACTTTAAACGGGATAATTATCATAATGTATTAGTAGGAAGACGTACAAAGATATTCGATAACGGAAATCGTATTATGGAAATCAAGTGGAATTGGGCAGGTGATAATAGGTGGAGTAAATTTTTGACCGAGTGGCGTCCAAGGTCTGGTAAGAGGAGAGTTGGTCGCCCGCCAGCGAGATGGGCAGACGAGATTGTTGACATCGCGGGTATACCTTGGATAAGACTGGTACATGAACGTGGAGCTTGGCACAAGCAAAGGGTGGCCCAATACCCAGCAGTGGGTGAAGTCAGGCTGTGGATGGTGATGATGATTAGTTAGTGACCATGTTAGCTTAAAAACTGATACAAGGTGTAACAGATTAAGCGCAATACCTCAGACACCTCAATTAGAATATTAAATTGTAAGTCTAAAATAACATCCAACTAAATAAATTGAAACCAAACCTTGATATTTTTTATAAAATAATTATCCTTACTAAACGTATGTGCAATTGAGAAAAAATACAGAATCCAACTGTACGAGGATCACCGCTGTGAGGGGTTGTGTCCCTCTGAGGTGCGTGTCTTCACTGATGGTTCCAAAACAGGTACTGGTACGGGTGCAGGAGTCTTTTCGGAGGATCTCAACATTCGTATAGCCAGACCTTTGGGGGTCTACAACACAGTGTTCCAGGCCGAATGCCTGGGCATCTCACTGGCAGCTTCGGCCATCATAAACAGGGAAGTTAAGGACCACTCAATACGTATACTTTCGGACAGCATGGCGGTCCTGCAAGCACTGAACAGCCACATAGTTAACTCCGGGCTGATCTTGGAGTGTCACAATCTCCTTAACCAGGTTGGTAGACACAACAATATAACCATTCAATGGATCAAAGGACACAGCGACTCCCGAGGCAACGATGCAGCGGACGAACTCGCTAGAAGGGCGTCGAGTATGGCGATTATGGGACCCGAACCCATTGCACCACTCCCCTTCGGTTATCTGCGTCACCTGGTAAGGAAACGCACCAGAGACCTACACCACAAACTATGGGTGGACCATGGTGAGTGCAGGCAGGCCAAAGAGGCTCTCCCGACCCTTGATGGCCGCTTGTCGAAACAGACTATCTAAACCGCAAATGCGGCTGGTGACAGCCGCCCTAACCGGTCATGGATCATTTAATAAACACCTCTATTTAATAGGAGTCACAGACAGCCCACTCTGCAGAGCCTGCATGGAGGAGGACGAAACAGCAGCACACCTGCTACTAAGCTGCCCTGTAGTAGCGGATTACAGGACTAAATACTTCGGCAACCCAGGTACCCTCCGAGAAATGGTAAGCAAAACAAGGGCGTTGCTCGCCTTCCTGGAGGAACTGGCATGGATTGAGTGAAGAGAAATCTTACCCCTCACGCAAAATACGCGCATGGTCGTGGAGTTGCGGACACCTGCCCGACATACATACATACATACATACATACATACATAAACGTATGTGCGTCATACAATATCCTTACGCAGACGCCTACACTCATGCAATGTTAGCGGCCAACACGCACACGAGCGCATTTCCTTGGATTGTATTCATTTATCATGATACTGTGTTTAAAAAATGAAAGATTCTTCCGTTAAAATTCAACACCTATTTTTTATGACAGAAATCGGTTCAGAAGCTGATTCTGAAACAACTACTTACAGAGTGACAACGTTTATTCTGTTACACTTTGTATAGACAAGCAGGTTGACAAAATGGCGTCTGTTTCAGCTTTCCATGCTCTGTGGTTAGGTATGTCGATGCGCTCTCAGAGTTGGATGGATGCTTCTCAATGCTATTGTGCAATTGAAAAGTACACATGTCGAGTTTGTTTATACTATACACTTACGATGGTAGTGAAATATTGCGGAATTTGTTAAGAATATTCTAGAAAGAGTCTCGTATATGATTAAAGAAATATTTTTCAAAAACTTGAACTTCAAGGATGTTATTAACTGACAAATCCGTGTTAGATATATTTGTGGCAGTTTCCTTAAAAGATCACAACAGACGTCAAACAAACTCAGAGGTCAACGTCTCTAAGTTCGTTTCGTGTTTAAACATTTATATGAACCGTGTAAAATCAAAATATTTTATTTCATAAAGACCTACATGAGCACTCATAAAACGTCAGAAGCTAGGGCACGGTTCGAAATTGTCGATTCATATGAAGGAAAACGGGCAAGAAACTCCACGGTTACTGTTTTCAAAACATTTTAATATTGTCTTTGGACTTTGGAGACTTTAGACTTGTTTACTGTGCAAATGTTTCTGCAAATAAGTTTATGATCACTTTATTAAAATTCTTAGTTGATGCATTAGATTTGTGACACATTTAATTGTAATTATTGTCCTATGTTATTGATTATTTATATTGATTTGTTTAATTGTAATTTTTAATTTCTATATGATTTGATACTGTTGGTTTTTGTTTCATATTATTTCAATTTTATTTTGACGCTAATGTTTCCTATTTTTCTGTGTTTTGAATAATGTTGCCCAACTTGTTAATCAACAATTTGGGGTCAATTCTGTGAGTCACTTATTTTGAGCTGAAACTTTGCATAGAGACTCCATACCAGATGTTGTCTTCAGTCCTTTTGGATAGATATGGGGTTTCCGTTACACGTTGTATTGTTATGTTCAATTAATATTATGTTTGTACACTGACAGCCCTTAATCTGTCTCCTTTAAGTTTGTCCATCCAAAGGAGAGATCGCCTTGTGCGATAAGACCGCCCATTGTACACTAGTTTAAATTAAACATAAAATATACTTTCACAAAGTTTCCATAATCAAGTTTTATAGGTATGAGAGGACAGTATACACCAATTAACATATCATCATCTACTTAGCCTTTTTCCAACTATGTTAAGCTAGGCTTCGTGTCTAACTGGATGCAGCTGAGTACTAGTGTTGTACATGGAGCGACTGTGTATCTGACCTCCACAACCCAGTAACTGGGTAACACGATACGCCCAGCAAGGCTAGTGTCAGATTTTCTAGCTTCTGGCTACCCGTAATTAACATAGTAGGTATAATATAATTCATTGACGGGGCCCGATAGCCAGCTTACGGGGTTGCGGGATTGTTTTAACGAGATACAACGGCCCCCGAACGCAAAAGCAACTGAAGAAACAGGGTGGGTTATTAGTCAGTAAAAGTCTGACACACCCTTTCACTCTACCCACAGCGGGACCATTTGATGATTTTTCCACCCAGAAAAAAAAATGTTTTAATATAATTACTAAAACAACTCTAAAAACTATAGTGTTCCCGCATTCACATTAAATAAACCGGTCAAGTGCGTGCGTCTTACCATCAGGTGTGACCAAGATTAAGAGCGAGCTTAGCTAAAAAACAAACTACTCTGTTTTACACAAATTAGAACTTGATCTGAATATTTTTCCATTGAATTTATCCGAAAGCGAGTAGAATACAGTTGGTCGACTATTACTCCTAAATTTGTGAACCCAATTTAAGTCTAATAGTTTTCCTATCCTATTTTCAAATTCGTTATAAGTATGTAGGTACTTCTACCGTGATGTTTGAATAAACTTCAACCACTTAGGCGGTGGGAGGAAAGTGTAAATTGTCGTTAGAGTCAAGTGTGAGGGACACTTGACTCTATATTTCGCAAACGAAACATCTTTCTAGACTCCCATAATTACGATACCCCATACCATGTGGTAGACGAGATAAAAAACACTCCCTCTTTACGTTTAGGGGGAGTAACATAAAAAAATAGTTTATGATTTTTTTATCACTATATCGGCGTCATTAATATGATATATACATCCATGCCAAATTACAGCGTTTTAATACCAATAGTTTCTGAGCTAAGCCGCGGACAGACGGACGGACATGGCGAAACTAGGTAGACGGGTTCCTTGTCGACTACGGATGCCTCAAAAGGAACTTCATATTTAAAACCACGGAAAACATCTATAGCTACGAACCAACCGCTACCACCAAAGAAGACTGTTATAAAATTTGCAAACACTAGTGACCTACTGAGCTACAAAACTTTTTGAGCATAAACTAATTGAGAAATATTCAATGAACTGAAGTGGGTTACTTCATTTTACGCCGTAATGAAATTCGAGTGTTTGTTCTGAGTTAGGTAACGGTATATTTCCAGATCTAAACATTATTTATTCGTGTTCATCTATGCTAATATGATATCATCTCCTTTTCCCAAATATGTTGGGTCCAATCTAACCGAAGCTTCCGGTCTAACCGTGTTTTATATGCAGCGACTGCCTAGCTGACCTCCACAACCCAGTAACTGGGTAACAGACTAGTTAGCATAGCGGGAGTCCCACCCGGCTAAGAATGAAAGGTTGTATGAAAGAAAGATAAAGTATGAGGAATGAAAGTACGAGAGGAATAAATGATAGAACTGGAATGAATGAGAAATTTAGATATACAAGATCCTGGCGTTTCCATGACCGGGGAAAAGTAAAAAATCAAAACCCAGTAACTGGGTAACCCCTTGGCTAGACCAGTGTCAGATTTACTGGCTTTGACTACCCGTAATGACTGTCAAAGATGTCCGAATGACAATCGGGACCAACGGCGTTACGTGTTTTCCGAAACACGGGGGTATGACACCGCTAATTTTCAAACTCCGGGCTACTACTGAGAAATTCCTTACAGGAAAACCCAATAGAAGTTACATATTCACTCTAGACTTAAAGATCCCCAGGTTTATCTATCAGGAAACACAGACTCCGGTAGAATTCCACTCTTTAACTGTGCGCACAATCATTATTTTAAATAGATATAAGAAATATTATAATTAGTTACTTGACATTATATTAGATTGGAAAATCTATGATTACAAATTTAACATGGACACAACAATGAGATGGCAGTCAAACGCGAACTTTTCATAAATAAAAAACCGGCCAAGTGCGATTCGGACTCGTGCACGAACGGTTCTATACGGATCTATAAAAACGGCAAAAAAAACATGTTTGCTCTATGGGAGCCCCCCTTAAATATTGATTTTATTTTGTTTTTAGTATTTCTTGTTATAGCGGCAACAGAAATACACAATTTGTGAAAATTTCAACGGTCTAGCTATCGCGGTTCTTGAGATACAGCCTGGTGACAGACAGACTGACGGACAGACAGCAACGTCTTAGTAATAGGGTCCCGTTTTTACCCTTTGGGTACGGAACCCTTAAAAGTATATAATTATGTTTTGTTCATCTTTGTTTTGTTTTGTAATTCCCATGTCTGGTCCTTCGCTGTCTGGTAGGGAATGCCTATAGTATTAAGTCCACCTCTGTACTTTCATGTCAACATCTATCAAAGCTTTTTCCCAACTATGGTACTACTTAACATCAATATTTTACATAGAGCGACTGCACAGGTTACACGATAAAGGGGTATCAAGACTAGTGCCAGAATTTTCGACTTCTGATTCTGACTTCTGACAACTTCTACCCGGAAAGCCTGCAATACATGTTGGCCGAGCGTTGTCGAGTGAAGGCCAATACCAACATGTAGACAGTATATTTGCCTTGTCTTGCTATCGCTCGATGTCACTTGCCTAGTTGGCCGAGTGGAGGCCAGCGCCAACGTGTATAGAGCTCATTTGGTGCAACTTGTTTTCGCTCGGCGTTGCTCGTGATCACTTGCCTCACTTCGGATCGGTGTCGGTTTTTGGTCACAAATCAAAGGCGCTCGCCTGCACTCGGCCAACGTGTGGGCAGCTCTACAGACCCTCTTCTACATTGGTCGTCTGCATTGGCGTTCGACGAACTTGTCGAACGTGTGGACATTATTTCTTGCCTTGTACCTATTTGTCAACGCTCGCGTTGGCCTACGCTCGGCCAACATGTATTGCAGGCTTAACAACTGTGAATTAAGACAGCTGGGACTGACGAGTTAACGTGCTTTCTGAGGAATCTTGACATGTTAAAATGATTACCCATCCACAAAGTGACCTCGCAAGCGTTGCTTATCTTTGAAAATCGAATAGTACGGTTGTTGACATTTAGGTACAATCTTTGTTACATTAATTTTAAAAGCAAAACAAACTTAATGGCGGTTTTTTAACAAAAAATTCGAGGTTAGATTTTTCGTATTTACTCGCTTAAAAGAGTAAATAAACTTAACACTTAATATTTTAAATAATTAAATTGAAATAAAATTGAAATTGAATTAAGTAAACAATGGCTGTTTTTATAATAATTCTCACGAAAACATTTAAAAGTGCAGTCATAATTTAACATTTTAACAGTGCAATTTAAGAGATTCCTGTTTCATTATACTACACAAGCCGTGCCCGCGAGTTTTCTCGCGCGTGCTCTTCGTATTTAGGAAGAAATTTTGATATAAAGTATGTACATAAGTACACAAACTCACTAATGTATGTAGGTACTCATCATGATTATGTCATGACTTACAAAATTACGAAGAATTAATGTACGAAAAAAATTGAATTTAAAGAAAATGACTTGTTTTGTGATGTTCATCAGTAAATATAATCAAGTTTTTTTTTCCATGCCATCATGCGCAAGCGATGCGCTTCAATCATGCGCAGGGTACGCGTCAGCCCCAACAGCATCCTGAACACTACAGCGGACAAGTGGGACAGCCCCATACTGAGACATTCGATACGTCTTCATGCCTCTGTGGCGTTCATTAATTAGTTGTTTTCTTTTTGTGGTAGTTTTAAGTACTAAAATTAGTTTTATAAGTTGTTTGTGAACTAACCAAATGGATTCTGTCCGAAATAAAACAATTTTATTTATTTATTTTGCTCCAAAATTTTTGTATCAGATTCATATTTGTTTTGTGCAAATATGATCATGTTTCTGAATTTCGCATTAAACTTAAGTGGCTACCTATCCGCCGTCGCCGGAATGCACATATTTTATCATTACTCTACAGTATTCTCTTCAATCGAACAACTCCTTTTTATCTCAAAGAACATTTTAAGTTCCTTCATGACACACATGTTAGAAATTTGAGATCATCGGAGAATTTGAGACTTTCAATGCGTGCACATTCCACTAAATTTCTTGGCTCTTCATTTACGGTGCAAGCTGTTCGTTTATGGAATGCATTGCCGATGTCAGTAAGACAAGCTCAGTCACTCGCTACTTTTAAGAGCTCGGTTGCTAATCATTTTCTTTCAAATTTATGATTATTCCTTTGTTTTATCTCAATATGATGTTAAAGAACACATTATATTTATGTATAATTACTTATGCATTGTATTGTATTTATATATTTGTATATATATTATTTTCTGTGTTATGAGTATATTTATGTGGTACACTAATTTAGCCCTCCCCACTTTAATTAAAGTTTTGAAGGTCCTTCCAAAGGTTGTCTGGAAAATATCGCTTTTAGCGATAAGACCACCATTGTAACCATTTAATTAAGAAATTATTTTAAATAGGTGTGTTTAAATTTTGGTGTACAATGAAGTATAATTATTCTATAAGAAGTGTATTCAATGAAGTATAGTATACCTACAGCCGCAGCCATCTGTGCAAGAAACAGGACTTCCGCAGATCCACACCAACACGACTCATAGTTTGTCCCCGAGCTTTATTTACAGTCATGCCAAATCTTACATTTATGATTTACCTACTGAGAACTGATAATTATTTGAGATAAGCGGTATTCGGGGAATGAACACACGCTTTCCAACACCATATCCTGTTAATATTTGTGTCTCTATCACGTTCCGTTGAAGTGAAGTCACTTTTAAACGTGTGCAATTTATTTATTTATTAGAACTTTATGCAACACAAATAGTACAAAAGCGGACTTAATGCTTTAGGCAGTCTCTTCTCTACCAGTCAACCGTTTGGTTGAATTAAATTTCTCACTAAAATTATGGGAACACCGACTTTTAATTTGATAACATGTGCCGAAGTTCGTTTTAATAGGATAAAAAATAAATTTTAATAAATTTTGGTTTCTCGTCAGATAAAAGTGATCCAATTCTACCAACAAGCAAGATTTCATTAAAAAAAAAGAAAATGTAATGGCCTCGGCCTGAAACTTTAAAAGATGGCATGAAATTTCCTTCTGTTACTTGGTTCGCTATAAAGGATGTCATTTGAAAAACGCTTATGTTCGAATGTTTTTCAGAAAATTATTAGAAAACTCGTGATATCCACTTAATAATGACTTCAAAGGATCCGGAGGATCATCATCAACAACATGAACGAATTGACTCTTTTTGCCATTTAAAGTATGACAGTAATTGCAGCACACATTCATACCATTGACAGAATTGATTGAATTGTTGATCGTTCGCGTTTGACCACCTTCTCATCTGATGGTAAGATGAAGCAATTCTACCTAGAAGTAACGTATTCACTCTTGAATTAAATACCCCAAGGTTATAGCTATAGGCGCGAGAACTTGTAATACGGTCTCGGTCAACTGCTAATCTTTCTTCCCTTTACGTAGCTCTTTCCAGAGACAAAGATTCAGCATAACGTTCTCGCCTTGCAACTAAGCGTGGCTCATGTTCTTCCTCGTTTTCTTATGCTCTAACTTGCCTCGTTCGTTTAGAGTTTCTCGAATTTTGAGAAAGACTTGTTTTCTTGCGCCTAAGCATTTTGGTTTTGATTGATTATAATCTCGCGTTTCACCACAATCTCACCTGTTGGTAAGCGATGATGTGGTCGAAGATGGAGCACTCTATTCAAGAAGACCTATTCACTCTTGGTTTAACGACCCCCGGTTATAGTTAAACACAGACTCCGGCAGGGAATAGTACTCCCTAGCTGACAATGAAAGTATTCCCAAAACGTTTACTGCGTATGGATGGGATATCCCTCATGTAGTTTTGTAGACCTTTACTAATGAAGAAAACGACCAAGACGAAGACTGTGCATAGGTTCCGCTATAATTTACTGATTTGTTTGAACATACTTGAAACGTCAATAGCCTAGTGTAAGGTGTCGGACTTGTGATCGAGAGGTGAAGGGTTCGAATCCCACCCATTACATTATTGTCATGAACCTACTCCAGATACAAGCATAATTAGCTTATTTGGATGGGTTTACAAGATTGCTAGAAATGTGAACTGAACTCTCATTGTTAGTTCTGTTTAAAAAACAAAAGAGAACTCACGGGTCCACTGAAGATTTCCTCCAGCCTCTGTTTCGGATTCTTGCCCTTCTTAGACCTCACGAACAGCAAAATCTGATCGATGTCCGAACATTTTCTGAAAGAGATAATTTATGGCGGTTAGTTCCTACTCCTATTTACTGCAATAGACTTAAATAACTAATGATAGTACTACTGAAAGTAATCGTTCGTATTATCAGGTGTCCCGATTAATGCAGGACATCTCGATTTGTTGGGTTTTTCTTTGTGATTTTAATTTTTGCCTTAGCGTCAGTTTTTTTTTAAGTTTTTATAACTATACTACACTTTTTTTTTATTGATAATAGGCTCACGTTTGACCACCATCTTACCCGATGGTACGTGATGATGTGGTCGAAGATGGAGCACACTTTCCTAGAAGTAACCTATTCACTCTTGACTTAAAGACCCCCAGGTTATAGCGATCAGGAAACACAGACTCCGGCAGGGAATTCCACTCCTTAGCCGTACGCACAATGAAAGTATTCCCAAAACGTTTTGTGCGTATGAGTAAGATATCCACCCTGAAACGATGGCGCATCGCCGTTTGTCTTGTAGTCCGATGATGGAACGGGCTTGGCGGAATTAGATTGTGTAATTCCATCGCACATTCCCCGAAATGTAACCGATAGAAAACCGATAGACTAGCAACTCGTAGTCGATGTTCAAGACTCTGGAGCTTTGACTCGACCAGTTATACCTGAGCAGTTTCTCCAGCAGAACCTTCCCCATAAAGCCGGTGCCTCCTGTAATGAGGACCTTCATCCCGGAGAAGGTATCCGCAATCCTGTCGGGCAGCGCGTCCAGCTCAGCACTTGATATTGTGGTCTCCGAAGACATTGTGGTTCTAAGGACAAGGTAAAGAGAAACATAAGTCCATACATACATACAGGGCATATTTATTACTTTTTTTTATATTTTGGTTATTGATTGATATTTTTGGCTTTATCTGCTGGTGTTGCGGTAACTTTTTAAAGAGATACCGCGGGCTCAGATCGCAAGAGCAAATAAAGGAACAAGGCGAGTTTTTAGACAGTAGCAAAAAATCTGACACCATTCAGAGCCATGGGGTGTCGTGTTAGTTACTGGATTGTGAAGGTCAGTATCTTTGTAAAACATTTTTATTCATCCGCATCCGATTAGACTGGTAGCCTATCTCAATATTATAAAAAAAAACTTTTTTGCAAAAAAATAAAACCGACTTCCATATCAAAACACTACAAAGCCAAAAATAATTTTAATTTCGGTAGTCGGTGTTATTGGTTTTGTATTTTCTTTTTTTTCACACCGCCTCCCGAAATTAAAATTATTTTTGGCTTTGTAGTGTTTTGATATGGAAGTCGGTTTTATTTTTTTGCAAAAAAGTTTTTATTTTCGCGCTTTTTAGTGGGTCAATTTGTAATTAATCTAGTTATAAAAGCCAAAATGTCAACTACAAAAAGTAAAAACGCGCGAACAAAAAACACAATATAGAGTAACCGAAAAGATCATCAATGTAAATATTTTTTTAGACTTTTGTTAATTTTTCAGAAACGGCTTGTTCGATGTCGATAAAATTTTCATGGGACCATTTGGGAAGTATACCCTTTCCAACAAAAAAAGAATTTTTCAAATCGGTTGGCGAGCGACGGAGCTATGCCCGAACAAACATAAAAAAAAAAAAAAAAAAAAAAAAACAAACAAACATCCGAATTGAGAACCTCCTCCTTTTTCAGAAGTCGGTTAAAAACTACAGTGGATTACATTCATTACGACCTTGGTTGTAGCGACCATTTGTCTATTACGACGTTAAATCTAAGTCCCTGTCGTTATAACGACTTTGGATCTAACGCCGAGTTCGGGTGTAGCGACCGTTTTTCTAAACTTCTAAACTAATATTATAAAGAGGAAACATTTCTGTTTTTGTATGTTTGTAACGTTTTCACACAAAAACTACTGGACCGATTTCAAAAATTCTTTCACCATTAGAAAGCTGCATCTTCACTGAGTGACATAGGCTATATGAGATCGGGATTTTACATGGGAATACTACCAACGCGAACGAAGTCGCGGGCAGAAAGCTAGTAATGAATAATTTGTAACAAATTCTAAGAAATCCCATGCAGATATTGCGACCGGAGTGAGCCGCCAAAGATACAAAGAGCTTTCTTATCTTTTGTTTACATCCACACAGATGGTCAGCAACTATGGTGACCTTTATATTTTGTTTATAGATATTAGCTAGGTAAGTACATAAGCGTTAAGTATGGTTCGATTTATGGTTCAGTTACAAACCATAAACATGTCTGTATCTTTTTAACTTTGTTTGTAACGATTTCTGGATATAACGTCGAAATTACAGTGGTCCCTTCATCGTCGTTATACCCGAAATTCACTGTAGCTAGCACCCACATGGTATATTCACACTACTAGCAAGTTTGTTAACCCCTCCAACTAAGCTAAATATACTTGTGTTGCTTGTGTATGCTTGTGTGTTATGGGTTCACGGCAATAGTCTAATGTGTAGGTTTCGAAACCGCGCCCTCTCGATCTCAAGTCATTAGGATCTTGACGCTTCAAAAACATAGCTGAAAGACTAAACAGACGATGACAGAATGTATGTGACTAACTACATTTTGCAGCTTCCAGCATTAAGAGCTAAACATGCAATCAAAACACAGAATTTCGACAATAAAAAGAAACCAGAAATCTACAAAAATGTCGGCCTAAATGTGCGAAATATTGCTCACCGCGTCATAACATTTTAAACTCGGCCGCAATATCCGTAATTACAATCCGATGAATGATTGCCCAACGTTGGGCAACGTATGACCTTGTCCAGTAGGCCTTACATGCTACAGATACAAAGAAATTGTGCAGATATATATATTTGACCACCATCTCACCTGATGGTAAGCGATGATGTTGAGATGAAGCTTGCCTAGAAGTAGCCTATTCACTCTTGACTTAAAGACCCCCAGGTTATAGCTATCAGGAAAAACAGACTCTGGCAGGGAATTGCACTTCTTAGCTGTACACACAAAGAAAGTATTCCCGAAATGTTTTGTACGTATCGTAATTGGAATAATGATGTGCAGGACAGGTCAGTGATATGCTAGCGAAGGAGGAGGCTGAAGGTGTGCGGAAGAGGCAACTCTCTTTTTCAAGCCCCAGCCGCCGCGGGAGACGCCCCGGCCGTCGGGGATCGCGAGCCGATCTCCGGCCACCGTAGGCGCGGGCTTGCGGACGGCGAGCAAGGGTAGCTCACCGTTCAGTAAGGACCAAGCCCGGTTCAGCGACGCCGGACGCGTCGTGTTCCGCGCGCGCCTCAAAGAGCAATCAGCAGCATTGATGGGGCCCGTTAAAGCCGTTGCCTGCCGGGGTTGCGGGAATATTCCAACGAGATACCACGACCCCGGAACGCGAGAGTAACTGAAGGAACAGAGTGGGGTTTTTTCAGTAGATGTGTTCTCGCTACCGTTACTAAGAACGAGAGAAGTTATTTGATGATGTAATCCCCGAAAAAAACAAATTTAGTGAGATTCAATAGTTGCATTGCACGTAAAAGATCGCTTTTAGCGATAAGACCGGTCATTATATCACCCTGTTTAGTTGTTACGTCTTTATTTGATACTAGCTATTTTCCCGCGTAAATCCTGATTCCGGATACGAATTCTGGGATAAAAAGTATTCCAGGATGTGCGAAGCCTATGTGTTACTCCAAAATGTCAACTATCTACTTACCAAATTTCATTAAAATCCGTCCAGTAGGTCCGGAGATTAACGTGTACAAACAGACAAACAGACAGACTTCTTTTCATTTTACATTGCCATGTTACCGTTTCTTAAACCTCAATTATTATTTTTGTATAAAATTTAAATGTACAGACACACTTTTTTACAGTTTTATTATATGTATAGAGATTGTAATGATGTAATAAAAAGTAAGTATATTTATCTATTTATGGAAACATTGTAAATACTAATTAAGTTTTGAAAAGTAACCATGGCGTTTTTCACCGGTTCTTCTCCATAGGAAACGATTAATTCAAAGTTCTGATGTTTTATAGTGCCTAGGCCTAGGTGAAATAAATGAATTTCGTTTTTTTTTTGTATAACGATTAAGAAACTGCATGTTACTCTAGAATATATGTAATAATGGTTCATAATTTGAATCAAGGTCTTTGCAGACACGCACGTTGAAATAACATACATTTCGTAGTTGGTATTTATATGCTAATGCGTTTTTTGTGATTGACACCGCTACCACTTTCACATGTATAACTCAAAACTCGATTCTGTTCCCGACACACAAAACTCAATACAGTTATAATTTTTTTATTGATAAGTAGTAGGCTCACGTTTTACCACCATCTCAACTGGTGGTAAGTGATGGTGTGATACGTAAGCGTGCTCTATCTTCGGATAGAGCACGCTTACGTAGAAGTAAACTATTCACTCTTGACTTTACGTTATAGCTATCAGGAAACACAGACTCCAGCAAGGAATTCCACTCCTTAGCCGTACGCACAATTAAAGTATTCCCAAAACGTTTCGTGTGTATGCTATATTAATCACATCGGGTGGTAGATTAGCCAATAGTTAAAACTTAGTAACAAAATGTAGGGTTTAACGTTATAGTTAGTTCCCAAGGACTCGTCGTGTACTCAGTACTTTCACTGCGCTCTGATGTTTCGACATGGTTTTATAGTAAGTATAGTAATATTGCGCATATATCCTTCAGTTACAGTAACGTTGTGTATTATAAACAGTCTGAGGAAATACCCGGTAACTGTATAATCTAGATAGATAGATATACTCTTTATTGTACACCATAATAGAACTAAATGAGGACTTAAAAACTACAAAGGGTGTTAGGTACAATGGGCGGTCTTATCGCTAAAAGCTTACGTACATAGCATAACGAACTTTCTGTCAATTGTCGCGCGTCTTCCGGGGAATCCCCGCGCATACTCGAGATATTTTTTTCGAGAATTCCGCGGCGATGTAAATTGAGCCTTAAACAGCACATCGTTATAGCAAACCATTGAACAATTCATAGATAATCAGCAATCATATACGAAATTACTGTTTTATTTTTGCTGGTTGACGTAACCATACTAAACTAGGCAATCGAGTTATATCCCTGAGCAAATCCGACTCTAGTTACACATGGTATGTACTGTTCCAATTAGCACGAGAGAAACCGTGTGACAAGCTTATGTAACCAGTTCACGTATCAGTAAATTCCGGCCTATGCACACCCGTCCGCCACATGCTTGACTTGTGCAATACACGCCAATTCATTGAAGCGTCAATAGACTAATGGCTAAGTTGTTAGACTTGTGATCGGGAGGTCACGGGTTCGAACCCCACCCATCACACTATTGCTGTGAACCCACTCCAGACACAAGCATATTTAGCTTAGTCACCCTAACGACGTTGGTAGTACCTAATCTTAAAAAAAGATGTACTGGGTGAAATTGGATGTAATTACGTATCGTCACCTTAGAGTAAAAACCTCGGGAGTACATTTTTGTCCAATTTTTTTTTATTGCGTTTCCAGAAAGCAATCCTAGCAACGCACATCCTGATCTCACTAATATGTTCATTCGATACTCGAAACGCTATCTATGAAAGCAAGTGAGAACTTCGTAAACACTCGCATCGCGTCGTCAGTTTAGCGTAATCTGGCCGTGGATTATGCATTTAAAAAACGGGTTTTTACATATAAATTAATAAAAAAAACATAAAAGAAACCGTACAAAAATTTTATAGCACGCAGATTTTTCTTCCTCCTGAAACGTTACTCCTTTTTCACTGACGAGGTTTTCACTCTAAGGCGTCGGTATGGAAGTAGTTTAAAGAAAGATATAGGCTGTTTACCCGACTGTAAAAAAGGAGGGTTATGTTTTTATCGTGAGAGTTCGAGAGTCCAAAGGAGTGAATCCCCACTCAACTGCTAATATTTTATAAAGCTGCTTTTTATGTGAATGGGAGAAGACTGAGACTCATAGATTCGTTTTTCTTTTTTTTATTAATAAAAGGCTCGCGTTTGACCACCATCTCACCTGATGGTAAGTAATGATGTGGTCGAAGATGGAGCACGCTTACCTAGAAGTAACCTATTCACTCTTGACTTAAAGACTCCCAGGTATAGCGATCAGGAAACATAGACTCCGGCAGGGAATTCCACTCCTTAGCCGTACGCACAATGAAAGTATTCCCAAAACGTTTTATGCGAATGGGTGGGATGTCCGCCATGTAACGATGGCGCATCGCCATTGTCTTGTAGTCCGATGATGGAATTTTCTATCATTTTTCTATTTGTACTTAATTACATTGCCCTATGTTAATAATTTGTTCTGTACTGTACTCTCGTACCTATATTTTGGATACCGACATAGTGAAAATGAATGATGTTTGAAAACAGTAACCTTGGAGTTTCTTGCCGATTCTTTCCATAGGAAACGACTATTCGAGCCGTGCACTAGCTTGTGAAGTTTTATATGTGCGTGTGAACTGAGGGACCACACTGGGAATTCGCGAAATGAAAATCCTAAGATTTAGTAGTTAGTAGACTTAAAACAATTGTAGAATGAATCTGGGAATTTGTAAGCAAATATACTAAAAACTACGACCCATAAAGTGTGGTCCCTCAGTTCTCACAGACAATCAGTCAGATCTCGAAAAATATCTTAAAAAATAATGTTTTGTGAATACAGACATTTAGTAAAGAATTTGTAAAGATATTTACTAAATAACATACCACAAAGCATTAAAGATAAAAAAAATATAACGAAAAAAATATATAAATAAAAATATTCCCAGTGTGGTCCCTCAGTTCACACGCACATAGTTTTATGAGTCGGCGTGCACGGCGACGTGCCGTGTTCCAAGCGCGCCTCAAAGAACAGACAGCAGCATTGATGGGACCCGATAGGTCCATTGCGGTAGGAACCATTTAATGGTATTCCCACCCAAAAAAAAAAAAGATTTTTACGTTTTATAAGTGCCCATGTGGCCCATGCGAGTTTTAGTTTGGTGCTTGCGTAAGTTAAGTATGGCTGAAGCAGCTTAAGAACTTAATTAAGCGACAGCAGAGGTGTTAGAAATGACACTTCATAAATTATTGTGTAAATCATCGTAAGGTGAAGTAATTGAGTATTGCGAGTGCGGTATGTGTGTCGGTACGTACAGCATGATATTTGTATAGTGCCGTGGACTTGTGGTTTCTTGACGAGAAGCCTTGACCTACCGGCCTCCATTGACGTACGATGTACGTAGTTGTAAGCATTCTTTTTTATGTAACCGCCTTCGCCGTTTGAGACGAGGTTTTATCTATAGCATAGATTGTTTTTTTAATTTTTTATTAGATTTCTTATGTGTTTATTTATATACAGGAATAAAAAAACATTACGCATCCAGTATGTTTGCCATATAATAGGTAATATAAAGTGGAAATATTATGAATAAATATTAATATAAAGATATGAAAACAGAATAAAAATATAAATAATTATAATGTCAAATAAAAACAAGTTACCTGTATAATTTGTCATCTCTTATTTAAATATCAATGAAAATGACAAAATTAATGTCAAATATGTACTTTATTGTACGCACATAGATAATAATAATTTGTTTAATTTCAATTTAGCTCTACTTTATAATGACAATCTGGTAAACATTTCAAATTGAGGCAAAAGGATAAGAGTCTGTAGCGTCATATTTTAGGCATGGCTTGTATTTTGGTTATCGACATAATTCCTCTCGGTTTGGTTCTGGATAGCCAAAAATTTATATATTTGTGAAGACAGACTCTGACTTTAAAAGCCACATAGCCAGATTGAGGCAGTGCCAGTAAGTTACAGAAGTAGGTACTTGTGTTGGTGAAGTACTCATTTTCACATTATTGAAGTTATTGTAAAAATGCGAAGAAGAGTTTTGGTGTCATTCTTATTTTTGTCTGCATTACATGTAACTTATTGCGCATCATGCTATACCAATACTATTAAATTATTCTTAAATAAAATCAGGAGGAAGAAGGAGTGGAATTCTCTGCCAGGGTCTGTGTTTCCTGATAGCTATAACCAACCCTATCTTAAGAGTCTTTAGGTGAAGAATGAATAGGTTACTTCTAGGCAAGCGTGCTTCATCTTCGACCACATCATCGCTTAATATCAGAAACGCAAGCCAACCGCAACGCAACGCAACCATAAAAAAAACTTCAAAATTCGTTTTTCGTCATTCGTTGAGAATATTACTAAATTGTAAAAACTGTGGTATAGACGTCATAAACACTTTATTTTTCATAATAAACCGTTGCTCCACGCAAAGTTCACCCCTATAATTTTAATAATAATTTAATTTCACAACCCCGGAAATAGGCAGCTCTGCCATATTCGATACGAACAAAACGGCAGCGACGTTTGACTACGAATCAGAGAGCAAAAACACATTAAAAAACTTGTTAGCGGGTTTCGAAAGGTTTTTATAAATAAACTGTCTATTAATAGTTTATATTACGCCATAATTTATACATTCGCAAGTTACTTACTTAGGTAATGTTTTATACCGAAATCGGCTTCCAGTCTAAGGCCGTATACAGAAAGAAAGCTGGTAGCCGGCGCCGATCTACTAGCGTTCATCGGCGCTGGTCCATTCTAGTAACAGTTACATAAAGCAAGCAGATTGAAGCAGAGAGAATTTATGTAACTGTCATCAGAACGGACCAGCGCCGATAAGCGCTGGTAGATCGGCGCCGGCTACCAGCTTTCTTTCTGTATACGGCCTAACGTGATAAAGCTGAAAGTTGTATTTTATATGGATAACCATAACCATAACCCAATAGCTGGCTAACACGATAGCTAATGGTAAGACTGAGAGTCAGATTTTGTGACTTGTAACTTAAAATATCCAGGGATCCTATCGTCAGTCTGACACTGGTAACCACATATGACCCATCTGCCTTCAAACCAAGAGTGAACTGTACCCTTCACTCGTTCCATCGTAAACCATATCGCTTACCATCAGGCGAGATCGAGGTCTAGAGTGAGCTCATCAGTAATAAAAAATTGGCCAAGTGCGAGTCAGACTCGCCCGTGAAAGGTTCCGTAGTAACTACGCAAAATAACTTTGTTTTTCATAGTGTTTGTATGAATTACAAAGTTATATTTGCGGTTTTAGAAAATGTACTATAACTCAAAAACTGCTGAACTGATCTCGTTCAAACTATTTTATTAAGATCTACAGCATATATATTTTAGATTTTTCACTCATTATTATAGACGTTAGGGGGGGGGGACATTTTACCAATTTGGAAGCGTATATCTTTTTAATAGTTGACTTTAAGAAAAAATGGTTTTAGAAACCTCAGTACCATTTTTAAAGACCTGTCTATAGATACCACATACGTATAGGTTTCATGACAAAAAATTAGTTTTAGGTCTATGTATGTGAGCCCCCCTTAATTTTATATATTCTTTTATTTTAGTTCCAAAATCGGAAAGCGGTTCAACGAATAACCAAGTTCCGTATGTGTAGTCTGTATAGTTTCGGAATAAATGACGAAACTATAAGGGTTCCGTATTTTGCCATTCGGCTACAGAACCCTAAAAAAGAGATTTACTACCATTAGTAGTTTTTTTTAAGTAGCATTTTATTATGAATCTCATGACTATGTAGACAAATTACAGGCAGATTCATTAAGGGGCCAAACGGTGTTGTAACTTACCTAGGAAAGCATAACCAGATAGAACACAGATGTGTAATACCCTATAACATGTTCATGTGGGCTCATCTATACTTATAATAAATCTGTAGAGAGGTCAATTCTGTACATGAAATATATTTCCAAAATAACCATCAGGGGGTGATTAGGGATCGATACTGATGCCAAAAATACAATCAGTAAAATTTTTGTCTGTCTGTCTGTCTGTATAACCGTTATAGAAACAAAAACTACTCGACGGATTTTAACGAAACTTGGTACAATTATTTTTCATACTCCTGAGCTGGTTATAGTATACTTTTCATCACGCTACAATCAATAGGAGCAGAGCAGTGAAGGGAAATGTTGGGAAAACGGGAGAAGTTACTCCATTTTTTAAGTTTCCGTCGCGTGTGCAACCTTAATAGTTAAAGCTACACAGAAATCATTTCATGACGGAAATGTTCTCCTTAAAATTATATAAAAAATATCCCATGACAGCATATGTCTATCTTTTATGGTTGACTCCAGTTGACTCACAATAACACGTGAACTCCCGATAGCTTAACAGTTCGAAGCTTTCTGATTATAATATTTATCTACTCTTACGTTTACCCCTAATTGAAAAAGTTAACATTATTAACTATTCCATAAAAAAGAATCATATAAATCGGTATAGAAACACCAAAGTTATCCATGAAATACGCTAATAATAAGCCATCGCGCGTGAATACTAAATCATGCTATAAGGATTATTTTTGAGAATCGGTCGCCGCGCTCGACGCGTCTCGCGGCCGAAGTTATAAAATTTCGTTCTATAGGTGCTTAAGCCATATGTGAACGTGATCTAAACAATATTACCAATACATTAACTTAATAACACACAAGAGTTACACGCTGACGGAGTCGCGGACACAGCTATTAAAAATAATATTGTGAGGTTCCGTATTGCGATATTTTTCAACAGTATTATAGATTGACATATTATATTTCCCTACTAAATTACGAAAGTTAATCTGTCTGTTAAATCAAAATCACTGAACCGTGAGGAAGGACATAGGCTACTTTTTTTTTACGGAAAACGGCGGAAACGCGGACGAAGTCGCGGGCAACAGCTATCTATACTAATAGTATAAGGCTGAAGAGTTTGTTTGTTTGTATGAACGCAAAAAATATTTTTTAATTAAATAGTCAATTTATAGAGAAAGGCTATAGGCTATATATCATTACGCTAATAGGAGCGGAGCGCCAATGAAGAATGCTTCAAAATCGGGGTTAAATTTAACGTTAGCCCAAAGTAACTATTCCACGCGGACGAAGTCGCGGGCAAAAGCTAGTCAGTGTTAAAAAAAGAGATTTACTACCAGTAGTAGTTATTTTATTAAGTAGTTTTTTATTCGAAATCTCAGGACTATGTACACAACACATTACAGGCAGAATCTGATGTTGCAACTTACCTAGGACAGTATAACCACACACACGCAGATGTATAATCTATAACATTCATATTTTTGATTAAGTAGCATTTATCTCCGAGGTTTTAAAGAAGAAGGTATCTGAGGCCTTAAGTTTTCCGATAACTTAAGGGTTGGTACCGAGTTACTCCACCAATTTCTTCGCTAAGTCGTTCGCGGCTTATCAGGTTGTTTAATACTCTACCTGTGTCAGTAAGACAAGCACAAACCCTTTCATTTTTCAAAAACATGGTTAAAGATCTCTATCTTTCTCCTTAAAAGCTTAGTTGGAGGGGTTAACAACATTGCTAGTAATGTGTATTTTTTTATTACTAGTTCTCTTCTAAAAAAGGTTGTCTATAAAAGATTGATTTTAGCGATAAGGCCCATTACCTATTGTATCACCCTTTTTTGGTGTTAAGTCCTTATTTATTTGTCTGTTATGGTTTACAATAAAGAGTATATCTATCAATTAATTATCTACTACAAATACCTGTTTTAGAACTAAAACTAAACTAACTAAGTCCATGACCTGATTCCTCCATCTCCCTTTCACTACCGGTCTCCAAACGCACGGCTGGGTACCACCCACACTTGGTTGATATACCGTCTTGTCGTACCAAGCGCTTAAAATATGTTTTTTTTACTGTTGGGCCTACTCTTGTTGATCTCGCCTGATGGTAAGCGATAGATGAGGTCTACGATGTGACGAGCGAGCCCAGAAGATGCCTATTTACTCGTGCTTTAAAGGCTGAAAGGTCATGAGTGGCAGGGAACACAGAAGCCGGCAGAGAAATCCACAGCTTGGCTGTGCTCACAATAAATGTGGACTCCTCCACATTTATTGTGCTGGCTCGCTCGACCCATCTTAGACCTCATCTATCGCTTACCATCAGGCGAGATCAACAAGAGTAGGCCCAACAGTAAAAAAAACATATTTATTTATTTTTTAAAGATAACTACCAATCTTGTTAACCCCTCCAACTAAGCTAAATATACTTGTGTCTAGAGTGGGTTCACGCAAAAGTGGTGGGATTCAAATACGCGACCTACCGATCACAAGTCCAATACCTACCTTATTATTATTCTTGGTTGTCTGACAAGTTTCAGTGCATTCTGCTCCCTTCCCAATTATTCTTAATTTATTGTTTGTCATATATTTGAGCTATCTTAGAGATGAGCTACAAGATAACTTGCTCTTTTTTTATGATAAGTTCGCGTTTGACCACTATCTCACCTGATGGTAAGTGATAATGTGGTCGAAGATGAAGCACGCTCACCTAGAAGATACCTATTCACTCTTAACGGGGCACCGAGCTTTTTATACACAAAAACGCGTTTTTATAACGGTTGTTTGAAGTAGTAAACAATTAAATTAAAGTCTAAGGAAATAAACTGGTACTATTGGGCATATATACTAGGCGGTATACACGATGGAAATATGATTTGATAAAGTTAACTTGATAATAACTACATGTTTTACACAACGTACCATTTTACATTTTCAAAATGTTGATTTGTTTAACAATAAGAAGGAAATACATAAAGTCGCGCAACTACATGTTTTACACAACGTACCATTTTACATTTTCAAAATGCTGATTTGTTTAACAATAAGAAGGAAATACATAAATTCGCGCAAGTTTCGCCCATTTTATCCAGAGCCGCCGCGCCGCTGTCTTGTCCTGCGTCGGCCATCGGACGGGGAGCTTGTGTCGCTTGTGCTTACGCACGAATTTAGTAACATAACGATGAAAATTGAATGAAAATTCATTGTAGCGTATTTGAAATGGGGAACAAAGTAAAGAAATCAAGACAGGGAAGGGGTTGGCGAAAAACCAGAAATCTCAGTCGACCGGCGCGCGATCCCCGCCGTGTTTTTATCTGTCTAGCCTAGCCAGCTCACGCACACATACACGGAGCATAGAATACCTACAATCGATTAGCGCAAGAAACTCGGTGCGCCCTTAACTTAAAGACCACTAGGCTATCAGGAAATACAGACTCCTTCAAACTATATCGGTTTCAGGTTCCAATGTAACTGGATGCTGTTAAGTTAGTACTTAACTTTCTTTCTTTTTCGCTCTTAACTTGGAGCGCCAATCTACCTGAACTCCATAACCCAGTGATCGGGTTACGCTATAAATATAAAGTTTACGCAATATTTTAATATTATGTTATGTCATTACATCTCGTGTTTTTATGGTCTTCAATGTCAGTATCATATAAGTATTTTATCATTAAATTTAATGGGTTCTTACAACATATTTTTTTTAGGTAAATCGCAATTTTCCGTAGTATGTTCAAGGTTATTGTATAGAGTTCTTTATATCCAATTTTTTTATTGCAATAATCAAGAAAAAGAATCGCGGGCTAGTCTGGAATTTGAGCTTTGGTTTGTATATTTGAACGCGCTAATCTTCGAAAATACTGGGTGGAGTTGGATGAAATTTAGTATAAAAGTAGCTTGAAGCTCGAGGAAGGTTATAGGCTAGTTCGAATTTGAATGCAAGAAAGGAGATTTGTGTATTATCGTGATGAAGTACACGAGAGCGAAGCCCTCCGCACTGCTAGTAGAGACTATAAAAGAAGTAGTGGTGACCGGGTTGTTATAGGCATGACTAACGAATCACAGTTATGAGGTACTTCATGTAATTTTCATCATCAACAAAACGGCTAAGAAAAACGTCGTCGGCATGTCCTAGGATCGAAAAATCCGAAGACATGCGACATCCACCGGGCGTCGGGAGTCATAGGGTGACTCCCAGACACCTCCGGGCAGCCTGCGGGCTGCGAGCAATGGGTAGCTCGCCGCCCGACTGAAACCAGGCCCGTGTAGACGGCGCCGAGTGTCCCACGCGCGCTTCAAAGAGTGTCAGCAAAATTGTCGGAGCTCACAAGGGGGCCGTTGCCTGCCGCGGTTGCGGAATTGTTCAAAAGAGTTACCGCGGCCTCGGAACACGAAGGGCATACGATGGAACACGGATGGGTTTTAGTCAGTAAAAGTTTGTATTAGTCAGTAAAAGTTTGACACGCTTCGCTCAGTTCGGGAGGCAGTCATTGAATGATTCACCATCCTTAAAAAGAAAAGAAAAAATGCGGCAACCACCGCACTGGCCCGGCGTGGTGGATTACAGGCCCATTAACCTTTTTATGGAGAGGAGGCCTGTTTTGTGTCCCAGCAGGAATATTGCAGGCTGATTAAGTTGTAGTTCTAAACCGGCTAGCTATATCACAAAAAACGAACGAGAAAGAGGGTAGACCGATTCGTCTGCTCATAAACGTGCACCCGCAATTACTTCAGTTCATCCGTGATCATGGCGCATGGTGCTTGCCAGTGCCGAAATATCGGAAACTCGAAACAAAAAGTACACATGTTAAATATCCCGTTTTAAGTTCTAATGATAGTTATTTAAGTTTTAATACAGATACAATTCTGTCACATAGGTTCTTTTTTGTGGGTAATCATCAAATCGCCTTGGGTCATCAACCGCTTTGGGTGCAGCGTAGTGTTGCCCAAACGAGATCTCAGAACAATGTAACAGAGTCTGTTACATTGTTCTGAGATCTCAACTACCGTTTAATAAATAGCAATAGGGTAATCGATAATTGCAAGACTCTTGCGAGACTCTCGTTTGGGCAACACTAGTGCAGCGGAAAGGAGTGTCCGACTTCCACTGACTAAAAATCCATCATTAAAATATGAAAAATATAAAAAAGCCCTCTAATTCAAGGGCATTACAGGGCTTTTTTTTCTGGGTGGGAAAATCAACAAATGACTCTTCTAAAATCAACAAATGAAGTCTGGGTGGAGCGGAAGGGAGTGTCAGACTTCTACTGACTAAAAACCCACCCTGCTCGTTGCCCTTGAATTCCGGGGCCGCGGTACCTCTTTAGAACATGCCGCGACCCCGGCAGGCAATGACCCTGTCTGGCCCCGACAATGCAGCTGACTGCTCTTTGAGGTTGAGTGTTTGACCCTGTGACTAATGAACGTTATAAACTGACTATAATAATAATATACAGCCCTGTGCCACAGGCACGAGGCGTAGGCAAAGTACTAAAATGAAGCTAAGGTTCACTTGACCTATTTCTGTAGAGGAAACGAAACAATCAGCAGGTCATATTAACTTTTTTACAGAACTACTCGTGAAAAGTTCAAGAACCTCATAAAAATAGGCTTTAATTTTATTCAAACGACTTCTTCCGAATCTTTTATATAGTAAAAAATAATGTGTTAAATATTCATAAGTTATAAAATAACACAAGCATTTAATTTGTGTAACAAATCGGACATCTGGCAACAATTTTGATTTATGCAGTTAGGTAATCTTATTGGTTATGGATCTTGACATAGACATTTTTGCAAAAAAGCGACCTTGTATTCTCAAACAATACAAAAATAGATTTGATATTTTGGTTTCCAATTATTGATTCGCTATTTTTTAATGGAATGGTTTATTTTTAGAAATTCTTTTGTTACAAATATAATCTTTTTTTTTGTTACTAGTCTTGTGTTTAACCACCATCTCACCTGATGGTAAGCAATGATGTGGTCGAAGATGAAGCACGTTTACCTAGAAGTGACCTATTCACTCTTGATTTAAAGACCCCCCGGTTATAGCTATCAGGAAACGAACTCCGTTATGGAGTTCCATTCCTTAACTGTACGCACAATGAAAGTATATCCTAAAATGTTAAGATAAAATCTAATGGATTATTGTAATTTGCTTGAAAGTTGTGTTTTGATTTACAACATTACACTTTTAAGGACTAGGCCCAGGTCGACAGCATGTCGTGTACCACGCGCGCCTATTGACGGGGCCCGACAGGGCCATTGCTTGCTGGGGTAGCCGGAATGTTCAACAAGATACCGCGGCCCCAGGAGTTTAGGGAAGTAAAGAACACGGTGGGTTTTTAGTCAGTAGAAGTCTCTCTCCCTTCCGATTCATCCAGAATGGGAAGAGTCATCAAAAAGTTCTCTTTGTTGAGTTGATTTGATCAAAACATTTGCTTTTCGTCCGCAGGCCCACGCGTGCTGTGGCCGATCGACCCACAATCCCCAACGCCCGGGGCGTCCCCCGCGGTCTACCGCGGGAGACGCCCCAGTCTACTAATTGCTTGGTGAAACTGCTGGATTCTACGAGAGGCTCAGAACCAGTTGCTATGGCGGGATTTATTTTTATAAAAATATACATGTACTTATATTTTTATAAAAATAAATTTATCTTTAGGAAAAAATAATAATTTGGGGGACACTTTTGTCCGACATTGAATGCCTTTCAGCCAAAGGTCAAGCTCAGATACGTTGTCTACGTCTAATGACGTCTCTCTCTCTGATCTGACCTCTAAAACCCAGACACTTAGTTATAATATCTTACTTATTTTTATCTAAACTAATATTATAAACCAGAAAAGTTTGTCTGTGTGTTTAAACGTTGTAATCATCGTAAGTACTGGGTGGATTTGGATGAAATTTGGTATGGAAGTAGCTTGAAGCTTGAGAAATTATAGGTTACTTTTTACCCGACTAAAAAAGGAGGAGAGTTATGTTTTTATCGTGATAAAGTCCACGGGAGTGAAACCGCGCGGGACTGCTAGTAATAATATTACATACTAGCTGCTGCGCGCAACTTCGTTCGTATGGGAGGGTTTTCCCACGTAAATCCCGATCCGGTGGGAATTCCGGGATAAAAATATGTCAACTATCTACTTACCAAATTTCATTCAAATCCATCCAGTAGGTCCAGAGATTAATTAGCGTGTACAAACAGACTTTTTTTTTAATCTTCCTCTATTACTGTTTCTTAAACCCTATTTTTTTTGTAAAAATGTGAAATGTACAGACACACTTTTTTACTGTTTTATTATATGTATATCTATACTAATATTATAAAGCGGAAACGTTTGTTTGTTTGTTTGTTTGCTTGAACGCGCTAATCCAAAAAAGTACTGGGTGGATTTGGATGCAATTTGGTACGAAAGTAGCTTGAAGCTTGAGGAAGGTTATATGCTACTTTTTACGCGACTGCAAAAAAGGAGAGTTATGTTTTTACCGTGATAGAATCTACGGGAGCGAAGCCCCGCGTGAGTACTAGTAGATGTATATATGTAGATGACGGGTCATATGTGGTAGGTAACACAGAAGCTTACTTGAAAGAAGTTTTACTTGTAGGAAAATTACCAAATCTATCTCCCGCTTTGGGTAGAGTGGAAAATAATGTCTTAATTCTACTGAAAAAATAACCACTCTATTAACTCAGTAACCCATGCATCCGGGGCCGCGATATCTCATTAGAATATGTCCGCAACCCCGGTAAATGATAAGTTATCTTTATTAACCGACTTCAAAAAAGGAGGTTCTATATAAAATAAATGATCTCTATTTTGCAAATTGGTTATTAAATAACACTTCTATACATATTATTTTCGTAAATTTAATCTCGATGAAGCCGGTGTTAACTAACTGACTACCCTGAGAAAGGTCTCTCTTGAAGTCCATACAATCTATACTGGTTAAGTTGAAAAGAACAAAAAATATATAAATGGGAACCTTGTAGGTTATTGTCTGAGGTTATCTTTTAATATTACCAGACATCTTTCAGGCGATGTAGCAATGTACTTGAATTGAAAATCACGTTAAACAAATCTACAAGATCTTAGGGTAGACAACATTTAGGAAAAGGATCAGGAAGACTTAACACGTTCGCTGACAGTGAGCACTTACCCTGACACCACATTACGACAGTAGAATTTTCCACAACGTACTCTTAAAAATAAGTGGCCCGTCCCTCGACGTACTGTCATAACGCACTATTTTAATTTCCCGCCTAACGACGCGACGTACTGTCAGCGAACGTGTTAATAGATACATGGTAAATCACGTGCATGAAGATCACGTCTAAACTTCTAGAATTAGTTTTAATAAAGTAGTGCAGATAGTGGAAGTGGAACTCCTTGCCGGAGTCATGCCGGAGTCTGTGTTTCCTGATAGCTATAACCAGGGGATCTTTAAGTCAATAGTGAATATGTTACTTCTAAGTAAGCGTGCTTCATCTCCGACCATATCATCGCTTACCATCAGATGAGATGGTGAACAAACTTTTCCTATAAACGCAAAAGTATTGTTTTTTTTTGGTTGGCTCTCTCTTATTAGCAAAGATCTATTTAAGATTCATTTGTTGGTACTAATTAAATTTAATTATCATTTATTTCGGTTTTTGACGCCATATTTGTTAGTGCCATGTGAACTTATTACCTAGTGTTAAAATTAAATTATAAATCTAAGCTACGTGAAACACGCTGAACCTGGGGTATGTCTACTTGACTGCATGCAGTCGTATCCATCGCCCCAAGATCCACCTATCAGCTAGCGTTCTCAGAATAGAGTACTAATGACTACGTGATTATAGGGGAATTACATTATTAAAAAATCCTTAAAAACCAAAGCTAAAATTAACTATTCGGAAAACCTAGTTTATGTGTACAATGTTTTTATACGCAAATAACTTAATTAGAATTGTTTTTTTGCGTTTACCAATGACGTGGTATATAATTTGTGCTATGTAAGTATGTATATGTTGAATGCAGATAAAACAAAATGGAAAAACACGGACACTGAACTGCATCAGGTTTGACTGCAAGCGACAACGACCGTAGACAAAGAAATAAAACTTTGTTTTAATTAAGCCTTTTTTATACCCGGTAATTATGTAAATGTGTAAGAAATGTTAGTAATATTATAAGAAGTGCTCATGTTTCTCTATAGTTATGTTCATGATATCATCAATGCAGCTCATTTTTTTTTAAATGTAATATCTAATTCTTTCCTTTTTTTATTTTGATTAATTTGTTAGCTTAGTTGATAATTTTATCGTGCATGCTGTGGTCTCGTGAAAGAGAACACCCACAAAATACTTAATTTATCTGTATGTGTATAATCTGGCTATATCTTTTGTTGGAGATCCTAAGTAATAAATTAATTAATCGTCGCCAAATGGTCACAATTCGAGCATGGTTTAATTTATCTCAAATGCATCTATACTAATATAAATTAATAGTTTAAAAAACACTAGAAAAACACGCTTTTATATGTGTACGTAAAAAAAAGCAATTGAACGGTCAATCCCCCCAGAGGATTTGAAAGTGATATCTATAAAAAATAGATCTATGGATTACTCGGTAATTCAAAAAGGTTAAGAAATC
The DNA here is from genome assembly GCA_943138885.2 of Tholera decimalis. NCBI lineage: Eukaryota > Metazoa > Arthropoda > Insecta > Lepidoptera > Noctuidae > Tholera > Tholera decimalis. Next base: position 22,152,546 of record OW964576.2, on the reverse strand, counting down.
CGATAACGGATTTTCTTTAGGTTTTTTATAACCTTGAAACCTGATCGTGTTCAAAGTCCATTACGTGGCCTTTCTCCCAAGTGCAAACCCGACTATGATGCGATATTCCATCATGGAATGCCAGTGCCTATCTTCCGGCATCATCACCAGACCTTGAAACCTAAACGTGGTCAAACTTCATTACAAGATTTTTCTAAGAAATCCAAAACAGCTATGATACGATTTTCCATCATGAAGTTCCAGTTCATATCTTCCGGCTCCATCATCAGATGAGTTCGACAGTACCATATTATTGTATTGTCATTAGAACTACATACAGCTGCCAATTGTCATTACACTACGACCCTTGGAAGATGGTTAAATTAGTTACCTTAGATTCCATTACATATAAGTTAGTTACATACAGGTCGACCTAATAAAAGCGTGTTAATTATAAAGCGAAAAAAGTTTGTTTGTTTAAACGCGCTAATCTTTGAAAGTACTGTGTGGATTTAGATCAAATTTGGTATGGAAGTAGCTTGGAGGTGAATCTTGAGGAAAGCTACGTTATTTTCCGACTGCAAAAAAGGAGAACACAGGAGCGAAGCCCCGCGTTGTACAAAGTTTTTATTTCACATATTAATGTAAAGAAAATCTTTATCGTTTTTAGGGTTCCGTACCCAAAGGGTAGAAATGGGACCCTATTACTAAGACTTCACTGTCTGTCTGTCCGTCTCTCCGTCCGTCTGTCTGTCACCAGGCTGTATCTCAAGAACCGCGATAGCTCGACAATTGAAATTTTCACAAATTATGTATTTCTGTTGCCGCTATAACAACAAATACTAAATATAAATTAAAATAAATATTTAAGGGGGGGCTCCCATACAACAGACATGATTTTTTTTGGCGTTTTTATAGATAATGGTACGGAACCCTGCGTGAGTCTGACTCGCACTTGGCCGGTTTTTTATAGCAGAGGTGATGACGAACATTTTTCAAAGTAATGTAAAATAAAATCTTACGACCTAATAAATTTACGAGCTAAAGTCGTGCATGTAACCACTAGGCCAACACTTGTAAATTATTTATTACCGTAGCTGAATGGCGAAAAAACTGAACCCTTACAGATTCGTCATGTCTGTCTGTCTGTATGCCACAGCCATTTTATTCCGAAACCAATAGGAATACAGTTAAAACTTAGTAGATAAATGTATTTTGAGACCCGCTTTACGATGTTAAGGGCCTATATACCTCAGCGCTTCTCACTCTTTATCTCGCTCGCACACTACTGGCCACGGTCACGTGAGCAAGCGAGACAGGGTGGCAGGGAAAAGACTCCAAGACACCGATAATTTAGTTTATTTCTTTTTACGGTGAAAATAATGGTAATTTAAAAAAAGTAAATAACATAAGACCTGCTTTATAGTTAGTTCAATTAATATGCAAAGTTTCATTATCTAATTTAAAGTTATTTTTGAATACCAGTGGTTTATTGTACGGTTTGGAGGTAATTTTGGATTTTTTTTCTATCAAGAAAATTTTATGGAATCGTGTTTTCGTCAATCATAGTACCTAACATTAATCCTCAACTTTACCATATATTTATTTTAAAATTATTGCTGTAGTATTTTCGACATAACAGAGGATCATGCTAAACCATTTGAGGTAGTATAGGCCCTTAGTACTGTTACGCCAGTCGCGTAGTGGAGTACGTCGAGAAACTTCGACATAAATCTAGAATGTTCGAGACACTAACGCCATCTAGCGGCGAGTAGCAGGAATGAGCATATCTAGTCGAGACACTAACGGCATCTAGCGTCGAATAGCGGTACTATGTATTTCGAGTATTTTCCAGGCAGTATAAACAGTGAGTCAATTTTATAAGAATGTTCTCGAACTCATAGACTGGGGTATAAATAGAGCGCAAAGGGGCGCAGAGAGTCAGTCTTATTACGACACGACGATATGAGATATAATCGAAGCTTTATCAGTGAATTTCAGTGCGATTTAAGTGTGATCTAAGTGTTAAGTGACAAGTGTTGTGGTGCGAATAATTGTGTTAAATTTTTATTTTGTGCTTAATTAATTAAAGTGTTAGTTTTGGTTTAATTGGCGTTAATTACTTCTATCCCGAACCCCAGCTCGTAACAATACAAAACTATATAGGAGAGCACCTCCTTGCCTCGGAAATTGGTCTTACGCCTGATCTGTCTCCGGTCATGTCGCGTGCTCGCGACCCATCGGACAATGAGAGTAAAGGAACAGAGAGCCGCATGCACCCGTACTTGCACACACTTGTGCACTATAATATCTTCTGCACAGGTGGCTAATCTTCGCTGCCAGGGCCGCCATGGCCGAAATCGGTTAGAAAGACTATTATTATTATAAAAATCATTATAATATTTAAACAAGTCTTAAATACCTGGCTAAAGACAATGGATTATAATGATGTAGAGAATTTTCTAAAAACATGTTAAATATATTCTGCAAAACACACACACGTTCACACAGCCATACACATAAACATATAACACACAAACATATAACAAACACACAAATACATTCACAGATATACACACAAATATAAACTCGCATGACAATACGATTGTTAAATTAAGTTTATTAAATTATTAGTTTATATTATTTTCTCTAGCTTTAAATTTCACTTTCAATTTTTTTCTGTATTATATAAGAATATTGTTACTATATATTAAGGGGAAGACAGTAACACCTGCAACACAGTGTATACTAGCGCAAGTGTACATATTCCTATCATGCTATTATAAAACTTATGTCAAAGTCAATAAATAAATAAATAAATAAATTATAGAAAAAGCATATGAGAACCAAATTTCAACTCATTTGGTCCAGTAATTTCGGAGCTAGTAAAAGGAAGGCAGGTGTTGATTAAGTTACTACTTACTAGCTTTCTGCCCACGACTTCGTTCGCGTGGGAGGGTGGGTATTCCCACGTAAAATCCCTATTGTAATGTAAACTATCTACTTGCCAAATTCGATTCAGATCCGTTCAGTAGTTTTTGCGTGAAAGAGTAACAAACGTACATCTTTTGAATGAAATGGCCGATTTTAATAATTTAAAAAGAATTTGACAGGGATTGGAACGGTCTTTAATAAAATATCATTTAATGAGAAGTAGTTATGGTGGCATAACTACAGTAGTTGGACACATGGCACAGGCCAGGCCCGTTGGTATGGTGGTCAGTGGTCCTGACTGCTATGAGCAAGGTCGTGGGTTCGATTCCCACCTAGGCACAAATGTTTGTGTGATGAGCACGGTCATTTGTTCTTTGTCTGGGTGTAATTTATCTATAATATGTATGTATTTAGAAATATATATGAATGTTTATCAGTTGTCTAGTATCCATCTCACAAGCTCTGCTTAGTTTGGGACTAGATGGCGTTGTGTGAAAAGTTGTGGAATATTATTATTATTTCCATTATTACATGGTATCACGGACTTTTTTGTAGATATTGATACGTTCTATAATACTGTAGAACATATTTTTGTTCTATCATCAATAGTTTCCGCAGCGCACGTGATGACAGATTTTTAACCGACTTCTAAAAAAGGAGGAGGTTCTCAATTCGGATGTTTGTATTTTTTTTTTTATGTTTGTCCACGCATAACTCCGTCGCTTGCCAACCGATTTGAAAAATTCTTATCTTGTTAGAAAGGGTATACTTCCCAAATGGTCTCATAAAAATTTTATTGAAATCGGACAAGCCGTTTCTGAAAAATCAACAAAAGTCTAAAAAATATATTTACGTTGATGATCTTTTCGTTTACTCTGCATTGCGTTTTTTGTTCGCGTATAACTCCGTCATTCACTGACCCATTATTTTTGCAAAAAATAAAACCGACTTCCATATCAAAACACTACAAAGCCAAAAATAATTTTAATTTCGGAAGGCGGTGTTAAAAAAAAGAAAATACAAAACCAATAACACCGACTACCAAAATTAAAATTATTTTTGGCTTTGTAGTATTTTGATATGGAAGTCGGTTTTATTTTTTGCAAAAAAGTTTTTTTTATGACAAATTTTTGCACACCTTGGGTTACATTATTTATTTTTTATTAGGGATGCCTATTTTTTTGAAGATGTCATATAGTCTATGTCACTCAGTGAAGATTCAGCTTTCTAATTGTGAAAGAATTTTTGAAATCGGTCTAGGAGTTTTTGTGTGAATACGTTACAAACATACGATACATACAAAAACACAAATGTTTCCTCTTTATAATATTACTTTAGATAACATCTGTACGCTAAATACAAGTGCTTACAAGACACTAAGCAACGCGAACATTGCAATCATGACGATAAGTCATGTTTCAAGGCCAGATTGGTTACTTCACAGAATCATATTTATATACATAAGTGTTAGTTTTTCATAACGTTGCTATATAGGAGCAAATTAAAATCGAATATCTTGCTTAATTACACAATCTAATTCCACTAAGCCCGTTCCATCATCGGACTACAAGACATACGGCGATGCGCCATCGTTACATGGTGGACAGAACACCCATACGCACTAAAATACTTTCATTGTGCGTACAGGTAAGGAGTGGGATTCCCTGCCGGAGTCTGTGTTTCCTGATAGCTGTAACCTGGGGATCTTTAAGCCGAGAGTGAATAAGTTACTTCTAGGTAAGCGTGCTTCATTTTCGACCACATCATCGCTTACCATCAGGTGAGATGGTGGTGATAATGGTGAACCTCCGCGTGACTCCAAGTAAATAAATCCTACATAGAAAATTCGTTCTGATTGATTTGCATTAAGTAATAAGTCGGCTGCCTTCAATAAAATTAAGGTTTAAAGATCTTTATTCACAAAAAATACATAAACATATTATGAAGTTTATTGTCATTATACAACGTGTAACAGAATAAACGCAATTACTGAAAGTAGTTGTTTCAGAATCGGCTTCTGAATCGATTACCGTAATAAAAAATAAGTGTTACATTTTGATGGAAAAATCTTTTATTTAACTTGAAATGGAAATACAGTATCATGACAAATTAATACAATCCTTAATTCAAGGAAATGCGCTCGTGCGCGTGTCGGCCGCTAATATTACTTTAAAAGAGACGGACCCCTGAGTTTGTTTCGGTGTTTCTTCTCAGGGTAGTCAGTTATGAAACACCGGCCTCCTTGAGTTTAAATTTACGAAAAAATGACGTGTTAAAGTGTCATTTAATAACCAATTTGCAAAATAAAGATCATTTATAGCTACTTCCATACCAAATTTTATCCAATTTCACCCAGTATTTTCTAAGATTAGCGCGTTTAAACGAACTAACTTTTCCGCTCTATTATATTAGTAGAGATATGCATACAGGTAATACAAATATCCACGCTCATTCGATGCATTCAGTGCTGCGAAGTGTTTTTCTCTTTTATGAAATTGAGCTCGTTTATTTTATTTAATATAGGCATAAGTATATTATCGATTCTTGTTTGCGTCGTTTTAATGCTTCTAAAAGAGAAGTTCAATGCACCTATGACCTACGTAGGTTAATAAAATTAATTAACTCCTCTATTGATATAATAATGTTCTTACTTATTATAACAAAGAATTTAAGAAGATGAGATCTTAAGCTTACAAACAAAGCAGGGGTAGCGGGAATGTTCTAACGGTATACCGCGGCCACGGAACGCAAAGGCCGCTGAAAGAACAGGGTAAGTTTTTAGTCAGTAGGAGTCTGACACTCCCTTCCGCTCCACCCGGGAGGAGTCATCCGATAATTTTCTCATCCAGAAAAAAAAGGCTGAACGACAAAACAAAATAACCAATGAAATCTATAACATTATTATAAAAAGGTAAAATTTGTTTTTAAGTTCATTAGTTCTTAAATCGATTCTAAAAATCCGATTCTAAAAATTACTTCTTTGGTAGTAAGCTGAATTATTGGGGAGTGCTATAGACTATAAATTATATGGAAATCCACGTGTACAAAGTCACAGGCGAAGGGCTAGTTCAATATAGATAATTATAACAAAGAATTTTAAGAACAGTGCTAAGTTGGGATGTTTAGTAAACAGACAAAACTAAATAACTAAAGAAAACCCAACAATTTAAAGGCAGACAAATTCAATATAAATATTATTAAAAAATAAGAAATTATTATTGTTCAAATATTTGTATGCCAATGGCGAAACATGAATGTTCTATGTAATTAAAATAAGACCTTTTTTATAATCGGGAGAAACGTTCAAAAGGCACCTGAACTTTTGGGGAATAAAAACAGGGAATGTGGGGTTTTATTTATGTGATCGGTGATTTATTTTTTTAAATTTATGTACAATAGGGTTATGGGCGGACTTAATGCAACAAGGCATTCTCTACCAGCCAACCTTTGGGTTAAAAAACCACAATGTGGTAGGTGTACAAGTCGTAAAAGTAAATAATATGTCATAAATTATCGAAAAAATACAAGTATATGGTATGGTAAATACATACCTATATATGGTAAAATAAAAACTAATAAATAAGGTGCTTTAAAAAATCTTTCTGATTTAGAGAACTCACAATAATTATAATTTTGGCGAAGACCAAACTAAAATTGACAAGTTTTTTAGTCATGGTTTCTCATTTTACGCTTAAAAGAAAATTTAGACTCGGCCTTCTTGATGTCAAAGGGTAGCAAGTTTCAGAGTTTAATGGTAGAAATAGTATAGGAATCAGACATAAACCCGGTGCGGTGAGAAGGAATGTGAAGAAGTAAGCTTTTGGATGCGCGAAGGTTGAGACTAAGAGAACTGCCCAACATTTTAAAATGCGGTGATCACCATCTATTATAATAAGACCTATAATGTACCATGTTTAATGCAAATAAATATTCATATTCAAAGAAATTTAAAAACAGTGCTAAGTTGGGTGACTCAAAACAAAATAACTACAGAAAAACCAACATTTTCAACCACTCACCTGTATTGAAGACTTTTTGTCCAAAAATATATAAAATTTCCTCAAAATTTTCCGTGGAACATTCGTCTTGTGCACTTCACGTTAGTCAAGGTACTGATACTCTGGTGCGCATGCGCGGTAACTTGCACTCTTCGGTACTCGTTTCTACACTATTGCGTTTGCGCATTAGCTCGCCGAGTCTGACGCAACCCGCTGTCGAGTAACTTAGTCGTAGGGAAAGACATTTAAGTACAGTAGGACTTGATAACTGGTCAACACCATTTTCGCGAGGAAAGCTTTTTATTTCTAGCTCATTAGATAGAAAGGTACACACTTTATTGTACACCATAAGGAGTTCGTGGCTAAATAATGGGTACTTAATACACACACCGGCAAAATTAGAGGAACACAAAAAATATCAATTTTTAGTTTCAGTTAGGGATTCAACGATAATGTACCCTCTTATGTGTTTATTTATGGTTTGGGCTTTTTAGTGTTTTTGGTAAAAACTTTCATTTATGCAGTTTCAGGGTGCCCTAGTTCATTTCGTTGTTATTGTTTGCACAGTTCAAATTGTGCTGCATATAAAATAAGTGATTTACCTGCAATTGAAGCCTCCAGAGCTGTAACAATGATCGAGGAAGTTCATACCTACCGCTCAGTCAGTCGAACGTTACGTGTGCCAGTATCTGTGATCCACCGCAATGTTCAACAGTACAGACAGACGGGGTCTTACGTGTGAAGACCGGGACAAAGCAGATATCGGATAGGTTACTTCTAGGCAAGCGTGCTCCATCTTTGACCACATCATCACTTACCATCAGGTGAGATGGTGGACAAACACGAGCCTATTATCAATAAAAAAACAGTGCCATAGACGACCGTCTTATAAGGTAAAAAAAACTTTAAAAAGCCATCGTCAAACTACGGTTCAGACCCAAATTCGATTACAAGAAGTTCGGAACGTGAGTGTAAGTGAACGTACAGTGAGTAAAGGCTTGATGAAGCTGGTTTGAAGTCCTACATGCCAGCCAAAGCGCCAAAACTCGAGGTGAGACACCGAGTAGCCAGGTTGGAAGTTGCTCGCCAACACCGTGATTGGTCAAATGAGTGGTGCCGTATGTTGTTCTCTGTCGAAAGCCGTTTTTGTGTGAGGGAAAGTGTGTGGAGGTTTCGATGATAACGTTACCACCAGTCCAATTTCACAGAAACAGTGTCATAATTATGATGGAGACTCTGTTATGGTGTGGCCGTGTGGGGTGGTTGGTATAAATTTTACAGCACGCATGGCTCTTGTCATCATCGATTGCGGTACTTTGACTGCACAACGATACATCACAGAGATCTTAGAACCCCATGTAATGCCTTTTGCACCTGTCATTGGCCCAGATTTATATTTATGCACAATAACACTTAACCACACACCGCGTAGTGCGCGATTACTTAAACGTTGTCGGTATTACCCAAATGGACTGGCAAGCACGATCTCCAGATATGAATGGTGTTTTTAATCTAAAAAAGTCATTAGTTTAAATGCTCTGCTAACTTCCCGTAGCAGATCATTTTCCGGCAGATCAAAAAACAATGGTGAAATATTTACGCATACAGCTGATTCTAGCGTTTTTTTTAATACTGGCAGATCATAAATCATTTATTCGTGTGATCATACCAGAGTACAAGGAATTTCCATTTTCATCTTTCAAACTATGTTCAAATGATGGAACATTTTCTTAAATGCCATATAGGTAAAAGTACTGCAATCTAGAACAAGATGTTAGCCTAGTATTTACGTTTTGGTGCCAGTAGAGCATACCAAAGTACTAGGAAAATCGAAAATATCCATTTCCATCTTTCAAACTATGCTCAAATGAAAAACCCTTTCTTAAATGCCGGATTGGTAAGAGAACTGCAATCTAGAAGAAGATCCAAGCCCAGAATTTAGGTTTAATTGCCAGCAGAGCATACCAAAATACTAGTTGAATCGAAAATTTCCATTTCCAACTTTCAAACTATGCTCAAAATAATGATAGAACTCTTTCTTATATGCCAAATTGGTCAAAGGACTGCAATCTAGAACAAGATCCAAGACCAGATTCCAATTTTTTTACTAATATGTCATTAAAGAAAGATCTCTATCATTTGAGCATAGTTTGGAAGATGGAAATCGATATTTTCGATTTTCCTGGTTATTTGGTATGCATTCCTAGTTGATAAGATTTTAAGAGTTCCTACGACTTTCCTAGTATATTCCTAGTAGTTTCAAGCCATTATACGAAAGAAAACGGCTTCACTTCTGAGGAGGGTGAGGGACAGTCGTAACAGCTTCCGAGAACGGTGAGTGAGAGTGTGTCCTCTCCTATTATGAAACAGTTTGTGCTGAAGGTGATGGGTAGTAACACTAGATAATAAGCTATTAGGTGTAAGTTACTAACATTTTATGGATTTTGTGGTCCGAAATAAAAAGATTATTTTCTATTCTATATCAAAAATTACTTTAAAACTATGCTGGTAAGAAACAATTTATGCACACACAGACAATTACAAAGGACATAACGAAACAAAATCACAGGATATAACACTTTAACACACAACATGTAGCTAGATAAATCTATCCATTTTAAGTCTTTCTAGAATTTCTGCGAAAACCTTCAGAACGCTATTGCTGCTTCCTCTCACTCTGCGTATTAGAGACGCGACTTTATTACGCATGAATCCGAAGTAATCCATCCGTATGCGCTTCCAAGAACATACTAGACTGCACTATATTAAAGAGGAAACCTCAATAGCTCCCTGAAAGCATATATTGAATTCGCAAGGTGTTGGCATATTTTTGGGTATGGTTAGCCCGTAGGCTATTGGTGTAACAAGATTGGGAAAATGCCCTAAAAAGTTTAATTTTGACTGCTACTGAATAACTAGTAAGCCTGGAAGTCAACATGTTTCCCCCCATGGCCATCACCCTGCGCTCTTCCTCCAAATCCTAAATTACCTAAATTGAGTAACCCTTTTTATAGGTAAGTTTAATAATAATTTGCTGGAAGGACTCTCGATGGACTTCTATTTCTACCTCTAAAAACTATAATAGTTCACTCTTTTTAACCAAGTGTGGAAGGTACCCTGAAGTAGTCTAGTCTGGTAGACAGGTAGTGAAAGTGATGTGGAGGGATTAGGGTTTAGGGTTATTTATTTACTCCGTCATAATCAGTCATATCTTTTGATTGTGTTGACTTACAAGTTTGATTAGACAGCTGAATTATACAATATGTATCGTAATTAACGCACACCCTCAAACACCCCAATTAGAAAATTATGTTATTATCAACTTGTTTAAATAGTTTTTTTAAGACTTTAACTTCCTTTAAATGATTTTAATTTTTCTGTAATGTGTACCGAATGACGGAATTTATATAAATCTGCATTTAAAATGTTACTACTTTAATTTACGGTCCGTAAGTTAGTTTGTTTTTACTATACTGCGAAAGTGTAATTTGTAATTTACGTAGATTTAATTGCTCGATTTTCATCGTTTTTAATATCGATAATTTTTATCCCAAATAAAAATTATCGATATTAAAAACGATGAAAATCGATTCAGTAAATGATTCTGAACAAACTAATTTCAGGATGTGCATTAATTATGTTACATGTTGTATAAGATATTCAGGTTAAAGTTCTCTATGTTAACCTGAATATCTGATATTCTATCTTCTTCTCTTCTCTTCGAGTCGATGCTCAGACATCATTGGTCCAAAATGCAGCTACCTGTACAGCTCTTTAATTGGCCTCGTTCAGATCATGCAAGTTGCAGGTGGTCGCACGATGGACATGACAAGAGGTGCTATATCTTGTACAGGGACTCCACACTGCGTCTGCGATGGGTCAAGGAAATCCCATTTGGCTAGATTATACTCACAACGGCCAACCTGGGCCCGCAATCGGTTAAGTGACTTCCAGATTGGCCATTGCAGTTCTACCCGTGCTTGAAAAACAGGCTTACCGTTAGTCCGTCTGTATAGACGGACGGACAGACGGGCAAAAAGTGACCCTTTTTAGAGCTACGAAACATTAATAAATATTACTATTATTAAAATTGAGAATAATAAGGCCATCTTGGTACTTATCGATCGTTACATAGGTATTGAAAAAATAAAACTAGACTTCTACAAGAGAAGCTTCTAGATCATCAAGATACAAGAAAAATATAGCTATTCAAGGTTTTCGTACTAGGTTATGCCCACGGCTTCGCTCGCGCGATTTGTAATTTTTCACCGGTAAAAATGTGAAGAAAATATCCGACGTCCTTCTTCAAGATCTAACCAATCACTCAATCGATTAAGTAGTTTAGACGTGAAAGTTAAACAAAATGGGTTTCTTTCGCATTTAAGTGGGAATGAAAGCAGATTCTTAAGTGTCCAGGATTATAAATAAATAAATAAAATTAATTAATTTCAGGTTTATGATCCATATAAGAAAATAATAATAATTAAAAAAAAAACACTTCAATACATCGAAATATGTCGTCGGCTCTCAGTCTAACCCCGCCTATCTGACTCTCACAACCCAGTTACTGGGCACACAGAACAGATTGTCAGATTTTCTGGCTCCTGACTTCCGCTAATGACTGTCAAAAATGTCCTGATTGTTTCCTTTACCGCTATTGGTCGGCAGCTACCGCCATTAGCACGCGACACGTGACGCGTGAGTGAGACAGAACTAACAGCTGCAGTGTATTATAAACCTTATATTAGTATTCTAAGGTTCATTGTAAGGTTTAAGCGTTCTTTCGTTAACCTTCGGGGCCATACTTTGCGAACGAAGATTCACGACGCGTCTTATCAGTTGGGTACCACTGTACTGGTAGATATTATTGGTCTAGCCGCGCCGCCGCGGCGTGCACAGACATACTAGCCCGTTCACCAGTTACCTTGGTCGGCAGTACTCTCAAGTTACTTGCGCTTGTGCCGCAATTCGGGGAACATAACGAGTGAAAAAAGTACACAAAAACTGTACGCTATTGAATTAGTTAGACTTGTTTCCTGTACAGCAGATTAGGTATACTTAATAATATTATAATAGCAAACATTTGTGAAGATGGATGTTAGATGTAGATACAAATATTTGTTACTTTTTCACGCAAAAACTACAGAACGGATCTGAATGAAATTTGGTAAGTAAATAGTTGACATCCTGGAATTTAACCCTTCCCTGTATTTACATCTTGGAAATATGCAAATTCGTTAGACACATCCAACACTTATTTACTACACGAGAACACATACAATCTCAATATACACTACGACACAAAAATAGGCTTAACTTACCTGGAGGCTCTAAACTGAAATTACACTCCACAAGCACCTTAGTAATATCAGTAAAAATATACAATAAATTGCCAGATATAATTAAAAATGAACAAAAATATAATATATTTATGAATAAATTAAAACAATTTCTCACCTATAAATGTTATTATGATGTAAATGAATATTTCAGTGATAAATAAAATAAATGTATAAAATATAATATCTTAAAAATGTATAGAACCTATGTAGGAGTAGTTTAAGTTATAAACATATACACATTGTATTTATAATAATTGTAAAGCCCTCTTCCTTTATTATAATTTGCTGTGCCCGACAGGGTCCACAATGATCTGTAAACTATGTATATTTTTGTATGCACCTACCACCTAAGTTCACATTGTGGAACGCAATAAATGATTGAGTATTGAGTATTGAGTATAACACACAGACTCTTTTTATCCCGGAATTCCCACGGGATCAGGATTTACGCGGGAAAACACTCGCGAAGTCGCGGGCAGACGCTAGTACAATCTAACGTGGACGAGCTAATGGCTAGATAATAACAGCCACACAGGTCGATATTTAAAGTTAAGCAACGGTTGCTGAGGTCGATCCACGGGGGGTGACCATCTAAACATATCGAGATTCCTGCATGCTTAGGAAAGTCTTACAAGTCTAAGAAAGTCTTTGACAGTCGTTACGGGGAATCAGACGCCAGAAAACCTGACATTGGTCTTGCAAAGCGGTATCGTGTTACCCAGTTACTGGGTTGTGGAGGTCAGATAGGCAGTCGCTCCATGTACAACACTAGTACTCAGCTGTGGTCAAACTAGAGCTGACCCCAACATATTTGAGAAAATGCTAAGCAAATGGTGATGATTTAAGGGGACTCGTTCAACAACGACGATGTCGGTCCATAATTATAATTATAACATAACTTCTACGGCGTCCAATAAGTCTTATCTATCTATCTTAACTTTGTCGTAGATAGATATATACAACGTGTAATTTAAAGGGTATTTACATACCAAGTGCATGGCTTCTTTGGATGATAACAAACGATATGGCAAGGGTTTTGTAATCCTAAGTCTACGTGTGTAGAACTTATTACAAATACCAATACACTGATACCAGAGACCGAATTTTTCAAATTAAGAAGAACGAAGAGAATTATCGTGTTATTGGCAAGTAACGTGGAAAGTTATTGACCCTCGTAGTGCTGTGACACGTTTGTTATGATTGGTATTCAAGAAATATATGAAACCGATAATTTGGTATCAATTCTTTAAATCAGTTATTTTGTGCTGAAACTGTGCATAGAGACTCCATACCAGATGTTGTCTTCAGCCCTTTTGGATAGATATGAGGTTTCCGTTACACATTGTATAGATAGATATATTCTTTATTGTACACCATAACAGTAAAGCAATAAGGACTTAACAACTAAAAAGGGTAACAACTAAAGAGCGCATGAATTCAACCTTAAATCTCGTTTCCAAATGGGGTGACGACAATCAGGTCAAATTCAATTCAACGCTCTGAAAACACAGGCTTGTCTTTTCAGCGCTAAAAAGAGCCCATTTCAACTATCCCCTACTTTCCGAAGTACGTCTGTGCCAGTTACCGACCGCCTGGAGCTTTTGGCCATGGAGTTGACAACAGACCTCAACTTCGGCTCAACCATCGAGTCCAGAGCTCAAACTGCAGCAAAAAGGCTGGGAATCTTACACAAGGTGAGGCGGTACTTCACGCCTGGACAGCTTCTGAATCTATATAAAGCATAGGTCTGTTCCTGCGTGGTGTATTGCCGCCACTTGTGGGATGGCTCTGCAAAATACCAACTTTATGCACTGGATTCGATCGAGCGCAGGGCTAAAAGGCTTATAGGCGACGAGGTGCTATCGGGCAAGCTTCATAGTCTGGCTTATTGCCGAATCGTTGCTTGCATGTCGGATTTCTATAAATTGTACTTCGAGGAGTGTGCGCAGGAGCTCCATGACCTAATTCCTCCATCTCCATTTCACTACCGGTCTACCAGACGCACGGCTGGGTACCATCCACACTTGGTTGATATACCGTCTTGTCGTACCAAGCGCTTCTCCTCCACATTTATTCTGCGCACAGCCAAGTTGTGGAATTCTCTGCCGGCTTCTGTGTTCCCTGCCACTTATGACCTTTCAGCCTTTAAAGCACGAGTAAATAGGCATCTTCTGGGCTCGCTCGTCACATCGTAGACCTCATCTATCGCTTACCATCAGGCGAGATCGAGGTCAAGGGCGGGCTCATCCGTAATAAAAAAACGGTGATACAATGGGCGGTCTTATCGCTAAAAGCGATCATTTACAGACAACCTTTGGATGGACTTGACACATAGGAGAAAATAAATACGCGGGTAGTCCACGGTGTACTATTTATCTATATAAAATCAATAAATAACATTCTCAAAACATATATATCTATAAATATAAAAAAGAAACAAAGACATACATAATAACAACAATTTAAGAAGAGAGATAAAGATCCTTTACCAAGTTTTTGGAAGACGATAGTGTTTGTGCTTGTCTTGCTGACACGGGTAGAGCATTCCACAGCCGTACTGCTTGAGCTGCGAACGACTTACTATAGTAATTGGTGGCATGACTCGGTACTCGGTGGTCGTATTATTTTTCACACAAATTCTCCTTCCGTATTTCATTGAAAGGGTTGATCTTTGAAACAAAAGGGTCTAATTTTCACCTTTTATCCGTTGGGAAAATCATCTAATGACTCCCCCGCTCTGGGTGGAGAGCGGAAGGGACTGTCAGACTTCTACTCAATACCCACCTTGTTCTTTCAACTGCTCTTAATTTCCGGGGCCGCGGTATCTCTTTAGAACATTCCCGCAACCGGTTTGTCCAAGTACCTTTTTGCTGTTTCATCGAAATCGATTCCAACGGTATAGCTGTGAGAAAGTAAAGAGATAAATCGACCCTTCGCATTCGTAATATTTTTAGAAGCGCTGTTTTTTTTTAATAAGTTTCAATAGCCCCATGGCTAAGGTGTCGGAATTGTGATCGAAAAGTCGAGGGTTCGAACTCCACCCATTACATTATTGCCGTAAACCCACTCTAGACACAAGCATATGGAGGATAGATAAATAGAATATACTTTATTGTAGACACTTTTGGAAAGACTTTAATTAAAGTGGGGAGGGCTAAATTTGTGTAATACATATACCTACTCATAAAAATAAAAATAAATATATTAAAATATATAAATAAATCTATATACATAGATATATACATAAATACAATACAATACATAAGTAATTAGATAATACAATAAATAGAAAACAAAAAGAGAAAACAAAAGAATAATGTCATAAATTTGAAAGAAAATGAAAAATTTGAATTTGCAACCGAGCTAAACCTTAACCGTTTTAACATAGTACCTAAATACCTCGTTTTTAGTTCTAATGTTTTTAGGAAACATATCAACATCATTATTATTATAAAAAGTATATGACTACTATAATATTTCAATGTCTGTAATAACATCTTTGTGTCAAGGTTATGGTTACGTGCCTACTAAGCCTCAATTCTTGACCTAGTGCAAGTCTTATGTAAAATAACTTTTTGTGTTAAAGTAGTTGTAGCAATAACCCCACCTAAGTCCGCCAACCTATCATATAGGCCTGGGTAGGCGTTGCATGGTGACTTTCGTTTTTATTGTTACTAGGCTTGCGTTTAACCAACATCTCACCTGATGGTAAGCGATGATGTGGTCGAAGACGAAGCACGCTTATCTAGAAGTAACCTATTTACGCTTGACTTAAAAACCCCCAGGTTATAGCTATCAGGAAACACAGACTTCAGCAGGGAATTCCACTCTTTAGCTGTTCGCATAATTAAAGTGTTCCCAAAACGTTTCGTGTGTGTGGGTGGGATGTCCACCATGTAACGATAAAGTTTATAGAGTACAGAACTAGGCACTGAGAATAGTAGGCGGATTTTTTGAAGTACTCCAATACATACATATTGTTACGCCAGTCGCTTAGTGAAGTACGTCGAGAAACTTCGACGGAAATCTAGAATGTTCGAGACACTAACGCCATCTAGCGACGAATAGCAGTAATGAGTATATCTAGTCGAGACACTAACGCCATCTAGCGGCGAATAGCGGTACTGTGTGTCTCGAATAGCTTCCTGGAATATTCTAGACAGTATAAACAGTGAGCCAATTTTACAGGAATGTTCTGGAACTCATAGATCGGGGTATAAATAGATCGCAAAGGGGCGCAGACAGTCAGTCTTATTACGAGGCGAATACGCGATATAATCGAAGCTTTACTAGTGAATTTCAGTGCGACTTAAGTGTTAAGTGACAAGTGTTGTGGTGCAAATATTTGTGTTAAATATTTATTTTGTGTTTAATTAATTAAAGTGTTAATTTTGGTTTAATTGGCGTTAATTATTTCTATCCCGAACCCCAGCTCGTAACAATATTATGGAAAGCAAGCTCTGTGTTCCTCCGTTGAATTTGCGAAGAAGATGGCTGGCATAATTATAAGTTCTGTTTGAAGTCTTGTGCAGTAACTGATAATGTAACTAACAAATTGTTAAATGATAATTAATGATTGATTGTTAATGATGTTAGTTTAGAACACATCAGATACTGGTCAAATAAAGAAATGCCTTTATAACTTTGACTTAGAAAGAGGTTAAAAAAGAAAGTATAGATACCAAATCTACTCTAGAAATGTTTAGTTTAAGAATATAGGTAACTAAAACTAACAATTAAAACTTCATTATTCTAAATCTAGATATAATAAAAAGACCCAAAAGGACATATGAACCGAACTATTTGTATTCGTCTACGGTTTTTGAACTAAATAAAAAATATTGTAGTTATTACGTTGTGTACACTAATGGTTCGAAAACTGTAGAGGGTAGGGAAACAGCCTATTATGTTCCTCTTAAACCAGAAAGTAGTAAATGTTTTAAAATAAATAATTGTTTGACTATAAATGTCTTTGGAAGTAATTGCAATTTCAGAAGCGCATACGTTAGCACCATTAGTAATACGAAGATATTAATATGCGTAGATAGTAAAAGGGCTCTTCAACATGTACTTAGCTCGGTGCGCCTCTGCTTACAGAGGTACATCGATAGCTTATAATATTATTTCAAAGATTGATGCTCTATCTAACAGCGGAGTAGATCTGAAGTTGCAATGGGTTCCCTCACATGTAGGTTTAAAAGGTAAAGGTCACCTGATGGTACGCTTACCATCAGGTGAGATTGAGGTCAAGAGAGATCTCTATCGCTATAGATGAGGTCTACGATGTGACGAGCGAGGAATGTGAATTTTTAGGAACTGAACTGGATTTGAAGCAAATTTTTTTCAGAAATGTCTCCTAAATATAAAAACAATTATTGTAGACAACTCTGGGTAGAGTATATAATGTCAGGGTATCTGGTATAAGTCGATGGGTTGACATATCCTTATTGGACAAAAACCCTAAATAAAACATAAATGAAACATAGTTGCCGAACTTCCTCGGATCGAACCGGATCGGTTCAGTAATGTTAAAATAAAGTGATCGGTTGCGATCAGGACTCATGCCACTCAACAATTTTGCTTTCTTTATGAACTGTGAGGAATGTGGTACGGTTGAAGACGTTATGCACTTGTTGATGGAATGTGTCAGGTTTCAAACTGAGAGAGAAATGTTACTAAGAGATCTACTTTTAACCAAAAATAATGTAGGATTATATCACGAGATTTAGTCTATGCCCATGTCTGACGCTGCTAAAACATTGTTTAGATTCGTAAGTCTTCGTTTTAAGTTCTTGTTTTAACTTGAATTGGTTTGTGATACGATGGGACTGCCATTTGTTGTTATATAAAGGTCCCTAATTAAATAAATAAAAAAAAGTCAATACAATCCGTACGTAAGTGTCAATATTAACAAAATTAAATAAGAAACAGCAACATTATGACGTACTCGGGCTAAAATATTATCTTCTTCTATACTTATAATAAATCTGTAGAGAGGTCAATTCTGTACATGAAATATATTTAAAAAATAACTATCAGGGGGTGATTAGGGATCGATACTGATGCCAAAAATGCAATCAGTAAAATTATTGTCTGTCTGTCTGTCTGTCTGTATAACCGTTATAGAAACAAAAACTACTCGACGGATTTTAACGAAACTTGGCACGATTATTTTTCATACTCCTGAGCTGGTTATAGTATACTTTTCATCACGCTACAATCAATAGGAGCAGAGCAGTAAAGGGAAATGTTGGGAAAACGGGAGAAGTTACTCCACTTTTTAAGCTTCCGTCGCGTGTGCAACCTTAATGGTTAAAGCTACACAGAAATCATTTATGACGGAAATGTTCTCCTTAAAATTATATAAAAAATATCCCACGACAGCATATATCTATCTTTTATGGTTAACTCACAATAACACGTGTAACTCCCGATAGCTTAGCAGTTCGAAGCTTTCTGATTATTATTCTGCTCCGAAATTTAAAACCACCACAACTTTGCAATGGAACTCGGCTAAAAGTAACCACGTTGCAACAAATTATAATCGAGGCTCAAATTTTAACAGGTTGCGGTGCAGGAGAAACCGTCTTTATTCCCAGAATTCCCATAATACCAAATAATTTTCCATTCCAATTTAAAAGAACGCTATTCCCAGTATCGGTGTGTTATGCAATGACAATTAATAAGGCTCAAGGGCAGACTTTTCGTGTTGCTGGAGTAGTTCTCGGTGTCAGTTGTTTCTCGCATGGTCAGTTGTACGTCGCTCTTTCCCGGGTTAGCAGTTCTAGAAATCTTTATGTTCACGTGCCGGATGGGTCAACTTTCAACATAGTTTACCCGGAAGCTTTGCGCTGAAGTATTTTCGTTCTATAGGTACTTAAGCCTCATGTGAACGTGATCTAAACAATATTACCAATACATTAACTTAATAACACACAAGGAGTTACACGCTGACGGAGTCGCGGGCACAGCTATTAACAATAATATTGTGCGGTTCGGTATTGCGATATTTTTCAACAGTATTATAGATTGACATATTATATTTCCCTACTAAATTACGAAAGTTAATCTGTCTGTTACATCAAAATCACTGAACCGTGAGGAAGGACATAGGCTACTTTTTTTTACGGAAAACGACGGAAACGTGGACGAAGTCGCGGGCAACAGCTATCTATGCTAATAATATAATTTAATTAATTTATTTATTTGTCTCAGACCATTGATATAGAGTATTAGTAAAAACTTAACCTATTGTTAGTACAATAAATTAAAACATACCATCAATTTAATTGGCGACATGCACGCCTGTGCGCACATGCCTACGCCTTATTGCGCACTTTAAAAACGATTACTTTGCTTTTAGTTTCATTATACCTCAAGCCATGAGCCTCCGCATAACTCTCACAGACGGCCAACAATTTCCTTAAGCCACAGATTGATGGACTGAGCAACACCATGTCATCAGCATAACTTATGTTGTTGATCATTCTTTCATCAATAGAGCATCCGACCATGGTGCCGCTCAACTCACCAACCAGCCGATCCATATATAGGTTAAAAAGACTGGGTGAAGTTAACCCTCCCTGCCTTACGCCACAATCTAGCCAGTAAAACTCAGAATGAGCATCAGCCCACCTGACATAATTCTTTTGATTTTTATACCAATATTGAAATATGTTAATGAACTCTGCAGGTAGCTCGGTATCATCCGATAATTTCTGCCACAAAATGTCATAGTTTACCAGGTCAAAAGCTTTTGACAGGTCCAGAAAGCAGCCATACACTGGTGTCTTTCGGTCAGTGTAGTACTGCACAGTCTGTTTGAGGCACAGGATTGCACTTTCAGTAGACAAACCGGCTCTAAATCCAAACTGCGCGTCATGTAATTGAAGGCTGAAGAGTTTGTTTGTTTGTTTGAACGCGATAATCTCAGGAACTACTGGTTCGAATTGAAAAAATATATTTTAATTAAATAGTCAATTTATAGAGAAAGGCTATAGGCTATATATCATTACGCTAAGGCTAATAGGAGCGGAGCGCCAATGAAGAATGCTTCAAAATCGGGGTTAAATTTAACGTTAGCCCAAAGTAACTATTCCACGCGGACGAAGTCGCGGGCAAAAGCTAGTCATTTAATAAAATGGCTGTCATCGACCAATAATTCATAAGATCCTAATGAGTTTATAAAATTAGACATATTTTACAGATATTTACAATATTTGTGATGATCTGTAAAGTAGACCATATTCCTACGGATTAAAGCTTTGGTTTCCTAGGATAGCGGTGCCGTCAAATAGCGGCCGTAATACAGCGGTGAATGACGTCACTAGAACGTTGTCTATGTAAAGAAAATGGTGCGGTTTCCTAGAGAGCGGTAACTGACACCGTAACGTCAAAAGCGGTGCCGCCATTTGCATGACGGCCGTCTTGTCGGTGTCAGATGGTTTCGTGAACGTTTCCAAAGAGAATGTAATACACTAGATAGCGATGAAGCAGACAGTGGTTAAAACGGCCGTGGAACTTTCCACATGTCGTCACCGTAAAGACGGCCACCTTTTTGCGTCCGTAATATTACGGCCGCTATATGACGGCACCGCTTTCTTAGGAAAACAAAGCTTAAGCACGATATTTACTAGTACCGTTAAATGAAAGAAACTTCGAATGTATTTTTTTAATATGTGTAGCGCAGCTCAAGTAGTACGGCTGTTTAATAATCTATCCGTGGCAGTAAGATAATCACATACCTTCCTTCTTTCATAAACATAGTAAAAGATCTCTGTCTATAACCCAGACCTCTACAACCTATTAGGTGGGTAACACGATACGCCTTCTGAATACTGGTTTCAGATCTTCTGACGTTATTGTTACTGAAAGGATCACGATTAACGATGATATGATATGATTATGATGATAGTAAGCGATGATGACGCTTACCTAGAAGTAACCTATTCACTCTCGACTTAACCTAACCTTTATTTTTTGTTTCGAAGTGGAAATCCACATGTTCGGCGGGCGAAGGGGTCTGTCAGACCCTTACTGACAACCTAATCTACTTTACCCCCCCCCCCCCCTCCTCCTTCCGAACCCCCTCAGGCTACAACTATTAGTTATTAGTATTAGTGGTCAGTGTCCCTGACTGCTATGCGCAAGGTCGTGGGTTCGATTCCCATCTAGGACAAATGTTTGTGTCATGAGCACGATCATTTGTTCTTTGTCTGGGTGTAATTTATCTATAATATGTATGTATTTAGAAATGTATGTGTATGTTTATCAGTTGTCTAGTACTCATACCACAAGCTCTGCTTAGTTTGAGACTAGATGGCGTTGTGTGGAAGTTGTGGAATATATATTATTGTGGAATATTATTCAAGAGGAACAACAAACAGCCACAATATAAAACAGAGACAATAAATACACAAAACACTATAAACAATATTGCAGCCCATAACGCTGTTCACAGATTATTAATTGGATACGATACAGTGAAAACAATAATCGCTAGGGTTACAAATGCATTTTATATATAGGATAATAATAACTTATTCAATCAACTTACTGTGATATATAATTATGTATATAATATGTATGGTATAATGTATATAATTTTATATAATACTTACTCAAAAAAAATACAAAATATAGAATAACATTCAAGAAAGCTCCTTAAGTATAAGACTTTTAAACCGATAGGGAGAACATGCAAAAATGTCTATATGTTTAAAAGTCCTATTGTAGGACTCGACCATTCTGCGAACAGGCGAACGCAAGCCAGAATTGGACTTGCAAGTACCCACTGAAAATAATGTGCCAGCGCGTACCTTTCGCTTGTTGACTGTCCTAGGAACTGCATAGCATAACATGTTGGAAAGTTCAATGCTGTCGAATTTATTTCTAACATAAATATAAATTCATAACTTCTAAATACTTACGTCTATTTTCAAGTGTTGTGAGCTTATACTTTGCAAGCAAATCTTGGTATGACAAATAATATCCATAACATCTATAATGCATAGCACGCAGGAATTTATATTGAACACGCTCGATCATTTCAACGTACTTTTTATAGTATGGACTCCAGACGGACACGGCATACTCCAGTTGAGAGCGTACTAGAGACTTGTACAAGCACATATAGGAAGAGGGCTTTTTAAAGTCGACTGTTGATCGCATTACAAATCCATATAATTGATATGCTTTATTAACAATCCTTCCTATACGCTTCTATTCTAAGCAAAGTTTAGAATCAAGGATAACACCGAGATCACGAATGAAGTCCACTTTAAGTAGGGGGTCATTGCACAAAGTGTACCTATGTATAGTTAATTTTTGTTTTATTTTTTGTAAAGCTTAAAAAGTTACATTTGGGTAAACTTAGTTGCAACTTATTTATCTGGTAGTAATAGGATAGTCGGTCCAAATCTTGTTGCAGCAGAAGGCAGTCATTTGTTTGTCGTATGGCTCTATAAATCTTGAGGTCATCAGCATATAATAAAAACTTGGTATTGCGAAAGCATTGGCTGATGTCATTGATGTATAAAATAAACAAAAGAGGACCAAGTATAGAGCCCTGAGGCACACCAGATGTCACCTGTGCGATGTTAGTTTGACCATTGATTACAACCCTTTGACTGCAATTAGTAATATAGGAGGTAAATCACCTCAGAAGATTACCACGGATTCCGTTGAACGCTATTTTACTTAGTATGTTAGTAGTTCATGGTCAACCTTGTCGAAAGCCTTACAAAAGTCCGTGTACACTGCATCCACTTGTACACGGCTGACAACACAATCAAACAATAAGCTAGAAAATAATAATAAGTTAGTGTTTGTCGACCGCCGTTTCACAAAATCGTGCTGTTGTTGAATTATGATGTTGTGGAGTACAGGATAAATTCCGTTATGGACTAACCTTTCAAAGAGTTTCAACAAGGTAAACAAGAGGGAAATGGGACGATAGTGTTCAACGTTGCGTTTAGATCCACTTTTATGAACGGGCACAATATACGCATGCTTCCATAGTTCAGGTACGACTCCCTCAGATATACATTTATTATAAATAATAAATAGAGGCTCACAGATGGAGGTCGCAGTATTCTTAAGGAAGTAAGGCGAAAGTCCGTCAGGTCCAGGGCCTTTTGCAGGATCCAGGGATTTAAGCTCCTTCAATATGTTCTCTTTACTAAAAGAAAGTTCACAAATAGAGACGTCATGTAGTGCATTGTTGTCCAGCGGAGGCTTCCAATGAGGCAACGAAGGAGATGTGGGTTCATATACCGAGTAAAAGAAGTCGGAGAACATATTGCACATCATATCTGGATCATTTGTTTCAGCATTTTTATATTGTAGCTTGGAAGGGATCCCAGGTTTAACTTTTCGATTAGAAAAATATGTCCAGAAGTGTTTTATGTTTTTACTTAGATTGGCCTCATTTAAATATAATAATCAGAAATGTTATTATATTTCTTCCACTTAATCCATGCCTTATGTTTCTTCTTAGAGATAGCTATGAGAGTGCGAGAGAACCATATGGGATAGCTAACTGATCTACTTCGGGCCAGCGGAGTATCTTGTTTAATAATATTATCTAACTCAGTATAGAATTTAGCCAGAGCCTGTTCAGAATTCATTGGGCCCAGCAGTTCGGACCAGTTCAGTTGCTGAATGTTACGATTAATGTTATCAAAGTTGGCCTTATGAAAACAATATTTATTAAGAGGAATTTAAGTCATCGGAGTGATTTTGACGTTTAAACAGGTCTCACACGTTAGGTCAGGACAGGATGGTGGGTGTCAATTGGAAGTAATGTAGTGGAGATTTTAGAAACATTAGAGGGGTTGTTGGAAATGACTAGGTCAAGAATTTTACCTCTGTCATTCATAATGTTGTTAAATTGAGAAGCACCTAGAAGTGAAATTAAGATATTTAAATTGTCACAGGCGGAGGTCCCTCCAGAATATGTTGAAGCAATCTGCGAAATATCTGATACAGAGGATACTAGCCAATTAGCTTCAGGGAGATTATAGTCTCCTATAACAAAGAAACTATCAACACTAGGATGGCCTAACACTTCTTGTAGCAATTCAAAGTGCTTGTTATACACTAAAGTAGAAGTCTTAGGTGGAATGTAGGCAGCTTATTGTTGACAGTGCTGGGTAACTCAACCATAATGTGTTCAATGTGAGTGTGTGACTAACATGAAAAAAATATTATTTTAGGTATCAAATAGTGTTAGTCAAAACGAGCAATAAACAAATCGCTTCGCTACAATCATATTTATATTATTAGAGTGAGACAGTGCTATGCTACAAAAGCGTTAGAAAGGAAGCAAATATTTGTTACAATAATGATATGAAATAGTTCACTAAATCTATTGAAACATTTCCAAAATGGTGCCACAAGTAATTATCGCTGCAGTAGGTAATCTGTTTCTGAATAAATCACCATTTTTATGTCAAATAATAAACTTACAAGCGAATAAGTAATATTTAACTGACAAGCGAATCTCTGCTCAAGCGCGGTGTCGACTATACTCGCGTGATCATAGATCATATCTCTGCTTGAAATTGAATCTAAAACTGAGTAACGATCTACAATTATATTAGCATTACCTTAATAATTGATAATAATCCATTCCTGCTGACGAGATGTACTTTAATCTTCGGAGATGTATTTTTAGGGTGTAAAATTTTCTGCCGGCTTCTGTGTTCCCTACTACATATTACCGGTCAGCCTTTGAACATCTTTTGAGCTTGTTCGTCCCATCATAAACCTCTTCTTTTTTTAATTGATAATAAGCTCGCCTTTGACCACCATCTCACTTAATGATAAGTGATGATGTGGGCGAAGATGGAGCACGCCTGCCTAGAAGTAACCTATTCACTCTTAACTTAAAGACCCCTAGGTTATAGCTATCGGGAAACTCAGACTCCGGCAGGGAATTCCACTCCTTAGCCGTACGCACAATGAAAGTATTCCCAAAACGTTTTGCACGTATGGGTGGGATGTCCATCATATAACAATGGCATATCGCCGTTTGTCTTGTAGTCCGATGATGGAACGGGCTTTGCGGTATTAGATTGTGCAATTCCATCTACTGCTTACCATCAGGCGTGACCGAAGTAAAGAGCAGGTTCATTCGAATAAAAACTTATACTTATCTACTTACGCAATTCTGAAGTCCACTTAGTATTCCGTGTTAGTAAAGTTTATTTAAATGAATATTATAGTATAGTTACAGACTTATAATAATAATTTATTTGCATAGTAAAGTAAAGACATAATTATATGTACATCGAAATAGCGTAGAGTTACATCGTTTTATTATACACAGTAAGTATATTTAGAGACTAGCACCCTTGCTAAGTTGACAAGACAACTTGTATTAAAGGTGCTAGGCCCAACCCTTTTGTGAATGCCTTGTTTATAATATTTAGCTTAGAAATACGAGAAGTCGTTTATATTTTTACAGAAGTTAGATAGGCACAAATTAAGCATATAAATTATTTAACAAAAATAAGGAAAAAAAAATTAAAAATGGTAAAAACAAAAGATGCAGAGTGTAAGGGTGTGTCGGTGTGTGAGTGAGTGAGTGAGTCTGTATGTGTGTGAATGAGTGTGTGGGTATGAATCTGTGATGTCAGAGGATGTCCTAAGTGTTATGAATGGATGATAATAGCTCAGTGCTGTTGTAGTTAAGAGTCTGGAGCCAAGTCACGAGTACTTTTTTAAGTGATAAATATGGAAGTGAGTAAAAGTTTAATATTTTATTGATTTTGTTATACAGATGGGCCTTGGTAACAGGGAAATCTTCTTGTAAAAGAGTAGTGACAGCGATAGGGTTGGCTTACTTTGTCTTTGCGTCTGGTAGTGATTACTTCGTAGGGAGTTTTTTGGTGTTGCCGTCACGAGGAAAACTAAAGTATAAAAATAAGAAGTTTTAATGAGATTGGTGTTGCGCCAAAGCAACACTCACAGACAATTTTATCATTGGCATGCCGTATGTCGTGAACCCATAAATTATCCAATAGTGAATATTATTATAATACATAAAATATTTATGAACATTAAAAAAACGTAAAATTTACGACCTCTTCTCCTTTAATATATTATATAACTTATACAAATATTCGCCAAACACTAAATACAATGAAGGTCGAAACTACATAAGTTTATTAATAAAAAAAAAAAAGAAAACATCGACTACATTGATAAAAATTACCGTTCTGTGTGTGAACAGGGTAATTTTTATTATGCGACTAAAATAGAAAATAAGCCGTAATACATTGTTCCGACACTGAAAAAGCGGCCATTGAAATTTGCCGTATTATACTTTGACCGTTGAGTGAAATTTAAAGATAAATTAAATCCAGATCACATATTTATACCTATAATCAGTCATAAAAACAACAAAAACTAATCAATAAACTCTTTTACTTACCGAAAATACGATATCCCATACTTTTAGTCTTCTAGACGTAATATTTTTACAATATGTCAAAGAACACTTCGGCATTTTTGACGTGTGTTCCTAGACGCGAGCGACACGATACTATTTGAAATGAGCGCATAATTTAGAATATTGCGCTCATTTTATGCGGATGGTTTTCAGACGTTGACTGTGCATCTTGGGTTTTTATTATATCAATGAATAAAGTTTTTTTTTTCTTTTATTTCAATCTGTAAGAAAAGCAATGTGACATTTTGTACGACCCAGGAATCGAACCCAGGGCTCAGATGGCGCAGGGGCCCGATTAGGTCATTGCCTGCCGGGGTTGCGGGAATGTTCTCACGAAATCCCGCGGCCCCAGAACGCAAAGGACAACTGAAGGAACAGGGTGGGTTTTTAGTCAGAAGAATTCTGACACTCACTTTCGCTCCACCCAAAATAGGAGTCATATGATTTCCCCAACGGAAAAAGGACTTTCAGAAGGGAAGGGAGGGATGACCTGATTCCTCCATCTCCCTTTTACTACCGGTCTACCAGACGCACGGCTGGCTACCATCCTCACTTGGTCGATATACCGTCTTGTCGTACCAAGCGCTTCTCCTCCACATTTATTGTACGTACAGCCAAGCTGTGGAATTCTCTGCCGGCTTCTGTGTTCCCTGCCACTTATGACCTTTCAACCTTTAAAGCAAGAGTAAACAGGCATCTTCTGGGCTCGCTCGTTCCATCGTAGACCTCATCTATCGCTTACCATCAGGCGAGATTGAGGTCAAGAGTGAGCGCATTACGAATAAAAAAAAGGGAAGAAAAGGGTTAATAAAAACAATAATAAACGATGATCGTACAAGTTTATTAATAATAATTATTAATTATTTATAATCAGCGCCGCTAGCGCCCTCTACTACAGTTAAATAATAACATAATGATATATATATTATTGTACATTTAAATATACAACAGTTCTGGGCGCTACGTCTATAAGATCATACGTACACCACACAGGGCTGGACTCGAACACGTTACCTTTAACAACAGTACCATTCTGTTAACAATTTTACTTACTTGTAAATAATTTAATTTTTAAACTGACATGGTGACTAACAGAATCATTAGAACATAAAAAAGGATATTTACCACTTATATGTATTGTTTCCGATATTTCGGCACTGTTGCAAGCGCCATGATCACGGATGAACTGAAGTTATTGCGGGTAGATATTAATGAGCAGAAAAATCGCACTACCCTCTTACACGGTCGTTTTTTTTTTATCAGCAAACACATGGTAAATATTTCATTTTAAGTTCTAATGATACTAAAATAGTTAAATCCATCAATGATACCTTATATTGGCTGATGGCTGAATTACTTTGGATCAAACTCGACATACAGGTAAGCCATAAACTGGATTAAGACATGACATGACATTGTGATGCAGTTATTGGGTTAGTCGGCAGGAGCAGCCTTTGTAAAAAATAAAATAATTAAATAAAGCTTAAATTTGGCACAGCCGTGAAGCACAATGTGATTTAATTTAATTAAGTTTTTATTTTTTGTTAGAAGCAGAAGTAAGCTAATTATGTATTATCAAACCCTGTCATTCGATATACATATCATGACAGTGCACAGAAAAGAACAGGTCCACCATCTTGGGTCGTCCGCCATATTGGATTTAAAATGACGTAACTTAGCTAACTATGCATTGTCGGCCGAACTAAACGTGTATGCAAAATTGCATCGTAATCGATTGAAAATAGCTACTTTCAAATTTAGTTTCAAGATATATATAGAAACAATCTTGTTAATAATTAACTTTCGAGCCCAGCCCAGTTTAGTGAAGAGGATTAATACATTAAGACTTTATACAGCAGTTGATCGAAATAGTTACCACATAAAAGTGAGTGTTGCCAGACTTGCAATCGACTTGCATTTATCGATTTGAGTGTACTTTCTAAATTATTAATTGAATAGTATCTAGATGACAAATGTTAGTGGATCGGAATTTATGGGTATATATATATAAGGCCCTGACCATAGAGAGGATATCGTAAAAAATAACACTTTATCGTTGCAAAGTTTCATATTAAAAGCCAAATATACAGGGTGATCCGTGTACAGTGGTCCAGAGATTTTTTTCAGCTTGAGAGCATCATAAGTCATCATTTAAAACATACTTTAGTTAGGCGAAAACTTATGGTTTCGAAATTGTTTTTTTTTTTTTAATAATCTAATCTAGTTATTAACACTAGATGAGCCTATAGCGCGATAGGTAGATTATTGCACTATGCCTATACCAAATTTCATTCGATTCGGTCCCGTACTTTTCATAACAGAGTGGTTTTGTGTCAAGAATATTGAAATTTCGGGTAATTTAAAAAAAAAACAATTTCTAAACCATAAGTTTACGCTTAACTAAAGTATCTCTTAAATGATCACTTATGATGCTCTCAAGCTGAAAAAAATCTTTGGACCACTGTAAACGGGCCACCCTGTATAAGAAAAATATAAAAAAGCCAGCATATGGCAAAATAAATTGCAAAAAATCTCAATCTCGATATTTTTAGCGATAACTATGCCTCTTTTTGTTACCATCAGGGAGGAAATTTAATACACGCATTATCTAGCTATAACCTGGGGGTCTTTAAGTCAAGAGTGAATAGGTTACTTTTGGGCATGCGTGCTCGATCTGCGACCACATCATCGCTTACCATCAGGTGAGATAAAGGTCAAATACGACCCTATCATGAATACTAAAGTGTGATGGGTTTATTGATGGAAGGAGAGAAGGAATTATATGAAAATAAAAAAGGAGTGAATAATCTAGTGGTCAGTAGCCCTGACTGCTATGCGCAAGGTCGTGGGTTCGATTCTCACCCAGGACAGATGTTTGTATGATGAGCATAATCATTTGTTCTTTGTCTGGGTGTAATTTATCTATAATATGTATGTATTTAGAAAAATATACGTAAGTTTATCAGTTGTCTAGTACCCATAGCACAAGCTCTGCTTAGTTTGGGACTAGATGGCGTTGTGTGAAAGTTGTGGAATATTATTATTATTATAATGCTGTGACGTCTGACAGGGGAGAATGGATGAAGAAAACGTGTTGCGCCGACCACAAGTAACTGGGTTAAGGGCAGGAAGATTATCATTATCTGTTTAGCCTATTCCCAACAATATTAGGGTTAGCTTTCAGTCTAACAGGATGCAGCTGAGTACTAGCCTACTACGCGTCTGCCTGTCTGACCTCCACAACACAGTAGCTGGGTAACACGAAATCCTTGGCTAGACAAGAGTCAGATTTACTGACTTGACTGACTACCCATAACGACCATCAAAGATGTTCAAACGACAGCCGAGACCTACCTACCTCGTTAACGAGAAAAATCGGTTGTCTGTAAAGTCGGTTTACTGACGATAGTTGAACGTGACAACGTCATAAGAAAATACTGATGGAATGGTTGCATTTTTCAAAAGAAAATTTTAATTTTACATCACTATTACTGCACTTCTCATGACAATGGAAGAATCCCTACACAGTGACGTCATCTCTTAGCGTTTTATGATAGCCTAGTACTTGACTCGTTGAGTCATACATAAATTTCAAAGCATCCCTACAGTGACGTCATCTCTTACCGTTTTATGATAGCCTAGTACTTGACTCATTGAGTCATACATAAATGACAACTTGTACATCGAGTTTGATTTGCTTTGGAACGCCTCAGAGCAATGGAACGCCTCAGAGCAAGGTAACGCCGCATGAGTCATGTATTTTCTTGCGTGCCGCCAGCTTCATCGAATTATAAGACGTTGTCACGTCAAAAAAGCTCTGCTTTACAGTATTCTGTTCAAACCCCCTTTTATCTTAAAGAACGTTCCAAGTTCCTCCATGACACACATGCTAAATGTCTGAGGTCATCGGAAAACTTGAGGCTAGAGGTACCGAGTCACTCCACCAATTTCTCTCTCTAAAAACTCTCCTTGGCTCGATCAGTGTCAGATTTACTGGCTACTATCCGTAACCACTGTCAAACACGTCTTAATGACAGCTGAGACCAGCAGTTTACTGTGCTTTCTTAACTCCAAGCTGAGCGATTTCTTAACCTCTAGAGCCCCAGCGGCACAAAAACGTGCCAGTAAACAAGTATTAGTTGAGCCCCGCTGGCACAAAATTTGTGTGCCAGCGGGGCTCAACTAATAGTTGACGTAAATAATGGCGGTCCTTGAGAGGTTAAGGAAAAGAAAATCTCCATAACTATTTTCGCCCAACCCGGGAATTGAACTACAGACCTCAAGCTCAGCAGTTGCGCTGGCAACCACGAGACCTACGAGGCAATTTTTTAAAGTAACAGTGTACATTTTTTAAAATCAGAACTGAAATGTCTTTCATATTCCGATATGAAAATATATTTTTACGGAATCCCTTCTATAGGCAGCGCCTTGACGAATTGAGATAATTTTGAGATAGTATCGTTGTTCCATCGTCTAGCAACACTATAGCAAACACAATATCTACTGACGTTATGTATTTTGCAAAATGTTCTAATAAATATAGAAAACAAAACATATCATACACAATATTAACTTAAATTTCATTGCAACAAGGTCCAATTTTGTATGACAAATTATTGTAGACACTACAATGTAATATGAACCATATTAGTACAGTTATAGGTTTAAAATTTGGAAGCATGTTTATTCTAAGATTAGAGAGGCTATATTTTATTCGGTTTTGCACTTTAGTTTTAAATTTTAATCATTTAATTTGCTACAAAATTGTACTAAAATGCAAATGTCTCAATCATTCAGTTATAATAATAGTTGCTAAAGCCTTTGTCAGCCATTTTAGTGAAACAAACATATTAGAACACGAATAACATAAGTAAATTAAAATTGTTTGTACTTTTAAAGTTTTACACGGACATCAAATACATACATACAAAACACACGTAAAATATATACACCACATTTTTTTATTGGACCTTTTTCCGTTCAGTTTTGAATATAATTAATATAACAAATGATATGCGTTTTTACGTTATGTTTTCTGTTGTACAATAAAAGTTTAATATGTCTGTCTATCAATCTAAATTCAATGACTCAACAGAATGAAACAGTGACAAAGAATAATCGACTTTGTTACGATGAATATAAGATTGAATATTGCACAATTAAAGGTCTGTTAGCCAACTGGCTACAATTGAACACGCCATCGTACTCTCAAAAGGGTATTGGTAATTGGATAGAGAGTTTACTTTAAAGTTTCTTGACAGAGTTTAGCTAAGAATCTTGTTATTATTTTTATTATTAGCTAGCAAACACCGGTCTCATCTTAATTATTATCTGTTCTTAAACTAGCTGACCGTACTTAGTACCGCTAATTTTTTCCATGTTTTCTCACCTTTTAAACTTTCCCTGGATTCCCAAACATTTTAAATCCAAAACCAGACAAATCGGTCCAGCCGGTCTCAAGTTTTCGCGAGACTAAAAAATATATATATAGGTAGATAGGTCCGAAGTGACATTTTTATACACAGACCTATTTTGGTCAAAAGAAACTAGATGAGGCCTGTGTTTCCTAACTAAAACATAATTCAGAGGACAAAGTATATTTTAAAATCCATATAATCCGTACATTTAAGTGTTAATATTAACAAAATTAAATAATGAGATTAAAAAACAGGAACATTAATCGGTCTAAAACATTATCATTTAACAAAATAGCTGACAATTGGCCAACAATTCATAAGATCCTAATGAGTTTATAAAATTAGATAGATTTCACAGATATTTACAATATTTGTGACGATCTGTAAAATCGACCATATTACTACGGCTAAAGCGCGATATTTACTTGTACCGTTAAATGAAAGGAACTTCAAAAGTATTTCTTTGATAAGTCATTCGCAGCTCAAGCTGTACGGCTGTGGAATACTCTACCCGTGTCAGTAAGACAAGCACAAACCCTATGCTCATTAAAAAAAAAAAAAGATGGTAAGATCTGTCTCTACAACCCAGTAACTGGGTAACACAAATCTTCTGGCGTCTGATTAACCATAACGATTGTCAAGTATGTGCAAATGAAATTCTGATCCAACGGCTTGACGTGATCAGCGAAGCATAGAAGAATCTCGATGTTGCTTTACGTTAAACATCGGCCCGTGCTTCTATTATTAACTAACCACGAGTTCCTCAAGCCCCTTAGTTTGAGTACGAGTGTTGACAACCAATATTTTATTTTATATTCATTATTATTATTGAAAGGGCTCTCATTTAGCCGACTACCCCACCTAATAGGAGGCAATGATGTGGTCGATAATAGGGCACGCTTGCCTAGAAGTAACCTATTCACTGTCGACTTAACCTCACTTTGAAAAACCCACTCAAGATACTACTAAAAGAAAAAAAAATTGGTATCAAATAGTGTTAGTCAAAACGGACACCAGCAAATCGCTTCGCTACAACCAATTATATTGTTAGAGTGAGATAGTGCTATATTACAAAAGCGTTAGAAAGAGAGGCAAATAGTTTTCCCAATAATGATATGAAACAGTTCGCTAGATCTATTGAAATATTTCTAAAATAGTGACCACAAGTAAATATCACGCAGAAACCTTCATTTTATACAACAAGTTGCCGGCAACGTTGCGCCACACTGAGCAACAATGTGCTACATTGCATCGTACTTCGACGCATAAATAAGTTTTATACAAAAAATCCTAGATTAGTTGAAGTCTCCTACAAACGTGCATTTACTGCATTATCTACTTTAGTTTTATGTTTACTAAGTTCATTTTTAAATGACAAAAGATTCGATTAATCGATGGACGACATTGGGTTTGTTTATATTAATGTTATTCAGTCCGTCAGTCAGAAATATTATGGACGTTTTTTGACAATAGAAATTTGCAAAGATAGTGTGTACGCGCATTCAAGTAGCGGCTGGTAATGTCATTTGTTTTAGTAAAGTATACCAATGTTTGATGTCATACGAAATACCATCTTCCTTTTTTTTGCGAAAAAAAGTGTTGAAAATGTATTTTAAGTCATGTAACTAATGAAACAAATATTTTTTCAAAAGAGTACTCTAATATTTCAGATTGTGTATTAGTAGTGTATCTTCTTTTGGACACTTAGGTGTTACGGCTTAGGAAATACCGTTGATAGAGTATAAGATAATATTTCGAGACATATTTCCTTTCTCATTCTCGAGAATGCAAATTTAAAACCTAGCATAGTTGTATAATTATTATAATTTCTTTGGCGATAATTAGTTGATCACATTACAAGTAACTTCCAAAAACAGCCAAATCTATACACAACTCTATCTACAGCAAATATACATTTACGTTTCATAGGAGACTTACAGCCTGCAATTGCCTGTTATAAAACCGTGAAAATGTAGCGCCACAGTTGCCCCACAGTTGCGATACAATTACGCCACAGCACGCGCCTTATTTGAGCCACAGTTACAGCACCGCAGCGCTACAGTTGCGCAACAGTCGCGCCACAGTTGCGTAGGGAACTCACCTACGCGAGATAGGAGTATGTGTCGAGTGCGGCGGGCGCTCGCTCTAGGTACTGCTTGTCTATGAGCGCCTCTATGCACTTCTTGATCATGGCGACAGAGGGCGCAAATGAGCCGCGAGCTTGAGACACCACCTCTTGTATCAGTTCCGTGTGTCGGAGTACCTGGAAACAGTTACAAGATTATACACTTTCATAATCAATTCCTTCCTGTTAGTTTTCAGTTATATCCATTTTTAACACGCTTTTTTATTAGGTCAACCTGTATGTAACTAACTATGTAAGGGAATCTGAGGTAACTAGTTTACCCATCTTCCAAGGGTCGTAGCATAATGAAAATTGGCAGCTGTATGTAGTTCTGATGACAATACAATAATATGGTACTGTCGAACTGATCTGTGATGGAGCCGGAAGATATGAACTGGAACTTCGTGATGGAAAATTGTATCATATCTGTTTTGGATTTCTTAGAAAAGTCTTGTAATGAACTTTGACCAGGATTAGGTTTCAAGGTCTGATGATGAAGCCGGAAGATAGGCACTAGCATTCCATGATGGAATATCGTATCATAGTCGTGTTTGCACTTGTGAGAAAGGCCACGTAATGGAATTTCATCACGATCAGGTTTCAAGGTTATAACAAACTTAAAGAAAATCCGTTATCGGTTTTCTTAACCTTTTTGAATTACCGCGTAATCCATAGATTTATTTTTTTATAGTCAGCACTTTCAAATCCTCTGGGGGATCGATCATTTAATTGTTCGGTTTAACTCGTGGGACTAATATGACAAAAACTAATGAAAAAACAGCAACATTTGTTTTTACGTGCATTTATAAAAGCGTGTTTTTCTAGTGTTTTTTAAACTATTAATGTATTCATTATTTATTTTCAATGTTACACGTACTCATCGATTATCTTAAAAACGTTAAGGTTTAGGGTAGGGGTTTCATACCTCTCGCGCCCGGCCCCTGGTTCAGACCATGGTGCGGAGCGAGAGGGAATAGGATGCAGTTTTTCTGCGAAGCAGTAATGGTAGCGAAGGAGGAGGGCGAGGCAACTCTCTTCCTCACGCACCAGCCACCGCGGGAGACGCCCCGTCAGGGTCGCGAGCCGATCTCCGGCCACCGTAGGCACGGGCTTGCGGACGGCGAGCAGGGGTAGCTCACCGTCCGGCGGCGCGTCGTGTTCCACGCGCGCTTCAAGGATCTGTCAGCACCGGTGACAGGGCCCCATAGGGTCATTGCCTGCCGGGGTTGCGGGAATGTTCTAATGAGATACCGCGGCTCCGGAGCTTAAGGGCAGCTGAAGGAACAGGGTGGGTTTTTTTTTAATTTTTTTTCGAACTGCTTGAGTCTCATCACGGAACTAATTTTAATTCTTTTGTGGTGAGAGCGCCGGCCGAATATCTTTCGACTTTCTTGAAGGAGGAATTTTGGCCGAGAGGAGTAATGTTCCGGCGTTTTCGAGGCCGGTTACCGGACACTGCGCGACACACGACGCCGATAACTCGTGTAATATAATATGTATAAGTTTTGGTTAAGTGATACATATATGTATTAGTTTATTTGTAGTTATTTATTGTAATAGGATGTATTTTATTTGTATGAGCCAAGTTGCCTGAAATATATAAATTGATTGATTGATTAGTCAGTAGAAGTCTGACACACCGCTTAACCCAGAGCGGGAGAAGTCATTCGATGATTTTCCCACAAGGGCGGAAACTACACTCCCTTAACGGATCTAGGTCGACTTAATCTGTAACTCTGTATATTACAAGATAAAGGTGCATGCAAGTCCGATTAAGTAGTCGACAACGTCATAGGTTGAGGCTATGCGTGTGTATGGTGCGTACCTTCCTCTGCTTCATGATACGCACGATGGCGGCCTGCAAGTACATTTTGCGGTCGTCGTCGCAGTGCGTGCCCGAGTCGCCGCCGTCCGCCGACGCGCTGCCCGACGTGCCGCTAGATCCGCCTGCAAACACATAAATAATATAATAATATAGTACATTGTTCATCGAGGGGAGAAAGTGACCGATTACACCCGAGATCGGGAATCGCACTTTCTCTCGAGTGATACATAGTGCTTTATACTACACCTACGAGGAAAATAAAAAACTAAATCTTTACTAATTGAAATTTATATTGAATCCTCAAACAACACACAAATTGAAAATGGCGCCAATGGCGTCTGCAATTTTCAGATGTTCCTTTTTCAAATAGTTTATCCTGCCGCCGCAGGGTCGCACTGCCAGCCCGACACCATCCAACACACAGCTAGTGGCCAGTGTCATTTTGCGAACTTGGAGATAAAAATTCACTGTAAAAACTTTTTGGCTTTTGATATTTAGGTTACCGGCGCATAGTCTTACCCAAAATTAAAAAAGAAAAACCACGTAAGAAATGGATTTTCATACACTTTTCTCTCCCGCTCAGATGCGTTTTCTCCCCGCATATATTTCGATATGCAATGACGTACTTTCTACCGTAAATTTGATAAAGTATCAAGGTACTTTCCAAGCAGGTGTAGTATAAATAATATAATAATATAGTACATTGTTCATCGAGGGGAGAAAGTGACCGATTACCAACGAGGGTGTAGTTTGAGGCCCGAAGCACAGCTGAGGTCCTGAATACACACGAGTTGGGAATCGCACTTTCTTCCGAGTGATACATAGTGCTTTATACTATACCTACGAGGAAAATAGCTTTTTGTACATTAATAAATGAAACCGAGTTAAAAGATAGGACCTATGGCCATAGACAGTAGGTACCTCATTTATTTTTCGCGCCAAATTGTTATTCTTATTATGTTCGAATACTGAAAGTTAATGTGAGAATTTGTTCAGAAGCGTGTTGGGAGTAATTTTAAATCAATGTTGAGCAATACTATGTGGCCAGTATCATTTTCTCTTGGTGATAAAAACTTTTTTGTCTTTTGGCATTATAAGTATTTTTAGTTAGCTACTGAATTGGTATAAATTAAAAAAAAAAAAACTGCGCGTTAGTAATGGATTTTCATACACTTTTCCCTCCCTCGCCAGTGTCTCCAGCACGTTAGTAATGAATTCTCACACACTGTTGCGACCCGCACATTTGTACTACAGTAATAACGTCCTTTCTGTCAAACTTTTTAAAAAGTAATAAGGCACTTTCCGAGCAGGTATAGTATAAAATAAATTGTTTATCTCGGTAACTTATAACTACTACAACATAACTTACATAGGAGTCTCCTTTTAAGTAAGTAATATACTTGTGCTAGGAGACACCGCTCTTCACAACAAAAACAATAGACGGTAGAAATGTTACAACTGTAAAAATTTTGTATTAAGGGTATTAAACAATGAAAATAAAATATAAAAGAAATTTGGAAATAATTAAACTTGAACTTAGACTTACACTTATAATTTAATTTGTGTGATGTGTGAGTGAACTTCGGTTGTTTATGCGTGTGTGTGGTGTTTGAGTGAGGACATGCGTTGCGTGTATTTGCGTTACGTGTGTGTGTGTGTGTGTACATTGTGATAACAACATCACATTTATAACCTTCCAGCCCGTCAATAGCTGCCCTCCCCCAGCCCGTCCCTAACCGCGTCCCTAACCACCCTCCCCAGCCCATCCCTACCTACCCTACCCAGCACACTCCTCCATAGCATCTAACAAAGTATTTATATACAAAGTGACGAATGCACGTTTATGGTAAAAAATAAAATACTGCTACAACAAACTGCTTCTTATTTAAATTAGTGCTAATTTCGTCACAAAACTTAGATAAAATAGTGTTCGTACATTTATTTATTTTGAAAACCATGTAGACATTCACTAATTATACTATTTTTTGAAGATAATTCCCTAGTTGGTTAACAACACACTTTTCTAATATTTTATCTGCATTCGACAGTATGGCTATTGGTCTGTAATTGATGGAGAAAATAATAATAACTTTATTGCACACCAAAAAAAAAATCTTTTTTATAGTCCCCGGCACGTAAGTTGGCAAGGATTTGGCGTAGTAGGGGTAAGTTGGCGTAGTGGGGGTAAGTTCGCGCATCGTGCACTTAGTGGAAGAAAAAATTAGTCACTTATTGCTTATCATTATTCTATGGTTATTGCTATCAATTATTTTTAATCATGTTTGCTTAACAAAAGGCCTCTCTACAGAAGATGCAATTACCGACCTAACTGAATTCGTAACTAGATAATCACAAGAAATGCCTTACTATATTTCTGGACTTAGCAAAGCTTTCGACACAGTTTCTGTTCCCACCCTCCTGTCTAAACTGGAGGATATAAGCATTCGTGGAAAAATACATGATTTATCAAGAGTTACCTCCAAAATAGCAGACTCAGTGTCAAAATAGATTCGTGTGTTAGTGGTGGAGAAACAATCACATACGGAGTTCTGCAGGGCAGTGTGTTGAGTCCTACATCGTTCCCAGTGTATATAAATGACCTCTGTTTACTGCCTCTCCTGAACTCCAAACACATATTGCGTGCTATGATTTTATATTTGTTTAAGTAGTTTAGTAAAGGATTATTAATCAACCTTTACATAACCTTAGAAATAGCCGAGAGAACTGAAATGGGTCTATAATTGTTTACACAGACTCTGTCCCGCGAAAAAAAAATACACCAAGAAAACCAAGTCCTAGGAAATCCAAAGATATGTTTCGTATATTGTGTAATGTAAGTTAGTTTGATTAAATATATATAAATATTCTATCCACCAATCCGCATTGTGCCCGCGTGATTGATTACGGTCCATTCTCTTGTATAGAGGTCTGATTAAAATATGTTATGTATCTGTGTATTTCTAAGTGTGTCTGATGTAACTGACTGACAACCGTGCACTCGCTATAAGTTCCAGTTGAAAACCAGCATCGGGCACTAGTTAGCCACTTTGTTGAACTGGACCTATTTGGCGCAGCCGTGACTCACACAGTAGTATTATTATGTTGTATTAGTATCAGCAGGCGCGTGCATAGGATTATGACAGGGCATGCGGCGGAGTAAAAACACACAAAAACTTCTTCTCTATATCTATAAAAGAAGAAGTTTTTGTGACCGATTACTCACAAAAACTTCTTCTTTTATAGATTTTTAGCATAGCCACAGCTACGCATCGCCACCATGCTACGATGCGTGGCTGTGGCTATGCTAAAAATCTATAAAAGAAGAAGTTTTTGTGTGTTTTTACTCCGCCGCATGCCCTGTCATAATCCTATGCAGGGGAGATACTCAGGGGAGTATCAGAAGGTTGCGTGTTCATACCACGTCGGGGTCACCAATTTAACTATATTTAATTGTTCTTAGTATAATTGTATTTAATTCAGTGTAAATTTATTGCGACTCTAACTTTGGTTTGTTAGTGATTTTTTTTTGTTTTTTAAAAAGGACGGGGTTATTGTGGCGACTCATTGTATTTTGCTGAGCTAGCTCCTTCAGAGCTCTCACGGCCAACCGCTCCTATTGAATTCAGTCGCTACCCATAGGCCATTGTATTAAATTAAGTGATATATAAAATACATGTTTATCTGTTTTCAATGTGTCTACTTATTTTCTAAATTCAGAACCTTCTGACTAAGGACTAATTAACGCCTACACTAAGAACAATTAAATATCGTTAAAGTATCATTGAGTGTGTGTTGTTTGTATTTGTTGTTGTATTAGTTGTATTATTATGTTTTGCATGCTGTGGTCTCCTGTAAATGAGGGAGTACACTAACGTAATACCTATGCTACATTAATATTTGTCATGTCCTCTGTACATCTTTTGTTGGAGATCTTAATAAATAAAATTAACAAATAAATAATAATATGTTGTTACATGTGTTGTTATTGTTTGTACTTGTGGCATGTGTAAATAAACGTTTTTTCTTTCTTTTTTTCTTTGTGTGGGTGAGTGGGTGGGTTGGTGAGTGTTTGTGTTTCCGTTTGTTTCTCACCTGGATGGTTAGGCGCGTTGGCACATGTGAGCCGAACTTTGGTACGTTTGCAGCTGAAGGCGAGATTGAGGGCTATGGTAGCGTCTGCGGACGTGTCATCTTCTGTCTCGGAGCCAACATCACCTGTTGCTATGAGGAGACCTGTAAACAACAAGATAACGCTTTAAAATCACAGCCAAATACCTCAACTTTATTTATTTATTATAATATACTTTATTTGTACACCTTACAATATTTCTATGGAGGCAAAAAGTAAAACTAGTGTACAATGGGCGGTCTTATCGCACTACTATACAACGTGTAATTTAAAGGGTATATACATTCCAAGTGCACGGCTTCTTTGGATGATAACAAACGATATGGCAAGGGTTTTGTAATCCTAAGTCTACGTGTGTAGAACTTATTACAAATTCCAATACACTGATACCAGAGACCGAATTTTTTAAATTAATAAGAACGAAAAGAATTATCGTGTTATTGGCAAGTGACGTGGAAAGTTATTGACCCTCGTAGTGCTGTGAGACGTTTATTATGATTGGTATTCAAGAAATATATGAAACCAACACTTTGGTATCAATTCTTTGAGTCAGTTATTTTGTGCTGAAATTGTGCATAGAGACTCCATACCAGATGTTGTCTTCAGCCCTTTTGGATAGATATGGGGTTTCCGTTACACGTTGTATAATACGCATACTAATTTATTTTACTATACTGGCTATGCCCCGTGGTTTCACCTGCTATCATTTGAGAAGAGTTATTTTAAACAATGATTGATAGGTTAAGATATTCATTTAAATTGAATGGTGTCGAGGACAATGATAATAAAAATTAAATAATTGTAATTAATAACGTATTTATTTGGGTAAGGAATTATAACATGTTTATAAAAATACCTTCGCAAATAATACATTATTTTAGAACAAATTTGTTACCATAAAAAATATTATAGTGAGTAAACAACTATTTAAGTTGTAGCCGCACCAATGAAGGGCGAAGTTTATCTAAACGGTACTAGATGGTGCGCCCAAATTTTAAATTGTATATCGGTGAATTGCCCCAATAAAACGCCGGCAGAGAGGCGAACATTCTACTATTTAACAACAAACAACCCCACGGCACATTTTCTTCGTATAACTCCAACGGTTTACGCAGTGTACACCAAGTTAACTCTCAGAGGTCAAAAATTTTTGACACTTATCGTTATATTATGTCCAAATTACACAAAATCTTTATACATTGTAGTCTATGTGTTATTCTGATGTAAAAGCTATATAACTGTGAAGTTTCATCTAAATACATTCAGTAGTTATTGCATAACAGAGTAATCAACATCCATGCAATCTTCACAAACTTTCGCATTTATAATATTGAGTAGGACTTAAAACTATTTATTAGGACTAGCATTGTGTGTAGTACTCACATTACTAGCAATCTTGTAAACACCTACAGCTAAGCTCTATATGCTTGTATCTGGAGTGTATTCACGGCAATAATGTAATGGTTCGAATCAACGACCGAACTTTATCACGATTAAAACATAACCCTCCTATTTTACAGTCAGGTAAAAAGAATCCTTTAACCGTCCTCAAGCTTCAAGTTACTTCCATATCCAATTTCATCAAAATCCACCCAGTACTTTCGAAAATTAGTGCGTTCAAACAAACAAACAAAAATTTCCGCTTTCAATAAATAAATAAAATTTATTTATTTCAGGTCAAAGACCCATATAAAACAAAATAAAAAAAAAAAAAATTCAAACAATTGCTCGGCTTTAAATAAAAAATGGAGAAATTTACATACAAAAAGGTTCAAAGATATATTAAACTAGCTTCCGCCCGCGACTTCGTCCGCGTGGAAAAAAAATCCCCCGATTTTGAAACATTCTTCATTAGTGCTCTGCTCCTATTGGTCTTAGCGTGATGATATATAGCCTATAGCCTTCCTCGATAAATGGGCTAACAATGAAAGAATTTTTCAAATCAGAACCGTAGTTCCTGAGATTAGCGCGTTCAAGCAAACACACAAACAAACAAACAAACTCTTCAGCTTTATAATATTAGTATAGATGTTAATTAAGTAAAACGTCAAATTATCAAATTAAATGTAAAAGTTACATTAAATTATCAAACTAGAGCTATTACACAGATAATGTCAGGTTATTTTTTTTTTATTTACATAAAAAATATTAGTAAGTACTAGTAATAGTAAATATTAGTATAGACATGTATGAAGTAACGTACCAGCGTCAATCAAAGGTCTCAGATGCCTGTGCCACGCGTCGCCGGCGAGTTGTAAGGAGTCTCGCAACTCTCGAGCATTCCACACGTCCACCGTCTCGAAACTCAGCAGCAAAGCGCACTGAGGACAGAGTAACATGCTATCAAATACAATGGAGATTAAAAAACATATATAGATATACTTTATTGTACACAGTAACAGAAAACAAATTAGGACCTAACAAATAAAACAGGGTGATACAACACAGCCGGTCTTATCGCTAAAAGCTAACTTTTACAGACAACCTTGACATA
Organism: Tholera decimalis; assembly: GCA_943138885.2. NCBI lineage: Eukaryota > Metazoa > Arthropoda > Insecta > Lepidoptera > Noctuidae > Tholera > Tholera decimalis. The sequence continues at coordinate 22,109,848 of OW964576.2, read as the reverse complement.
GCACACCCTAAGTAGATTAACTCGGTTTCAGTTTTTTTTTTATTGATAATAGGCACGCGTTTGACCACCATCTCACCTGATGGTAAGTGATGATGTGGTCGAAGATGGAGCACGCTTACCTAATAGTAACCTATTCACTCTTGACTTAAAGACTCCTAGGTTATAGCTATCGGGAAACAAAGACTCCGGCAGAGAATTCCACTCCTTAGCCGTACACACAATGAAGGTTTTCCCAAAATGTTTAGTGCGTATAAGTGGGATGTCCACCATGTAACAATGGCGTATCGCCGTTTGTCTCGTAGTCCGATGATGGAACGGGCTTGGCGGAATTAGATTGTGTAATTCCATCGTACACACCGAAATGTAACCGATAGACTTGCAACTCGTCACCGATGTTAATATGGGAAACTTGAAACGATAAGTACACAATGTTGTTACCATGTGTATTTAAAGTTTAGTTCCGAGATCCCGTTTTAAGTGTCTATCTATCTGTCTATCTGTTTCTTTCTTTCTTTGTCTTCAGGTGTCGGATGCTGAAATAATCTACGGTTCGTCAGCGACAGTCACGTGTCCGGAGCATGACGCGCGACAACTTGAGGTAAGATATACAATGTGACGAAATTACGTATTTAGCTATGCTGGTAAGAAATGTAACCGATAGAAAACCGATAGACTTGCAACTCGTCGTCGATGTTCAAGGCTCTGGAGCTTTGATTTGACCAGTGTGTCGTTGCCAATGAGTCTTTTGGCCCGTTTCTCAATAGACTCAAGCGCATCCAGCTGGTACTTGGCAGATCCATCCCAAAGATGAGAGCAGTACTCCATAGACGACCGAACCTGGGCCTGATAGAGATTAAGCAGCTGTTCGGGTGTGAAGTACCTTCTCAGTGTGTGAAGAGCCTTAGCCTCGATATACGGGCCAAAATTGAGGGTAGAAGTTAGTGTTACCCCCATAAGCTCGATACGATCGGTTATCGGTACGGTTACATCTCGGAAAGTAGGAGCCGGTTTGAATTGACTCCTTTTTGCGGAGAAGACACACGCCTGGGTCTTAGCTGCATTAAACTTGACCAAGTTGTCCAATAACCGCAGAAATGTTGCATGTGTATCATAAAGGAACTTGGCATTGCAACATTCTAGAATGCCATACACTAATAATAATAATTTTAGAGACAATTTCATTACACACAATCGACAACTTTGAATCATGACTCACTTTGACAATAAACCATTTGAAACCGACAAAATTACAAAGATTTACCTCCTTTACAGTGCATTAAGGACCTTTTACATATGAATCAAGCTCTCTCAATACGTCATCGTCGTTACCATGGTAATATATGTGTTACGCGAATGTCGACCTAATTGTATTTGAATGCAAAAAAAATATGTCGATAGTACATTCAATAATTCCTTGGCGTTTGCGTTAGTTTTAACTATATAGCAGGAGCCAGTTCCCCATGGCAATAGCTTAAAATAACTCATAAAATTTTAAAAAATGGAGCCGGAAATGCCTAAACAGTAACTATAAAAACAAGAAATACAATTTAACAGAGTTAAGTCGAAGCATTTGTTTTCGGCTTAATAAGTGTATGTGTATCTGTGTGTGTGTGCGTGTGTGTGTGTGGGTGTGGGTGTGTGTATCTGGGTTAGTGTGTTCGTATGAGTTTAAAATAAAAATGTACTTTTTGCATTTCAGTTGAGCAGTCGGGTTTTTTTTAATTTTTTTTATTGAAAACTACATTGAAAACAGGTTCACGTTTGACTTTTATCTCACCAGATGGTAAGTGATAAAGTGGTCGATAATGGAGCACGCTTACCTAAAAGTAACCTATTCACTCTTGACTTAAAGACTCCTAGGTTACAGCTATCGGGAAACAAACTCCGGCAGAGAATTCCACTCCTTAGCCGTACGCACAATGAAGGTATTCCCCAAAACGTTTTGCGCGTATGTGGGTATGGTATTTTTAAATAACTTTTTTTTTTGTATTGTGTGAGCGTCAGTTTTCCTAAGCTACGAGTGTAACTAAGGCGGTTGTTGAAGGAGTTACCTGCGGCGTAGTGGCGCTGATGTGGTAGAGGCGCGGCGTGAAGCGCGTGCGAAGCTCCCCTGTACACAGGTGGTGCAACCAAGCCAGACGCCGCCCGTTGAAGGAGGCGCGGTAGAACGCCTCGAACAACCTCGCAGGACGCTCCAGCTGTAGGGGCGGCGCTAGAGGGGCCATCGCGCCGCCCAGGGGCCAAGCGCCCGCTTGCAAAACCTCGAAGAGGAACACACATGGTTAGTTAATCATCTTTTAAAACAGCTCCTTAAGACCTAACTCCAACTGCTGTTGATTACTGGAAACAGGTCCTTTACGGTTTAAGACATTTATTTTTCAAAAAGAATACAATTCAATTAGAAATACAAGTTAATCTTAATCTCTAGAGCCCCAGCGGCACAAAAACGTGCCAGTAAACAAGTATTAGTTGAGCCCCGCTGGCACAAATTTGTGCCACCAAACCCCGACCGATTTAAAACTGTATTTGTAGTAAAGATAAGTCTTAAAATCGTTTGTTATCGGGGTCAGATTACGCTTACGATAAGAGCCCGCCCGCGGTGCTTGACGGATGGTTGACGTAAATAATGGCGGTCCTTAAGAGGTCAATACTATTTTTATTGTTGATAGACTTGCGTTTAAAAATAAATACATTAATACTGTTATACAGACAATAGGTAAGTATTCATAGAAAAATTGCTTATCGCAGTCAGAATATACTATTCTCTAACTATCCACATGTAGCTAGAGAAACAATAGGTAAATGAACAATTAATTAAATGGTGTTTCTTGATAGCAACTGCATAGCAATTAATTATTTAATAGATAGATAGTGTAGTGTATTTCATATATTTATGTAAACATACAAGTCGATACGTCCGTATCTTAGCAGCCGTCTTCATAATAGTATTAACGAAACCTACAACATATATTCTTTACATAAATTTAAAGCCAAAGCAAGTTGTTTTCTTCAAAAGTTAACATACAATGTAACTGAAGAACTTTTTACAAAAAAGTCCAATTAACATTCTATATGGTGATATACAAAACATAAATACACACACACCTAAATATCCACAGATCACCCACACATTACTCTCATCACACCCACACGTACACCCATCCATTCTTTGCTTTTTGATAAATTTAAATATGTGTTAAATTAAGTTTATTAAACTATAAGTTAGTTAGATTTGTAGTATTAAGTCAAACTTAGTTTGTATACTTAAAGAAACCGCCACAAACTTGTAAATATAAAATGCACAGACACAGATGTTCATTCTGTCTCAAAAATAGCATTGTTCCTTATAAAATGGCGATTTCGTTTTGTTTTTTCTATTTATTAAGATGGACAAACTGTATTTGGCTTTTTGGTAATAAAAGTTTTATTATTATTATTAACATTGTCTCATGCACTCATTATTAGTGGGGTTAGCCTTCAACTGGTAGTCACGCGAGTTAGCTAGCGCATGTTAGATCTGTGCCTGCACGGAGAACTGAATGTGTTGCTGAGCCAGTGATAATACCCGTACGGAGACAGTACAGATAGATAGATATACTCTTTATATTGCACTATAACAGAATTAAATACGAACTGACGTCAATAAAAACATTTTGTATTCGAATGGTAATATTTTTAGCATGTATGGATGATGATTAGCAGGTATACATACACCAAGAGGATTTTTCATAGTCACTTGCTGTCACTTGGCTACAGATACAAAATGGTGTTGCCTATGTACAATAATCAAATATAATATGAGTATAGATAACCAGTAAAAGATGCTCACCTGTATAAAGAATCCGGTGCTGGTGGCGAGGTTATTGTCTCTCAGATGCTGTTGGAATTTGGCGTTCAGGTCTGCGGACACAGCTACGTCCGTGAACATCCGATGCAGCTTGTTCGTGAACTCGTAACCACAGGCGGCTTTGAGACGGTTTATCATTGCTTCTTCCTGAAATTTTAGAGGTTGGTTTATATATTAGTCAGTATAACATAACACACAAAAAATCCACAAATTTCTTGGGAGGGGGAGGGATCTTAGTAATGTTTAAAGCGTCAATAACCTAATGGATAAGGTGTCGGACTTGTGATCGAGAGGTCACGAGTTCGAATCCCACCCATTACACTATTGCTGTGAACCCACTCCAGACACAAGCATATTTAGCTTAGTTGGAGGGGTTAACAAGATTGCTAGTCATGTGAATTCTACCCACGTTGATAGTTATCTTTAAAAAAAAAACTTATCAATGCGAAAGTTTGTGTTTGTGTTGTCAATGCGATGTGTCGATGTTTGTTACTCTTTCACGCAAAATCTACTCAACGGATCTAAATGTGGTAAGTATAAAAACAGTGGCATGGCTACTTTTTATCGCGGAATTCCTACGGGATCGGGATTTACGCGGAATAACCATCCCCGCGGACAAATTCGCAGGCAGAAGCTAGTAACCTAATAATACACACATTCACCACAAATAAGCGCGCTACACACGGCTAAGATACTATAATATTTTATCTTAAGATTTTAAATTAATATATATTAGGCCATCACAGACGACGAAGATACGATAATATGTAAGCTTTCGTCGCGACAGCACGTGTTCTGTCACAGAAATCTTAATAATAAGGCCTTGTTATTAAGATTTCTGTGTGTCCTGTGTTGAACCAATATACAGAGTGATTTAACTATGGCTCATGCTTGCCTGCTAGATTTATTGGATAGCTCATCTGATGACGATTCCGATTTTGAATTTGATGTGCATATGATTCTTGCACGCTCTAGAAGAAGATCCATTTGGGTAGAAAAACATATTAAAAATAGGAAAGACCGTGGAGAATTTAATATTTTTGTTGATTTCTCAGAAAAGAAATTCCATGAGTATTTTAAAATCTCAAGAGAAGTGTTCGACGCACTTCACAGTTTAGTTCAATGAGATATTGAGAAACAAAATACAAACATGCGTCAATGTATATCTTCCAAAGAAAGACTTGCAGTATGCTTAAGGTAAGACATTGATATACTAAAAACCCAAGATGCACACTCAACGTCTCAAAACCGTCCGCATAAAATGAGTGCTTAATTCTAAATTATGCGATCATTTCAAATAGTATCGCGTGACTCGCGTCTAGGTACACACGTCAAAAATGTCAAAATTTTCTTTGTAAAAACAACCTTAAACAATTGTCATAAGATAGAATTTGCAAAAACATATTTTGTACTTATAGCATATCTATTACTACGTAGGTGGTGAGTGTTTGGCGACAGTTTCGAGCGTCACTTTTCTTCGAGACTGTGCATCTTGGGTTTTTAGTATATCAATGAGGTAAGAACATTGCACTTCTGAGAAGGTACGAGAAACACGTGCAACACCTCTTCTCTCTGCTCGCTCCACTGAACTGAATAAAAAAGAAGATTCCAGATGCGCGTGAACCGGTCCTACGCTGTGTCTGAAAGAGATAGAATTTGCGGCACGCTTTCGTACCAATGAAATTTAAATCTCGACATCCTGTATTCGCATTTTGTATCTTAACATATTAAGGTAAGATATATTTAATAACTTAAGATGTTATATTACGATAATAAATTCTCATATCGCTCTCTATCTTACGATACGAAAATATGAAATATATATTATCTTCGTCGTGTGTGATGGTCCATTGAATTATATGGCGAGTGATATGGTATATTAAGATAAAATATTATATTATCTTAGCCGTGTGTAGCGCGCTATACACAATTTTTTCTTTGTGGGGGGGGGGGGGGGGAGAGAGGGGGATCATTAATGAATGACTCTACTGACTATAAGCCCAGGATGGGTTTACTTATAGTAGCCTAATTTTATTCCAGGATTTCAAGTAACTACATACCACATTTTATTGAGCTCCCTTAAATAGGTTATGCGCGAAAGAGTAACAAACAACCATTCCATCTTCCCGAACATTCGCATTTATTAGGCACTGATTTAAAGAGGCAGTTATAAATAGCGGTTTTGGTTAGTTAAAAATTATAAATGGCACGTTTAATAACTAGTTCAGCAGTTAAAACTAACCAGTAAAGTAAACAAAATGAGTAATAAAAAATAATGAAATGGATCAGTGAATATATAATTGAGCAGGAAAATAATTAAATGGGCGGTAAAAATTATTGAACGAGCGGTTATGTGTGGGCAGTAATAAATCAGAATTTGTCGGTAAGAAATTTCATTCTAACCTCATCTAACCCAAATGATTCACCAACTATAGAAAGGATCTGGCGCAGGTATATATGAGGCCATCATTTTTACCGCTAATTCAATTATTGGACTGCTCAATTATTTTTAGAATTGACATTGTATGATAAAATAATCGACTAATTGATTTTTTATTACTGTCCAAGTGTCCACGTTTTACTGTCGCAATAATTAATCAACCGCTCACCATGTTTTTCAACTGATCATAATAACATCTCGAATATTTAAATAACAGCTCAAAAAATTAGTTCCCTTTATAATATTAGTAGTAGCCTAGTACTACCCACGTACAAGTACAAGTATAGACCCAGCAGTACCTATTGGTAATAGATTATCTGGTTGGTACTAGATATCTAAATGTCTCAACTATTGAACTTGCACGAGACACGCAGAAATCTCGATTTGTTAAGGTGCTACTACCGTCCTACTATTATTATTTAGCCACGAGCTCTTTCTTTTTTCTTGGCCTTGATATAGGCCATGGCCTAATATTGAGAGAAGCAGTGACCTGATATTGAGATAAATAGTGGCCTGTTATTGAGAGAAGCAATGGCCTGATATGACAGAAGCAGTGTCCTGATATTGAGAAACCAGTGGCCTGATATTGATAGAAGCAGTGTCCTGATATTGAGAAACCAGTGGCCTGATATAGAGAGAATCAATGACCTGATATTGACAGAAGCAGTGTCCTGATATTGAGAAACCAGTGGACTGATATAGAGAGAATCAATGACCTGATATTGACAGAAGCAGTGTCCTGATATTGAGAAACCAGTGGCCTGATATAGAGAGAATCAATGACCTGATATTGACAGAAGCTGTGTCCTGATAATGAGAAACCAGTGGCCTGATATAGAGAGAAGTAATGGCCTGATATTGTGTGAAACAGTGACCTGATATTGAGAAACCAGTGGCCTGATATAGAGAGAATCAATGACCTGATATTGACAGAAGCAGTGACCTGATATTGAGAAACCAGTGGCCTGATATAAAGAGAAGTAATGGCCTGATATTGTGTGAAACAGTGGCCGGATACTGAGATAACCAGTGGCCTGATATTGTAAGAAGCAGTGGCCGGATATTGAGACAAACAGTATTCCAATATTGAAAGACGCAGTCGCCCGATATTGAGAGACAATCTAGCTCTCTCTTTTTTCTTTGGCCTAGAGATAGGCAATGGGCTAATATTGAGACAATAAAGTGGCTTGATATTGAGAGAATCAGTGGTCTGATATTGAGATACGACTGCCGGATATTGAGAGTAGTTACCGGATATTGAGAGAAGGTTTTTGACTCACCTGTTCCATAGAAGCGCTGAGCTGGTGAATAAGCCTTCTAGCCAACGCTCTGGCATAGTACTTCTGGAAGACATCCTTATCATCAACGTATTTGAAGACTACGATGGCGGCAGCTAGTTTATCATCCACGTCGGCGTCTCCACCGGCTCTCTTGCGGAGAAGTGCGTCGCAGTAGCGAGCGAGTAACTCTGGGGCACGAGCTGATCCATCCGAGGGAAGCCGGGAGTTAACTACTGCACTGCAAGCCTGGGGAGACAAGAGTATTTAGTCATATTTTTAAGGCAACCACTGAAAACCAGCGCCGTGATGTGGGCTTTCCCATGGCATAGCATTATGCTGAGAGCTTTGTTGCCACGACCACGACGTGCATTTGCCTTGTTTTTTGTTGTTTCCTTTTTCTTCGTAAATTGTCAATATCTAAATCTTTGTCCTTACCTACTAACATAATTATAAGTACCAATTACTAACTCTAGTCTTAAGGAACTAAATAAATTTTTAATATTGTTAGCATTTCGTTTGTCTGTTGGCAATAAATACTTTTTATTCCTTTATTTTTAAAAAATACTCTTTTACCTTTGGGTTAAAAAGATCACAACGTGGTAGATGTATATAATAAAAATAAATAAATACATATATGCCAAAATAATAAACTAATAAACACAGTGCTTTATAATTATCATTTTGATTAAGCGAACTCATAATAATTATGACAAAGAACAAACTAAGAATGACAGGCAAGTAGTGGTTTCTAATTATTGATGCTTAAAAGCAAATTTTCACTCAGCTTTCTTGATGTCAAGGGGTAGCATGTTACAGATTTTAATGTTAAAAAACCTGGTGCGGTAAGAAGAAACATGAAGAAGTAAGTTTTTGGTTCCGCGAAGGTTAAAGAATGATTCACGCTACACCGTGTCAAACATTATGGTATACTTTTTACCCGACTGCGCCAGAAGGAGGGTTATGTTTTTCGAGAGTATGTATGTATAATTGTTTAGCACGCTCTGTGGCCTGAACGGCTCAATGGATTTTAGCTTGAGAGGTATCGTTAGATTCGTATTGACTGTGAAAGTGACACTGGGTATATCAAAATAAAAAAAAACAAAATGGCGGATTTTTGGCGCCATATTATGCCTTCAAAAAAGTTTTTTTTTTTTCATACCTATCGAGTGGGGTATCAAAATAAAGGGTTTTAAAAAAAAGGTGGTTACAAACATATATACAACTTATATGGTTAAAAGTAATTCAAAGTGACAAATCGTAAAAAACACGTATCAAGAACTAAATCGTCTGCGAAATCTTTCACATTTGTAAACTAAAAAGCTGGAAATAAAAAAAAGTAATTTAAAAATTAAAAAACCCGACTGCAACCTTATACTAAAACTAACTGAAAAGCTAATAAAAACAAGCCCATTTTAAATTAAATAATAGTTGGAAGCAGGCGGGCTCCATTTGAGTTTGAAACTATAATAATGGTGTGGGCCCCGCCTGCTTCCAACTATTATTTAATTTAAAATGGGCTTGTTTTTATTAGCTTTTCAGTTAGTTTTAGTATAAGGTTGCAGTCGGGTTTTTTAATTTTTAAATTACTTTTTTGTATGAAGTGATTCATGCCTGACCGTGGCTCGGCCGTGCGCCGCCGGGACTCGGCCGGGGCACGGCGTTGAAATGTCGATGGGTATTGTTTCCCTGCTCCGACACGGTCTGGCCGAAATAATGCATTCTTTAGACATTCTAAAATAACCATAAAACTTGTCCTCGTCACAGGCCCGTTGGTATAGTGGTCAGTGGCCCTGACTGCTATGCGCAAGGTCGTGGGTTCGATTCCCACCTAGGACAAATGTTTGTGTGATGAACACGGTCATTTGTTCTTTGTTTGGGTGTAATTCTATGTATAATATATAATATTCCACAACTTTTTCACACAACGCCATCTAGTCCCAAACTAAGCAGAGCTTGTGATATGGATACTAGACAACTGATAAACATACATATATATTTCAAAATACATACATATTATAGATAAATTACACCCAGACAAAGAACAAATGACCGTGCTCATCACACAAACATTTGTCCTAGGTGGGAATCGACGGGCACGCCGCAATTGCGGCGGTAAGACCCCTCTTTGAGGAGTGGCTAGATCGGCGTCACGGCGTCCTGACCTACCGCATGACGCAGGTCCTCACCGGACACGGAAGTTTCGGGAGGTACCTGTGTCTGATGGGAAAGGAAGAGACGCCTGGGTGTCACCACTGCGAGGGTCGCCCTGAGGACACCGTAGAGCACACGGTGCAAGACTGCCCCGCCTGGGCAGAGCACCGACGTGTCCTCACGGCGGCGATAGGCGGAGACCTCTCGCGCCCGGCATTGGTCGAGGCCATGCTGCGGGGCGAGAGGGAGTGGGAAGCGGTCGCCTCCTTCTGCGAAGCAGTCATGCTTCCGAAGGAGGAGGCGGGCCGCGAGAGGGAGAGGATGGCGTCCTCCCTCCAGCCCAGCCGCAGTGGTAGACGCCCACGGCGTCGGACGTCGGCCGACGATCTCCGGCCACCGTAGGCGCGGGCATGCGGACAGCGAGTAAAGGGCAACTCGCTGTCCGACCATGGACCATGCCCGGGTCGACGGCGCGTCGTGTTTCACGCGCGCCTCAAAGAGCGTCAGCAACATGACGAGGCCCCCTCTGCAGAGGGCCGAAGCCTGCCGGGGTCGTGGGACTCATCCCGTTACCGTGGCCCCGGTATGTAAAGGGTTATTGAAGGAACACCGTGGATTTTAGTCAGTAAAAGTCTGACAGTCCCTCCCACCCTGCCCGGAGTGGGAGGACTTATTTGATAATTTTACCACGTTAAAAAAAAAAAACAAAAAAAGGTGGGAATCGAACCCACGACCTTGCGCATAGCAGTCCGGACCACTGACCACTATACCAACGGGCCTGTCAATATGTATGTATTTAGAAATATATATGTATGTTTATCAGTTGTCTAGTACCCATACCACAAGCTCTGCTTAGTTTGGGACTAGATGGCGTTGTGTGAAAAGTTGTGGAATATTATTATTATTATTTCTTTTCATGCTTTGCATTTCTCCCATTTAAGTGGGGATTTCAGGCACGGGCCGAAGCCAAGTGCGTATATATTTAAAATTTAGGTATTTAGGAATTTTCGAGTTAACCAGCATGTATTTAAAATGACTGCTTTTTGCAGTAGGAGGTAAGTGGATGGGCTAATATTTAATGAATTTAAACTATTGTGAAGGGTTTTTGGTATTACTCCAGTACTGGACAATATGATGGGGATGGTTTTGGTATGAGTAATGTTCCATTGCGTTTTGAGTTCTATGGATAAATCTGTATATTTTGTTATTTTCTCTGAATATGTGCTTATAAGGTTGTGGGTGTTGCATACAGCAATATCTATTATATATACTAATTTCTTCTGTTTATCTAACATTGTTATATCTGGTCTATTATTGTATATGGTTTTGTCAGTTATTATGGTCCTGTCCCAATATAACTTGAAGTTTTCGTTTTCTAATACTGCCTGCGGTTTATATTTAAAATATGGTACTTTATCTGTAAATAATCGCGTTTGGATGGCTAGAATTTGATGTATTATTGCAGCAACTTGGTCGTGACGGTGTTTATAATCTGTTTGGGCTATGGTTATTATCTATTAATTCTTTGTAAAGTAAAGCAAATTCTCCTTCTGCTTCTCGCTTTCTCCAGGTTGGATGTACACCCCATTTTCTTTTAGTAGTTTTGCGTCGTTTTTCCAATACTTCGTCATTGATGGCAATTGCAATAGTTGCCAATTCGAAATGTGAAAATTGCATATTTACTTAAGCGTCAAGTCTATCGACAGACGAAATCGCTAGCTGACAAAAACCACATAACACAGATATAGTCGTGCAAATAATACACCCAAACAGTCCGGTGTAGCATGAATGACTGGCCCGGCTGAGGCCCGGACCGGTCGCGACACAGTGTAGCGTGAATCATCCTTAACACTATCATCACTATCAACTTTTTAGGGTTCCGTAGCCGAATGGCAAAAACGGAACCCTTATAGTTTCGTCGTCTGTCTGTCGTCTGTCTGTCTGTCTGTCCGTCCGTCCGTATGTCACAGCCATTTTATTCCGAAACTATTAGGACTATACATGTAAAACTTAGTAGGTAGATGTATTCTGTAAACCGCTTTCTGATTTGAGAAAAAAATTAAAAAAAATATTTATAATAAAGGCGAGCTCCCCATACATAGAACTAAAACTGAAAATTTATTTTTTCATGAAACCTACGCGTGTTTAGTATCTATAGACAGGTCTTTAAAAATTACAATTAACTACTTTATTTTCCTTGTTCTGTGTTTTTTAAAAAGTGATTTGATTTTATGTGATGTAATTTAAAAAAATGTATAAATTGTGTTGTGTTTTTATTTAATGAATAACTGACTTCCAAATTAAAAGAGCAGAAGTAAAAGAATACAAAAAAATCTGATTTAAATCAAATTAATCCGATTTAAATCAAATAAATCTGATTTATTTGATTTTTTTTAAAAAATCATGATTTTTATCAACCCTGGTTCAGAGGAATCTGAGGGATCTCCTTTGACGGACAGGCAACCATTTAAGTTGAGAACGGAAGGAAGAAATGTGACCATATATACGAAGATTAAAAATTAAACTAATACCATCATGTCTGTATGTCAAGACCATTCAAAGGATCGCGATGCGTCGAGATCATTCTCTGGTAACCCTTTTCCCAACTATTTTGAGGTCGGCTGCCAGACCAACCGGCTGCAGCTGATCATTAGTGTTCTACATGGAGCATCTGCCTATCTCACCTGCACAACCCAGTAGCTGGGTTAGTCGAAAGGTGCACTTTTCCTTCCACTCTTTAAAATCCCTTCAAAGCTTCTTGCCTTTCAAAACTAAAATCTCTTTAGCTCAAACTTTAATCCAGCCGATTATTTATGGCCGATGCCTGATATTTGGATGCCACTGAGGAGCTCTTATGTAAGCTTGAGCGTTTGCAAAACTTGTATATTCGCTTTGTTGGTCTCAGGAAATACGATCATGTCTCTCAGTTTCGTGTGTGTCTCAAGTGGCTCCCTATCCGTCTTCGCAGGAACACTCGAATACTATTCCTTTTGTACAACATCCTATTCAACCCTGCATATCCTAAGCTACCTGCGCGATCGTTTTTCGTTCACTCGTCCTACTGATGCTCTTTGTAGATCCCACCTTAAACTCCATCTCAATTTTCCGTCCCATAAAAACTGTTTCTATTCCCACTCCTTCTCCTTTCATACAGTACGACTGTGGAACTCACTTCCCGCTAAAATCCGCAAAGCTAAATCCATTAGTACTTTTAAAAAGCTAGTCAAAGATCATTACCTATCTAGCATCACGTAATTTTATATATTTATTATAGGTATATATTTTTATAGCATTAATATAAATATGTATTTTAACTCTATGTATGAACATATTTGTTTATTATATCATTATAGTTTAATTTATTAGCTAAGTATGTTTTATTTATCGTAATTAGTGTTTATACACACTGTGTCTATCATCTCCTCTTCAACTCTCCTGTCGCAGGTCTGCTGGAAGAAATTTCTGAGGAAATAGGCAGCACCTTTGTGCTCTTTTACCTGTGTTTATATTTTTTCTTCTGTAAGTGTCATGTGTGTACATAAATGAATAAATAAACAAATAAATACCTCTTGGCCAGATCAGAATTAGTTTTTCTGGCTCCTTCCTACCAGTAGCGACTTTACAAGATGTACAAATGATATCCGGTACATTTAGATGGTTTATTTTTAAACTATAAACGATTAATTATGGCAGGTGTATGAATGGTTCTACTTTTCCTATCGTATTAACACGTTCGCTAACAGTACGTCGTTAGGCGGGAAATTAAAATAGTGCGTTATGACAGTACGTCGAGGGACGGGCCACTTATTTTTAAGAGTACTTCGTGGAAAATTCTACTGTCGTAATGTGGTGTCAGGGTAAGTGCTCACTGTCAGCGAACGTGTTAACTGTAGGAAACTTGATTTAGTCATGAAATATGCAAACATGATGAAATTTTAAGACATTATCGAAAGATTATTCAAAATCTAGAGTATCATATAGTGTCTTAGAGGATTGGATACGCTATGCATAGTATTTTTATGAAATAATAATTATTTCAGCTGACACAAAATTTGTGCTTAGCAGTGTAATTCTTTCAAAAATTAAAGTAATATCGTTTACCTTATCTAGAGCCCCGACGAAGGCCTGCGCTCCGCCAAACACTTCCCCGAACAACTTGCTGTATTTGCCGTGGAGCGACAACATCGCGTTCACGAAGTGTGTGTGAGCCTGTGTATTGAAAAATGATGAATTAAAGAAAGCAAATAAAGGACATTGAACAAAATCGGACGAGACATTAACTCCATTTTGAAAAATGACACTGAGAAATATGTGTATAACGGAATTTTTTCACTGGGGCTTAACTTAATAAAGTTTAGCCAAGTTCACAGGACATATTATAGTGAAAACACAATAGGGTAGTTTCCTGTGTTACAAAATAATTATTTTTTTCAACTCACTGTACCGTCTTAATTTTTCAATTACGTGAAAAAATAAAAAATACGTGTCCTATTTTTTTTTTGTTAAACTTCGTGACGGACTAAATATTTTAGGAAACTACCCTATTATACTCTGTTTCTTATCTCTCATAGTCCGATGCCAATTTTTAATTATTGCCCAACCGAGGTATCGAATCTAGGAATCCACTACACATTACGCTTAGAAGTTATTTTGCGACAACGCGATCAATGATACAGTTTAACATTGTGTAGATAGACTACACACAAACAATAAAAATTTGGTTGTAAGGGACTGAGATATTTGGAAGAAACGATATGTTAAGTGAGAGAATTTTAACAACAATTAATTGTGTTGCAAATATCTCGGCCCCTTAGAAATAATTTTATGACCTGTATCTCACTCATCGGTTATTTATCTAAATGATCCTACAATATAATGAACAAGGTTCGATTAAATATTGTTAAAAATTAGATAAGTTTGGTGGCAAAGCGACTAATGAATGTATAATATAAAAATAGCAACTAAAATAAGAAACAGAACAGAGGAAAAAATACTTCTAGAAAAAAATATTAACAACGTCGGTTTCTCAAAGTTTACACAAATGAATCTGTTGCCCAATTAAAAAAAAATATGATTGTGTGTGATTATTTCGGCAAATTTGAAACCGATTCCAGGCTTAAGAATTGAATGTACAAAGGATGATGGGCAAATAAGTATGGCAGGTAGCCTTACTGAACAATAACACAAAGCAATATGTCGTTGAAAAGGCGGATTAACTGTGGCGCTAAGTCTTAAAATAAACTTGAAACGATATTTAAGTTTTAATGTATTTACCCACGACATTTTTTCAGTAGTCAGAGCCTAACCGAAATAGTAAACACTGTAATCTCATAATACACTAAATTGCCCATCGTCCTTCAACAATTATTCTTGTTAGAAATTGACAACTATATATTTTTAATTCTGAAACCGGGTTTTAAAGACAACTTTTAACCCAGTTGCGCCACAAATCACAAATTAAATCTACATTTTTTATTTGTAGCGTTTCAAAGCCAAGCTGTTAGTCAAAGATAATAAGTAAAAAAAGTGAGAAATAATTTTAAATACAAGTTAAAGTGATTTGTCGTGCAAGCGGGGCTTGCAAACACTTAATAGCACTTTAAGAAACCGAGGTTATTTAGATTCACCTCGGCTCCGTTTCCATAATAATCAGCTGGCTGTAAATAGATATAGCAATATTTTCAAGCCATAAAATATGTTTTTGTCTCGCTCGCACAAAAGGGGTAATGTGAATCAAATGTAATTTCGAGTACTGTATTTTCGGCCCACCGATTGCACTGCAAATCACTACGGGCGTGTTCCTGAATTGATAATTGAGGTTACAAGCGTTTAATCTGGATGATGTTTCATACAAATTGGCATTTACTTATTCTAGAACATGAATTTATGAATTTTAATTATACTTAAACCAGAGAGGGCCACTCTCTTTCTAAACTCTTTCGAAAAGCACATACTGTCCCACTGTTGCACAAAGGCCTCCCCCAATGCCTTCCATGAACTATATTCCCGCACCGCTTCAAACTAGCACTCATAGTACAATCGACAAATTTGAATCATGACCCACTTTGACGATAAATAGTTTGAAACCAACGAATTAGGAATGATATAGAACACGAACTCGGCTCAAAAATGGTTCCACGCAAATTACAATCAAGTAGGCGGGGTGAAAAAAATACAATCAAAGCGCCTCTCAGTCTGACGTGCGCTCAGTGACAGACCCCAGAACCGTGTTGATTAGTGAAAAATCCAAGAAAAACCTTGTTTCTGAGGGATAAAAATGACCTCCTGCATAGTAAGGTGGTGTAAAAGACGGAAAGAAGAAAGTAAAAAACTAACTGGGATAACTTATCACTCGTAAGTAAAATAATTTCGTGGTTTATTTTCGTATAGACGACCACGAATTGTCAGTATTATGCAACAGGTAGCCAGCCAGTTTTTAATACCTTACTATTATATATTTTATATTAAGTACAGAGTTTTATAAATTGGATGGATTGGTTTGCCTGTGTGTTTCTTATTTTACTTTACCCAAAAAAGAGATTCGACGACTACAGTGGATTGCAGCAGTACGCTTAGAAAGAAGAGAGGATGACTCGTTATCAACTAATGCCAGTAGGGTTTGCTCTAGAGATGCGCCGAATGTAGGTTCAAACGAATACGAATGTTCGGCCGAATATTCGGTCCAAAATGTATCGAACAAAATATTTAACCGAATCATTCGGTTCAATTCTGCGCGGTAAATAGGTTTCATAAATTTTATTTAGCGTATATGTATAGTAATAAAAAAAACTTAATTTGATTATATACATATTTTAATACTTGTGTTGGTTCCTAAAGATAGTAATTATTATATTCTAAAAGAAAAAGATTTTCTGAAAAAAGTTGTTACTCAAAGCAGTGTTCTTAGAAATTTAATTTAGTTTAATTTATTGAGTAAATGTAAAAAAGCAGAAATTTACTTAAATTGATTGTTAATGTTAATCTTTTTTATTATATCAATAAATAATTGGTACAAAAACTTTTTAACAATAAATTAAATTAACTTCCAAAAAAACATGGCAAAGGGAAAAATAACTTTAAGTTACATTTTTTGTAAATTATAATAATAATAATTCACGGGAAACTGTATTCCGTTGGAAGACATTCCTATTTTAAACTGTAGTTCCGTAATTAATAAAACTACGCCCGGATTTAGACACAAACTCCAGGATAATGAAATCAGTAAAAAAGTTAACACGGATACGGAAAACTGTTTGGTCTTGTCACAAACATTAGATGTGAATCGTTTACTACCGAAAACAGTGGAGCTGATTACTGGGTACATTGGAGGGTTTGTATCAAGAAAAATACAGACAAAATTGGAATGTTACAGCTGCCTCAAATTGTTACGAGCTGATGAAAAGCTCTACTTTCATAAATTAATATCTTTAAAAGAGAATGGGGGATTAGTTTACCCTTCTGTTCTAATATATAAGATCTGTTTTTCGACAGAGACACTGCTCAGAGAACTTTTAAAAATAATAAATAATGAATAAGTTTGACCAGAGCAAGCAATGTGCGTGTTTTGACAAGCTTTTCAAAAATAGTAGAAAAGCGTGATATTATGTTATAGTAGAGAAGCATGACCATGATAGCAGCTGCCATACCATTTTATTCATAAGAGCTGTAATTGAAGAATTTATTGCTTGCATTACATGGCAAAAAATGAATCTATTTTACATTCAAATCGCCACAAACTACCTAAATAAATTTGTGATTTTCCGTGGAACGTAAAGTGTTTTATTCGCCTACCTGTTTTCCCAGTATGGAATACAGAACGCGAATGGCGTGACATTCATACAGGGTGCTGATTTAATTACCTGCATCCTTCTAGGATTTGAGTAAGTCCATGCAATGCATTAATAAAAAAAAAAACAACACCTTATTTATTTTTTCGAACAGAGACAGCGTGGCTGGTGAACTTATTGTCGGTAAATACCGACAATAAGTTCACCAGCCACGCTGTCTCTGTTCGAAAAAATAAATAAGGTGTTGTTTTTTATATGAAATATATTATTGTTTTTGTCTGTCGGTAAATACCGACAGACAAAAACAATAATATATTTAATCTCGCTTTCGCGTAAGTTCGACGTCCTGCGGTATGTACAGCATTTCGTGAAAAATTCGGGTAAATCCTAATAACTTTATTTAAGGATTGCTTAAGAATACAAATTTTAAATCACGTCTAATGTGTTTTATGTTATCAGTAGGTATTACACCACGTTGAAACAATGTAGGTAATTAAATCGGCACTACGTATATGAGCTGATAAATAGAGCGAGCCAATATTTCGATTTTTCTGTCCATTTTACTAAACAACAAAGTTTTGTTCTGAGTACTTCGAGTACAGTCACCCCTTAAATTTTGGCTCGTACATTTTAAAAACCATCTTGTATATTAAATTTACTTTACTCACACATTATAATATATATATATACATTAATCTAGTGTCACAGCTTATAAGCCTAACGCTCAGCTATGCTATGCGTTATGCTTCTGATGGGGGGTTAGCTAATGAATTCTTACCTTATTTATGTAGTTTAAGAAATTAATATGAAATACGGTAGATCCTGAGGAAATAATGATTTCCATTTAAAATAGGTGTTTAGTACCGATCGTTTCCGAACGTACTCTTTTGACATAAAGAAATTTGATCTTGACATTACTTTGACTTGACAGATAGACTTTGGCTTCTTGTTGAAAATGTCGGTCATGGGACCCTGTTGAGATAATTATAATTAGAAAAATATCGTTTGGAATCGCCTTTTGAAACCGATAATTGGGTCGCGAATTATCTATTGTATGAAGTTGTAATCCCCATTTGATGAAAAACCCGGGATATTTTGGGATTCCTCGCCGGTTGGTTGCCATCGCGTGGCACGCGCGTTTGTTGAAAAAAGTAGTGATAAATAGCTACCACAGTGTTTAATTGAACTTTGTAATCCCTGATTGACGAGAATCCAGGGATATTTCTCGGAACACATCGCCTTATTGCCTCATCCGCGTAGCACGCGCTTGCTGGAAACGAGTTAGGCTGTGATGCTGTTGGAACCGCGCCATCTGGAAACTGGCGCCTTGTGAACGTCCACAAACTTGACTTGCATCACACTTTCATTTACTCACCTCATATTTACATACATACCACACTTGGGGCGTGACCTTGGAAGGTCGAAGCTTGGTGAACCCAGCACAGAAGGTTAGTGGTAATAATGTATTCATAAAGCCTCAGAGGCTATAGGCCTTTTGTTTATTGTTGATTGTAAGCAACGTTTATAGCTCCACGTACCGTGGACAGTTCCGGACACCCCAGTTATCGTTGCACTGGCAAATTGTAGTCCTGAACAAAGTGGTATCAGAGCGTGGTTCTTATAATATAAGATCCACTGGTTTAATTGGAAGTTTTGAGGATAACTTTGGTTTAATTACTTAATATAACTTATAACCTAAAAGTTTTGAATATATTGCTTTGTCAGCCGGGCTCAAATAGTACTTGTAGTTTGTACTGTAATTTGTAGTGCTAGTCTCTTGGTATTGCACTGACAAGTAAGATTGTTTGTGAAATTAGGAATTATCAGGTTAATTTGATATTTATTGTAAAAGCTGTTTGGTATATTCGTTGTGATTAATAATTGAATGTCACTAGTCTGAAGTTAAAAGGTTATCTAAATAATAATTACACATAGTCTAACATAATAGGACTTGAATTGTGTGTATTGGGTATTGCATTTGTGGTACTTATTGGACTGTGTTGATAGAGATTGTTCGGCTCAATATTATACAGTCAATTGTTGTGTTTATTGATATTTATTTGAGGTTGATCCAGCATTGTATTATACATTCAATTGTTATTTATTTTGTAACTAGCCATCCTTAGCAAGCTAGATTCATACTTGGAATAAGTACAGGGTCGGATTTGGACTTGAAATAATTGAATTTGAGTTTTATTTTGGTGAAATTATTTGGTCGGCTAACAAGTCATTGTTGTTTGTTTAGTTAATTTTAGCCTGTTGTATTAATATTTGGTTGTTGCAATGGCCTCATTAAGGGCAGTCAGGGAGGCTGCTGCCGGATTGACCTCACAGTTGAGATGGTTCACATCGGCAGCTGCAACGGTTGAGCGTGTGGAATTGGAGGAGCTCACCCTTGCTCGGTATGGGCAAGTGATTGAGAGGATCAAGTCAGCTGATGCTGCGCTCATACGCTTCAACGAGTACATCATGGACGTGGATTTGGGGGTGATGGATCAGACAGCCCGCGATAAGATTTTGGGTGACTATGACCAGATTGTCCACCTGGGGGATGTCATATGTCTACGAGCGCGGGAAATTTTGAAGAGCCGGGTGCCTGATGGGGCCAAGCCGCAGACCCCTGTTGTTGCAGGCCCTGGACTATTAAGTAGGCTGCCCACCCTGGAGCTGCCACATTTTGACGGTCGCTTGGACCACTGGCTGGGCTTCCTAAATCTGTTTGATAGTCTTGTCGATGCACGCTCGGACCTCGGACCTGCCCAGAAGCTGGCCTATTTATTGTCTGTCCTGGAGGGCGAAGCCAGAGCCTTGGTGCAGCACTTGCCGGTGACGGATTCCTCCTACCCTACCGCTCTGGAGCTTCTCTCCCGACGGTATCAGAACAAGCGCTGCCTGGCTGATGTGCACATCGACCAGATTTTGGGGCTACCGGCCATTGTCAGCACGTCGACGTTGTGCACTGACTTGCTGAACCCGTTGGTCTCAGCGACCAACGCCTTAAGACGCTTGGAGTTACCGGTAGAACATTGGTCCTACTTGTTGGTGCACATAGTGCTGCAGTTGCTCCCCGCGGAGTTGAGGTCACGTTTTGAGCAGAAGTATGGTGGGGATAGTGCCACCCATCTTCCCCCCTTTGACGACCTCCTCAAGTTTTTGGAAGACGAGTGTCGGTTTTCGGATAACACTCGTGGCGCCACGGGGTCACCCCCACTACCTTCTCGGCCTAGAGACCAGGGACGGACTAGGGCTCGGGGGCCTGTTGATGTTCACCCCGCCCCCCGTTTTGCTGGCGCCCGGAGTCCTCGGGCTAGGGGGCCTGTTGATGTTCGCCCCGCCCCCCGTTTTGCTGGCGCCCGGAGTCCTCAGGCTATGGGGCCTGTTGATGTTCGCCCCGCCCCCCGTTTTGCTGGCGCCCGGAGTCCTCGGGCTAGGGGCCTGTTGATGATCGCCCCGCCCCCCGTTTTGCTGGCGCCCGGAGTCCTCGGGCTAGGGGGCCTGTTGATGTTCGCCCCGCCTCCCGTTTTGCTGGCGCCCGGAGTCTGCATCATTGTGACTTTTGTAAGGCAACAGGGCATGCCATGGCGCGTTGCCCGGTCTTTTTGAATTTGCACGTAAGTGCCCGCCGCCGCATTGTCAACGCACGCCGTTTGTGCTTCTCGTGCTTGGGGGCCCTCTTTCATCGGGACTGCCCCGACCCCCGCCCGTGTAGAATTTGTAAGGGGTCCTACTTGGAGATTTTGTGCGCCAACGCGAACCGCTCCAGCAGACCATCTTCTGAGGAGGGTTCGCGCAGGGGGGGGGTACCCCGGAGACGAGCACCGGGCTGAGACCCGCGATTCTGTACGCCGCACTCCACCCCCCTTGCAAGTTGAACGGGAGCCCCACGAGCGCCATTTGGTCTTCCCTCGTCAGGGAGAACGCGCATTGGCTGCTAGGCAGCAGTGGCCGGGTCGGCGCCGCTGCCTTTCCCCTCCGTTGGCGGAACGTCCCCGGCTGGAGTCGCGCCCTCCGCCATTCGGGCATCCGGTGGGATATGCCCCTCCAGTGATGGCGAGCGGCTCGGGACACCGCGCAGACGAATATTTTGATTGTTGGCCTCGTCGTGAACGAAGGCAGCCTGGAAGCGGCGATCGGTCGCCGCCCAGGCATCACTAAGAGATTGACGCCTGCCCGCTAAAGGACCCCCCCGATCAAGACGGTTTTGTTGCCAACGGCCTCGGTCAAGGTCTGGGGACCCTTGGGTGACTCGATTGTGGTCTGTGTCATTTTGGACACGGGAGTCCAGGGTTGCCTTTTGTCGTCTTGGTTAGCGGGACAGGTTGGCCTGAAGGTGAACGACCTTTCAGGCAAGATTTGGGGAATTGCCGAACCGGCTGACACCACTGTTGAGGGAAGGACCTGGTTTGAAATCACCCTTGTGAGTTGTCCGTACCCTAAAATTGGTGCTCCTGCCCTTGTTATAACTGAACTTGGTTGGGACGAGCCACTTCGGGAAACCGTGTTGGAGGACAGTTGAGGCACTCTAGCCTTCCTTATGGGGCCCGTCACCCCCTTTTGTTGCCCAGGGAGGGCCATTTGGTTCAATTGTTGGTGACTGATCGTCACACTAAGAACTCGCATGCCGGTTGCAATGCGCTGTTGGCCATTCTGCAGCGAGAAATTTGGATTCTGTCGGCTGATCGCGTCAATGAGGCGAGGCCCTTTGCTGGCGTCGTAACGGACTTGTTGGTCCCCCTTTGTTGAAGACGTCCACCCTTCGTAATAGTAAGATTGTTAAGGCTTATTTGTGTGTTTGTCTGCCTGTCAACCAAGGCAGTACATTTGGAGCTGGTAACCTCCCTCTCGACAGAGGCCTTTGAGGCGACTTTGGAAAGATTTGTGTCTCGCCGTGGGTTACCTTTGATTAGGTCTGATTGCGGTACGAATTACAAGGGTACAAGTAACTATTTGAAGGAGGTATACGCCTTCCTTAGTGAGAGCCAGGTTGACATTGGTAATAGTTTGACCCGCCGAGGGATCACTTGGTTGTTTGACCCGACAGCCTGCCCCCATTGGGGGGGTATTTTTGGGGCCGCGGTGAAAGCGGCAAAGGGACGCTGGCGGAGATTGTTGGGAGACACCGTTCTCACATTTAAGGAACTAGCTACGGTATTTGGCCGCATTGAAGCTGTGTTAAATTTGCACCTTGTCAAGACTTCCAATTGATTAGCGGACGGGTAGGCCCGTCCGGGGGGGGTAGATGTTTAGTACCGATCGTTTCCGAACGTACTCTTTTGACATAAAGAAATTTGATCTTGACATTACTTTGACTTGACAGATAGACTTTGGCTTCTTGTTGAAAATGTCGGTCATGGGACCCTGTTGAGATAATTATAATTGGAAAAATATCGTTTGGAATCGCCTTTTGAAACCGATAATTGGGTCGCGAATTATCTATTGTATGAAGCTGTAATCCCCATTTGATGAAAAACCCGGGATATTTTGGGATTCCTCGCCGGTTGGTTGCCATCGCGTGGCACGCGCGTTTGTTGAAAAAAGTAGTGATAAATAGCTACCACAGTGTTTAATTGAACTTTGTAATCCCTGATTGACGAGAATCCAGGGATATTTCTCGGAACACATCGCCTCATTGCCTCATCCGCGTAGCACGCGCTTGCTGGAAACGAGTTAGGCTGTGATGCTGTTGGAACCGCACCATCTGGAGACTGGCGCCTTGTGAACGTCCACAAACTTGACTTGCATCACACTTTCATTTACTCACCTCATATTTACATACATACCACACTTGGGGCGTGACCTTGGAAGGTCGAAGCTTGGTGAACCCAGCACAGAAGGTTAGTGGTAATAATGTATTCATAAAGCCTCAGAGGCTATAGGCCTTTTGTTTATTGTTGATTGTAAGCAACGTTTATAGCTCCACGTACCGTGGACAGTTCCGGACACCCCAGTTATCGTTGCACTGGCCAATTGTAGTCCTGAACAATAGGTATTCGGTAAGTAATAAAATAACTGTTTCGTTTCCAAAATTATGATGCTTTACACTTTTTGTAAACTAAAGGTAAAGGGGTAAAGAGGTTAATAGAGAGTTAATAATAATTTATAATATTTGAGTTCATAATAAATGACTGACTCCTACTGCCTACTGCATAACATCATCCTCGCCACTAGATGTCACGAAACAATCCATCTCGTTCGCACTCGCTTGATTCGATAATTCAGCTTCACTCTAACATTGTCTTACTAAATAAAATAGCTCCCCAAATGAATGAATTGACGGATCCATGCGCAGAAAATAAATTTAGCAAAATATTTTGTTTTGTTTGTGCGCGTGTTGCATTCGTATTATCAGTTTAGTGGTCTGAGTTTGGGACCATGTTTTAGCAGGTTTCGTTAGAGAGTTATGATTCTATATCATTCCTAATTCGTTGTTTGAAACCATCAAAATGGCAAAGATTTCCATCCTTTACAGTGCATTTAGGATATTTTAAACAATAAGCAAGCTATGTCAATATGGGACGGGTTAATTAAATGGCAGATAACAAGGTCGTTACCATGGAGATATATGTTTACGCGAATGTCGACCTAATTTTATTTGAATGTCTGTAAGAAAATAAGCTTATGGTCATGATTCAAAGTCGATTGTACAAGTCCAGGTCGTCTCGCTTAACTTGAAATTTTGTATGAAACATCGTGACCAGCAAACGTGTCAAATCAACTTTCATGTCTAATTTTGACAAGCTCCCCAGGCTAAAGTTGAATTTGACAAATATATAAGGTTCAGATTCTTAATTCAGAAATCGGAGAGTAAGTAACCTGATTTTCATCACCAACCAAGATAACTTAAAACGGCAAAAAATTACGTGAAGAAGTGTTATTTATAAATCAATCAATCATTTATTTTGTCAAACATAGGTAAGGTTACAAATAGTCAAGTGTTGAAAAATACGCTCACTATGTGTTGTCAATATATGGCGTACAAAATCAAGTCATACAATAACAGTATTACAATACAATTAAGGAACTTTGTCAAAAATTATATTAAGTTATTATAATTTTGACTACAAACACATAAATATATAGTTAGACAAAAATAACATTATAAGAGTTAAATAATTAGGAAGTCGGATCCTCATACATCTCTTTGTCATTAATAAACTCCGTGATTGAATACTAACATCTATCCAAGAGAAACCTTCACAAAGACTTCTTAAAAGATCCCAGACACTCTTTATTTCTAATAGCTACTGGTATTTTCGAGGCCATACCGAGCACTACCAAGGAGCTAGCACTGTCATACCACAATGCACAAATTATTAAAATTCCAGTTAAAAAAACTTGCACCTTAAAATATTGGTATTCGTTAAAAAGAAATTATTCTGAAAATAACACAGCACTATTTATTAAATATTTAAAACAATTAACCGATAGTGATGTTTACAGCTGTTTGGATGCAAATCGCGCGTACAACCAATTCCACGAAAACTTTGTTATGCTTTATGACCTTTGTTTCCCTTTAAATAAAATTAAAACGTTTAACAAATCAATACCAAAATCATCTCTTATGGCAATACAAGAGAAATCCAAATGCACCAAACAAAAACGCATTCAAGACATATGCAAAGAGATTGAATGGGGACTATCGTTTTTTTGCTCACCAGTTGGCGCCACTGTTGACTAAGGTCCAGAGGTGTAGTTGTCAAAGGCGACTTTATAAGGTCGGTGCCGAAACAAAGTTTCGAATCTTGAATCTCATTAATCCATATATATATAACTCAAAGGTGACTGACTGACTGACGGACTGATATAGTGATCTATCAACGCACAGCTCAAACCACTGGACGGATCGGGCTGAATTTTGGCATGCAGGTAGATGTTATGACGTAGGCATCCGCTAAGAAAGGATTTTGCGAAATTCCCACGGGATCAGGATTTACACGGGAAAAACTTCCCACGCGGGCGAAGCCGCTGGCAAAAGCTAGTTAATTATAAATGATATCGCGTTTATTAATTATAAATAACTATCATCATATCGAGTAGCTATGCCGCAATGCTGTGCAGTTAGTTCCGTTTTGTTTGGAAAGAAAAGGAGGGCACATGTTTCCAAAAGATAAAACTGTTCTAAAACAGTGGCTTGTGGAGTTGTGGCGATTCGCAGGAATAACTATAGGTACTCCGAAAAACCATTTTCGTGTTTGTAAAAAACATTTCAACCCCGAGGAATCCAAAGAATCAAATACAGAAAATCGTAAATAATTTTATTATCTTTCTTATTTATCCAGATTTGAGTAACTTTTAAGTTAGGTACTTTCATCTTTTGTAATCTTCTGTTCACAAATTTTCAGATACTCCTAAATTAAAGCCAAAAGTTGTACCTAGTCTATTTTCTTGGAACCAAGACAGTGAGGAGAGAAAGGAAATTAAAAGAAAACGCGCAGAAAGAGCTCTTTCGTTCGAAATTGTTTTGTTATACTATGTTTTCCTTTGCGTTTCCAACAAAGTTATTGTTTCGGTCATATTCTTGAATTGTGTAAAAAAAACACACAAACTCGCCCATGAAGGGTTCCGTAGTAACTACGCCAAGTAACTTTGTTTTTCATAGTATTTGTATGAATTACAAAGTGATATTTGCGGTTTTAGAAAATATGCTATATCTCAAAAACTGCTGACCTGATCTCGTTCAAACTAATTTTTGTTGAAAGTTTACATTAAGATCTCTAGCATGTATTTTTTTTCTAGATTTTTTCCTCCATTATTATAGAAGTTAGAGGGGGGGACACATTTTACGAGTTTTGAAACGTATATCTTTTAAACGATTGACTTTATGAAAAAGTAGTATTAGAAACCTCAATGTAATTTTTAAAGACCTTTCTATAGATACCACACACGCATAAGTTTTATGAAAAAACATATTTTCAGTTTCAGTTCCATGTATGAGGATGCATCCCCTTAATTTTAAATATTTTTTTTATCTTTTTCTTAAAATCGGAAAGCGGTTCGAACGAACCTACCAAGTTTCATGTGTATAATCCTAGTAGTTTCGGAATAAAATGGCTGTGACATACGGACGGATGGTCAGACAGACAGACATGATGAAACTATAAGGGTTCCGTTTTTTGCCAATCGGCTACGGAACCTTAAAAACATAGCTACCTTAACATAGTTACCTCGGCAAACAAGCTTTCTTTTGGCAAAAAATAAGTTTTTAAACAGTAAACAAACTAACCTCTGAATTAGCTCCTCTTTGAGGCCGCTTATTTTCGCGCATTTTTTCTTAATTCCGCTTTCAAAGCGTTCACATTCATCGCCAAATAATCCATATTTGCGATAATTTCACGAAGGAGATCATTTTTCAACAGGTAAATTAAAGATATTATAATTTATGTCACGAAGCCCGCTAAAACTTGAAATTTGATTTTTTTGGACCTCACGCGCCACTAGCGCCTCTATTGGCAAACTCACACGCGATATCCCCCATTGAATTGACACTTTTACTAAATAAAGCGGTTTAATGGGGATGAGTTAACACGGATAGTATTCTGATAACGTCATTGCACGTATAACCAGATTGTAAAATAAAATACTTAATTTCGTCATTATCTGCTTAACCCTTTCCTCACTATGTTGGGTCAGCTTTCAGTCTATCCGTATGCAGCTGAGTACTAGTGTTTAACATAGAGCGACTGTGTATCAGACCTCCACTAAAGACTGTCACAGATGTACAGACGCCAGCACATCAAGCTACAACAATCTGTCCAATTTCTTTAACCTTTTACCTACGGGTGTCAACTATTGTTGATTTAGCGATGTCATTTCTGAATACGGGAGGCAACTATAGATGATTTGCGAAAGGGTCTGTTTTAAACCTTTATATTGACAAAATTAGACCGTATTTCCTTGAGATAAAGATCACTATGTGGAGTCGCTAAAATTATGATTCTGTTGAAAAAGTTCCCATATATTTACATAGATGGCAATAAAAATAAATCATAAACAAAAAACTAGGTTTTTATTCTGGCCACCTTTGGTTATCGGAAAAACTAGTTTATATTGAATAATTATGGTTAAGTTCAGTGTTTTTGTTAAGTAATGTGTTAAAAATACTATTAACCTCATATTGAATGTAAATAAAATAAAATTCTGATAAAAAACAAGTGATGTTTCGCCGAATAGTGATTGATTCTGATGCTTAATTTTTTGGCAATAACGTAAAATTTTGTGAATAAACTATAAAATCTATAACATTTCTCAAAGGTAAGTGAAATAATAAATCAGTGTGTGAAATTTGAAGTACCTAGGTATTGTGCTTCAAAAAATGTAGACAAATAAAAAACCTAAATGACTGCGCAGTTGCGCGCCAAAAAGTACCCGTATGGTTAATAGATTTTCAACTTTATTGTTAAAGAAATTAGGTTCAAGGTTGATTGGGAAAATTAGACAGTTTCGTGTACAAACGACAGCCAGGACCAACGGTTTAACATGCTTTACTAGGCACAGAAAAATCTCGGTATGTTAAGATAGTAATCCATCCGCAGAACGGCTTAGGCAAGCTTCGCCTAACTTTAAAAAAAGGCGACCTGTGCGTCTGATTTATTAAGCCACGATCTCCTATACAACGTGTAACAGATTAAGGGCCTATACTACCTCAAATAGCTTAGCATGATCCTCCATTATGTCGAAAATACTACGGCAATAATTTTGAAATAAATACATGGTAAAGTTGAGGATTAATGTTACGTACTATGTTTGACGAAAACACGATTCCATAAAATTTTCTTGATAGAAAAAAATTCCAAAGTTACCTCCAAGCCGAACAATAAACCGCTGGTATTCAAAAATAACTTCAAATTAAATAATTAAACTTTGCATATTAATTGAACTAACTATAAAGCAGTTCTTATGTTATTTACTTTTTTTAAATTACCATTATTTTCACCATAAAAAGATATAAACTAAATTATCGGTGTGTTGGAGTCTTTTCCCTGTCTCGCTTGCTCGCGTGATTGCGGCCAATAGTGTGCGAGCGAGATAAAGAGTGAGAAGCGCTGAGGTAGTATAGGCCCTTAAGCGCAATACCTCAATCACCCTAATTGGAATATTAAATTATATGTCTAAACCAACATCCGTAACTAAATAAATTGAAACCAAACCTAGGCATTTTTTATAAAATAGTTATCCTTACTAAACGCAATACGTATGTGCGTCATACAATATCCTTACGCAGACGCACACACTCATGCAATGTTAGCGGCCGACGCGACACGCACACGATTTTCTTGAATTAAGGATTGTATTCATTTGTCATGATACTGTGTTTCCATTTTAAGTTAAATGAAAGATTTTACCATCAAAATTTAACACCTATTTTTTATGACGGAAATCGATTCAGAAGCCGATTCTGAACCGATACTTTCAGGAATCGAGTTTATTCTGTTACACGTTGTATATGTATTAAAATATACTTAGATAAAATAAAATAATTGCAGTTCGTTAGGTAATCTCACTAAACCTCGAAAACGGCTGGATCGATTTGACTAATTTTGATTTCAAAATATGTGTTTGTAAGTCCAAGAAAGTTTAAAAGGTGAGAAAATATAGAAAAAACATTGGCGGTACGAAGTTTGCCGGGTCAGCTAGTTTGCAAAATGATCTACTATATAAAAATAAGTCGTGTTTTCCTTCCTGACGCTATAACTCTAGAACGCACGAACCGATTTCATTCATCTTGGTTTTGAAATGTTCGTGGAGGTCTAGGGAAGGTTTAAAAGATGAGAAAAATAAAAAAAAACCGGGAAAACCGTCAAAACAGCCCTTTTCTATTTCCTATACAAACGTTTTCTTAATAAAATGGAGAGTAGGGTAGGGGTAGGGTTGGTGTAGGGTAGGGGTAGGGTTGGTGTAGGGTAGGGTTAGTGTAGGGTAGGGGTAGTGTAGGGGTAGGGTAGGGATAGGGTAGGGGTAGGGTGGGGGTTGGATATGGGTAGGGTAGGGGTAGGGTTGGGGTAGGGTAGGGGTAGGGTATAGGGGTAGGGTAGGGTAGTGTAGTGTAGGGTTGGGTAGGGTAGGGGTAGGATGGGGGTAGTGGTATCGGTTGGGTAGTGTAGGGTTTGGGTAGGGTAGGGGTAGGATACCACACGAACGAAGTCGTGGCGGGTCAGCTAGTAATCGTATGTTAGTTATACCTTGTGCAAACCTTTCTTACTAACACTCTAACTTTAGCTATAAGTACTTTCTTTGAGCGTACAACTATGGAGTGGAATTCCCTACCAGAGTCTGTGTTTCCTGATAGGTATAACCTGGTGTTATTTAAGTCAAGTGAATAAGTTACTTCTAGGTAAGCGTGCTTCACCGTCGATCACTATCAGAGATCACTTCGCTTACTATCAGGTGAGATAATGGTCCGCAAGCTTATCTTCAATAAAAAAGATTTTAAGTTTACTAACACTATGGGCGCATGTATGAAATAAATAGTTTTGATTTAATAGACTTATGGATGATGATAAAAATCAGGGAGTAACTAATATAATTTGCCTCTTTCAACTTTAAAAAGTTGATTTTATATCATTAAAGGTGTCAATGGAATGAGGTGCAAGCAACAAGCTAAACTTACGCGCTGTACATGCGCGTTCGCACATTGTAAATACAATGTAGTTCTATCTTTACAAGTTAAAAACTAACGAGCGTATAAAAATCGCTAGTTTTCAACACACGAGACGAGATGTATTCTGTTCAATGCTTGCAAACGAAACAGCTATTATGCCTCATAAATACAAAGATTGTAATTAATATAGTTTAGTACGTGTCCGACAACCAATCTAGTAACTTCAGAATACAGAAAGAACCCCAGAAACCGCGCTCAACTGTAATTGCAAGCCGCGCTCTGTGTCTAAATACAAGACAAACATCCCCCCCTAGCCTCACTTCCCACCGGCGTAATGTTGCTAGCTTAGACATTATCTGTCCGTTTTAGGGGTAAATTCTTCAGCATGGAAGCTAAAATTTTAGATAGTTATAATGTTACATAGAAACATAATTACATACACCCCCCCCCCCCTTCCTCCCTCACACACACTACACACACACACCACATTTTTTTGTAAATTTGTTTCGTAATCTTAATAGGTACTATGT
This sequence comes from Tholera decimalis, assembly GCA_943138885.2. NCBI lineage: Eukaryota > Metazoa > Arthropoda > Insecta > Lepidoptera > Noctuidae > Tholera > Tholera decimalis. The sequence continues at coordinate 22,079,215 of OW964576.2, read as the reverse complement.
TAGTCACAGTAGTACCTATTATGACATAGTACCTGTTATGCAATTCTAACAATAATATATACATAATTACATATATACGGGTCGCACTTCCAACCAAACCACTTCCAACCAAATCAAATATCAACCAACTTTAAAGGTTGTTTGTTTTAATTAAATTTTTCCTTTCTTTATTATTTTTTGTTGCATATGTTTTTTACCTATAAGTTAAGCTTATAACCAGCGTGTACAATTGTTAGTAAACCAATAAATAAATAAATAAGCAGCTTTAGGGTGTATGGGTGTGTGTGTGTGTGTGTGTGAGTGCGTGTGTATGTGTGAGTGTGTGTGAGAGCGTGTGTGTATGTGTATGTGTGTGTGTGTGTGTGCGTGTGACATACCTCGTCCTTGTTGTGTGAGAGAGCTAGCAAGGCCTGTCCGTCGGCGGCAGCTTGTGCATGAGCCGCGTCCACCAGCGGCCGCAGAGCGTTGGAGCCGAGAGGCCGCAGCAGAGTGTACATGCGACGGAGGTCCACACGACGCTGCGGGAAGAAACATTTGTTACAGCAACCGTGCTGGAATTACAGAACTGTAGTAGTGGTTGTAGTAGTAATTGTTTTAATTTATCAACCCCACACATTAAGTATTTCCACAGCAAATTTGTAGCGTGTAAGCCCTGGCTGGAGGCTTTAGTTACTATAGTTAAATGATAAATGATCTTTATTTTGCAAATTGCTTATTAAATAACACTTTTACACGATATTTTTGTAAATTTAAACTAGATGAGGCCAGTAATCATGCTTAGCTGAAGTTAAGGCTGCTACAGGCAAGACCGGTAAGCCAAAGCGCGTAAGCTTCTTATACATCAAGTCTATTTTTATCATTTATTTAGATCTCTTCATTTTTAGGGTTCCGTACCCAAAGGGTAAAAACAGGGCCCTATTACTAACACTCCGCTGACTGTCTTTCACCAGACTCTATGTCATGAGGGCCTGCGGACGGCGAGCAGGGGTCGCTCACCGTCCGGTAAGGACCAGGCCCGGGTCGGCGGCGCGTCGTGTTCCACGCGCGCTTCAAGGAGCTGTCAACACCAGTGACGGGGCCTCATAGGGCCATTGCCTGCCGGGGTTTGCGGGAAAGTTCTACCGAGTTACCGCGGCCCCGGAAATTTAGGGCAGCCGAAGGAACAGGGTGGGTTTTTAACCAGTAGAAATCTGACACACCCTTCCGCTTGACCCAGAGCGGAAGAAGTCATTCGATGATTTTCCCACCTCCAAAAAAAAAGGCTCTATGTCATGAACCGTGATAGCTAGACAGTTGAAATTTTCACAGATGATGTATTCCTGCCGCTATAACAAATACTAAAAACAGAATAAATAATATTTAGAGGGGCTCCCATAAAACAAATGTGATTTTTTACCGTGTTTTACAGATAATGTACAGAACTCTTCGAGCGCGTACTTTTTTTTATTTCTAACTGGACATTGGTCCTATACTGACCTCTGTGGCAGAAGGCAGGTCTGCAGCGGCATCCTTCATGAGCTGATGTACAGTGGCGTGTAAGGCCGGAAGATGGGCGGCCACTGCCGCTCTCTCGTAGCAACCACGAACTGCCTCCGCTGATGAAGAGTCCAGGAACCTAGCTCCGAGGGACACCTGGTCACAGACAACACGATATTGTCATTAATATTTAAGGGAAATGGCGGCGTAAACGTGATCGAATTGTTGTGTTATTTATATTTTGTTGCATGAAGACTCGTGGACGCAGACCCCGAGTCACCTAGGTCACGACCCTCAATTATGAGGAAAACGACGCAAGGAAGAGGCATGTACAGTGCGTTTCAACTGCTATTACGAAAAACTTAGCGCCATATTGTGACGTCTCAGCTGTCAAATCGAACCATTTGGGTAGAGTAAACAAAACAAGGATTTATTAGATTATTTATTTACAAATATTAAGCGAAACAAAACTATAATAATAAACGCGAGCCTATCATCAAATATAAAATAAATTTCACATGACTTCTGGGCCAACAATGTATGTTTAAAAAACTCATTATGACTTTAAATAATTAAATATTATACTTTTTGATGTGAGTTAAACAAAGTAACATAAAAAGTTATTATTTTTCGCCATTAAGTTTACTGTGCAAACCGTACTTTTTGAGTGACACTTGCTGTCAAATGTCACTCAAAATAAAATTTGATGTGAGACTCGGTGAAACAAAGTAAAATAAAAAGTTATTATTTTTCGCCATTAAGTTTTCTTTGCAAACTGTACTTATTGAGTGACATTTGACAGATAAAGGTTATTGAAATTCCTAATAGCATTTGAAACGCATAGTAACTGTTAATATTCCTATGGAGTTAATCTATACTACAATCTAATATATCCTTACTACAACGCATGAAAGGTAGTGGTAACAGTATCGATTGCACAATCCAGCACCAATGGATGTATGTCTTGATGGGTGTCGACTAACACCTACGGGTGTACTAAAATTATACAGCCGAAAAATTTGTTTGTTTGGACGCGCTAATCTTCGAAAGCACTGGGTGAATTTGGATGAAATTTGGTATGGAAATAGCTTGAAGCTTGAAAAAGGTTATAGGCATTCATTTTACCTGACTGCGAAAAAGGAGGGTTATGTTTTTTAAAGTAAACGAAGACCCGCGCAAGTGCAGTTTTTACTTATTAGTTCAAATTTTATTTATCTTTTGTGTCATGTAACTGATAATATTCTTAAGGTATCAATCAATCAATACTATGCAAATAAATTATTACTATAACTATAAAGAGGAAAGATTTTTTTGTTTGTTTGTACCAAATAGGCGCCTAAACTAAATTAAAGCTTGTAAAGTCGTTCCAAAGGTTGTTTGAAAGATATCACTCTCAGCGACAAGACCGCCATTGTAACCAAAGGAGAATGCCGGGGCTTCCTTCAACACTCGGCCAGAACCGACAAAGATGAACTATATATCATAAAAAAGGAAAATAATTATAGAATTTCACTATATAATTTGTTTTCTATAAGAAGTACACCAAAAAAAAGTTATAGTTCTTTGAAATTGACCACCTAATACTTCTAATTTTAACGATAACATGAAATAAACTATTAAATGATTGAATAATGAATACTGAATTCAGTTTCAACAGCCACGGTAGTCGTTGGTAATATAGAAATCGGGGTCCGGTAACACAGCAATAAACAACACAAAACTTAAAAAACACGCAAGACACTTCGTCGCTCGTCATAAAACGCGGGAGAAGTAAAACTTTTGACAATTGTCAGTGACAACTACAAGATTAATGTTACCAGCACTATATAACTATTCTAAACTGTATCAATAATTGAATTGAATTATTTTAAATTATTATAAAATAGTCAAAAATATAACTAAACATTATTTATTATTATAAGAATTAAGAGGACTTTTGTAAGTAATCAATTCACTTACGTAGGTTCATAATTATATTAATGTAATCGATTTGCAAGTGCAATTTCGTATCGATATTATTTTATTTTGGTATTGGCAACATTTCTAATTAAAATTATAGATAGAAAACGTGTTGATAAATTGAATAACCATTTAAAATTACTTTTAAACGGTGTACTTCTACAGATTTTATTTATACTCTATAATTCTTACTATTTTATATAATGATGAATTATCATTAATTTAGAAAGTCTGTCGGACGCTACATGATTTGTGAGCCGAAACTTGGCATTCTCTTTTTAAGCATTATTGTAATTAGTGTTTCAATTATTTGTGTACAATAAATAATATTCTATATATCTATCTAAACTCCTGGACCGATTTGAACGATTTTATAAACATAGGCTATAATTTTTTTAGAAAACAAATACACACCCATAAAAAAGTTCTTTGGCCTGCGCTGAGAAGAGAAAACTATTGATAAATAAATAAAAATAAAAAAAACTTTATTCAAGCATCAATAGTCTAATGGCTAAGGTGTCGGCCTTGTGATTGAGAGGTCGCGGGTTCGAACCCCACCCATTACACTATTGCTGTGAACCCACTCCAGACACAAGCATATTTAGCTTAGATGGAGGGGTTGACAAGATTGCTAGTAATGTGAATTCCACCTACATTACTAGTCTGGCTAACGAAAGCGTGACCTGAGAAAGCGCGGCAAATTCAAAAAATCTTTATGTGGTATTACTGACTATAGTAGGAGAAAAATGTTTTGATACTTGGAAATTTTATGTATTTACGACAATCAATTTATATAATAGTTGTTTACGAACTAATTTCTAATTTAGGGATAATACCACATAATGTTTTTAAAGACTCCGTTTGGTGTCTCGGAGCCTTGACTGTCATGGATTGATTAAAAAAAACGAATGTGTAGATTTATTTATTAGTATATACCAACGAATTAGGAATGATATAGAACACGAACTCCGCTCAAAAATGGTTCCACGCAAAATACAATCAAGTAGGCGGGGTGAAAAAAATACAATCAAAGTGCCTCTCAGTCTGAAATGCGCTCAGTGACAGACGCCAGAATCGTGTTGATTAGTGAAAAATCTAAGAAAAAGCTCGTTTCTGAGGGATAAAAATGACCTCCTGCGTAGTAAGGTGGTGTAAAAGACGGAAAGAAGGAAGTAAAAACTTACTGGGATAGCTTATCACTCGTAAGTAAAATAATTTCGTGTTTTATTTTCGTATAGACAACCACGAGTTGTCAGTATTATGCAACAGGTAGCCAGCCAGTTTTTAATACCTAACTATTATATATTTTATATTAAGTACAGAGTTTTATAAATTGGATGGATTGGTTTGCCTGTGTGTTTCTTATTTTAGTTTCCCCCAAAAAGAGATTCGACGACTACAGTGGATTGCAGCAGTCCGCTTAGAAAAAAGAGAGGATGACTGGTTACCAACTAATGCCAGTAGGGTTTGCTCCATACATTTTGGTAACGAAGACATATATTTTTTTTTTTATTTTATTTATCAATAGAAAGCTTACATATTTAATTTAATCTAGAATCACATAAACCTCTCGGTTCTATTCATCCGTCTTAAAATTACATATTACATACAGAAACTATTTATGTAACACAATTTACTGGAACAAAAATGTAGGTAGGTACTTAAAAATGTTCGACACTGTTCTGTTATAAATTTGAGAAGAAATATGTTTTCAATTTATGTTTAATATTTTTTTCGGTAATAATATTGCGCATGTCGGTAGGTAAAGAATTTATTAGTCGAGGTAGTAGATACGCACTCGTCATTGAGCCGTAGAAATTCTTTGCCGGTATGGTAACGAGTTGTTTTTGTGCGACACTCCGCGTGTATACAGGTGACATTTTTCGAGCTGTATTGATGTATTGAAAAATTGTTCTTTTAAAATGCTATACTTGACCTTATCATGTACAGGTAATGTTTTGCAATATTTAAAATATTCAGAGTCGTTTGTGAAGGTTGATTTGATTTTAGGTAAAATTATTAACTTTAATGTCCTGAGTTGTAGTTTATATATTGAATCCAGGTAAGTTTTAAATGTACGTCCGTAGATGGATAACCCGTAAATATTCGTCATGCACTGGCTATCGTATGCTAAAAAAAATCAGCTGTACCTATTTGTACGGTTAGTACTATTGCACAGCGTTTCGTGAAAAATTCGGGTAAATCCTAATAACTTAATTTAAGGATTGCTTAAGAATACAAATTTTAAATCACGTCTAATGTGTTTTATGTTATCAGTATGTATTACACCACGTTGAAACAATGCAGGTCATTAAATCGGCACTCCGTATAGGAGCTGATAAATAGAGCGAACCAATATTTAGGAGATGTTTTTGTCCATTTTACTAAACGACAAAGTTTTGTTTTGAGTACCTCGAGTACCCTTAAATTTTGGCTCGTACTTTTTAAAAACCACCTTGTATATTAAATTTACTCTACTTACACATTATGATGATAACACTAGTTTTACAACTTATAAGCCTAACGCTCTTCTGATTATTCGGTTAGCTAATGAATTCTTACCTTATTTATGTACTTTAATAAATATGAAATTCGGTAGATCCTGAGGAAATAATGATTTCCATTTAAAATAGGTATTAGGTAAGTACTAAAATAAATGTTTCGTTTGAAATGGACAGAAACTGCGAATAGTCCTTAATTCTTTTTAAAATAAGATATGTATAATGAAATAATTTTCAAGTTTGTTTAAGTAGGATATAAAATATGGAAATCATTAAAATATTTAACCTGATATCCGTTTAATTCATTCTTATTTTTATTGGAGGTCAATGTTTATTTGACACTAGTAAGTGGCATACAGCTAAACAGGAATCGTAAAATAATTCCTAACGAATTATATTGCTTTTCAGTTTTTTTTTTCAGCTTTATTTGCAGTTTGCAGATTTAGTGCACAGTAATTATAAATTTAATATAATTCGACCTATGTGTACCATAAATCTAAAAAAAAAATATATGCATGTCAATATTAATTAAAATCAAATATTTTTTGAATAGAAAACGTATCGTAGGCTGTATGAATCACATCTCCTTTGCCTTACCTACTGACAGGCTGACAGTTTGACATTACTGCATTTTCAATTGTTTGTTTACTTAATTCTACAATAGCGCTTGCGAATTGAGTTACGTACGGATTGCTTTTTTATGGTATAGCAACGACTATGGTCATTTTTCGAATATTTTGATTTTAGTTGTACACACGATACCCATTTTTAAACACGGACTTAGGTTGGGTCCGCCTAAACGACGACTTGGCATCCTTAACCCTAGACTTATTTCGACCAAAATTATTGAAATTGTAATGGGTTACCTACGATTTGTAGTAACATTTGGCGTATATTTCACTCTTGTTCATTTCAGGATTTTTTTCATATGGCTACGGCATTCCCTTTTATGAAGCTTTACACTTTTTGTAAACTTAATGTAAAGAGGTTTAATATTAATTTATAATATTTGAGTTCATAATAAATGACTGACTCCTACTGCATACTGCATAACACCATCCTCGCCGCTCGATGTCACAAAACAATCCATCTCGTTCGCACTCGCTTGATTCGATATTTCAGTTCACTCTAACATTATCTTACTAAATAAAATAGCGCCCCAAATGAATGAATTGACGGATCAATGCACAGAAAATAAATTTAGCAAAGTATTTTGTTTTGTTTGTGCGCGTGTTGCATTTGTATTATCAGTTTAGTGGTATGAGTTTGGAACCATGTTTTAGCGGGCTTCGTTAGAGAGTTATATTTCTATATCATTCCTAATTCGTTGGTATATACGTAATATTAACCTACTTAAAAGTAGTTTATTAAATTTCTTCAACAATTTTTTAAATCAACTAGAGGCGTTTTTAGTATGATAATTATTAATCATCGTACTTAAAATCCGAGTCCAAAAATTCAACCTCTAAGGATTCTTCTGTATCAGTGGAGTCGTCATCACCTACACTTATTATGATTTTTTCCAATACTTTTTCTGTTATGTGATCTCTTTGTTTGTATTATTTTATTTTCCACATTTATTACATGATTTGTCATTTTTCTTTCAATCTTCTGCAGCTATTAAGCCAAATGAGGTTTTTATCAGTGTTTTATTTTGTTTTAGGGGCACCACTCGTTTACTTAAATCTTGCCATGACATTTTAGGCTTATAATTTTTGTGTACCTATGTTTCATCTAAATAGATGATTCGTTTTCCTTCCATTCGTTTAGCAGCAATTTCTTGGTAAAGATGCCTCCAAGCAGCAATATCAAAACGTTCGACAAGAACCGTTCGTTCATTTTTGTTTTTCTTGAACTCATACCCATTAGCAATTAATATTTCACGCAGAGTTTCTCAACATCCACTAAAGCCAATGCTAGAATGTAATTTTTCTAGCAATGTTCGCAATGTTGAGACCTCCTTTCTCACAATATAAAATTCATTGATTTTATTTCTTGTTGAATCAATATCAAAACTGTCTAAATCCAACACAGCTTTTGTGTGGGCGTTTTTTTTTCCTGGAGTGCTCCACATCCATTCATTCACAGATCCTTCCTTTTTTTAGTGTTTTGAAACCAACTTCTTCAAAACGAAAATAAAATGCATATTAAAAAATTAAGGTACCCAAACAATTTGATAATGTCAAATAACACAACTCATCAACATAACATGCTTATCCGTAACATACGTACCAGTTAATGAAGATATTTCTTCTAAGAACTTAGTCTGAGTTTCTATTAAAGATTTTTCTCCAAATTTTTTAACGTTTCAACAAGTCGCAGATTCTATGAATATCTCCAATATTATCTATAAAGATAAGAAAAAGTATCATAATATCGTAAATAGGTATATCTAATAATCAGCCACTAAGGATCAACATTAAAAGTCGTACTAACCTAAAAAATCCGAGATCGCATGTAAACATTGTTGTTTTTCTTGAAAAACAATTTCTTTCTCTTCTTGTTTTTGTTTAAACTTACTGATCATAGTATGTAGCAGCTTTCACACGTTACTTTTTATTGTTTTACCCATATTAAAGCGATTATTGTTGAATATTAATTGTGTTTACAAATTATTGACAATTGTAATCACAGATTTTGACAGCTTAATAATGTTGCCATATTAAACTTTTAAGAAAACTCCAGGTCACGCTTTCGTTAGCCAGACTCTAGTTCTCTTTTATAAAGGAAAACAAAATTAATCATAATGGGTAAATTACAAGATTAATATTAAATAATAAAATGCTACACAGACGAGGAACAGGGTGGGTTTTGAGTCAGTAGACTAAGTCTGACATTCCTAAAATTGAAATTGAAAAACATTTATTCGGACGAAAACACACACAACAATATACAAACAAAATTATAAACATTATAAAAAAAGGATAAAATAATCGTTGAGCATGTCCACACCGAAAGGGTTACCAACTCAGCATTTGCTGGCGAAAGACACCCAGCGCTGGTTTGCAGTTGGCACCCAGCAGTGACACACGGACGAGGGCAAATAAATTAAATAAATGTTAAAGAGTGTGTAGTGTTTTAAATCTTACTAATATCTTACTATACTAATATTATAAATGCGAAAGTTTGTGAGGATGGATGGATGTTTGTTACTCTTTCACGCAAAAACTACTGAACGGATCTGAATGAAATTTGGAAAATAGATAGTTGATAATCTGGAATAACACATAGGCTACTTTTTATCCCGAAATTCCCACGGGATCGGGATATGCGCGGGAAAACCTTCCCACGCGTACGAAGTCGCGGGCAGAAGCTAGTACATAAATAAAATAATATTAAACGATGCAATATCGTATGCGCAAAAACAAAACATGTTTGATCGTACAAAAGGCGCGTTAATTGGCTCATATCGAGCTGCCCGCTAAGTTATCTCCTCACTGGTCCACCCAGTCGGGGGAGAAGTCATTCGATGATTTACCCAACCGATTAAAAAAGATGGTTACCTCTCTATCGAGCCCAGCGAGTGCGTGTTTGGTATAATGCGCTACGTCCCCACTAGCAAGTAACTCGGCCGCTAACTTGGCATGCGCCGCGGCCGCTGCGGTGAGATAGGGCTCCAACACCAGTTGCTGTAACACAAAACATATATATACAGGGTTATTTGTAAAATACCGAAAACCTCTCAGGACTATGTTACTAACATCATAATCAACAACTTTTGTTCTATGACTTTTAAAAATTTTCATATACCAGATTTTCATACAAAAATAAAGACAATTAAATTGAACGCCCTAAATGTTACGAAGTCTATTCGAAGCAAAAGAAAGTGATAGTATAAATCGTTTTCTTTTGCTACGCATATACCTCGTAACATTTAGGGCGTTTTATTTAAATATTTTTATTTTTGTATGAAAATCTGATGAACTATATAAATGATGATAAATATGACGAATTTTTAAAAGTCATAGAACAAAAGTTGTTGATTATGATGTTAGTAACATAGTCCTGAGAGGTTTTCGGTATTTTACAATTAACCCTGTATAGTTAGTTGTAAGCTGTAACACGTATAAGTTAAAGATAATCCAAGCCTATCAGTTTTCTATCGGTTACATTTCGGGGAGTGTGCGATGGAATTGCACAATCTAATTCCAACAAGCTCGTTCCATCATCGATCTACAAGACAAACGGCGATGCGCCATCGTTACATGGTCAACATCGTATCCATATGCACAAAACGTTTTGGGAATAGTTTCATTGTGCGTAAAGCTAAAGAGTCGAGTTCTCTACCGGAGTATGTGTTTTCTGATAGCTATAACCTGGAAGTATTTAAGTCAAGAGTGAATAGGTTACTTCTAGACAAGCGTGCTTCATCTTTGACCACATCATCGCTTAACATCAGGTGAAATGGTGGTCAAGCGGAAGCCTATAAAAAATTTGTTAAAACAAGTAGGTACAATACACATATGGTTACAGAGAACAAACTTGTTCAACCCAAAATAACTAATCATTATGCAGGCCCGTTGGTATAGTGGTCAGTGGCCCTGACTGCTGTGCGCAAGGTCGTGGGTTCGATTCCCACCTAGGACAAATGTTTGTGTGATGAGCACGGTCATTTGTTCTTTGTCTGGGTGTAATTTATCTATAATATGTATGTATTTAGAAATATATATGTATGTTTATCAGTTGTCTAGTACCCATACCACAAGCTCTGCTTAGTTTGGGACTAGATGGCGTTGTGTGAGAAAAAAAAAAAAAAAAAAAAAGTTGTGGTATTATTATGGTAAGAGAACATCTAAGTATTTGGTACCTCATGTCTTGAACAAAATATAATTATTAAGAGAAAAAATTGAAATAAAGATTACTTAAGATTTTTTTATACTGGATTGCTGGTCAGGTAATTACTATTCATTGTTATGAGACATATAGATATAGGTTTATATTATTATACAAGGTGTAACGGAAACCCCATATCTATCCAAAGGGGCTGAAGACAACATCTGGTATAGAGTCTCTATGCACAGTTTCAGCTCAAAATAAGTGACTCAAAGAATTGATACCAAATTATCGGTTTCATATTATGTTTCTTGAATACCAATCATAACGAACGTGTCACAGCACTACGAGGGTCGATAACTTTCCACGTCACTTGCCAATAACACGGTGATTCTCTTCGTTCTTCTTAGTTTAAAAATTCTGCCTCTGGTATCAATGTATTAAAATTTCTATTATACTTCACACATGTAGACATAGGATTATAAAACCCTTGCCATATCGTTTATTATCATCCAAAGAAACCGTGCACTTGGTATGTATATACCCTTTAAATTACACGTTGTATAACATACTAGGGTGTGTTCATTGTCATATAAAGACCGGCACTCGCCTTCAAACATAAAAGATTAGCAAGTATAGATTTAAGTGACACTTCTGTATATTAATAAAATTGCTAACAAAATAAAATAATAAATAGTTCCACCAAGCCCGTTCCATCATCGGACAACAAGACAAACGGCGATGCGCCAACGTTACATGCTGGACATCTCGCCCATACGCACAAAACATTTTGGGAATACTTTCATTGTGCGTACAGCTAATGAGTGGAATTTCCTGCCGGAGTATGTGTTTCCTGATAGTTGATGTTCATAATTTTATAAAGCAAATTTGTTTAGTTTATCACTTTTACTGAGAATGCTGGTTATCCTGTAAATTGGCTGGTTCAAATATACAACGTGTAATTTAAAGGGTATATACATACCAAGTGCATGGCTTCTTTAGATGATAACAAACGATATGACAAGGGTTTTGTAATCCTAAGTCTACGTGTGTAGAACTTATTACAAATTCCAATACACTGATACCAGAGACCGAATTTTTCAAATTAAGAAGAACGAACAGAATTATCCTGTTATTGGCAAGTGACGTGAAAGTTATTGACCCTGAAAGTGAAATGAAAGTGCTGTGACACGTTTGTTATGATTGGTATTCAAGAAACATATGAAACCGATAATTTGGTATCAATTCTTTGAGTCACTTATTTTTAACTGAAACTGTCCATAGAGACTCCATACCAGATGTTGTCTTCAGCCCTTTTGGATAGATATGGGGTTTCCGTTACACGTTGTATAGTAATTTTATTAAAAGAAAGAGGGAATATTTGTTTGTTTGAACACGCTGATCTTTGAATGTACTGGGCGGATTTGGATGAAATTTGATATATGGAAGAATCTTGAAGCTTGAGGAAGGAGTAAAGAGGAGAGAGAAGAAGAGAGAGAAGAGAAGAGGAAAGAGTAACCTATAGGTTACTCTTTACCCGCCTACAAAAAAGGAAGTTATGTTTTTATCGTGATAAAGAAGTCCACGGGAGCGAAGCCCCGCGCTGCTACTAGTAAATAAGTAAATGCAGTATTGTTGAATGAATATAAATTTATAAGATAGATCATAGATGTCTTTGTAAACATTTTGTTGGAGTTTCTTCATAAACGTATGCGTTTTGTTTCCGTTTTACGACACTGGTGGCGCTGTTTTTTCTTCTCTGTAAAACGAATGTCATGTCACTTGTGCTGTTTATTAAATATCGTGTTTAAAGAAATCTAACGAGAGTTTTATTAAATTACTGCTGACCCGTCACGTCTTCGTTCGCGTGGTATCCTACCCCTACCCAACCGATACCACTACCCCTATCCTACCGATACCCTACCCATACCTTACTCTACCCTTACCCTACCCAAACCCTACGCTACCCCTACCCTACCCTACCGTACCGTACCCTACCCCTACCCTACCCCTACCCTTGAGACCTTTCTTACTATTTTTTTTTTCATAAGAACCTTCTCATGACAAAACCAAACACAACAAAAAAAGAATCAGCCAAATCGGTCCAGCCGTTTCCGTGTTTTGCGCTTAGCAACACATTTAGCGATTAATTTTTATTATATAGAAGATTGCAGAAATCTAATAAGTATGTTACCTGGTACAGCTGTAACGGCGCACGTACTCTAAAGGCCCGCACTTGCACAGTGGAGTGTATAGCTTCGCGTAAGATCGACGCGTGCGCAGGATCGGGGGGTGAATCACGCGCCGCCGCTAACGCGTTCACTATACGACCTAGAAACAAAACATTTTTCAATAATGATAACGAAATAATGATGTTTATTTTGCAAATAGGTTATAAATAACACTTTCACATGTCTTTTTTTTCGTAAATGTAAACTAGATGAGGCCAGTGTAACTGACTACTCTGAGAAGAAACACTGAAACAAACTCAGAGGTCAACGTCTCTTTTAAAGTCCATACAATCTGTAGTGATCAAATCATATGAGAGCCATGTAGGTTAATGTCTGTGGCGCCCTTGAGAGGACAGAATCATACAGATTTGAGCAGGCCCGTCCAAACAGTGCAAGCATTGGTCAAATATCTCGTAGCTCAACTTAGAACCGAGTTGACGAACAGTACCAAAGTAAGGACATTTAGGTGGGCCGTATAAAAGCACTCAAACTGCCTGCTGGCAATCTATTCATAATATTTGTTGTTATCCCACATTGCTCTCACGTTCACAATATAGCTTATGCTTTTACAAAAAAATATATTACAAAAAAATAAATAATATTGTATAATATATATATATGTATATTATAATATATATATATATAATATAATATGCCAAAATGTATATGAAATAACCATCATTATATTACACCTCACTCATTCCTTAATACCACTCTTTCCTGTTGCGAACACTCCCCGATCCTCGTCCACTCGCAAACATATATATATAAATCGTGCACCCGCGCTCCCCGCTAAGACTCTAAAAAGTGACCACCAAATAATAGTGCCGTGTAGTGAACTCTCTACTCTCGTGAACTTGGAGGAAATATTGGCTGAACCGGCGCGCTGGGTACTCATATCGAAGGGACTCATTACCTACATCTTCCCGTAAGTACCTTTTCTTCCAATTATAATAAAAAAAAAGAAATTCAAATAATCAAATCAATAACTAAATAACAATAATAACAACTAACTAAAGTTAGACAAATTTTAATTTTAATGACTCGAAACTGGAAAGTCGTTAGCAGTTTCACTTTATTAGGCTTAGACATAGACTCGCACGTCGATTGGAAGTCACATATCCAAACATTAAGAACAAAATTTATCCAAATATCAAAACTGCGCTGGTCATGTATCACGCGTACGCCTATGCATGGCTCACATACGGGGTCATCTTATGGGGCAATAGTACTGACGCGCCCACATTATTTACTATGCAGCAAAAAGCTTGTCAGAATTCTTGTTAACATAGATGACACTGACAGTTGTAAACCTCACTTTAAGGAACTGAAGATTTTGACTACCTTGCCTTTATATACTTGAAATTTGTAAATTTGTGCGCAAATACCCCGAATCCTACGCCAAAAGAGAAGACATACAGAATAGATTTACTTTGAGACACAAAAACAGACTAAACAGTAGTCTGTGTTTCCTGATAGCTATAACCTGGAAGTCTTAAGACAACAAGAGTGAATAGGTTACTTCTAGATGAGCGTGCTTATCTTCGACCACATCAACAGTTACCATAAGGTCAGATGGTGGTCAAACGCGAGCCAATTATCAAAAAAAAGAATTTCTTTAGAGATTTTTTTCATCAAACTTATATGTATGTGGTAGGTTACCTGTGAGCGCCGACGTAAGTGGTTTAACCAGCACACGCTCCCAAATCTCGAGGCCCAGCTCACCAACCTGCACAGAATATAAAAATAATGAAATCTTAGGGCCTGTGCACACCACGTTTTTTAAACGCGCCGTCGTCGCGCGTTTTAGAAACACGCGTCGACGGCGCGCTTTTATCCTACAGAGCAGTTTGTTGTCGTTTGTATCGATTCAAACGTGGGGTACCGGCGCGTCTATATCGATACACACGCGCGTTCTGTCTATGTATAATGTCCACACAATCTTCTCTCGCTTGTAAATGGGTGTACCTAAAAACGTCGGTAATTTTTCTTCTTCCTTTTTCTAAAAATTAATAACAAAACGCATGCAATCAATGCTGTCTCGACCGACGCCATCTTGCTACTGTTGACGAGGTTCTGCTTAAAAACGCAAAATGCCAGCGCGTCTGTATCGATACACACGCTCGTTTGCACCGCGCCTGTATCGCTACTCACGCGCGTTTCCATCGCGTCTGTATCGCTACATACGCGCGTTTGTATCGATTCAAACGCGTATTTGAATTTATACAGGTGTGCAAAGGTCTACAGGCTGCGTCTGACTTGCGTGCGTATCGCGTCTGTATCACAACAAACGCGCGTCAACGGCGCGTTTAAAAAAACGTGGTGTGCATAAGCCCTTGTATTATAAATGCGAAAGTTTGTTAAGATGGATGTATGGATTAATGTTTGTTACTCTTTAACGTAAAAACTACTGAACGGATCTGAATGCAATTTGGTAAGTCTCAAACTCAAACTTGAAATATTTTATTTCACATCGGCCTACATGGGCACTTACAAAACATCAGAAGTTGATGCACGGTTCGAAATTGGTTGCTTTCTATGAAGAAGAACCGGCAGTTAAGTAGGTGGTAAGGCGGTAAGTAGATATATTGCATCGATGTTTGCTACTCTTTTACGCAAGAACTACTGAACGGATCTGAATGCAATTTGGTAAGTAGATAGATGACATCCGGGAACAACAATTTTATACCGGAATTCCTTTTTTTTTGTAAACTAGTATTATAAATGGTGATTTTTGTTATCTCTCTCATAAATCCAAGGTATGAGTGGGGCCATTTTTAAGAATCAACTGGCATAAGAATTATTTTTCAATCATCTTTTTTCATGCAAAATAATTCAACAAAGTCACGATTATTAGAGTAATACAACCTTAAGTAAAATATGACAACGTCGCAACACGCATCGAGAGTATAGTGTTAGTATTTTGATAATATCTTCGAAATTACTTTTCAACCGACGACAAAAAAAGGAGGAGGTTATCAATTCGACGCGTATATATATTTTTTTTTAATTTATGGTCACCGATTACTCGAAGACGGCTGAACCGATTTGGAAAATTCTTTTTTTGTTTCATAGGGTATACTTCGAAATTGGTACCATTTGTCACCAAGTCAGGATCTGATGATGGGATCCTGGAGAAATCGAGGGAACTCTTCAAATATTATAGGCACACCTATGGCGTTTTCGGTATTTCTTATAGTAACTTGTGCAGTTGCTCTCAAAAAGTACCATTTGGAGAAGTGGAACTGATGATGAAGACCACAGATGGCCGCCGAAATTACTCAATAATAAGTATTTCGTGGATTGCGATTCGATTACTTAAATATGGATGTTAAGCACTTTATGCTCGGCACAATGCATATGGTGATGTATAGGTGATGGTGAAGTACCAGGAGAACTCCTCAAAAATTAACGGCCCAGCATTGGGAAAAGCAATATTTTGTAAAATGTTATAAGTAGTTGACATTTAGGCTCTTGTAACTAGGTAAATTAAAAATCAACCAACTAAAAAGAGTGAAACAAAAACTTTTTACCAAAAAATTAAACCGACTCCCAAAAAACACTGCAAAGTGAAAAATAACTTTAATTTCGGAAGTCGGTGCCAAAAACGAAAATACAAAACTAAAGACACCGACTACCGAAATTAAAGTTATTTTTCACTTTGCAGTGTTTTTTGGGAGTCGGTTTAATTTTTTGGTAAAAAGTTTTTTACTTTCATTTACAGAATACATACAGTATGTATACGACATATGAGCAATAAATTAATACATTGGCAATACTCATCATAACGAAACTTTCTATACGAGCCCAACACTGAAATCGCTAAAAAAACTGAGACTGCCCTATACATTTTAGTGTGCATAAGTCGACCAAATGTACTGAACAGTTGATTTTTTTTCGCGATTCCAGTGTTGGTCTCATACAAAAAGATATTCATTACGATGACTCTTGCCAGTGTTTTAATTTACTGCTCATATGTCGTATCCATACTGAATAACACTTCTTTTTTCGGGTGGGAAAATGACTTGTCCCGCTTTGGGTGGAGCCGAACGGAGTGTCAGTTCTACTGACTAAAAACCCAACCTGGTCTTTCAGCTGCCTTCGCGTTCCGGGGCCGCGGTATCTAGTAAGAACTTTACCGCAACCCCGGCAAGAGAATACATATAACCCTGGAGTTATGGGATATAAAAAACACATTGTATATCTCACCTCAAGTTGTCGCGCGTCATGCTCCGGACACGTAACTGTCGCTGACGAACCGTAGATGATTTCAGCATCAGACACCTGAAGACAAAGAAAGAGATAAATAAATACATAGATAGACAGATAGATAGATACTTAAAACGGGATCTCGGAACTAAACTTAAAATACACATGGTAACAACATTGTGTACTTATCGTTTTAAGTTTCCGATATTAACATCGGTGACGAGTTGCAAGTCTATCGATTACATTTCGGTGTGTGTGCGATGGAATTGAACAATCTAATTCCACCAAGCCCGTTCCATCGTCGGACTACAAGACAAACGGCGATGCGCCATCGTTACATGGTGGACATCCCACCCATACGCACATAACGTTTTGGGAATACCTACTTTCATCGTGCGTACGGTTAAGGAGTAGAATTCCCTGCCGGAGTCTGATAGTTATAACCCGGGGATTTTTAAGTCAATAGTGAATAGGTTACTTCTAGGTAAGCGTGCTTCATCTTCGACCAACTATTAGATGAGATGGTGGTCAAACGCGAGCCTATTATCAATAAAAATAAAGAAGAAAAGAAATATTTCGTGCCCCAGAAATGTTTGCACAATCTCATACAGACACGTTTCACACGATTATACGAAAGAAAAGGCTTCACTTCTGAGAAGAGTAAGGGACAGTCGTAACCAACGAATTAGGAATGATATAGAACACGAACTCCGCTCATATATGGTTCCACACAAACCGCAATCAAGTGGGCGGGGCGAAAAAAGTACAGCAAAAGCGTCTCTAAGTCTGACGCGTGCTCAGTGACATCGTGTTGACTAGTGCAAAATCCAAGAAATAGTTCGTTACTCAAAGATAAAAATGACCTCCTGCATAGTAAAATGGTGTAAAAGTAGGAAAGAAGCAAGTAAAATACAAACTGGGATAACTTTTCACTGGTGACTAAAATAATTTCATGTTTTGTTTTCGCATAGACAACTACAAGTTGTCAGTATTATGCCACCAGTAGCCAGCCAGTTTTTAATACCTAACTATTATATATTTCAAGTTAAGTACATAGTTTTATAAATTGGATAGATTGGATTTCCTGTGAGTGAATCGTTTACTTTTAGTTTCCCCAAAAAAGAGATTCGACGAATACAGTGGGATTGCAGCAGTCCGCTTAGACTTCAAATATAGTAGAAAAGCGTGATATTATAAACCCAATGCTACAGAGCCATGACCATGACAGCAGCAGCCATACTATTTTATTAATCAGAGCTGTAATTGAAGATTTTGTAAGAATTCGCTTGCATTACATGCCAAAAATTAATTTATATTACATTGAAATCGCCACAAACTAAATAAATTCGTGATTTTCCGTGGAACGTAAAAAGTGTTTTACTCATCTGCCTGTTTTCCCAATGTAAAATAAAGAATGCGATTGGCGTGACACTCATACAGGATGCTGATTTAATTACCTGCATCCTTCTAGTATTTGAATCAGTCCATGCAATACTACCTAAATCAATAAAAAAACAATAAGTACTTTATTTATTTTTTAATGTCCTTATTTTTCAAGCGAAGACAGCGTGGACGTTGAACTTATTGTCGGTATCTATCTACTGACAAACATGTTTAATCTCCCTTTTGCGTAAGTTCGACGTCCTGCGGTGTTGGACAGCATTTCGTGACAAAATTAGGTAATTCCTAATAACTTTATGTCAGGATTGCTTGTTTTATGTTATCAGTATTTCACCAGGTTGAAAAAATGCAGATAATTAAATCGGCAGTCTGCATATGAGCTGATAAATAGAGCGAGCCAATATTAAGGAGATGTTTCTGTCCATATTACTAGACAACTAAGTTTTGAGTAGTCACCCCTTAAATTTTAACTCGTACTTTAAAAAAAACACCTTATACATTTACTTAACTTATAGTTTATATATATTAATCTAGTTTGACAATGTATAAGCCTAAAGCTCTTCTGATGGGGGATTAGCTAATAAATTCTTATCTGTGTACTTTAAGAAATTAATATGATATTCGGTAGATCCTGTACTATGATGGAAATAATGATTTCCGTTTAAAAGAGGTATTAGGTAAGTAATAAAATAACTGTTTCGTTTCCAAATTTATGAAGCTTGTTATTAATAAATATTTTGCAAACTAAAGGTACAGAGGTGTAATATTAATTTAATATATTTAAGTTCATAATAAATTTCTGACTTTTACTGCATAACAACATCCTAGCCGCTGAATGTCACGAAACAAACCATCTCGTTCGCACTCGCTTGATTCGATATTTCAATTTCACTCTAACATTATCTTACTACATAAAATAGCGCCCCAAATAAATGGGTCGGCGGATCCATGCGCTGACAATAATTTTAGCAAAGTATTTTGTTTTATCTGTGCGCGTGTTACATTAGTATTATCAGTTTAGTTGTATGAGTTTGGGACCATTACCACGGGCTTCATAAGAGAGTTATGATTCTATATCATTCCTAATTCGTTGGTCATAACAACATCCTGAGAACGGTGAGTGAGAGTGTGTCCTCTCCTATTATAAAGCAGTTTGTGCGGAGGGTGATGCATACTAATACTAGATAATAAGCCTAGGTATAAGTTACGAACTTTTTATGGATTTAAAGATTGATTGATTGAATAACCTTTCGATCGGCTTTTCGTTTGATCGCTTTTCGTCTTGGGGTAGGGTTGCACCGCGAACATGCTTCTTTAGAGACGCCGCGGTAGTATATCCAACGGCCCTCCTAAAAAACGTCAAGTTTAAACAGATTTCTACTTTTTAAGGTTCCGTAGCCGAATGGCACAACGGGACCCTTATAGATTCGTCAAGTCTATCTGTCTTTCCGTATGTCACAGCCATTTTATTAACTATTAGGACTACACATGTGAAACTTGGTAGGTAGATGTGTTCTGTGAACCGCTTTCCGATGTTTATACAAAAATTTAAAAAGAAATTAAGGGGAGCTACTCATACATAAAACTAAAACATAGGGAGAAGGAAATACATGATCCCCAATGTTGCTGTTAAATCAACTTTTGCTAAGAGACAGTACGCTAGGCAATCGTCTCATTTATATAACTTGGTAAACAAAGAATTGAATATTTATTCACTTTCGTATCGAGACTGCAAAAATGCTCTGACTGAATGGCTAAAGATAAAAACTTACGACGAGATTGAGAATATAGTCCAAACTATAATTTCTTAAATACTTATCAATAATCGGTTCTCCTCACTAACCCTTATCCAATGCTACTTACATATCATAATTATACTATCATTAAACACACATACACTCACACTCACTCACACACAAAACACACCATTATACACCTTCACACTACAGCGCGTTTTTAATTAATTATTTCCAAGTTTAAGTTTTACTTTATATTTTTGATTTACGTCACCTTTTTTTTTCTCTAATAGCATTTTTTTATAAACTTTTTATAAAATAATATTTTGTATATTTGTATTTGTAATTCAATAGCTTATACAAGTTGTAACTACTGGAAGAGCGGAACTTCCTAACACAAGTATACTTCCTACTTAAATGGAAATTCCCTGAAGACCAAATGTAAACGTATTTTTAAGTTATTGAAATAAACATTATTATTATTCCATTTATTAAATCTATGTACATATAAATTACATTTTTAAATATTAATATAAAAAATAAAAACATTTAAAAATATAAAAAATAGTAGGGCCGTTCATCTCGAGCTGGTTACGGAGCTCACATCTGAAGCGTTCATTGCGGCCTTAGACCGGTTCGTATCGCGGAGAGGACTTTGTCACTCCATAGTCACAGATGGTGGTACGGTCGGCCAAGAAAGTGGTGTACCAGTTTTGATTTAGTTTCCCGGTCATCGAAAATTACAACAAGGTTCGTTATAAAAAGATATTACTGAAAGAGACAACATTATCATGACGTAAACCTATGTATTTAGTATTCATACGTCATATGTCACATATAAGTACATGACATTTTAACCTTTAGTATAAATGAAAAGGACATTAGTTTCTACAAAGCAATTGAAATGTTTCCAAACAAAAGTAATAAAAACTATTTAGACAACCGAATTCCATTTGAAAAAGAAAACTGACAATTGACATTTTGTCAAATATATGCAAAAAATCGATATATTTTCCGTGTTATTTTTCAATCAACTGCATATAAAATCATCTCAATGCCTGCCAACTTGACCATTGCCGAAAGAGCACAAATAATTGCCCAATTTAATGAGGGAAGCAGTATCAGTGCGATATCCCGGAATTTGAATATATCGAGGCGTTCTGTCCGCTTTTGGATTCGTCGTGAAGGAGAGGAGGGAAGTTTGTTGGATCACAGAAGAAGTGGTCGCCGGCCTGCACTCTCCAATAACGATAGAGAATTCATGAGACGGGAATATGAAAAAAACATTTTGCGGAGATGTTCGATGTGAGTGCCCAAACAATAAGGAATCATCTACATTACATGGGGTTGCACCACAGGCATTACGCCAAGAAAATATATTTGACGGATGCTCACAGACTTGCTCGTCTGAACTTCGCCAGAGAGCACTTAGAGTTTGATTGGTCTAATACAGTGTTTTGTGATGAAAAAACGTTTAAATCTAGTCAGCATGGACGTCTTCACCTTTGGCGATATAATTCAACACGGTATAAAGATGATCATGTAATCCCAAATAGAGAATCAGGTCGAATTTCCGTAAATATTTGGGGCTGGATGAGTACGGATGGTGTAGGAGAATTGTGTTCTCTACCTCCTCGAGCGACGGCTGTAAATTATATCGACGTGCTTCAGAATGCAATGCTACCGACAGTCCGTAATGTTTACCCGGAGAACGAAGTGCCACAATTTGATTTTGTTCAAGATAATTGTTCAATTCATAATGCGAGGATCGTAAGAGCCTGGTTTCGTTCACACACTGACGTAAGGGTAATTCAGTGGCCCTCAAGATCGCCGGACCTCAACCCGATAGAAAATCTTTGGGGCCTTATGGTCCAACGATGGTCGCATCAAAATGAAAGAACCAAACAAGCTCTTATTAGTCACTGTAATTATATCTGGGAGGAAATGCGGGGAACCGATATTTGCTCACGGCTAGTTGGTTCAATGAGGTCTCGTCTTTTAGAGGTTATAGAGGCCAACGGCGGTTACACCCGTTTCTAATTTTTAAAAATTTTCAATATCTTCTAAATATTACTATATATGCTATGTTTTTGTTTGTTATAAGTATTTTAAAATTGATTGTAGAAATTTAATAAAAGGATAAATCTATTTTTAGCTTGTTTTTTATTGATATTGTAATTACAAGTTTACAGAAATTGTAGGTTTGTGGACTCGCCTTGTGCCTTTACAATTTTATGTAACTTGTTGATTACAATTCTGAATTTGTAGATACAATTTTGTCATCAAAATCTACAGCCCCCCGCCGTTGATTTTACGACGTCATTGGTTCCATCAAGTTCAAACTAAGAACAGCTGTCACGTTACAAACAGTAATAGTCGTTATCAATAATCAGATAAAGACAGCAATAGAAGTTGTCAGATCGATCTGCAAGCGAAACTAATCTTTATCACCTATGAATCTGCAAGCGATATTCAACCTTAGGGTGGTACACCACTTTCTTGGCCGACTGTACTAACTTCGTGGGTGCCAGGCGTTATCTGTCGGAAGTTAGCGAAATGCTCAACCGTGAAAGCGATAGCATTTCCAGTCAGCTCGGTTCTCGAGGAATCACGTGGACGCTCAATCCTCCTTCCGGTCCTCACTTCGGAGGCATATTCGAGAGCGGTATAAAATCGACAAAATACCATCCCAAACGTATCATCGGGTCCCAGACTCTTACCTTTGAAGAGTTTTATACTATTCTAACGAAAGTGGTAGCTATGTTAAACTCTAGACCCTTAGTAGAACTATCTTCCGACCCCGGCGAGGTTGACGCTCTTACAGCTGGTCACTTCCTCATCGGTCGACCTTTAATATCTTTGCCCGAACCGGTGTATGCCAAAAACGAAACCGTACGTACTCGTTGGCAGATACTCCAGCGCCTAACACAAAGCTTTTGGCGCACTTGGCAAAGGGACTATTTGCATACTTTACAACAGCGAATGAAATGGTTTAAACACGGCAACTGTCAGCCAAAACTGAACGATCTTGTAACCATATATGAACCCAACTTACCTGCTAGCGAATGGAGGTTGGGTCGCATTGTTCAGCTCCATCCGGGCAAAGATGGCATAACTCGTGTTGTGACAGTCAAAACGTCTAAAGGCTTACTTGTAAGACCTGCTGTCAAAATTAGTCCTCTTCCAATTGTACAAAACAATTAATTTATCTACATCATATTTATAACACTTAACCTATTTTTAGTACCTAGTATATTATATTATAACTCACATGTTAGAGTTAAACTTATTTTGTTCTTATCATTAATCTTAACTTAAAATCTTATTAGCACGATGACAAATGAATCTGCGTAGGCTTAAGTCTCAAACTTCATCTATCTTATCTTATGAAATCCCCGATTGATTTCAAGTGGGGGGATATAAACAGGCTTAAGGATGTTTCCCTAAGTCCATTCCTTATTCAAATTTGCCGCCACTCGCATTCACCTATCGCTTTGAGTAACATCTCGAACAACGCATCGCTCCCGCCATCTGGTGAAGCGAAGAGAAACTAGTGCGAAACGAAGAGAGCCGGCCGGCAGCTGCTAACTCCGCGCGCGCGGTTGAAAAACACTCAAAACCTGGTGAAATATGACTGCTAGTGACATTGTGTGGTGATCTTCTGACTCCCAGTATCCCTGTAAGTACCTGACAATCTAATTTATATTCTTTAAGCCTGTTTCGTGATAGAAAACTTCAAAAGCGTCAGTGGCTACACGCGATACTCAATCACTATGTATTCTGTGAACCGCTTTTTTATTGATAATAGGATCGCGTTTGACCAAAATAATTGATGATGTGTTTGAAGATGAAGCACGCTTACCTAGAAGAAACCTATTCACTCTTGAGTTAAAGACTCCAAGGTTATAGCTATCAGGAAACACAGACTCCGGTAGTAAAATAGTAAGAAAAACATACTGTGACGTCATCGTAAAATATGTCCATTTCAGTATAGTAACTAGTGCCGTTGGTTTTCAACAAAACCTGACGCTGATTTTCAACAAGACCGGACGCTAATTTTCAACAAAATCAGACGCTGGTTTTCAACCAAACCTGACGCTGGTTTTGATGTTTTACGGACGTATATCAGTTGTATGAACTCACCTTCTGTCTCTTAACGTGTTGCAAGTTCAGGTAGGAATAGAGACTGTTGAGGTAAGCCACACCCTGGCTGTATTCACGCCACGCTGTCACGTATCTGAAGCAAATCATGAAACAACATTAAACCCATTGACATATATATTACTTCGTAAGGACTGGGCGGACCACATGTTATAATGACGCCTCGAACTTGGTCCCAAAGTGGTCTAACCTTTGTCAAAGTGAACTAGAACGCGATGGGCTATCTTCGGGAGGGGTCGTCAGTTTTACAAGCAAAAATGCCAAATTGTGTCGTGAAGGGTTGCGTGAACTACGACATAAAGCACAATAAAAAAAATATAACATTTCATATCACCGGTAAGTTAAAAATATCTCATTAAATCAACTTCTAACATTATTTAAAACAATTTTCTTTCTTGCATGTCTCAACCTTTAGCATAGACAACGTGAAGCCGCGTAAAAGTGCGACATAACTTTGCAGCGGCGCGCGATGCAGCCGATGAAATAAAAAGATTTAATAATATTACTATAAGATTAAATTATGTACAAAATTAATTTTTATTGTTTATTAAAAGCAAATTAAAATGTATTTTTGTGTACAACAAATATAAAATTCAAAAACTAAAAGGTTTTTTTTATTTCTTTGTACCTCGAAAAATACCACACCCCGCTCTTACAAGACTACGTCTAGGAGCAGACCACGCCGATTGACATCTTAGTTATAATAGATGGCGCTAGTGTGTTTTGTTGTAGTTGTACCGCGTCCGTCAAATGTTCTGACGACCGTATCTTTACTATTTAAATCAATGATTAAACCTTTTTATTTTTTGCTGTAGGGGGCATCTTTAAAGGTGTCTTTGGGGAAAAGGTACAAAAAATCATTAAAAAGTTCCAGAGAAGATGTCAGAGACAGACAAACAAAAGTATTAAATAAGCACTTCTGTAAATAGTTATTTTGAAATCACAGACACTTATATTTCGGTGGGAAAATCTTCAAATGACTCTTCCCGCTCTGGGTAGAGTGAAAGGGAGTATCAGACTTCTACTGACTAAAACCAACCTACTCCTTCAATTGCAAATTGCGACATCTATTAACGCTCACTGGCCCCGCGTGATGATATCTATGATAGACCTGTGGCCCCGCAGTGGGAACATTATGGGCTCGATCTCGCTTGATGTTAAGTGATAGATGAGGTCTATTATGGAACGAGCGAGCCCGCCCGTTCACTCTTGCTTTAAAGGCTGAAAGGTCATAAGTGGCAGGGAATACAGAAACCGACAGAGAGTTCTATCGGCTTTGCGCACAGTAAATGTGGAGGAGAAGCGCTTAGTACGACAAGACGGTATATTAAGGAAGTGTGGATGGTATTTTCTTTATGATACCTACCTAGTAAGTAGACCATCATTGTGATCGTTATTGTCAAGCGAGACAGATCCACGAACTCGCTGCAGTAAACCCTGAACATGTTCCTCCAGAAAGTTTCTGAAACAAAAGTATTAGTCAATTCAATTCATTTATCCAATAACGATTTTTATATTGTGTCTGAATTTCCATAAATCAGTCACAGAGTAGGTACAGGGTCGGTCACAGAGTATAGAGTCGGTCACATAGTAGAGTCTGTCACAGAGTATAGAGTCTGTCACAGAGTATAATTGCACGCTTATATAATTTGCACGCTTGTTACAAGCAAAACATGTTGTACCAATTTAGAATTTTTGTATCACCTATTATACCTACCATGTTTTTAGCAAAAAAATAAAAATAAAAAAAAATATATTATTATAGTATAGCAGTGGCGAAGGGTGAATTTTCATAAAAGGGAAGCCGGACCAAAAAATGCTTACCTTGCTCAAGTGTGATGCGTGAATTCCAGTTATTGTGGCCCTGTGGCTGACTTCGAAATCTTGTAACTTCGTAAATAATTATTTGTTTAATTGAAAACAATAGATTACTACTTATATATTCATATATAAAATAATAGACTAATATTTGCCATATTTCAAAAGGGAAACCGGTAGGAATCGAGTTGTATGGAGCCTTCGCCACTGGAATATAGAGTCTGTCACAGAGTATAGAGTCGGTCACAGAGTATAGAGTCTGTCACAGAGTATAGAGTCTGTCACAGTGTATAGCGTCGGTCATAGTGTATGGCGATGTGATTAAATATGAACTTTATGCATATACAAGTTAGCTTTTAGAATAGCTCGTGGCCAAATCATAACATCCGCACGGTTTAATCTTCAAGGTAAAGCAATGCTTGCCAAGGCACGTGGATGGAACTCTAACTTAACACATCGAGATTCTTCCGTGCATCGGGAAGCACGTAAAACGATTGGTCCTGGATGCCAATTGAACATCATTGGCAGTTGTTGCGGGTAGACAGAAGCCAGAATACGCCAGCCTTGCCAAGGGGTATCGTGTTACCCAGCTACTGCTTTGTGGAGGTCAGATATGCAGTCGCTCCATGTAAAACACTAGAACTCAGTTGCATACGGTTAGACTAAAAGCCGACCCCGACAGTTTTTATTTTCTTTTTTTTTTTGCCCTTATGAAATTGAAATTAAGCTTGACGCTTCGCTTGACGCTTCGCTTGAGGCTTCGCTTGACGCTTTGCTTGACACTTCGTTTGACGCTTCGCTTGACGCTTCGCTTGACGCTTCGCTTGACGCTTCGCTTGACGCTTCACTTGACGCTTCGCTTCTATGTAGTTGGAAAAAAGTTAAACAGATGATGACCCTTACCTGGTCTCATCGTATAGCTTGTCGGCCAGGGGCTCTGGATGTGCGACGCACAGCGCATACACGTCCGAGAAGCGAGTATTCCACACAGATCGCTCTACTGCGCGAAGCCCTACCACCCCCGCCACCTAGAAAATGACAAACAAGCAATATTTATGTTCAAGATTTAAACCATACAAATATTATAAACTAGCTTTTACCCGCGAATTCATTCGCGTGGGAGTGTTTTCCCACGTAAATCCCGATCCCGTGGGGATTCCAGGATAAAAACTATCCTTTGTCCTTCTCAGAGTCCTAAACTATTTCTATGCCATTTTTTTTCTAAATCGGTACAGCGTTTTAGGCGTGAAAAGGTAACAGACATACAGACAGACAGGGTCACTTTTCGGCCACGGAGGCTAGTCTCTCAATTGATTAGGGAATACAGAAGCCGGCAGAGTTCCACACCTTGGCTGTGCGTACAATAAACGCACAGGAGCTGAAGCGCTTAGTACGACAAGACGGTATATCAACCAAGTGTGATGGGTAACCATAATTAATAAATAAAATTGTAAAGATAAGTAAAAGGGGTAAACAGTAAAGAATGGTACATTACAGCGGTATTACGTAGATGTGAAGTCACTTGAACTTTCAATACAAGTCTAACATTCTCTTCTAATTTATCTACTAACTAGTACTCACGCGGGGCTTGGCTCCCGTGGATTCTATCACGGTAAAAACATAACTCTCCTTTTTTGCAGTCGCGTAAAAAGTAGCCTATAACCTTCCTCAAGCTTCAAGCTACTTCCATACCAAATTTCATCCAAATCCACCCTGTACTTTCGAAGATTAGCGCGTTCAAGCAAACAAACAAACTTTTCCGCTTTATAATATTAGTATAGATTGATAAAAAAACTTTATTTTCCAAACCTGACCCGGTTTGGAAAATTCGGCCGTCAAAAAATATTCGCGTCGAATTGAGAACACACACTACATACAAACACTATGACAAAAAGTTATTTTGCATAGTTACTACGGAACCCTTCATGGGCGAGTCTGACGCGCACTTGAGCAAATTTTTTTTTTTCAAATTTCTTTGTTTTTAACCGAATTCTTTTTTAGAAGTCGGTTAAAACACAAGGTGTGTGAGTAAGTGTTTATATGTTTGGGGAAGGTTGCGTGTTCACATCACGAGGTTCATTCACGTATATCCCCAAACTGGTGACCACCAGTTTGGGGATATGCGGAACAGGGTGTAAAGTCCCGCAGTCCCGTTGAAAAGGGAGGATCCTCCGACCAGACAGGTGTTTTTGTCTGGTGGGCAACTGCCCGATGTTTGTGATCGGGTGATTTGTATGTAGGCTAGTTGTGCGGTAAACTTTGATAGCGCGATACGGAGCATTTCGATCTTTATTTTGTTTGTTGCGAGATAGATGTCGCTACATATGTAATACAAAGTTATATTTGCGGTTTTTTAAAAATGAGTTATATCTGAAAAACTGCTGGTCCTATCTTGTTCAAACTAATTTTCGTTGAAAGCTTTCATTAAGATCTATAGTATATTTTCCTTAGATTTTATCACTCTATTACTTTAAAAGTTAGAGGGTGGGGGGACACCTATTTTACCACTTTGGAAGCGTATATTTTTTAATCAACTGACTTTAAGAAAAAGTCGTTTTAGAAACCTCATGCCTCATGCCATTTTTAAAGACCTATCTATGGATACCTCACATGTACAGGTTTCATTAAAAAATATATTATTATTTACTTTATTTATTTATTTATGTTATAATGGCTTACAAAAATCAATTAAGTACAATAACATATAATATACAAAACTACTATACGAAAAGAATAAGAAATTAAAAACACAAATTACAATTACGATAAAATATACATTAACAAAAACTTCAACTTAAACATACAAAACAACATAAAAAATTATATAAAGAATAGTTATGATTATATATTACACTATTTGGCTTTCGCGTATCTTAAGGCAAACAGACTTAGTTTCACTTAGACAAGCAGATTTTAGTTTCAATTCCATATATCGAGAGCCCCCTTATTTACATAGTTATTCTATCTACCTAGGTACCAAGTTTTATATGAGTAGTCCTAATAGTTTCAAAATAAAATGGCTGTGACATACGGACGGATGGACAGACAGACATGACTAATCTATAAGGGTTCTGCTTTTTGCAATTCGGCTATGTAACCCTAAAAATACA
Organism: Tholera decimalis; assembly: GCA_943138885.2. Lineage (NCBI taxonomy): Eukaryota > Metazoa > Arthropoda > Insecta > Lepidoptera > Noctuidae > Tholera > Tholera decimalis. The sequence goes on along the minus strand of OW964576.2, from coordinate 22,049,840 downwards.
CAAGCATTTTGGGAATACTTTCATTGTGCATAAAGCTAAGGACTGGAATTCCGTGCCGTAATCTGTATTTCCTGATGGCTATAACCTGAGGGTCTTTAAGTCAAGGGTGAATAGGTTACTTCTAGATAAGCATGCTTCATCTTCGACCACAAAGTCATATCATTTGCCATCAAATGAGTCAGTGGTCAAACCTGAGCCTAACATTTCATTAAATTGGCCAAGTGCGAGTCAGACTCGCCCATCAAGGGTTCCGTAGTAACTACGCCAAATAACTTTGTTTTTATAGTATTTGCATGAATTACAAAGTTTATATTTGCAGTTTTAGAAAATATACTATATCTCCAAAACTGTTGACCCGATCTTGTTCAAGCAATTTTCATTGAAAGTTTACATTAAGATCTACAGCACATATTTATATTAGATTTTTAACTACATTATTATAGAAGTTAGAGGGGGGGGACATTTTACCACTTTGGAAGTGTATATCTTTTAAACAATTGACTTTATATTAAAGTTGTTTTAGAAACCTCAATGTAATTTTTAAAGACCTGTCTATAGATACCACACACGCATAGATTTCGTGAAAAAAAAATCAGTTTCAGTTCCATGTAAGGAAACCCCCTTTAATTTTAAATATTTTTTTTATTTTGTTCTTAAAATTGGAAAGCGGTTCACAGAATACATCTACCTACCAAGTTTCACATATATAGTTCTAATAGTTTCGGAATAAAATGTCTGTGACTTATAGACGGATGGACAGACAGACAGACATGACGAAACTATAAGGGTTCCGTTTTTTGCCATTCGGCTACGGAACCCTAACAATATAAATTTGCTCTTTTCAACTCATAAAGCGATAATGTCGAATGATTATGATTACTTCCTTACCGTCTCTTTGAGATGGGCCCATGTCTCCGAGAAATCAATGTTCCTGGGCTTTAGTGACATCATCACAAATAGCTACCATGTACCTGAAACATTTAAAATAATAACAGTTGAAAGGAGAAGTGGCATCAGGTCCCTGCATTGTAAATGAATTTATGTGACCCAGTGTCAATCCATTTGAATTCCACCATGTTTGCACATAGGTTATTGAAAAGATTTTTTTTTTTATTATTTAGAACTAGCTATATGGGTAGAATACACATTACTAGCAATCTTGTTAACCTCTCCAACTTAGCTAAATATGTCTGTGTCTAGAGTAGGTTCACAACAATAGTGTAACGGATGGGGTTAGAACCCTCAAATCCACAATCACAAGTCCGACACCTTAGCCATTAAGCTATAGAAGTTTTATTTTACTTGAATAGTAAGCCAGTATGATCTACGGTGCTCTGACTGCTTGTAGCTTAGACCTTGGGTTTAATAATAATCAGTAATTGGTGTGCTACTATTGTTTGCCCAGGCCTGCAACAATACGTAGCCCAAGGGCGGATCCAGCTTTGGTGCCGGGGGGGGGGGCCACTACCACTTGGCCATCCACTGCCGATATTCGTTTACAACGACAGCAACTGGCGTATTATCTAGTAACAATGTTTAAAAATTTAAAAAAAGCCAGTATCTGCATGTGGCAGTGCAAACGCATGCTGGGCAGAAACTGGGGTATCAGCCCCAAAACAACCCACTGGCTATACACGACTGTTATAAGACCAATTATTACGTACGGCTCCCTAGTCTGGTGGCCCAGAACAGACTTAAGCATGGCACAAAAGGATCTTGAGAAGCTGCAACGACTTGCATGTGTGGCGATCACTAGCAGCATGAGAACTGCACCCACTGCCGCTCTACAGGCCATGCTGGGCCTACCACCACTGCACCTTATAGTACGAGAAGAGGCTGCCCTGGCAACCTTCAGACTTGCTATATCCGGGGCACTCTTGCGAGACTCCAGGGTCAAACACACACGCATCATGGAGGATTCAGTCAAACGACAACCCCTGATGACTGCACCATATGATAAGACTGCAAAGACGCACCACTTCCAAAAAATCTACCAAATACAGCTCATGCCGGAGCCCGAGGACTACTCAGGGCCTGAGGAGCTCAGGATTTACACCGACGGCTCAAAGACAAACACTGGAACTGGAGTTGGAGTTTTCTCCAACGATCTCAACATAAATATATCCAGACCGCTGGGGAAGCTCAACACCGTCTACCAGGTGGAATGTGTGGGCATAATTCAGGCGATCCATGCCATAGAAGCCAGGAAAGTCACGGATAGTCACATCCGCATACTTTCCGACAGTGCCTCAGTACTTCAATCCCTAGAGAAAAATTATATCACGTCCAAGCTCATACTAGAATGTCACAATGCGCTGCAACGCTCAGCGGTCGAGAACCACAACACTGTGACACTGCAATGGATAAAGTTTTCGGACCCGAGCCCATCGTGCCGCTCCCCTTCACCCAGCTGCGCACATGGCTTAAAGAACACACACACGACCAAGCCCGAAAATGGTGGTCCTCGGCACCAGGCTGCAGGCAGTCCAAAGAGGCGATGCCAAACTTAGATAATAAACTAACCAGGCGCCTCCTACACCTGGACAGAAGAAGCCTGCGAATGGTGGCGGGGACCATCACCGGGCACTGCTCACTGAACAAACACTATCACACAATAGGTATAACGGACAGTCCCCTGTGCAGGGCATGTATGGGGACGGAGGAAACGGTAGGACACGTGCTCCTAGAGTGCACGGAAATCACCGAAATACGGAAACGAACCCTCGGGTCATTAAATTCCCTTACAGATATCCTGAATAGACCGAAAGACCTGATCTGCTTCTGGAGGGAGGTTGGCTGGATGGAGTGACGGCCGACATGGCTCACGCACAATGGTCTCGTGCAGAGACTAAGTGCGGAAACCAAACTACAGAAGAAGAAGAAATTTTAATTAGTGGTCCAACTAGGTCCTGGACCCAACCCAGAGGGGGGTCATGAGCCCTTGACCCCCCCTGGATCCGCCCTTGACATAGCCCATACAAAGACTTGTTCTGGTTCAGAAATTGAACATGCACCACAGTCGACAATCCCTTAACTACTGAGGTAAGGGTATCAAAATCTTTCTTTGTTATTAATAATACAAAAAATTTGACTGTTTTAATTTTTATATTGATGAAAATAATAGACTATCTGAAATATTCCTAGACTGTTGGTTCCCAAATTAATAGTTTAAATTTTAATATGCTCTGCTTTCATAGCAAGAGTGAACAGGCACTTTCTGGGCTCGCTCATCCCATCATGCACCTCATCTATCACTTACAATCAAGCATGATCAGATCAAGAGCATACTCATCCGCCATAAAAAAATACCAATTGGGTGAATCTTCACATGACCAGACCAACCTTGAGATTCATACAGTTCTGGGCACTTTTCCCTTCAACAGCGATTTAGATAAAGTTGCCCATCCAACAATAATCCTCACAATTTTCAAATTTATTTTATACAGTAAACCTATTGAAATGTTTCTACTCAAATTAAAACACAACAAACTGATGTATTTTCTTTGAGATTAAATTTTAATTAGTAGGTAGGTATTATTATATTAAGTTTATGAAAATCCAACCTCATGTAGGTACTAGATATTTTAAGAATTTTTGTTGACAAAGAACTGTGGGCTGCAACATTGCCAAATCACAGCTGAGGCCACAACAACCTCATTATTTACAAATTACATTTTAATTGTGTCGTCTTAAAAACAACGAATAGTAAAGTAAGTATATGGGTCAGTAGCTTTACAAGAACGCAAGTCATTGCGAACGTCCATTGTTTAAGACGGAATTTACGGCTCAGGGGTGCAAGGTGGCGGCCTTGCCGCTCATTCCACCCCTGAACTCCATTTTCGTACGTAAAACACTGCTTAATGAGAATTCGCCCATACGGCTAGTTGTCAGAAGAAACGCAAATTACACGTAGTTTTTGTTCTCGCAAAATTGGCACGCTGACAAGTTCGCAGCAACAAAGATTCCCGCTGAACGCCGAAGCATACAAGCCAGAAATTACTCAGCAAGATTGGCACAAAACAAAAATAATATATATCGATGAATTGACAGCCACTTACAAATACGCAAAATTTATCATTTTTATATGATTTTTCAAGACTTACCTATTATGTCTAGTTCAATCCAATACCGCACACGCAAATTTAGTAAGCAACCGTAAAACTTTCAGCTTATTTTTACGATAAAATTAATCATAATCAAATAAAATCGAAATCTTAGTTCTTTCTGAGTTCTGTAATACTAATTTGAAGTTTGACTGAATGTTGCCAGTGTAGATAAATATCTGTTTGCGTTTCGTTTCTCTTTATTCAGCGAAGACTATCAATACAAGGCACAGCTAAAAATCTAATCATTACTTCGTTCATTACTAAAAAATATTTTATGCTAGTTTTACGCATTACGTCGGTAAATATCTATACCGAAAGAAAATTATATTATAAAATTAAACTTTCTAGAACTGTCAAAAACGTGATAGCAAAGAGCATAAAATACACTGCGTGATATGCCATGCAGGGCTATAATATTAATTATTATAATATCAACGTGATAACATCAACAATACGCTAAACAAAACCGTTCTTTAGATAAACCATATGCAACGTTTAACTTAGCGTCATGGCGGATATTTTTATTACATGGATATATTTAAATTTTTATTAGCTAATTACTTTTTTATATACGACTGTCAATATTCCTGCTAATTAGCTGGGTTGTTCTTCAAAATAAATTATTTTTATCAAGATCTGACATTTTTTTGTGAACCTTTATGTAAGCCACTTTTAATAAGCTAAATCCAATCTACGCATATTAAAAAAGACTCTGTTATGAAAGGCACGTGTCAATTTTCATTATTTTACGCAATATTTCTAAATTTCTAATTATTCACGTTGATACTAATGATACCATGTACTGAGAATGACTTTAGCTTGCACCAAAATGACGCCATGTTGCACAGAATGATTTAAAAGGTTTTATTTTTGGATATTTAACAATAAACACTTATTTAATCAGTTAAAAAATCGTTAATTTACCAAACATACTAAATGCAAAAAGAAACAAATAATTCAAAGTAAAAAAACAAAGATTTTTAGCGTGAAGCCGTAACTGTGACGCTGAGTACTTGATATTTTTTATTTTTTTGTCACACTCAAAACTTAATCATCTAGTCTTAGATATGATTCTTTGGTAAATAATTAAAAAATCACAGACAAACATTAAAATCTGCTATCTATTAGAAATGACATAATTATTAAGCGAGTTCCAACCAAGGTTCCAACTCAATCAACTTTAGTGATGTGCAAAGTTGATTGAGTGTGTGAGTGATGCAGATGTCAATCTTTAATTTGTTCATGTACCTACCTAAAATTATAATCTCTTAAAATATTAACATCTGCATCCGCATCCCCGCAACATCTTTGATCTACTCGTAGGATAGACAATTAAAATTAATTTTCAAATGGTAGACCAGGTATATCTACTAACTACTAAAAGGGAGGGCGCTACTGTGCGCAAGTAAACAAACAGCTCCGTATTTAAAACACATTAAAAATAGTAAAAGTCAATGTTTAATAACGAAAAAGTGTTTAAATGAATTAACAAGTCACATATAAGGAGTGATATTGAAGATTCAGTGAAATATTCAAAGAAAACTATAAAACAGTGCCAGAAAATTAACGACAGTGCAAATTCAAAAACACCTAGTGAAGTGATGAAGTTGCCTCTTCAGAACATACTCCTCCTAAGAAAACTAAAGGAAAACATATAATTCACAAGGTACGAATCCAGTAAATCTAAATTAAAGAAATTAATAATATTGCCAATATATCGAATCAAAAGTGAAAGTCATTACCACTCGATAATTTCACTAAACGCCATCTACCATTAACTACCTGAAGTACACATTCAAGTTGCAAGCCCCGAAACCGACACATATTCCACCACTGCACGGCAGAGGTCGCTAATAGTAGTTAACCAAAGAGAATCAATACGATATCAGTTAATTCCACGAGATGGCGCCAGCACCCTTATGCGCAGGATGTCAACAAAAACTTCCTATAAAAGAAAACCTTACCTGTACGCTATGCCTGCCCTGGCTGGGGGCCTTTAATTTAATTTATTAGAGGTCACCACAGGAAAGTCCGGTTAAGTAGACTCACAGCCTTAGTGTGCTGATCTACAAGTGGCCCTACCTAAAAAAAAAAAAAAAAGTACGCTATGCCATTCCGCTTCCGACGCTCGCCCGCGACAGTCGTGCCGCTCCGCGCTCTCGATCGTTCCGTGCCTGAGTCATCGCTCCGTTCGTCACGCCCGCCGTGACGTCACTCGTAGTCGCCGACTACGACGCCTGGTCCGGATCCGCCTTTTTCGAGGCGGTGAAGGATATCGTGTTTCTCTAACAGAGATTGTCAAAACAATTTGGTTTGGCCCCTTCAGGGTAAAACCACAGTTTCGTGGTCCTTGGTTGGAAACCTCACGGTGTCAACAATACCAAGGGGGTGCTGACCCGACGCACCCGCTGATCCCCTTCAGGGTGAAGCAGTCAATTGGAGTCGAGTGCTAGGTTTTGGCCTTGGGGGATCTCCTAGTCAAACCTAGTTACTGAGTTCTCTTCACAGCATACACACCTAGTGTCGGTTGGGTGTATCTACCCCTTCGCACTAGACCCAATAGGGCCCGGTTCGCACAATAAGACTGGCGACCGGTTACAAGCTTAGGGCACACCATTAGGCACACACCTCCCTGCTATCCCCGCAGGGAGCGAACTCACCTCCGGGTCATTCCCGCCCGGAGGGGTAGGCAAATAGGGCCCTTCAGGCCACATCAGACGGCAACACAGTTACCGAGTTTGTCTGGGTTTCTCTTCTCGGTAACATTGTGTTAGGAGAAACTCCGGGGCAAGGCTCTTTTTGGGGACCGTCTGCTCGGGGAGCTCACGTTTGACGTGTCTACTCGAGGCTCACATGTTAGGGTTAGGAGATTAGGATGCCCACCATTGTCGCCTCCAACATGGAGGACATGGCAAACATAGTGGAGGATCTCATGACCAAGGTAGAATCCCTACAGATTCGGTTGAATCGAACAACCGAGATATTAGGAAATATCCTACTTAAAAACCCCGCCCTACAAAGGGAGTATGAGGAGGAGATTGACTCAATACCCCCCGCGTTGTCACCCACCCCGCAGCCAGAGTTAGGTCCCACCCCCGCGCCCATCGCAGATAGGTCCCCCTCCCCCCCAGACGTCGAAATGGACTCTGAGGAGGAGGAACAAGAAAAAGAGAGCTCGGAAGGCGAGCGCTCGGAGCGCGCAGAGAGCATACACTCTGAGCGCTCGGAGCGAGCGGAGTCCGAGCACTTCTCCGACCAAACCTCTTCCTCCGACGAGTTTATCCTCGTCGAGGGAAAGAGAAAGAAGAGGTCGCAGGCCTCGTCCTCCACTCGGGCCCCTAAGGCCAAGAAACCCTCCCCTCCCGAGCCAGCACGCTTAGTGCAGAGCCAGCCCTCCACTTCCTCGGCCACTAGGCCCAGCCCTACCCAAACCCCAGTCGTCAGCGCCTCAGTGCGCAAGACCATCCCTCCCCCACCCATCTTCATCCATGACAAGGGGGCTTGGACAAACGTGTCCAAAGCGTGTGGCGAGCAACGCATCGCCTACACGAATGCCCGCGCCGTTCAGAACGGCATAAAAGTAGGGTTAGCGACAGCTAACGACCACCGCGCGCTTTCGAAGCTACTCAAGGCTCGAAATATCCCCCACCATACTTATACGCTCCATGAGAGCAAGCCCGTTCGGGTGGTCCTCTGCCGGATCCCCAGTGAGATCCCCACCACCGAGATCGTCTGCGACTTAGAGTCCCAGAACATCCCGGTGATTGAGGTGCACCGTATGCACGGCAGAGGTGGCAGGGCGTCAAACAACGTCCTCGTCATCTGCCACCCCGTCTCCGAAGGTCCCCACCCCATCTTTGCGCTGAAGACTGTATGCAGTCTTTCAGGAATTCTCATTGAGAAGCCACACAAGAGTGGCACGGTAGGCCAATGCCACCGTTGCCAGTTGTATGGGCACGCGCAACGGAATTGCTTCGGCAAACCCCGGTGCGTAAAGTGCCTGGGCGATCACGGCACCGCGGAGTGCAGTCGCCCAAAAGATAGGTCCCAGTGCCCAGACCCGCCCAGCTGCGTGCTGTGCGGGCAATCCGGCCACCCCGCCAACTACCGAGACTGTCCGAAAGCCCCGAAAACCTCCGCCCCTAAACTGGCAACGCGCGCTAGCGCACGCCAGGGACGAGAGTGTCCTACACTCTCGTCTGAGCTCCCCCAGACCCTCAGTCCCCAGCGTCCAACTCCTTGGACGGCGGCGAATCACGCCCAAAACTTCCCGGCACTAAGGCCGAAAGTCCCAGGGCTGATGGATCAACCCATCATGCCCCCCGCTCCGGTCGTTGTGGCTTCTCAGCCTCCTCCTCCCCAGTCACCCCCTCGCTCAGATGAGCCGGAACTCGATCCGTTCCTCATCCTAGCGAATACATTTAAATTCTTCAAGTCCCCCCGCGCCATCCAAATGGCAACGGAGGTCGTGGCCTGCAAAAGCATTGAATCCCTGATTCAGGTATACTATAAGTACCCTGATGTAAAAAGCCATTTTGACAACCTTTTTAAACAGCCATAATGTATAACACGGCTAGTAAGAGATTAAAGCCCCGATCCCTAAAGCTAGGTTACTTCAATGCCAATGGCATCACCAATCAACGGGACGAGATCGCGACTTTCCTTCGCGATCATAGTCTCGACATCCTTCTGGTCCAAGAGACCTTCCTCAAACCCCACCTTAGGGATCCCAAGGTAGCCAACTACCGGCTAGTTAGGAACGATAGGACTAGATGCCACAGAGGTGGCACTCTAATATATTATAGGAACTCCCTGCACTGCATCCCTATGGATCCGCCGCCCCTTGCCCACTTAGAGGTATCCGTTTGCCGGCTAGGCATGACGGGCCATCCCTCTATCACAATAGTATCCGCGTATCTCCAACCGTACAACGACGTAGATTCAAATTCTTCGATAAACGCCTCACTACGAAGCGACCTTACAGCCCTTCTTGACATGAGTGACTCCGTCCTTATAGCGAGGGATCTCAATGCCAAACATCCCGCATGGTGTAGTCGTATTACCAACCCCCGTGGGAAGGTACTATACGACCTTTGCACACCTCTCCACATAGATATCATAGGTCCTATGCGGCCTACTCATTACCCGTTCGAGCCATCCCACTTGCCCGACGTACTCGACATTGCCCTCCTGAAGAATGTGAACTTACGTTTGCACTCTTTAGAGACGGTAGACGAACTTGACTCTGACCATAGACCGGTGATCTTGGAGTTAACTCCGAGATCGGGTCCCTATGACCCTAACCGCCCCCCTCCCACACAGGTGATCACTGACTGGAGGAAAGTAGGCGAATTGCTGAAATCCAACACGTCTCCTCACCTGGACAAGATCCCCGACCACATCCAGTCCGCCGCCGACACGACGGCTGCGATCGACTCACTCACGGAGCACGTGCAATCTGTCTTGAACGACTGTTCAAAGGAGATTCCGGTGTCAGAGCACTGGCGCCGGAAACTCCCGGACGATGTACGGGCCCTGCTGACTGAGAAGAACGCAGCAGTCCGTGCCTACAGAGCTTTCCCCTGCCAGAATAACAAAACTTTCATGCGGTACTTACAGCGCAAAGTAAGTAACAGCATCAGAGAGTGGCGTGAAGCCGGCTGGGACAAGACCCTGAGCGAACTGGAACCCACCCACCATGCCTTCTGGCAACTTCAGAGGAATATGCGCGCCACTGAGGTTGCCTCAATGCCTCCCCTTATCCGCCCGGACAAAAGCATTGCCTTCGACGACGAAGACAAAGCCGAATGCCTAGCCGACAGCCTGGAGGCACAGTGCTCTCCCAGCTCCCAACCAGTCGACCCAGCCCACCTTGCCCACGTGGATGCTGAGGTCGAACGTAGATCTGCCCTACCCCCTGTCGAGGACCCTGATGCTCCCCTCCCCCCCGTCACGGAAGACGAGGTGGAGGAGATCATCAAGAAACTCAAACCTAGGAAAGCTCCCGGGACTGACAGACTGACCACTAGGGCACTTAAACTCCTCCCACGTACGATCATAGTCCTACTGGCTGCCATCTTCAATGGCGCCTTGTCCAACAACTTGTTTCCACAAGCTTGGAAAGAGGCTATAGTGATAGGTATCCCAAAACCCAAAAAGCCCAAGAACCTCCCGACTAGCTATAGACCCATTAGTCTGCTCAGCGCCCTCGGCAAGGTCTACGAGCGGATTATTCTTAATCGGCTCAAGGACTTTGTCGAGGCCAAGAGCCTAATCCCTAACGAACAGTTTGGCTTTAGAGCCCATCATTCCAGTGTCCACCAAGCCCACCGCATCGTAGAGCACATTAGCGGCCGTTTTCAACGCGGTCTGGTGACGGGGGCCCTATTCTTTGATATAGCAAAGGCTTTCGACAAAGTCTGGCACAATGGCTTAATTTATAAGCTTTACCAACTAGGTGTGCCGGACCGTCTTGTGCTCATCATTCGAGACTTCCTGTCGAACCGCTCCTTCAGATATCGTATCGAAGGAGCGCTTTCCACTCCCCGCCCTATCAGAGCCGGCGTCCCTCAGGGCGCTGTGCTCTCCCCCCCACTCTTCACGCTATTCACTAGCGATATCCCCAAAAAGCCCCCAGTAGAGTTATCCCTATTTGCCGACGACACGGCCATCTACTACTCGGGACGTAATCCCGTTAGCATCGCTCATACCCTCCAGACCTCAGCCAACGCACTAGGCGATTGGTTTAGGAAATGGAGGATTGAGGTAAATCCCGACAAAAGTCAAGCAGTCCTGTTTCGCAGGGCTCGCCAGCATAAACAATTCACCCCCCCTCGCCCGATCACTATGTTCGGCAAGCCAATCCCTTGGGAGAAGCGAGCCAAATACTTAGGTGTGATCCTCGACCAGTTCCTTAACTTCAGTGAGCACATAAAGTCGGTTCGCTCGCGAGCCGCTTTCGCTCTCGGTAGGCTCCACGCCTTGCTGAATAAACACAGTAAGCTCTCCCTTAGATGTAAAATCCGAATATACACGACATGCATACGTCCTATCATGACGTATGCCTGTCCGGTGTTTGCTCATGCCAGTCCCAATCAGATCCATAGGATGCAAGTCATTCAGAACCGTTTTCTCCGAAAGGCCACGGGCGCGCCCTGGTTCTGTAGGAATGAGGATCTCCACGTAGACCTCAAACTCCCGACCATAAAGCAAGTGTTGAAACGCATGTCAGTGCGTTACTTCACCTCTGCTGATACCCACACTAACCCCCTGATCGTATCGGCCGCCCGATACAGACCCTCCAAGATTTCTCGGGTTCGTCGCCCGCGTAACATCCTAGACGAGCCTGACGACCCCACCACCATCCGACAAGAGAGCAGTAGGGAAACCAGCACTCTTAGAAAACACAAATACAGAACGCGTTCCTTATTCCGGCCTCGCCGACGAGGCCCATCGCGACGTCCGCGTACTTGTAATGAAAATCCTCCCCGACCTTTGCCAAACGAGCCAGCCCGCGATGCTGAGCCAGTAGCAATAAATACTCCCGTAAATAATATGACCCAGCCTGTCCCTTTGCTGCCCTCCCAAAATGACCCCGCTATGCCGAGGCCCGTACTCCACAGGGAGTGCCCTTAGCGTGCGGTCATTAGCTTTAAGTAAACTTTAGTTTGTAAGCCCTGGCTGGGGGCCTTTAATTTATTAGAGGTCACCACAGGAAAGTCCGGTTAAGTAGACTCACAGCCTTAGTGTGCTGATCTACAAGTGGCCCTACCTAAAAAAAAAAAAAAAAAAAAAAGTACGCTATGCAAGTGCAGATACGACTTAGAGTGCGCCGGTGTCTCTAAAGAGCAATATTCTAAATCTATGACCCTAGAACATAAAAAAATGTGGAAATGTCAGACTTGCATATGCCAAATACCAAAAACAGGAAACACAGATACCCCTATACGAACCCCGAGAGTCCCAGATTATACCGTAAACCTATCCACGCCAACAGACGGAAATAATGTCACGATGAGAAAGAAATCCATAAACTGTAATGAAGAAAGTATTTGTTCTGAAGATTTGAATCTGTTTGGAGACACAATTCGTACACAGGCTAATCAAGAAATACTTAATGATACCCAAACCCAACTAACCATGCAGAGTTTGAGCGAATTATTAATATCACGCTTAAAAGAAAATAATAATACTATAATACAAGAACTACAAAATACAATCCAAATAAAAATTAAGAAAGCGGTTGTCGAATTAGGAAAAGATTTTAATACAAAAACCAGTGCTTTAACTATGCAAAATAATCTAAGAATACAAGATATAGAGCGTATTAACATAGAAATAAAAAAACTACGAACCGAAAACGAGAACTTAAAGAAAGAAATAAAAGAACTATCACTACACACATCCTTAAAACCAAACATCCCTGAAAATAATCGTAAAAAAATTGTACTTTACGGTCTTACAGAATATTATAAAGAACCTGAATGTGAGCTGCATAACAGACTTATAGAACTGTTTTTCGATGTCATGAATGTAGACCTGTCAGGCTATATTGAAGAAATATATAGAGTGGGAAGAAAAGGCATAAAGAACCGACCCTTAGTTATTGAATTACTCAGTAAAAGCATGACTAAGTACATTATACATAACAACCAGTACTTTCAGGGTACGGGACTATTCATATCAGAATTCCTAGATATAAATGCACGAAAAGAGAGAGCTCAAATGCGTGAAGAACTGTTTAATGCCAGGAAAAATGGCCTACACGCAATAATAAAGAATAATAAACTGTACATAGAAGGAAAACCGATCAAAATGAAAACCTACACCAACGAACAACAACATTTAAATTCAACTATACAGGAAACACAGGGAAATGATACCATGGAGACAAACAACACTGACCAACCTTGCTACCCAATTACGATTGAAGACAATAAAAATAATACATTTCGTAAGCAACGGCCTACAATTTAAAATACTATTCCAGAATATACAGAGTCTTTATAATAAACAAGACATATTTGAAGATTTCATTACTCAAAATTCATTATATAAAGCAATAGGTATTTCGGAAACATGGCTTTCACAAGAAAAGCTAGATATTATTAATTTTAGTGGATATAAATTCGCAGCATCTTACTGTCGCAGCAGTCGAACAGGCGGAGGAGTCTGCATATTAGTTCAAGAGCATATAGACTGCATACAAAGAAATGACATTACAGCCATGTCTATAGAGTACGTATTAGAAATATGCGCTACTGAATTGCCAAACGAAAAATTACTAATAATAACATTGTATTGGAACAGAAGAGAGGAAGAACTTTTTTATAGACAATTAAAACAAATTCTGAAATATGTAACTATAAAGTACTCTAGATTAAATATCGTCATAGGAGGCGATTTTAATATTGATATTTTATCTAATAACTTAAAAACAGACCATCTTTTAAATTTAATGTCGGAATATAAATTGACACAACACATTAAAACCCCTACACGCATCACACCCACAACAAAAACATGTTTAGATCTAATATTTACAAACTTCCTATATACTGATATGTACACAACAGTAGATGAACTAGGTTTTTCGGATCATAATAGTACAATTTTACATTTAAATATACCCCAAACAAAGCAAACCAACTGGTACACGAAGAAAAGACGTTTTAATAATGAAAATATACTACTATTCAAATCTAAATTACAGGAAGTAAATTGGAATGAAATAATAACGGCTGAAAATAACATTAACGAAAATTATGAAACATTTAATAACACACTTGCTACTATTCTAAATCAATGCATACCATCACAAAAAATTAAATTAAAATCAAATAATAAGAAATACTGGCTCTCGAAAGGACTAAAAACGTCCTGTAAAAATAAAAGATTACTGAAAATATTAGTAACTAAAACTAAAAATCCAATCTTAACCAAATACTATAAAAATTATGAAAAAATATTAAAGAAGACTGTAGTGACAGCAAAAAAACAATATTTCAAAAACAAAATTGTACAATCGAATAATAAAATAAAAACAATGTGGGAAATTATTAATGATAGAACAAATAAAAAAATTAAACGAGAAAAAAATAATATAACTCTACAAATCAATAACGAAGTATATTCAGAGCCCAAGGAGATAGCCAATATTTTTAATAAATTCTTTGCTTCTATTGGGGAAGCTAAAACAAGCTCAACTGATAGCAAACAAAAAAGAACTCTTGCTACTATCTCTTCTACGGAGCACACTATCTTCTTAAGCCCAGTAGACCCCTATGAAGTAAACTCAATAATAAGAAACTTAAAAAATAAATCTAGCTATGGTATTGATGAACTTCCACCAACCTTACTGAAACAATGTGCAAATGAACTTACCCTACCATTTTACAAGCTAATAAACCAATCGTTTGAAGACGGTGCATTTCCTGACCGCTTAAAAAAAGCTCTCATTAAACCAATCCACAAGAAAAACTCAAAAACTGACCCAAATAATTATCGTCCAATTGCCCTCTTACCGACAGCTTCTAAAATATTCGAAAAAGCCATGAGCAATAGAGTCTACGCGTTTTGTGAAAAACATAACATATTTAATGATTGTCAAAATGGTTTCCGAAAAAACCGATCCACTATCTTAGCAGTCTATAAGTACATACAAAAAGCCCTCAATATTATTAACGATAAAAAACACGCTATAGGTATATTGCTGGATATGACAAAAGCTTACGACAAAGTACAATTTCAAATATTATTAAATAAACTATTTAGCATAGGAATCCGCGGCAAATGTCATGAATGGTTTACATCTTATTTAAAAAATAGAGAACAACTGGTAGAAATAGAATATTACAACCATAAATCAAAAGAAATAGAACTATTCCGGTCCATTAACATCCCAATCAAAGCCTCAATCCCACAAGGAACCGTAATTGGCTGTCTTCTATTTCTTATATACATCAATGACCTTCCTAACCATATAAAAGAATCCTGCGTTTTGTTCGCGGATGACATATCAATAGTTGCCTCATGTGATTCCAATATTAACCTAAATAATAAATTAAACTCCATATTTAAAGAAATTATGAATTGGATGACGGAACATAATCTGGAAATAAATTTCAATAAAACCAAAATAATGACGTTCCACCCCCGCCAAAAAACACCGTTAGACATAAATTTTAGTTTCAATGACTCGAAACTGGAAGTCGTTACCAGTTTCACTTTATTAGGCTTAGACATAGACTCACACGTCGATTGGAAGTCACATATCCAAAGATTAAGAACAAAATTATCCAAATTTATATATGCATTCCGGGAAATTAAAAAAACTACAGACTTTAAAACTGCGCTGGTCATATATTACGCGTACGCCTATGCATGGCTCACATATGGGGTAATCTTATGGGGAAATAGTACTGACGCGCCCACATTATTTATAATGCAGAAAAAACTTGTAAGAATCCTTGTAAACATAGATGATACTGACAGTTGTAAACCTCACTTTAGGGAACTGAAGATTTTGACTTTGCCTTGCCTTTATATACTTGAAATTTGTAAATTTGTGCGTAAATACCCCGAATCCTACACAAAAAGAGAAGACATACAGAATAGATTTACTTTGAGACACAAAAACAGACTAAACATTCCAACATCACGACTTAAAATGCATTCATCAAGTACATATGTAATGTCAATAAAAATATATAATAAACTACCAGAACAAATTAAGAATATAAATAAATATAGTACCTTTAGTAATAAATTGAAGCTATTTCTATTAAATAAAAGCTACTATACTGTAAATGAATATATGAATGATAAATTGTGACTGCTATTGTAATTAAATATTTGATTCAAATTAATGACATTTTGCGAACATACATTAAAATAAACATTAGTATAATTATCTCTTAATTATAATTAATAAATGCAGAAGTGACCTCAATATTTAATATTTTATAATGATATAATTTGTTATTTAAGTATAAATTGTTACGATTAAAATTTTAAATGCTGTTAGTTAATTTTTAAGTTTTATTTGGTTTTAATCTTACTTTAATTTCATTTATTTTTTAATTTGTATTTAGTTTTAATTCCTACAATAATTGTTGCTGTGCCCTTACAGGGTCCATAATTGTACCTTAGCTTTAAGCCTATTTTAAGACCTATAAAAACATTATGGTATGCAAATAAATGAATATGAATATGAATATGAATATGAACAATTTTAGGATAAATTAAAAGATTTAAATGACTCGCAAAAATATCACGTATCATAATATTATCATCTTCATTCTGATAACAATTATTGACTAATTTAGAATCATAAAAATGGGTCAATTTTCATTGAAGCGGAGTCTTGTTAGTGACATCAATAAGAACATTAGAAATAATCTGAATTTTGTTTTTATTTTTAGTATTTGCCAGGGGAACTACAGGAGAATCAAAATCAGTATTCCTATTTGTGACAGACATATTATTGATATAACCTAGATGCTTGCCATGGGAGAAAATTTCACCCACGTCACATAGGAAGCAACTCATATTTCTCATAGTTATTTTAGGTTTGAACATGTCCCAAATAACCTGGTGCACAGAAAGGGTGCCTCTGAATGGCTTCAACTGCTCAAGAATCAATCCCTCCCTCTGAATTATGTCTTCCTCTGAAATTCTTTTAATTATAATATTTTCTAATCTTGATTCCATGATTTCGTAAAACTGATCAAAATTTCCAACATCTGAACCGAAATGCACCATTTGATCTGCTACTCTTTTTATCGTACCACCTACGCCGTCAGGTGCACCCTTTCCGTGCCCAGCTTCAGAATAATTCCAGGTTATTCTGGTTATATTAGAGTGTTGAGACGACAATTGACTGATAATATAAAACATATATTTACTGTGATGACGGAGAGTCTGATAAAAAATGAACTGTATCCACGAACGGATTCTACGACTTTGTCAAGAACAGGTAGTCAGAGTGCCCAAATTGATGCAGCGTCATGTCGAAGGCAGGAACTAAGAGTGCACATAGATGTCGGATCTACCTGTCCAGTTATGAAACTGTGAGTGTAAATCACAGCTGTATGAAGAGATACTTGTTGCCGACTCCCTCCGAAGTGGAAAGATTGAACTTCTTCGGCAAATTTTAAGTGGTAATTTTCAGAGAAATCGACGTGAATGATAGCTTCGTGGATATTCAAATTATTCTTAAGTGATTTAATTATACAAATATTGATTAACGATTTTGTATATATGATCCATGTACTTTGGTAGTTCGGTTTCTAATTTGGAAGTAGCTTCTAAGGGTTTCATTACTATCTTCTGCTTTTCTGTTACAATTTGCGTTTTCTTAGTTCCATTTTCTAAAAATACCTCTTTTTTTAACTCTCTTCCATTGAAAATCGTTAAGTCAATTACGTTATTAAATTCTTTGTACATAACGCAAAGGATCTTCTTCTTCATGACTTTTCTCAGCTTCGTTAGAAACATTTTCGACCAGTGCTGCTTCAACCTGAACAGTTTCTAATGTAACTTTTTTATTAAGACTTTCTTTTTTCTCTGTCGGTAATTTCTAGAATTTTCTTTCCATCTTCTCCTTTGTTCTGTTTGAGACCTGGGAATTTTTTCTTTAATCTGGACAATTTTTTTCTTTTCTTTTGTTTTAAGATATTGGTTTCTTCGTTTTTATTTTTCAATGGAAAGCAACTCCGGATCATTTTTTATTTCATTATGGCGTCTTCTTTTACATAGACGCTGTTTCGCTAATCGCTGCTTTTTGTTTTGCGGCATTTTTTTTTTCTATAAAGAAATGTTTAAAATGTTTAATGTCCTTTTCATACGGTTAAAAAGCATATCCGAACTTTACTTACAGCGCAAATAATTCATGCTATAAATTTAGACTGACTAAATATAGAAAAATGTGTAGGCATCCATAGTAATATTATAAATATTATAGAAGCTAATGTTTTTTTGACGAATTTTATAGAAATAAAAAATGAAGAAAACCTAAACCCCAGCAAAAGATATAGGCTTTTAATCTATTATACATAATTCTAAAGTCGAGTCAGTACATTTTGCGCAGTCGATACAAACCATAAGTTCCTTAAATTAACACCAAGAAAAAAATCTGCACGGACAAAAATCATTCTTCGTTACATGTCCTCATTAAAGTAAACATGTAAATCATTATGCGAAACTTAGTGTCATTCTTAGCAATGACAAGTTGTCGACAATGATGTAGCATAAAATGACCAATTGAGAAAAAAACCTGTACGGACTTGTCTGTGAGTATAAAACCTCCATAACGATTTTACTAAATGAAATCCTTTGCCACTAGCTCTTGAATAAAAAACAAACGATTATATTACATATGTGCATTTAAGGAATTTAGGGTGAAACACGAATGATATTTTTGATGACAAAATGTGAATAACTATCAAAATTTACTTACAGTTCTCAGACGCGCACGTGTTTATGCCACCCAAAGTTTCCATCGACTGAGGCCCCCTCCCGCACACTCGGGAGGGTATATTAAAGTTTCATTCGAAAACGCGTTGTTTAGTAATAAAATTTAACTACGTTACTGCGACAAATGACGTTTTTCTTGTAACAATAATTTGAATTTATGTTTAAGCTAACTATTACAAAGTATTACAAGAGTTTTTTATTTTTAACGAAGGATAATTTATTAAACTTTTAATTATTGAAATATTTAGAATGTTTAAATAGTTATTAAATATTTTGAAAACAAATATTGTGACAAGAGACGTCATCGGAATAGGAGTATAATGACGTTTAGCGACATTTTCGAAACTTTGTTTCATAAAAAAACCAAAGATAAATTTGTTAAGCTTGGTGACATGTAAAATAATGTTAAAAATAAATAAAAAGCTTATCAGTTGTTGTAGCGTGGTAGTCGATTAAACTAAAATCGAATTACCACGCTCATCCCTAATGTCTATGGTTTCACGGAGTGACAACACTTATGTGGTGACCGGCTATATAATTCTAACCTCCGGTTTGCTTAGTTCTTGCCCTGGCTGGGGGCCTTTATGCCCTGGCTGGGGGCCTTTAAGCCCTGGCTGGGGGCCTTTAATTTATTAGAGGTCACCACAGGACAGACCGGTTAAGTAGTACATTAGCCGTATAGAGCTAAATTACGAGTGGCCCTACCTAAAAAAAAAAAAAAAAAAATCGCTTAGTTCTATTTCACCACCTACAGTTGCAAGTAACTAATATAGAAACCCCTCTGTGCCCAAGGGTAAGTGCTCGTCGTATCTGCCATTTTCTCTCCATCTTGCCAAATCGTAATCCTCTTATTTCACCATAATCTGCAGCGTTTGTAAATTAATATAATTGCCCGGTTGTCAAGATGGCTTCCGTCTGGAACATAACTGTGTTATTTCATTGTCATCTGTTTTCCACTAGTGTTGCTAAATTTGTGAAGCGTAAGCAGGCCGCGGCATCCCTTGCCTGCTGTGTCATAGCAGCTACGAGCTTAAACGCTTTGTCACGCGGTTACCTTCTATATCGTTGCACGCGGCATGCTTGCGCTTACCTATAACCTTTGTGAACCGCCGCGATGGTGAGTTTCCCCATTCGTTTCCCGGGTACTGTTCTTTGGGTTCACGGCTGGGAGACGCACGCATCGCTGGCGCTCACGATTCCTGGCACCACGCTTACAGAAGCACCCTTCGTGTGATTCCAGGGTTTTTTTTCTTCTTCGCTTTCTCTACTGCCTTCGGTCTCGAAATTCAACTACTGCAACGTCTGCCACGCGACGGGTGTCACCGCTGCCTCCGTCACCACTGCCGGACAGACGCGCTGTCGCGTGGTCTGCCTGCCAACCTCTGCGCCTGCCACGTGCGGGTCGGGTGAGGAGGAGAGACCTCCTCTCCCGTGGCCTGCCCTGCCTATCGCCTGCTTCGGACACGTGGTCGCTGCCGGCTTCGGGATCGGCCCGCCGGTCTGCGTGCGTCGCGGCCTGAGCTCAGGGCAGTACCATCCATTACCCTCGACCAGTGAGGGAACCCTCTGTGAACCGAACCCACCCCCCTTCGAAAATAAATGCTGTAAACCTGTGGCTTATCTTTTATTCTACCTCCTAAACCACCACGCCACAGTGGCGCCCACTCGGTAAGGTTCACAAGGTTTTCTTCACTGGTCGCTATTTACCTTTACTCACTCATCGTGGCGGTAAGTACTAGTGTGTAATTACTATATTTTCTAATGCGTGTAGTGGGTGTATTTACTAGTGTGTTCTTACTGTATTTTTTTTAAATTTGTTAATTTTGTTTCTACTAGGGTTTTGATTTCAATAATTGTAAAGATCACAATGAGCGCTAACCCAATTAATTTTATCCACCTAAGAAAGGCCGAATTAGAATATGAGGTCATCATTAGAGGCGGTGAAAAGGGCACAGTCACTGACCTTAGAAAGCAAATTAACAAGCTTTCTAGACTACATGACACTGAGGATATTTTTATGTCCGGGATAGATGAGAAGGATGATTTGAGTGGCCTGAGTCAGACGCTAGAAGATTTTAAAGACTACTTATCAACCATAAACACTGAATGTTCTCTTAGTGTAGCTACATCAATTAGGAACCACATATTCCATAGATTAGGAAGAATAACTCCAACCACACAAGACGCTATGCGGTTGAAGAGAAAACTTGATTCACTGTTTGGTTGCTTGGATAGTCAGTACAAAACTCTCCTGAGTAAACTCACCCCTAGTACATCAGATAGTTAGGCCAGTAGTCAGCAGGCTGAAGCAAGTGTCACAGAAACCCCAAATATAGTTGTCACTTATCCCAGTCACCATGGCAATAAACCCAAATACGATGGGAATACGTGTGTAAGGTCATTTGTTCAGAAAATTGAGGAGTTCAGACTAAGTAAGCGAATTTCTAGGGAGGACATGTTGAATTTTTCCTATGACATATTCACTGGCAATGCTTTACACTGGTATAGACACATAAAAGCTGATATATTGTCTTGGGACTAGTTAATCAAGCAACTTAAGTCTGCCTTTGATAGTGATGATTATGACTATAGACTCCTTTCTGAAATCAGACAGCGTACACAAGGTGAAACTGAAAATATAACTATTTACATTTCTATAATGAGCGGTCTCTTCAAACTACTCGAAAAAAAAATTTCAGAAGAGGAAAAATTCGACATTATCTCTCATAATGTTAAACCCATCTATGCGGATGTGCTAGCACTAAGTAGTGTGCAAACGTTAGACCAATTACAACAGGTTTGCAAAAACTATGAGAAATAGAAAGCTAGGGCTACACACTACCATGAACCCAGCAAAAGTAATCTGAGCACTCTTGCACCAGAGTTTGCATACCACAGGCACAATAAGTCTAGTAATAGTTATAACACAAGTACTAATAATTCAGCAAAACACTACACTAACTACAAGAAACACTCTGCTCAGTCGGAAACAGAAAAGGTTTCAGCTATTAACACTAAAAAAGAATCACCCTCTAAAGGAGGTCTCTTCTGTCCTAGGTGTAGAGTTAACAGTCACTCATTGAGAAAGTGTACAGCAGAAAGATTTCCAATTTGCTTTAAGTGTGGTCTCAAAGGTGTGATTTTTCCAAACTGTAAAAAGTGCCACTCAAAAAAACTAAAGGTTGTGGGTTGTTGTAAAAAACCCAATAAAACTAAAAACGGTGGTGAGAGGGCAGATTGGCCACCAACATTAAAACCATCTTCCACTCATTATGCTGTTACAACAATCCACAATAAACCACTAAATGATACTAGGCCTTATGCAAGTATTCTAATAAATAACTTGCCTACTTGTGGACTATTAGACTCAGGTTCCGCAGTCACCATAATTGGAGATAACTTTCATGAAAAACTCATCGATTTGGGCCTAACCCTGAAATCATGTGAACAATCTTTAAAATTTGTTGCCGCTGGGGGACAGATGTTATCACCAATAGGTATACTAAATCTACCAATAACCTTTGAAAGTAAACACCACATACTTGAGGCCTATGTAATACCATCAGTTGACATACCCATTCTACTGGGCATTGATTTCTGGAATCTTTTTGAACTGTTCCCAAAAAACACTAAGTCAATCTTTCTTATGAGTCATAATAAACAAATAATCAACTCTAATATAGACTTACACCCACATTCCCGCGCTCTCCCAGTGGCTGAAATATCTATCCAGTCCACCCCACCAGTAACTAACGATACTTGGTACCTAAAAATCTATAATGGCTGTATACAGAGCCGAATCTCTTACCCTAATTATCTTATTAAGAATAACAAGTTATTTCGGTACATGAAAAGTAAATTCGCTATTTTTAATGAGTTTGACTGGGAGGAAGTTATTCCATATGAATCTAGGTCAAAAGTTGTTATTCACAACCATGCAGAACCCACGGCAGGTCATCTAGGCATTTTTAAAACTTATAAAAGACTAGCTCTTCGTTACTACTGGCCAGGAATGCACAGTGACATAGTGAAAGCTGTAACTTCATGTGAAATCTGTCTAGCTCATAAACAAGTAAACCATGCTCCACTGGGGGTCATGGGGAAACCTAAAGAATGCTCTCGACCATTCCAGATGCTCAGTATTGACATTGTTGGCCCTCTGCCTGTCTCTAGACGCCAAAACGCATATCTTTTTGTAGTGACATGTTGTTTCTATAAGTATTGTCTTCTTTTCCCAATGAGGAATGCTAACGCTAAAACCATCTGTAAACTAATGGAGGATAATGTATTTTTGGTACATGGAATACCTCAATGTATAATTTTAGACAATGGCACTCAGTTCACTTCAAATGAAACTAAAAACTTATTCAGTAAATATAACATACCTAGCATACACTATACTCCTAGGTATGCACCACAGATTAACACCGTGGAAAGGTACAATAAGACAATCATAACAGCTGTTTCTACCTACATCGATAATGACCAACGCTCTTGGGATCTACATATCCCAGCTGTACAATTTGCACTAAATAGCTCAACTAGTGAAGTTACTGGTTTCACTCCTGCATTCCTTATATTTGGTAGGGAATTAGTAGCTGACGGTTCCATCTACCAAAAAACTGACTTAAAGGAAATAATATTCCAACCTAGAGACCAGTATGCAGAAAACTTAGGTTGCCTTTCTAACATTTTTGACCAAGTACAGTCTGCCTTACTACGAGCACATTCTAGAAATGCTACAGACTACAACTTACGACGCAAGAATGTAGAATTCAATGTAGGTGATGTGGTCTAGAAACGTACTTACTACCAGAGTGATAAAGAAAAATATTTCAGTAAAAAATTAGCTCCTAAATTTACTAAATGTAAAGTATCTGCCAAACTCTCCCCTATAGTTTATGAGTTGGTAGACATGCAAGGAAAGCCTTTGGGTGAGTGGCACGCTAAGGATCTAAGGCGAAACAGCCCACCCTAACTCCCGTAGGCCTAGCTAACTAACTAGTGTTTGACCCCATACAGGGTCACACGATGCCAAGGGAACACACACCCACGACTGCCTACCATACTAGTCGTGGAGGGTCGACTTGTACCTAACTACCTAAGTTAACTATAACTCTGGTTATAGCTATCCTAGTGTCATATTTCACACCCACCTGCAGTGTGGTAATCCAAATTAAAACCTACTGACTAAAGTTACCAAACTATTATTCTAAAATTAACTATATTTATTTATCTTTTAACAGAACTAAATACCTTGACTGCATGGCAATAAGCCAACATAACTTCAGTTCTATTACCACCTTTCTGCTGACCACACACACATACACTACACATCTAATCTCTTTGATTATTTTTCTCTTCACGGCGTGACTATGAGAGGCTACATAGTGGGCCCTCAGGGCGATTCTTTAGTATCATGGCAGAGTAGTCTCCATAGTACACTACCTTTAACTTTTATTTATGTTATTATGTCCTCATGGATGTCTTAAAGACGGCCCCCATTCCTAAACCTACTGTTCTGAAAATAGCTTCAAGCCGGTAAATTTCTATACAAATACCGTACCTACCCATTAACTACTTGCATAGTAGTCTATAACTTTATAGTCTAATTATAACTGTAAAACTTTCTCACTACTAACCTTAAAACTATTCATAAAACAATATATAGCATAGTCCATTGTATTGTTTTCAACTAAACTGTTGGTGATCTGCCACCACAGTTAAACTATATTCCAGCCTACCCTGGTAACAAATCTAACTTTAATCTAAGCACTAAACACGAAACCTAACTTGCACTTCATCAATCGTTTGATAATAGCATCTACATGAAATATTCTAACAACATTTAGTCTACAAACAAATCTAACTTTTACCTAAACACTAAACTAGAAACCTAACTTTAACTTCATAACACCTTTTAGTATTGAACACGCCTATCCTGAATATCACTTAGATTCAACCTGCCCTAATTAAATTAATTAATTCTCTTAGAAAATATTTCCGCGTGTTTCATAACATAACCTAATTAATTCAAGATCATTGACATATTATATTTTGACGTTTACGTACTGACTTTGACATCTCGACGTAGTTACCAACCTTGAATACTTGTCTTTTAGAATTACGTCTATAACGTTCGGATATTCTCGCAACAGTATGGATATGGACTTGATTTATTTTTTTAAAATTTCACTCACGTTCGGAAACTCACTCGAATAGACTTTGACATAAGATGCGTGTTCCAGTAATGAAACTTAAACCAATTTGAACATATACATGGATCATTACCAAAATTTTTTAAACTTAATAATTTTTTTTTAATTTCCTTTAAATACTCTTAGCTTTGAACTTTAACATAATTTAATTTTAAACCTAAACATAAAATAGAACTTTAACTTATTATTAAATTGTTGTTAGAACTTTGATAATTTAAAATTCAACGATGAACTTACTTCTTGCTTTGAAACCAAACTTTAGCTATAGCCTGCAACATTCCACCAAGTTTACCTAACCCTATGGAGATACACTTGCTTTATCTTGCTGTTTTTCCTACTGACTGTCTCGAGTTAAACTACTCTATAATTAGCTTACCTCTCGTATGTAATTGTACGTCACTGACTTAGAACTACTTCCAAGTCAGGGATGGACATAGAATGGATGGATGAATGATTAATAGTATGGAAGCACATGAATGGGATGTATGAACTTATAGGTAGTCAGTAATAGTGGTTTAGGCCTTCTAGCGGTTTTATCCTAGGGAAAATCCTTCGCTAACAGGCGGGGTACTGTAGCGTGATAGTCGATTAAACTAAAATCAAATTACCACGCTCATCCCTAATGTCTATGGTTTCACGGAGTGACAACACTTATGTGGTGACCGGCTATATAATTCTAACCTCCGGTTCGCTTAGTTCTATTTCACCGCCTACAGTTGCAAGTAACTAATATAGTAACCCCTCTGTGCCCAAGGGTAAGTGCTCGTCGTATCTGCCATTTTCTCTCCATCTTGCCAAATCGTAATCCTCTTATTTCACCATAATCTGCAGCGTTTGTAAATTAATATAATTGCCCGGTTGTCAAGATGGCTTCCGTCTGGAACATAACTGTGTTATTTCATTGTCATCTGTTTTCCACTAGTGTTGCTAAATTTGTGAAGCGTAAGCAGGCCGCGGCATCCCTTGCCTGCTGTGTCATAGCAGCTACGAGCTTAAACGCTTTGTCACGCGGTTACCTTCTATATCGTTGCACGCGGCATGCTTGCGCTTACCTATAACCTTTGTGAACCGCCGCGATGGTGAGTTTCCCCATTCGTTTCCCGGGTACTGTTCTTTGGGTTCACGGCTGGGAGACGCACGCATCGCTGGCGCTCACGATTCCTGGCACCACGCTTACAGAAGCACCCTTCGTGTGATTCCAGGGTTTTTTTTTCTTCTTCGCTTTCTCTACTGCCTTCGGTCTCGAA
This sequence comes from Tholera decimalis, assembly GCA_943138885.2. Lineage (NCBI taxonomy): Eukaryota > Metazoa > Arthropoda > Insecta > Lepidoptera > Noctuidae > Tholera > Tholera decimalis. The sequence continues at coordinate 22,023,794 of OW964576.2, read as the reverse complement.
ATTCAACTACTGCAACGTCTGCCACGCGACGGGTGTCACCGCTGCCTCCGTCACCACTGCCGGAGAGACGCGCTGTCGCGTGGTCTGCCTGCCAACCTCTGCGCCTGCCACGTGCGGGTCGGGTGAGGAGGAGAGACCTCCTCTCCCGTGGCCTGCCCTGCCTATCGCCTGCTTCGGACACGTGGTCGCTGCCGGCTTCGGGATCGGCCCGCCGGTCTGCGTGCGTCGCGGCCTGAGCTCAGGGCAGTACCATCCATTACCCTCGACCAGTGAGGGAACCCTCTGTGAACCGAACCCACCCCCCTTCGAAAATAAATGCTGTAAACCTGTGGCTTATCTTTTATTCCACCTCCTAAACCACCACGCCACATTGTGTCCTAAAATTTTAGTATATTAAAATAATTCACCGGAACACATTTTTAGCCCCTTTTGAAGAACAACTCAGCTATACCTGGACTTTTAATTCGATGCAGTAGACTGACTCTTTCTGAGTTGTCAGATAATGACGACTACGAAATTGTGATGTAACTAAATTATTCGATTGAAGAATAAAATCGAATAACGATGTAAACAACTTTTTAAATAATATTGTGTCAAAATAATAAAAAGTAAAATGTGATCATAAAGGGGCGTGAAAAATAAACCGATTAGATCATGATAATATATTTTTTTTTAATACTCCCCTGAACCTGTACCCATTCTGACGGGGTTTATTTTTTTTTTTATGTTTAGATCGCAGTGGTGCGGTGCAGTCTTTTTAAAAGTAAGTAATCTCGCGCAATTTATTAAAATATTCATCACATGAAACAATTTCCAAAAGAGTAGCTTCAATCTTGTCTGGTTAGATAATATTTTTAATAAAAATAGATTTATTTATAATAAAATCTAGTTACTACTTCAAAATAAAATATAATAGTATACATTTTTACATTTATTTATATTTCTTATGATTAAAAATGCTCTTTTTATTATTCGATTTATTGAATCACTATTAGGTTAAATAGGGTATCATTATTTTAGTAAGTGACATTAGCTTATGTCAGCTTACTGGCTACTGTATCGAATTAAAAGTCCGGGTATGACTTAATAGATTTCATATTTTGTTTTTAATATGATGAACTTAATGTGGGCAAGGTTCTTTTCGCGACGCCCTCTCATGGTGCAAGAAGGGAATATAAAATGAAAAATTGGCCAAATGCGAGTCAGACTCGCCCATGACGGGTTCCGTAGTAACTACGCAAAGTAACTTTGTTTTTCATAATGTTAATACTAACACTATGAAAAACAAAGTATAACTAAATAAAACCGTAAATATAACTTTGTATTTCATACGAAAACAAAGTTATATTTACGGTTTTTTAAGATGTGCTATAACTCAGAAACTACTGAATCTATCTCGTTCAAACCAATTTTTGTTGAAATTTTTCATTAAGATCTACATATTTACCCGACTACGGCAAAGCCAAAGAAGGGTTATGATTTTGACAGGCTATGTATGTATGTATGTATGTGTGTATGTTCATCTGTTCCCTCATAGCTCCTAAGCTACTTATCGGAACTCGACAAATGAGGTATCGTTAGAACCGTCTTGACCGTCCGCTGAACATAGGCTACGTGACGTGTCACAACACCCAATGTGGCGCCCTCTAGCGCCCAAAAAGTGTTGTGTTAAAAAATAAAAATAAGATAAACATATCGTGTTTGATATCATTTGAAAGGGCGTCACATGCACATTTCCAAAATATTGCTTAAATTTAAAGTGGCACCCTCTAGTGGACAACAAATCATGTATTAAAAAAATTAAGATAAATACACGGTGTTTGATATCATTTGAAAGGGCTTCACTTGTACTTATCAAAAATATTTGACAGGCCTGTTGGTCTAGTGGTCAGTGGCCCTGACTGCTATGCCAAGGTCGTGGGTTCGATTCCCACACAGGACACATGTTTGTGTGATGAGCACGATCACTTGTTTTTTGTCTGCGTGTAATTTATCTATAATATGTGTGTATTTAGAAATATATATGTATGTTTATCAGTTGTCTAGTACTCATAGCACAAGCTCTGCTTAGTTTGGGACTAGATGGCGTTGTGTGAAAGTTGTGGAATATTATTATTATATTATTATAATTGTATTCATTATATATACATATTAATTACATTTTTAAATATTAATAAAACAAAATATAAACATTTAAAAATATTAGCCCACCGGTATCGGGAACAGGGTCCAAGCTACCAGTGGTCAGGGCTCTTGAGAGAGGAACCTCCTCACAATACGTGCCGTTTCCAGAAGAATACTCTATGCACTTTAACTAGTAAATACATCGAAGTCAACGGCCAAGTTACATAAAATCTAACTATATTAATAAAGAAATCGCAGTAAAGATCCTTAGACGTGGCTTCGCTTTGCTTAGAGATTTCATTACTTTTTATAGAGAAACAAGCAGCTTAGGCGAGACTTGGCTAATTTTTTACTGGATGTTTTTGGTGGGATTTCACTTCTTTTTGCAGAAAGCTATTTTTTACTTGATTAGTTTCTTAATTATACCTTTCATTATTTTAGGTTTTCTTATTAGAATTGTTTTTTTTTCTTTTTGGTGTAGTTTTTTTATTATTAATCTTTCTTTTCTTTTTTTCCGGTTCTGATTCTTGTACAGTGGCTATAAGTTTTCGTATTGCCCATATTCATTTATAAGAAGGGGCTCGCCACATTGAATAACTTTTGTTAAGGCGCATTCCCATAACTCCCATAGTTCAGCTGAGCTCTAAGGGTTCTTCATCAGATACTTCAGACCTTCAATTTTTTATACACGTCAGTAGAAAGGGCTCGTCATACTGAATAACTTTTGTCAAGGCGCATTTCTATATCTCCCATAGTTCAGCTGAGCTCTTAGAGTTCTTCATCAGATACTTAAGACCTTCAATTTTTTGATTTCAAAAGAAAGGGCTAACCACGCTCAATAAACTTTGTGAACATAGCATGTCGATAATTTCAATAGTTTGGCTGGTCTGTTACGGTTTCTCCTCAGGGTCATAAGGTAGTCCAGATCTTCCATGATCCTAGTTTTGATAGTTTTCCCTTAATATAGGCACTAAACCCTACCTCTATGCCAAATTTCATCTCTCTAAGTTTATGGGAAGTACTAGTTCTATTTTGATGATCAGTGAGTCTATATAGTCTCACGGCGGCGATAGGCGGAGACCTCTCGCGCCCGGCATTGGTCGAGGCCATGCTGCGGGGCGAGAGGGAGTGGGAAGCGGTCGCCTCCTTCTGCGAAGCAGTCATGCTTCCGAAGGAGGAGGCGGGCCGCGTGAGGGAGAGGATGGCGTCCTCCCTCCAGCCCAGCCGCAGTGGTAGACGCCCACGTAGGTGGGTAGGCATGCCCGGGTCGACGGCGCGTTGTGTTCCTCGCGCGCCTCAAAGAGCGTCAGCAACATGACGAGGCCCCCTCTGCAGAGGGCCGAAGCCTGCCGGGGTCGTGGGACTTATCCCATTACCGTGACCCCGGTACGTAAAGGGTTATTGAAGGAACACCGTGGATTTTAGTCAGTAAAAGTCGGACAGTCCCTCCCACCCTGCCCGGGGTGGGAGGACTTATTTGATAATTTTACCAAGTAAAAAAAAAAAAAGTTTGTGCTGGTAGCTTACTAGATAACGATAATTTCAGCATTCTAAATCTATCCAAAGGTCCCCAAATAGGGGCCTGAAGATACGCCGAAATGGTTCCAGAAAAGGATGGTACGGCAGTGTTTGCTTTGCGCTCGACTTGGCGGGGGCACTACCGTGCCCTTCAGATCAACACCGGCATGACCCAACCGTTGAAGGCGCGCACCTTATTTCCTCCCGACAAAAGGCTGTTTAATACCTTTGTCAGGCGGCCATAGAAGCGCTCCCTCAACGATTGCTTCATGTATGATTATTATTATTATTATATTGCTTAAATTTAACGTGGCGCCCTCTAGCGGACAAAAAGTCATGTGTAAAAAAAGTAAGATAGATACACCGTGTTTGGTATCATTTGAAAGGGCTTCACTTGTACTTATCAAAAATATTACTTAAATTTAACGTGGCGTCCTCTAGCGGACAAAAAGTCATGTGTTAAAATATAAATATAAGATAGATACACCGTCTTTGGTATCATTTGAATGGGCTTCACTTGTACTTATCAAAAATATTGCTTAAATTTAACGTAGCGCGCTCTAGCGGACAAAAAGCCATGTGTGAAAAATAAGAGGGATTATTCATAAGTGCTTTAGATCACAACAAACTACTTAAAAATCCTACTTAATAATTCTCTGTGTTCTTTTTTAATTTCTTCTAATAAGTTCCACACATGTAGACAAAGGTCTTCATAACCTGAAGCTGAAGCTGAAACTGAAGCTGAAACCAAAACTAAAGCTGAAGCTGAAACTGAAGCTAAATCTGAAACTGAAGCTGAAGCTGAAACTGAAGCTGAAGCTGAAACTGAAACTGAAGCTCAAACTGCAGCTGAAACGGAAACTGAAACTGAAGCTGAAACTGAACTGAAGCTGAAACTGAATTGAAGCAGAAACTGAATCTGAAAATAAAGCTGAATTGAAGCAGAAACTGAATCTGAAACTTACGCTGAAGCTGAGACTGAAGCTGAAACTGAAACTTAAGCTGAAGCTGAAACTGAAGCTGAAACTGAAGCTGAAGCTGAAACTGAATTGAAGCAGAAACTGAATCTGAAACTTATAAAATATATAATTAATTAATAAACTCATAATATAAAATTAAGTAGGTACTACCTAGGTAGTACCTACTTAATTTTATATTATGCTAATGACTAGTCATTAGCATTCACATGACATATATTTCAATGCTAATGGTTTTACGCTGTTTTGATCGCGGTCATTAGGAGATTTATGTCAAATCAGATCTGGAAAGATTTCTTAGTCTTTCCATTTTTGCAAGTGTTTGCTTATCGTTAGGATTTCTGAGTAAGTAGTTTATTGTGATTTGACTTATGAATAATCTCTCTTATTTTTAAACACATGGCTTTTTGTCCGCTAGAAGGCACCATATTAAATTTAAGCAATATTTTTTATAAGTTCAAGTAAAGCCCTTTCAAAATACCAAACACGGTGTATCTATCTTATTTTTATATTTTAACACATGACTTTTTGTCCGCTAGAGGGCGCCACGTTAACTCTAAGTAATATTTTTGATAAGTATAAGTGAAGCCCTTTCAAATGATACCAAACACGGTGTATCTTTCTTATTTTTTTTTTACACGTGTTTTTTTGTCCGCTAGAGGGCGGTATGTTAAATTTAAGCAATATAATAATCATACATGAAGCAATCGTTGAGGGAGTGCTTCTTTGGCTGCCTGACAAAGGTATTAAACAGCCTTTTGTCGGGAGGAAATATGGTGCGCGCCTTCAACGGTTGGGTCATGCCGTTGTTGATGTAATCTTTCGGCATACTCAAATGGACTCAAACCGAACTGGACGCCCGCACACTGCTAACCGCAAATCGGATGCATCACCCACGATAATCGGTGATGAGACTGTACATCCCGCGGAAGTGAGGAGGTCGAGGCTTTTTAAATGCCACAACCGCGAGATTTGCAGTCTCAGAGAATATTTCCTTAAAGCCGATGTGGGTATGCACCGAGATGTGGTTGTAGTGGACAAGGGACTCACCCCGCTGACCATGGCTAGAGAGAACTGGCACAAAATTATGGTGGCTCCTCCACAAGAGCCACATATTAAGAGTTGAAGTTTATTTTGTGTGCAACTCCTTATAGCGAATAATGTGATTTGCCGGTTTTAGGAAGTAAATGTTACTCATATCCTACATTGGTGAACCAAGAGAAGTATGAGAAGCTGACTGATATCCCAGTGTTCCTGCTGCAAAGAAACCGAAACTAGATCCGCTAAAGGAAAGTAGCGACCATTCACTATCACCCAAGCATAACAACAAGAGACAAAAACATTCAAAGACTTCTGAAAATACTAAGGAAAGTACGTTTAAATCTATCAGGATATCCAAAAAATCTATTTCAAGCAAAACTAGTGCAACATAATGCAATTTTACATGAAATTTTCTGTTTTATATTCTATAGTTTTCTTAGTTTATTTAATTTTTAAGTTATTTTTCAACCGACGACAAAAAGAGGAGGTTATCAATTCGACGCGTATATATATATATATATAATGTATGATCACCGATTACTCGAAGACGGCTGAACCGATTTGGAAAATTCTTTTTTTTATTGAAAGGGTATACTCCAGAATTGGCCCCATTTTCATAAAAGTCAGCATCTGATGATGGGATCCTGGAGAAATCGAGGGAACTCTTCAAATATTATAGGCACACCTATGACGTTTTGGGTATTTATTATAGTAACTTGTGCAGTTGCTCTCAAAAAGTACCATTTGGGGAAGTGGAACTAATGATGAAGACCACAGATGGCCGCCTAAACTACTCAATAATAAGTATTAAGTGGATTGCGATTCGATTACTTGAATATGGATGTTAAGCACTTTATGCTCGTCACAATGCATATGGTGATGTAGAGCTGATGGTGAAGTACCAGGAGAACTCCTTAACAATTAACGGCCCAGCATTGGGAAAAGCAATATTTTGTAAAAGGTTATAAGTAGTTGACATTTAGGCTCTTGTAACTAGGTAAATTAAAAATGGACCAACTAAAAAGAGTGAAATAAAAACTTTTTACCAAAAAAATTAAACCGACTCCCAAAAAACACTGCAAAGTGAAAAATAACTTTAATTTCGGAAGTCGGTGCCAAAAACAAAATACAAAACTAAAGACACCGACTACCGAAATTAAAGTTATTTTTCACTTTGCAGTGTTTTTTATTTATTTATTTATTTATTTATTTATTTCGGATTAAGTACATCCATAAATAGGTTAGTAATACTTACATCTATGTTAGTAGTTAAAATTATATTGCTGAACATTGTTAATAAATAATCAAATAAAAATAAAACAATTACAATTAAATTTTAAAATAGCATAATACACGTAAAACAATTAATTAATTAATCAAATTTCAATAAAATATAATAAAATAATAATAAAAGTAAATTTTACCTAACATTAAAAATAGCACCGCCGGAAACGTGAACAGTATTCCAGTGCTTCACCACAGGACAATCCAGCCTATCCAGGATGGTTTTCAGAAGGCTGCTGGCGCTACCACGCACACGCTGCATCAGGGAGGCAACTCTTTTACGTGCTATTGCTCTAAAGCAGTCAATGTTGGCCTCGGCAAACATACCTGATGCACTGCAAAAGCGAGGCAACCCCAGCAACATTCTGAACCCATTATTGTACAGGAAACGTAGGGCGTTGTAAGTTTTCTGCGTATATCTGACCCACAGGCTACAGGTATAAAATGTCTGGCAGTACGCCTTGAATAATGAAATTTTAACATCTCTAGTGCATCTCGCAAACCTGCGCGCCAGCATGTTGCATCTCACTGCCAACGCCCTACGTTCCCTCTCAATGTCCATGTCATCGGAGAGATCCTCAGTGACCCAGTGCCCCAGGTACTTAAACTTAGTGACCCTGCTTATCTGAATTCCTCCAAGCCTAACCGGCGGAATAGTCTTGGGACTTCTATTTCCCGACTTAAAAACAAGTAGCTCACTCTTATTGTGGTTATACCTGAGGCCATGTGCCACGGAGTACCTCTCACAGATGCCTAAGAGTATGTTGAGGGCCTTGACAGATGGACTCAGCAGGACCATATCATCAGCGTAACTGATGTTGTTCATGCAGACTCCATCCATTGAACAACCCACTCCAGCCCTGCTGAGCTCACCTATCAGTCCGTTTATGTACAGGTTGAAGAGGCGTGGTGAAGTTAGTCCACCCTGCCTCACCCCACACTCCAACCTGTACTCTGCCGAACATGAACCCGCCCACTTAACATTATTGGTTTGGTTGCCGTACCAAAATCTTAATATATTTATCAAGTCCCCAGGAGTGCTAGTCTGTTCCCGGAGCTTACGCCAGAGTACGCTATATGATACTAGGTCGAATGCCTTCGACAGGTTAAAAAACAGCCATAAACAGGTGTTTTTCTCGTGACATAGTACTGAATGGTCTGGTTGAGTCGCAGTATCGCAGTTTCAGTCGAATGCCCAGCTCTGAAACCAAACTGTGCATCGTGCAAAACTACGTGCCGATTTAAGCAATTATCAAGCAGCCCATCCAGCACCTTGGCTATCACCGTGGCCAATGAAATAGGTCTGTAATTGTTCCCGTCAGAGGCATCACCCGTCTTATTTTTAATTATTGGTACAACAAGAGTCTTCATAAGCTCCTGGGGTAAATATGAATGTCCTATACACAAATTAAAGAGTATGACCAACACCCTAGGCAAATGAACACCTGCGTGCTGCAAGTGCTCGATGCTGAGGCCATCATGCCCTGGAGACTTACCTCTCGTCATATTCTTAATAATATGAGTGACTTCTTTAACTTGAAACCGAGTCCTCTCACCACCCTTGACCTCAGCATCCAGCACCTGTTGCACACCTGCTAGTGGAGACACAACCTTAAAACGTTCCCTAAACATCTCGGCAATCAGGCGTGGCTCATTCTCGCCCTCAACACACACAGGCACGCACAAACTAGCTTCCAAATTCCTAGTATGTTTCCAAAAATGCTTAAAGTCCTTCTCTTTGTGGTGTGTGGCTTATATGTCCATCTTAATCTGATCCACGTTGTCTTGACACCATTTAAGCTTTGACTTAAAGCGCCTCCTGGTTTCACACATAGTGTTATAAATATTACCAGATTTGGGTTTACCGTGTAGCATCCAGGTCTGGAAGCTGCTTCGTGCCTCCATATGAGTCCTCCGCACATACTTATTCCATCCAATAACATGTTTTTGTTTCCTAAACTTTCCTACCCTATGACTACTTCGCGCAGCTTCAGTCAAAGCACCTACAATACTATTATACAATTTATCAATTATTTCATAATGACACCTGTTGCTACAAACATTATCAGCACACAGACCAAGTTCCACCGGAAAGTCAATATGCCTTAATTTACTATTAGCAAGTTCGTAATATAACTTGATCTGATTAGCGTCCCTTTCACCCCACTTGACCTCATTGCAAAATTTAAATGTACCTTGTATTTTAGAATGCAATATTCCCAAATTAAAATACACTTCTAGTGGAAAGTGGTCCGACCAAAACACATCATAACATACCTCAATATTAGTCACGCATCGCCAAGCTGCCTCCGTTGTCAGACAGTGATCAAGCCATCTTTTACAGTTTTCGTGACTTTCACTGACAAAGGTATGCGTATCAGTTGTCATACCTAACCTTATCACGTCCGCACAGAGCCAGCTCCGCTCCGCACAGAAGTTGGTTAGCTCAGTAAAAAATAACTCACTAGGATGTGCATTAAAATCACCGAGAATCATAGCAGATTCGACATCACTACTTTCGATCACTGCATTTATTTCACTTAACACTTCCGTGAATTCCAATAAGTTATCCGCACTGTCAGTTGGCATATATACGGAAAACACCAACAAATTACGCCCACCGACACAAAACCTAACAGCAGACAGTCTCACACTCCTACACGGCACTACGTTAACCGAAGAGAATGCACCCTTTCTCCACATCACTGCCACGCCACCATAGGAACTACCACGTAACAAACCAGCTGAAGTATCGACCGCAGACTTACTAGTAAATTCGAAGTTTCCATCAATCGTCCCAATGAACGAGGTGTTATGAGGCAGAAGCCAATTTTTCTGCAGGGCAATAATGTGTGCTGTTTTGCATATTTCACGAACTCCCTCCACGGACCTCACCACTGATTTACAGTTAAAACTAACCATTTTAACAGTCTGATTATTATCTGTAGTACTGGCCATATTAACTATTTGTTCTTTGTAGTAGCCTCAGTCCCAGCTTTGTACACCTCCGTTGTAGAGGGGATAAGTGTAGTCCGTTCCTTAAAATTAATAAATCGACGAAAGGAGACACCTTCCGGCCACAGCTGCTCATCCAGAAACAAATCTAACTTATGCCTAGGAACAAACACCTTAAAACCTTATAATCTCGTTGTCGTTTCATTTTAATTTCTGTCAAGTGTACTAAAACGCCCGTCTTACTTAACTGATGAGTCATTATCCACATTGTTTACAAACAGTGGTACTTTGATATCTGCAGCCTTAAATTTACCCGGAATTTTTTTGGGAGTCGGTTTAATTTTTTTGGTAAAAAGTTTTTTTAATGTATTATAGTTTTAATATAGTTTCTTAAATTTAATTATTTTAGTTCTTGATGTTTAGTAGCAACAGCGATGTGGTTGTTGGTGGTGCTAGTCAACCTTCAACATCGCTGAACACCCTGGAGAGATGCCCGCTCTGTACCCAGGCACGTTTTTTCAAAGGTAAGCGGGGTCTGAATGTGCATATTGGGAAAATACATAAGTCGCAAAATGCACCTTCAGACTCTGCTTCCATACCTATTTCCACACCTTCTAATACCACTTCCGACCCTTTTTGGAAAACACTTTCAAATTTAAAAAAATCCGTTCCGGTTCTGAAGCGAGTTTCTCGCGGCGCCAAACCTCTAGTTGCTCAACACCTGGCTAGTTGCGTTCGCCAAGCTGTCCGGGAGAACTCACAAAGCGCCTGGGAACTACTGCTTACCTTTCCCTACAAAGTTCTTCACGTGAAAAAGAATCCGGCCACAAAAAAGACTTTAACAGCTCAAATTAAAGAAAATTGTAATGTTTCGGCTCCAAGTTTTGATTTCGATTCTCCCTCTCTTAGAATTACCTCTTTACGAGGTATATCCCATTTGGTAGAAACGAAGTTAGGGGACGGTGATATTAGCGGAGCTGCCAGGATTCTCTTCAGCAGCGATGTGGTGGCACCATGTTCTTCAGAGACTCTCGAAGCTCTGAAGACCAAACACCCTGCCACAGCGTATGATCTTGCTTTTCCCGACCCTCCTGATCCTGATATTCACTCCCTCACCATTTCAGGTCGAGAGGTAATCACAGCCGTTAGCTCGTTCCAGAGCGGCTCCGCTGGCGGTCTCGACGGCCTGAGTCCGCAGCACCTGAAGAACCTCATTTGTTCAGGCGCCGGGGTAGCTGGTGAGTCGCTCTTGAGGGAGCTGACGGCTCTAGTTAACCTTATGCTCTCCGGCAAGGTAAACGAATCTGTCATCGATATTCTGTATGGCGCCAATTTATGTGCGCTACGCAAGAAAGATGGCGGCATTCGTCCCATTGCAGCCAAGATTTGCTGTAAATTTTATGGTGAGGCTGTTTCGGAAAAATTTCAGCCCCTGCAGCTTGGTTTCGGTTCAAAAGGGGGCTGTGAGGCTGCCGTACACGCTTTGTCGACATACGTAAATTCTGGGAAAAGTGAGGCCGTTCTGAAGGTTGACATAAAGAACGCTTTCAATTCAGTTAACAGGGACACTTTGTTGGCTGAAGAATTACCCCAAATTTATAGTTTCCTTTGGCAATGCTATAGAAATCCATCCAAATTATTGTTTCGAGACAATCTATTAGAATCAGCTGTTGGCTGTCAACAAGGTAACTCTTTCGGGCCAGTGATTTACAGTTTAGCTATTCACCCAATAATTCGAAAGCTAAATTCTAAATTCAATGTTTGGTATCTTGACGACGGAACCTTGGGAGGTGATGTAGAAAATATTTTAGCAGACCTAAATTTCTTAAAAAATGAACTACATTCTATTGGCCTTGACCTCAACCTTTCTAAATGCGAATTATTTTTAACAGATAACACTGACAGACTACTGACTCTCTCTAAATTTAACGAAATAGCACCTGGAATTCAAATTATTGAGAAAAGTTCTCTCCGTCTCCTTGGTTCTCCAATCTTTAATACTTCCTTTCCCGACTTTATTGCAAAACAAATTAATAAATTCAATGACGTTTCGGAAAGATTGCTCCAAATCAATATGCACTCCGCCATCACTATAATTCGTTTCTGCTGTTTCGGCCCTAAATTAACATACTCTCTTCGTGCTTCCCATTTGTGGAAGCACCATCAACTTTTAGTTCAAATGGAAATTATCAGACGAACTTTGTTCTTAATTTTGAATGTGGCTTTGAATGACCGAGCTTGGGCCCAAGCCTCTCTTCCCATCCGCATGGGAGGGCTCGGAATCCGCAAAATTTCTAGTATTACTGTTCGGTCCGACGTGAAACAGAACGCACCCTTTTGACATAAAGAATTTGATCTTGACATTACTTGACTTTGACAGATAGACTTTGGTTCCCTTGTTGAAAATGCCGGTCGTCGGGACCTTCTTGTAATTGTAATTGTAATTAAGATATCTTGTGAAATCGCCTGTTGAAACCGATAATTGGGTCGCGAATTATCTATTGGTTGAAGTGTAATCCCCATTTGAGTGAAAACCCCGGGATATTTTTGGAACATATCGCCTTATTGCATCACCTCGTGGCACGCGCTTGGTGGAAACGAGTTGGGTGTGATGCTGAGTTGGAACCGCGCCATCTGGAGACTGGCGCCTTGTGAACGTCCACACACTTGACTTACATCACACTTTTCAATTACTCATCTCATATTACATACCTACCACACGGACGCGATCAAAAGGATCCTTGCTTGGCGTCCCCAGCACAGAAGGTTAGTGGTAATAATGTATTAACAAAAGCCTCAGAGGCTATAGGTTTTCGTAGGCCGAGGAGCCTGTAGATTATTGTGTAACCTTGTTCATTGAAAGCAACGTTAAGCTCCACGTATCGTGGACAGTTTAGGACACCTCAGTTACCGTTGCACTGGCCTATTGTAGTCCTGAACAATTACTTTACCGGCTTTCATTTCCTCGGTCCACAGCACTGAGAAATTAATCAGGAATATCTTGGCTTCCACACTGATTGATTTTAATGTGCCGTGCTTCACTGAGGTTTTTGATGCCTGGAATCTCGCTTGTCCGAATTCTGACCTACCTGTTATACCATCTTCCCAGAGGCGGTGGGACGAGCCGCTCTGCAGAGTAGTTCTGAATAATTTACTAACCACGTCTGCTACTTCTGCTGAGTGTGCACGTCTGCTGGCTGTGGGAAAGTGGGAATCAGGTCTTTGGTTACATACTCTACCGTCCTCAAATCTATGCACTTTGTTGCACGACACCACTTTCCGCAACGCTGCTTCACTATGCCTAGGAGCCCCTTGTTGTTCCCCTCATCGCTGTAATTGTGGGGAAGCGGTCAACAGCCTGGGGCACCATGGACTCTCTTGCAGCCGTAGTGCGGGTCGTTTTGCACGACATGCCAATTTAAACGACATTATCCGACGAGCCCTTGTCACCGTCGGCGTTCCAGCCGTATTGGAACCCATTGGACTGGCGCGTGACGATGGCAAGAGACCGGACGGCATGTCATTGTTTCCTTGGAAGATTGATTCCTTGGCCTTTAGTGTGGGACGCAACTTGTGTCGATACTGTCGCGCCATCCCATCTTCCCAGTTCATCATGTCGTGCTGGCGCTCCCGCTGCGGCTGCGGAAAACCTCAAGCGGCGTAAATATAGTCATCTCGGTGATAACTATATTTTCGAGCCATTTGGGATCGAAACTCTTGGACCTTGGGGCCGGTGTGCTCACAGCCTTTTTAAAGAAATATCGAAAAGGCTCGTTGACGCTTCCCGCGACCCAATGGCTGGCTATTTCTTTGGTCAACGGCTAAGCATTGCCATACAACGAGGCAATGCCGCCAGTATCTTGGGTACGTTGCCAGCCGACAGCATTGAGGATCAATTTTTTGATGCTTTATTGTAGTTTGTATTTTAGTACATAATTTTGTATATTTGTTTGGAAATAAACTGACAAATAAGTTGTTAATTAAAAGCATTACAAAATAAATGTAGAGAAAAAATGACTTTAACAAATTAAGAATTATTTATAGACAGAATTATAATTACATAAATATAAATTGATTGGGTTTAATTTTATGAATTAAAATCATAAGATTAATATTGAATTAAATTAACAGAAATTAACTTATTTGAATTGTAAAATGAATGTCAAATTAATATAAAATAAAAAATTAGTATAGATTTACAAAATATTAAACTTAAAATTAAATAATACTTAAAGACTTAAATTAAATAAAATTATAAAATAATATGACTAAAGTTGTAAAGAAAAAAAAATTAAAATAAAAGGGACTACGGATCATCTGTTGATTTCATAATTTTCGACTTAAGTTGGGCTAGTGATTCTGAGAAGATGTCGATGTTGACTTGGCTGTTAGAGCAGATCCTGTTGTACGTGTTCATCATTCTACTTAGCGGAGCGGAACGACCGAGGTTAGTGCGACAACTTCTGCTAGCGAATGTTCTACCTATTCTCACCGATCTGACCATGCCCCGGCGGGGTACCTCTAAGTACATTTGTTCAAGCAGGTCGGGAGTAGATGTTAAGCTGTTAGCAATTTTGTATAATAGTAACCATGTCAGCTAAAGTTCTACGTTCTAGTAGAGAATGCAGTTTGAAGTGTCGCATACGCTGCGTGTAGTCGGCTCTCTAAGGACAACTGTGGTCTTTAAATCTGAGGTACCTCGTGAAATTACGTTGGACTCTTTCAATACGGTTTGTATGGATATTATAAATTGCGTTCCAGACCGGGGATGCATAATCCAACGTGCTACGGACCAGACAAGTGTACAGTGTTTTTAGGGCGATCGTGCTTTTAAATTCCCTACAGGTTCTCTTCATAAATCCCGTCGTTTTAGCCGTTATACAACGTGTAACGGAAACCCCATATGTATCCAAGGGCTGAAGACAACATCTGGTATGGAGTCTCTATGCACAGTTTCAGTACAAAATAACTGACTCAAAGAATTGATACCAAAATAATTGGTTTCATATATTTCTTGAATACCAATCATAACAAACGTGTTACAGCACTACGAGGGTCAATAACTTTCCACGTCACTTGCCAATAACACGATAATTCTTTTCGTTCTTCTTAAATTGAAAAATTCGGTCTCTGGTATCAGTGTACTGGAATTTGTAATAAGTTCTACACACGTAGACTTAGGATTACAAAACCCTTGCCATATCGTTTATTATCATCCAAAGAAGCCATGCACTTGGTATGTATATACCCTTTAAATTACACGTTGTATAGTGGTGTGGTGATAGACCGGTTAGTGTGCCGCGCAATGATAATCGATGTTACCATCGCACATGACGAGAATCTCGTGAAAGCTGAGAAAGAGAAATATATAAAGTATCCCGACTTAGCTCATGAGGTTGTTGACATGTGGAATGTGGACTCTGCTGTCATTGTGCCGATTGTCATATCAGTCAATGGGCTGATAGCTAAAAGCTTCCACGACCATCTGTCGAAGCTGGCGTTGCACAGCTCGATAAAGGGCCTAATACAGAAGGCAGTTCTCCTCGATACAGCTCGTATTACCACCGTTAGCTTGGACTCCGTTCCCGCTACCCGTGAACTGCCATTTTTTATATTTTTAAATTTTTTTTTTTTTATGTGACTTTTTTAAAGAAAAGTATTTAAAAATGTAATTTTGAGAGATATGTAAAATAAAGGAAATAATAATGAGAAAGCAGTACTTCTGGAAACGGCGCGTATTGTGAGGAGGTTCCTCTCTCAAGAGCCCTGACCACCGGTAGCTTGGACCCTGTTCCCGATACCGGTGGGCTACTATTTTTTATATTTTTACATGTTTATATTTTGTTTTATTAATATTTAAAATTTAATTAATATGTATATATAAAGAATACAATTATAATAATATAATAATAATATTCCACAACTTTCACACAACGCCATCTAGTCCCAAACTAAGCAGAGCTTGTGCTATGAGTACTAGACAACTGATAAACATACATATATATTTCTAAATACATACACATTATAGATAAATTACACCCAGACAAAGAACAAATGATCGTGCTCATCACACAAACATTTTTCCTGGATGGGAATCGAACCCACGACCTTGGCATAGCAGTCAGGGCCACTGACCACTAGACCAACAGGCCTGTCAAATATTTTTGATACGTACAAGTGAAGCCCTTTCAAATGATATCAAACACGGTGTGTTTATCTTATTTTTTTTAACACAACACTTTTTGGGCGCTAGAGGGCGCCACATTGGGTTTTCTGACACGTCGCATAGCCATGTTCAGCGGACGGTCAAGACGGTTCTAACGATACCTCATTTGTCGAGTTCCGATAAGTAGCTTTGGAGCTATGAGGGAACAGATGAACATACACACATACATACGTACATAGCCTGTGAAAATCATAACCCTCCTTTGGCTTTGCCGTAGTCGGGTAAAAATTGAATAAACAATATTAAAAAAAAAACATTAAAAATAGTATGTTCTTGTCGTCACAATGAAAAAAAAATATTAAAAAAAAAACATTAAAAATAGTATGTTCTTGTCGTCACAAGTAGTCAATAAAACTGCTACTCCTTTTATTCTTCTTTTTTCCCGGTGTCCTAAAGACAGTGACGAATTCGGAATTTCAACCTTCCTTAACTATAGTGTCTTACTGTTCTTTCTGACGTTTTAATAGTCTGCGTAAAACGGTATTTAGTTCTGGCATTGTAATCAACGTAACAAAAATTAAATTTAAAACAACAACTCGTAACAGAAACTAAGGGTGCAACTTTCGTATACGCAAGTGTATTCGGGAGCAAATTGAACGAGAACTACTGACGTCCCAATCGCACACTCGGAGCGGCGCTACGTCATACCGCACGTCCCGCTGACAACCGCTGACACCTAAAAATCGACTTCTGCCATTGCGATAGGAAAAGTATCTACCTAACTTCTGCACATTGAACGACTCTTGCCAAGTTATTTGACGAGAACTATAAGGCCGGCCGCCCATTGCAACTTTTTGTCACCGTGACTTATCACGTCATGTCACGTTACTGTTACCTGCTGTCACCCACGATGCGCTCACTGAGGTGACTTCTTGGGTAACAAATCACGTTCGCGTTCATTTTTGTAATGGACTTCAACGAGGTTGTCAAACTAATCTGCTTATACGCTTATTTTAAATAACATGGTTTATTATATGCTTTTCGTTTAAACGCCCATCTTTACGGCTGAGTGACAAAAAGTCACCAGTGAGCGGACTCCCATAGTAATGTACAGGGCGAGTGACAGTCACGTCACTCCGGTACTGCCTGTCGCTGCAACTATTTGTCACCGTCTTATCAAGTCACCATAATGAGCGCACTCAGTATACCAGGGCGGCTGAAAAGTTTTGAGCCTAAGTACCTTTAAGTAACTACTCGCGCATTATACCACTAATTGTGGGTATCCTAAGAAATATATATGTCAAGTTTCATGTCATTAGCATTATTACGCTTTTAGTAATTGAACCATAAACGTCACCATGCCCGAGTCATCCGCACTTTGCACGAAATTGGAGTACAGAGATAACATAAAGTTCTTAACAAAGAAGAACAGAACGCCGACGGAAATATTTGAAGAGATGTCAGCAGTTTATCGGGAGTCTGCACCTTCATTTCCGACCGTTAAACGTTGGAAACGAGAGTTCAAACACGGCAGGGAGTCGCTCGAAGATGATCCCAGGTCGGGACGCCCAAACACCGCCGTTACCGAAGAAATCGTTGAAAAAATAAAAAATCTTGTTCTGGAAGATCGGCGAATCAAATTGTTGTAGATAGCTGAAGCCGTGGACATTAGCAAAAAATGAATTGGAAATATTTTGTATAATCACCTGCACATGAAAAAGTGCGCGCGCGATGGGTGCCGAAAATGCTGACGCCACTGGACAAGCAACGTCGAGTCACAACTTCGCAGGAGTTTTTGGAGATCTGTGGCGATAATTCTGATGATGTTTTTCTCGTTTTATTACTGTTGATGAAACCTGGATTTAACAATACGACCCAGAGTCAAAACAGGAGTCAATGCAAAGGATAGAAAAGGGAGAAAAGCCGCCGAGAAAGTTCAAAGTGGAAAGATCGGCGTCCAAGCTCATGGCCACTGTTTTTTGGGATTATGAAGGTATTTTGTTCATTGATTACCTTTTTAAAATACTGCAATGAACAGAGATTACTATGCCGCATTGTTGACAAAGGTACGTCAAGTGGTTGTTGAGAAACGGAAAGGCAAACTGGCGAAAGAAGTCCTGTTTTTGCAAGACAACGAGCCCGTTCACATTGCGCAAGTTGCAAGGCGTGCCCTCGCTGAGACAGGTTTCGAAGCAATTAACCACCCACCCTATAGTCCAGACCTGACTCCTAGCGATTATTTCCTCTTTTCAATTTTGAAAAAAGACCTTCCGGGCCGGAGATTTTCCAGTGACGAAGAAATGAAGATGGCCGTAAATGAACATTTCGAAGACAAAAACGGCGAATATTTTTGACCGAGTTAAAAGCCTTTTATAATAAATGGAAGAAGTGTATTGCAATCGAGGGTGACTATATATTGAAAAATAATTTATTACACATTTTTACCAGCATTTTTAATACGTTAGGCTCAAAACTTTTCAGCCGCCCCTCGTAGTTTTCATAGCACTTGACTAAGTGACAAAAGTCACGGTGAAAAAAAGTTGCAATGAGCGGCGGGTCTAAATCCTGTCAGTTTTTAACCGACTTCAAAAAAAGGAGGAGGTTCTCAGTTTGTCTTGATTTTTTTAAATGTAATTTACCTCATATCTCGATGACGGCTGGCCTGATTTGGAAAATTCTTTGTTAGTTTGAAAGGTTATACTTTCTAGTTGGTCCCTTTGTCATCACGTTAGGATCTGATGATGGAATCATGGAGAAATCGAGAGAACTCTTCAAATATTATTGGCACACCTATAGCGTTTTTGGGTATTTCTTATAGTAACTTGTGCAGTTGCTCTCGAAAAGCACCATTAGAGGAAGTGGAACTGATGATGAAGACCACAGATGAACACCGAAACTACTCAATAATAAGTATTTCGTGGATTGCGATTCAATTACTTGAATATGGATGTAGAGCACTTTATGCTCGTCACAATGCATATGGTGAAGTAGAGCTGATGATGAAGTACCAGGAGAACTTCTCAAAAATTAACTTATTTTTGGCTTTGTAATGTTTTGATATGGAAGTCGGTTTTATTTTTTGCCAAAAATTTTTTTTTTCTGTATTTGCTCTTTTGTGTTTTTTTTATAACTCGTTTAAGTAGGTAACATAGCGAAAACCAAAATTTTAAAAATATTGAACATTTCGATTCCATGTTACTTAGCACAAATGATATTAAAAAAATCTGTTTCATACCGGCTTTTAGCAGACTTTATAGGTTGATCACTGCCTTCGTAATCAAACATTCTTTTCTTTTTGGTTACTCTTTTATTTTTAATATCTTTTGGGAAATCAATAATAAACTGACGAAAGTCAGATAAGCATTTTTCGAATCCAGGTTGTTGATATTCTTTGAACTGGATGAATCAAAGAATATTTCACCCGCGTTAATTGCCTTCTAAAAATATATTCCATTATTTTAAGATTATATTACATTACAACATAGTTTTTTTTTGCCTGCGGCTTCGCTCGCCTGTATAGATTTTTCAGCGTCAAAAATAACGTCGCTTTTCATAGTGTTTCTATATTTGCGGTTTTTTTTATGTGCTACATCTCAAAAACAACTGACTTTATGTCGTTTAAATTAATCGTTGAATGTTTTATTAAGATCAGCATATTTTATTGACCGACTTCAAAAAAGGAGGTTCTGTATTCGACCAATATGTATATATTTTTTATTAATAATAGGCTCGCGTTTGACCACCATCTTATTTTATGGTAAGTGATGATGTGGTCGAAGATGGAGCACGCTTACTTATAAGTAACCTATTAACTCTTGACTTAAATACCCCAGGTTATTATAGCTATCGAGAAACACAGACTCCGGCAAGGAGTTCCACTCTTTAGCCGTACGCACAACGAACATTTGTTTGTATGTCCGCGTTTTTTAAAAAAAGCCTGATCAGATTTCGATCGTGTTTTCGTTGTTTGAAAGCATATTTTACAAGGAAGGCTTTAGAGCATAACACATCAGGTTCTGATGAAGACCTGCGGAGAAAAGTGATGGAACTCTTCAATTAAAAACAGCAAAGTTCCCACGATTGTTGCCCTCGTACATCTGTGTACTGTTAAGCATAATCAGCCTATTAATATCTCCACTGTTGAGGCACAGACTATAACTGGATGATTGACCTAACGACAATGGGCTAGACAGAACCCACTACGCAAGTCCAACCCAAGCAGCAAAACCTTGTCCTAAAGCAGCCCATAGAACGTTTTTCAAAGAACTAATTGATGTTGCTGAGCGGTTCTATAAAAGACCAAAGAACGTTTACACAACCCAGATTGGGCGCAGTTATATCGCTAATCGCTGATATAACAGATATATAGCAGCTTTGGCGTACCATTTTTGACCTCTAAGATTGATATTACAGTGAGAAATGTCACCAAATGGTGATGTAGTACCCACTGCAACGCTGTTATTGTTCTTTTATGTTTTAAAGAAGTGATTGTGGTTCTTTTAGATTACCATATCACAACAAATCGTTCAATCTTTCGTTCATTCTCATACTGTTAGTGTTATTAAAGTGATTGTGTGTTAGGCTTATATTACTAATTTCAACAAATCGTGGTAAGTATAATTACAATATCAAAATATTTATTATGGCGTCTATCCAGTAGCAAAATGCGCTAGTAGTAGCAACCCAGGCATTGAAATAGTGTTACGATTATAATTTTATTGACAAAGTAGGCATAGATTAGTATCTAATTTTTAATGCCCCTCCCAAATTAATAAGTTTTATCTAAATTAAAATAAATTAATCGAAGATTAGTTCCATAATTTTCTACTATAGAGCAAAAAGTGTAACATAGGCGATTACAGGCCTTCTATAGTACTATGATCAAAGTAGTGACCGCCATTGTGGTTAAATAAATTAGGGTTCCTTTGAATTGCCGCTGCAAAGTTATGTCACACTTTTATGCGGCTTCGCGTTGTCTTGGCCAAAGGTTGAGACAAATAACAAAGAAAAATTGTTTCAAATAATGTTAGAAGTAGATTTCATGACATATTTTTAACTTACCGGTGATATGAAATGTTATAATTTATTTTATTGTGCTTTTTGTCGTAGTTCATGCAACCCTTCACGGCACAACTTGGCATTTGTGCTTGTAAAAGTTACGACCGCTCCCGAAGATAGCCGATCACGTTCTAGTCACTTAGATAAAGGGAAGACCATTTTGGGACCACGTTCGAGGCGTCATTGTAACATGCGGTCCGCCCAGTCCTTACGCAGTAATATATATGTCAATGGCTGCGACACAGCAGCAGCACCTGTGTCGCGGTGAAGCAAAAGCAGATCCTCCAAATTTATTTTATTAATTAATAAATAAAATAAATTTAAGAGTTGGTTTAATTTATTTTATTTTCTCAGCGACAGAGCCTCTGTGATTGTATTGCGGTCCGCATTGCTCGGAAATGGACTACACTTTAAACGCATTGCTCGGAAATGGACTACACTTTAAAAATTAAGTGACGTTTAAGTACCTACTGAATTCATAGTATAAGCACAGTCTAAAGATCATCATATAATTTTGTTGTTTGCAGAACCCGCAGTTAAGTATTAAAATGGAAATGGTAACTCTTGTTTAAATCACATTAGTTATTTAATAGTGTTTGTTTGCTTCCTTTATGTATCATTATGATGTTATAGTAGAGAGAGAAACTCTAATAAAAAATGACAGTGTATTATAGGTATCTAAAACTCTGTTACAAAATAATTCTGCTCTAAAAGAGTGTCTTCGTAACCAGTATAAAAAGGTTAATACCTATACAGTGTTTTAAAAACTCTTGTAGCGTAAATTTCTCACATAAGGAGTAACACAAAACTCAGTTATATCACCAAATTGCTCTATTTTTGAGCAGTCGTGACTATTAAAACACTTTGTACTATAGCAGATATCATATTTAAACACCCACTTTATTATCAAATCGCCCTATTGCCAAATTTCAATAACCGTTAATGAACCAGGCCTATAACGGTAAATATATAAGTTTTACAGATCAAATTAGATACACAAGGGCACCTATCAACAAATATATAGAACAAAGTAGTTTTATACATGTTTTCTTTAAGCTTTATATAGTACCTATATGTCTATAACAGTTGTACAAAATGGTAATGTAAATGTTTACATCATTAGCTTATAGAACGTTTTCGCTGTATAAGCTTATAGAGCAAAAAAGTATAGTCAAACGCCTTTATTCAACATGCTGCCACCATAAACACGGTTATATAACGTTTACAAAACTTTTTTGCGAAATAAGCTTTGGTTATAGTACAATTTTGCTGCTTGGGAATGCGGGTTAGTGGGTGCTAATGACTGTGGGTAGATGCAGCCGGGACTATTGGCATAACGCGCCTTTCGAAGCACAGAAAAACTCGACATAATAAGTTTTTGATCACCCGTCCGATGACCAACCACTGCGAACTCTGCTTAACTTAAGACTGAGCAACATTTGCCGAGGTAGGATCATGGATGGAAAACCGTTAAATAAATAAATTGTTCAAATTAAAATATAACCTGTGTTGCTTGTCTGTTACTGTAATTTAATTTAGTTGAAAGAATTTTTCAAATAGTTCCAGTTGTTTTAAGCGTATTATACGTTAGGATTCGCGTATTGCATGTTTATACTCTTTATAACCTTGAAATTAAGTGTCCAAATCGAATCATTGATAAGGTATTTATTTGGATAAAAATTAATTCTACGATACGAATGTAAACTAATATGGTTTCTACCAGCGATCTAATTACATTCAAATATAGATATATAACAAGTAGGATATATTTCCTCGTGGATTTTTTTGTAGATAATAATGTGTAGGTACTTCAGTCATGTAGTACATCATATTTATGTAGCATCAATAGTTTTCTCAACGCAAGCGAAATTATGAGTTTTTATAGGTAAAATTTTGTTAATTGAATTGCATTATTGCAATTTTCCTTTGGGTCTGTATTTTTTCTTAATAAATTATAGCCTTTGTTTCATTCCCATACTATAGCTATTTATTGCTAAAAATGGTTTAAATTGGTTCAGGAGTTTCGGAGCAAATTTGGTAGAAAGTAGAAACAAACAAAAAAATATCTTTCTCAATAATATAAGTTTTTTTTTGATTTTCCATTATTTTCGGCTGTGAGGCGCGAGAACCGCGACGCCGCCGTGGGTGGTGGCTCACACCGCCCACGACTTACGCCGCCTCTGTTTGAATATCAATATTGAATTTATTGTATATTATTGAATTGAATTTGTTAAACGTAACCTGTCTAAATACTCGCGGGTCACTAGCCTGCGTCGAGCTGATAAGTTAAACTTGATCCCAAGTAAAACTGCGTTATTTAAAAAAGCATATTCACTATGCTTCTAAATTGTATAATAAGCTTCCGAAACGTATCAAAGCTGCAGCAACTATCAACTTGTTTAAAAAAAAATTTATTTTCATTCCTAGTAGATAAAACTTAGTATTAAATTGAAAGCTTTTTAATGATAAATTATAAATTGACATTGTACGTAGATTTAATTTAAATGGCATTGCCACAAAATGTATGTATTTATAATCAATTTTCCTGACATCCTCATTTTTATGTTTTCTTTTTTATGGAGTTTGTCTATTATTTCATTGAATGCTATAATTTTAATCTGTCTGCTTTAATTTTTGTTATTTTACTTTGTATTTGTACACCATCGAATGCTAGGACATAGTGATTCTTATAATTATATGACTAAGATTTATTGTACACCTATGCTCACAAATAAATGAATTCGAGTTGAATTGATTGGATAGTTATGGTCGAATTGAATTTGAGTCGTATTTTTGTATATTTCTTTGTGTTCTTTTTTATGGGCACCTGCGTGCCTGCAATAAGGGGTATTTTTTGTATATTTCTTTGTGTGTTCTTTTTTTATGGGCGCCTGCGTGCCGGCAATAAGGGAATTTTATTACTTTATTTTATTTTTGTTTACATTATTTACTACATTTAGGTACCTACTTACTTCGCATTACAAATAAAATAAGAATACTTTAAAATTTAATTCCTACAGCCATCTTCTATGCTATTCCTTGCGCCAAATTGTACTTGTAAAAAATATTCCTAATGAATACTACCCAACAATTGTTTGTTAAAGTCGTTATACTCGGTACACACAACGACCACGGAAAACATGAAACTCTTCAAAAAAAAAACGTGCAGACATACAGTTTGAAACTCATATTCTTAGACATTCTCGCACTCGCAGGTTAACCCACGAGGTTTTATTCTGCTCAACAGAACGTTGGCCTGTGGCAGCCTTCATTAAAAACTAATTATATTATAGCCTTTAGCCAGTCTTAGAAATGGGGATGGCAGCGAGGGAGGGCTGTATCGAATGGTCCTTATTCGATGACTAAAACTACCTATTACTGCGCTAAGTAGTAAGCCACATTATATGGTCCACACCAGCGGATATATTATGTATGAATGGAACGGAGGTTTGCAGGTAAATAAAACAATAATAATGACTGGTTGTTTAATAATTTTCCCTTTACAATAATGAAGTTTTTATAAATTTACAAAATCATAACTAGAATTTATATTTGTATTGTATATATCACTTTTCCATCAAAATTAGGTTTAACATACCTAACTAAAAACCAACATATTTTTTTGTAACCGGTAACAGTACGATTTTATCATCTTTTACTACACAATTTAAGAAAACCAAAACTTAATAATTGTAAAATCGTAAGCCTCGGGGATTTTTCTGATCGTTTTTGTCAGTACAATCCAAAAACTCCTTGACGACATTTTCTTGGCACAAAGTAGGTAAATGTTGTAGAATGAAGCGCAGGGCGCGCTTCTCGCGCGGTTCTCTCTAGCGGCCAATTACAATAAGATTACAATATGTGCAACTTCAAATATCTATAGTATTTTGATAGATTGAACTGTCAAATTGACAGTCCAATCTATCAAAATTTGATTGAAGTAGTAGAAAAAATAAAGTCATGGTATAGTATAATATTGACAGTGTCAATATTATACTATACCATGACTTTATTTCGATTCAGTAAACTGTCATAAGCTAATGTCACTTTATAAAATAATGATACCATACTTATCCTAATAGGATTTAGGAATAGGATTCAATCAATCGAATAATAAATGAACGATTGCACTTACTTCTGACGTTTTGTAAGTGCCCATTTAAGACTATGTGAAACAAAATATTTTGAGTTTGAGTTTGATTTTTATTCGAGAGGTATAAATAAATAATGAAATTAACATATTATCATTTATTTTTTAAGTAGTAACTGTATTTTTATTAGAAATTAATACATTTTTATTTAAAACTAGCTTTTGCCCGCGACTTCGTCCGCGTGGAATAGTTACTTTGGGCTAACGTTAAATTTAACCCCGATTTTGAAGCATTCTTCATAGCCTATGTCCTTCCTCACGGTTCAGTGATTTTGATGTAACAGACAGATTAACTTTCGTAATTTAGTAGGGAAATATAATATGTCAATCTATAATACTGTTGAAAAATATCGCAATGCGGAACCGCACAATATTATTGTTAATAGCTGTGCCCGCGACTCCGTCAGCGTGTAACTCCTTGTGTGTTATTAAGTTAATGTATTGGTAATATTGTTTAGATCACGTTCACATGAGGCTTAAGTACCTATAGAACGAAAATACTTTAGCGTAAAGCTTCCGGGTAAACTATGTTAAAAGTTGACCCGTCCGGCACGCGAACATAAAGATTTCTAGAACTGCTAACCCGGGAAAGAGCGACGTACAACTGACCATGCGAGAAACAACTGACACTGAGATCTACTCCAGCAACACGAAAAGTCTGCCCTTGAACCTTATTAATTGTCATTGCATAACACACCGATACTGGGAATTGCGTTCTTTTAAATTCGAATGAAATTTTTTATTTTTATTTTTTTTTTTTATAGTTGATAGGCTTGCGTTTGACCACAATCTCACCTGATCTTAAGCGATGATGTGATCGAAGATGAAGCACGCTTGCCTAGAAGTAACCTATTCACTCTTGACTTAAAGACTCCCAGGTTATAACTATCAGGAAATACAGACTCCAGTACGTCGATTCTGTAAAATTCGAACAACAACTCGCATCTCACATAGCTATTCACTGTCACTTCGCTTATGGTTCAAAGTGACCTTGTTTTTGCATTCTGTAAACAGCGTCGAAGTGACGGAGGAATTACCTTACCGAATGCCACTTCTCACGTCATCTCATACTTTATCTGTCAAAATCTTTAGTTCAACTCGCTGACACGCTCGCAAGGGTAGCGCTAGTGTAAATTCGAATTATCAACCGAGTTTTTAGAATGCCAATCAATAAACTCACAGCGGATTCAGATTCGAAGTTTAGAATGAGGTCTTACAGAATAACACAGCAGCAGGGAATTCCACTCCTTAGCCGTACGCACAATGAAAGTATTCCCAAAACGTTTCGTGCGTATGGGTGGGATGTCCACCATGTAACGATGGCGCATCGCCGTTTGTCTTGTAGTCCGATGATGGAACTGGAATATTTGGTAAAATGGGAATTCTGGGAATAAGGACGGTTTCTCCTGCACCGCAACCTGTTAAAATTTGAGCCTCGATTATATTTTGTTGCAACTGGGTGAAAATAAAACTAATATAAAAAAGTGAACGTAAATTAGCCAAAACGTAACCTATCGGTATACTAAAATAACTAATAATTTACCTATTTTATAAAATAACAACAAAAGGAATCTAAGAATAAATTATCAACGACTAAAAGTTGCGCTGATAAGCACGGTTTGTTAATATCAATTAAGTATTGTCTGTCAATAAGGTCGAACGCTCTGAACGTCTATTCGGCTCAACAGGCAAAAATTGTATGATGCTCGCACTTTTTTTTTAGGTAGGGCCTCTCGTAGTTCAGCACACTAAGGCTGGTCACTTTTCAACCGCGAAGCTCGCGCTCGGACGCCCCGCCTTTTTAGGGTTCCGTAGCCGAATGGCAAAACACGGAACCCTTATAGTTTCGATATGTCTGTCCGTCTGTGTCTGTCTGTCTGTCTGTCTGTCCGTCCGTCCGTATGTCACAGCCATTTTATTCCGAAACTACTAAGACTATACATGAGAAACTTAGTAGGTAGATGTATTCTATGAACCGCTTTCCGACATTAAGAAAAAAATTAAAAAAAATATTTAAAATAAAAGGGGGTCCCCATACATGGAACTAAAACTGAAAATATTTTTTTTATGAAAACTATGCGTGTGTAGTACTGATAGACAGGTCTTTAAAAATAATATAAGGGTTTCTAAAACCACTTTTTCATAAAGTCAATCATTTAAAAGATATAAGCTTCCAAAGTGGTAAAATGTCCCCACCTCCCTCTAACTTCTATAATAATGGAGTGAAAAATCTAAAAAAATATATATGTCTGTAGATCTTAATGTAAACTTTCAACCAAAATTGGTTTGAACGAAATCGGGTAAGCAGTTTTGAGAAACAGCATATTTTCTAAAACCGCAAATATAACTTTGTAATTCATACAAACACTATGAAAAACAAAGTTATCTAGCGTAGTTGTAAAAATGTAAATAAGCTGGTTTCTAAAAATTTTTAAGGTTTTTAGGAACCCTTCATGGGCGAGTCTGGCTCGCACTTGGCCAATCAAGACGCGTCGAGCGCGGCGACCGATTCTCAAAAATAATCCTTATAGCATGATTCAGTATTCACGCGCGTTGGCTTATTATTAGCGTATTTCATGTAGGTATAACTTTGGTGTTTCTATACCGATTTATATGATTCTTTTTTATGGAATAGTTAATAATGTTAACTTTTTCAATTAGGGGTGACTGAGAGTGTTATAAACGTAAGAGTAGACAAATATTATAATCAGAAAGCTTCGAACTGCTAAGCTATCGGGAGTTACACGTGTTATTGTGAGTCAACCATAAAAGATAGACATATGCTGTCGTGGAATATTTTTTATATAATTTTAAGGAGAACATTTCCGTCATAAATGATTTCTGTGTAGCTTTAACCATTAAGGTTGCACACGCGACGGAAGCTTAAAAAATGGAGTAACTTCTCCCGTTTTCCCAACATTTCCCTTCACTGCTCTGCTCCTATTGATTGTAGCGTGATGAAAAGTATACTATAACCAGCTCAGGAGTATGAGAAATAATTGTACCAAGTTTCGTTAAAATCCGTCGAGTAGTTTTTGTTTCTATAACGGTTATACAGACAGACAGACAGACAGACAGACAAAAATTTTACTGATTGCATTTTTGGCATCAGTATCGATCCCTAATCACCCCCTGATAGTTATTTTGGAAATATATTTCATGTACAGAATTGACCTCTCTACAGATTTATTATAAGTATAGATTAAAAGGCTTGGGAATGAGTAAGTAGGTACTTATGTGCTCTTTTTTAATATATTTTGCTGAGTTAATGATTGACTTTCTAAAGTATTGTATATACTTTGTATTTTATTATTTCTGTTTTCTTTTTTTGATATTTTATATTTTTATTATTATGAATGTGAGGAATATGTAGGTTATTATTTCTTTTTATGTAACTTTTATTATAATTTATAGTTGATGTATGGAAGTTTGAGTATTTGTCTGACCTACCCAAATGTCCTTACTTTGGTACTGTTCGTCAGATCGTTGAGCTCCTTAAGTTCAAAGTTGAGCTATACGATAATTGACAAATGCTTGTACTCTGGATGGTCCACTCAAATCTGTGTGCTCCTTTCTTCAAAAGACACAACAGACATGAACCTTCATGCTTCTCATATGGTTTGACGAATACGAATTGTATGAACTTTAAAAAAGGTGTTAACTTTTGAGTTTCAGTGTTTCTTCTCAGAGTAGTAAGTTAGAAAACACCGGTCTCATCTAGCTTAACTTAAAACACAAAAAATAACGTGTAAAAGTGTTATTTATAACCAATTTACAAATAAATATTTTATTTTCATTTATAAATTTCAGACTAAAGCCTTGAAGATATGTGAATTATCTTCCTTATAATAATTGAAAGTAATCTGATTATGAAAAGATCCTACAATACTCCTAATTTAGGAAATCTATCTATCTATCTATTTTAAAGCAGTAAAGTTTGTATTTTTGAATGCTCTAACCTTCGAAAATACTGGGTGGAGTAAGATTAAATTTGGTATTGAAGTGGGTTGAAGCTTGAGGAGGGTTATAGGCTTCTTTTTACCCACTGCTGATGAATGATTTTTAAATTTTTGATATTAATAACAGGGCTTTACCTATGAAATCGCTGTTTTGCCGTGCTTGCAATTTAAAATTATAATATCAAATCATATACGGACAGTATATGATTTGATATTATAATTTTAAATTCTTAACCTGTATCATGGATACTGTGGAGTTTTTTGCCGGTTTTTCTCCATAGAAAACGAACAATTTCAAACCGTGCACTAACTTCTGACATTTTGTAAGTGCCCATGTGGGCCTATGTGAAATAAATATGTTGAGTTTGAGTTCGATAATCATATTTTTTTGGCTAAGAATTCTAATTTCAAATTAATTTTATTTTAAAACATGGAATTCTTGTTTCAAAGTTTGGCATAACCGTGCCACTTGTACCTACGGTCCACAACCTCAACGACTTTTACAAAACGAACTCTAAAAATGAATGCACCACCCGTTATTGGTTTGCTCGCTTCCGATCTGGAAATTTCGACCTGAAAAATGAACCCCGTGGTTGTCAATGATGAATTAAAGGCGATTGTGGGAGCTGATGATCACCCAATCTGAGGCTGAATTAGCAGCAGCTTTCAACGCTAGTATCAAAACAATATTGACGTCTGCCCCACGAATTCAGTGGTCATCACCGCGAAGGACTCATCGAGACCTACCTTACACTGCTTAACAGGCACACAAACGAAAGAATTTTGTTGCCTGTGGCGAAAAATGGATCCTGTTCGACAATCGTAAGCGCTCAGCAAATTGACTGGATCCTGGATTTGCATCTAAACGTTTTCCTAAACGAAAACTGAACCCTAGAAAAGTGATGGTTCCTGTTTGGTGGTCTAACCCTGGTGTAACTCATCACCTATCAAACAGGATGAGCATTACTGCAGAACTGAACACAATTATGGAGAAGCTCGCATATCTCCAACCAGCTTTGGTCATTCGCTTGGCTCCGCTGCTCCTGCACGACAACGCGCGTCCTCATACTATACAGCAGACGGTCTACAAGTTACAAGAGCTGGTGTTGGAAGTTCTCCGTCATCCGTCGTACTCACTAGACCTTGCGCCTACAGACTTCTACTTTTTCTTGAATTAGGATAACTTCTCGGAAAAAAATCAAGACCCTAGAGGCACTAAAAATGCCTTTGCAGAATTTGTTGCCTCCCGTCCAACTGATTTCTTCAAGAAGGGCATCAATAAGCTAACACTGCGTTGGAAAAGATGCATCGATTGCATGGGTGATTACTTTGATAAATATAAATAAAATATATAGAAAAAAACACGATGACTGATTTCATGAATAACATTGGTAAAGATCTAATATTTAATAAATATTAAAATAAATATTCAGATGAACACCTGACGTAAAGAAGAAGTAATCTTATTTTTGAAAATAAAGTTGTTCATATTTTCACTAATTGCTGTATACCATATTAAATATTAATTATTTTGACATTAACAATCTCTAGCTATGAAGAAGAGCGCTCTTTCGCCAAGATGTCGTATATTGAAAACAAATACCTATACGAAAAAAAAGTCGAACGAGTGACGGTCTAAATCATTGGTCAATTTTATCCATATAATACATATGTTTAAAAAACAATTAATAATTAAAGGAATTTGCAGAAAATGCAGAAGATCGTCCAATAACTGTTTGTAATTATATAAATAAATTACTATCCTTACTATAATATTATAAATGTGAAAGTAACTCTGTCGGTCTGTGTTACGCAATCACGCGTAAACTACGGAACCAATTTTAATGAAATGTGGTACGGACATAGTCTAGAGCCTGAGAAAGGACATAGGCTGCTTTTTAATGCGAAAAAAGAGCTGTAAGGGGTTGAAATAGGGGATGAAAGTTTGTATGGGAATTGCGTCATTTTTAAAGCTAGAAGCTTGAAATTTATTTTTTAGACTTTTGATTAGATATTCAAATTACGTATGAGTTTTATATTCAAAATAATTAGCCCAAAAAAGTCACTATTCCGCGCGAACGAAGTCGCGGGCACAGCTAGTTTATACTAATATTATAAAGAAGTAAAATTTGTAAGTTTGTAAATTGTAAGTTTGTATGTAGGGGGTAATCTCTGAAACTACCGAACCGATTTTGAAAATTTTTTCGCTTACATGTAGCTGCATTATTCCTGAGTGCTATAGGCTATAAATTATCTTTATATCATGAATATTAGCCGAGCTATTATAATCTTTGTCAAGCAAGTCGGTGACGGGATCCCGTGGAATATTTTCGACTTCTACGCAGATGAAGTCGCGGGCAGAAGCTAGTACTTAATAAAGGCCTGATTCTTCTATCTCCCTTTGACTATTAACATACCAGACGTACTACAGGGCACCACCCTCACTTGGTCAATATACCATCTTGTCATACTAAGCGATTCTCCTCTACATTTATTGTGCGTACGGCCTAAGTGCGCACAATAAATGTAAAGAAGAATCGCTTTGTCGGTCGGACTTCGACCGGTCTTCGAATCGGTTTGGAACTCTCTATCGGCTTCTGTGTTCTTTTCCACATATGACCCGTCTGCCGCCCTTAAAGTAAGAGTGAACAGGCAACTTCTGTGCTCTGTTGTCCTATAATAGACCTCATCTGTCGTTTACCATCAGCCGTGATCAAGGTCAAGAGAGGATCAGCAAAAAATAATTATAAATACGAACTCTTATTAAATAAATTCAATTTAATCCATTTTAGCCCTGTACCGTATTTTCATTAAATAGAAAACAGTTTCTTGACAAAATGACAATTTGTTAACAAAATATTTGAATGATTAAGGGGCCCCCTAGCAGTTGTAGCCCAGGGCCCCACAAATTCACGATCCGCCTCTGGATTTTATTACCGAATAGATTAATTTAGTTACATCACAATTTCGTAGTCGTCATTACCTCACAACACTGACTCTGTCAGTTTACTGAATCGAATTAGAAGTCGCTGTATGCTTCTATGTAGATAGACAGATAGAATATACATTATTGTACACCAAAATTTAAACACACCTATTTAACAATATTGCTTATTCTATGGTTACAATTGCGGTCTTATCGCTAAAAGCGATATCTTCCAGACAACCTTTGGAAGGACTTTAAAAACTTTAACTAAAGTGGGGAGGGCTAAATTAGTATACTTACTTAGGTACTAAATTACTCATAAAAACAGAGAAAAACATTAAAATATTAAAATAAATATACAACGTGTAACAGATTAAGCGCAATACCTCAGAAAGCTCAATTAGAATATTAAATTATAAGTCTAAAACTACATCCGTAACTAAATAAATTGAAACCAAACCAAAACATTTTTTAACAATAAAATTGTTATCCTTACTAAACGCAAAACGTATGTGCGTCATACAATATCCTTGTGCAGACGCATACACTCATGCAATGTTAGCGGCCGACGCGACACGCACACAATTTCCTTGAATTAAGGATTGTATTAATTTGTCATGACACTGTGTTTTCATTTTAAGTTAGATGAAAGATTTAGCCATCAAAATTTAACACCGAGAAGCCGATTCTGAAACAACTACTTTCAGGAATTGCGTTTATTCTGTGTATATGCATACTATGATCTTAATTGCTCCATTTATTTCTAAGTTCCGCTATAATGCCATTTTAGTGCAAACAAATTTGGATATTATTAACATTAAGAACCTGTATATTAAAACAATTAGCACCAGAAGGACGATGTAGTGAACGAAACGTAATCTGAAACAAAAAACAAAGATTATTATGGAGAGACTATATCTAGATACAACCCAAGATTTTGTGTATTTTTGTAAAGAATAATAACAGCAATTACAGACCTGATTTGGAAAATTCTTTAGGAATTAATCTCATCAGAGCCACACTACTGTTTGTCATAGATAAAGTACTTTATTTAGATCCGTCTCCGACTAAATATTATTTACTCTGAGTTTTCCGCGGGATGAGCTTAGAGGTATTCTAAATAGAGCTGTGAGCCAGGCCTCCAGTTGTATTAGTGCATTTTAAATAAGAACAGGCATGTCAATGACCTCTATTTATCAAATGTTACTTGAAAAGTACACTTTGCATAAAAATACTTATTTGCATATTAATAGCGGTTTATTTTACTTTGTTTTTTTTTTTATTGATCATAGGCTCGCGTTTGACCACCATCTCACCTGATGGTAAGTGATGACGCGGTCGAAGATGGAGCACGCTTACCTAAAAGTAACCTATTCACTCTTGGCTTAAAGACCCCTAGATTATAGCTATCGGGAAACACGGACTCCGGCAGGGAATTCCACTCCTTAGTCGTACGCATAATGAAGGTATTCCCAAAACGTTTAGTGCGTATAGGTGGGATGTTCACCATGTAACGATGGCGCATCGCAAATGTAATCGATAGACTAGTAACTCGTCGCCGATGTTCAAGTGACTGAATCTTCCATTAAAGTTATAATATTTAATACATTAATCAAAGTCATAATTACTTAGTTTTTTAAACAATACTTTTCTCTCATATTTTCATATTTGGCAACAATTCGCTTGAAAGTCAAGAGTATGAGTACACATGGCACAAAGGCCTAGAAACCATCGCAATATTATTAAAGATACTTTTGAATGATAAGCTCGCATTTTACTACCAAAATAAGGAAAGAGGTCTAACCATTTTCGCTCCATCTACGTAACTTAATATTTTAATCAATTCTTGTTTTGCTCACCCTACCTAACTAGTTTGAATTGATAGCTATGGCGTCACAATTTTGCGCTAAGTCGATCCTATTCTTAGTTGAATCGTATTGTACATCTATTCCTAGAGGTAGGTACATAGATAGGGTACCTACACCGATATTTTCTCTTGTCATTCCTTCACAATTTATATGCCTCGATAGCGGAATTGATGAAATCTGTTCATTTTTAGGGTTCCGTAGCCAAATGGCAAAAAATGGAACCCTTACAGATTCTTCATGTAGTTATGTCTATCCGTCCGTATGTCACAGCCACTGATTGAATTTTAATTGAATTATAATTATGATTGCATTTAACTGACATGAGTTTGTTAGGATTCGATAGCTGAATGGCAAAAATTGGAACCGGTACAGATTTGTCATGTCTGTCTGTCTGTCCGTTAGTATGTTGCCTATGCTTGGATACGGAGCCTTTCATGGGTGAGTCCAACTCGCACTTGGCCAGTTTTTTTATTTTTCAACCATAATTTATTTATTTAATTAAAACGGTTATGTTTTCAACCAATGACAGTAACTAAAATTAAAAGAGACAACGTGTTCGCGACAACGTCATTCGATAGGTATAACGGTTTTCGACTTAATGTGTTTTCGAACTGGCGTACCACTCTTAATTTTTTCGAAATAGCGTGCGTCGCACTAACGTCATTCGAATCTTTATATCACTCCCATAAAATATACAAAAAATATTTTCCAAATCGGTTCAGCTGTCTTCGAGTAATCGGTAATCATACAAAAAAAAATACGCGTCGAATTGATAACCTCCTCCTTTTTTTGTCATCGGTTGAAAGTGATATTGAGGTTTCTAAAATCGTTCTTTTTTCTCAAAGTCAATCTTTTGAATTAATATAACTTTGTCATTTATACAAACACTAGCGTTAGCCCGCGACTTCGTTCACGTGGGAGGTTTATCCCGCGCAATTCCCCGTTTCATGGGAATTCCGGGATAAAAAGTAGGTAGCTGATGTGTTATTCCAGGATGTGTTATTGAGATCCGTTCAGTAGTTTTTGCGTGAAAGAGCAACAAACGTACATACATACTTACAAACTTTCACATTTATAATATTAGTAGGAAGTAGGACTACTTAAAACAAAGTTATTTTTTGCTGGTGAAAAATACTACTATGGAATCTTTCATGGGCGAAGCCGGCTTGCACTTGGGCATTTATTTCAGTTTACATTCGGGCTCTACAAAAAATACCAATCGAATTGAGAACCTCCTCCTTTTTGAAGTCGGTTAAAAATACACGCGTAGATATTTCTTTACCTGTCGAGATGTTTCCTTGCATGAGTGAGGTTGTCATCTTTTCCCTTCAACAGGTACTTGCGCGTGCCTTTCACGAAGTTGAAGATATGCTCGTCCCAGCTGCAGAAATAAAACCAGTTTATTACGTTAAGTGTTCTTCTTAGTGTGCCGATGGCAAATAGCTAAATTGAGTCTGCTCACAACTGGGCAACAAGTTTAGCGCCGTCGGAAGCTATTTTTTTTTAATTTTATTGATAACTAGCTGACCCGCCACGACTTCGTTCGCGTGGTATCCTACCCCTACCCAACCGATACCCTACCCCTATCCTACCCCTACCCTACCCTACCCCTACCCTACCCTACCCCTACCCTACCCCTACCCTACCCCTACCCTACCCCTACCCTACCCCTACCCTACCCCTACCCTAACCCTACCCTACCCCTACCCTACCCCTACCCTACCACTACCCTAACCCTACCCTACCCTACCCCTACCCTAACCCTACCCTACCCGTACCCCTACCCTACCCCTACCCCTACACTACCCCTACCCTACACCAACCCTACCCCTACCCTACTCTCCATTTCTTCTTCGTTCGCGTGGGATGTTTTTCCCGCTTAAATCCCTAACCCGTGGGAATTCCGAGATAAAAACTATCCTATGTCCGTCTCCTGGCTCTAAGCTACCTCCATACCAATTTTCACCCAAATCTGTTCTGCCGTTCTTGAGTTATAAGTGGCGAAACTAACACGACTTTCTTTTATATATATAGATAGGCTCGCGCTTGACCACCATCTCACCTGGGCCCCAAGTCTGCTATTTTTATAAATTTGTCATTCCATCACGATCCCATTGTCATTTTGCTAATAGTTCGTAATCTACTAAATTCATAATGGTTGGTCAGTAGTCTCGTATTAGAATGACATTGCCGTATTGCCATTATTATAAAACCCGTTAGTAGTAATGATTTTCGAAAAACTACCCCTAAATTTGAACATTTATTTATGCCAGATTTTATTTCTATTTAATTTTACATATTATTTCGTTCAATGAAGTGTCAGTGGTTGAACATTGGAAAGCCATTATATTAGTAGATTACCAAACTTGTCAAAATCAACAATTTTGAAATCAATGATAGACTATTTTGACACTATTGTAATAGTAGATTTGAGGCCCTGATGGTAAGTGATGATGTGGTCGAAGATGGAGCACGCTTACCTAAAAGTAACCTATTCACAGGGCAGACAGGGCACGCAGGATAGGAAATTAAATACGCCATGGTTTGTGGACCAACACCACATATTCACTCCAAAGCAGAATCATCAATAAATCTCCACCTTAACAGAGTTTCTTTGCTACGGCCAGCCTGGGTTTCAGTCTATTTAAATACTTCCAGGTCAGCCATGGCAGTTCATATCTAGGTGGTAGATTATTAGCTGGTGGAACGAATGGACTTGGAAGGGATGCTCTTTCTCGCCACAGCTTTAGGTGCTCCTTAGGCTGCTTGTCAGTAAGTGAGGTGTTCAGCCTTAGTGGCACTAAGGTATGTGCATAGGGTATCTTGTACTAAATGTATCTGAAGCCATTTTGGCTCTTTCGCTTGAGTTTGCCACCGCTCCGCTAACTTCCGGTAGTGCTATGCCAGACAGTGGATACAGTATCTGTACTGTGGTTGGCTTCAGATGACTAGTGATGATCCTTCACGTTTCATTTTATTTAGTAAAAAAAGACCACTCCGGAAACTCCTCGGTATGACGTCTGTTAGGGCAAATTTCTAAAGAGACTATAAAAGGGTCTCCCACGCGCCTCGCTGTGTAAGCACATTATCACTGTCTTGCTTGGGGTTACCGAGTCCCTACTCCGAGCTCTCGAACTCTCGGGTCCCACCTGCCTTATCGGGGGTGATGAGAAGGGAGGGAATGGGCTGTAATCCGCCACTCGGGCCCAAGGCGGGTACATTACTGTATATAACTTTTATAATTACCACTGCTTACTAAACAGTGAAGGCAAACTTCGTGAAGAAACTGGCATTTCCTTGAACCGAAAATGAACCGAAGACATGTGACTTCAACCAACAAGCAATAGGCCCACGCGGTGGATTACAACCTATTTCCCTCTCACAGGCCTGTGCCTCAACAGAAGAAATATTATAGAAGCTATGCATGTATGTTTAAAAGACCTACCTATCTATCATGAACTAGTACTCACGCGGGGCTTCGCTCCCGTGGATTCTATCACGGTAAAAACATAACTCTCCTTTTTTGCAGTCGCGTAAAAAGTAGCCTATAACCGTCCTCAAGCTTTAAGCTACTTCCATACCAAATTGCATCCAAATCCACTCAGTACTTTCGAAGATTAGCGCGTTCAAGCAAACAAACAAACAAACAAACTTTTCCGCTTTATAATATTAGTATAGATTAAATACACTTACTTGACAACCCTCACATCCAAGTTGTATATGACTCTGTCTTGCTGAGTAAGTCTATCGCGAAGACGTTGTACGTTATCTGTGCAAAACTTCCACTCGCGAGTCACGAAGAACGCAAGGACGCGGTGCATAGCTTGCAGGCGCTCGCTCACCGTCACAAGGCTTAGTCTGTAACCAGCAATATATTCGCATGATTAAAAATAATATAATCAAAAGAAAAAGTTATAAAAAATATAGAATCAAAAGCCAAATGAGTCAGTTTTTTTTTATTTATTTACTAACTTCTGCCCGTGACTTCATTCGTGTGGGAGGGTTTTCCCGTATAATTATTCCGATTCTGTGGGAATTCCGGGATAAAAAGTAGCATGTGTGATGTGTTATTCCAGTATGTCAACTATCTACTTAAGGGCCTATACTACCTCAGCATTTCTCACTTTTTATCTCGCTCGCATACTACTGGCCGCGGTCACGCGAGCAAGCGAGACAGGGTGGCAGGGAAAAGACTCCAAGACACCGATAACTTAGTTTATTTCTTTTTACGGTGAAAATAATGGTAATTTAAAAAAAGTAAATAACGTAAGACCTACTTTATAGTTAGTTCAATTAATATGCAAAGTTTCATTATCTAATTTGAAAATATTTTTGAATACCAGCGGTTTATTGTTCGGTTTGGAGGTAACTTTGGATTTTATTTCTATCAAGAAAATTTTATGGAATCGTGTTTTCGTCAAACATAGTACCTAAAATTAATCCTCAACTTTACCATATATTTATTTCAAAATTATTGCTGTAGTAGTTTCGACATAACGGAGGATCATGCTAAGCCATTTGAGGTAGTATAGGCCCTAGTTTCTATGTAACATCCATACATCCATAAATGCAAACATTCGCATGTATATCTAATTAGTAAGGCTAATATGATTATGTACCTATGTAACTGTGCTTCTGTGTGTTCTGTTTTCTTAGTTTTATCTCTTTATCTATCAGTTCTCCAGTACTAATAAATATACTTACTGTAGCTTGATTCCGCACTTCTTTGCTATGTAGTTAGCGACGTACAACGGTGCAGTCTGTAGAACCATCTCCAGAATCTTGTAGACGTACCTGTTGGAAACATAGATAAAATAATAATAATGTAATGGAATTGGATAATAATGGAGGAGTAGTTTCTTGCCAGTTCTTGTTGAGAAGGTGGTCAAGCGCCAGCCTATCTAGAATAAAAAAATATGAAGAAGAGGAACTTACCTATTCTTCACTCCAAGGATAAAGGGATAGTAGAAAGCGTTATCGAAGGGATGTTTCCTGGTGCCGTTCACGATGGCTTGTTGAAAGAAGCCCCAGCTTACTGGGTTCTCTTGGGAGCACGAGTTGTATACGCGGACTTCAGGGGACCTGGAGGAGAGAAGCAGTGGTTAATACGACTCCTAGAATGGTACGGTACGGACTTTTATTATTTTGCCTCAAGTTTTTATTTTTAATTCCGTATGCTAGCACACTCTTGATCTCGATATCGCCTGATGGTAAGCGATAGATGAGGTCTACGATGGAACGAAGCCCAGAAGTTGCCTGTTCACTCTTGCTTCACAGGCTGAAAGGCATCATACTACTTGGTACGATAAGGCCTTATATCAAGTGTGGATGGTATCCATCAGTGCGTCAGATCGGTAGTGAAAGGGAGGGGGAAGATTTTGTCGCTAACGCTGAGTCTCCTAGCACCAAGATTACGCTGATTCAGAACTTATTACTATATAAGATTCCTGTTTATATCTGCGTGATGTTTAAAAACATTCATTAAATATCCTTGCCAGAATTATGCTACAACATTCTTAGAATCAAAGGGACCTCTGAATTCCTGTA
Organism: Tholera decimalis; assembly: GCA_943138885.2. Lineage (NCBI taxonomy): Eukaryota > Metazoa > Arthropoda > Insecta > Lepidoptera > Noctuidae > Tholera > Tholera decimalis. The sequence goes on along the minus strand of OW964576.2, from coordinate 21,984,221 downwards.
ATTATAAACTGACTTTAAAGACTACTTTAAATCCGTGGTAATGTAGTCCGAATCAAGACCAAGTTCTCACTGGTGGTGAGGATTCCTAATTAATATCTGTCGACCTTCATGAAGGAAGAATTTGGGTTGAACATTTTTTTTTTATTGAAAATAGGTTCGCGTTTGACCACTATCTCACCTGATGGTAAGGGATGATGTGATCGAAGATGGAGCACGCTTACCTAAAAGTAACCTATTCAATCTGGACTTAAAGACTCCTAGGTACCCTACCCGATACCCTAGATACCCGATACTGCGCGACACACGACGCCATTACAGACTATTCGTTTGAAATAGTGGTTATATGTATTTACAGTTACTTATTATGCATGTATGTTTTTCTATATTATTTCAGACGGCACCGGTAGTCTGTAGCACAAGCAAGCATCATTTCATTGGCCATGTAACGACGCAACAATGACTGCGTGGAACGTCTGATAGTGCAGTGTTAAGTTGAAGGCACCAGAGCGCGCGCTAGATCCCCGATGAGATGGATAGATCAAATTAAGGCGGCAACAAACTGACCTGATCGTGAGTGTACCAGAAAGGTTTCGACAAAAATGGTGCCGTATAACAGAACTTGTCACTCAAACTGTTCCTGATTGACGACTACGACCACTCTGTGAAGAGTGAAACGACTAAGAATATTTTTCTATGGGTCTTAGTAACCAGAAATCTACAGTATGTTAACTAACAGAGGTTGTAGTATAAGTTTTTGTAGATTAGTTATAAGTTTTTTGGAAATAAATACCTATATATTATTTGGAATAAACATATATTATATAATATTATATTAGAGGGCGTTCCCGTTAACCCGCAATAGTATAGCATCAATACATGCTAAAAAAAATTACCATTCGAAAACAAACAGTTTTTATATTTTTTTAATATTAAAATAATCACTAAAGATTATAATTATTATTTTAAATGTTAAATTGATACGTAAAAGAAACACTCTGAACACGCGTACTTGAAGGACGGCAACGTCGCAATTTATTTATGAATGCGTACGCGTGTACAGAGTGTTTCTTTTACGTATCAATTTAACATTTTTAGTGAATATTTTAATATTAAAAGGTTCCTCATTTATGTATATACTAACACTAGGTATAAGGTACTTTACTAACACTACGGATCTCTGTTATCTGATTATTTGAAATAAATTAAATTAATTAATTAAAAAAAAAAAAAAACATTTTGTTTTCGAATGGTAATATTTTTTTAGCATGTATGGATGCTATACTATTGCGGGTTAACGGGAACGCCCTCTGTTAGTTGACATACTGTATACTAATATTATAAAGCGGAAAAGTTTGTTTCTTTGTTTTAACGCGCTAATCTTCGAAATTACTGGGTAGATTTTAATAAAATTTAGTACGAAAGTAGTTTGTAGGTTACTTTTTACCCGACTTAAAAATGAGGGTTTTATTTTTCGCGATATAGTCACTGGAGCGAATCCCTGTGCGATTACTAGTAAGTAATATAAATAATTAAAAGTCTTACTTGTCAGTAGCAATCTCCCAGGCTACCGCAAGCATGGTATCTATGGTGATGTCCACGGGTATGAGGTCAGCCCGGGCGTCCTGTTCAACATTGAAGGCATGGAGTATCCCCTTTCCACACCCCACAAGGACTCCACTGGGGCCTGCTAAGTTCTCTATCCAGCCGGGGTACGGGTCACGATGGGAAGATACCACTGGAAAAATTAATATAATTATTGACTACATACATTTAAAAAAGTGTTTTTTTTAGTAACTAAAAAGTATTTAGACATCTATTAAACTCATAATTAAATAAAATTAGATCAGAATATTAAAAAAAAATTAAGAATACTGTCAAACTTGAGAAACAACTTGGAAAAATTGAGCTATACGTCATTTGACAAATGCTTGCATTGTATGGACAGGCCCTACTCAAATCTGTGAGCATCTTTCTTCAAATGATCACCTCAGACTGAAACCTACAAGGTTCCCATATATTTTTAACCAGTATAGATTGTATGGACTTTAAAAGAGACGGACCCTGAGTTCGTTTCGGCGTTTCTTCTCAGGTTAGTCAGTTAGGAAATACCGGCCTCATCTAGTTAATATTTATGAAAAAAAATGACGTGTAAAAGTGTTATTTAATAACCAATTTGAAAAATAAAGATCATTTATTATTTAAACAATTGCAGCGACTCGTTAAATTATGTGTGACACTTCCTGCGGCTGGACACTGATTCCTCAAATACAAGCTCAAGCTTAGTTTGAGAATCAGTAGCAGTATTTTTCGTGCAATACATGAATATGTGGCATAATATTTTAGATTTAGATTAAGATAGGCAATTTTTCAATTATTGTATGCAAGTGAAATGCAAGAAACAAGCACATTTAACAAAGCAGTGTTATATATAATAGTGTTTTTTTTATTGATAATAGGTTCGCGTTTGACCACCATCTCACCTGATGGTAAGTGATGATGTGGTCGAAGATGGAGCACGCTTACCTAAAAATAACCTATTCACTCTTGACTTACAAGACCCCTAGGTTATAGCTATCGGGAAACACAGACTGCGGCAGGGAATTCCACTCCTTAGCTGTACGCACAATGAAAGTATTCCCAAAACGTTTAGTGCATGTGTTTAGTTTGTTTATGATATATAAATATATATGTATTAGTTTAAAGTTACTCGTTACGTATGAATATTTTTCTATAGGCCTTAGTAGCCTAAAATAAATAACCAATAATAACAACTTCAGCTATAGGATTATTCGTCGGTTTTACGATTTTTCAATCTTTATATAAGACTAATACTCACGCGGGGCTTCGCTCCCGTAGATTCTATCACGGTAAAATCATAACTCTCCTAGCAAAGCTAAAAAGTAGCCTATAACCTTCCTCAAACTTCAAGCTACTTCCATACCAAATTGCATCCAAATCCACCCAGTACTTTCGAAGATTAGCGCGTTCAAGCAAACAAACAAACAAACAAACTTTTGCACTTTATAATATTATATAGTATAGACTAGCCGACGCGCGTGGCTTCGCTCCTATGGACTTTATCACGATGAAACATAACCCTTCTTGTTTGCAGTCGAATAAAACCTTCCTCAAGCTTCATCAAAATCCACACGGTACTTTCGAAGATTAGCGCGTTCAAACACACAAACAAACTATTCCGCTTTAAAAAAATAAAAATAAAAAGTGACTCACCGATGGAAGGCCTTACGATGGCAGCGGCGTATTTTCTGCTGGGACGCGAGTTGATCATAGACTCCGCCAAAGCCTTCGAGAAGACATAGGTGTTGGGCTTAGGAGATATGAATCTGGAAGACGCAAAATAATCTGTACCCAGTATAAAATTAAGTCAATTATAGCCTTGTGTACGCACCATATGCTCTCACGCTTTTGAACTCATCATCTGCGTACCCTTTTATATATTTATTTATTCTTTTCAACAAATTTATTAGTTACGAATGTTACAATATAAAAATTAAATAGTCGCCATAAAGCAAATACTACATAATACATTGGTCCCAACATTATTAGTGTTAATATTAATAATTATAATAAGCGTGCGATCCAATACCAGAAATGGGGGCAATGATCATCAGCCCCCAAGATATAGCCAATGCAGTTCGTCCGCTGCCTAATTGGAAGTCTCCAGCACGGAATAGAATTAATTTTCTGTTCTGTGGTCTCCAGGGCCGGATGGACTGCATAACTTTTGGATCAAATGGCTAACAAGATCGCACGCTCGCTTGGTGTCTCAGTACCAATCTGCCCTAGAATCTGGCTCACTACCCGAGTTCTTAACCACTGGAGTTACCCACTTTCTCCACAAATCTGGTAGTACCGTGGACCCCAAAAATTATAGACCAATCACGTGTCTGCCTACGGTGGTCTATAAGGTTCAGACATCCATTTTGAGGGTTAAAATTAACAAACACATTGACAACAATCATATCATGTCTAGCTCTCAAATTGGATGTAAGAATGGGTCCCGCGGTACTAAGGAGCTACTCCTCCTCTACTCTACTACTACTACTCTACTCCTAAAAATGAAAAAAAAAGATCTGTCGACATGTTGGATAGACTACAAGAAGGCCTATGACTTAGTGCCTCATACATGGCTCATGAGAGTGCTAGAATTGTATAAAATTAATGCAACTTTACGCACCTTTCTGACATCATGTATGGGACAATGGAGAACAGTTCTTCGCTATCCAGGATGTCGATATATCCCAAGGTACAGCGAACCGATAAGGATCGAGCGAGGTATATTTCAGGGCGATAGTTTGAGTCCGCTTTGGTTTTGCTTAGCCTTGAATCCTCTAAGCACACTGCTGGAGAATTCAGGCCTAGGCTATAGGTTGATTTCACGTGCCATCGTACACAGCGAGGCTCAGGGGAGACCCTTTTACAGTCTCCCCAGGGATGTGCCCTAATAGGCAATGCACGGTGGGGGTTCCGGACTGGTATTTTAAGAGGTACCGGGACCCTCTCTATATGCTGATGGTGATCACCGGGGTGGTTTTAGTGAGGTAGAACACACTCCCTGGTATTTCCCCAAAGTCCAGGCGCCTTTTGAAGGTTTCCCCCCGATAACAAAAAAAAAGGCTATAGGTTGAAAAGAGGTGGTCAGGTTATTTCTCACCTCCTTTACATGGATGATTTAAAACTTTTTGGCTCCACTAGTCTACAGAACGGAACGCTGACGGAACTGCTGAAGGTAACTGAAACTTTCAGTAGTACCATCAGGATGGAGTTTGGTGTCGACAAATGTGCGATTATGCATGTAAAGCGAGGGGAGATCGTGGAATCCGTGGGATCTCAACCCTCGAATTCCATAAAACTGAGATCCTCTCTCCAACCGAAACCTATAAGTATTTGGGTATGTCGGAAGCGTTAGGTATCAATGTAGTTGACATGAAGCAATCGCTGAAGGAGCGCTTCTTTGGCCGCCTCAAGAAGGTATTTAAAAGCCTTCTATCGGGCGGGAACAAGGTGCTTGCCTTTAATGGTTGGGTCATGCCAGTGTTGATATACTCTTTCGGCGTACTCAAATGCAAACTGAATTTGACGCCCTGGATAGGAGAGTTCGTACATTGCTGACTGCATATCGAATGCATCACCCACGCTCGTCGGTGATGAGGCTGTATATCCCGCGGAAATGTGGAGTTCGAGGCTTTTTGAATGCTAAAACTCTCCACAACCTCGAGGTATGCAGTCCCAGGGAACATTTCCTTGCTTCCGAAGTGGGTATGCATCGAGATGTAGTAGCGGTGGACAAGGGACTCACCCCGCTCTCCTTGGCTAATGAGAACTGGCGCAAACCTGCAGTGCTAGACACTAACGATCGAAGAGGGATATGGCAGAGTAAGGAGCTTCATGGACGTTTTTTCCGGGCCCTACATATCCGGGGTCCGACGTAGACCAAGTAGCATCCGTAGCTTGATTGCGCTTCGGTGACCTCTTTGAGGAAACCGAAGGTTTTGTTTGTGCAATTATGGACGAAGTTATCATGACGAACAACTACCGGAAATTTATTGTGAAGGATGGCACGGTTGACATAATTATGTCGGGCATGTCACCGTCCGGGTGAATCAATCCGCCACATTATCTCTGGTTGTTCTCGTCTTGCTAATGGAGAGTACTTGCACAGGCACAACCTTGCAGCCAAGATAATTCATCAGCAACTTGCTCTGAAATATTCTCTTGTGGAATCGGAAGTGCCGTACTATAGGTATGTGCCCGACTCAGTTCTCGATAACGGCCATGTCACATTGTACTGGGATCGGTCCATCATCACTGACAGGACTATTGTAGCCAATAAGCCTGATATAGTGGTGCTGGACTGAATCGTGAGGCGTGCCATGATTGTCGACATAACCATCCCGCATGACGAGAACCTCGTGAAAGCTGAGAAAGATAAGCAAATCAAGTATCTTGACTTGGCACACGAGATTGTCGACATGTGGGATGTGAACCCGGCAATCGTTGTACCGATAGTCATCTCAGCCAATGGCTTAATAGCCAAGAGCCTCGACCAACACCTCAGGAGGCTTTCGTTAGACGGTTGGATCAAGGGCTTGCTTCAGAAAGTGGTACTCCTCGACACGCTTGGACCCTGTTCCCTATACCGGTGGGCTACTGTTTTTTATATTTTTAAATGTTTTTTTTAGAGAATATTTAAAAATGTAATTTATATGTATATATTGGAAATAAAGAGAATTATAATAATCTAACATAACAAAATTCAAAACAATTACACAATATAAATTCAATTAATAAATTAAAAATAATAATGACATAAATGTTAATAAAATTAATTAATATGTAATGTCATGATTACAATGTCGGATATTACATAATGTCATTAAAATACATATAATCACATATTAGTTCGAACTTCTATTATCTTTGAAAAACTCTTCTATGCTGTAATAACAAAAAAAAATTCAAGTCGTTGTTATTGAAGAAATGCATTTCTTCAATAACAACGACTTGAATTTTCTTTTGGATTCATAAAGTTTTTAAATAGTACAGGCAGTTTATTATAAATATTTACTGATTGCACTCTTGAGGCATGTTTAACGACATTAAGCTTCGGCTGTACCTATATAATTAGGTAGATCCTTTCTTCACATATTTATTCTGATATCTCTCTGTTCCTGTGCCTCAAAATTATGGATATTTTTAATAAAATGACCTTCTGTCAACTGTATTCGAGTCGACATCCAGTCTAACTGGTTGCGGCTGAGTATAAGTGTTTTGCATGGAGCGAGGGCCTATCAAACCTCCACAATCCAGTAGCTGAGTGGAAGGAAAAGGTACTTATAGGAGGATGTAAATTATGAATCCCTTCGGTATGAGTCTCCAGCGCGCCGGTTCAGGCGATATTTCCACCAAGCTTCACGAGAGGACAGAGAGTTTGATTCACCACACAACACCAGTAATTTATCACTTTTTAGAGTTTTGGCGGGAGCGCGAGCGCAGGTATATAAGTGTAGCCAGTAAGCGAGCGGTTTTGCGAGTGAATGAGGGCGGGGTTTGTGCGGAATGAACGGAACAGGAAAGAGTGGTAGCAAGGAATCGATTTTGAATGGAAGATCCTTTTCAAGTGAGTTAATGAGTGAAATGTAATATAATGTTGCAAGTACGCGTTTATGATAAAATACTAATAATAATAAGTATAGACAAAATAATGCGAATGGCGCATACACTGGGTAACACAATAACCCTTGCCAAGACCAGTGTCAAATTTTCTGGCTTTTGACCACACATAACAACTTTCAAAGATGTACAAATAAAAGCGGGGACCAATGGCTTAGTGTGCTTTTATTGAAGAATCTTGATTCGTTAAGATAGTCACCAATCTATAGACTGACCTCGGCAAGCGGTGCTTAACCTCGAAGATCGACCTGTGGGCTGTTATTATTTAGCCATTAGCCCCTTCAAAATAATATTTACCTACATAGTATAAAAAAACTTTTTAACAAAAATTTAATCGACTTCAAAACAAACAAAACACTACTGCACTACAAAGCAAAAAATTACCTTAAAGGTCTCTGCACACAGCGGGCGCGGCGCGGCGGGACGGGACGGCGACGCGACACTGAGCAGTTGTAATGTACTAGATATTACGGACGACGCCACACAGAGCCGTCCCGCTCGACGCGACGGTAACCGTCGCGCCACGCCGCCGCCGCGCCGAGCGGGAATACAAGTCAGAAGCGGCGGGGCCGGACGCGAGCGCAGCGCCCTCAGGACGCCGACGCTTTGTGTTGTTTGGTTTACGTATGTAGTGGTCACACTGCCGGCGGGGCGTGAGCACGTCGCGTTGGACGGTACGGAGCGTGAATGTGATTTTGTATCGTTTTACAAAAATGGATGTCGAAAAATTAGTCGAATGTATTCGTGCTCACGTATGTTTGTACGATTTGGGCCATAGGCAGTATAAAAACACTGTTCTTAAAAATGAACTTTGGGAATCTATAGGAAGAGAGTTGAATCAAAGCAGTAAGTCAACATCTTTTTGATGAATGAATAGCGTCGCGATACGGTCGGCGTGAATGGGCGCGGCGGGACGGGACGTGATCGCGCCCGCAGTGTGACCGATGCCGCCGCGCCAGCGCAGCGTCGCCGCCCCGCCACGCCGCGCCCCGCCACGCCACGCCGGCTGTGTGCAGAGACCTTAAAGATTGTTTCATTGGATGTCTATCTCCGTTTAAAATAAGGGCTAGGTGCCTACTCACATGGGTGAAGTCGGTGCCGAGATAAATGAATAGGTGTGATCACCTCGTTGCGGGTGCAGCGACAAGAGTCATTTGATGATTATTCCCTCAAAAAAAAAAATTGGTTGTGGAACAGCACTTACCTGGTAGTGAGCTCGTTAAGTAGAGCCGGTGATAATGCATCCACCATGGCTCGCAGGCTGGCAAGCGGCGCAGGAGTGGGGTACACCCGCTCTTCGATGTTATAATGTTCTGCGTTGCTGTAGGCGGTGGATACGTGGACTAGAGCCTGGAAGATTAGGAGAATAGAATATTAGATATTATCTATCATCTTCTTAGCCTTTTTCCGACTACATTGGGTTCGGTTTCCAGTCTGACCGTTTCAATCAATCAATCAATTCATTTGTTTCAGGCAAACTTGCAAACTAAAACCAAAACCAAACTAGGCAAACTAAAACCAAAGATAAACAAAATACACAAAATAATCTAATACTAAACTAATACATTATAAAAACCTTATAAAACTATCACTTAACACACAAGGTTGACGGCGTCATGTTTCGCTGCGAGGTGCCGCGTAACAGTCCTCGGAAACGTCGATAAACGATACCTTTCGGTCAAAAGTCCTCTTTCAGGCAGGTCTAAAGATGGTGAGTTGGAACTCGTACCACGAACGACTTATAGTTGATGTTGTGGCGCTATTCCAATCTATGTACTAGTGTTTATATGAAGCGAAACGAACATCGATGTTGATGTTCGGCAAGACTAGTATCAGATAAATTTGCACCGCCATGGTGTAACAGTTTTAGTTACATAGCTTTGTTAGCTTTAGCAGAGGTTTTAATGGTTAGTAATTAAACGGGATGACAGGACCTACTTATTTTTATATACGATTTTTGACCAAAACTTTAATTAAATACAATGAATCTACTTATCCACTTTTAGACTTTTTTTATTGAAAATAGGTTCGCTTTTGACCACCATCTCACCTGATGGTAAGTGATGATGTGGTCGAAGATGGAACATGCTTACCTAAAAGTAACCTATTCACTGACTCCTAGGTTATAGCTATCGGGAAACACAGACTCCGGCAGGGAATTCCACTCCTTAGCCGTACGCACAATGAAGGTATTCCCAGAACGTTTTGTGCATATGGGTGGGATGTCCACCATGTAACGATGGCGCTTCGCCGTTTGTCTCGTAGTCCGATGATGGAAGGGGCTTGGCGGAATTAGATTGAATTCCATCGCACACTCCCCGAAATGTAACCGATAGAAAACCGATAGACTTGCAACTCGTCGTCGATGTTCAAGGCTCTGGAGCTTTGACTCGACCAGTGCATCGTTGCCAATGAGTCTCTTGGCCCGTCTTCTCGATAGACTTAAGCGCGTCCAGTTCATCAATCAATCATCTGTTTAGCCTTTTACCTACTATATCAGGGTCGGCTTTCAGTCCAACTAGATGCAGCTGAGTTGAGCTGAAAGTTTTAGATGGAGCAACTAACTATCGGACCTCCACAACCCAGTAGAAGTGAAACAAAGATATTACTGACGTCTGACTACCTGTAACGACCGTCAAAGATATACAAATGACAGCCATGATCAACGGTTTAACGTGTTTTCCGAAGCACGAAGGAAACTTTATATGTTCAGATGATTATTCATCCACGGACCAACCTCGCCAAGCGTTGTATAACTTTGAAGGTCTGTGCTACTAAGCCACGCTCGTATACGGTAGTTGAAACGTATAGATATGTAAAAAGATTCCTTCTAGCTTAGATTAAAATATTATTTTCGCAAACCAATTCCCTTTTTTTATAAAATATACATAATTATGTACTAAAATACAAACTAGAATAAATCATCAGAAAATTGATCCTCAACGCTGTCGGCTGGCAACGTACCCATGATACTGGCGGCATTGCCTCATTGTATGGTAATGGCCTTTGACCAAAGAAATAGCCAGCCCTCGGGTCACGGGAAACGTCAACGAGCCTTTTCGATATGTCTTTAAAAAGGCTGTGAGCACACGGGTCCCATGGTCCGGGAGTTTCGACCCTAAAAGGCTCGAAAATATAGTTATCGCCGAGATGACTATATTTACGCCGCTTGAGGTTTTCCGCAGCCGCAGCGGGAGCACCAGCACAACATGATTAATTGAGAAGATGGGATGGCGCGAGAGTATCGACTTTTTTATTAATTTCTTTATTTGTCGTTGTAGCAAAGGCATGATTGCTGTTGTTTCGTTGGTCGAGGGTCGAATTTCTCAGTAGTAGTCTGGAGTTTGGAAGTTGGCGGTGTGATACCCCGTGCCTCGGAAAGAAAGTCAAGCCGTTGGTCCCTGCTGTCATGTGGACATCTTTGATAGTCTTTACGAGTAGTTAGAAGTCAGTAAATCTGACACTAGTCTAACTGGTAGCGTGATTCCAAGCTACTGGATTGTGGAGGCCACAAGACTGTCGCTCCGTGTAAAACACTAATACTCAGCTTCATCAGGTTAAAATTGAAGCCGACATCAACACATTTGGGACAATTCTAAACAGATGATAAGAAGAAAGGATATATTTCATAATTAAAGCGTACCTACTACAGAAGTATCCAGAAAAGTTACCAGCGTTCTTAGAAAGGCATGAACATAATCAATGAGAGCAAAACTGCCGTCAATAGCATAGTTGGAGTAAGCATCGCTCTAGACGGTTTCGAGAAAATCTTCGATAAAACCTTTGTTTTAAATCAGATCATGATGGTTGATACCTTAAATGAAAGAGGACGTCAGCACGTATCTCACCAAACGTACGTGACGTAGGTCACCAAAACTTATCCCGCCTTTTTTTCGAAACCGAATAGAGTGTACTTACTGCAACTATGTATGCTATTGACGGCAGAAAAAGCAGTAAGAGATTTTGTGGATAAATATATTTTTTTGCTTTCTTCAGTTTATAAAAGTACCTATACCAGATAGTATACACTTTTCGGTGGGAAAATCATTGAATCACTCTTCCCGCCCTAGGTGACCCCGGCAGGCATTGGATTATTGAACCCCATCATTGGTGCCGTAAATCAGGAAGTATCTTGTATCCTTACCTCTAATTTGGGAAGCTGATCACAAAGGTCCATGAGCGCGATGACCGATGTGACATTCTGATGAAGCGCTGTCTCTAAACTCTCCCAGAACTTAATGGTAGCAGCGTTGTGGAATACCACGGATACCTGTCGAAGAAACACGGGTTAAGAAAAAACCTATTTTAACCCCCGACGTAAAAAGAGGGGTGTTATAAGTTTGACGTGTCTGTGTCTGTCTGTGGCATCGCTGCATCGTAGCGTCTGTGTGTCTGTCTGTGGCATCATAGCTCCTATTGAATGGACCAATTATGATGCTGTTTTTTTTTTTTGTTAGAAAGCTGACGTGATCGGTTTTTGCTACAATTTATCAAGATCTGTTCAAGGGTTTCAAGGTCATCAACTCTGTTAGCTGCGATAGAAATCTTACACCCATGATGGGTATTTATCAACCATAATGTCTGGGGCTACTTAAACATTTTAATTTTAGTTTAAATACTGAGTCAAGAAGACGCTGTGGTGGCCGCATCTAAAGATATACAGGTGTCCCAGAAGTTGACGTCAAGCCGTAATCGGGTGATAGGTCAATTCATAATAGTTAATAAATTTTATTAAAAATATCTTGGTTGTGTATTTTTTCAGTGAAGTCATTTAAGACTAGGCAAAGTATTAATTTGGAATACTTGGATGGAAAAAAAATATTTCCTTCTGGACTGGAGGCGTTATTACGGTATTTTATTTTATTACTTAAAAACAAAATTTGTAAGAAATATAGTAGCAACAGGAGTTAAAACACCGACCGAGTCTTTTTAGGGTTCCGTAGCCAAATGGCAAAAAACGGAACCCTTATAGTTTCGATATGTCTGTCTGTCTGTCTGTCTGTCTGTCTGTCTGTCTGTCTGTCCGTCCGTCCGTATGTCACAGCCATTTTATTCCGAAACTATTAAGACTATACATGTGAAACTTAGTAGGTAGATGTATTCAATAAAGCGCTTCCGATAATAAGAAAAAAATTAAAAAATATTTAAAATAAAGGGGGGTCCCCATACATGGAACTAGAACTGAAAATATTTTTTTTCATGAAACCTATGCGTGTGTGGTATTTATAGACAGGTCTTTAAAATGATATAAGGGTTTCTAAAACCACTTTTTCAGAAAGTCAATCGTTTCAAAGATATAAGCTTCGAAAGTGGTAAAATGTGTGTCCCCCATTCTAACTTCTATAATAATGGAGTGAAAAATCTAAAAAAAATATTTGTCTTTAGATCTTAATGTAAACTTTTAAGCAAAATTAGTTTAAACGAAATCGGGTCAGCAGTTTTTGAGATACAGCATATTTTTTAAAACCGCAAATATAACTTTGTAATTCATACAAACACTATGAAAAACAAAGTTATTTGGCGTAGTTGTAAATAAAAGTAAATAAGCTAGTTTTATGAAATTTGTAAGGTTTTTTTTGTCAAATAAATATTTATATTATATTATAATAGTTACTTCGGAACCCTTCATGGGCGAGTTTGACTCGCACTTGGCCAATTTTTTATAAATGCTCTTAATTTTTTAAATACATTGCAAAGATTATATATTTTTATTTTTCTGTTAATTATTATGATTTGACCTATTACCCGATTCCGTCTTGACGTTGACCTCTGGAACATACTGTATACTGGGTCTAAAGAACATCGCCGTACATACGGATACCATGAACTCGGTATATGATTTTGGACCCCCAAATTTGCAATATTTTGTTGGCCTTTTCCAAAACATTTCCATATATGATTTTTTTTATTCGTTTCTTACCTCAGACTACACACTATCGTTATTCCTGTCAACAGTTTTGAATGTTTAATTAAAACATAATTATTAATAAATACACGCTACGCTCCAACGCGTCTATATTCTTTTTTTCAATACGTTGCGCGCTCAAAAATTACCGGTATTCAGTAATTTATGAGATCTCCTGTGGACGTATAATGTATATCTAAAATATTTTACTGGGGTAACCTAGTGCGCATATTATCATGGTGTAAAATGAAGAATGGTAAAGGAGCATTATCTCTCACTATATTTTTTTTTTCACCTTCTTTCTGTATTATTATCCTCCTTTAGTATATATTTATATATTATATTTTGTGGTATGTATTTTATATTATTATGTTTAATTTGTATTATGTATGATGTTGGACCCTGACAGCTCTAAATCAATCTCCTTTAATTTCTGTCTTTCCAAAGGTTGTCTGGAAGATATCGCTCTCAGCGATAAGACCACCCATTCAACTAGTGTATAGTTTAATTATTTGTATGCTTAAGTGTATTGTAAGGTGCACAATGAAGAATGTAATAAATAAATAATCATAAATAAATAAAATATTTTATTGTAGTCTATTATCACCACAGCTGCAGAGCAGTGGTCGCACAATGGTTAAAGGCACAATTTATAACGTAGGTACGATTTGAACTTAGGCAGGCACATTACTTTGTTACCAATTACCATCAACACCACAGCCCCTAAAAAGGTGTAGGGAAACATCGTGAGGAAACCGGCATATACTTGAACTAAAAATTCGGAGACATGCAACAACCTGCACTGGTTCTGTATGGTACCTAGATTACAGGACATGCCCTGTCATAGAGCACTGCTGGGACAGTGGGAACGTTATAAACTGGTAATATTTTTATATAACCAGTCGTTATAGATAGAATATAAGTACCTTAGATAGATAGATATTTTATTTATTGTACACCATAACAATAAAACAAATAACGACTTAACTACTAAAAAGGGTGATACAATGGGCCATCTTATCGCTAAAAGCGATCTTTTACAGACAACCTTTGGATGGATTTGACGCAGAAGGAAAACAAAAACCATTTGGACACCGAAAATTTAAACACACCTAAATAACAATATTGCTAAAACTTTGGTTACAATGGTGGTCTTATCGCTGAGAGCGATATCTTCCAGACAACCTTTGGTAGGACTTTCCAAGCTTCTTTTATTCTTATCTGCTAGTTACGCCACTGATTAACGTACCTCTTGTAACTGCACGACCACGTCTTCTCCGAGCCCAAGGAGCGGCTTCGCCACATCTCCTGACACCACTCGCAGCTTGTCTAACTGCCACGGGCATCTTTCTCTTATGTTGTCGAAAGCCTGCGAATCATGATCATAATCATTTATTGCCAGTTATTTAACACATTCAAGCATTCCCTGCCTCCTGCGCAAGTATTTACCGTATTACAGAAGTCAGTTTGTTCCCCATAGCAAAACGTTATGTATATTGTTTTACCAATAACATGAAAACAGAAAATTATTAAAAACAACCTTAATACTTGGTTAATAGACCATTTTATTGTACCAAGTGATTATTCTCTTCATTTTTGTGTGCGCAGCCAAGATGTGGAACTTTCTGCCGTCTTCTTTGTTCCCTACCACAAATGACCCGTCAGCCTTTAAAGCAATAGTGAACAGGCAACTTTTGGGCTTTCTGGTTCAATCACTTACCAGCAGGAGTAAACGAGGTCAAGAACGAGCACATCCGAATAAAGAAATTACTAAAATATTTCGTAACATAGATAAGCTTTGTACAAGACACATGAAAAATCTTATAAAATACATAACAATATAGATTTATAAAATAATAGATTTGCTTTGCCGTTGAAATGACGACCCTATTAGTGCTGAGGTCAGTTTGTCAGATACGCTGCGTGTCGCTGGTTCGTTTCTTACATCGGAACAAATATTTGTTTCATTTACAAATATTAAATATACAAAGTGGTCATTGTTCTGTCCAGTACCTGTGACTGCTTTAGTTGCGTCAATCTCTTGATCGGCTCCTCTCCGCGCTTGTCTCTCATCAGCAGATGAACTTCTTGCACGTCTGGGCATGTTGACAGCAGTCTCTCTATCAGCACCTGTTGGAAAATATGCGTGTAGGTATAATAAGATTTAATTAGATTGAATGTCCGGATCTCTTGTAGGTATAAGCTGTATTTCAATGTTCCTCAGAAATCGGCCAGATTATAATCCGCTTATCTCTGTCCCCCTTTCTCATTCTAGATATAGACGAAACTCATTAATAGTGCGAGCGAGTAAGGACTTTAACTCTTTGTGTAAAGAATTCTCATTTGACTTTTTCTATTTCTTCAAATTTATATTTTTTTGTGCTTATAAGTGCATATCAGATCTAAAAACTTCTGGTATTTTTCTATTTTTATCGGTGAGAACCTGTAATTGGTTTTTAGTTACGTATACCACAGAAATTAATGTAGATTAGGTGTTGGTTTTCCTTTTATTAAGATTCTCCTTTAAATTTAATTAAGAAAATATTGTTTTGTAGCATGTGTACCGCATGATGGCGTTGGGGTATCCATTGGGATAAAAACCCCAAATTAATTTAATAAAGAAAAAAGAGGTAGGAAGATCTCTACATTGGGATATAATTAAGTACCTAATCTATATTATTATACATGTATCTCTACATATAACTGAAAATTATTCCACAACAGCAGTACCGATTTTAATGGGACTTTCACTGGAAGATTTTAAGGCACATATTTGCTATTCCGATAATTCCACAGATTCGGTATTGAGGCGGGAAAATAACGCTTATAATGTAATAAAGCTTCCTATGCGATATGGGGTCAAATTGTACGAAATAATATCTAAAGCGAAAGTGAAAAACGTACCTTCCCCAAGAACCCAGTACCTCCAGTGATGAAGACCGATCGTCCTGCGTAGAATGACGGCAGTAGCGGTCCATCACCGCTCTCTGAGACGACCACCATGCTGCTAGAAGAACAAACACAAAATAAAATGTTAACTTTCCATGACCTCATCCCTCCATTTACACTTGGTCGATATACCGTCTTGCGCTTATAAGCTTTTCCTCCACATTTATAGAATACATGAATAACTTATGTATTGTTTCCTTTTGAATAAGGCAGTTAAATATTTACAGCGTTATTGGTAAAACGTTAATTTAAACGTTATTAGGTACTATTAATATCATTAACAACAACTTTTTTCATCAGAATTTCATACAAATTTCAGATTGTACTTCGGGGAGTGTGCGCAGGAGCTCCATGACCTGATTCCTCAATCTCCATTTCACTACCGATCTATCAGACGCACGGCTGGGTACCACCCACACTTGGTCGATATACCGTCTTGTCGTACCAAGCGCTTCTCCTCCACATTTATTGTACGCACAGCCGAGTTGTGAAACTCTAAGCCAGCTTCTGTATTCCCTGCCACTTATAACCTTTAAAGCAAGCAGGCATCTTCTGGGCTCGCTTGTTCCACGTAGACCTCATTTATCGCTTACCATCAGGCGAGATTGAGGTCAAGAGTGTTCTCAACCAGAATAAAAAATAAAACAACACAGTAATAAAACGGGCATTGTGATTGTTTATACATTTATCGTTTTGTGCTCATTTTCAAGTGAGCTTATGCGTCGTTACTAAAAATTTCGATATACTGAAATATCGATAGTTTTTACTCGACAATAATCAATACGCCCATCCTTACTACTATCTAGGTAGATTAATTACAGGTTAAGTAGCATTAGAACTTAAAACGGGATATTTACCAAGTGTCTTTTCGAGTTTCCGATAATATCCCATTTTAAATTAGTAATTAGTGACCATGTTAGCTTAAAAAATAATTACAGGTTTTATAGAACATTTTATAAACATAATACGGGCCAATTTTTTTTAAAGAGAACCAGATTTGTTTTATTTTTATTGATAATAGGTTCGCGTTTGACCACCATCTCACCTGATGGTAAGTGATGATGTGGTCGAAGATGGAGCACGCTTACCTAAAAGTAACCTATTCACTCTTGACTTAAAGACCCCTAGGTTATAGCTATCAGGAAACACAGACTCCGGCAGGGAATTCCACTCCTTAGCCGTACGCACAATGAAAGTATTCCCAAGCGTTTAGTGCGTATGGGTGGGATGTCCACCATGTAACGATGGAACGGACTTGGCGGAATTAGAAACAGGATTGCTCCAGGATCCTTCCAACTAAGCCGCAGGCCACGCTAGAGCTACTGCGGTGAGCGGGGGCGACCAGCGGGAGCGGGAGGAGTAAAGACGCTGCGCCTTGCCGCTGTAGTGTGTGTGCCACGTTGAAGCGGCCGCGTGACGCGTGGTTTTTATCTGCTATTATTGCGCGGGGTTTAAAATGAGTTTGTCTAAATTGGAACTTTCATGTTTAAAAGGAAGTAGTTTTTTTGCACAGGATATATTACAAATAAAAAAAGAAGTAGTTTTCTTGCACAGGATATATTACAAATAATAAAAACTTTTTACCAAAAAATTAAACCGACTCCCAAAAAACACTGCAAAGTGAAAAATAACTTTAATTTCGGTAGTCGGTGTCTTTAGTTTTGTTTTTTCGTTTTTGGCACCGACTTCCGAAATTAAAGTTATTTTTCACTTTGCAGTGTTTTTTGGGAGTCGGTTTAATTTTTTGGTAAAAAGTTTTTATTTCACTCTTTTTAGTTGGATGATTTTTAATTTACCTAGTTACAAGAGCCTAAATGTCAACCACTTATAACTTTTTACAAAATATTGCTTTTCCCAATGCTGGGCCGTTAATTGTTGAGGAGTTCTCCTGGTACTTCACCATCAGCTCTACATCACCATATGCATTGTGACGAGCATAAAGTGCTTAACATCCATATTCAGGTAATCGAATCGCAATCCACTCAATACTTATTATTGAGTAGTTTCGGCGGCCATCTGTGGTCTTCATCATCAGTTCCACTTCCCCAAATGGTACTTTTTGAGAGCAACTGCACAAGTTACTATAAGAAATACCCAAAACGCCATAGGTGTGCCTATAATATTTGAAGAGTTCCCTCGATTTCTCCAGGATCCCATCATCAGATCCTGACTTTGGTAATAATGGTACCAATTTCGAAGTATACCCATTCGAACAAAAAAATAATTTTTACAAATCGGTTCAGCCGTCTTCGAGTACTCGATGATCATACATTAAAAAAAAAATATATATATATATATACGCGTCGAATTGATAACCTCCTCTTTTTGTCGTCGGTTGAAAATGGGGGTTCATAATTTAAACAAAAAATTTTGTCTTATTTCATCCCACTTTTTTATTACATATTTATTTTCATATTGAACATCCTTACTGCACCAGATTGATGGCAGAGACATTATTTCGCTAATAAACTCCTCTGTATTTATGTTTTGCATCGCGGATAATTCAACAAAATTGATAAATACGCAGGAGTCCGCAGGACGCGCGAACTCGTACTATCCTTCCGCTGCTCGCGGTCGCAAGACGCGTCGCGCCAGCGTGGCCTGCGACTAAGCTAAATATGCTTGTGTCTGGAGTGGGTTCACGGCAATACTGTAATGGGTGGGGTTCGAAATTGTGACCTCTCGATCACAAGTCCTACTTATTAGCCATTAGGCTATCGTTGCAGTCATCAAATTACCTATATTACTAGCACTTTCTTTTGCTTCGCAGACTGCGTAATATTTTAGAGCATTCAATTATAATACTTTTATTTTTGTATGAAATTCTGATGAAAAAAGTTGTTATGATATTATGTAGTACCTAATAACGTTTAAATTAACGTTGTAAATATTTAACTAGTTTATTCAGAAGGAAACAGAACGTAAGTTATTCATGTATTCTCTACTGATTAATAACATTCATTTTCAAGCGCATAATTTTACTATTACGTTGGCGACATTGAAGTAGTGAAGTATATGTTTTTATGTAACTCCTTATCATTAGGAGGACTTATGTGTTTTATGTCAAGGTTAGTAGTACCATTGTCGAGGAGCTGATGGTTAGATAATAAGAGCTCTACGGGACGATATTGAAGGTTAAGCAATGCATGACATAGTGTTATTCGCTGACGATACTTCTCTTTTATTTAAAATTAAACGTCAACAGCAGGTTACTAAAGAAGTAAACAGAGCCCTTGCAACTGTAGTTAGCTGGTTTAATGTTAATAATCTTCTTCTTAATGAGAAAAAAACCAAATGCCTAAAATTTCAATTTTCAATTAAGGGCGAAATATTGAAACCCGAAGATACCACAGTATTCTTGGGCATAACTTTGGATGCGAAGCTTCAGTGGGGCCCCCATATAGATAAATTGTCAAAAAAGTTAAGTTCTGCAGCATATGCCGTTAGAAAAATAAGTGGATTAACTGATATCGAAACAGCACGTTTAGTCCACTTTAGTTACTTTCACAGTGTGATGTCATACGGCATTTTACTTTGGGGAAATGCCGCCGACATTCACACAATATTTGTATTACAAAAAAGGGCCATTCGTTCAATTTATAAATTAAGTCCCAAGCACTCCTTAAGAGACCAATTTAAAGAGATTAATATTATGACTGTGACATCCCAGTATATTTATGAGAATCTCTTTTATGCACACAAAAATATTAATATGTTTAAAAAATACAGTGATATTCATAGTGTAAATACAAGGAAGAAAGACACTGTATATGTCATTCCTAAAACAAGGTTAAAAAAATAGGTGGTTCGTTTAGATGCCAATGTATACGTTTTTATAATAAAATTCCTAGCCAAATTCAAGAACTAAGTATTAATAAATTCAAATTATTATTGAGGACAAGAAGGCTTGGGAATGAGCTGCTCCAGTGATATACGTGAGCCCTTTTTATTTTTTTAAATTTTGATAAGTTGTTGATTTATTTTTTACTAGCTTTTGCCCGCGACTTCGTTCGCGTGGGAGGGTTTTCCCGCGTAAATCCCGATCCCGTGGGAATTCCGGGATAAAACCTATCCTATGTCCTTCCTAGGGTCCTAAACTATTCCCATACCAAATTTCAGCTCAATCGGTTCAGCGGTTTAGGCGTGAAAAGGTAACAGACAGACAGACAGACAGTTACTTTCGCATTTATAATATTAGTATGGATTGATCTAAATATTTGTTTTGTTAAGTATTGTATATACCTATTTATTTTGTTTTTTTTATATAATATAATTATTTCATTATTGTTAATTTGAGGACAATGTAGGTTATTCTTTCTTCGTTGTTTTTACTTTCACTATAATTTATTTAATGATGTCAAGCAGTTTGAGTACTTGTGTGGCCTACGCGAACCTCCTTTGGTTTTTTTTTGTCAAATTGTTGAGCTCCTTAAGTTCTAAGTTGAGCTACACGATAACTGACAAATGCTTGCACTGTCTGGACAGGTCCGCTCAAATTTGCGTGGTTATTTCCTCAAAAGAATACCACAGACATGAACCTACATGCTTCTCATATAAAAATACAAATTGTCTGGACTTTAAAAGAGACTATGACCTCTGAGTTTTTTTCGGTGTTTCTTCTCAGAGTAGTCAGTTAGGAAATGCCGGCCTCATCTAGCTAAACTTAACACGCAAAAAAACATGACGTGTAAAAGTGTTATTTATAACCAATTTACAAAATAAATATTTCATTTCATTTCATTTCATGACGATGTTGCGGCCGGCGAGTAAACGACTTACTAGCGGCGATTTACTCGCTTAAGAAACGCACAATGAAATATACATTCCGTGTAAACGAAAGAGATGCATATATTAATAGTTGCTCTCTGACTGTTCACACTGCCGGCGACTACGGCGCTTCACTAGTTCTGTCGCTGAGCGACAAGAGCTGTCAAAGAAAATACTTGCTCAGCGATCACTTGGTCATCAGAACTCACGCTGAGAGACCAACCAGATGACAGCTCAGCGACTAAACTATCGGAACAACACACTCGCTGCTCGCCAACTCGTTTTCAGATGCTAGCTCTACTCGCTACTCGTTCATCGTCGGCGGTGGCACAACTGCCTGAGAGATCAACCAGATGATAGCTCAGCGACTAAACTATCGGAACAACACACTCGCTGCTCGCCAACTCGTTTTCAGATGCTAGCTCTACTCGCTACTCGTTCATCGTCGGCGGTGGCACAATTGCCTGAGAGATCAACCAGATGATAGCTCAGCGACTAGACTATCGGAACAACACACTCGCTGCTCGTCAACTTGTTTTCAGATGCTAGCTCTACTCGCTACTCGTTCATCGTCGGTGGTGGGACAACTGCCTGAGAGATCAACCAGATGATAGCTCAGCGACTAGACTATCGGAACAACACACTCGCTGCTCGTCAACTCGTTTTCAGATGCTAGCTCTACTCGCTACTCGTTCATCGTCGGTGGTGGGACAACTGCCTGAGAGATCAACCAGATGATAGCTCAGCGACTAAACTATCGGAACAACACACTCGCTGCTCGCCAACTTGTTTTCAGATGCTAGCTCTACTCGCTACTCGTTCATCGTCGGTGGTGGCACAACTGCCTGAGAGATCAACCAGATGATAGCTCAGCGACTAAACTATCGGAACAACACACTCGCTGCTCGCCAACTCGTTTTCAGATGCTAGCTCTACTCGCTACTCGTTCATCGTCGGCGGTGGCACAACTGCCTGAGAGATCAACCAGATGATAGCTCAGCGACTAAACTATCGGAACAATACACTCGCTGCTCGCCAACTCGTTTTCAGATGCTAGCTCTACTCGCTACTCGTTCATCGTCGGCGGTGGCACAACTGCCTGAGAGATCAACCAGATGATAGCTCAGCGACTAAACTTTCGGAACAACACACTCGCTGCTCGCAAACTCGTTTTCAGATGCTAGCTCTACTCGCTACTCGTTCATCGTCGGCGGTGGGACAACTGCCTGAGAGATCAACCAGATGATAGCTCAGCGACTAAACTATCGGAACAACACACTCGCTGCTCGCCAACTCGTTTTCAGATGCTAGCTCTACTCGCTAATCGTTCATCGTCGGCGGTGGCACAACTGCCTGAGAGATCAACCAGATGATAGCTCAGCGACTAAACTATCGGAACAACACACTCGCTGCTCGCCAACTCGTTTTCAGATGCTAGCTTTACTCGCTACTCGTTCATCGTCGGTGGTGGGACAACTGCCTGAGAGATCAACCAGATGATAGCTCTGCGACTAAACTATCGGAACAACACACTCGCTGCTCGCCAACTCGTTTTCAGATGCTAGCTCTACTCGCTACTCGTTCATCGTCGGTGGTGGGACAACTGCCTGAGAGATCAACCAGATGATAGCTCAGTGACTAGACTATCGGAACAACACACTCGCTGCTCGTCAACTCGTTTTCAGATGCTAGCTCTACTCGCTACTCGTTCATCGTCGGCGGTGGGACAACTGTCCGTGGATGGGTTATCATAACATATCGAGATTCCTAAGTCCCTCGAACGTTACGTTAAGCCATTGGTCGGAAGTCTTTTATACATCTTGGCAGTCGGTACTCGTCGTCATATGACGGAAAATCTGTCATCAGTGTTGCCAAAGAGCCAATCGTGTTATTCAGCTACTGGGTTGTACAGGTTAGGGAGGCAGTATCTCCATGTAAAACACTAGAACTTAACAGCATCCAGTTAGACTGGAAGGCGACCCTAATATAGCTGGGAAAAGGCTAAGGGATGATGAGTAGGTAGATGATGTTGGCAGTACCAATGATTGTCATCTCTCCCTCTAGTCAGTCCCTCATGTCTTGGAATCGTGTGCTACTAGTAGGTATAAAGTACAACTATTCTTATTTATGTACTCGTAGAAATATTTTATTTAATCAATAATGGAATATACACTTAAATAAAAACCCTAAACTACATATATACATCTAACAATAAACTAGAATATGGCGTCCAGAAATTCGTGCGCATCGTTGTCCACTGGTAATGTGCCCAAAAGACTGGCGGCATTGCCACGCTATATGGCAATGCTTAACCACCGTCCAAGGTAAAAGCCAGCCTTTGGGTCACGCGGAGTATCAACTAGGCGCCTGGATAGTTCTGTTCTGTTTTTTTCTTCAATCCATACTAACTATGTAATATTACAAATGCGCAAGTGTGTATGCCGCTGTATGCTTTCACGGCTATCTAGATATTCTTTCAGAAATTTTGAATGGAAATAGGTAAAATCTCAGTGTAATTCACAATAATAAAAAAAAAATTAACCCCTGTGGACGTCGCCGCCGAGGCCGGCCTAGGAAGAGGTGGCGAGACGACCTGGATGTGTACCTTGACAGTTGGTTTAAAGTGAAAAGACTTCATGGAAGGAATCGAGGGAAGACCTTTGCGCAGCTGTGGGACAGTAAGTATATGCTACAGAAAAAAAAACCCTAAAGGGTTGAAATAAGGGATGACTGTATTTTGTAGAAATCGTGTATAATCTAAGTCCCTTCTATCTCTACGCCAAAATAGGTACAAACTAAAATGAAGCATCAAAAATTCGTCCTTAACTATGTAATATTAGAAATGCGCAAGTGTGTATGCCGCTGTACTGTACTTAATAAAACATTATTCCAATAATAATCAAATTCAGGAGAAAAATATTAATGAGATAGAAACTGAAACCGGACCTCTAACAAACCCCACGGACATTGCCAATTATGTAAATGACTATCATATCATACATCATTTGACGAAGAACGATTTTGACATTAATAATAGTAATTATGACATCGATCCTATAAATTCTAGTATGTTTTTAATGCCCACTAATGATGACGAAATACAAAACGTAATAAAATCACTCAGGGATACAAACTCAACAGGTTATGATCAAATACCTACAAAAATTATCAAATACATAAGCCCTACTATTAGTCAGGTACTGGTACATTTAATAAACTTGTCGTTATACACGGGAGTGTTTCCTGAAAAATTGAAAATAACAGTTATTAAACCAATACTTAAAAAAGGTAATAAAAAACTTATTGATAATTACAGACCGATAGCCTTATTGCCCATTTTAGCGAAAATTTACGAAAAGCTCATGCATAAGCGATTAATAAATTTTATCGATAAGTTCCGAGTTTTGAAACATGAACAACATGGATTCCAAAAAAATAAATCGACAACCACGGCGGCATTTAACTTAATTAACCTAGTTACTAAAAATATTGACCAGAAAATCCCGAGCACTGTTGTATTTTTTGACATGTCAAAAGCCTTTGACTTTTTATCGCATGAGCTACTACTAAAAAAATGTGACAAATATGGAATACGCGGTAAAGCAAATGCGTGGTTAAAAAGTTACCTTACAAACAGATCGCAATTTGTAGAAATAACTGTGGACAACCCAAATCAAAACGGTGAAATGAAATTTAAATCCGAATTGGGTTACAATTGTACAGGCGTTCCACAGGGTAGTATTTTGGGTCCCCCACTTTTCCTGTTATATATCAATGACCTGACAGAAGTAACTGACTATCCTTGCATACTCTTTGCAGATTGTAGGGTCTTTACACCTTTTAATGATGATAGTTTTGAGTCATACGCAGGAATACGTAATAATAAGATATATTGATTGATAATTAATTGAATGATAATGAGTGCACGCGATTTGAATGATATTTGTGTACTAAAGTATAGACTACGCGTAGCAAGTAAAGTGCTGACACAATGATGTCAAATTTGTACGTGTTTACACTGTACACAGATGATGTGTCCGTAATCATCCCTAAAACTAAAGAAAACTATAATGAAGAAATAAATAGTACCGTAAGCAAAATTATATCTTGGATGGAAAAGAATAATCTTAAACCTAACATAGATAAAACCAAATATGTACAATTTCTTATAAAAACTGGAATAAAATTAATCTAAACATTACTTATAAAGATAAACAGATACAACAATCAGATAGTATGACTTTTCTTGGGATAGTTCTAGATGGGAAGTGTTCCTGGATTGGTCATATTGATATGATATGTGGAAAACTCAGCAAGTTTGCTTATGCTCTATGGTATTTATCTAACCTATCAAGTAGACAAGCCACATTACAGGCTTATTATGCATATGTTGGTTCAATACTGCGTTATGGTATACTGGTATGGGGAAACTCGGTGCATCTCGGAAGAGCCTTCATCGCACAAAAGAGGTGTATACGTGCGATTTGTAATGTAGACCCACTAACATCCTGTAAACCACTGTTTAAGAAACTTAGAATACTTACATTAACTGGTATTTATATTGAGGAATTATGTAAATTTACCAAATCTCATCCTGAGATGTTTGAAAAACTGGGAGATAAATGCAAATTCAAAACTAGATTTCCTAATAGGTTGATTAATCCTAAAATTAAAACGGAACTATATAGGCGAAGTTGTTACCCTATGTCCATTAAAATTTATAACAAGATTCCAGACTAAATTAAGGAACTTCCTATGGTCCGCTTCAAAAGGGCTTTACGCAGATGGTTGATTGAGAATCCCTTTTATACTATATAAGAATTCCTCCAGTTCAAATTTAATTAATCTAATATCTAATTTATTTTACCTTTAATTAATTAAAATAATATCAACAAAAATTTGCATGTCATAATATTATGATTAAATATGTTAAGCTACTATTATAATTATGATTGTAAGAACTTTGTAACCATATTTATTTGCAAATAAATCTTTGACTTTGACTTTGACTTTGTATGCTTTCACTTGCAGTTGGTACCTAATGTACCAAAGAGACTTGTGGCATTGCCACGTTGAATGGCAATGCCACCATCTTCTGGCAAAAGTAAAACCACGCCAGGTCACAGGAAGCGTCAACTGAACCTTTCTAAATTTCTTTGATAAGCCTCAAGGGTGCGTGGTACGAGATTTTTGACCCCAAATGGCTCAAAAATATGCGAGGTTCAGTGAGGTTACTATATTTACGTGCTTCATCTTCGACCACATCATCGCTTACCATTAGATGAGATGGTGGTCAAAACTCAAGCCTATAACCAATAAAAATAAAGTTTTCTAAAGCTAAAGTTCGTCAAAAACTTAGTACCTATTTCTGCAATTGCATAAATACTTACATCAATATTAGCTGACCCGACAAACGTTGTTTAGCAGAATAAATTATTTCAAGTGAATAAAATCGCCCACGATCTACCAAATATACTAGGAAAAATTCATAAAAATTGGTCAAGCCGTTTCGGAGGAGCTCGAAAACAAACACCGTGACACGAGATTTTTATATATTAGACTATCTATGCTATGCTAAGCTATGCTAGCGTAGGAGTTGATTTATCCCTTTTGTAAATCCCAATCCGTGAGATAAAAAGTATAAATGCGTAATACATAATTCCCTTTATCCTTTCACAATCAAAACAAAATCTGAATCCATTGCTTCATAATTATGATTAAAATATCGTCTTTTCGCCAATTGAAGTAAAATACGCAACGGGACTAAAACATTAGTGTTTTACATTCTTTGCGGGACATGTCAAACTGAATGAATTTAACAACATTTTAAATTTATTCTCAACAAAAAACCCCGTACGGAAGTAGTAGTAACGCTTGCAATAAATATGTAAACGAGTAAAAAATCTTCAGAATATTTTAATAGTGTCACGAATAGAAATAATAAGCTTTTAAGTACTTATTTGACAAAATACTAGCAGTTCCGGAAACTTGTATGAAATATTATCTACTTAGGACTTAGTTTTATTTTATTTTTTTAGGGAAGAAGGTAAATATTATGTAGGTACTCACTAGCTTTTGCCCGCGGCTTCGCCCGCGTTAATTTACACTTTTTCAATAATTCTCCGTAAGCTTTTTTGCCGGCATCATCACAAAAAACTTTCATCGCCTATTTTTACCCCCTTTAGGGTAAAAGTTTTACAATCTTTGAATCGAGCTTTAAAAATTACGTAATTTCTATACGAACTTTCATCACCTATTTCAACACCTTACAGCCCTTTTTTCACATTAAAAAGTAGCCTATGTCCTTTCTCAGGCTCAGTAGTTTAGGCGTGATTGCGTAACACACAGACAGACAAAGTTACTTTCGCATTTATAATATTAGTAAGGATTATAATAACTGGCTGACTGTTGCAATGTCTCCCAAAACACAAGCTCTAGCTTAGTTTGGGAATCAGTAACTTTAGATTATCATTTTGAATGAGCCATTTCACTTGAATGAAGAATGAACAATTTTAAACAAAGAAATTTTTAAAAGAGAACAATTTTATTTAATGAATTGCCTATATTTGCGGGTTTCCTTCGATTTCCCTGGGATCCCATAAACAGATTTTGACTTAGTCATTATGAGACCACCTCAGAAGAAAACGATTTCGAAAAAAAAAAGATGTTTACGGATATGTTCGGCAATTGTGGACCGATTTTCAAGAAAAAATTATTAAGGTTGCTAGCATTGTTAGTAGAATTCATATTACTTACATGTTTACACATCTCCTTCAACTAAGCTAAATATAATAAAATAATAATAAAATACTCAATAAAGTCAATATAGAAACACATTTACACATTAACAAAAAATAAACACTCAAATTCAAAATAAATATAATAGAAATTAATAAATTAAAATACGACAAATTAGACAAAATACACTTAAAAAGTAATTATTTAATGTATGTGAATGACGCTCTGTGAGTCGTCATAATATGCTTGTCTTGAGTGGGTTCAAGACAATAGTTTAATGAGTGGGGTTAGAACCCGCGACATCTCGATCACAAGTCCGACAACTTAGCCATTAGGCTATTGACGCTGTTCGAAATTCAATTCCATCCTGTGATTTAGACACTTAGATATTTGTGCCCGAGAATCATTATCATCATCTCATGTTGCTGAGCTGATGATGGAATCAAAGAAAAATCATCGGAAACCCTCGACTTTAAGAGCGTTTACAACGTTTTATATATCCTACTATCTAAAGCAATTCAGATATTCATGTCTGATAGTGGTCATCTCACAGTGCTGAGCTGATGATGGAAGTAATAACACCCGAAACTGTCTAAAAGAGTTATCTCCTAAAGTATTGATCCGATTTAGATGGGGTTTTCACTGTTGAAATCCTTATTTTGTAGGGTAAGATTAAGTGTTTAATTTAAGGAGGTAGGCAATGGGACTCTTCATGAACTAAGAGCATAAAATCCGTGTTCGGTTAACGTATTGTTCACGAGCAGATGTAAGGTGTTCCCTTATTTTCTTAAAACAAAGTAATCGAAGCCGTTCCAAACAAACGAAAATACTACTGTACTGCACTAAAAAAAATTTAGCAAAAAATAGAACCGACTTCCATATCAAAACACTATAAAGCCAAAAATAACTTTAATTTCGGAAGGCGGTGTCAAAAACGAAAATATATACAAAACCAAAGACACCGCCTTCCGAAATTATAGTTATTTTTGGCTTTATAGTGTTTTGATATGGAAGTCGGTTCTATTTTTTGCAAAAATTTTTTTTTCACGCTTTTTATTGGGTTGGTTTGTAATTTATCTAGTTACAAAAGCCATAATGTCAACAAATTATCACCTTTTACAAAATATTGCTTTTCCCTGTGCATAGCCGTTAATTTTTGAGGAGTTCTCCTGATATTTGACCATCAGCTCTACATCACCATATGTATTGTGACGAGCATAAAGTGTTTAACATCCGTACTCAAGTAATCGAATCGCAATCCACGAAATACTTATTATTGAGGAGTTTCAGTGGCCATCTGTGGTCTTCATCATCAGTTCCACTTTCTCAAATGGTACTTTTCGGAAGCAACTGCTCAAGGTACTATAAGAAATACCCAAAACGCTATAGGTGTGCCTATAATAGTTGAAGAGTTCCCTCGATTTCTCCAGGATTCCATCATCAGATCCTGATTTAGTAACAATGGGACCAACTAGAAAGTATACCCATTCAAACGCAAAAATAATTTTTCAAATCGGTCCAGCCGTCTCCGAGTTATGAGGTAACATACATTAAAAAAAAAAGTTCAAGACGAATTGTAAACCTCCTTTTTTGATGTCGGTAAAAAAGCGAAAAATACTCATTGGATGGGATTGATCACCTCGCGCGATGTTCAGGAAAGTTTGTCGGGGCCCACTAGGGGGCCGTTGCCTGCCAGGATTGCAGATTTGTTTTGAAGAGCAAATATGGAACGCGGGGTTTTAGTCATTAAAAACTGACATACCCTCCCGCTTCACTCAGATCGGGAGATAATCTTACCATCATTTAAAAAAAATATGGTACATACGTAGCCTAACTATTCGTTAGCTTGGCACCGACTTCTACGAGGTATGCAGTCCTAGACCTAATAATAAACGAAATAAGATATCTAATGATTAATTTATTTTTCCCTGATACAGCCAGAAGGCGTCGCGGTAGACTAAACGGTACGGTAGCTAAACTAACGACAAGTGGTTTACTAACTGGAACTACCTGGCAATCATGGGGAGAGGTCTGTGCCCAGCTGTTACTGTTAGCGTGGGATGATGCAGGCTAACAGTAACAGTGCAATAGTGTTTTTGTGTTTTGAAATCGATTCCATTTAATGTTAAAAGTTTTTTATAACATTAAGTGGGGATTTCTAACGTCCCTACTTATTAATTACGTACAGCGTCACTGTTGCTCGTGTCTTCATTCGCACAATCTTTTTTATATATATTTTTATGCCCTATCACAGTCCCATAGGTGCCGATTTTTATAAGAATTGCCTAGTTCATCCCTGAGTCATCAACTATCCCCATGACACTTTTTATCAAAATCAGTTTAAAAATGTTCAGTCCTAGCCTTCTAGGACATACCATCCATCCGTAACAGGCCCGGTAGGTGGATTACAGATTACTGCACATAGGTAACCTCTCATAGAATGGTGACCTTTGACCCAGCAGTTGAAACGTTTTGTTGTAATTATATATATTTATGTATAATGTCTTTGTTTTTTAACGATATGAGGCTACTGAGGTTACGACTTCAGCAGACAGCAGATCCTTACGGATGTCTTCGGTTCTGTGTAGAACAGACACAGCGCAGTGAGACCTGATCTTCACAGACATAAATATAGTTTGGTTTAGCCCATACAGTTTTTATCACGTCAAACCACTATTAGGAATACTTAAATGTATATTTGTTTACCATCTTTAGACGGTGAAATGTGTTTTTGCACAGAATTTAATATAATATGGTGTCTTTTATTGGAGGAACTTATGACTGAATAATAATTGGTTTACTCGAGGTTTCGAAGGAGTGCTTTGGTATTTGTACAATGATAACTTTGTATCATGAATGCAGTCACCTTTCTCCGGATCAACAATAACTCCTAAGCCCACTCCAAACTCACGCCGAGAACCCCCGAGAACACCCGAGAAGCGTGAATGTGATCGCTTTCTTGCCATCTCTTTCTCGCGCTCCCCTGTTCTTCGATCGGTGTCGGTATTTTTGCCTGCTTCAAAGTGTTTCTCGGGCGAGAAAAGAGAACAGTATTAGGTAGTTGGAAAAAGACTGAGCATATTATGATGATTATACTTACCTATCGAGCAAATGCAGTCCTACGCAGATAACTTCAGACTTTCCGGAAATCCACACACTCCGAAATTATCTTCACTTAGTACTTCATTGCACTTTATGAAACTTTTAAACACAGTTATCTTAAAAAATACCAATTCAACCTTTGCTTTTGTTAATATTAAGCACAAAATCGGTTTCAATTTCGACAGGAAGCAAATATATGTGCGGAATGTAGAGATCACAGCTTTATAATGCCTGCCTAAACCCGTAAGAAAACAGCGTGAATCTACGTTTGGATTTTCTGTATGTTCTAAGATCGTATCTTTTTGGCAGTGTCCGTATAAGTACCAACTGTTTCTATAAGCCTATACGCACCGCTTCGCGAGGTCGCGATACGAAGATTGGGTGTGAAATGGGCTTTCAGCTTTGTGTCCTAACACTTATAACTGCGTTTCTATGTAAAGTTAAATGGTAATATTATCGCGGTATGGACCTCTAAAATTCTGTAATTTATGTATGTTATAAGTGTGGCACTTCCTGAAATGGTCATGGTCATGGATCTGAAATCTAATCACACCCTGATGTATTCGGTAATTACTTAATTAGTCTCTAAATATTAGTATTTGTCGGTTCGTAGTTTAGAAGATATATGGGGTATCTTCTAAGTCAAAAGGATTCTGGTATATGGCGATTAATTTCGACTAAATCTAGGCGAAAACATATCTCTGCTAAGCTTTAGAACTCGAGATACAGATTTGGACAACCAATTATCCCCTATATATTTTAAACTCCGAACCGACAATAATAAAATAAATAAAATAAAAATGAAAAAGCCTTTTATTTCTTCCAGAAAATGCTAGTTTACAAGTAATGTAGTGTTGTTAGTATCAAGAAAGATTTTTTGTAGTTTAATATTTAATGGATAGTAGTTTCTGTTTTAAATAAAGAATTTTGGATATGTTTTTATCGTAGTTATAGTATATACTATATCTATATATCTGCAGGTAAAGGCCTCCTCCAAATTGAGCCAGTTTTCTCTGGATTGTGCTGTTTGTGTCTAATTTGGACCCGTTATGCGTTTGATTTCGTCCTCCCATCAGATGGTCGGTCTCCCTTTATTTCTTTTGCCCACTGGCCCCCTCCATTCTGTAACTCTTTTTGTCCACCTTTAATCTTGGAGGTGTGCTATGTGTCCGGCCTAAGAGCTTGTGCTAAGCCGTCTGTTGCTTTTGTGATGTTGCGTATTTTTGTATGCCTTATTTTATTTATTATTTTTAAGTTTAGCATACTCCGCTCCATTCCTCACTGGCACGTTATAATTACTGACAGCCCTAAATCTATCTTTAATTTCTGTCCATCCAAAAACCTTTGGATGGACAGAAATTACAGACAACCGTCTGTAAGAGATTGCCCTGTGCGATAAGACCGCCCATTGTACACTAATTTTATTATTTGTATCCTTAAGTGTAGGTATTGTAAGGTGTACAATAAAGTATGTAATAAATAAATAATTTTATTTTTAATATTTTTGTTAAACTTCCATGTCTGACAAACATAGGCATCAGGCATGGTTTAAGGCAAGAATTCATAACCTTTGTCTTCAGTTTGCTTGGCATGTTGCTTTTAAATAGTATTTATTCCATGTTAACTGGGCTCTGCGCTCAATCTCTTGGTAGTTGTTTAGTCTGTCGAAGCTTATTATAACTAGGTACACTGAAAAAAGATTGATTTTTTTTGACTAAATTCCGCGTAAATTTTATCAAATCCGCGGGTTATATAGGTCCTACACACGAAATTGTTGATTTTACCAAATAGAACTGGTTGATTATATAAATCAACAAATTGGATTTTGTTAAATTCACTCTTGCTATAGTAAAATTAACTATGAAAAGGGTTGACTATGGCAGTTCATTACTCAACCTACGCTACTTTAGTACATTCAACAATTCTTTTTTTTTCAGTGTAAATCAGTGTATTGGAGAGGCTCGTTGTCAACGTGTATTTGTACTTTGGTGTTGTTGGTCACTACCATAGTTTACCATAGAGGTTCATCTCTAGCCCGGCGAGCTTGTTAGCTTTGTTTAGTGACTCTACCATGTAATGTAGTTCTTTACCTTTCTATGATATCAGCATCAGCACCAAGTCATCGGCAAAACGTAGGTGGTTTAAATACTTATTTTTTACATTTATTCCGCATTCATTCCGACCGACAATGCCTATCTGAAAATTGGCGAATAAATTAACGATTAAATCTTGGAGTTATGAGATTTGAAATCCAGGCTGTGGCCAAGTCCGAAAGTGTCACACTTGTATTATATTAACAGTCCTCCTGACCGATTTCGGGCACGGCGGCCAATTTCAGCGAAGATTAGTTATCTGCGCAGGAGATATTATAGTGCACAAGTATATGAGCTGATAAAGGTGCTTCCTCTACCTACTCTTATAGTCTGATGTGATGGCAATCCGACACGACCGGAGAGTAATTTGGCGCCGGACCAACGGCTTATCGTGCTTTTATGAACTCCGGGATACTAATACTGAAAAATTTCTTATAGAAAAACTTACCAATGTTGCACTGTTTGCCCGACCCGGATGTGGCACCCAGGACAGACCTGCCGTCGCGCTTCTGACCACGAAACAACGAAGCAGTCAATGTTAAATTACACAGGCCGACAAAATTTTTAACCAGAAACCAGACTGTATATTTCCGAAGGTTTTCGATGCGCTGAATCCGAATCTGGCCTCAGAATCGCTCTATCACGTCAGGTTTCTGAGATATCCTAACCTAAAAGTGCAAAAAGTACCGTTTTTGCCCGATTTTAAGGTTATATAGAATCAAGAATTATTTTTTCTAAAAAAAATAAAGGTTACCATATTAAAGAACAAGTCTTCCTCTTTCAAATGCCGTTGAGTTTGCTCAATTTTTTTTTGCTGAGATATCGTGTTTTGAAGTTCTCATCTTTGTAAATTTTCGTATACCTGAAAATCAATTGAGATCATAGACGTGATAAAGTTGATTACTCATTTTCTGCAAATAAGTCTCATTTTTCTTAAAATTTACCGATTAATAAACAAATACAAAGCTTTTCTAAAAAAATTTTTTTCTAAAAGAAATAAAGGTTACCATATTAAAGAACAAGTCTTCCTCTTTCAAATGCCGTTGAGTTTGCTCAATTTTTTTTTGCTGAGATATCGTGTTTTGAAGTTCTCATCTTTGTAAATTTTCGTATACCTGAAAATCAATTGAGATCATAGACGTGATACAGTTGATTACTCATTTTCTGCAAATAAGTCTCATTTTTCTTAAAATTTACCGATTAATAAACAAAACCGAAAAATGGTAGGAGTGGATTTCCTTGTGATGTGCGCAATCTAATCATTTAAAAAAAAAACTGGTCAAGTGCGTGTCGGGCCACGCGCAGTGTAGGGTTCCGTAGTTTTTATAACGGCCAAGTGCGTGTCGTATTCGCTGACTTATCGTTTCGTACCATGCTCTAACTAAAAGCCAAACATGACTACCTAACTAATTTGACTTCCTATACAAATCCTCACCTGATCCGATAATTTTGCACGGAAAGTTTTCGTTTTTTTAGAGATTTGTATAAAACTTGTCATAGCCGGTGTTTTGAATTTAAATACAGGACACTACACTACTCAATAGTCACAAAAAAATAAAATTGGGGAAGTAGTTTGCTGGGAGAGCTTTGTGTTTGATATTATATAGAAAAATAATAAATAAATAAAAACATATTAATTTGAATTCACTCTAAAAACGGGCCCACATAGGGCGATGGTAACTGAAGAAGGAATTATAAAATCCAACTTCACAAGGGAAGTTTGAAAAAATATGATCTATTTGAGTACCACCGCGTGTAGAGGGAAGTGGTTGTAATAAAGACTGGTAACCAGCGCCACGTATTAATTTGAAAACTGCAGTGTTGTCGTTACGGAGATAGTCTTCATTAAAATCTCCAAATATTATGCAAGGACTGTTATGCGATAGTAAATTACTTACAAAACCTACTGCGCGACTGTTGGGACACTTGCATGATCTATAAAAAGCTATAATCTTCACTGCATTTATTTCGAAAATTACTGCTTCACAGTGGTCACCTCCAGCAATGTCAATGTAATACCGTGGCTTGCTATATTCAATATAATTTTTTGCCCATGCAGGCATGCACACACACCAAAACCTGGGTTTGAACTAGACTGTTTAGGGCCATTTGTTCTAATTATTTCCTTAAAATTAGTTGTCACCAAATTAGAATTTGATGAAGGGATCCCATGGAAATCGAGGGAAACCCTCAAATTTTAAAGGCAATCGTATAGCGATTTTGGTATTTCTTATAGTAAATTGTGCATTTGTTCTTAGTTCCATTTGGTGAAGCGGAACTGATGAAGAAGATCACAGAAGGCCACCGGAACTACTCAATACTGCATTTATTTCGAAAATTACTGCTTCACAGTGGTCACCTCCAGCAATGTCAATGTAATACCGTGGCTTGCTATATTCAATATAATTTTTTGCCCATGCAGGCATGCACACACACCAAAACCTGGGTTTGAACTAGACTGTTTAGGGCCATTTGTTCTAATTATTTCCTTAAAATTAGTTGTCACCAAATTAGAATTTGATGAAGGGATCCCATGGAAATCGAAGGAAACCCTCAAATTTAAAAGGCAATCGTATAGCCATTTTGGTATTTCTTATAGTAAATTGTGCATTTGTTCTTAGTTCCATTTGGTGAAGCGGAACTGATGAAGAAGATCACAGAAGGCCACCGGAACTACTCAATAATAAGTATTTCACGGGTTGCGATTCGATTACTTTAAAATGGTTGCTAAGCAATTTATGGTCGTCACAATGCGAATGGTGAAATGGAGCTGATGGTGAAATACCAGGAGAAACACCCCTACTTCGGGAAAAGCAATATTTTGTATAAGGCGATGAGCAAGTTAACATTAGGCTATTGTAACTTAGATAAATTATAAACAGACCCACTAAAAAGCGAGAAATAAAAACTTTTGAACAAAAAAACCGGCTTCCAACAAAACACTACAATATGAAAAATAACTTTAATTTCGGAAGTCGGTGGCAAAAAACTAAAATACAGATCCAAAGACACCAT
The DNA here is from genome assembly GCA_943138885.2 of Tholera decimalis. NCBI lineage: Eukaryota > Metazoa > Arthropoda > Insecta > Lepidoptera > Noctuidae > Tholera > Tholera decimalis. Next base: position 21,948,458 of record OW964576.2, on the reverse strand, counting down.
CTTCTGAAATTAAAGTTATTTTTCACATTGTAGATACCTAGTGGTTTTTTGGAAGTCGGTTTTTTTTTATTATTTTTTTTTATACAACTTATTTAAATATGAAACTAGCGCGATACAACTGACGCTTAGCGCCATCTATTGACATTTCTATGGAGTTGTTCGAAATTTTCGATTCAAATACAATTGGTCGACTATTACTCGTAAACTTGTAAAGCCCACTTATGTGTAATAGTTTTCCTTTAAACTTTGTTATATATAGGTACTACTGCCGGAGAGAAGACTAGAGGGGGGAGGGACACTTGACTCTAACGAAAATTGGTACTTTAAAGCTTGATAAGTCACGAACGGTTTACTTAATCAAAAAAACGGTCTTCCCAAACCCCTAATATTTAGCCTATATATAATATAGCCTAATATAACCTATCCAACGATATCCCACACTATGGGAAGGACGAAAAAAAAATTATCATCCCACTTTACATGTAGGGAAGGTACTTACCCTAAATATTTTATTTCAAAATTTTATTTTACCACTTTTTCGACGTCATTAACATGTATACTCATGCCAAATTACAACTTTCTACTACCAATGGTTTTTGAGATAAACCGCGGAGAGACAGACAGACAGACAGACGGACATGGCGAAACTAAAGGGTTCCTTGTTGACTACGGAACCCTAAAAATGAGTCATGAACTCGTTGTTCCCAGGGATAGTTTGGCTAGCCTGCGCGTGGCTTGGTAGGGGTGGTTTCTAGGGATTACATGGGCTTACAGCAGGTAGGTTAGCTAGTCGGCGAGATAGCTTACAATATGGTGTGAGATTGAATTTCAAGAAAAAGGAGACTCATATCAAGAAAAATACGCGACTAAACTCGCTTTCTACAGGGTCGGGTGGGTTAGCCTGGTTGAGTTTTAGTAGAGGTGGTTTTTAGGGATAAGGATGGGGGTTTGCTGAGTTTGGAGAGTACTAGATTAGTTCGCTTGTGGTGTGAGAATTAAAGAATAATAAGACTTATTTCAAAAAAATATGCGACTTAACTCGCTTTACCCAGGGTTATGTGGGTTAATTTGCTTGAGGTTTGGTAGGGGTCGTGTCTAGTGGCCAGGGGGTAGATGGGGGTAGCTAGATGTGGGTTGGTAGTTTAAGGGATTCAGTGAGTTGGCCCACTTATGGTGAGACATAATTTTAAGAAAAATAAGACTCATTTGAAGAAAATGAGTAATCGACTGTATCACGTCTATGATCTCAATTGATTTTCATGTAAGTATATGAAAATTCACAAACATGAAAACTTCAAAATGCGACAAAAATTTTTAGGTTAGGATATCTCAGAAACCTGACGTGATAGAGTGATTCTGAGGCATATTTTATTGTCAGTGACCCTCCCTAAAATTCCAGGCTGCGGCCGTACCTGGTCCTATACCTACCTACATTAGCAAATTGGTAGCAAGTCTATTACAATCTTACTGCTAGAACTCAGGCCTGCTCTCTATGACAGAGAATACGCCGTAAACCACCAAACGAGCACAGTGCGTGTAAGTGGATGTCGCATCGGATTTTTCGGATTCTAGGATATGCTGGATTCCTCAAAATTAATTTTTCGTCACCATTTTGAGAGAAATAACGTTTCTTTAAATTCTTCATAAAGACTCTTGATCAACCCTTAAACTATCAATTCTTGAGTTAGGCCACTTTCGTTCTAAGAGTGCGTACGCGCACATGTACGCGTACGTAACACACGTCTGTTATGTCAGTAACCAAAACAAGGGATCATTTGTTTTTTCTTGTGGTCGAAATACTTTGCATATCCTCCGCCAAGGGATCGGTGGGAAGTCTGCCAGACTATTGCTGACAAAAATACCCTATATAAGGTTTGTAGCCTTTTTTTAAGTTTGGGAAATCATGCAATAACTGCCTTCCGATCTTAGCGAAGCAGGAGGGTGTGTCAGACTTTTACTGACTAAAAACCCATCGGTGTTCAGTCATTTGTCCTTCGAGTTCCGATGCCGCGGTAGCTCTTTCGAACAGCTCCGCAACTCTGACAGGCAACGGCGGCGCCTTAGTGGTCCCCTACAATTTTGCTGACACACTTTGAGGCGCGTGTGGAACACTCGGCGCTGTCTACACGGCTCGGCTATTGCTCGCAGCCCGCAGGCCCACGCTTACGGCGGCCGGGAGTCAACCTGCAACTCCCGACGTCCGAAAGTTTTTAAGCTATCATAGGCACTAGCAGTATCATTCGAACTTCAAACGAGATATTTACCATGTGTATTTATTGTTTCGAGTTTCATCCGTGATCAACAACACCAACAACAAATACACATTATTTGACAACAGTACCGAATTATCGTAAACTTTAAACAACAAATACACATGATAACCCGTTTTAAGTTCTGATAATTCCACCAAGCCACAGTTAAGGAGTGGAATTCCTGCCGGAGTCTGTTTCCGGATAGCTATAACCTGGGAGTCTTTAAGTCAAGAGTGAATAGGTTACTTTTAGGTAAGCGTGCTACATCTTCGACCACATCATCACTTACTATCAGGTGAGATGGTGGTTAAACGCGAACCTATAGTCAATAAAAAAAAGCTATAACCTGGGGGTCTTTCAGTCAAGAGTGAACAGGTTCTTTTTAGTTCGAATTAGCCCGCTCTTGACCTCGATCACACCTGATGGTAAGTGTAAGATGAGGTCTACGATCGAACGAGCGAGCCCAGATGCCTGTTCACTGTTGCTTTAAACGCTGACGGGTCATATGTGGCACGGAAGCCGGCAGAGTTTCACACCATGGCTATGCGCACAATAAATGTTGAGCAGAAGCGCTTAGTACGACAAGACGGTATATCGACCAAGTGTAGATAGTGTCCTGCAGTAAGTCTGGTAGCCCGGTAGTAGAAGGGGGATGAAGGGATTAGGTTACTTCCAGTTAAGAGCTTTCCACCATAGCTTACCATCAGGTGATGGTAGTTAAACGCGAGCCTATCAACTATAAAATAAACTGGTTGGCCCTGAAACTTCAGGTATAACTTAATACCTATAACCGTGCTAACTTCTCTTCCGAGTTGAAAGTGTGCTTTAACCTTTATTCATAGAAAAATTCTAAAAGGTAGGTAAATAAAAGTCGTATTGTATCAGACTAAACACTTTTATTTTTTGACGAGTCGTTTTCGTTTGCGCAGCCAAAAGTTACAATTCACCTCCTTTGTGCCGACAGCTTTGTGGCGATATAACAATTATTACGATACATACTGTACAAAAAATATAACTTAGAAGGATTTGTTATAGTTGAATAAATTATATATTAAAATTTTTTTTTTTTGTAAAGATGTTTAGCAATGTGGGTAGAATTCACATTCCTAGCAATCTTGTTAACCCCGCCAACTAAGTTGCTTGCATTAGGCTATGACGCTAATCATAAAGAACTATGCAATTACCTGTATGTCTTTCAGCTCTAGATTTTAAGTAATCTGTTGATGAAGTCCTACAATATCATTATTTTTGCATATTTCATGACTTTGTATAAAGTGACCCATTAAGAAAGTGAAAAATTTTCAATAAATATGCTAAGTACAAGTCATACTCTCTTCAATGCATTTTGAGTCATCTCTCCATGTATTCCCATCACTGAAATATAGATGTTTTAAATTATGATGGTACTACCCACATCACTCAAAATTATTTGTTTTCTTGTTTTGTCAAAGCATCATTTCTAATGTTAATTTTAAGATTACCCTCACTGGTAAATAATATTGTTATAACCTAGTTTTAATTTCCCTTCAAGTGAATATGTAATTCTTTTGAGAAAAATAAGAAAAAAATATGTTTAACCGTATCTTTGCAACAATAACGATTTAGGAATTCCTTTAGACAAAGCTGTCAACATTTTAAACTTCCATATTTCCGTAACGGGAAACCATAGACACTTAAGACACTACAATTGATTAGCAATCTGTGGAAGCGATCGAGAAAAAAATATTTATTAACAATTCTTAAAAATACTAAAATAAGGTTGTATATCTTTCTAACATTATATATTATATTATACACAGTTGTTGGAAGAAAAAACTAATAGGCCGTGCGCGCACTGCGTTGCGTTTTGGAAACGCAAAATCTGTGAAGTATGGAGTGTCATAGAAGTGCGCGCACTGCGGTGGAATAAACGCGTGCGGTAGTCACCGGTGGCCCCGGTCATTCTACCGGTGCGGTAGAACTACCGCAATTGCGGCCACCGAAAGGCAGTACGCGCACGGCCATATGTTCATCAAAACAAAAGTTCACAAATTTAAACTCAAAACTAATTAGCATAAAGACATTTTTGAGCAATACACGAGTTTAGATTTTTTTCATCATTATCTATATCAGCAAACCTATATTCGCCGATGATTTCGACATAGATGTACTACACACACAATTCAGACGATTAAGTTTTAAACCAATGTACACAGAGTGGTTTTTGCATAACATTAGAGAAATGTGTATCTACTTTAAGAATAAAACAAAAATGACACGTTTTACTTAGTTGTTTTTAATTTATATTTCATAATTACCATCAGCTAAGGCTCAATTTACACCGCCGCGGACTGGAATGGAAGCGACTTATTGCAACGAAATTGTACACAGCATAATGATTTCTTTTTTATTGAAAATAGGTTCGCGTTTGACTACTATCTTACCTGATGGTAAGTGATGATGTGATCGAAGATGAAGCACGCTTACCTAAAAGTAACCTATTCACTCTGGACTTAAAGACTCCTAGGTTGTAGCTGTCGGGAAACACAGACTCCGGCAGGGAATTCCACTCCTTAGACGTACGCACAATGAAGGTCTTCCCAAAACGTTTTGTGCGTATGGGTGGGATGTCCACCATGTAACGATGGCGCTTCGCTGTTTGTCTCGTAGTCCGATGATGGAACGGGCTTGGCGGAATTAGATTATTTAATTCCATCGCACACTCCCCGAAATGTAACCGATAGAAAACCGATAGACTTGCAACTTGTCGTTGGTGTTCAAGGCTCTGGAGCTTTGACTCGACCAGTGCTTTATGTCAATTGTATAACATAGAAACTAAAAGTCGCTTCCATTCCATTCCACGGCGGTGTAAATTGAGCCTTAGCCTTTTCCAACTATGTCGGAGTCGGCTTCCAGTCAGATGAGCACTAGTGATTTACATGGAGTAACACACTATGTATCTGACCTCCACAACCCAATAGCTGTGTAACACGACATCCGTTGACAAGACTGGTATCAGATTTTCTGGCTTCTGACTGTACGTAACGACTGCCAGACATGTACACATGACCCGAAGAGCTACCCGAAACTGTCAAATTTTCCCAATCAACCTTGAACCTAATTTCTTTAACAATAAAGTTGAAAATCTATTAAAGTAATTTAACAGATTGCTGTAGCTTGATGTGCTGGCATCTGTACAAATGACAGCCGGGACTAACGGGTCAATAAGCGTTCCAAAGCGCGGCGAATTTCGGGTATGCTATGCTAGCCTGACAAACATTGCTTAAAGGTCGTAGCACACATATCAACTCGGAAAGGGATCGTCACCGTATCAACTCGAGCCGTAAAACATACGTAAAGAAAGACTCTGTACACGCGTACTTGAAGGACGGCAACGTCGCAATTTATTTATGAATGCGTACGCATGTACAGAGTGTTTATTTTACGTATCAATTTAACATTTTTAGTGAATATTTTAATATTAAAAAAAAAACATTTAGTTTTCGAATGGTAATATTTTTTTTAGCATGTATGGATGCTATACTATTGCGGGTTAACGGGAACGCCCTCTGTTAGTTAACATACTGTATTTTTATTTTTTATTGTCTTTATGTTATATTTTTTGGTAGGTAAACACAATGAATGGTAGCTTTAGCGTTATGCCAGTCAGTTTATTGGAAACAAACAATAAATATTATATATGCTACTATTAACTTCACGTTGCGACTATATGTACAAACTTCACTAACTCTGGAGCGGATACCACGTATTTTGTACCTGTGAACAGAAACAAAAATTTTTTTTTTTTTTGTATCAGTCAGTACATAATAATAAAAAAGCTTGGCTTTTCAACTTTTTGAATCGTTGGGTATATCTCAAAAAACCGGTCAAGTGCGTGTCGGGCCACGCGCAGTGTAGGGTTCCGTAGTTTTTATAACAGCCAAGTGCGTGTCGTATTCGCTGACTGACCGTTTCGTACCATGCTCTAACTAAAAGCCAAACATGACTACCTAACTAATTTGACTTCCTATACAAATCCTCACCTGATCCGACAATTTTGCATGGAAAGTTTTAATTTTTTTTAGAGATTTGTATAAAACTTGTCATAGCCGGTGTATTGAATTTAAATACAGGACACGGCTACACTACTCAATCGTCACAAGAAACTAGCGCGATACAACTGACGCTTAGCGCCATCTATCGACATTTCTATGGTGTTGTTCGAAATTTTCGAGTCAAATACAATTGGTCGACTATTACTCGTAAACTTGTAAAGCCCACTTATGTGTGATAGTTTTCCTTTAAACTTCGTTATATATAGGTACTACTGCCGTGACATTTGAATTTCTAACTACAACCGTTTAGTTGGTAGAAGGGGGGGATACTTGACTCTAACGAAAATTGGTACTTTAAAGTTTGATAAGTCACGAACGGTTTACTTAATCAAAAAACGGTCTTACCAAACTCCTAATATTTTGAAAGACCTATCCAACGATATCCCACACTATAGGAAGAACGAAAAAAAAAATTATCATCCCACTTTACATGTATGGGAGGTACCCTAAATAATTGTTTTTTTCAAAATTTTATTTCACCACTTTTCGGCGTCTTTAACGTGTATACTCATGCCAAATTACAACTTTCTAGTACCAATAGTTTTTGAGCTAAACCGCGGACAGACAGACAGACAGACAGACGGACATGGCGAAACTATAAGGGTTCCTTGTTGACTAAAGAACCCTAAAAACGAGAGCTCTTAGGAAATCAGTTTTCCGATATTTTTTATAGATGTGATCTACAATTTTTGTTTGGGCTAATTTTATGATAAAGCTTGTTGTTTTGCTGAAAATCGCGAAAAACCTGTTTTTGTGAGCTTTGAACCCCAGCACATTTTTTTTTAGGTGTCGGATCGATGAGGACTATTTAGATTTCATTTATGATGGTGTTTTGAACAAACTACCAATTTTCAGACAGGTGCGAATTTTAGTACCCTCGGATGTCTAAATTGACCGTACTATATACAATCCATTCTTAAGCATTAATTATTCAATACATACAGTCAACAAAGATTAACAATAATTACTATCATTACAGGGTAAACAATGCGATTTTTATTACCTACAATAAGTTCACATCTTGGTAATATCTTGGTATCTTCGTAATAAAAAAAAATTAAAAAAAATCGCATTGTTTTTTTGTGACGTCAACATATTTACATTTTAAACGTTGAAAACTTATATATTATCATATTCTCAAGTACAGTGGTACCCAACTGGTAAGGCGCGTCGTGGATCTTCGTTCGCGCAGAAAAGAAAGTATGGCCCCGAAGATTAAAGAAAGAATGCTTAACTTACTACCAACCTTAGATCACTACTATAAGGTTCATAATACTCTGCAGCTGTTAGTTCCGTCTCATTCACGCGTCACTCGTCGCGCGCTAACATGGCGGCAGCTGCCGACCAATAGCGGTAATGGAAAAAGAAGCGCGGTGCGTGAAGCGTGCCGATTGGTCAATAGAATTTCCCGTGCTTTGAAAATTATTTTTTTGTGCTACATCGGTAAGCCGTATCAGTTGGGTACTACTGTACGTCACTATTTATGATTATTGAAATAATGATACTCATTTCACAAAACTATACATATAAAAGCGAAATACCACTCACTGATTAATCACGAAATCTCAGAAACTACAAGTTGTAGGGCTCTCAAATTTTGCATGAGGGTTCCTTTTAGTACGTAGATGCTCGCTAAGACGGTATTTTGCGAAATTCCCACGGGATCGAGATTTACACGGGAAAAACTTCCCACGCGAGTCGCGTACAACTGCTAGTAGGTTATAAATAACACTTCAATACCGTGCAAATGCATGATTATGATAACTTACGCCTAGAGGAAGTTGGCTCCCACGCCGAACTGCAAGCCAGGTGTATGTATATCGTGTGGCAGTGCTCGCAAAGGCACGGCGTAGTTGAGCTCAAGACGAGCGGCGCGGCCTAAGCGAACACACACTCCCGCGCCGCAAGATACGCGCGCCATACGTAGCGCCTCTAACGATGCCAGCCCGGTACCCTCTGTGGATACACATTACATCCATTACTACATATTTTACCCGCTTGATGCACTTTTTCTTCTTAGTCGTATCACTTTTGCCTTGGTCGTGGTGAACATGTAGCAAATGCTGGAGTGGCGGATGTAGCTCGCCTCACAATGTCCCGCCATCTTTCCTCATTTTGGTGTACTCATGCAAAGGCCTGCCAAACATGGTTTTTAATTGGTCGGCCCAACGCATCGGCGATCGTCTATGCGGTCTGGTGACCTCTATCTTGCCTTGGACGACGAAACGTTCTATGGAGTCGTTGTTACGCCTTGAAATGTCTCTGATGAACTTAAGCCTATCTAAAAACGTGCCAAAAGGCTCATTGGCAACGAGGGACTCGTCAAGTCAAAGCTCCAGAGCCTTGAACATCGGCGACGTGTTGCCTAGCCTATGTGCGATGGAATTGCACAATCTCATCCCACCAAGCCCGTTCCATAATCGGATTACAAGACGAACGGCGATGCGCCATCGTTACACGGTAGACTTCCCACCCATATGCACAAAACATTTTACAGTACAGTTAAGGAGTGGAATTCCCTACTACAGTTCTCGCAGTCCTACATAATGTGGTCGAACGTGCAGTACGTACCTAGAAGTAATTACCTCTAGACGTAAAGACCCCCAGGTTATAGCTATCAGGAAACACAGACTCCGGCAGTGACCACTCCTTAGCTGTACGCACAAAGAAATGATTCTTAAATCCTTGGTAAGATTTGGCCTAAGTATAAGTAGTGATCAAAACCAGTTAAGTGATATTGGAACACTTAGATGGGTTGAGATCTACTTTATTAGCCCGACAATACTTTAAAAGCCGACATAAAGGTGGTTTGAAGTGCCATCATATACAAAAACCTCCTTTCTATGACTTTTTATTAATATATATTTGGTACTAGCTGACCCGCCACGACTTCGGTCGCGTAGTATCGGTTGGGTAGGGGTAGGCCCCTACCAAACCGATACTACTACCCCTATCCTACCGATACCCTACCCATACCTTACTCTACCCCTACCCTACCCCTACCCTTGAGACCTTTCCTACTATTTTTTTTTTCATAAGAACCTTCTCCTGACAAAACCAAACAACAAAAAAAGAATCAGCCAATTCGGTCCAGCCGTTTTCGTGTTTTGCGCTTAGCAACACATTAAGCGATTCATTTTTATTATATAGATGTATTATGATAAATATGTATGTAAGTTTATTTTAGTTATATATGTATGTATATACTTGAAAAAAAACTTATATTTTTTATGCACCCGCCATGTTATCTCTTCACCACCTATGGTTGACTGGTAGAGAATTCCTATAGCAATAAGTCCGCCTTTGTACATTTTTAAAGTTTTAATAAATTAATAAATTTATTGTCATCGGAAAAGCATGATTATTTGGTTGAATGGAGACAGATCAATGTAATTTACATAGTTTAAACATAAGAAAGGACCGAAAAGCGACGATTTTGTGCGTATGGATGGGATGTCCACCATGTAACGATGGCGCATCACCGTTTGTCTTGTAGTCCGATGATGGAACATTTAATGATTTTCCCTGAAAAAGATGTACTTACCTGGCATGGCAAGGCAACCCGCGTTGAGGAACAGATGGGAGCGGAATAAAGCGCCCAGACCAGAGCGAGCGCCCTGGAATGGTAGTGGAGCGAACACGTGCAGTCCACCCGCCCAGTATACCTGTCGGGGACATATCATGTGTAAATTAAATAATTAACTTCAATGTATATTAGGGTCACAGCACACATATCAACTCAGGAGTGGATCTTCACCGCCTCGCCTTTCCCCTTGGCATCAAACAGGCGTCCACGTAACGTAACTACGTAACGTAAGCGGATCTGAAGCTCCGGTACGTCGACTCGGCTAGGCGGCACTAGTTCAATCATTTTGAATCCGAACGTTAAGTGTGTTAACTATGAGTTTCTCCCTATTCATCGTTATTTTTTGATAAAATCGAACCTAACAATTCCATCAAACACGCGCGTAACACGACTGGACCTTGTGAATGCCAATAAAAGCACGTTCGGCAACGCAGACCGCGGGAGGGGCGTGGACGAAGAGACGTAAACTAGGCTACGGAGAGCCGTAAGCTAGGGTACGGAGAGCCGTAAGCTAGGGTACGGAGAGCCGTAAGCTAGGCTACAGAGAGCCGTAAGCTAGGGTACGGAGAACTGTAAGTGCAACGCACCGCGGTTCGTGAGCTTGTCCCGAGGCGAGGCGATTACGTTACGATTCCGATTAGTGTGCGTTGCAGTAGGGAGTTTCATACAAATAATACTGAACGGCTCGAGTTGATACGGTGACGATCCCTTTCCGAGTTGATATGTGTGCTACGACCTTTAGTAAACTAGCAGTTGCGCCAGGCTTCGCTTATTAAATAAATTAACCTTCTTTTGCAGTCGGATAAAAAGTAGCCATAAACGAATTTATTAAATGTATATTTTTATATATTTCGCGGGATTACCATTAAACAGCCTGCCCCCGTACCATTCAGACCTAAAACCCGTAGGAACACAGGAATACAAGGGCATGTTGCAAAAAGTAAAAAATATTATCATGATCTATTCGTTTTATTTTTCACGTCCCTTCATAATCACATAATTACTTTTTGTTAATTTCACACAAAAGTATTAAATAAATTGTTTACATGGTTATTCGATGTTATTCCCGAATCGATTAATTTAATATAATAAAATAACATTACAATTTCGTAGTCGTCGTTATCTTACAACACTGAAACTATCAGTCAACTGCATCGAATTTAAAGTCCTGGTATATAATATTAGTATAGATGTATGCAACTCACCCGTCCGCCGGTGGCCTGTCCGTCGTTGTGGGGCCCCACGCCCCTCTGCTGGAAGCCTCGCAGCGTAGTGGGGCCCCCCAAGTAGAAGTGGTCGGGGAGCTCCGTTCCAAATACATCATGCAGCACTCCCATCGCGCCTGTTAGTTGCAACACCTGCAAACACACACATGTATACAACGTGGATAAAAGCATCATTTAGAGTGAACAGGCATCTTCTGGGCTCGCTCGTTCGATCGTAGACCTCATCTTACACTTACCATGAGGTTTGGTCTAGGTCAAAAACGAGCTCATTCGTTATAAAATACATGCGAGAGGCATTAAATGAAACAAAACATATACTATGTATAATTAGAACTCACAACGGGATTTTTTTTCAATTTTTTTGGGGAAAACAAACAGTTAGGTACATATTATTCGTAACAAAAAGTACGAACATATAAGACAAGAAGAAAAGTGTAAGGATACTGTATATATAACTACTGTATATATACGTAAGCAAATAAATAAATATAGGGTTATACAAATGTTGAAAGGCGAGCAGACAGCTCACTGTCCGGTAAGGACCAGACTCAGGTCGGCGGCGCCGAGTATTCCACGCGCGACGCAAAGATACGTCAGTAATAGTGACAGGACCCCATAGGGCCATTGCTTGCCGGGGTTGCGGAAATGTTCTAACGAAATACTGGGGGCCCCAGAACGCAAGGGCAGCTGAAGGATGAGTAAGGGAGGTGGGTTTTGAGTCGCTTCTACTCCACCAGGAGCGGGAGAAGTCATTCGATAAGTTTCCCACCCGGAAAAAAATGGTTTATACGTTACGTTCAAACAAGAATAACTCTTAAAGTATTAAACATACAGTTGTATAATAGCTTAGCTCAAAATCTAACGTTCTAGTATAAAAATGAAAAGGGGGTGTGTTTGCAGTAATTTACAACAATTTTTTGATTTGAAAATTTTGTCGATCACTTTTTTCGAAGTTTTGAAAGTTATTAATAAATAAAATTAAAATAACTAAATTACAGTAAATAAATAAATTATACAGCATTGTTGCCTTTCGCATAAGCCCAGCCTATTTTTATCTCAGTAAGACCAAAATTTTAGCTAAAACAAAAACAAAATGGCTGCCACATAGCAGGGAAGTGGATTAGACCCAAGTTTAGAGTGTATTTGTACTTTAATACAATTGTTATTTAAGTATTTAGAACATCGTTAATCCATGTCCGGACCCATTGTATATTAAGCGTTAAGCCGGTTCTGTAGCCTTTTATAATAGAGGAAGAGTTATATTATTGCTGTTGTAACCTTATGTATCGCATATATAAAGTGAATTACTAGCGTGTTACTGTTTCAAGTTCTTTTTTTTATTACGGATGAGCCCGCTCTTGACCTCGGTCTCGCCTGATGGTAAGCGATAGATGAGGTCTACGATGTGACGAGCGAGCCCAGAAGATGCCTATTTACTCGTGCTTTAAAGGCTGAAAGGTCATAAGTGGCAGGGAACACAGAAGCCGGCAGAGAATTCCACAGCTTGGCTGTGCGCACAATAAATGTGGAGGAGAAGCGTTGTAGCGTTGCTACAACGCTACAACGCTTCTTTTAACGCTTCTTTTTCTTCTTGTTAAGCAACGCATACGCTAGTATGCGTTGCTTAACCTTGAAGTTCCAACTTCTTCCACAACAAGAAAGAACATATTAACTATATTAAATTTAGTGCAAATACACATATCACCGTTTAAAGATGGCAAGCAAATATACATTTAATTATTCCTAATAGTCGTTTGATGCGTTAAAAACCATATGGGCTAAACCAAATTATATGATGTTTGTTAAGGTCGGTTTTCGCTGAGCTGTGCCTGTGTTCTTCAACATTCGCGCAGGGCTTCGCTCCTGTGGACTTTATCACAATAAAAACGTAACCTCTTTCTATTGCAGTCGGGTAAAAAGTTGCCTATAGCCTTCCTAAAGCTTAAAGCTACTTCTATACCCAATTTCATCCAAATGCACGCAGTTCTTTCGAAGACTATTGCGTTCAAACAAACTTTTCCGTTTTATAATATTAATATAGATAGTATAGACAGGCTTTCATTTGACCACCATCTCACCTGATGGTAAGCGATGATGTGGTCGAAGATGAATCACGCTTACCTAGAAGTAACCTATTCATTCTCGACTTAAAGACCCTCAGGTTATAGCTATCAGGAAACACAGACTCCGGCAGGGAATTTCACTCCTTAGCGGTACGCACAATGAAAGTATTCTCAAAACGTTTTGTGTGTATGGGTGGGATGTCCACCATGTAACGATGGCGCATCGCCGTTAGCTGTCAAATATTTTAACTTACCACGTCCTCCATGAGGGTAGCATTTGCCTGGGCTTGCAGCTCGGTCTTTAAATTAGCGACCCCGCCGCCCAAACCAGCCACTTCGCTGGTAAACTGAACCCAAGACCCACGGGTCGGGAAAATCGGCTCGTCACGATGGTCCACGCACACTATATGCCGGAGGATCGATTTCATTTGAGGACCTGTGAAAGAGAAACGTGGTGTCAAACAAAGGTTATGGGTCCAGAAACGATTGGAAATTCGTTTGGGAATCTGTGGAAGGAAAACGTTGTGTCAAACTAAGGTTATGGGTCTAGAAACGATTGGTAGATTTTATTTCATGACTTGTTGGAGAGGAACGTTGTGTCAAACTAAGTTTAAATGTCCAGAAACGATTGATTGATTTCATTTGAGGACTTCTTGGAGAAACGTTGTGTCAAACCTAGGTTATGGGTCCAGAACGATTGATAGGTTCCATTTGAGGACCTGTTGAAGAGAAACGTTGTGTTAAACCAAGGTTATCAGTTCAGCGGTTTAGCCGTAAACACGGAACAAATCGACATACAGACTTTCACTTCTATATATTAGTATGGATTTGGTATTAGGTATGAGACTGGTGACTCACCGCTGCTCTCCCTCACTTTGAAGCTGGTAGTCTTGCTGAGCACAGAGGTATCTCTCACCAGACCCTCCCATTGCACGTTGTGACGCGTCTGTAAAACAAATACGATAGCAATGAGCCAAAGCAACTATTTTCCGATACTAAAATATTATTTATTTAAACTTTATGTACAATAGTGGTACAGTCACGGACTATAAATGATGAGCCACTTGCCACCATTCGTATTTTAGCCGTGTAATGCAAATCGGGTTTAATCGGTTATATTCGTACACAGAACAGAGTGACTACCTAAAGTCGACGAATTGCAGGTGTAGAAACCGTAACCTAGCGACAATTGTTTTAGCGTAGCCATAGTAACGTTGGTGTACGGAAAAATTATAGTTGGTATAATTTAGACATCGGAAAAACTCGAAACCACGAGATTATCCGAACGCGTAGCGTCCAAGATGACGTTCACGATAATTATGATTATGTATAAACATAGATAACACCTAACTGCCGCCATCTTGCAAGAAGTTTTATTTGCTATTTCTGCTAAAGAGTTTACGTTTTAGCTATTATAAATGTCATAAAATGTGCTAAGCAAAAAAAACACTATATTATTTGAATAATTATTATATTTTGTATAATAACCCAAGTAACACAGACATGCTGAATAAAGATTGAGTAAGAGCAATCATCTAGAGCATATGCTGAATACTAAGCTGAATAACGTCTGAGTACCGTCTATTCAGCAGTTATTCAAGCAAAAAGGGCCCCAATTTTGAATGCTTAACTCTGAATAACAGCTGAGCAACATCTGAGTAGGAGCTTAATAACGTTTTAATTAGCTTAATAACTTTTGAATAACACACATTGTTTTTATTAAGCTCTTACAACTGAGTTATTCAGCTTAGTCAAATTGGTTATTGTATTCAGAATTTATAGAGCATTTAAATTATTGTTTACATTTTTGCAAACAATATTCATACATATTGTCAAAAAAAATGGAATAAATATTATAATGTCGATGTCGAATGGTGTTGATTTAACATGGCCGGTGAAATTATAAAAGCGGTAAGTAAATTTTAATTTACACGTTAGAGGTCTGCTACATGTTAATTGTTAGTGCGCAAGTAATTTTGTCGTGAATAGTATGTGATTTTTTTTAGTATTTATTACGCGCCGCGTGAATAATCAAGATAACTGATAGTAAATAGTATTTTTATACATACAAACTAGGTCTAACAAAAGTACTTGCGACGAAATAGCTAATACTAGCGATTTTAAACCAACAAAGTAACATGAATTGAGTTGAAAATGTTGTAGTTGTAAGATTAAGCATTTTGGTGATCTCTTAAATTCCTTGTAAGTATAAATTACAAAGATTTTTAATGGCGATCGAAGTTTTGCTTTATAATGCTGAATAAAAGTGCACACATGTCTTGTTACTGAGCTATAACTTGAAAAAGAGTAGTCTCATTGCACTAACTTCTGAATAACAATTAGATAGTTGGCCAAATTTCTACATTACTATGATTTTTTTTTTTTTGATGATGAAAAAGAAATCTATGAACTGATAGTAACTGAATCATACGATATAGGTATCAAATTGTTCGTAAAAATTTTCAATGTTAGGTACGGAAAGACGCGCGGTGCGCGGGTGTGGTGGCGGTGGCGGTGTGAGTGGACAAATGCAATAAACGGCCCGCTCACTCTCACTCTTGCACCCAGTCAAACTCCGCGCTCGCCCCCACCCCCACTCCCGCACCCGCGCGCTCGCTACCACTTCACAGTCGTGCGTCACACCAACTCGACCGACTGCCAATTTGAAATCAGTCAGTTGGTCGCGTTGGTTGCGAGCTTTCGGTGACATTCGCTCACACGTCATGCAAGTCCCTACCAAACGGTAAACAATAAAACTAACGACGCAATAGGCTAAACTTTGCAGTATGTGTTCCGTTTTTTATCGAGGAAATTTATTATGTTGAACCGACATTAGAATACCTACGTATCATTGCATCGTAACGATAATTTACATTCATTTCGTTTCAGGAAAATGTCTTTTAAAATAATTTCAACACGTCGCATGGTAAGGGTCGCACAGAATTGTGTACTGTACCGTCCTTATGGGAGAACAAAGGACAACTTCGATGGCCAAGATATAATGCGGATTTACTAACTAAAGACAGCAGGGTCCAACCTCACTCAGATTGACGGCTTACAATGAGTTGTACTCTAAAACGAAAAAACTATAAAACTTATGAAGAAGCTGAAGAAGAATTATCGAAAATGCTAAACTTAACGGATACTGACACTGATCTTGATCAGATTGAACCTTCATTTTGTAACTGTGATTTGTAGCTGTTGATAAAAAAATTTGTAGGTGAAATAAACGATTAAACTTTTGGACTTAAATTATTTATTTTTAATTAAACTTCGAACTTAGCCTATATATATAGTGTGCAATTAAGATACGAAATACAACTCATTCCTATATTCATTACACACAAACTTGAATTTTACATCTTGAGGAGATAGGCATATTAAGGCGCGTGTTTCAGTTGGCATTTTAGATTTAAATATATTGAAGTAACTTGATTTTACTGGCTGATCAAAAACTTCAGTCAAACCTGAAACTTTGAAAATGTATAAAAATATATTATCATTTTATTTAAGTATTTTCTCAATTTCCATAATGTCATTTTGGTATATACCAGTCAGAAAATTTGATAGGCTTTGCTATTTGATTTTTCTGAGGTACGGAACCCTCTTCATTGCACGACAACCACGCATGCTGGCTGGGACTGGGTTCACTTTTGTTTAAACTATTTTCATTAATCCTTTGATGACCAGAAACACTTGGACAGTTAATACTGATATTTAAATATTCTTCTAACATTTTTTTTTTTTATATATCCGGTTCTCTTATGTTTTTGCCACGACTTTCGATCCATGATATGATCCAAACAACGGAAAAAATAATATCTACGTACAATAATATTTTAATAAAGCTGGTATTAAGCTATGGGCGCTATAATAATACAAATGTGGTCTTTAATTTGAATAAGTTACTTTTAAATTCTCTATTAAACCGAAAAAAGCTTAATAAAAATATAAATAACATAGTTTATTCAGCAGCTGAATAATTAGTAAGACATAGAATCTTATCCAGTTTAAAGATAAAATAAAATCAATTATTCAGTATCAAGCTGTATAATAGAATATTTAACGATATTATTCAGAAAGTGATACTTTATTCAGAAAATAGCTGTATCAAACGCTAATAGCTTAGTACTGCTTTAATAAGAGCAATACAGATTATGGTTATTCAGATAAATGCTGCCGGCGCGGGCTGTTTTTCAGCTTTAAGAAGGGAAGGACAGAAATACAGAATTTATTAAGCATTCAGAATTTTAAGGGTCCGAACTCAATCTAATCCAGCATTTGGCTATTCCCAAAGCTCTTATACAAACTATATTCATCTTTGAACTGTAAAATGTTCTAAATGTGTACTGTTATCTCGCTTACGTGTTACTTGGGAAGAATCAAAACTGTTGGACTGTCTTAATATCTTGTAAATGCTCCCTGGCTGTCTATTACAGCTTGCAGTCGTGATTGCATGGAGCTAACCAGACGAGTGCAAATATCAGTCCCTCGCATGTTCTCCCATACTTCTTGACAATGTTGAGCCAGATCTTCCTTTCTTCGTTCATTACGGTGATCCCATCGCTGCACCATTAAACCCCACAGATTTTCTATGGGATTCAGGTCCGGGGATTTAGGTGGCCATGGAATCACCGTTATGTCTGGATGTGCTTCAAACCAGGTCCTGACAGTCCTTGCTCGATGTATGGCAGAATTATCGTGAACAAAATTAATATTTTCCATTTCGTGCTGTGGATACACAATCCTTACAGACGGAAGCATAAAATCTTCCAAAATCCTTATATAGTTCACGGCATTTGCACGAGGTGATAGTTGAACAAGCTCGCCTACACCTTCGGAGCTCATCCAACCCCACATATTAACAGTTATCCTTCCTGATTCCCTATTTGGTATGACGTTATCTGCATCATACCGTGAACTGTTATATCGTCATAGGTGTAAGCGGCCATGATCGCTTGATTGGAATGACTTCTCATCACAAAAAATAGTTGATGACCAATCGAAATTTAAAAATCGGTGTGCAAAATTTACACGTGCGGTTTTATGAGCGTCTGTCATATCGACTTTGTAGGCAGGAATCCTATGATGCAAATTCATTGAGTGAAGATGCCTTCGGATGGTTCTGGGATTCACATCAAAACGTTCCGCGTAACGCTGCTTTGGTATAAATCCATCAACTTCATATTCGCGGAGCATTTTAGTTCTCTGAGCTTCGCTTAATGCAGAAGGGCGATGGTTGTTTCGGCGACGATCATTTATATGTCCTTCTTCGGCGTATCGTCTTACCCACAAAGAAACGGTGTTTCGCTAAAAAAAATAACAACTTTCAAGTTAATGGACTTAGATAATTACCTTTTTAAAAAAATTCAAAAACATATAGAATGAGTGAATAAGCTCACCGTCAAGTGCAGATTTCTCGAAATTGCACGAATGCTCAGACCCTGCTGATGCATTGTTATGATTCTATAGCGAATTTCTTCAGAAATTGCAGCTGGCATTTTCGCGTTAATAACTACGGCTACGATTCACCAAAATTCGAAATTTTCGTCTCCAAATCTTTTCTGGCATCGACATTTCAATTGTCACTCTGTCTTCGGATAGGATTTCAGAAATAAAGAGTATTTAATGAGGACTATTTCAAAGGAGGTCAGTATCAAATAGATGGGATACACGTAAGCACCGTTGTATGGATTTATCATTGACAACTTATAAAGTCATTTTTCAACCTCTATGGATAAGACTATTTCCGATTATTAGTATTTTGTCATTTTGTTTCCGAGCATTCGGTTTGAGTTCGTGTTTAATCGTGTAATCTCGTGAATGTATAAAACTGCAAAATTTGAAATCTTGAAAGTGGCTTATCAATTATAGTCCGTGACTGTACATAGGCGGATTTAATACAATACAATCTTTTTATTTCGTACCATAAATCCATAAAATGTTAGTAACTTATACCTAGTAGCTTATTATCTAGTGTTAGTACCCATCAACCTCCGCACAAACTGCTTCTTAAAGGGAGAGGACACACTCTCACTCATCATTCTCAGGATGCTGTTACGACTGTCCCTTAATGCAACAAGGCATTCTCTACCAGTCAACCTTTGGGTCAAAAAGACCACAATGTGGTAGATGTACAAGTAAATAAAATGTCATAAATTATCTAAAGAGTATACACATAATATATATAATAATACAATACATAATTATATACGCTAAAATAATAAACTAATAACTACGTTTGTATAAGAATACTGGACTCGATTGAGCGCAGAGCCAAAAAGCTTATAGGTGACGAGGCGCTAGTCGGCAAGCTTCACAGCCTGACTCATCGGCAAAACGTTGCTTGCCTGTCGGTCTTCTACAGATTGTACTTCGGGGAGTGTGCGCAGGAGCTCCATGATCTGATCCCTCCATCTCCCTTTCACTACCGGTCTACCAGACGCACTGCTAGGTACCATCCTCACTTGGTCGATATACCGTCTTGTCGCACCAAGCGCTTTTCTTCCACATTTATTATACGTACAGCCAAGCTGTGGAACTCTGCCGGCTTCTGTGTTCACTTATGACCTTTCAGCCTTTAAAGCAAGAGTGAATAGGCATCTAGTGGTCGCAAGCGTGACTGTTGAGCATGAGGGGCAAAAAGTGATATTGGGTTTTTTCTACAATAAGAAATTTCTCAGTAGTAGCTCGGAGTTTGGAAGTTAGCGGTGTGATACCTCCATGACTCGGAAAACATGTTAAGGCGTTGGTCCGGGCTATCATTTGGGCATCTTGGACAGTCGTGACAGAGAGTCAGAAAATATGGCACTGGTCTGACCAAGGGGCATCGTGTTACCTAGATTACGAAAATCTACTATATTCTTATTTATAAGTACAAAAACAGAAATATTTGGATTAAAAAAAAAATTAAGGGTGGTATTCAACTCGTTATATATTCACGTAAAGATCTTAAAATCCACATATAGAGATTTACAGGCACTAATTATAAGTTAAGTGAAAATTATAAAAAAATTACCAGTTTCTGATTTTTTCCTTTGTATTCACCTAATTACCTATCTGCATGCCAAATTTGAACTTCCTAGGTCATCAGAAACTGGGTTATAGTTTTGATCTACAGGTCAGTCATAAAAATGACGATTTTTGGACGTTAATATCTAAATAACCGTTTGAGATATGTTTATAAAATTTGGAACACATATGTATCTCGCCAGTCTCAATATATGAGCCAAATTTGAAAAGTTGAGGTGAAATAGTTTTTGAGTTATGAGGGGCTCAAAAGTGGCTCCAAATGGTTTGTGTAATATTACACACGGTGAGCCGCGCGCCAGAACTTGGCTTGACACGCTCCCGTGTGTCTAGATACTGGGTTGTGGAGGTCAGACAGGCAGTCGCTACATGTAAAACACTAGTACTCAGCTGTATCCAGTTAGACTGGAATCCTACCCAACATAGTTGGAAAAAAGCTAAGCATATGATAGACTCGCGTTTGACCACCAAATAAGCGATAATGTGGTCGAAGATGAAGCACGCTTGCCTAGAAGTAACCTATTCACTCTTGACTTAAAGACCCCCAGGTTATAGCTATCAGGAAACAAAGACTCAGGCAGGAAATTCCAGACCTTAGCTGTACGCACAATGAAAGTATTCCCAAAACATTTTGTGCGTATTGATGGGATGTCAACAATGTAACGATGGCGCATCGCCGTTTGTCTTGTAGTCCGATGATGGAACGGGCTTGATGAAATGAAGAATGTTAACTAATTCTGAATATTGGCTCTCCATATTCTCTGTCAAAAATAAAAAATACAAGTGAAGGAATTACTTCAATACGTCAATTAGTTTCTGATTTATAGAAAAAAAACGTGCGACGCGGACTCGTACTCGATGCGTGTGACGGTGTGACGTCATCTCACAACACTCGCTAAGTCCGCTCGCGCTCTCAGCACGGTGTCGTCTTACGTTTCAATAGAAATTATAAATACTTTCAAGAACGTCCAATCCAAATACTAGAAAATCATGTGTTGTGCCTAAATGTACAAATACAACCATCAATGGCGGCTTGCTACTAAGCGGAGCGTTGTAAATTGACGTCACATGCGGTCACGTGACTGTTAGCGGGACTCGATATTTATCGTAAGTTTAAATGCCTGTAAAATCAAAACTAATAGGTATTTTTGACTACAACAAAAACTAGTGTATTTCTATATACATACAAGCTTTACTGTAACATAATCAACCGATTTGGTATACCTATTAACATTCTTCATTAGATTTTGCTATTCCATTGCACACTCCCCGAAATGTAACCGATAGAAAACAGATACACTTGCAACACGTCGCCTATGTTCAAGGCCCTGGAGCTGTCGCTGAGCTGCCGGAGTCTGTGTTTCCTGATAGCTATAACCTGGGAGTCTTTAAGTCAAGAGTGAATAGGTTACTTCTAGGTAAGCGTGCTTCATCTTCGACCACATCATCGCTTACCATCAGGTGAGATGTTGGTCAAACGCTTGCCTACCAACAATTTAAAAAAAAAAGTTCAACTCACCGCCGGCGATGTTTTGAAGGCAATATCGAGAAGCAATCCACGGTCTAACAGACGGTAGCCAGACCACGGGTATTCGTGATTCTGCTGGTAAATGGACGCCGCCAATCTGACAACAACAGCCATTGTTATTATATTAATACTAATATGTATACTTTAGGTTATGGGTCTCTGACCTGAAAATAAATAATATAAGTAAATAAATAAAATATTTATTCTAAATCATAAGGTAAATAATAAATACAATTTCGCTTACATCTACATTACGTTCACACGTGTCATGTGCCTGATCTAGGTAATCCTGTGTTTCTGGAGAGAACAGAAAAGAAAAAACATATTTTATATAAATGTGATAATTTTATTTTTACATTACCACATTTATATAAAATAAACTATATAATATATAGTCATAAGAATTTGCAAATTGGTTATTAAATAACACTTTTACACGTCATTCTTTTTGTAAATTTAAACTAGATGAGGCCGGTAAGTGACTACTGAGAAGAAACACCGAAACAAACTCAGGGGTCCGTCTCTTTTTATTTATTTAAACTTTATGTACAATAGTCTTACATGGGCGGACTTAATGCAGCAAGGCATTCTCTACCAGTCAACCATTGGGTTGAAAAAAAAAAATTTTTTAAGTCCACATTTTAAGTCCACGGATAAATTATATGGGAACCTTGTAGGTTTCAGTCAGAGGCGATCTTTTGAAGAAAGTTGTTCACAGATTTGAGTGAGACTGTCCATACGGGTTCCCTACGTGTATTCGAAAGTTGTTAATTCGATTTTTATTATATCGAACACGGTATGTCGATAATTCAGTTGTACGATGTTTTATTACATCGATGCTTTATTAGTGCGATGTAACGTTTGTGCGAAAACAAAACACCCTACAGCGATTGCTCATTAGTTCGACAGTATGTCGGTTCGAAACGCCTACTGTTTGCCGTGACATTTTATTAATAATCTTATTTTGCATTATAGACGTAAAAGAAATACATTATAAATACCATACATATCTTCACGTCTTTTTTCCTAAAATTAGGAAGACAGGTAACTAATTCACCACGTTTAGCTGTGGCATGGGCCAAAGATAACGTAGATAATATCAGTGACCGGTTGCTAGTCAATCGCCTGATACCCTCAAAAGCCAAAACCTCAATCGTCTATTTCAATATGTACGGAAAAGAATGCAACTGAGGCACTCTAAGGTTTTTTTTAATCCTCACCCAGTACGGACGCAAAAACGTCATGTTTTTGCTTTCGTACTGCTCCCGTTTGCTAATACCAAAATAAATTAAAAACAACTAAAATACTCATCTAAATGTTTTATTTTAATAAAATATCATACAACAAAAAGATATAAACTTGGATATAATCAGCATAGAAAAAAAAAATAATTAAAAAACAATAAGTTAATAAAAAAACAATGATTATATTACTATACATATTATATTTTCTATGTACTGTTACATTTTCATGTAACACACACATTTAGAAAAAAAAATCACGAAAATGTAAAAAAGAAAATGACATAATAATATTGTGATTACAATTCTATGTGATTTAGAAATGGCTCTTAAAAAAGGAAGAAGTTCCATATTATTGCGATTTGCACAAATCTTTGCAATAGAATCAGATACTCTTTTCTTTTTTTTTCTTGGGCGGAATCTTATCAACGCTAGCCTGTGCTTTTTCAACAGCGTGATTTGTGCTTATTTGCTCTTTGATAAGGCTCCGGATCGTCGCATATAAGCCATGGCGGTTATTGTTTTGTAAGTAATTCCACCGTCTATGCCAAGCCTCTACATTATTCTGGATCCTTGGCAGGCCGAGTTCAGTTATTCTGTGTATGGACCACGACATAAAACTATTATGGTAACTCTCAAAACGTAATCACAAAGTACCCAAAACTTTTAAATAATTAAGTAGATTTATTAATAATTATTTAGATACATACTCATTCATAATACATATAAACGTAAATAGTTTTATTTTTAATAAATTTTCTTCTTTTCCATTTTATTTTATTTTTTTATGTATAAATAGTTGTAGGTATAATTTAGATTAGCAATGTATATGTCTTATAATTCCCAGCAAATAAATGTATATGATTTATATTAAATTTAAGTTATTTAGGTTTAGGTAGAATAAGATTATTTTAATATAATTCATTAATGTATCTTGATGTAAATAATGAACTAGGAATTTTAACACCCATTGGCATTGCCCCGCCCACTGTAACACCAAAATGTAATTTGTTGTAGTGTCTATTAAAGAGGTATCTACACATTATTAACTATCTACACATTTATTTTTTTAATAATTATAAGGAATGTATTTTATTAACGTCTTGCAAAATAAGATTATTAATAAAATGTCAAGGCAAACAGTAGGCGTTTCGAACCGACATACTGTCGAACTAATGAGCAATCGCTGTAGGGTGTTTTGTTTTCGCACAAACGTTACATCGCACTAATAAAGCATCGATGTAATAAAACATCGTACAACTGAATTATCGACATACCGTGTTCGATATAATAAAAATCGAATTAACAACTTTCGAATACACGTAGGGAACCCTGTCCATACAGTGCAAGCATTTGTCAGATGACGTATAGCTCAACTTAGAACAAGGAGCTTAATGTAGTCAGTTAGTCATCTTAGGTAATGTTTTAAGGTATAAATAAAAAATTCTTAGTCCCTTATTCCTTAATCCTACATTTAAATAAAATACTTTACTTATATGTTCATTCTTATTCTACTTCTCATTTCAGAGAGTACATACAACTGAACACACGGGCCGCGAACAAATTTTTAAATTAAGATGATTAAATTGAGATGTCGATGTTTGTTGATTAATCCCAAATGAACACAAACGGGTGAAGACACTGGCTCTTGTAACACAGGTACTACCTAGCATAGGAGTCAGAGCCATAATTCGAAATGTAAATACTTTTTGTATCAATAAAACATTATTATTTATTATTATATAATCTTGTACTGTCCACACAAAGATGTTAGCTTAAAAACTTATAAAGACAAAGATATTTATTCACAGGATATGCATAATGTTTTTAAAATCATAGTTAGATCAGGACATACCCGCCGCTTTATGCGGCATTTGAATAATTGCATTTGAATTTACTATTGGTAATTGAAAGACAAACACCCACTTCACAATCAAAGTTTATTATAAGACAGAAAGAGAAATATTCAGTCTAAAGTCAGAATTTTAATTCGATTCCAGATTTGACATTAGCTACTGTCATTTTGTGAAATAATGATACCACATATAATAGTGTAGTGATGAACACAAAAATCGAAAAACAATCAGTGTGTGTGCCATCAGTGTGCCAATTAAAAACTAAATTATTGATTTTTATTTAAATAAATACATAATTATTCATAATAATTATTTATTAATTAGTAATCGCTGCTCTATTTTATAAAAAGTTAATATTTTTGTTTTTATATTAAAAACAAAACTTATAATAAAAGAGCCTAGATAGTTTTCAGTATTGGCAACCCGTGCGCGCTCGTGCAGCTATCGCCATTTTGTTTATCGTGTCATGTCATTCGGCTTCATTCTCCCAGTCTGACTGCACGAATATCTTATTTCATTGCGAATCGATATTTTGTTATTTTGTTGGTTTTTTGTTAAAGTTTTGTTACGTTGTGTTTGTTGTTACGTTTATAGTTTTTTGTGAACTTTAGAGTGAATCTATTTGTTTTGGTTTTCCATCAAAATGGATTCTCAGCCAAGTACATCACAAAAACGTGGATGTTTTCCTGTCCCCAAGAAAAAAACGTCCACGAAAAGCTTTCACTATTACTGAAAAAGTAATGATCCGCAACGCCTACAAATACGTGAAAATGAAATTTCTGCGCAATTGGAGGCCTTTGAAGTTGTGGAAGAAAATGAATGTAGGTATGAGCAAAGTTGCTGACATATTGGGAATAACCTCACGCTCTGTTTGTAACGTTTTGAAGGAAGTAAATAAAGGTGCGCCGCCAACTCCTCCTAAAAAAACTGGACCAAAGCGAAGTTTCAAAGATAAAATTGATGAATTTACATTCTCTGCAATACGAAGAATTGTTCATCAGTTCTTTTACCGAAATGAACCTCCAACCATTGCAAAGGTTAGTCAATCAGTCAGACAGTATTATTTTATACCTACATCTTTTATATACAACGTGCAGTTTTGAACCTGCAAAATATTTCAGGAGGTTGTTATGAGACTCGTAAATAATCATATAACAATAGGATACCAAGTCAATAATCAATAATACTTTTTCTTTTCGATTTTTCAATTTTATTGTTTTTCAGAATAACACTCTTAATAACCCTCTTCAAAAAAACAGAATCACCCATTGCGATGTATCGCGCGTCATGTCACTGTGTGCGTGTGAAACGAACGCGGCACGTACGACGTACGTTAAACTAAAATGAAGGTCGTTGCTATGGTTACGGGGGGCCCCGCGATGCTCGTCATAGCGCCTACCTTAGATGTAGTTCGAATTTGAAAATCACAATGTACCTACATTATTGTTTTAAATTTCGCTAAATAATAACTCATTTTTAAGCATCATTAGTTCTCAGTTCCCAACTATGTTAGGGTCGGCATTCAGTTTAACTGTATGCAGCTCACTAATTTCATCTTTAGCACCGATACTCCTTTTGTCAGTCTAAGTAATCACAATCCAAATTCCACTGCACATCGTCACGCGATGTTGCGAAAAAATAATAACTAAAAACAATTTTATAAAATATTTCCCGATCATATCTAAACAATAATAAAATTATAAAATAATTATAATGTAAGTTCTCATTACCCGATTATATTTCTTTGTACCTAACTAAAGTATTACATGTAAGTTTATTTGTCACAACAGTGAATTGCAAAACTTACTGTAAAGCGTAAAATTAAATTAAAACAAAAATGTACACGATAAATCTTAAAATAAATTGTTCTCTAGATTTTTATGTTCATATTTTAATATCATCTTTGGTTTTATATTGAATCGATCTAAGCGACTATTTTACGTAGGGTGTGCGTCTGTTTGTCGTAAAGTAGTCTCTCAACAACTCATTCAACAAATACGTGAACAATCTCCCATAATTTCACGAGTACGTTCACATTTGTGCCTGCAAGAGCTCAGAACGATAGGACTAGCGAAACTTATACACTGATAGCTTACATAATATAACTTTGCTTACACTACAATTGACTCGTCACTTAGTCACAATTATACACGGCAAGTATTCATTACGTCAGAATTCAAGTTTACAAATTCATAGTCAGCTCAAATGAAATATACAAACACTTGGACAAAAACAAGAATAACAAAACGTATCGATAGAAAACAATAGTTCATTCACATGATTGCTCTGAACAAAACACAGATTATAGATTCTATATTAAATTGTATATAAATATGTACAAACAACTATTAACTATACAGAACTAAGGCAAATGCTTCGAGGAACCACAAAAACACATAATTATTTAAACAATTGATTAGCTAGTACCGTTTGTTCAACTATAGCGCAGTTATAACAAAAATATTGCGTGAAATATGGCCTCCAACTACACTAAGATACAAAACATCCAAAAGTAATAGATTCAATAGAAATTGTACCAGAGAGGTACTACACACAAAACATTACAATCTTTTACTGTTACTTAAAAATTAATATTTCTCTCGTACTTTGTGACATTTGTCAGGCATTACTTCAATAAATCACAAATTCTCGTCACGTTCGCATGAATAGAAAAACGATTGTAACTTTGCGTATTGCCATCAATATGCCTATACCCAAAATATTTAAATTAAATTCGTTTGGCAATGAGAAAGTTTGCATAACACACTCCAAATCAAATTGCATGATGTATAAAAACTGTCATACCCAAATGTCATTGTAATAAAAAAATAAAGTTTAATATTAACTTGTCCAATTTTGTTGAATTATAAAATTAAGAAAGTAAAGATTAAAAGTGGTACAGTCGACTTATATATTTTACAAAATCCATTTGGAACCTGTCATGCAAGCCATCTATGCAAAATGTAATTCATAAAATTCAATAAATAGTGCATTATTGGAGAGAAAATTTAAAAATAAAACGCTCTATTTATATTCATCCATAAACCGTTTGCACATGTGCACTACATGGAGTGCCAGTGAATCACGTAGGGCGACTGCGTATCAGACGTCAACAAACCAGTTACTTGATAATACGATACCCATTTGTTAGACTAATTGTCTGACTTTCTGGCTTTTGACTACCCGTACCAACGACCATACGGCAGAGCTGTAAGGTCGTTGACCCGTACCGACCCGTGTGGTACCTAACGACCGTCCGAGAGCTACAAATCAATTCGAACCAAAGGCTTTAATTAAGTGCTTACCGAAACACGGGATTTCAATTATGTCCTAGATAAATTTAAAAAGTACTTACATCATTATGAATTAAAAAAATAACACAATGGTACTTGCTCAGTTGCGAACCCGCAACCTCATGCATGAGAGGAGAAAGCCTTAACCACTGGGCTATTACGATAAATAATAATAGTAGAAAGTAGATACAACTGCGCCAAAAAAGATCACGTTGGCGTCGTTAGTTACCTATCAGCTGATGAATAAAATGATAGGCGAAGATAAATAAACCTTACAAAGCACGTAAGCAGTTTCCGTTGCACAATTGTGAAACTACGATAGCGAGTACGTGCGGGGGTTTAGGTAGGCATCTAATAATAATAATAATAATAATAAGGCATGGCACTCGGCGCAGTCGGCGCGCTATGTAGGTAAATAGCCCCAAGGACGGTTTTTATTTGTAGATTAAATTGGTTGATTTAAGATTTTCCTTCCTAGTTTTTAACGGGCTGAGGACCGACAGAAATACATCAAGATAATTTGTGCTAGTTAAGTAGGTACCCATGTGTTAGGGATTTTAGGTGATTCA
The DNA here is from genome assembly GCA_943138885.2 of Tholera decimalis. Lineage (NCBI taxonomy): Eukaryota > Metazoa > Arthropoda > Insecta > Lepidoptera > Noctuidae > Tholera > Tholera decimalis. The sequence continues at coordinate 21,919,721 of OW964576.2, read as the reverse complement.
TTTTGTCTGATAGGTATTTTTGGCGTAGTTAAAAAAATTAAATCAGCTTATTTACACTAATCAAGTTGATTTAGCTAACATCGTATTTACAAATTATTGTCTATGTACAAATAAATAAATAAATTACCTACTTATGTTACCTGGAGATATTGTTCAAAGTTTCCACCGTCACACTCCAGGCACAGTCTAGCACGACGTTGCTGATTTTCCTTCAGCTTACGTAACACAAACACATTCGTTTTTATTGTGTCGAAAGCACTGATCACTTTTGCACGTAGTTGGGTAACACTGGTGATTTCGTCTGTGTACACCAATCTTTTAACGTCTCCCCACAGATAAAAGTCCTGGTGGAGATCCTGTACCTTGCGGTAATGAAAAGGATGCTGCATTTCTTTGTGCAGTAGCCGCCACACTGTGGAGTGGTGCACTTCAAACCATCGACCAGCCTCCCGCGTGCTTGCACGTGGCTCTCGCCGGAAGAATTTCAGGATATCTTCCTGCAAGGCGACAGGCAGGCCTTCGTTGCCGCGACCTTCAGCATGCTGGGGAACGTCGAACTGCCGATGATCGCGCAGTCTCTGCGTAGCAGCCAGCATTACCCTGTGTGAGGGACGTTGCCGATTGGGGAATAACTCCGCGAACATTTCGATGGCTCCAGATACATTGTCTCCACTGATGGCATACAAGCGGACCATCTCCACCAACTCTACATTGGAGTATTGGTCCGTCATTTTTACAACTAGGTAGTAGGTACCTATCCCGACCGTCAATCGAAGGCGCACTTGAGGGGCGGAATTTGCAAGCGTATGCACATACCGGCGTCATCAAATACACTAATAAATTGACCCGATTCATGCGTTTGCGATGGCCGCGGGGGCGTGGCGGGGGAGAGGGAGCGGGCGGTGGTTGGTGCTTTGGATTTATGAAAGAAATGTCGGTTGCGTTTGTTTGTGTGTGTGAAAGCGCAGTTTAAGGACACGTACACATTGGTCGCGTTTTAAAAAGGGGAGTTCACACTTACCGATTTCCGTAAATAAGAATAAAATGAAAAAAAAATACCTGCCCATTTTATTGTTGATTCGGGTCGAGAATCACTAACATAATTACCTCCTAAAATGTTTTGCAGATCCAAAACTGCACCTTGTATAAGTAATGATTCCAAGCTATTATAAAATTTACTATTTTAGATTTTACAAGTGATGAACGATGATTCAGAAATGCCCAAGATTTCCAAAGACACCCTCAGAAAAATTTTGAAGCATCTTAATTTTAAATTTGTTGCACGGTCACGCAAGAGCACACTTATTGATCGAAATGATATAATAACATGGCGCCAGCGTTACTTGCGATCTATATTTCAGTTTCGACGAAAAGGGAGACATATATATTATCAAGATGAAACTTGGGTTAACGCAGGTAAGGTTAACATTTATACACAAAATGAATTTATATACATTTTACATTAAATTTAATAGTAATATTGAATGTACTATATTTATTTTAAGGTCATACTGTAAAAAAAACTCATCTCAATCATCTCGACAGACGTTTTTGGACGGACTGACCACTGGATTAAAAAATCCATCTGGAAAAGGCAAACGTCTCATAATTAGCCATATAGGTAGTGAAGAAGGCTTCCTGGAAGAGGGGCTCATGATTTTTAAAGCAAAGAAAAATTGTGAAGATTACCATGATGAGATGAATGCAGTTTGTTTTGAGGAGTGGTTCGCTGGAGTCTTACCAAAATTAAGACCAAACTCAATTGTGGTGATGGATAATGCACCTTACCACTCCTGAAAATTGGAAACGGCACCAAAAATGAGCTGGAAAAAAGCTGCCATTCAAGATTGGCTTTTAAATAAAAATATTCATTAGGAACCAGATATGGTTAAAGCTACGCTTTTAGAACTGATTCCACATAACGTGTTTTTTAAAAAGTACGCTGTAGACGAAATGGCAGCACAACATGGGATCACGGTTTTAAGACTGCCCCCTTACCATTGCGAGCTAAACCCTATCGAATTGATATGGGCGCAGGTAAAGGGGCATGTAGCTCAAAATAATAAAACCTTCTAATTGACAGACGTGAGAAATTTATTTCAGGAAGGCATTCAAAAAATTACGGCTACCGAATGGTCTAAATGCGTATCCCATGTTGTCAAAGAAGAGGAAAAAATGAGTAGGCTAGATATGTTAATTGACAATATCACAGACACATTTATAATAAATGTTACAGAAAGTGACAGCGATAGCGATAGCGATGACGGCGACAATTTATAAAATAAATTATTACCATAATACATCTATCTGTTTTATTTGTCATGTTCCTTCATGATCACATTTTTTTATTTATTTCACACACAATTATAAAAGAAAAGTCTCAGATCGTTAATTAATCGTCAAAACTAAATTATCGGTTCAGAAATATTTAATTTCCTGATATACTTAGTTTACTAGAGTAAAATTATAAACGAGAAGAATCGATCCGGCAATATTCCATTTCCATATCGAATAATTTCGCAACGTCACTATTTAGTACTTGTCATAACGTTGCAACACTGAAATTGTCAAATCTGGAATCGAATTAAAATTCCGAGTATAGGTAATCCTGTGTTTCTGGCGAGAATAGAAAAGAAAAAAAAATATTTTTTTCACGCTTTTTAGTGGGCCGGTTTGTAATTTATCTAGTTACAAAAGCCGAAATGTCAACTACTTATCACCTTTTACAAAATATTGCTTTTCCTGGTGCAGAGCCGTTAATTTTTGAGGAGTTCTCCTGGTACATCACCATCAGCTCTACTTCACCATATGCATTGTGACGAGCATAAAGTGCTTAACATCTATATTCAAGTTATCTAATCGCAATCCACGAAATACTTATTATTGAGTAGTTTCGGTGGCCATCTGGGGTCCTCATCATCAGTTCCACTTCCTCAAATGGTTCTTTTCGAGAGCAACTGCACAAGGTACTATAAGAAATACCCAAAACACTATAGGTGTGCCTATAATATTTGAAGAGTTCCCTCGATTTCTCCATGATCCCATCATCAGATCCAAACGTGACGACAATGGATGGTCCCATTGTCGTCACGTTTGGATAGAAAGAAAGACACTAGAAAGTGTTATACCCTTTCAAACAAAAAAAGAATTTTCCAAATCGTTCCAGCCATCTCCGATTAATGAGGTAACATAAATAAATTTAAAAAAAAAGTTCAAGACGAATTGAGAACCTCCTCCTTTTTTTTGAAGTCGGTTAAAAAGAAAAAATATTTTATATAAATGTGATAATTTTATTGTTAAATTATCACATTTATATAAAATAAACTATATAATATATAGTCATAATAATGATAAATGATTTTTATTTTGCAAATTGGTTATTAAATAACACTTTTACATGTCATTCTTTTTGTAAATTTAAACTAGATGAGGCCGGTGTTTCCTAACTGACTACTGAGAAGAAACACCGAAACAAACTCAGGGGTCCGTCTTTTTTAGGGTTCCGTAGTCAACAAGGAACCCTTATAGTTTCGCCATGTCCGTCTGTCTGTCCGTCTGTCCGCGGTTTAGCTCAAAAACTAATGGTACTAGAAAGTTGTACTTTGGCATGAGTATACACGTTAATGACGCCGAAAAAGTGGTAAAACAAAATTTTGAAAAAAATAATTATTTAGGGTACCTCCCATACATGTAAAGTGGGATGATAATTTTTTTTTTCGTTCTTCCCATAGTGTGGGATATTGTTGTATAGGTATTTCAAAAATATTATGGGTTTGGAAAGACTGTTTTTTGATTAAGTAAACCGTTCGTGACTTATCAAGCTTTAAAGTACCAATTTTCGTTAGAGTCAAGTGTCTCCCCCCTCTATCAACTAAACGGTTATAGTTAGAAATTCAAATGTCACGGCAGTAGTACCTATATATAACGAAATTTAAAGGAAAACTATCACACATAAGTGGGCTTTACCAGTTTACGGGTAATAGTCGACCAATTGTATTTGACTCGAAAATTTCGAACAACTATATAGAAATGTCGATAGATGGCGCTAAGCGCCAGTTGTATCGTGCTAGCTTCTTGTGACGATTGAGTAGTGTAGCTTTGTGTCCGTATCTAAATTCAAAACACCGGCTATGACAAGTTTTATACAAATCTCTAAAAAAAATTGAAACTTTCCATGCAAAATTGTCGGATCAGGTGAGGATTTGTATAGGAAGTCAAATTAGTTAGGTAGTCATGTTTGGCTTTTAGTTAGAGCATGGTACGAAACGATCAGTCAGCAAATACGACACGCACTTGGCTGTTATAAAAACTACGGAACCCTACACTGCGCGTGGCCCGACACGCACTTGACCGGTTTTTTTTATTTATTTAAACTTTATGTACAATAGTGTTACATGGGCGGACTTAAAGCAGCAAGGCATTCTCTACCAGCCAACCTTTGGGTTAAAAACAAAAAACAATTTTTTTAAAGTCTACAATCTATACTGGTTAAATTATATGGGAACCTTGTAGGTTTCAGTCTGAGGCGATCTTTTGAAGAAAGTTGTTTAAAGATTTGAGTGGGCCTGCCCATAGAGTGCAAGCATTTGTCAGATGACGTATAGCTCAACTTAGAACAAGGAGCTTAATGTAGTCAGTTAGTCATCTTAGGTAATGTTTTAAGGTATAAATAAAAAGTCCCTCATTCCTTAATCCTACATTTAAATAAAATACTTTACTTATATGTTTATTCTTATTCTACTTCTCATTTCAGAGAGTACATACATCTTAACACACGGGCCGCCGCCAAATGTTTAAATTGAGATGTCGATGTTTGTTGATTAATCCCAAATAAACACAAACTGGTGAAGACACTGGCTCTTGTAACACAGGTACTACCTAGCATAGAAGTCAGGGCCATAATTCGAAATGTAAATACTTTTTGTATCAATAAAACATTATTATTTATTATTATACTAGCTTTTGCCCGCGACTTCGTCCGCGTGGAATAGTTACTTTGGGCTAACATTAAATTTAACCCCGATTTTGAAGTATTCTTCATTGGCGCTCCGCTCCTATTGGCCTTAGCGTAATGATACAATATTATTGTTAATAGCTGTGCCCGCGACTCCGTCAGCGTAAGTTAATGTATTGGTAATATTGTTTAGATCACGTTTACATGAGGCTTAAGTACCTATAGAACGCTTCGGCCGCGAGGCGCGTCGAACGCGGCGACCGATTCTCAAAAATAATCCTTATAGCATGATTCAGTATTCACGCGCGATAGCTTATTATTAGCGTATTTCACATATAACTTTGGTATTTCTATACCGATTTATATGATTCTTTTTAGGGTTCCGTAGCCGAATGGCAAAAAACGGAACCCTTATAGTTTCGACATGTTTGTCCATCTGTCTGTCTGTCTGTCTGTCCGTCCGTCCGTCTGTCACAGCAATTTTATTCCGAAACTATTAGGACTATACATGTGAAACTTGATAGGTAGATGTATTCTGAAGAGAGTTTGAGAAAAAAATTAAAAAATATTTAAAATAAAGGGGAGCTCCCCATACATGGAACTAAAACTGAAAATATTTTTTTTCATGAAATCGATGCATGTGTGGTATCTATAGACAGTTCTTTAAAAACGACATCGGGGTTTCTAAAACCACTTTTCCATAAAGTCAATCGTTTAAAAGATATAAGCTTCCTAAGTGGTAAAATGTGTGTGTCCCCCTCTAACTTCTATAATAATGGAGTGAAAAATCTAAAAAAAAATATATGTCTGTAAATCTTAATGTAAACTTTCAACCAAAATTGGTTTGAACGAAATCAGTTCAGCAGTTTTTGAGATACAACATATTTTCTAAAACCGCAAATATAACTTTGTAATTCATACAAACACTATGAAAAACAAATTTATTTGGCGCAGTTGTAAAAAATGTAAATAAGCTAGTTTTAAGAAATTTGTAAGGTTTTTTTTTCGTCAAATAAATATGCATATTATATTATTATAGTTACTACGGAACCCTTCATGGGCGAGTCTGACTCGCACTTGGCCAATTTTTTTTATAGAATAGTTAATAATGTTAACTTTTTCAATTAGGGGTGACTGAGAGTGTTATAAACGTAAGAGTAGACAAATATTATAATCAGAAAGCTTCGAACTGCTAAGCTATCGGGAGTTACACGTGTTATTATGAGTCAACCATAAAAGATAGACATATGCTGTCGTGGGATATTTTATATAATTTTAAAGAGAACATTTCCGTCATGTTATGATTTCTGTGTAGCTTTAACCATTAAGATTGCACAGGCGACGGAGCTTAAAAAATGGAGTAACTTCTCCCGTTTTCCCAACATTTCCCTTTACTGCTCTGCTCCTATTGATTGTAGCGTGATGAAAAGTATACTATAACCAGCTCAGGAGTATGAAAAATAATTGTACCAAGTTTTGTTAAAATCCGTCGAGTAGTTTTTGTTTCTATAACGGTTATACAGACAGACAGACAGACAGACAGACAGACAGACAGACAAAAATTTTACTGATTACATTTTTGGCATCAGTATCGATCCCTAATCACCCCGTGATAGTTATTTTGGAAATATATTTCATGTACAGAATTGACCTCTCTACAGATTTATTATAAGTATAGATAATCTTGTACTGTCCACACAAAGACCATGCTAATATAAAAACTTATAAAGACAAAAAATTTTATACACAGGATATCGTCGGTCTAATTATCAAAATGCGTAACTCAAAAAAAAAACGATAATGGACTCTTAATGCCATCTCGTGCAGTATTTTATAATCTATACAATGGAATACTTCTTATTTCCCAAAAACGATTATACGATGAGGTATGTACGTTTATCAATCTATAAAAATAAAAAGTCCTACTGCATTTACACTTCCTAAGTTCAAACACCGTGGCTAGAAAACGTACTAAGTCAATTTTCTGACAAATACAATGCAATATTTAAAAATCTATAGCAATCTATTCAATATAGTTATACTAGAATTCTCACTAAAGCTCACGCCAATAGCATAATGGGTGGTGTTCGAAGCCGCGACCTTTGTACCCTTGAAGCTTGAGAAAGATAATAGGCTACTTTCTATCCGACTGAACAATAAAAGTATGTTTTTATCGTGATAAAGTCGCGTGTTTAACTGAAATAATGATGGATGGGTGAAAGGTTAATCAAGATACACTTACACGGGCACAAGCGGCTTCTGTGGGAAAGGCTTGGTGGCGGCAATGCTAAAGTTTGAAGACGACCTGTATCCCATACTATATTCCGCCTGCACTCGCTCACCTCGACCCAATACATTGGGCATCTTCACACCTGGAACCAATGGCACCAAAATGTGATTGAGAGTTCAGATGCGCAAGAGCATTGTCTTTAGAGAGAAAGAAGAAAGAAAAAACGTTTATTGACACATGGCACAAGTAGACACAGTAAAAAAAGAAACAAATAACATCATATTATAATTAAAAAAGTATAAAATAAAAAACCCGCCAAGGACTCGCGTACGTAGGGTTCCGTACTATTATCTAAAAAAACGGCAAAAAAGAGTTTGTTGTATGGGAGCCCCCCTTGAATATTTATTTTATTTTTTATTTGTTGTTATAGAAGCAACAGAAATACATCATCTGCGAAAATTTCAACTGTCTAACTATCACGGTTCATGAGATTGAGCTTGGTGACAGACTGGCAGACAGACAGACAGCGGAGCCTTAGTAATAGGGCCACATTTTTCCCCTTAGGGTACGGAACCTTAAAAACTGACTTGTGTCTCACGGCTGTGTGACTTACTGCTTCGCGTAGTAGGGCTCTTAAATTTTGCATTTCCTTTTAGTACGTAGATGCTCGCTAAGACGGGATTTTGCGAAATTCCCACGGAATCGGGATTTACACGGGAAAAACTGCGCACGCGAATGAAGTCGCGAGCAACTTCTGATTAAATAAACATTTATAAGTGCAACAATTACTTAAATGTGAACCCCATTCACTTTTTTATAGTTTGACGACATAACCCGTCAACTGATCAATTGTTTGCCATTGGAAAATAGACTTTAAGTATATATTTATATAGTCCTTCTGGCCGATTTATTTCTCGGCGGCCAATATCAGCTGAGATTAGCCAACGACGCAGGTACAGGTGCACTCTGTTCCTTAAAGCCTCGTATTCATGGTAAACATTTGTTTAGCAAAACCAGTGTTTACGATTGATTGGTGGCTTTATCAAAACAACTCCGATCCATGTTATGGAGGCCGAGTTACTGATGCCGCCGTTAAGTGTGCGCCGTAGATATATAGCTGGAAAATTCTATCTGAAATCAAAATCCAATGATTTACCTGTTATGAATGCTATCGTTAAATTGAGTGAGTGTTGTCACACCTTTTATTGGAGACGTAAGAAAAAGCCTCTTTTAGTTACCACTCATGATTTTTTGAAACCAGAACCTATTTATTGCAATAAAAAATTAGACATGTTTTCCATGGACACATGGGTTAGCAGTATGGACACTTCCTATATTAAACCTAATTTAGTCACTATTGATAAACCTAAACATTGCTACAATTCTTATAATTTACGAACTCTTTGTAGTAACGCAATAAATGAGCAGTACCCTGACTTCTACCATATTTACACGGATGGTTCCAAGCAAGGAAATAATTCCTCAGGTGCTGCATTCTTAAACCCACAAACAGGCGCTTCTATGAAGTTTCAAATTTCTGCAAATTTATCCATCATGCATGTGGAACTTATTGCTATAGCGGAGGCTTTGGCTTATGTAAAATCTCTAGGTGGGAATCGTTTTGTGATCTTTACTGATTCTAAGACCTCGTTATTACATTTGATTAAATTTCATCACCATATAGGGGACTTCCACTGGCATATACTATCTTAAGGTTGCTTGCTGAAATTATCTCCACACACAAAATAGTTGTATTACAATGGATTCCCTCTCACGTCGGATTGGAGTTTAATGAAGTAGTCGACCATTTAGCAAATAAAGCTGGGTCGGATGGATTACCTTATGATTGCTTGCCCTTCTACACAGAATTACTTCCCATTGTTAAAAATAACTGTTTTGATTTTTGGTCGGAGTATTTTGATAAAAGATCTTTGACAAAGGGCATTTGGTACAAAACAATCCAAACATCTCTCCCTCGTATGTTATGGTTCGGCGAGAGCGGGATCCATAGACAAGAACTGGTGACAGCTTTTAGGCTTCGGTCCGGTCACATCCCGCTAAACAACTTTGGTTACCTCATGCGTAAGATAGACTCGCCTAACTGCAGTGTGTGGGGTTGTGGAAGACGCTCAACATATTTTAACGGAATGTGCCCGGACGAGGCCACAGAGACAGTCAAGTTTTGGAGATCATATTTATAATTTAGGATTTTATAACAGTATCCTGTCCTGCCCATTGTCGGATGAGGCCAGGAAGCTTTTCAAAATTGTGATTTTAGGCTTAAGGTTGCGAGTAAGTTAGGTTAAGATTTTTTGTATTCAATAATGGGGGTGACATTTTCGCTATTGAAAAAACCCCCTTTCAATAAAAATAAAGATTAAAAAAAAAAACAGTTGATCAACGTTGTTGATGAACGGTGAGAACGCTAGTGGAAACTTTGTTTCACACACGCCAGTCTGCGTTAAAATGTTGCCCGAGGAAGTAGTGTTGTGTTCTCTGTATCTGATGTACCTATAAGATTTCTAATTAAAAAGAGATAAAAAGATGGTGGGTGCGAAACTATCTGCTGCAAATAGAAAATTTGATGAGTGACCTCAGAATGATAGATAGATCATTTAGTAACTTTACGATAATGTCGAAAAGTGATTGGGTTTATTATTTATTTATTAGGTATATTTAGGGCAGGAGAAATTTCTTGAAATGCATCGTTCTTTCTGTTTCTCTCCTACAAGGATATTTTTGATAGAAGAATCCCATAGTAACGCTTTTGATTGAAATAATTCTATTAAATGCATAATTTTATCGTTGCTACACACTACCGCCATGTTTATAAACAGTTACAAACACGTTCACACACGTCAACATTTGTTGATAAACTGATGTTTTCGCTCGCCGAGCGTCAACTCTGCTACATGGCGTGATCAACTCCGCAACACAAGTGTTGCCCGCAATATGTCGACAGCAACTCGGCAACATGTTTATGCAACCATGTTGCTAAACAAATGTTTACCATTAATACGAGGCTTTAGGCTGCGTTTCAACCAGAGATGTGCGATGGAAATGTGTCGTGCGAGGATGTCTAGCTGTGCTGTGAAAATGTGTGGGGGTTTCCACCAAAGCTGTGCGATGAAAATGTGCCTACGAGGATGTGTAGCAGAGCTGTGAAAATGCGCATTAATGTGTGGTGCGAGGATGCGTAAACCTCGCAACATATCCTTCTCAACACACATTCCTCGCTTGTTTTGTATGCGCTAAAATCTAGCTCCGCTGAGCCGTTTCCACCAGAGCTGTGCTGACCGAGGCGAGGTAAATGAAGCGATTCTATTGGTTCCTTACAAACACATCCCTCGCTACGCATCCTCGCACATCTCTGGTGGAAACGCAGCCTACTTCTCATAATCCGACACAACCGGGGAGATCCGGCGCAGGACCAACGGCTTGACGTGCTTTCAGGTACGGGGGTACAACACTATCAACTTGCAAATTCCGGGCTATTACTGAGAAATTTCTGCTAGAAAACCTCAATTGCAGTTTTTTGCTTGATACTGGAATGGAACCTTAGACCTGTTGCTCATCAGTCGCGCTTACGACCACTGAGACAGTTGTCCGACTGCCGGCGAGTAAACGACTAATTATCGGCGATTTACTCGCTCAAGAAACGCACAACGAAATATACATTCCGTTTAAACGAAAGAGATGGATATATTAATAGTTGCTCTCTGACTGTTCACACTGCCCGCGACTACTCGCTTTACTAGTTTTGTCGCTGAGCGACAAGAGCTGTCAAAGATAATACTCGCTCAGCGATCACTTGGCGGTCAGAACTCACGCTGAGAGACTAACCAGATGATAGCTCAGCGACTAAACTATCGGAACAACACCCTCGCTGCTCGCCAACTCGTTTTCAGATGCTAGCTCTACTCGCTACTCGTTCATCGTCGGCGGTGGGAAAACTGCCTGAGAGACAAACCAGATGATAGCTCAGCGACTAACTATCGAAACTACACGCACGCTGCTCGCCAACTCGTTTTGAAATGCTAGCTCTACTCGCTACTCGTTCATCGTCGGCGGTGGGAAAACTGCCTGAGAGACAAACCAGATGATAGCTCAGCGACTAACTATCGAAACTACACGCACGCTGCTCGCCAACTCGTTTTCAGATGCTAGCTCTACTCGCTACTCGTTCATCGTCGGCGGTGGGAAAACTGCCTGAGAGACAAACCAGATGATAGCTCAGCGACTAACTATCGAAACTACACGCACGCTGCTCGCCAACTCGTTTTCAGATGCTAGCTCTACTCGCTACTCGTTCATCGTCGGTGGTGGGACAACTGCCTGAGAGATCAACCAGATGATAGCTCAGCGACTAAACTATCGGAACAACACACTCGCTACTCGCTGCTCGCCAACTCGTTTTTAGATACTAGCTACTAGTTCATCGTCGGCGGTGGGACAACTGCCTGAGAGATCAACCAGATTATAGCTCAGCGACTAATCGGAACTACACGCTCGCTGCTCGCCAAATCGTTTTCAGATGCTGGCTCTACTCGCTACTCGTTCATCGTCCTTGGTGGGTAAGCCAACGAGGCATCTAAGTATAAGATAAGACAGTGTACATACCAAGAACTAAGTTGCCTTCGTTCTCGCTGACAGTCGTGTTAATTCCGCCGACGATACGCGATAACTCTCGTACTTGGAACGTCACCTGTACACACAAATGAATCTTATAAATAGGGAACAAATATTGGAAGCAGTTTTCATAACCCCCTTTCTATAACTTTTTATTAATATATTTTATTTATATTGGTATGTATTATCTATACTAATATTATAAAGAGGTAAAATTTGTAAGTTTGTATGTAGGGGGTAATCTCTGAAACTACCGAACCGATTTTGAAAATTCTTTCGCTTACATGTAGCTGCATTATCCCTGAGTGCTACAGGCTATAAATTATCTTTATATCATGCATATTAGCCGAGCTATTATAATCTTTGTCAAGCAAGTCGGGGACTCCCGTCCTCGACTTCCCGTTCCTGTGGAATATTTTCGACTTCTACGCGGACGAAGTCGTGGGCAGAAGCTAGTGATAAATATTTATGTAAGTTAATTACAGTTATACAGGGTGAAATTGAATAGATGCGACAAATTTAAATATACAATAATACGTGTTGTCAAGAAAATTTAGAACATGTCAAATGTAAAATTAAAAAATAATTTATCAGTGTTACGAAAAACGTTAAAATAATTAAAGTATCAAAGAATTTCGCGTACTACCATTTTCGTGTAGTGGGCACGATTTAGGTACATTCTCGCTATGAATGAATCGCGCCGAGCGCCCCCGTCCGGCACCTCTTTCGCGCGCGCACGATTAATAAAAATTTTGTGAAACCAAATTTCCCTTACAATAAAAGTAAAATAGTAAAACAATGTTTTAGTATGAGGTATAACCTGAATAATGTTTATTACAACAACAAATCAATTATTGTATTTTTGGCGTATTTAAAAAGTTGGAATCACAGTATTTACAATAATTATTAAGTCTTTACAATAAATGAAATAGGTACACTTACGTGTATTTTATTAATTGTTCAAAATGTTCACCTCCGTTTTGTAAACACAATTGAGCACGGCACCGCAAATTGTCCTTAAGTTTTATTAATACAAAAGTTATGATTTTACAGTTTCGCGTCCAGCATGTTCTGAGTTATTCTTAGAATTCTTCATGGTAAGTGATGATGTGATCGAAGAGGGATATTTTAGCCGAAATCTTCACTGCGTTTCACGTAGATTTCTTACGGTGTTGTACCACACGACAATATCGAGATACTGTACGTTTGTTAACGGTTCACGACTATTTCGTCTCGTCCTAGGCATTGTTATGACACAAACACAAGACAATACAAATTATTCGCATAAGTAAAATAGGATTTGCGGAATGCGCGCGCGACCGTGACCTACAAACGTTTTAGGACGACTAATGAACGAAGGAAGGTTCAAGGGTAGGCGGCGGGGCGGTCGCCGTCGTCGTCTGCGCTGGCGATCATGCGAGGTTTGGCAACGTCGCGCGATACTTACACTAGAAAATAGGCAAAATTAGGTGAATGACCGCTATGAACGGCAACGTTTAATAACATGAGTACTCCACGACGATTATTGACACTGCGATGAGTCGGACGAGATTTTATGATACTTTAATTTTTCTTATTTATTTTGCCTATTAATTATTTTGCTCGAATACCGGTAATTCGTAGTTAAATAAAGATAATAACATCAATGGACCATTTTAAAACAATAAGCACGTAATTTTTTTTAACATTTAGATTGTTGAAAAAGCAGTTATAATTACTATGTTACTGTAACTGAAGCTCCCATTTCTTTTTGTCGCATTTGTTCAAAGTCAGGCTGTATACATATATATATATATACTTGTAATAAAACTTTTACTTTGAATATATTATCTACTTATAGTTGGTTCAAGTTAAGAAAATATTGATGTCATCAGTGCAACTTCAGAGTAAGGTGTTTTCACAATGGAGTAAAAGTTCAAAATTAAATTTAAATTTTAAATTTAAATTTAAAAGATTAAATTTAACAGACAAAAATGAAATGATTTGTCTTAAATTAGTATATTTTAATCAGTGTCAATAGAATCTTCATTTGTATTTATTATGAAAGAATTTTGTTCTGCGTTCTCTAAGACGTAATCAAATTTCCTTTCTTCTTGTATCACGTGGTTGCAGCATTTCTTCCATCGATTAGCATCTATTAAAGTTGTAGTTACATAATTTAAAATAATACCTTTTTCGGAACACATATGACGCCCCCACTTTTTATCTGGTTCTTAAAATTAAGTATTTTGTTTTGGAAAGTGCCATTATTGTACTTTTTCTCTTTATGTTATTATTATTTATTTCAAAATTGACATTATATTTTAAATTATTTATTTTTGATTAATTCAATCAGATTATTATTATGATTAATTCTGTGTATAATGGTTTAGTGTTGCGTTGTGTGTTCACACTACTACTTAGAAGTAGTGTGAACACTAGATCTACTAACAAACTTATGGAATATTTTGTCTGAAAAATAAATAGTTATTGCGTCACAAAATTATTTTTTACATCACTCATCTTGAATGTTGAGTTATTGGCACCAATATAATTTTAATTTGGGCCCACACCAATTCTATAGGACTGAATTAAATTTAATTATTTTATGTAGATAACGCATAAAAGACACAACCGTTTCGCTAAAAGATCTCCAGTCAACTGGTCACTGTGAACTTAGCGTTCTAATTTGTTGCGACCTGATTGGTCGAGAAGCGGCGGACAACAATGACGTCACTATTTTCTTAACGTGAACCAACTATAGTTTTTATTTTTGTTCACCTGCCATGTTATCTATTCACCACCCATAGTTGACTAACAGACAATACCTATGGCATTAAGTCCGCCTTTGTACATTTAGTGTTGCCTAAAGTTTTAATAAATAAATAAGCAATTCTTAAAAGGTGCCTATAGTATATTTTTGTTAATATGTATGTATAATACCGTAAAGAGTGTAATGTATTATTTATGGAAAAGTCAACATTAATTTTAACAGATTCGCTCGCTCGCGTGTAAAGTTTTTCATCGGGTGTTCCAGTTTCCGAAATTAATTATAGCCTAATATTACGATTTAAGACATTTATTTTATAGGGTACTCATACATAAATTGCTTGTCGCAGTTAGAATATACTTTACCCTAACTACCCACATGTAGCTAGAGAAGCTAATAGGTGAGGTGATGTTGTCCAGACTTAAAAGCTATAAAACAAAAAGTTTCATTCACACACAGTCATAGAACAAGTTGTTGTTTATGATATTAAGCATAGTCCTGAGGGGTTGTTAGTGTTTTACCTATAACCCTGTATTATTTCTAGAGATGAAACGGATAGTGGTTTGGCCGGATACCGGATATTCGGCAAGCTACGAGGCCAGAGCGCCGGATGTCCGGCAATCGGATATTTATATATTAGTAAAAGAAGATGAAACTGGATCCAACTTCACACGGGAAGCTCATGACACTTTTTGGGACTGTTTCAATGAAGTGGCAAAGGATAATAGTAGTGAATGTCGCGACCAAGTAAAACAAAATCCAACTGCTAACGAGATTGACTTTTTCTTAAAGACACCTCGACTCGATCGCAATCACGACCCATACATTTGGTGGTGATCTAATTTAAATCAGTACCCACAGTTGTCAAGGTTTGCTAGAATTTATCTTTCAGCACCTGGCGGTAGCGTTTACAGCGAAAAGCTATCTTCAGAAGCTGGTCTGGTATACGAAGCCAAACGGAGTCACATCTTACCAACAAACGCAGAAAAAAAAATTGGTATTCATTCACCATAATTTTCCACTTGTTAATTTGAATATTAATAAATTAAGCTAATTAATAAAACAAACTTTTTTCACGTAGTGTGGATCATTTTCCGTGTAAAATAATGAGATTTTTTTGAATATTACTATATACTCAGTATCCGGCCGGATACTAAGTTACTATCCGGTATCCGTCCGGATACTAAAAACAAGGCCGGATACCGGATAGTTACCGGATATCCGTTTCATCTCTAATTATTTCCTCCGTGGCTCAAAGAGTACTTTAAGTCGTTGATCCTGGCTCCGGAACCCTAAGAAGGCTATCCAGTTCTATAGAAAGGCAAGATTGAAGGTATGATAATGATGAGAAGGGAATTATATTGGCGATTACCTCCAGACCCTCAGGAGTGGCATCTGGACCAGAAGACACGTCGATGAAGACACCGATGTCACGGAAACAACCCATCGCATCCAGGGCGCGACGTACCTGAAACATAACAAAAAAAAAGAAAAACTAATTCTTCAGTTCAGTAAATGTAAATGAACTTTATTTTGCAAATTGGTTATTAAATAACACTTTTACACGTCGTTGTTTGTTTGTAAATTTAAACTAGATAAGGCCGGTGATTCCTAACTGAGAAGAAACACCGAAACAAACTCAGAGGTCAAAGTCTTTTTTGAAGTCTATACAATCTGTACTGGTCGAATTATAAGTGAACCCTGTAGCTTACAGTCTAAGGCGATCTTTTGAGAAAAGATGCACACAGATTTGAGTGGGCCTATCCAGACAGTGCAAGCATTTGTCAGATATTGTATAGTTCAACTTAGAACTCTTTTTTATTGATAACAGGCTCGCGCTTGACCACCATCTCACCTGATGGAGCACGCTTACCTAAAAGTAACCTATTCACTCTTGACTTCAAAACTGCTAGGTTAAACTTTTAGGAGCTTATGGATTCAACGAACAATACCAAGGTAAGGACGTTTGGATAGGCTGCAAAAAGTTCTCAAACTGCCAGAAAATCATGTTTAAGTTGAATAGAGTGTTCTGGTACATATAAAGGAATAGGGAATATAATAATTCAGCCTATTGAGTTCTAACTGCTGAGACGCACAGCCGCAATCTACTACGCGGGCCCAGTGCGGGTTTGTGGATGTTATATGTCGAATTTTTGGTCCTATAGTTGGTTCACATTAAGAAAATAGTGATGTCATCGTTGTCCGCCGGCCTAGCCTCGCCTCTCGACCAATAGGGTATTTGCCTATTTTTCAAAAATAGTTTAGATTTATTTATTGATCAATTTTAAGCTACGAAAAAATGTTTTTCATAAAAAATAACTGGGTAACATTGGTAAAACCTTAAAATAAAATATTTTCCCGCCCAAAAACCCATCGCTATCACGAAGTCTCATGACGTCATATTTCTCAAACAACAAAGTGTTTTTGAGGTTAGGATTTCTGTCGTCTTACGTTGTTTGACAAGTCGACAGGTTTGACAGCTTTGAGAAAAATGACGTCACACTACTCACACTTCGTGATTAGCGTTTGCGGTCACGTGACACACAGATTAAAAATTATATTTTTTATTTTATTAAAATATAAAAAATGTGGAATTATTTTAAGAAATAAAAATGTTATTTAAATTTCCTGGCATCTAAATTAACTGTATGCAAAACATCGTTTTTTTTACTACTACAAGCAAATACCCTATTAGGTCGCAACAAATTAGAAAGCTAAGTTCACAGTGACCAATTGACTGCAGATCTTTTGGCAAAACGGTTGTGTCTTTTATGCGTTACCTACATAAAATAAATTAATTTAATTCAATCCTATTAAATTGGTGTGGGCCGAATAAAAATTATGTAATACGACTAACTCAACTTTCAACTGTAAAAAATATATTTTGTGACGCAATAATTTTAACAGATGCTAATTGATGAAAGAAATGCTGCGACCACGTCATGCAAGTAATGTAAAATTTGGATGACGTTATATAGAACGCAGAACAAAATTCTTTCATAATAAATACAAATGAAGATTCTAGTGACACTGATTAAAAAATATTACTAATTTAAGACAATTGATTTGATTTTGATCCATTAAACTTAATCTTTTGAAATATAAATTTAATTTTCAATTTTTACTCCATTGTGAAAACACCTTTACCCTGCAGTTACACTGATAACGTCATTATTTTCTTAACGTGAACCAACTATAGGACATTCCGGTTTCCTCACGATGTTTTCCTTCCCCGATTTGATAAATTATACAAAGTTCTGTGCCTGTCGGAATTTGAAATCACGACTTTACAATTCGTAAGTCGGGCTCGTAATCTCTGGGCCGTGGGAATTCTGGAATAAAAAGTACCCATACATTTCGGGGATTGGGTGATGGACTTGCCCGTTCAATCATTAGGACTACAAGACGAACAGCTATGCGCCATCGTTGCATGGTGGACATCCCACCCATACGCACAAAACGTTTTGGGAATTCTTTCATTGTGCGTACGGCTAAGGAGTGGAATTCCCTGCCGGAGTTTGTGTTTCCTGATAGCTATATCCTGGGGGTCTTTAAGTCATCAGGTTATTTCTAGGCAAGCTCGCTTTATCTTTGACCACATCATCACTTACCATCAGGTGAGATGATGGTTAAACGCGAGTCTATAACCAAAAAATTGGCCAAGTGCGAGTCAGACTCGCCCATGAAGGGTTCCGTAGTAACTATAATAATATAATATAATATAATATGTATATTTATTTGACGAATAAAAAAAAACCTTAAAATTTTCATAAAACTAGCTTATTTACATTTTTACAACTACGCTAAATAACTTTGTTTTTCATAGTATTTGTATGAATTACAAAGTTATATTTGCGGTTTTATAAAATATGCTGTATCTCAAAAACTACTGACCCGATTTCGTTCAAACCAATTTTGTTTGAAAGTTTACATTAAGACCTACAACAATATATTTTTTTTTAGATTTTTCACTCCATTATTACAGAAGTTAGAGGGGGGACACACACATTTTACCACTTTGGAAGCTTATATCTTTTAAACGATTGACTTTATGAAAAAGTGGTTTTAGAAACCCTTATATCATTTTTAAAGACCTGTCTATAGATATCACACACGCATAGGTTTCATGAAAAAAAATATTTTCAGTTCTAGTTCCATGTATAGGGACCCCCCTTTATTTTAATTTTTTTTTAATCGGAAAGCGGTTCACAGAATACATCTACCTACTAAGTTTCACATGTATAGTCATAATAGTTTCGGAATAAAATGGCTGTGATATACGGACGGACGGACAGACAGACAGACAGACAGACAGACAGACGGACAGACATATCGAAACTATAAGGGTTCCGTTTTTTGCCATTCGGCTACGGAACCCTAATAAAAAATAAAGAGTACTTTTCCACTATAAGCTAATGATGATGTTAACATAAGAGAAAGGCTCACCTTATGTGCTCGCAGTATAACATCCTCGAAGTCCGAAGCTTGGAACAGCTCGTCTACAGTGCTGCGGATAATGTCATCTTTGGTCCGGTTCAGACCATCCACATGGACGCGGTCTACGCGAGCCTACAACACAAGCATCACATCAGCACCAATTACGGCCAGATTGAAGGGTCTCCGATCAGCATGCTGTTAAAAGGATCCAAAACAGGAGAACTAGGGAAAAACAACGCCGTGCTGTGATTGTCATCATCGACTGTTTCTATGCGATGTGAAAACAAAGTTAAGCAACGGTTGCCAAGGTCTATCTGTGGACGGGTGACGATTTCAACACATCGAGATTTCTTCATGCTGGAGATGCACGTTAGGTGGGTTACGGCAGTCTTTCGTACATATTTTACAATCGTTACGGCTAGTCAGAAGTCAGAAAACTTGACACTGGCCTTGCCAAGGGTGTCAAGAGGTCAGTTAGGCAGTCGTTTCATGTAAAACACTAGTACTCAGCTGCTCCAGTTAGATTGGAAGCCGACGAACTTATATCATAGTAAATCGAGAGTTTCTTCCCACTTTTATGGCAACTGAACCGACTAGTGTAGCGACAATCAATATTAATTAAATGTCATATTTGGCGAAGTCGTAAGGTACCGGGCATGTAGGTGCTAGGGCATGCTGCGCAAGATGAAAAGATAGTCCATTGAATGAAGAGAGACGCCGTAGAAACATAGAAGATCAGAACCGTGCAAGAACACTTGACTGATCTTATATTAAAGCATGCCCAGATAGGAGATTCTCCAAAGCTTTGAACAGAACTTGTAGTTGTTGGAAATGTTCATGCAATCTGATGCTACGCCTTTTTAAAGTTCACCAACCAACTGGCAGTGACGTAGGTAAACGTGGGCGAAGTAGGCTCTCCCCCAAGGTGCCTCGCGAGGCCACTTACCATTTTGTTTAGAGAGAACTAACAATGTGTGTAGAATTCACATTACTAGCAATCGTTTCAACCCCTCCAACTAAACTTTATATGCTTGTGTCTGGAGTCCACGGCAATAATGTAATGGGTGTGGTTCGAACCCGCGACTTCTCGATCTCAAGTCGAACACCTTAGCAATTAGGCTATTGACGCTTCAAACGACATGCGATGCCCCACAGATGATTAATAATAAAGTATTTTTCTTAAATCTATATGCTTTTCAATATGCTCTCGCATATTTATATTTTTTTACTATCATGAGTGATTGAGGGAAAAAAGAGGCCTCGTTGATGCGACTCTGCCCATGTCATCAGTTCACGGTACGTCACTGCTAACTGGTTTAATGACTGAATTAGTATTGTATGTATATGTTTCAAAACAGTACAGCTATTTCCTGTTTTTTTTTTAATATTATGATCCGGATTAGTCTGTCAGTTACATTAAAAAAAATACTGGACACAAAAAAAAAACTATGTCAAACGGAAAAAATTAAAGAACTTAAAAATATTGGCAATGAAATAATTGAGGTATAATGCCAAATGTTATACTCCTCCGAAAGCGCATTTTATTTGGTATTATTTTATTTTATTGTTTTTGGTATTGTATGTATTTTCAACCGACGACCAAAAGAGGAGGTTATCAATTCGACGCGTATATTTTTTTTTTTATGTATGATCACCGAGTACTCGAAGACGGCTGAACCGATTTGGAAAATTCTTTTTTTGTTTGATAGGGTATACTTCGAAATTGGTACCATTTGTCACCAAGTCAGGATCTGATGATGGGATCCTGGAGAAATCGAGGGAACTCTTCAAATATTATAGGCACACCTATGGCGTTTTGGGTATATCTTATAGTAACTTGTGCAATTGCTCTCAAAAAGTACCATTTCGGGAAGTGGAACTGATGATGAAGACCACAGATGGTCGCCGAAACTACTCAATAATAAGTATTTCGTGGATTGCGATTCGATTACTTGAATATGGATATTAAGCACTTTATGCTCGTCACAATGCATATGGTGATGTATAGCTGATGGTGAAGTACCAGGAGAACTCCTCAAAAATTAACGGCCCAGCATTGGGAAAAGCAATATTTTGTAAAATTTTATAAGTAGTTGACATTTAGGCTCTTGTAACTAGGTAAATTAAAAATCAACCAACTAAAAAGAGTGAAATAAAAACTTTTTACCAAAAAATTAAACCGACTCCCAAAAAACACTGCAAAGTGAAAAATAACTTTTTGGTTTAATTTTTTGGTAAAAAGTTTTTTATATTATTATGTTTAATTAATATTAGTTATGATGTTTGTACACTGACAGCCCTAAATCTGTCTCCTTTAAGTTCTGTCTATCCAAAGGTTGTCTGTAAGAGATTGCCTCGTGCGATAAGACCGCCCATTGGACACTAGTTATACTTTTTGTTTCCATAGAAATATTGTAAGGTGTACCTACTTCAAAAGTATATAATAAATAAATACAATATTTTTGCTTCACAAAAAATATGTGTCCAATATTTTTGGGAATTTTAACACTGACGGATTAGTTTTTTTTATAGAAGTTCACACTATTTCAGTTATAGGGTTTTAAAGTTTCTATGAAACACCGCAAGGAGTAAACACTCTTAAGGACCTCGGAATACTAATAAAAACAAACACTGGTATGAAAATGAAAACAAAATGGCTCCCCAAACAAGGATTTCTCCCAAAAAGTAAATACACTCACACGTGCATAGACGATTTCAGGAACATACACCTGTTGACCATATAAATATTTATTTTATATAACTTAACCCCGAAAACCATTATAAATTAAACAACAAATATATAACATATTTCGTACTAAATTTCGTAGTTAACTTATCTAATATAATACAACGTGTAACAAAATAAACGCAATCCCTGAAAGTAGTTGGTAGAATCGGCTTCTGAATCGATTTGTTAGAAAAAAATAGGTGTTAAATTTTGACGGAAAAATCTTTCATTTAACTTAAAATGGAAACACAGTATCATGACAAATTAATACAATCCTTAATTCAAAGAAATGCGCTCGTGTGCGTGTCAGCCGCTAATATTGCATAAGTGTAAGCGTCTGCGTAAGGATATTGTATGACGCAGATACGTTTTGCGTTTAGTAAGGATAACTATTTTATAAATTTTTTTTTTTTTTAACTTGGTAAAATTATCAAATAAGTCCTCCCATTCCGGGCAGGGTGGGAGGAACTTTCAGACTTTTACTGACTAAAATCCACGGTGTTCCTTCAATAACCCTTTACATACCGGGGCCACGGTAACGAGATGAGTCCCACGACCCCGGCAGGCTTCGGCCCTCAGCAGAGGGGGCCTCGTCATGTTGCTGACGCTCTTTGAGGCGCGCGTGGAACACGACGCGCCGTCGACCCGGGCATGGTCCATGGTCGGACAGCGAGTTGCCCTTTACTCGCTGTCCGCATGCCCGCGCCTACGGTGGCCGGAGATCGTCGGCCGACGTCCGACGCTGTGGGCGTCTACCACTGCGGCTGGGCTGGAGGGAGGACGCCATCCTCTCCCTCACGCGGCCCGCCTCCACCTTCGGAAGCATGACTGCTTCGCAGAAGGAGGCGACCGCTTCCCACTCCCTCTCGCCCCGCAGCATGGCCTCGACCAATGCCGGGCGCGAGAGGTCTCCGCCTATCGCCGCCGTGAGGACACGTCGGTGCTCTGCCCAAGCGGGGCAGTCTTGCACCGTGTGCTCTACGGTGTCCTCAGGGCGACCCTCGCAGTGGTAACACCCAGACGTTTCCTCCTTTCCCATCAGACACTTAATATGTTACACCTTGTATTATTTCCTCCGTGCCTCGGAGAACATGTTAATTCCTTGGTCCAGAAAATCTGACTTTCCCAGGGGTATGTGATACCCAGATACTGGGTTATGTGCGTCAGATAAGCAGTCGATCCATGTTAAACTTTAGTACTCAGTTGCAACCGGTTATACTGGAAACCATCCCCAACACAGTTGGGATGAAACTAAACAGATAATCATCTAATATATATAGATACATATCTTCGCCAGTAAGAATTGTTCATTCTAGAAGATAAAGCCTTCCTCTGTCTCTTATACTGTACTTCCACTTTAAAAATGCAGGATCATGATCCACACAAGATTACTCAAGTTTGTTAATCTTAAGTATAGATAAGAACATAGTTTCTTCAAAAAGTTTGTAATTCCAAACGCCACCCAGTCTACAATTTGAATAAAAAACTTATTTAAAAAATCTGGCTGCTCAACTGAAATGCAAGAAACAAGCACGTTTTTATTTTAAAATCTGACAAGTAGGCGGGACGTAATTAAACATAATATAATTTAATCTAAAAAAATGCTTGTTTCTTGCATTTCAGTTGAGCGGTCAGGGTATTTAGATTCTTTAAAGATATTTTTTAGTATTCAATCCCAATTTAAACCGTTATATTTCTTAAAGGGTTGCTTAAAATGAAGAATCGAAGAGATCTATTTTGGTTTTCGAAATCTGTTTGTTTGGAGATCTATTTAATGATACCTACATGACATAGTCGATTTAAGTTTTTCTTTTGACATTCTGTTGTCTGGTTGTCATTGTGGTGATTTATTTTAATTTTAATGTATCCAGTAATACTCGCGCCATCAAGACAAATCCAACGACGTATCATTTATCAAAATCTGTTCACTGGTTTAATACTTACGAGTGAACAAAGGAACGGACATACATACGCACTAAAACATTAACCTCCTTGCTTCACTGTAGATGGGTAAAAAGAAAACATTCTCGATCTCCCACACTTGATCCAAAGTGAGTGCAACATGTGCAGCTGCCTTAAGTCTTCATACATATTGTTGCAACCGTTTACCAATTTAGTAGAAATGGTAATTTCTATCCTACTTGTGGTAGCCAATCTTAACAGTGCAAGCTGTGTAAAGCAAATGCAAACACACTTATAACTCCTTATATATATATATATATAGTGGGCACATAAGAGATTAAATTAGATGCTACTGCACTAATGGTAGTGCTTGTATTATGTTCGGAAAACAATAAAACATGTTAGTTTTGGGAAACTATGTATTGCAGCTAGGAAGCTGACTACGCGATGTAAAATGTCACATATTTTACCTTCTACTTACATTCATCTACATTATAATTATATAACACAGAAATGTGTTGTTTGGCACCTATTAACATTAAAATACCCATGTATAGTCACTACGCGACACTGGCAGAAATTGCCGAAGCTTTCGGCAGATGGCCATAAAAAAAAAAAACCAAAACCATATTCAAATCCATTGTAACATTTAACAGAAGTAAGCACTCGAACAGAAAGCAGACAGCTATTTTATTAAGACTAGTATATCCAGACATTACCCGCACTCCATTGAGCTTGATTGTCGGTTTGGAGATTGGCTCGTCTTCCATCTCCAAAGGTTCTTCGAACTCGAACAGACCCCCACCCACCTCCACGCTGTCACCCTGTTCGGCCTGTAAGAACAAATGTCCAACCATTATTTCCAACTTTGACGCAAGCATGCTACATCTTTGACGACATTTATTTTCACAAGAGAACTAACAATCTCATTAGAATTATGAATTACTAGCAATCTTACTACTAATCTGTGTTAACAACCAGTTTCAGTGACAATCTCACTCAAACTCTCTGCCGGCTTCTGTGTTGCCTTCCACATATGACCCGTCTGCTTGCAAAGCAGTGAACAGGCACCTTCTGGGTTTACTCGTTCCCTTGTAAACCTCCAGAGCCGGATTAACCCTGTCAGAGGCCCTAAGGCAATGGCATTCTCGGGGCCCTTTTTCTTACTTTAACTGACCAAATCGTGTGTGAACTGAGGAAACGCACATTAAGGGCTGTGGTTTTCAATATATATGTTTACTTATACCCAGATTTGTTCTAAAATTGTTTTAATTCTACTACTAAATTTAACGATTTGTATTTTGTGAGATAACAGTGAGATCCCTAAGTTCACACGCGTATCAAATTCTCGTTCGAAGAAACATGTTTTCTTGGTGCGTGCACTGGACCTGGGCCCCTAGTTGATGCGGGGCCCTTAGGCAGTTGCCTACTGCGCCTAATGGTTAATCCGGCCCTGTAAACCTCATCTATTGCTTACCATCAGGTCCAATCGAGGTCAAGAGTGGGCTCATCAGTACAAAAATAACATATAGTTTATAAGAGTGCTACTAACCAATTTACTTTTGTTACTTTTGTATTAATAAATGAATTGATTTAAATTGGTCTTAGGCTGCAACCAGTTTGACTGAAATTCACTTCCAAAACAGTTGACAATAAACTAGACAGTGGTATGCTTACTGTGGGTATTGCTTACTAGCAATTTTAGCTTACACAATATCAACCACTTTTTAAACTACAATGATATTTATTTTGGAAATTGGTTATAAATAACACTTTTATGAGATGAGAACAGTGTTTTTTAGCTGACTGCCTTGAGAAGCCCTGAGAAGAAACACCAAAACAATCTCAGAGAACATTGTCTCTTTTAAAGTCCATATTATAATCTATAATGATCAAATCATATGAGAGCTGAACTAAGCAAGGATACAAGTTTAGTAAATAACACAATCAATTTAAGATAGTTCTTATAAATGTATCGCCTTAAAAACTGGTGCTAACTCCCAAACTAGGCCTAGGCTTGTGTTTTAAGGATTAGTGCTTAGAAATTATATATTTAGTACAAAGATACATTTTTGCGAGAGCCGCTAGTTATTTATATACAAATAGTGATCTAAATTTAGAGTTATACCACTCTTCAACTAAGGCCTACGTTGTGCTAAAGAAATGTCTTTCAGTTAAAATAGAATTTATCTTCAAGGACTTTTCTGTTCGAAACTCGATGATATTAGCAATAAAAAATAAATTAGACTGTCACTACATGGCTATGACTTACATTATAATGTCTTATTTACTGTGAAAGAAGAACTTATAAAATAACATTTATTACACTTAATTACACATAATTCTTAAACCAATATAACCTTACATTTGTTTTAGAGCAAGATATAAAAATAAGTATTATTATACCTTGGCATGAACAGTTCCCATGATAGATAGTGTGTTTTACTACTTCTAAGTGAAAATTATAAGTTTCTAATTACAATCTAAACACAATTTAGAATTTTTCTATTTTGAAATTACATAAACAATAAGGTTTTGACAGTTTGACCGGACAATATTATGCATAGAGTACTATAATACTACGGATATAGAGAGCCCACTCTCGGGAAATCTGTCAGTCCAAATTTGAAGCGCCATCTCTATTTCTTAACCCTGAACTAATGATATATATACACGTATAGCTACATGCATATATATACACGTATAGCTACATACATATATATATACACGTATAGCTACATACATATATATTCACGTATAGCTACATACATATCTATAGTCAGTATAGATTGAGCCTTATCCAGTACCCAACAATTTTGTTCTAACTTTCTTGTGAATCTTTTATAATTGCTAACATTTTGGCAATTGAATATTCACAAGATAGTTAAAACAAAATTGTTCGGCACTGGTAAATAAATACAGGGTTAATTTAAAAATTGGATTTTTATTAAAACAACTATGTAATGAAATTAAATTTTCTTTATTTTCTATTTTTGCATATACACGAATAATTTAGCTGGTTTAGACACATGTTCTACTACTCGCTTAAACGCAATATTTTGTGATAGCTTCTCTGCATTAGCCAGTCGATCCTTGTACAATTCTGTGCCTCCAGTGAAAACTGATACAACTTCAAAATGACAACTTTTCAGTTGAGCAATTTAAAGTTTTATTTATTTTCTATTGCATATAAAAAGACTATTATCAATAATTTTACAGGAAACTTAATGTTAAATACAAGTTGCATCGTTTTTTATTATTACAGGATTTTGTAACATTTCATTAGAAAATCAAGACAATATTATGGAAAAACTGTCAACTACATCAAAACATTTAAAAACAACAGATAATTGCTAATTGCATTCCTTATTTAAAAAGTTAAAAATATTACCTCTACCGGTTTTATACATCCTAGAAATTGCATTATTTGTAAAAATGAATCCACATTTATTCAAGAAACTATGTACAGTAAAGAAAACACCCATGCGTGCTCAGTATACTAATGATTTATGCCTTGTGAAATGTAAAACTTCTCTTATGAGGAAAAGCTTCTTTGGTATTGCACCGCAAATATATAATAAAATACCCGATGAAATAAAATGTATGCCAGTGCAGAAGTTTAAAAAACGCTTAATCAGTTACTACTAGAAAAATGTTATTACACTCTAGGTGAATTTCTTAATGACAAATCTCTGTAACTTTACAATATTGACATTTTTACCTATAGTTGACATTTTTAATATATCTTTTTTTTACGTATTTTATTTTTAATATTAATGTTCTAAATTGACTATACGTTTTGACATGAAATGAAATTTATTACCAATTTTAAAATTTTACTTGCTTGCATAGAAATATTGTGACGAATTTATATTTTTATTTAATAGTATAATAATACTTTTTTCATAATAATTTGTATGTCAATAGACAAAACATAGCGCAATACCTAATTTTTTAAGATCTTGTATATAATTATCACATATGTTTACGAATAAATGATTCTGATTCTGATCAAAGTGCACCAATAATATAGCTGTGTAAACTAATGTATATTAAGTTATATCAACTTACACCACACATCCAGTTCTCGTGAAGACTGCTATCATAAGCTATGTTTTAGTATTAATATTATTTTAGTATTATTAGTATTAGTTTACACTACATTTAGGATGCCAGAAAAATGTTGTTGAACAAATCTAATATAACTTTTTGTCAGAAATCAGTTTAAAGTTTACCTAATTTAATATTTATTGAGAAATATCACTTATCACGATATTATTTTTTATGTATAATGCTATAACTAAAGTTATATATTTAACATTTTCATTTAAAGTGATATTTGTAACTAATTTTATTTTAAACTCTCTATTTATAAAATAAAACGCACATATTTATGATAAAAATAACTTAAATTAAAAAAAAAATATTTAAAATGCTTCTCTTCTTAATTAGCATTACAGTATTCAGTGAATGACATTACAGTGTTCAGGAAATGAAATGTTATACATTTACAAGTACCACTTTTAAATATTACTGAAATAGCATTTAACTAAAGACCAGTCTCAAACGACGTCTTTTTAAAATAAGGCCCACGACTTTTTTTAAATAATTTTAGAAATTAAATGACATCACGCTTTAATATCACAATACCTACCGGTATTGTGATATGTTTAATATCACAATACCTACTGGTATTGTGATATTAAAGCGTTAATTTTGATATAGGGACCTACCTACTGGTAGGTCCCTATATCAAAATTTATCAAAATTTGTAAACGTTTTTAAAACTAATGAATATTGAGCAAGATGAGGTAGTCATTCATCATTTTTTATAATGTTACACAATGTTTCCTAATGAAAAACATGTTGAAGTAAATATAATAATATAAATAAAAATCTATAAAAAGTACTAGGTATACAGATTATTTTCTTCGTCACAGGAATAGAAATCAGGATCAATGTTTCTGATATCAGCCTTAGTCTTCAAGTTCTGATAAAACTCATGATATTAAGTATTATTACATTAACATAATATAGTAATATTGAAAACAGATCATTCTTCTTTTAAATTGAAATAAAAGATGGGCCACTCTATTTAATCAAATGATCTGCTAATACT
The DNA here is from genome assembly GCA_943138885.2 of Tholera decimalis. Lineage (NCBI taxonomy): Eukaryota > Metazoa > Arthropoda > Insecta > Lepidoptera > Noctuidae > Tholera > Tholera decimalis. The sequence goes on along the minus strand of OW964576.2, from coordinate 21,890,973 downwards.
TCCTTCTTCGTTCTAAGTTAGCAAACCTGATATTTCTTTTAACTCTACCTTTTCTAGAAATGACAAAATCATAGTTTGTGTTTTGGTATGACAGCATTCCAAAACACAAACCAAACATAAACTCTGGATATTGGTTTGATTCCTCAGAGGATGGTAGGTATAGTACTAAAACTTTATCATTATTTTCTCAACGCTCATTATTTTCAGCTATAGAATCAGATTTACTAGATTGCATTCGATGAATCTAGTAAAACTGATTTCAATACACGTTGGAGGCTGAGTCAACTTTTAATAAATCGCGATGTTTTTTTTTATTGATAATATACTTGCGTTTGACCACCATCTCACCTGATGGTAAGTGATGATGTGGTCGAAGATGGAGCACGCTTGCCTAGAAGTAACCTATTCACTCTTGACTTAAAGACTCCCATGTTTTGGGTAGGTAACTTGTTCTGCTTATGGTAGTAGGTCCTAGAGTCACTACTATCAAAATTTCTCATGGTTTCTTGGTAAAATACTACATCATTTTGGGGAATTGAACTGTGTGAAAGAAGCTTGCTATGACACACTACTTCCTCATTATTATCAGCCAGTCACCATAAAAAAATAAAATACGTTCCGAAAATCGATCAAACAATAAAAATATCTACGTTCTATAAAATAGTAACGATCAAAATCAGATATTAAAAACTATTTAAGTTAGTTTTTTTATCAGATACATTCCTTAAAGTTATTATAATGCATTGTGTAAAATGATTTAACTAGAACGGTAGTTTGGTGTTGATGATATAATAACTTAATAAAACATTATTTACAAAAACAACTTATAATTTGTGTAAAATGATACATGTAATACGTATGTTGTGAGCCATAGCTATCCACTACGTAGGCGCGTGCATGCTCTCCATCCAAAAGCTTTTCCACTAGTCACCCCGCGCGGCTCGCATATCCCTCGCGAATGCCACCCCCTATGCCCGCGCAACCACCCTAGTTATAAAAAGTATCACTGTACACATTTTTTATGCCGTATTTCGAGTACTATCTACGTGTATAATATTACAACTTCAGTATCATTTTACATAAACATTTTTTTTACTTTTGTCTCTGTATTGACTGATATATCTGCAGTTGTACTAGTAAAATACGAACAATATATTTGTGTAAAACAATTTAACTGAATTTATATCTAATCACATTTATTGAAGGTAAAGTTTATAAACGTATTGATGAACATATCTAACTATTTAAATATACTCAACGATTTATGTGGAGTTAAATTATTTTACACGTCATTAACTATTAATATATATATTTTTGGCCTACTTGTATCATACTATCTCTGGAAATATGAGTCGTATTAAAATGTCGATTAAACAGAAATGTAGAGATTTTTTTTCTGATACAAGTAAGTGCATTTAAAAATCAATTTTGATATAACTTGAGTTGAATCAGTTTTCACCGGAGGCACAGAATTGGCCCCTTTTGCGCAAATACTGATCTCCCTTTGCAGATAGTTGACTTTCTTCTGGAATGGTCGTACAGCATTCAATATGCTGTGGAAGGATGTTCCAGAAGTAACTGAAAATGCAGAAACAAACACGATTACCTATATGGTTATTATTATATCGTACAGACACGAAAGTCTTATTATGTTAAAGACAAAGTGAATCGTAACATTTTAGGAAATATACAGATAAGTGCAGGGTTAAAACATTTTGACACTGGATTGAAAGGAAAGAGACATCTGATACTACGTGTTTTTCGATAAAATATTTTTAGCGGGAACATATAACAAAATAACGGCTATACTTTATTAATTTAAATTTACATTTTATTTTATGTTCTTATGTAAGTGGCTTGTTATGTCTTTTTTGAATTTAGAATTAATGATTTATTTTTTGAATTATTTATTTATTTTAGAATAAATGATTCAAAACTATTTCATCATCATAATCAGCCTTTTAATGTCCCATGTCTGAGATACGGGTCTCGTCTCTGTGAGAGGGAATAGGCTACAATCCACCACGCTGGCTCAGTGTGGGTTGGTAGATGTCGCATGTCTTCGGATTTTTAGTTCTAGATCATGCCAGTTTCCTCACGATGTTTTCCTTCACCATTTTTGAGAGCTGTGGTGATGAAATAAATGACAAAAAGTAATGCGCCTGGCTGGGTTCGAAACCACGACATACAACTCGTAAGTCGAGGCTGTTACCACAGGGCCATCATTGTTTTCGCCATCACTGCTCTCTATTCTTATATTTAAAAAAACAAATTGCAATTTTGTATAGCCAAACCAATGGACAGACCAGCTTGTAGTATTAAGTGTTATAAACTTATGAATTGCAAGCTTACCATTAAAAGCTCTTTTTGTGTGTTTAGGGTTTGCACAGTAGTTATGTTCCACTAAAACATGACGTACAGCATCACTGTTATTCACATCTACATCTCCTGAAAAATATAAAATTGTACATATAAATACATAATAGTTAATACAATTGTTCCAAAAATCACGTCATATATCCATTCATTTGTTACCAAGCAGTTTATGTACAACTAATTAAATTAAATTACAAACCTAATACATCAGTAGAAGGTGAAGGTGGTTGAAAAGCAGTAGGCCGAGCAACAACTGTAGTCTTCAACAGGAGATATCCAGATTCCTCTGAAATATAACAAAATAATACTATAAAATCTATTTAGGTCATCCCGTTCCTACTTTTGCCTTTGCATTCTGGAGCTGTGGTGTAACATAGATAAGTAAGATTATCAAAATTTAATATTTACCTAAACCAACAGTAAGGCAAGCAGCAGGTTGACTATCACTGGTACCAACAGGCTGCTGAACTCTGGATGTGCCTATAATGGAATAAAAATGTGGATTAATGTATGCTGATAATTATTATGAAGAAAGATTTTTCAGTAATGTAAACTCAAAAACAACTGACCCAATTTTATAAATCTGTCACTAACATTAATCTATTTTATCAGAAAGTAAGATAGGCTATAAAACATCACACTACAAGCTACAAATACAGATCAGTAGTGTTCCACAGGAATGCGGATGAAACAGTGGAGCAAAAAGCTAATACTAAATAAACATAAACAAGGCACCGTTATACAAACAAGAATATAATGAAAATGTAATTTTAATTAATATGGTTTATATGTACCTAATATTTTTATCTACGTAGTTGGAAAGAGTTAAACTTACCGGGCAAATGCATTTAGGCGATTACAGCGTTTTTTTTTTTATCGTCAGTAAAATGCTTATGATATATCCACATCTTCATAAAAAAAGTCCAAGTCAGATAGTCTCAGGCTTTCCACCAACAATACCAACCCAAGTTTTATAACGGTCAGGAAATTTGTTATGCAGTGAGTCTGAAAGAAACAAAATCTATGATTATTTTATTGAAAAACTAACTTTTGCCAGAGGCTTTACCTGCATGGAATTTTAATAATAATAATATATAACATAATATTCCAAACTAAGCAGAGCTTGTGCTATGAGTACTAGACAACTGATAAACATACATATATATTTCTAAATACATACAATTTATAGTTAAATTACACCCAGACAAAGAACAAATGATTGTGCTCATCACACAAACATTTGTCCTGGGTGGGAATCGAACTCACGACCTTGCGCATAGCAGTCAGTGCCACTGACCACTAGACCAACAGGACTGTCGAATTAAAAAAAAATATTCCACGAGAATTTTATACCAGGATAAAAAGTAGCCTGTATGTTATTCTAGACTATAAAGTATCCCTCTAATAGAGAGGAGGCCTGTGTCCGTGCAGTGGGAATGGAATATGCTGAATTATTATTAATTATTATAAAGTATTCTGGTACACAATTTCACCCAGATCCAATCATGTGTTCTGTAATGATTGAGTAACAAACATCTATACATCCTTCAAAAGTATAATGTTAATGAAATATTAGCGAAAAGTGCGATTTTTTGTGGCTCATGCTGATCCATATATGAGTAGTACATACCTTAAAACTTTGGTACATTACAAAAATGTATCGCAATAAGAAGTATAATTATAACAGACGACTAACAGACCACAGCTAAATGTTTTTTTTTTTCCTTTTGAGATATAGGACTTTATGATCGAGTAATATGAAACTTATTTGTTTTAACTTAGTCCCCAAGTTCCATTGTCAAATTAATTATAAAAGTACATAAAAGGAGCAAGGAGGGCGGGTTTGTACTTTTATAGCTTGTAAATTTAAAATAGTATAATAATTTATAAAATACTTACCATTGCCTTCACATCCGAATATGCAACGGAACATTCACTCAGACACAACACAAAATAGCGTCTATATCGCGTAGTAAGTAAACATAACAAGTTTCTGGATAATTATCTTCGTAACGAAACGGAGGAGTAATTTTAACTCAACGTTCTTATCGAATAAATAATCTCATAATCTAGGATTTACACATAAAATGACGGCGACCATTTTTCATATTTGTGCTGTGTTGTCAGATGTTGAGACAAATAGACATAAAGGCAGTGTTGCAATAATATTGCCATTATATATAAAATAGATTTTATTGATAATCATGACAAAATTGTTATATTTAAAGTTGATTATATTGATATTAACCTAAAATGTTAAAATTAAAAATGTTTATAAATGATATTACAGAGACATCTATTGCGACCTAGAGAAAACTATGTAATGGTTTCACGGTTAAGAAATGAAGATGGCGCTGTTTCGTTTGTCGTTGAACCTAATGTAGGAGAGTGTCCTCCCCCTGATATTATGCCCTGGCAACCACAGAACACTATAACCTAGCGGAAGAATGACAACTTCATACAAAAAAATCGAGACAGAATTCGATTGTGCTGCCATCTAGTTTTGTCCCACAAAACAATTCAAAGCGGGAAGATTTGAAAGCGTTTTCTGATTAGACCTACAGAATGAATTTTAATTGGAAACTAGAAACGAATCTGCAATACTACTACTATTAGTATTACTGCAGATTCGTTTCTAGCTTCCTAAAATTAACCTCCATATTTGGGGAGACTAAATAGGTTATAAAAATAACACTAAGGAAAATGGAATTATTGGTATTTATTGACATTATTTCACAATTATTTTACAAAATCTGTTAAATTTATCTAAATATTTATTAAAGAGAGAAGAAGAGTAACTTATCAAACTTTCGTAAAAGCAAAAACAAGATTGGAATACAAAATAAATTTTCCCCCTTTCTCTAATTTCTAATTACGTTTTTGTAGAGAAACCTTTTGGACCAGATTGTGTTTACTTAGATATACAAAAAAGGTCTAAAAATACAAGTAATCTATTCGTTATATAATGACTATCGGTATCAAAAGAAAATAAAATAGTCATTATAATGTATTTTTAGACTTTTAGCTAATTGTAAACAAAAATGCAGTTTTTATGTACTAGTGTTTACACATAATATATATGAAATTAGACATTTTAAAACAGTTTCACTTATGTTTTAAAGTTTCTATTTTCTTTTTTAAGGACCGATTACTACCGGCCTCTACATATTTTCGGTTTTGTAACGTGCAAAATCTTTTTACACATATGTGAAAAACACTAGTACATAAAAACTGCATATTGTTTTGACTATGTTTCTCACAATTAGCTAAAAAACTAAAATTTACGTCACTATACATTTTTTGTATTACTGTTTTTTTTTAATCTGGATTAGATGGTGACATCAAGAAGAAAGTATTACAAATTTTGGCGCATTCTTCAACGCACGTTATTAAATTTTTAGACGCATAAATTAAGTTCTTCTTGATGTCATCATACTCTTTACATTCTATGAAGGAATGAAAATTTTCAATGTTTGTGGCTTTAAGTATTTTATCACAATCACCACAAGCAACTTTGAGATTTTTTAGGATAAACCCACATACCTAAGCACAAGCTTGTATTTCCGCAGAGTCCGACAAACTTGCTTCAAATGTGTTGTCCACTGAATCAAGCATGTCGGACATATGTGGATCTTCCCTATTTTCTTGGCTTGTGGTGGGTGGTGAGGACAACAGGTCTTTAAAATTCGACATAATTGTATCATAACTGTCGTCTTCACAATTATTTCCTGAATTTATATGGGCCAGATTTGATATGATGGTGGTTTTCAGTCCACCAATAAATTGCGAAGACGTCGGGTTGCAATTTGCACCACAATTTGCACGAATAGCGCCAAACAAATTCTCTAAAGGATCCTGCTGGAGACGTCGAGTTGCCAGTGATCGCACATTGTGTTTTTGTTTAAGCGCATGAAATATTCTGACAATGCCATTCATGGTCCAAATCCATCCATCCTTCGAAGGCGGTGAGCTCCGGCACCCCACAAATACTAAATTTTGAAAAAATGTTTTCATTTCCTCAAAATAATTTAAGTGCGGTGACGTTGACGTCATATTTGTGGAGTGCGGTTTACCTCTTCGGAGATCAGCCGTGTCACTATTTACGGCGTCAAACAATTTGTCTATGTTTGATATTACTTCAGCTGTTACTGTTGCATCTGTAGACAATTCTCCTGAAAATTACAACAAAAATATATATACTTACTTAAACAGATATTTTATGGTAGGAATGAAATGTAGACTACATAATTTCATGGGTATAAAACGTGAAAACCGGGCAAAACTGGAGTTGATCCTTTATAACTATAGCAGGACAAATACAAGCGAGAAGTATGTTGTGGATAATGGTATGGTGCATCTTGGCCATTGCTCAATGTCTTTTCGCGGCCCTTTAACGTGCAAACTACACTACATGGGTTTTAGTGGGGGCAAGCACTTCAGTCAAATCAATATAAAAATAATAATACCTTGTGATATTTTGGCAAACATGCCTGCTGCTACAGAGTGACTCAGCACTTGAGCAGCTAGATTTACTTTCATTTTTTGTTTAGTGTTAGGGTTTAAATGGTCGTTTCTCAACACTGGGGCAAACACGAAATTTGGGTTCATGTTGTCGAGGTCGTAAAAGTCTTGGATGTGACTCCATTTCGCAATACCTGTAAATAAATAAAAAATTGTTATAAGATTAAGTTTTAGTTACTCATAATATACTTGTAGATGACTCCACAGTAAAATGAATTCTAAGTTCAATTGATCAAACAGAAAGATTTATTATAGCTAAATAGAAGCTCAAACAGCTTTAGTTCATATATTATCACTGGTTAGAATACTATAAATTTAACATTAGTAATTCATAAATTTTACAAACAATATTAGTACTGTACAGGCAAACATCATCAATATTTACACAACTGATTAATAATGATGAACAATAATTACCTTTTCCTTTCGTGTTATCAGATGTAATATTCGTGATACAGTTTATATTATATTTAAGAAATAAGTTTCTGAAACATTTTAATAAATGAGGAGGATCGAAAATAGCCACCACTTCATTGTTTTCTATATTGAAATAGGGTTGACTTTTGGAAGCGCCCAAAATTGTAAGGGCTCTTCTGTTCACTCCATCCATATCACACACAGTTGCAGATATGCTCATTCCTATTTCGAAGCACTTATTCAATACCTAAAAAAAGATTACTATTAGTAAACAGTTGAAAATCATCATCAACAACAACAACAACACCAACAACAGCAACAACATCATCATCAACATCTGAAGCTTGTATGGTATGACAAAACTTTATGGTGCAGCAAACTTATCTGATCTGGTGGTTATAATTGGTACTACCGAAATAACTATGGCAATTGACAGGATCTATCATTTTTGGTTCACCGATAGCGCCGCATGACAAGGCCAGATAAGTTTGCTGCACTATTTATGCATCTTGATGTTTGCAAAAAGGTAAAGCATTTTTAAGAATAACTAAATACACAAACCTCTTTTATTAGGACTGCCAATCTATCTGATGTCACATTAGACCCTGACAAATAAAATGCAACAGGTTGCTTAATTTTCTTCCTTATGCCAGCTACCATAAACACAAGAGCATATGTGGCCTCATGTTGAGTTGTACCTTGTAATCCATGGTCCTGGTACCCTACAATTTTGTCTTGTTTGCTATTGTACCACAAGTGTTTCCTAATGGCCAACATAAGAACATAGGCATTATCTGATGGATTTTGTTTTTTAACATATTTTTTTAAGCCATTGAAAATGGTATTGTTGATGCCTGTATTTAGGTTAAATTGGCTTATTAGATATTTTAAAGTGCTTGGTGCAGGAAGACACCAGAGTCTTTGAAGGAGTCGGTAGCAGGTAGCAGATCTTTTATATAGCCTCAATGCTATGATTTTTTCTTCTAATGTCCACCTTCTGCCAGTGTGTTTCCTTTTCACATTCCTTAATTGCGATTGCAACAACAATGCAAATGAAGGTGTTAATTTTTTCACCAAAGATTGCACTGATTCGTTTTCAGTCAAGACATTTACCAAATCTTTTTGTTTTAATTTTTTTACTCTATTACGCAAATAGCAGATTCTTTTCATGTGTTTCCTACAGTTCTTATACAAGGCTGTATCATTCAGTTTCGAGATTTTCTTTGGTGACACCGGAGAAACTAACTGAAATAAAAATAAATAATGATGTAAACAATTAATTAGCTAAAAATATAAAAAAATATAAAGTACTAGCGTACGTCACGCGGTTTCACCCGCGTAGTTCCCGTTTCCGTGAGAGTATAGGGATAAAATATAACCTATGTTACTTGCTGATAATGTAGCTATTCATTGCTGAAAGAATTTTTCAAATCGGCCCAGTAGTTTTTAAGTTTATTTGTTAAGAATTTAATTTAATTAACAATGCTTACCTTTTGATGCTCCCTTTTACTGTCAATAAATAATTGTGACGAGCCTGGTATAGGTGTCACAATAGAGGTCATTTTAGCAACAGGAACCAACTAGAATTAAAAAAATAAATAAACATAAATAATGTGTAATTGATTTGGTTATTTTCAAAAATGTAGGAAAGGACCTACCTATTGAGAGAAATACAAAGCTTGTTTACCTTTTCAAAGTTTTCATTTGTAATGTCCATTAAAACCCTTGATGGCCCTGGTACAGATTCTATTGTATAATCCAGTTCAGAGACATCTTGGTGCTAAAACAATGTTAGTGTTAAAGTTTACCATAGTTGGTTTTCAATTGCATGATTTTGTGATTCAAAGAAATAACTGCAAGTGAATGCATATTTTTGCCATCTTGTAGTGCATGTACATAACACATTTTGAGCAGCTTTATAGTTACAAACTATAACAACATGTGGCAGAAAACTTATGAATTGAGTACTTTTCGGTGATTAATAGTAATAATCATGGCATAAACATATACTTCTTTCATACCTTTGAAACTGGAATGTTATTGTTACAAAGTTTTTTCATGGGTTGTGCTTCAATTTCCTAAAAAAGAAAGAAATAATGAAAGAAAAAAGAAATAATTCTGCAGGTGAAGTATGCAGTGTCTCATTGCCAGTAATCACTCTCATTAAGTCGAAAATAATCGTTTTCAATTTAGTGATGCTAGATTTTCTATTATTCCCAATTTTTATTGCATAAACCAATATAAATATATCTCCATTATGGTTATGGTTGAGGGCTCTCTGTCACAGCAATAATAATTTGGATTTTCGTTTTCTCAACATATAACCATGTATGATGAAGTGCACAGCAATTTTTAAAATGCATCTTTATAACATATACAACACATTTTTTGTGATAATATTACTAACTGTAGGTGATTATAAAAATATTCACTTACATCAGTGATGGTGGTTTGTGTTTGTTTTGCTGTAGATGTTTCAAGCATATTGGCAACAGTTTGTATATTTGTTATATCCCCTAAAGATATTCTTTGAGATGGGCCAGCTTGTGGTTTAGTCGAATCAATAAGTATATGTTCAGTCTAAAAACAGAAATTATTCCATTAATTAAATTTTAGTTTGAAGCACCAATACATACCAATTTAAGTAACAAGTATTGTCATTGTAGATAATCAGTTATTAAAATATTCACTTACATCACACGGAACAGCAGTTCGAAGTAACTGTGCCTTTGTGATGTCTTTAAAGTCTGCATCTTTAAAATGCTTTTCACACAGCATTCTGTGCTCATTGTACAATTTTTTCTGATTTTGCAATGAACTATACTGCCCTTCCGGAAGAATGTACTTTGCCCACAGCAGACAACTGAAAGTAAAAAAAAATTACATGTTCATCAATAGTTCTGGCAAACTGCTCAAATATTTTTTCGATATAATATTTTTTTTTTTTTTTATTATTTAGAATAGGTTCGCGTTTGACCACCATCTCACCTGATGGTAAGTGATGATGTGGTCGAAGATGGAGCACGCTTACCTAAAAGTAACCTATTCACTCTTGATATAAAGATTAAGATAAGACAAACAAGACAAATGAAACAGGATAGCTCTTTTTTATGTGGGGGAATGGCAGTGCCCCCGCCAAGTAAGCATACCCTTTTCAACTTTTGTCACTACTACTTTTAAACTGCACCATTGCCTTATCTCCTCATTCCTTAGCCTATCATTCATAGTCACACGACACATGCTTCGCAAGGAATGCATTTCCAAAGCATTTATTCTACTTACATGCTTCTTTTGCCACACCCAACATTCACTTCCATACATAATCTTTTGTTTTCAATAAATAGATTGATTTATCTCACAAGTAATACATATTATATTAAATTAGATTGTTTAGTGCGATTGCCAACATTAAAAACATAAAACATAAAAGATTTTTAATATTGATATGGTCAATAAATGATGTTGTTAGGTTAGCTAATTATGTAATAACTTAAAACAGAAAAACCCTTAAGTAGGGACTGAATAAATTAACCGACTTGGCATTACATGGATCTCACAACTTTTTACGGTAGAAGAACTGAGTTGGGAGACTTGGTTTTTTTACAAGTTATGTTTTTGATGGTATTAGTATTGTATCAAGTATTAAAGCTAAAAACAAGCATTAAATTTTTTAATTTGTTCTATAGAATGGGGAGTAATTAATAAATAAATAAAGCGATATTTTAGTCTTAAGCTGAGACGTTTTTCAGGTAGGTAAAAGGAACGTGTTAGTACTTACCGAATAAGGTTTTGAACTCCAGGTTTAGGAAAGCGAAACAGTTTCACGTTATGTTCGGCTGGTGAACAGCCGCACTTGAAACATTTCCTTTTATTTTCATCCATGTCACAAAGTTTCAAATCTCACAACTAAGTTATAGATCACAAAATACACTGTCTCAGAACTCGTGAAATACGATTAACTGCACCTTACATACACTAAACGGAGGAACGAAAGCTCAACTCGACGTTAAAAGCAATACAAAGCACAGAAATAACGAATTTAAACGAAATATTCTGCAACAGTTCCACATAAATGAAACGAGAAAACAGAATGACAATGAATCTGACATGACATTACAACCATTGTAATGCTACTATAATTAATCAAAAATAACTACTATATTTTCAGTTTAATTTAATTTTAGACATTGTATTTTTTTGTTGTACATAATAAAAATTTGCATAACTTCAATCAGTCATTATTTATTTTTATTACATACTAAATATTTATATTTCAATGGAACGTTTCTAGCTTAAAAACTACTACTTAGAAAGAAAAAAAAAACTAGTCACATACAATGAGCCTGTGTTACAATTTTAAAAATAAGTATTATTAGGGACCTAATTTTGTGGGTCCTTCATAATGTTTTTAAAGCTGGCAATGTTATAGTTCTGCCCCGGGTACCTCTCCTACATTGCCCCATACAAAGTTGACACCCCCTGCTGGCAACATTGAACATTGAGTTTTCGTCCGAAAAGTATTAATTCCCTAAGTTCGAGTTTACTCAAATCAGGAAAACTTTAGATGATAATAAATAAAATAAGTACATAATAAATTAATAACCAAAGTTTTATTGATAATCAAGAAACTTAAAAAATGAAGTAAGCAAAATATAGGTACGCGTTGGTTAAAACTTGGCTTTGATCTATATAACAATAAGTTTTTATTAGAAAAGATTATTAGCAATTTTTAGGGTTTCATACCCGAAGAGTAAAATGGGACCTTATTACTAAGATTCCGCTGTCCATCCGTCTGCACGTCTGTCACCAGGCTGTATCTTATGAACCGTGATAGTTACACAGTTGACAGATGATGTATTTCTGTTGCCGCTATAACAACAAATACTAAAAAACAAAATAAAATAAATATTTAAAGGGGGTCCCATAAAACAAACGTGATTATTTCGCTCGTTATTGATAACGGCAACAGGTAAAAGGCTTTTTATATTCACAGAATAATTAGTTACATATTCACTTTAAAGATAAATAATTAAAATAAAACAAATATTTAAGCGGGGCGCCCATACAACAGACATGATATTTTTGCCATTTTTATAGATAATGGTACGGAACCCTTCGTGCGCGAGTCCGACTAGCACTTGGCCAGTTTTTTTAATCGTATTTATCTGAGGTATAACCACGGAATAGATAAATAACGTTGGAATGGTAATGTGGGCGTGGCGAGCGCGCTACGCTTATGATACGAAAATCATAGCTCGAATGATTAATTCATTCACCGCGTTTAGTGCGCTTCGGATTACTTCGGAACACAGAGCTCTGCTTTAAAATGCCGTGTTGTGATTACTTGCAGTCTAACTTTTTGTTTTGTTTTTTTTTTTTGTTTAGTATAGAGCGAGGAGGTATATCTTTCCAAAGGTAAGTCGAAAATAACATTTAATTACAATTTGAAATAAATACAAACTAGAATAAAGCATCAAAAAATGTATCCTCAACGCTGTCGGCTGGCAACGTACCCAAGATACTGGCGGCATTGCCTTGTTGTATGGCAATGCTTAGCCGTTGACCAAAGAAATAGCCAGCCCTTGGGTCGCGGGAAGCGTCAACGAGCCTTTTCGATATGTCTTTAAAAAGGCTGTGAGCACACGGGCCCCATGGTCCGAGAGTTTCGAACCCAAAAGGCTCGAAAATATAGTTATCACCGAGATGACTATATTTACGTCGCTTGAGGTTTTCCGCAGCCACAGCGGGAGCGCCAGCACGACATGATGAACTGGGAAAATGGGATGGCGCGACAGTATCGACACAAGTTGCGTCCCACACTAAAGGCCTACCCATCTTCCACGGAAACAATGACATGCCGTCCGGTCTTTTGCTATCGTCACGCGCCAGTCCATTGGGTTCCAATACGGCTGGAACGCTGACGGTGACAAGGGCTCGTCGGATAATGTCGTTTAAATTGGTATCAAGGGGCTCCCAGGCGTAGTGAAACAGCGATGCGGAAAGTGGTGTCGTCGAACAAAGTGCCTAGATTTGAGGACGGTAGAGCATGTAACCAAAGACCTGATTCCCACTTTCCCACAGCCAGCAAACGTGCACACTCAGCAGAAGTAGCAGACGTGGTTAGTAAATTATTCAGAACTACTCTGCAGAGCGGCTCGTTCCACCGCCTCTGGGAAGATGGTATATCAGGTAGGTCAGAATTCGGACAAGCGAGATTCCAGGCATCAATTGCCTCAGTGAAGCACGGCACATTAAAATCAATCAGTATGAAAGCCAAGATATTCCTGATTAATTTCTCAGTGCTGTGGACCGAGGAAATCAAAGCCGGTAAATTAATACTAGAAATTTTGCGGATTTGAATGCGGATGGGAAGAGAGGCTTGGGCTCAAGCTCGGTCATCCAAAACCACATTCAAAATTAAGGGTAAAGTTCGTCTGATAATTTGATCCATTTGAACTAAAAGTTGATTGTGCTTCCACAAATAGGAAGCACGAAGAGAGTATGTCAATTTAGGGCCGAAACAGCAGAAACGAATTATAGTGATGGCCGAGTGCATATAGATTTGGAGCAATCTTTGCGAAACATCATTGAATTTATTCATTTGTTCTGCAATAAACTCGGGAAAGTAATTATCAAAGATTGTAGAATCAAGGAGACGGAGAGAACTATTCTGTATTTGAAGTGTTTTAGTAGTTTTAAGTCCTTATTTAATTCTTATATTGTGTACAATAAAGAGTATTACTACCTATGTATATTTGCTGAAATAAACAAATAAATAATTACATTACAATTTTATTTGTAAAAAACTTAAAAATATTCTGATCACTATATGAAATTCCCAACATTAACAACATTATTGCAACAAGTTACAAAAAATATACATTGCCCGATGTGTACTCGCTTAATCAACGCAATGACCAAGTCCGCTTACAATGTACTGCATGCGTTGCGTCCTCCACACTTCAACCATTGACGTTTCGTCCTTTGCCCTGATTGGCTGTGATGCACGGCGCATGTTTATCGACAGTGAGTCACAATCTGTAGCAAGCTCTCGATTTAAGTGTGTGTAATTCGCATACGTAACGGGCCTCTTGCTTGTAGTGGAGTTAAAAGAGTGGGGACAATCGGCGACACGCGTTCTCATACAAACCAGGAACTATTTCCTTTCTAACCTCTTTTATCTATTCTGTGGGTATAACTATGAGCAAATTAATGTTGCCATACCACTATACATATATTACTTGGATAGCCGAAAAGATTTAATGGTAAAATTTATATGTCTGTGTAAAAAGTATTGATTTTAAATAAATCTAGACAATCAATGGCCGATTAAAATATTCCCAAAAATTATTTTCAATTCATTGGCTTTTTATAAGACGTCACTTTAAATTTTACTAAGGTTTAAATTATTGTGCATGTATGTGTACAAACTTAGTGCCATATTGTGACGTCTTAGCTGTCAAATCGAACCATTTGGGTAGAATGAACAAAACAGGGATTTATTAAATTATTTATTTACAAATATTGAGCGAAACAAAAGTAGTCCAATTTCCATATTTTGGTGGTCAAACGCGAATCTAATATCAAAAATAAAATAAAATAAAGTTTTAATAATTTTGACATGACTTCTGAGCCTTTGCGCCATGCGTTCTCTTTACTTTCGGGCGTATTGGTGCCAACAATGAAAATAGAGGGTAAAGTATGTTTAAATAAAACTAATTATGACTTTAAATATTTAAATTAGACGTGGAGATCGGTTGAACAAAGTAAAATAAACCGTAATTATTTTTCGCCATGAAGTTTTCTTTGCAATCCATACTTTTTGAGTGAAATTTGACAGATACTAAAGATCATTGAAATTCCTAATAGCACTTGAAACGCATAGTATAATTTATTATAAGGGTATAAGGGCGCTAAATTTTAATGTTATTTTGTATTTTATTTGACAAATGACAGTTTTCGTTTCATTCATAGGGACTTACTTTGTCTATTTCAAGTTTTAAATAACCTGTTGAATATAATATAAAGTATACCTATAGTATATACCTATTATATTTTACAGGTTATTTAAAATATATAGGTATGGAGCTCGAAGGTAGAAGACGAAACCCTTTTTTTGTTGGGAAAATCATTGAATGACTATTCCCGCTTTGAGTGGCAGACTTCTGCTGACTAAAAACCCATCCTGCTCCTTCAACTGCCCTCACGTTACAGCGCCGCAGTATCTTATTAGAACATTTCCACAACCCCTGTCGGTCCCCGTCAATGCTGCTGACTGCTCTCTGAGGCGCGTGTGGATCATGACGCGCCGTCGACCCGGGCCTGGTAGTTACCGGACGGTGAGCAACACTTGCTCGCCGCCGCAAGCCCGCGCCTACGGTGGCTGGAGATCGGCTAGAAGACGAAACCCTGAATTGCCTATCCGTAAACTTATCAAGATTGGGCTCATTACATTTGTCTTAACTTGTTATGTTCATTTTTCTTGACGCTAGAACTGTAGGGTGGCTGATGGGACCTGACATACCTACCAGTAAATCCGTCCCAAAAATCATAATATACAATCGACAAATTTAAATCTTGACCCGCTTTGAAGATAAATCGTTTGAAACCGTCAAAATCTGGGGTCTTTAAGTCAAGAGTGAATAGGTTACTTCTAGGTAAGCGTGCTCTATCTTCGACCACTTTATCACTTACCATGAGGTGACATGGAGGTCAAACGTGGGCCAATTATTAATAAAAAAATAACAAATATTTCCCTCCTTTACAGTGCATATTTGAATTAAGATTAGACTAGACTTAAGACGTTTTAAATATGTACTAAACTAGCTATGTCAATGCGTCGTCGTGGGTCGTTGATGGAAAGATTAGGTTTACGCGAATGTCGACCTAATTGTATTTGAAAGTCTGTAAGAAAATGAGCTTATTCATGATTAAAATTTGTAGATTGTACATAGATAATTATATTATTTATGGGCGACCAAGCAAAAAGAATCCAGTATGATTAATAATCAATTAAGATTTTCATTGATTATTAATAATGTAAGTAAACACGCATCTTCTGGGCTCGCTCGTTCCATCATAGACCCCATCTATCGCTTACCAAAGAATAACATAGAATACAAAAAAAAGGATGATAATACTTTTTTATTCTACATTATTTTATATATGAATTATTTAAGTAGTATATTGATATTTCGCTAGAATGAATATGCGATGTGTTGAACGCTCGATCAAACAAACATTCGATAGTTTAAACACCCAATGTATTGAAGGTACAATATATTGAACTATCGATTTATTAACCATTCGATATTATGAATGTTCGAGTATTTAGACGTTTGATTAAAACTTGTCGATCAATTGATATTCGATTATTTGGCATTCGATTTGGCGTAGTACACCCGCGGAAACTCTCATAAGGAATATTTCTCTCGTTTGTGCAACATTTTTCATCGATGCACCGCTCCTATTGGTTTCAACGTAATGTGATACAACGTTGATAAAAGCTAGGTATTAAATTAAACCACATATAGGTACTATACGTGCGTAAGGCTAAACCAATACTATTAAAAAAAAGTTTACGAGAAAAATACGAAAAATCTTTTTTCAAAAAACTTTAGCCGGATAATCAAGGTAGAACGTAAACAGCATTTGTAAAAACTTATGATGCAGAGCGTAGCGTGATTTTTGTCGTTTTAAGGTGTACGAATCTAGATAATTATGCGTAAGTATTTAGTCAGCTGCTCGGGACTAAACATCGTCGTTTAACCGAAAAAAGAGCTTGAAAAATTCCTGCGACTAAACTATTGCTCCTATTGATCTGATTTTTGGTGTTGTAGTCTGACAATGATACACAGTAAATGTGGTTTCATTAAGGCCGTGCGCGCACTGCCTTGCGGCAGCCGCAATTGCGGTAGTTCTACCGCACCGGTAGAATGACCGGGGCCACCGGTGACTCTACCGCACGCGTTTATTCGGGCGCAGTGCGCGCACTTCTATGACACTCCATACTTCACAGATTTTGCGTTACCAAAACGCAACGCAGTGCGCGCACGGCCTAACGCAGTGCGCGCACGGCCTTAATGTCTCTCGCTTTTATCAACGTTGTAAAGCATACAGCCCTCCTCAAAATATGGTACTTATATCCAACACAAAAATAGATTAACAAAATCTTTTTATTTTATTTGATTTAATAGGCTCGCGTTTGATCACCGTCTCACCTGATGGTAAGTGACGATGTGGTCAAAGATGGACGGAACTCCTTTCAAGCTCCTGAGATTAGTGCGTCACCTAAGAAACAAAAAATAGCCTAATAGCAAAGGTGTTAGAGTTGTGTTAGAGAGGTCGCAGGTTCGAACCCATCCTATTGCCGTGTACTCAAAAAACAAACAGACACACACAAAAAAAGAACTCAGCTTTATTATTCATATTTTTTTATTAATTCATTCGTTTTTAAATGAAAAATAATAGTAATTAGCTTAAATTATTTTACTTGAATCGATTTGCTGTTTTAAAATTGATATTTGATTATAAGAAATTGAAATTAAATTAATCTGTACTATCTATACTAATATTATAAAAAGATAAATTTTGTAACTTTGATTGTTTGTTTGTAAGGGCTAATCTTCGGAAATCCTGAACTGATCATGAAAATTCTTTCACAATCAGAAAGCTACACTATTCAGGAGTGATATGGGCTATATTTTATTATGATTGAACAAAAAGTTCAGAGAAAAATAATGGCATATATATATATCAAGTCAGCGGAAATTGGGCAAGATATGATGCTTTACCGGCGTGTGCTGACTAAACGGTTCCGTATAGACGAACATAATGGAGATAAAAAATGTTGGTGTTTATTAGTTCTACAAAAGGTCCGCGGTACTGTATAGCTAACTTTTATATTTGAATCACTACAAAGGCTTTTTTATTAAATTAAAGAAAGAAATTTTATGTGAAATTGAGATGTCTTTTTCATGAAGAAAACATGAATCTATATAAAAAAGATTTATAAAGAAGATTTTGTCATCAAGATAATTTTATGAAGATAAAATTAGTCGTTTAAAGTATGTTATTTGGTTATTTAATTTAGGAGATAGGTAGTTTAAGTCTTTAACAATTAATATAAGTACCACATCCAATACCAGTTAATTCTAAACAATGAACCTGATAAAAGTAATTAAGTAAGTAAACTAAGTAAATATAATTAACGCCCAACGAAGTGGGCACGGGTCGGCTAGTTGATTATAAATACCTAACATAACGTAATATTAAAAGTAAATTTTCACTATTGTTATTATTATTAGCTATGGTCTACATTTCCTGGTGGTATCAGATAAAGAGAGACCTCGAAAAAGCCCAATTGCCTGAAACGACAACCCAAGACAGGTGTCCTGGTGCAGGAAAGTGAGGAGACCCGACCCCAAATGAACTGGGACCAGAGACGAATATAATAATGATGGTCTACATTTTTAATACTGGAAGTTTCCTTGTTTTCCTTTCCTTAAACTTTATGTACAATGCAATGTGGGTGAACTTAATGCAACCAGACATTCTCTACCAGTGAACCTTTGGGTTAAAAAGGCCACATTGTGACTGCTCTTCGGTGTAGGCCTACTCAATCTCGTCCATTCCACCCTGTTTCTTGCTCTCTCTTTCTTTATTAGTTTATCCAGTATGATCCACATTTTTGTTTAAATAAGTCTTCGTAATCGTTGTCTGCCTTCATTCTGCCCGTTGGTTGGTATAGTGGTCAGTGGCCCTGACTGCTATGCGCAAGGTCGTGGGTTCGATTCCCACCTAGGACAAATGTTTGTGTGATGAGCACGGTCATTTGTTCTTTGTCTGGGTGTAATTTATCTTCTATACTTATAATAAATCTGTAGAGAGGTCAATTCTGTACATGAAATATATTTCCAAAATAACTATCAGGGGGTGATTAAGGATCGATACTCATGCCAAAAATGCAATCAGTTAAATTTTTGTCTGTCTGTCTGTCTGTCTGTCTGTCTGTCTGTATAACCGTTATAGAAACAAAAACTACTCGACGGATTTTAACGAAACTTGGTACAATTATTTTTCATACTCCTGAGCGGGTTATAGTATACTTTTCATCACGCTACAATCAATAGGAGCAGAGCAGTGAAGGGAAATGTTGGGAAAACGGGAGAAGTTACTCCATTTTTTAAGCTTCCGTCGCGTGTGCATCCTTAATGGTTAAAGCTACACAAATAATTTCATGACGGAAATGTTCTCCTTAAAATTATATAAAAAATATGTCTAACTTTTATGGTTGACTCACAATAACACGTGTAACTCCCGATAGCTTAGCAGTTCGAAGCTTTCTGATTATAATATTTGTCTACTCTTACGTTTATAACACTCTCAGTCACCCCTAATTGAAAAAGTTAACATTATTAACTATTCCATAAAAAAATTGGCCAAGTGCGAGTCAGACTCGCCCATGAAGGGTTCCGTAGTAACTATAATATAATATGCAAATTTATTTGACGAAGAAAAAACCTTACAAATTTCTTAATACTAGCTTATTTACATTTTTTACAACTGCGCCAAATAAATTTGTTTTGAAAAAAAAACCTTACAAATTTCTTAAAACTGGCTTTTTTACATTTTTTACAACTGCGCCGAATAAATTTGTTTTTCATAGTGTTTGTATGAATTACAAAGTTATATTTGCGGTTTTAGAAAATATGCTGTATCTCAAAAACTGCTGAACTGATTTCGTTCAAACTAATTTTGGTTGAAAGTTTATATTAAGATCTACAGACATATATTTTTTTTAGATTTTTCACTCCATTATTATAGAAGTTAGAGGTTGTGTCCGCCACACACACATTTTACCATTTTGGAAGCTTATATCTTTTAAACGATTGACTTTATGGAAAAGTGGTTTTAGAAACCCCGATGTCGTTTTTAAAGAACTGTCTATAGATACCACACATGCATCGATTTCATGAAAAAAAATATTTTCAGGTTTAGTTCCATAGCCCCCCCTTTATTTTAAATATTTTTTAATTTTTTTCTCAAAATCGGAAAGCGGTTCACAGAATACATCTACCTATCAAGTTTCACATGTATAGTCCTAATAGTTTCGGAATAAAATTGCTGTGACAGACGGACGGACGGACAGACAGACAGACAGACAGACGGACAGACATGTCGAAACTATAAAGATTCCGTTTTTTGCCATTCGGCTACGAAACCGTAAAAAGAATCATATAAATCGGTATAGAAACACCAAAGTTATACATGAAATACGCTTATAATAATAAGCCATCGCGCGTGAATACTGAATCGTGCTATAAGGATTATTTTTGAGAATCGGTCGCCTCATACCTCATGTGAACGTGATCTAAACAATATTACCAATACATTAACTTACGCTGACGGAGTCGCGGGCACAGTTATATTGTACCATTACGCTAAGGCCAATAGGAGCGGAGCGCCAATGAAGAATGCTTCAAAATCGGGGTTAAATTTAACGTTAGCCCAAAGTAACTATTCCACGCGGACGAAGTCGCGGGCAAAAGCTAGTCTATAATATGTATGTATTTAGAAATATATATGTATGTTTATCAGTTGTCTAGTACCCATACCACAAGCTCTGCTTAGTTTGGGACTAGATGGCGTTGTGTGAAAAAAGTTGTGGAATATTATTATTATTATTATTTACTTTATTCAACACATATCTCAAAAATTACATTTTTAAATATTTTTCTATAAAAACTTACAATAAAAAAACATTTAAAAATATAAAAAATGGCAGTCCATTGGTGTCGGGAGCAGGGTCCAAGCTACCGGTGGTTAGGTCTCCAGAGAAAGGAACCTCCTCACAATGCGAGCTGTATCGAGGAGAACTGCCTTCTGTATCAGGCCCTTTATCCAGCTGTGCAACGCCAGCTTCGACAGATGGTCGTCGAAGCTTTTAGCTATCAGCCCATTGACTGACATGACAATCGGCACAATGACAGCCGAGTCCACATTCCACATGTCAACAACCTCATGAGCTAAGTCGAGATACTTTATGTGTTTCTCTTTCTCAGCTTTCACGAGATTCTCGTCATGTGGGATGGTAACATCGATTATCATTGCGCGGCGCACTAATCGGTCTATCACCACTATATCAGGCTTATTGGCAACAATAGTCCTGTCAGTGATGAAGATGATAGACCGATCCCAGTACAACGTGACATGGTCATTTTCGAGAACTGGGTCGGGCACATACTTGTAATACGGTAACTCAGAATCGACAAGTTTGTATTTCAAAGCAAGTTGCTGATGGATAATTCTGGCTACTTGGTTGTGTCTATGCAAGTACTCGCCGTTAGCAAGACGAGAACAACCGCAGACAATATGTCTGATGGACTCACCAGGATGATGGCATGCCTGACACACGTCAATCGTCCCGTCCTTCATAATATGTCTCCGGTAATTATTCGTCAAGATAACTTCGTCCATAATTGTACAGACAAAACCTTCAGTTTCTCCGAAGAGATCCCCGAAGCGTAGCCAGGCGACGGAAGCTGTCAAATCTACATCGGGCCCATAGAGAGCCCGATAGTAGCGACCATGAAGCTCCTTGCTTTTCCATACCTCCTTGCGGTCATCTGCGGTGAGTATAACAGGTTTGTGCCAGTTCTCTTTAGCCATGGTCAGCGGGGTGAGTCCCTTGTCCACTGCAACCACATCTCGGTGCATACCCACATCGGCTTGAAGGAAATATTCCCTGAGACTGCAAATCTCGCGGTTGTGGAGAGTTTTGGCGTTTAAAAAGCCTCGACCTCCACACTTCCGCGGGATGTACAGTCTCATCACCGATGATCGTGGGTGATGCATCCGATTTGCGGTTAGCAATGTGCTGACCCTCCTATCCAGGGCGTCCAGTTCGGTTTGAGTCCATTTGAGTATGCCGAAAGAATACATCAACACCGGCATGACCCAACCGTTGAAGGCGCGTACCTTATTTCCTCCCGACAAAAGGCTGTTTAATACCTTTGTCAGGCGGCCAAAGAAGCGCTCCCTCAACGATTGCTTCATGTCAGCAGCATTAATGCCCAAAGCTTCCGACATACCCAAATACTTATAAGTTTCGGTCAAGCAGAGAGATCTAAGGTTCCATAATCTCTCCTCGTTTTACATGCATGATTGCGCATTTGTCCACACCAAATTCCATCTTGATGGTGCTACTTAAAGTTTCAGTTACCTTCAGTAGGTCCATCAGTTGCAAGTTGTTGGGGGCAAAGAGTTTCAAATCATCCATGTAAAGGAGGTGGGATATACTTTGACCTCCTCTTCTCAACCGATAGCCCAGGCCTGAGTCCTCTAACATTGTGCTTAGAGGATTCAGGGCCAAGCAAAACCAGAGTGGACTCAAACTGTCACCCTGAAATATTCCCCGTCTGATCCATATAGGCTCATCATTCCCTCGGATCGCTCGACATCCTGGATAGCGAAGTACCGTCTTCCATTGCCTCATACATGACTCAAGGAAGGTGCGTAGAGTTGGATCTATTTTGTGAAGCTCTAGCACCTTCATGAGCCAGGTATGAGGAACAGAGTCATAGGTTTTTTTGTAGTCTATCCAGCATGTTGATAGATCTTTGTGGGATCGACGAACCTGTTGGCTAATGGCCATGTCAATGAGGAGTAGCTCCTTAGTGCCACGGGACCCTTCTTCTTCTTCTTCTGTAGTTTGGTTTCCGCACTTAGTCTCTGCACGAGACCATTGTGCGTGAGCCATGTCGGCCGTCACTCCATCCAGCCAACCTCCCTCCAGAAGCAGATCAGGTCTTTCGGTCTATTCAGGATATCTGTAAGGGAATTTAATGACCCGAGGGTTCGTTTCCGTATTTCGGTGATTTCCGTGCACTCTAGGAGCACATGTCCTACCGTTTCCTCCGTCCCCATACATGCCCTGCACAGGGGACTGTCCGTTATACCTATTGTGTGATAGTGTTTGTTCAGTGAGCAGTGCCCGGTGATGGTCCCCGCCACCATTCGCAGGCTTCTTCTGTCCAGGTGTAGGAGGCGCCTGGTTAGTTTATTATCTAAGTTTGGCATCGCCTCTTTGGACTGCCTGCAGCCTGGTGCCGAGGACCACCATTTTCGGGCTTGGTCGTGTGTGTGTTCTTTAAGCCATGTGCGCAGCTGGGTGAAGGGGAGCGGCACGATGGGCTCGGGTCCGAAAACCATCGCGCCGGACCCCCTCCTGGCCAGTTCGTCCGCCGCATCATTGCCGAGTGATCCGCTGTGCCCCTTTATCCATTGCAGTGTCACAGTATTGCGGTTCTCGACCGCTGAGCGTTGCAGCGCATTGTGACATTCTAGTATGAGCTTGGACGTGATATAATTTTTCTCTAGGGATTGAAGTACTGAGGCACTGTCGGAAAGTATGCGGATGTGACTATCCGTGACTTTCCTGGCTTCTATGGCATGGATCGCCTGAATAATGCCCACACATTCCGCCTGGTAGACGGTGTTGAGCTTCCCCAGCGGTCTGGATATATTTATGTTGAGATCGTTGGAGAAAACTCCAACTCCAGTTCCAGTGTTTGTCTTTGAGCCGTCAGTGTAAATCCTGAGCTCCTCAGGCCCTGAGTAGTCCTCGGGCTCCGGCATGAGCTGTATTTGGTAGTTTTTTTGGAAGTGGTGCGTCTTTGCAGTCTTATCATATGGTGCAGTCATCAGGGGTTGTCGTTTGACTGAATCCTCCATGATGCGTGTGTGTTTGATCCTGGAGTCTCGCAAGAGTGCCCCGGATATAGCAAGTCTGAAGGTTGCCAGGGCAGCCTCTTCTCGTACTATAAGGTGCAGTGGTGGTAGGCCCAGCATGGCCTGTAGAGCGGCAGTGGGTGCAGTTCTCATGCTGCTAGTGATCGCCACACATGCAAGTCGTTGCAGCTTCTCAAGATCCTTTTGTGCCGTGCTTAAGTCTGTTCTGGGCCACCAGACTAGGGAGCCGTACGTAATAATTGGTCTTATAACAGTCGTGTATAGCCAGTGGGTTGTTTTGGGGCTGATACCCCAGTTTCTGCCCAGCATGCGTTTGCACTGCCACATGCAGATACTGGCTTTTTTGGTGATGTGCTCAGCGTGTTTTGCCCAATTCAGTTGTTTGTCCAGGAAGATGCCCAAGTATTTGGTTTCAGCCGAAAGGCTTAGAGTGGTGCCAAAGAATTTTGGCAGTGTCAGCTCCGCCAGCTTCCTCTTTTTGGTGAAAAGTATGAGCTCAGTTTTTGTAGGATTCACTGAGAGTTGATACTCTCGGCACCAGTCCTCTACTATTTTTAGGGCTTGGCGCATGAGGTTGCATATGGTATTCTCATGGCTTCCATTTATTATTATGGTTATATCATCGGCGTAGCCAACAGTAAAGTATCCTTTATCGTTGAGTCTCCTGATGAGGTTGTCTGCGACCAGGTTCCATAACAGTGGTGAGAGGACGCCCCCTTGGGGACAGCCTTTCGCCACGATGGCCCTCGTTGTGCTGTTTATTGTGACTCTTACTGCTCTCTGCTTGAGCATGTTGGTGATCCAGTCACTCAGGGTTTGGTCTACACCGTGCCTGCTGAGTGCTGTACTCATACTCTGGAACGTGGTCTTGTCAAAAGCACCTTCGATATCTATGAAAACAGCCATCGAAGAGCATTTGTGGTGTATTGCGGATTCAATTTTAGATATTACGCTGTGTAGGGCAGATTCTGTTGATTTCCCCGTTGAGTAGGCGTGCTGTTGTCCGTGAAGCGGATTCTTATGGAGAGGTCCATCTCGGATGTGTCTATCGCAGAGCCTCTCTAGGGTTTTCAGTAGGAAGGATGTGAGACTTATCGGTCTGTATGCTTTGGGTTGTGTGTAGTCAGTTTTGCCTGGTTTGGGTATGAAGATGACCTTCACCTCCCGCCACATTAGTGGGACGTATCTGAGTGCTATGCAGGCTTGGTAGATTTCCAGCAGCCAGGGTGTCAGGATGTGTTCACCCCATTGCAAAAGGGCCGGGAAAATGCCATCTAGTCCTGCAGATTTGTATGGCTGGAATGTTTTAATGGCCCATGTTATACGGTCCTCAGTGATTATGTCGCGGGCTCTAGACCAGTCTGTAGTACTTGGTGTCTATCTAGATTCGTTTTCCCACGTGCTGTCCTCGGAAAGGTGGCAGTCCGGGAAGTGCGTCTCTAGAAGGACCTTACTGGTTTCTTGGTCTGTTTGTGTGTAGGAGTTGTCAGGTTTTTTAAGGGCGCCGAGAGTACGGTCCTGATCAGTTGATAGGATTTTCTTTACTCGTGCGGCTTCGCTGTTAGATTCTATGGATTCACAGAAATTCTGCCAAGCGGTATTCTTGGCCATTCTGATTTGTTTCTTGAACTTGTATTGGGTTTCTTTGTATAGCTCCCAGTCTTCCGGGAGTCTGGTGTTCTTTGCTCTGTTGAATTGTTTTCGTAGCGTGTTTCTGAGCCTACCAAGTTCAGCATTCCACCATGGGTTTCCCTTACTCCTGGTGTTAGGTGTTCTTGGTTTGCAGCTCACGTGGTAAGCCTCCGTTATGTCGTTTGTTAATTTTGTCACGATTTCTTCAAGCTGTGTGGGATCAGTCAAGGGTGTCGAGTGTAACTGTCGTCTAGCCAACAAAGAAGCTAGGTGGTGTTTGTATTCTGTGACGCTTGTGCGGCGCGGATTGCGCCTCGGTGTGGGTTTTTTTATCATGGTTGCTAAGGTAAAGCGGATTCTCCTATGATCGGAACAGGAGGGTTCATCACATACGCGCCAATTAGAGATAAGTTTGGTCGCGTTTTCGGTAGCTAGGGTTAGGTCTATGATTGTTTGACCTCTGGCTGTAACCCAAGTGGGCTCTGAGCCTCGGTTCACAATGTTAAGGTTAGTCGAGAATAGGTATGTGGATAGCGTCTCACCTCTGGCGTTGGATACTTCACTTCCCCAAAGCGGGTGATGAGCATTTGAGTCGGTGCAGATGATCAGGTCCAGGTCCGCGTCCTCGCAGTGACGTACAAGATCAATCATCTCTATCGGTGGGCAGTTCTCATTGTCGCCTGGCATGTACACCGAGGCTAGTACTAAATCTGGAGCATTGCTGTCAATCCGGAGCCTGATCGCAGTCAGGTCTCTGGAACAGAATTGAGTTAGTGGGGTAATAGGTATGTCTTTGGGTGTGTATATACAGGTACGTGGTTTCTCTGCATTAAGTGTGTTTAGAGTGATATTACCTCCGGTGTTTCCAAGGCCACATACTTTGTTGTTTCTAATCCACGGCTCTTGTATAAGTGCAATTGTCCGTGGATTCATCTCCAGGGCTCTGCGAAGGCTAGCCGTGGCGGTCTGGCTATGCTGGAGATTGGCCTGGATGATCTGGGTGTTTGCTGTGGGTGGTGCTGACGTTGGAGCGGAGTTAGGAGGAGTCGGATCCATTGGATGCTTCATCTCCCTCCCCCATTCCTCGCCAGGTGTCGCTGGGTGAGGATGCGAGCAGCTGCATTGTCCATCCCGGTGACGGGGGTGGCGCTGAGTCTGACTCAGCGTCGGTCATTGCAGCCTTCGCCATTTCCTCCTCCAGTATAGTCACATCGGTGTCTGTCTGAGTCTGTTCAGTGGTCTCAGTCTTGTCTGAGGGTAGCTTCTTGGGGTAGAAGCGGACGTATATGGACCCGAGCAGGTACGATACGCGCCGCTCCCGCCCCAAGACCTTTTCGGCTTCATCGGTCGGGATCCCCAGGGTCAGATACGTCCCATGGTTATCCCCACCGACAGAAGTCGCCCTGTACAGTGACCACCTACCAATGTCGTACCAAGTGTTCTGACGAATCAGAACACTCTGGAGCCGCGCTATGTCCCCATTATACCGGGGTACAAATAGCGCGGCTCGGACACGGGTAGGTATATCAGTCTGTCGCATGACTGTCAGTGTCTGGTCGGTGTTCGGGAGTCTTATTTGTGTCACATTCTGTGTCAACCAGGTCAAGGAGTGGTCGTCTTCACACCACATCTGCACAGTACCGTCCGCTACCCGAGGGTATCCGCGGAAGGCCGGGAGTGGTTGGGACGGGTCGCTGTCCATGACGAGCTCCTCAAGTCTGTTCTTAATGTTGTTTGCTTCCTCCGGAGTCAGGTCCCTGGAGGGGGGGGGGGGAAGCAGATTGCTACGGCGAGTCGCGCAGGTATATCCTTCGTGGCCCGCGCATAGGTCCTCTGCTCCCCTTGAGCAGGCTGGACTCTCACACGCTTCGGGTTTCCCTGAAGCGCGCTCGGCGAAGCCGTATCGTCCGGGCGATCTCGCTTTGCCGCCCCCGAGCCGCTTGGCCCGGGTTGTGGTTCAGCGACCCGGACGGTCGGCCTCACGTTTATGAGCTCCAGCCCGTTTCCCCCTGCCTTTCGCCTTCCTCCTTCGGGGCATGTCATTGTCAGTGTCAGTGTCGATGTCTTGGGTTCGGCTTTCAGTCCCGGCAGACTCCATCGCTTCCGAAGACCTTACGCGCTGGGTTTCCCCTTCGCGGATTCGGTTTCGGTCGCGTGTTTCCGCGTCCGGCTGCTTTACGCGCTGGGAGGTCCCTTCGCGGATTCGCAGCTGATCGCGTACTTGCTCTTCAGCGGCCGTCGGCGCAATGCGCTGGCTAGTGCCTTCGCAGACTGAGCGCCTCCGGTCACTGGGTCCACCGGAGCTGGCCGCCTTACCTTTGCTCGTGTCGTCGTCTGGGTTATTCTTAAAGCTGTTCCTAACGAGGCTCTGTTGCCAGGCACTCGTGGTCAGCACAGTCTGTGTCAGTCGTTTTGGCGCTTGAACAGCAGCCGGGGTGTTGTTTAAAGGCGCGTGGGTCGCAGCCGGTGTGGTAATTTTTGGCGCTGTGGTAGCAGCCGTGGTTTTGGGTTGCGCTGTAATAGCAGCAGGGTTTTGTGGCGCTGTGGTAGCAGCCGAAGAATTTTTTGCAGTTGCTGCAGGAGCAGCACCTATAGGCAGTGAATTGCCCCCTCCCAGAATACGATGGGGGCTGACCGACTTGTCGGTGTGGGACTCCCCGGCTTGGCCGGGACCCACCTGGGTAGTCTTTGTTCTCTGCTTCATTAGGTCATTTTTTTTATTTGGTTGGGCTTTTGGGAAAAGAGGTTGCCCCTCCTCTGGATGGTTGGAGAAAAGATGGGAAAATAAAGGAAAGGGATGGGAGAGGGAAGGAAAGGTGTGAGGGGGATGTTTTCGACTGCACAGGGCCACACGCATCCGCCACCGTCCCGCAGGCGCGAGCCCACCGCATCACTGGCTAGTCCACTTGAACCAGCCAATATATGCAGCCCGCTCGCACCAGCGAGAGACAGTAGCAGAACCATGCAGACCCGCGCAGCCGAGGAACAGGGAACATAGGAACAGGGTATTGGGTTATCCCTAGGCCTGGGATCTGGCGTAAGGGAAACTTCTCTTGTCCGGAGTCTCGTCTGCTGAGACACTCCGGCAGGGGGGTCGCCCCCCAGGTTGCTAGGTGGCGGTCCCCCAGCCGAAGCTGGGCTATCCGCAACCCGCCCACCCGCTCGGTTGCATGAGAAGAACTGCCCGGCAGTCCGTGCTGTCCCAATACAAGGGTACGTATACCATCGCATTGGGACAACTCAGGTGCCCCGAGCCACGGGACCCTTTCCTACATCCATTCTGAGAAGCGGACATAATTGAGTTGCACTCAATGTGCATATTTATTTTCACTCTCAGAATGGACGTAAGAACCTTATAGAGCGTAGACAAACAAGTAATCGGTCTGTAGTTTTTGGGTTCCATGGGACTACCACTCTTATGGAGCAGGTGGGTACAGCCAGTCGTAAGAAACTCTGGTAGAGACCCAGCCTCTAAGGATGCCTGGAATTGAGAAGCCAAAAGCGCGTGCGAGCTGCTATACCACTTGAGCCAGAAGTTGTGCAGTCCATCCGGTCCTGGAGACTTCCAGTTTGGTAACGGATGAACTGCTTTGGCTACATCAGACTTATTTTATCCATTTGTGGTATAGCTTCACATACGCGTTCAACTTCACGCATCCAGTCACCCTCAACATGACAGACGGGTACCGACCAGATGTTGCGCCAGAATAAATTCGTGGCGGTATCATCCGGGCGGCACACGTCAGTCACATTTTGATTGGGTCGCTCCCAAGCTCTGTATACCCACCTCTCATCGCTCTGGAACATGCGATTCTGTGAGTACCGTTCAACCCGCCGCTTAAACCGTCGGATACGGCTTGCCCATGCATAATTTTTTTGCTTCAGGAAGTCAATGCGCTCCGTAATGTGGGGTGTGTATTCTCGAGGGCTGATTCCAGTCCCTGAGAAAGCCCGCCGCACAAAACGCATTACACGTGGACGTGCATTGCCTTCCTTGAAGCAGTATAGTTTGCCGATGAGTGTTCTGGCCTCATCGATACGCCTCTCGATCCTATACTGCCAGGCTGGTACAGCAGGTTTTGGTCGAATAGCTTCGTCGTTATTTGGAAATTTAACGTTAGCTAAGCGACATGCCGCAACAGCCCCGCAATACAGGATTGAGTGCGTATCAACAAGGTTTTCGCTGCTCTCAAAAATATTCTCAAGCAGCGAGTCCAAAGCACACACCAGTGCCCTATTTTTTTTGTGCATGGGTAATCGTGGTAACCGGGGTCTAAGTTCAGGCGGAGCCGATCTATACTCACGAAGCGCATCCTCCAGTGCACTCCTCAGTCGATCGTTGCACTGGCTACTTACCGTGACAACCCTATCATCTAGCTCATTATTATGACTATTGGGCCGCGGTTTCATTGCGCCACTAGTGGGCGCTTGTACCACGGCTTGCGTCGGGGACGAGATGATATGGTTGCTCAGTACCTCTGAGCGCAGCCTATCAAGTGTTGCGTCATCCAGCCTGTGGCTACGCTGGATGACCCGCACCTGATCCGACAGTCGTTGGGCTGAGACGTTGACAGCTGGTTCTAGGTCCTGGAACAGAGACAGCATCCTGACACGATACGCAGTGAGGTTAGTTCCCCCCTCTGTAGACCCATAATATGCGCGCATGACGTTTTCGTTTATGGACTGAGTCCATCTCATGCGCTGCACACCACCGGCAGCGGGGACCCGACTCGGAGCCAGTTGACTCTTAGGTTCCAAGCTTGTCGGTGGCCGGCCTCTCCCCTGTGTTAGGAACTAGGTAATAAATATCCAAATATTATGTTAAATGCCTATTTATAATTGATCTCATTTTATAATGTTAAAGAAATCTTAGAATTAATATCAAATCTTACTTATTAAGAAATAAGCTAACACGTCACTTCCTTCATTCATAATTCTAATGTTGGCTGCGCTGGTGCTACCCTCCCCCCACAATGACGTACGATTGTAAAAAGGGTTGACGTAGCACCAGCACGGACAGTATTGCAACGAGAGCCGAAGTGTACGGTCAGAGGAATAAGAATACGGTAGTGATAGTAGTATTGTACCTATTAGCTAAGTAAGGTATGTACAAATGTGTAATTACTCTAAAGTTTGTAAAATGTAGTATCTGTAACGATACCAATAAATTAGTCTGTTTTAAAAGGCATGAGATACAGATAATGTAAATTATTTCATTTCTGCTAATGTGATATCGAATAAAATATATCTGAGAATCAATCGCGTGGTTTCCTTTCACCTGCTGACGCACAGGTGTTGGCGACGTCGGCGGAGAGAAATACTCGTCGCTTGAGCTCGACGCGGCTGCAGCCGCCGGTGACATTGGTAATCCTAAGTCCGGCGGCGGCGAGGCGGAGCTGAGCGACAGGTCCGGGGGTGGTGGGCATGCACGTCGCGAAGCTGCTCTCGTAAGCATCGTTCAAGTTTATTTATTCACATAATTATTATTTCTCGCATTTTTTCTTCATTAGTGAGATTGACACTTGACAGTTGTCAATGGCTGATTTATTTTCATTTTGTGGAAATATTGGTGGCTTTTAGATATTTGCTATTTTTATTAGTTTAATATGTCCTCTTTTCATGGATATTGGAAAATGTGTATGGGAAAAACTTAACACTATTTTTTGCGGATTTAATTTGTATAGACGGAACAAAAAACTTGGTTTGACGGCTAGTGTTGCCAGCTTATTATTATTATTTGGTCGGCCTTGGAAAGAAAGGCTTGCAGAAGACAATGCAATTCAAAGTACCACATGCAAGCACCCACACTTGATATACCGTCTTGTCGTACCAAGCGTTTCTCCTCCACATTTATTGTGTGCACAGCCAAGTTGTTGAACTCTCTGCCGATTTTTGTGTTCCCTGCCTACCACTGCACTTTTCAGCCTTTAAAGCAAGAGTGAAAAGGCATCTTCTGTGCTCGCTCGTTCCATCGTAGATTTCATCTGTCGCTTACCATTGGGCGAAATCGAGGTCAAGAGTGGGCTAATTCGAAATAAAATAAAACATTCGATACGTGTTTCGCTCCTTCGCGAAGCATCCTCAGGAGATGTTGACTCGCTGAGAGTCACCATCTCTTATAGATGCTCCGAATTCTGTAAAATTAGTTTCTCTACTTCCAAGTGCATGTAAAACTCCGATTATATTCGCGTATTGCGACTCTTCATTTTGGTTTTGGCGCGGTGGTTGATTGGCGTCATGTTGGAATTCAAGACTCGCATATAAAACTTGGTTTTGCTGTGTCTGAAATGAAAAATAGGTATTTGAAAATGAAAACACAGGTAGTAGTGGCGTACCGCAATGTGGGTGCCATCAACATCACATGTTAATTTACGTGGAGACCTGTAAATGGCTGTCAAATTCTCACATTGTTTCTAGAATGAATATTCTAAAAACAATATTACTAAAAATAAATATTTAACTGTTGGTCTCTACATGATATTATAAATAAATAATTCTTAAACCTCTTTTCTGAATGAATGACGCACCTAACGTCGATGTTTTTAATTAAGTATTTAAGAAACTTTGAGCTGAGCGTTGGAAAAACGAAAAACGACCAACAGTTAAATATTCTATTTAACTGTTAGTCTCTACATGGGATTATTAATAAATAATTCTTAAACCTTTAAATTTCTGAATGAATGACGCACCTAACGTCGATGTTTTTAATTAAGTATTTAAAAAACTTTGAGCTGGGCTTTGGAAAAACAAAAAACGCCAGCACATTCGGTCCACCGCCTGAGGCAGTGTCTCAGGCCATGGGTAAATAGTATTTACCCATGGCCTGAGACACTGCCTAAATACTTTACTAATTAATACGCTACTGAAAACAAACAAAGTAACAAACTTACATTGTTATCTAACTCCACTGTTTCTTCAACTGGTTGTGTCGAATTTATAATACAGACTTCATTTAAAATTATATATAGTATCAATAGCACAAGAGATACTAAGAAAACTATTGCTAAGATGTTAAGCAACCAACTGTAATCCTTATTTTGATTGGATAGCATATCCTGGCCTTTAATTTCTGAAACTGAACAAAGCTTTAGTTAATACCTGCCTAAAGTTAGCATCATTAGCACCCGGTTACTGAAAGGCTGAACAACGCAAAAAGTAACTATTATAATCGGCTATAACAGGCTGCAGGCAGTCCAAAGAGGCAAAGAAAACCCTCGGGTCATTAAATTCCCTTACAGATATCCTGAATAGACCGAAAGACCTGATCTGCTTCTGGAGGGAGGTTGGCTGGATGGAGTGACGGCCGAAATGTCTCACGCACAATGGTCTCGTGCAGAGACTAAGTGCGGAAACCTAACTACAGAAGAAGAAGAATCGGCTGTTAAATCTCTTGTCAGGAGCCAAACCGTCATGTCTTTTTATATCGCACTTTTGATAGGTTTGATTATTTTACTGCTAAAAGAGAGTGCATGAGTTTCTGATAATCTTAAAAAATTGAGTTTGATATCGTTACGTGTTGCGAAGAATATTTATATAAATAAATTGCGTGGGATTATTATTAAACAGCCGGCCCCCGCACCACTGCGACCTAAGCCTGGCTGGAATGGATACAGGTACAGCGCATGTTGCAAAAAATATATTTTTTACGTCCCTTCATAACCATATTTTACTTTTTGTTAATTTCACAACAATATTAATAAAAACATTGTTATTCGATTTTATTCCCCAATCGATTATTTTGGTTACATCGCCATTTCGTAGTCATCATTATCTTACAACACTGAAACTGTCAGTCTTCTGAATCGAATTAAAAGTCTTTGTATATAGATAGATAGTTATGGACTTAACAACTAAAAAGGGTGATACAATAGGCGGTCTTATCGCTAAAAGCGATCTTTTACAGACAACCTTTGGATGGATTTGACACAGAAGGAGAAAATAAATACGCGGGTAGTCCACGGTGTACCTACTATTTATCTATATAAAATACAAGCAATAAATAACGTTCTCAAAACATATATGTATATATATATATATACATATTAAAAAAAAGACAGAAACAAAGACACACATAATAACAACAATTTAAGGAGAGAGATAAAGATATTTTACTAAGTTCTTGAAAGAAGATAGGGTTTGTGCTTGTCTTACTGACACGGGTAGAGCCTGTGGGTAGAGCATTCCACAGCCGTACTGCTTGAGCTGCGGTCTTTGAAATTTATTTTGGCATTGAGGTTCCTAAAACTCTTTTATTAGAGTAAGTCGTATATATATGGTATGATCGAGAATAAAATAATATCTATACTAATATTATAAAAAAAATAAAAAATAAAAATAAAATAAAAATAAAATCTTTTTATTTCAGACATTGGGTCCATACATTTTCAAAATCATCAATTCATCTTAAAAACATCACACACATGTCACATCGAATAAAATAAATAAATTATGACGTAATTTAATTCAATTTAATTTAATTTATTAATTTAATTTAATCTATTAATTTAATTTACTACACATTTAATACACATTAATTTAATTTAAGTAAAGCGGAAAAGTTTGTTTGTTTGCTTTGAACGCGCTAATCTTCAAAAGTACTGGGTGGATTTGGATGCAATTTGGTATGGAAGTAGCTTGAAGCTTGAGGAAGGTTATAGGCTACTTTTTACGCGACTGCAAAAAGGAGAGTTATGTTTTTACCGTGATAGAATCCACGGGAGCGAAGCCCCGCGTGAGTACTAGTATGGTATAAACGAGTTTTTACGATGATTATTGCACATTTTAAAAATCTGCAAACATAGCTTTGTCTTTCATAATAAGTTTCTTTTTCTTAGTATTTGTGTAACATAGCTATTACGTACCCCTTCATGGGCGAGTCCGAGTAGCACTTGGTATTTTATTTTTATCTTTTGAGATACGGGTCCCTAAAAAACTAAAATATGGTATCTCACAGATAGCGCCTTTCGACTTAGGATGGCAGTCCAGCATCAAAAGTAGATATTGAGTAGGTACTCAATATCTAATTTTGAACTGCTGGACTCAAGATCGTAATAAATTTAAATCTATACTAATATTATAAAGCGGAAAAGTTTGTTTGTTTATTTGTTTGCTTGAACGCGCTAATCTTCGAAAGCACTGGGTGGATTTGGATGCAATTTGGTATGGAAGTAGCTTGAAGCTTGAGGAAGGTTATAGGCTACTTTTTACGCGACTGCAAAAAAGGAGAGTTATGTTTTTAGCGTGATAGAATCCACGGGAGCGAAGCCCCGCGTGAGTACTAGTTATTTATAAAACATACGTACATATAGCTATGTCAAAAAGCATTTTACACAGTTAAAGATTATATTGAGGACAAAAGGACTTGGGAATGAGCTGCTCCAGTAATATACGTGGGCCTTATTTTTTTTTATTTTTATTTTGATTGCTGATTATTATTTTTTTTTATTTAACTGATTTAAATAATTGCTTTCCCAAGTATTGTATATACCAATTTTTTTTTTGTTTTTTTTTATGTTATGGTTTTTTTTTTTTTTTTCTCTTTATTTTAAGGGCTTTATCGCTGAGCGATAACGTCGCCCTGTAACATCACCAGAATCTTAGGTCTAACTTAAAACTGACATGAACTTAAAACGAATAATGCCAGTTTGTACAGTATTTTAGCCTGGTCTGATAAAGGATAGGCTAGATTGGAATTACACTCCCCAACATTATATTTATTAAAACTAAGTAAATGGAATCGCAAAGTCTCATTTCGGATACACTCCATCAAAATATGTTGTACATCTTCGACTACTCCACATTCTTCACAGTTGGGTGAAGTGACTTTTTTCATCAAAAAACCAAACTTCTTTGATGGAATGTGACCGGAACGGAGTCTAAGTGCCATAACTAATTCACGTCTACTAAGCCTGTTTTGGTCAATCCAATTATACGTTGGGAGTTGTGGTTGGATGGTCTTGTACCAAATACCCTTTTCTACTGACCTCTGGTTGAAGTATTCATTCCATACATCTGAACATTTTTGCTTTACTATTCTAATGAAATCTGTAAATAGAGGAAGAACATTTAGACAAATTCCGTCTGACACTGCCTCGTTCGCCAAAAGATCCACTTTTTCGTTATGTGGTATTTGGATGTGAGACGGGATCCACTGCAAAATTATGGAAATTGACCTTTGGTCAAGCTTGAATAAAGACTCCAAAATCGTGTAGGCAATCGGTACTCCTCGCACGGACGAGGTGCACCGAGCCAAATGTTGCAGCGCGCTCTTCGAGTCTGTTAGAATGACAAATTTGGTATGATTTATTGAGTTTATATAAGAAAGAGCCTCTGCTATTGCAATTAACTCGACATGCATAATCGATATATCAGAGTCTATAGCAAGTTTGACATATGTATTTAATTGTGGATCCCAGACAGCAGCTCCACTGCCAGCACCCGTTTTAGAACCATCTGTATAGATCTTATGATAGTCAATGTAAGTCTCGTCTATAAACTTTGTGCAAATTTGTCTCAAATGAGTGGGTTCGTACTGTCGTTTTGCTTTAGATATATGTGGGATATTTTGTTTGATTATTTTCCTAACATTGATGTTGCTTACCCATGTCTCGAGGGAAAACAATTCAATCAACCTAACAGAATGGATAGCAGATGACTTAAAATTTGAATAAATTGAGATCAACAGAGGTTGTCTCCTACATCTCCAGTATTGAGAATTATGATTTAAAGTTAAGGACTCAATCATTTTAATCGCTACATACCCCTGAAAAGACATGCTTTTAAGACAAAATTTACTTGCTAGAAATTTTCTACGAATATGTAGTGGAGGTAAACCCAACTCACTCTCCATCACATGGATGGGAGTGCTCCTAATAAAGCCACCAATGACACGAAGGGCTTTGTTTTGTGCTTTATCCAATTTAGACAAATGGCACTGGTAACTACAGTCATAAAGGAAACTGCCATAGTCTAATCTACTACGTATTAAGGATATATATAATCGACGCAGGTGTTTGGGATGAACACCCCAACCAGGGCCCGCTAATACTTTTAAAATGTTTATATATTTTAAAACTTTTTGAACTGACTCATTGATGTGTTTCCCCCACCTAAGCGACCGGTCCAACCACATCCCCAGATATTTAGTGTTATTAACTACAGCAAGATTATCATTATTGACTTTTAAAATAATAGGTTCTCTGCACATACCTCTCTTAAAAATACAGACCTTAGTTTTAGTAGGAGATATTTCTAATCCTAACTGAATGATTAAGGAATTAAATGAATTTAACGCAGTCTGTAGCTCCGAGGCGATTACGTTTACATTAGATCCTGATTTAAATAAAACAAAGTCGTCAGCATATTGAGATATCTCAACGTTTGTAGCAGCTTTACATATATTGTATGTCGCGATATTAAATAATAGAGGAGAAAGTGGATCTCCCTGAGCCAAACCCCGTCCCGTGGACCGCGAAAAAGATTTATTATTAACTGTAATTTTAAGTATTCTTTCCTTCAAGAATTTCCACAAATATGAGCACATCTTACGACCAACTTTAAGTTCGTCGAGTATGTTTAATAGGCTAATGATATCAATATTGTTGTAGGCGTTATTAATGTCTATAAAACAACCAATTGTTACAAGATTTGAAGTAAAACCGAGTTGAATCTTTGTCGTCAAAGCATTAAGACTGTCTAAACATGACTTAGTTTTACGAAAACCAATTGTATTATCCGAGAATATACATCTGTTTTCAAGATACCACTCTAATCGTTTGTTTAAAATTGCATGAAAAATTTTGCAAAGACATGGCATTAAAGAAATAGGCCGAAGAGAAGAAGCTAGTCCTGAGTCTCGTCCTGGTTTGGGAATAGGGATTATTTGAATATTACGCCATTGTCTTGGGACAAAACTAAAATCGTAAAATTTGTTGTATAAAGAAAGTAATAATAGTTTACCTATGTCTGGGAGATTCTTAATCATAGAAAATGATATTTCGTCACAGCCTGGTGCCGTATCTTTTGTATTGATGGAATTTTCGAGTTCCTGAATTGAAATTACAGTTTCAAGTTTATTGTTACAAGATTGAAAGTCGGGTTCAGGGGGAGAAACATAATCAGGAGTTAGGTCATTAAGTAGTGCTTCTGCTAAACTTGAATCAACATCCTGATAATTGGATTTGCGGCCTTTTACCCATCTCATTCTGCGCCACATATCACTAGCAGAAGTTGTTGAGTCAATATTCGAACAAAAACTTCTAAATGAATCACACTTTGCCTTACGTGTCATCCTCTGCGACTCCTGAATCTTTTCTTGTAATAGTGCATAGTTTTGTGGAGAAGGGTTACGCCTAAATTTGGCCAAAGCTAAACGTCGCAATGCTATGACTCTAGACAGCTCTGGACTCCAATATGGTTTCGGTTTAAACTTAGAGCTGATATGTTGAGGAATAATAATTTGCGGGATATGGGCATCTGCTGCCTTTTGTAAAGTGTTTTCAAAAAAATCATAACACAACTGCGGGTCTTCGGGGGCATCCGACTCTTGGAGAGTGCTTTCTACAGACAAAGTGTAATTTACCCAGTCAGATCTTTTAAAGTTCCTTTTTTTATAGTTTCTTTGGTAACATTAAAACTGGTGGATAATTTTATAACGAGGTGGTCACTCCCTAATGATTCGTTAGTAACTTTCCAAACAAAATTTAAAGCCGAATCCAAAGAAACAAAAGAAATGTCGGGAGAAGATTGTTGCAAGACATCGTTAACTAATCTTATGCGAGTGTAACTTCCATCATTAACTGAAATAAAGTTGTGATCAATCATCGAATCAAATATTTGAGACCCACGTTGATCTGTTTTATACGACCAGTTTGAATGGTGGCCGTTAAAGTCACCTAAAATTAAAGTTTTGTTGTTTGATATTGAAAATATATTATCCCAATTTCTCTGTAATGTACGAACTGTTGACGGGCAGTAAATAGCTATTATACTCTCAATATACTGACAATTTAACAATTGAACGCACAACACCTCAATACCTGGGTTATAGTTATATACATTGCGTGGTTGCGCCTTAATTGATTTGTGTAAAATAACAGCTATCCCACCATAACCGTCATAGCGGTCCAGTCTAAAAATATTATATTCGTTCAAATTAAATTGGCTGTCCGGTTCAAACCACGTTTCACTGATAACAGCAATATGGATCTTATCTTTAAATAAAAGTTGTTCAAAAAATGTTGATTTGGGTCTCAGACTTTGTGCATTCCATTGCAAAATATTAAACTCTAGATGATTATTTAAATAAGCCATTAATGAGATTACTTACAATTGAGTTTTCTGGCAGATTCTTAGCTAAAATAACACATAACCATTCTACTATAATCTTAACTACACTGTTTAATTTATTTTGCAACGAACCTTTCTTCAATAGTCTATTTGTTATCATGCTAATGAGGTTACTAAATGACGTGTCTATTCTATTATGATCGTTTAATGTTTTTTTCGGTGGCTTATCCGTTTGCGATGCCGTTTCACATTCTACACTTGAAGACGATGTTAATGATGCCTCCGAGTCCCAGTCCATACAGTCAGCTGCCGCCGACGTGGTCGGACGAGACTCCCTGCGTTTTTTATGTTCTGTCTGTTTCTGTTTATGTTTTGAATTGGAATGCGAAATTACACTTTGTTTCTTCTCTGATAAAATAACGGTTGATTTTACTTTGTCTGCGTATGTTGTTGTATGTTTCTAATGGGTTGCTTATTTCTTGTATGCTTGTCTGAGTATTTGCTTCTATCACAGCATTATTATGAACGCGAGAAGCGTGAGGTGGAGATGGAGGTACATATAGCAATAGTGCTTTACGGTATGTACAGTTAAACTCGTTCATTAATTCTCGTAACCTTTTTTCTTTCAAGTACGTAGGGCATTTTTTGTCAAGGGCTAAATGATTAGCCTTGCAATTTACACACGTGAATTGTGTTATATCACAGTTGTCATGGCTACCCCCACATTTCGGACATCTAGCTTTACTGGACGTACACATTTTTGCAATATGACCAAATCTCCAACATTTGGAGCACTGAGTTACGGGTAATGTGTACCTCTCCACTTTAGACCTCATACCAAATATGTTTACATGTGAGGGTACCTGTGAACCTTTAAAACAAAGGCGTATAGTTTCACTTGCAGTCCATCCATTAGAGCTGCCACCTTCATTGGACTCCTTACATCTACGGTTGAGGCGAATTGCTGATAGTATTGTAACGTCACAAGATATATTTTGAGTAAGTTCCTCGATTGAAAGGTCTAATTCTATGTCTCTGATGATCCCATATGACACCGCAACTTCCCATGATTTCTGTGAACGCCAACCTAATTCGTGAAATGTTTTGCAATTCATCATTTTACGGCATACGATTCATTATCAAACGTGATTAATAATTTATATGGATTAACATATTTCACGCGCGATATACCCACTATCTCATTTATTTTAAACAATTTAGCTAACGCAAATTGTTTTGGAAACTTCTCGCTATTGTATATGCATATCTCAACTTTTTCTTCTTCATGACGACAACATATCTCCTGAACTGGTGTCTGTCTTCTTGCAACTTTACGTCCAATTACTGCTGTCCAACTTCCAGATGAATCATCTTCCCTATCTCTTTTCCTCCCAAAATTATCTCCCTTATCACTTCTATTTCCTACTTGAGTGGAGACCTCCAAATCCAGATGTATTACTTCGTCTACCCTTTGTGTATCACTATCTTCATTTATCAATGCACTATTAGGTGAGTCACTCATAGTTTATTACAAAGAACGGCCGGCCGATCGCGGCGGCAACGCTCGAAGTAGTTCTTATCGCAACACCGGTAATTAGCGTATATTTGACACACAACTAATTAGCCCGACGAGCAAATCGACACTGTATGTTATTGTTAATGTGAGGACTATGTAGGTTATTGTTTCTACTTTGTGTTACTTTCGCTATAATTTATTTATTGATGTCAAGCAGTTTGAGTACTTGTGTGGCCTACGCAAATGTCCTTACTTTGGTATTGTTCGTCAGATCGTTGAGCTCCTTAAGTTCTAAGTTGAGCTACACGATAACTGACAAACGCTTGCACTGTCTGAACAGCGGGCCTAGACAAAATCCATTTTCTGTAAGCGTAAACGCCAACGGAAAAATTAAATTGTATGGAGTTGACATTTACTAACACGTGACAATCACGTGACATGTGGTTAGCAAATGTCAACTCCATACAATTTAATTTTGCTGTTGGCGTTAACGCTTACAGAAAATGGATTTGTCTAGGCCCGCAGGTCCGCTCAAATCTGTGTGGTTATTTCCTCAAAGAGCACCACAG
This sequence comes from Tholera decimalis, assembly GCA_943138885.2. Classification (NCBI taxonomy): domain Eukaryota; kingdom Metazoa; phylum Arthropoda; class Insecta; order Lepidoptera; family Noctuidae; genus Tholera; species Tholera decimalis. The sequence continues at coordinate 21,849,903 of OW964576.2, read as the reverse complement.
ACATGAACCTACATGTTTTTTCATATGATTGGATCAACACAGATTGTATGGACTTTAAAAGAGACGTTGACCTCTGAGTTTGTTTCGGTGTTTCTTCTCAGAGTAGTCAGTTAGGAAACACCGATCTCATCTAGCTAAACTAAACTTAACACGCAAAAAACACGACGTGTAAAAGTGTTATTTATAACCAATTTACAAAATAAATATTTCATTTAATTTCATTTCATTACTCTCCGAAAAGATTATTATTACAGGGTGGGCCATGAATTAGTTAACATTTAAATGTAACTTACCGCGCAAACTATAGCCGCACGGGGCGCGGCCGCGGGCGGGGGCACTAGCTCGCTTCTTGGAAATTTAGTCGCAATGGATCGCTTCACGGGGCCGCAACGCGCTTACTGCGTGAAACAGTTTTATTTAAACAACTTTTCGCTCATTACTGTGAGACGCTTATTTCGCGTTGAATATGGTTTACACGACTTAAGTCAGTGTCCAAGTGCTCCTTTAATAAAGAAATGGGTGAAGAAGTTCGAAGAGACGGGATCTACACTAAATGTGAAACAAACCGGCGGCCCGCGGATTTCTCGGAGCGAAGAGAACGTGCAGCAAGTTTCCGCTTCTGTTCGACGTGATCCAGATTTATCGACACGCAAACGTTCGGCTGAATTAGGATTATCCCGCACATCATTACGCCGTATTTTGAAATTAGATTTGAAATTACATCCATATAAGATCCCGCTAGTGCAAGAACTAAACCCTAATGATTTAAATTTGCGTAGTTCATATGCCGAAACAGTGTTAACTCGATTCAGTAATTTTCACAACATCTTATTCTCTGACGAAGCCCATTTCCACCTAAATGGACATGTAAACAAACAGAATTGCAGGTATTGGAGCAGCGAAAATCCTAAAGCTAAACATGAGAGGCCACTTCACTCTCCTAAGGTAACTGTATGGGCTGCAATTTCAGCAAAAGGAATCATCGGACCTTACTTTTTTGAAGATTCTCGAGGCCGTTCAGTTACTGTTAATTCTGCCGAGTATGTGAAAATGTTACGGAAGTTCTTAGCACCGATGCTACTGGAATTTGCTGGCTATAATCGTAACACATGGTTTCAACAAGATGGAGCCACGTGTCACACATCGAACGAGTCCTTGCCGGTGGTCAAAGACATGTTTCCGGAAAAGCTGATATCCAGACGGGGTGACATCCCATGGCCACCCAGAAGTCCAGATCTATCACCAGCAGACTTCTTTTTATGGGGTTATTTAAAGAGTCGTGTCTACATTGATAAACCGAATACACTGCGTCAACTTAAAGAAAAAATCATCGAAGAGATGTCGGCGATCTCGCGGTCTCTTTGCAGAAGAGTATTCGAAAACTTTAGGACTCGCTTAGATGAGTGCAAAAACCGAAACGGTGGTCATTTAGACGAAATAATTTTTAAAAAATAAATTACAACTAATTAGCTTTCTCGTAAATAAACGATTTCTAAAATATGTTAAATGGTTTTTTTTATACGATTTTTTCAAATGTTAACTAATTCATGGCCCACCCTGTATAAGAGGATCGTTATCGGAAGGTAATGAAATAATTGTTATTGTTTTATGAACTTTTTGTTTATTTCATTAAAAAAAACATAATTAATAATTAATTAATCATATAAGTTTTTAAGCTAACATGGTCACTAACAGTATCATCAGAACTTAAAACCGGATATTTACCATGTGTATTTTTTATCTTTGTCGATTTGTCTGCTCATAACTTCCACCCGCTGTTACTTCAATTCATCCGTGATCATGGCGCTTGCAACAGTGACGAAATATCGGAAACTTGAAACAAAAATACACATGGCAAATATCCCGTTTAAAGTTCCAATGATACTGTTAGTGACCATGTTAGCTTATAAACTTACATCGCGAACCGGTACGGGCCGGATTGTGTAAAACTAGTGAAACATCTAGAAGGTGTCCGGAAAAAGTGTGGTTGTTTGGAGGAATCTTTGACTGTTTTGTTAAAGTATAGGGATGAGGACGTTATCCCTGTATGTGTGAGACTGAAACCTCGACAGGACATCCATGGTTCTGCAGGCATTCTGCGAAACGCGAGTGTTAAATTGTCGCGTAAGGTGATCCGTAACACTAGATACCAAAGTGATGAGGTCCATCGTGAGTTATATAATTTACATTTTAAACGTAGTGCATTGTTGACACCCAGTGATTTCGATATTTGTGATCGGATTACGTACTTGCAAGCCAAACGCTCACAAGAAATGAGTGCAGTGAGGAAGCAGCTAAAATACGAATCACTAATTCGAAATCAAAAACCGGTAAGTAACTACAACAAAAACTCACTCACAACTCGAACTGTTGTCAATTTGTCTAGCAAGGATTTATCAGAGGATGCGCTTAGGGTATTTGAGAAGGGTTTGAATTTTGCTCCATTACGTGACCTCTGCAAGGATGAGGACGTACTCGTACTTAAAGCGGATAAAGGGAATGCTACTGTAGTCTTGAATGTCACTGAATATGATAAAAAAATCAAATCATACAAGAGAGTAAACTACAACCCGACAGAACGAACCAATCGCAGTACACTTAAGTTAATAAAAGAGTGTCAAAACATATTTACTGGTGACACAGCTAAGTACTTACTCCGTACTAGAAATGTGCAGCCTCCGAAACTATATGGTTTACCAAAATTGCATAAACAGAATGTTCCGCTACGGCCCATAGTCAGTCAGATTGACTCGCCCACATACTACCTGGCGAAGCATGTGGCTAGTTTACACTCAGACACTCAGCATCGTATGTGAAAGACTCTTCGCACTTCATCGACATCCTGCAGTCCATCAAACTCGAAGCGGAGGAAGTAATGGTCAGTTTTGTCGTCGAGATGTTGAGTACCTGTTTACGGATGTACCCGTGGCGGACTGCTTGGAAGTGGTTAAAATTAAATTGCAAGAGAATAATATTCCTGTAGAATACGTGAAATTACTGCATTACTGTTTATCTACCAGCTACTTCATATACTAGGGACAGTATTACCTACAGATTGATGGTGTAGCAATGGGCAGTCCAGTGGCACCCGTAGTAGTCAACAGGTGGATGGAGCATATTGAAGAAGTAGCCATTTCAACTGCATCTACATCAATAAAACTGTGTAAGAAGTACGTGGTAAAATTATCAAATAAGTCCTCCCACTCCGGGCAGGGTGGGAGGGACTGTCAGACTTTTACTGACTAAAATCCACGGTGTTCCTTCAATAACCCTTTACATACCGGGGCCACGGTAACGGGATGAGTCCCACGACCCCGGCGGGCTTCGGCCCTCTGCAGAGGGGGCCTCGTCATGTTGCTGACGCTCTTTGAGGCGCGCGTGGAACACGACGCGCCGTCGACCCGGGCATGGTCCATGGTCGGACAACGAGGAACATGATGAGCTAACACATGTTGAGAAAGTGCTACAGAGAAATGGATATGCAGTGAATATCGCACAGCGTAGGCAAAAACCTAGTTCTAGACATCGGAAGTGCGAGGTTGAGAGACAGCCACCATTCTTGCCGTTCGTGAAAGGAGTGACAGATAAAGCTGCAAACATTCTACGGAAATATCTTCTTCATTATTCAATTTTCAAATTCTTATAAATTCTTCTTTCTTAAAAACTATCTTCACTCCATTCATGAAAGTCTCTCAGATGCTGCGTTCACCGAAGGAAAACTTCCTTCTGGAAAAACCCGGTGTCTACAAAGTGGACTGCAGTTGTGGAAAGTCGTACATCGGTCAGACAAAACGTACCGTAGTTTGCAGAATCTCGGAGCACATTAGGGCGGTGAAAAATAATGATGTTCAAAAATTGGCAATAGCACAACATCTTTTAAACGCAGGATCGAACCATTGAGTTACATAACCCTCAAGTCATCTCGACAGAACGCCACTATATACCAAGACTGGTAAGGGAAGCGATTGAGATTACCAAATACGAAAATTTCAACTGGCCTGGAATCCAGTGGTTAAATCCAATAGAAAGTTCGCGAGTCGACACGGTGAGTTTTGTGTGTCGGGAACAGAATCGACTGTTTAGTGATACATGTGACAGCGGTAGCGCTGTCGCTAACAGAAAACGAACGAGAAAGAGGGTAGACCGATTTGTCTGCTCATAAACTTCCACCCGCAGTTACTTCAGTTCATCCGTGATCATGGCGCTTGCAACAGTCCGAAATATCGGAAACTCAAAACAAAAAATACACATGGTAAATATCCCGTTTTAAGTTCTAATAATTAATCATAATTTATTATTAATTAATTAATTATGGTAATATAATTATAATCAATAATATATGTCGCAGATCGCCAATGGAATGTCAAGCGTTTATCATAATTTTAAATTAGTTTGTTTAATTTGATTTTTAGTCTGGCAATGCTTGAGTGTGTTTAGTCGAATAAGTTATCGTTGGTCATTTTTGAAGTTAATAAAAAGGCGGTAGTCTTGTGCAGTTGACACATTCGGATTTGTGATCGTGGCAACCAACGGACGACTTGGCTAACCTCACTACATTCCATTTTATTTTAATTTTCAATCCGAAAATAGATCTTTAATCTTTTATTATTTTTTATTGTAAAGTGTTGCGAACAGTAAAGTAGAGTGTACCGAACGAGAAAGAGGGTAGACCGATTTGTCTGCTCATAAACTTCCACCCGCAGTTACTTCAGTTCATCCGTGATCATGGCGCTTGCAACAGTCCGAAATATCGGAAACTCAAAACAAAAAATACACATGGTAAATATCCCGTTTTAAGTTCCAATAATTAATCATAATTTATTATTAATTAATTAATTATGGTAATATAATTATAATCAATAATATATATGATAAATTAATCATAATTAATTATTGATTATGATTAATCATAATTAATGCTTAAACTTAAGATTATGCAATTGGGAGAAGACAGTGGTTCCTGTACCACAGGCAATATACCTAACTCTGGAGTCAGCATATCTGTAAAACCTTTTTGATGCTAATAAAGATTTTAACACGCTTTTATTAGATTGAGGTCTAACTAACTATGTGATAAAATCTAAGAATCTGAATAACACGTACTTCTAATTGGTGGTCTACCTACTAGAAAACATCGAGTTTGGGCTCATTAGATTGTCTTAAATGCGAGTTTTTATTTTTTTAAACTACATATTAATTTATTTTGTTACTTACCTGTTAGATAGGTAGACGCATTCACGACATTTTCAACTGATTTGTAAGGTTTGTATATTAACAAAGTTTTATTTTCAACAAAACGATGTAATGTTTTCAAGCTGCGCTTATAAATGTAATATAGGCAGCACAGGATAGTTCCGTTGTCAGTAATTTCGAAATTCTTGCTGATTACCAAAGTGTCGCAAAACGTTTTTATCTTGTTGTCAGTCGTATTTATAACACCTATACAGGTACCTGCAAAAATACATAAATAAATAAACAAAATTCATTTAATTCAGGTCTGTGACCCAAATAAAATTTAAGGTTACGCATGTGCCATTGGTCAGCTTACATTAATTACAATTACATGCAAAAATAATAAAAAAATAAATATGTACACAAAAATATCAATCAAATAAAATGAAAAATGTTATAAAAAAATATAACCAACAATGCATACATAGGTTAAAAAAAGTAAGTTGTAATATTGGAACATTTGCTAGATAGTATTGCATAATCATAAGATCTATATTTATATTATAAATCAGAAAAAAATGTTTGTTTGAACGCGCTAATCTTCGAAAGTGCTAGGTAGATTTGTATGAAATTTTGTATGGAAGTAGCTTGAAGCTTGAGGAAGGTGGACTATGCCTACGACTGGGTGTCACCACTGCGAGGGTCGCCCTGAGGACACCGTAGAGCACACGGTGCAAGACTGCCCCGCCTGGGCAGAGCACCGACGTGTCCTCACGGCGGCGATAGGCGGAGACCTCTTGCGTCCGGCATTGGTCGAGGCCATGCTGCGGGGCGAGAGGGAGTGGGAAGCGGTCGCCTCCTTCTGCGAAGCAGTCATGCTTCCGAAGGAGGAGGCGGGCCGCGTGAGGGAGAGGATGGCGTCCTCCCTCCAGCCCAGCCGCAGTGGTAGACGCCCACGGCGTCGGACGTCGGCCGACGATCTCCGGCCACCGTAGGCGCGGGCATGCGGACAGCGAGTAAAGGGCAACTCGCTGTCCCACCATGGACCATGCCCGGGTCGACGGCGCGTTGTGTTCCACGCGCGCCTCAAAGAGCGCAGCAACATGACGAGGCCCCCTCTGCAGAGGGCCGAAGCCTGCCGGGGTCGTGGGACTTATCCCATTACCGTGACCCCGGTACGTAAAGGGTTATTGAAGGAACACCGTGGATTTTAGTCAGTAAAAGTCTGACAGTAAGGGTGGGAGGACTTATTTGATAATTTTACCACATTAAAAAAAAAAGATAGTATTGCATAATCATAAGATCTATACTTATATTATAAAGCAGAAATAAATGTTTGTTTGAACGCGCTAATCTTCGAAAGTGCTAGGTAGTTTTGTATGAAATTTTGTATGGAAGTAGCTTGAAGCTTGAGGAAGGTGGACTATGCCTACAGTTTTTACCGACTGCAAGAAAGAAGAGATTTAACACGTTCAGACCGGCGTGTACCACCGGAGGCCACGTTACACTATATTTTCAATGGAAATTCGAGCCGATTATATTACGATTTAAGCTTATTAGAAAGAGAGAGAAAGCATAATTCCTGTCTAATCCTGTCCGTGTACACCGGTGGCGCACCCCTTCCCGGCAAGACTTTTGGTTCATGGGGCGGTGATGTACCACCGGTGGCCATATGAAGATTTGTGCCGTAGGATACCAAGTACCTACTCATAAGGTGCCGGTCTGAACGTGTTAAACGTGATAAAGTCCACGGAAGCGAAGACTCGCGCAACTGCTAGTAGGTACTATTATATGACTGTCAAACATGGCATTAAGAAAAGAAGAAAAAAATGCTATATGCTAATATAAAATGGAAAGAAGTATGCTTGTATTAATAAAATAATAATAAGCCCTTTATTCTGACCTACTTGTCAGAAAAAGTCCCCAAAAAAAATATGGAGCATAACTGTGTCAGAATGTGTGTACCCCAGAGACGGGAAACGTAGCCGAGGTCACCAACAAATGAGATGGGAAGAAGATCTTAGGCTGACTGGCTGGGCACCATTGGAAAAGGGGAGCACGAGACAAAAACCGATAGAATTCACTAGAGGAGGAAATGGCACTCTGAGTTACGAGTTGTAATAAACCTATTGGATAAGATTCATACCGCCAACATAAGAAAGAGAACCAAATGAACGGATGTACGATTTAGAAGAATTAGAATATTGAAATGGAACTGGGCAGGACATATTTGTAGGATGACCAAAAATAGATAAACAAAACGATTAACAGAATGGGTGCAAGAGACAGTAAAAGGAGAAAAGGGAGACCATAAAAAAGCTGGAGACGTACTCATTGGATGCAAGAGGCACGAGAAAGAGGCAAATAGAAAGGTTTAGAAGAGGCCTACGCCGCAGAAGTGACTGCTACCAAAGCAAATTAATTTAAAGTAGAAAGAAAGGCTATTTATTTTATTGCTTATGCCGAAGACAGCAAAAACTGCGTGATAAGCGTAAGTTCATCGATGTGTGGCCGGCTTTCATCTATATCTATCGGTAATATTTCGGAGAGTGTGCGATGGTATTGCACAATCTAATTCCACCAAGCCCGTTCGGTCATTGGATTACAAGACGAATCGCGATGCGTCATCGTTACATGGTGGACATTCCACCCATACGAACAAAACGTTTTAGGAATACTTTTATTGTGCATACAGCTAAGAAGTTGAATTCCGTGCCTGGCTCTGTGTTTCCTCATAGGTATAACCTGGGGGTATTTAATTCAAAAGTGAATAGGTTACTTCTAGATAAGCTTGCTTCATCTTCAATCACATCATTGCCTACCATCAGGTGAGATGGTTATGAACCGCGAGCCTATAATCGTCTCTTGGTTGCAAAGAATGTCACAATGATTTTGAGGTACAAATAAGAAAAAAAAAACCAATGTATGTAGGTATAGAGAACCCTTCGATGTTAATTGAGAATACGCACAAAATGGGTTTAAAAGGAGGACTTGATTTTGCCAACGTTGTCAGACTTCTAACTATAGGCCTACTTATAAAACGTCAGAAGTTAGTGTACCGTTTGAAATTGATCGTTTTCTATGGAGAAGAACCGACAAGAAACTCTACAGTTACTCTTTTCAAAATAACATAAATTTTTACAATGTATCCATAACACAGGTTTAATAGGTATGAGAAGACAGTAATAACCAACAATGTAATAGCAAATAAAAAATTCTAAAACAAATCTAAAAGTCTAGTGTTCTCCCATTCAAAAAAGAAAGCTTTCTAAATTATTAAAATAAACTTGACTTACCTATCAGTTTGCCATTATTTGAACGTGGTTGACAACTATAATTAACATTTTTTACTTCAGAATATTCCAGTTTAGTCGCATTGTAGTCCTTAACTGTAAAATATGAAAGAAATATCTCATTAACGATAATAATACCACAAGCAGAAGAACAGTACATCTATTTATACTAATATTATTGAGTGGAAAAGTTTGTTTGTTTGAACTCGCCAATCTTCGAACTTAGTGGATTTGGATGTTTTTTTTTTATCGCGTTTGACCACCTGCTCACCTGATGGTAAGTGATGATGTGGTCGAAAATAGAGCACGCTTGCCTAGAAGTAACCTATTCACTTTTGACTTAAATTGCTATGGAAATACTTTAAGCTTGAAGAAGGTTACATGCTACTTTTTATCCTAGGTAATGCAAAAGAAGGAGTTTATGTTTTTATTGCGATATAATCCACGGGAGCAAAGCCACGCGCAACTGCTAGTTCTTGTTAATTTACTAAGCAGGTCTACTTCAATCAAATTCTCATACATAGGGGAGAGGTGGCATGAAAGGGACATTTTTGTTGCAGAGGCTCTAGTAAATAAATTATACTAGAGCTGAATGGGAAGCCTACATTACTTTACTATTGAAATAAAATGCAATATTAAACCTTTCTTTATTCTTAGTTGTAAATTATCGCAGTTTAAAAAAATGTGTATTATGTCCCTTTCATAAATGGACTGCATTGAAAGGGACACGATAATTTATGAAAGGGACAGTACATAATGTCAAAGAAAAATTACCTTATAACGTTGCTTTACTTAAACTAAATATAAGAAAATACATACACAGTTGTCCTTACGTTTTAAAATCACATTGTTTTTACCATTCACAGAACTTTTTGTTTTGTTTGATTCCTTATCTATTAAAGAGCATTCAAAAATTTGTTTTATATGTTTTAAATTTTCTTTATTTCATTTGGGCGTTTTCTTTTTCAAGATATCCATCATGTTTTCCATGAGCAATCTATCTTTTTCAGGAGTTTCAGTTATGATAGTAGTTTTGCCTTAACTTTGCTTTCCAGTAGTTTTTCGACGTGGAGCTTTAGGATATGGTCTAATAAGTTCCGGAGTTATTGGAAGGTGAGAAGAATTTGAAGCTTCGAAACGTGTCGCTTTAATGTTTGAACATCCAGCTTGTGGTTCATTTGAAGTAGAGGGTCCAGCTTGAAGCTCATTTGAAGTAGAGGGTCCAGATTGTGTCTCATTCAAATTAGAAGGTCCAAGTTGCAGCTCGCTTAAAATAGAAGGTAAAGGTGTTTTTGAAATACATTCCGGCACAACAGAGTAAAAAGATCCTTGCGGTTCTTCTTCATTTGAAGAAGATTCGTTAGAGTTTCCAACAGTAGCAGTGGGGTTTTAAGGCGACTGGGGTCGATCTGTGACGAAGGAAGGTAAAAAATCTTCATCACTGAAGTTTTTATTAATGGGCCATATCCCGGTGTTCTTAAAACCAGACATTATATTGTTCATGTTAAAAGCAGCGTAGAAAGCGTCTTTAGTAAATTGAGCCACATTATAAATTGTGACAGTTTTGCCAGGGTTTGAAGTTATCCAGTCATTCATGCTAGCTCTATATCGAGCTTTAAAGGGTCCAAAACGGTCACATTGAGAGGTTGTAGGCGGTAACTGCAGTGAGGTGGAAAGGTAAGTATCATTATGTTATTTTTTCTGGCATAAAGTACTACGTTAATAGTTATGTGTCTTATGGTTGTCAAGGACTATTAAAACCGGTGATTCAGCTGTGGGCTTGACATTGAACAAAATGTTTTAAAGCTTTTAAAAAGCAATCTTCGGTTATCCAACCAGATACATTTGCAAGCCCTAAAGCACCAGTTGGACCATTCTCGAGCATATGTTCTTTAAAATGAACACGTGGAAATATGAAAGCAGGAGGAATACTTCCACCAGAAGCATTTGCAAAAGCCAGCATAGTTACAAGCGAGCCACGTTCAGTTGAGCTGATCTGACCAAATCTCTTAGCTTGCTTGCTTGCGCAACTATTATTATTAGCTACTGTAAAACCAACATTTAAGGTTATGACAGGGACAGTTATGAAAGAGACGTCCCGTTCATAACCGTTTGTTGTGTCCCTTTCATAAATATGAAACACAAATTAAAAACATAACCACAAAATCTATAATTTTAAATAAAAGTTTACTAACCTTTCGTTCTTGTATCTGTCAGTATGTAGTCGACGTAAATAACAGTAATCAAATAAACAATCAATTTACAGCATTTGATAAAAGGTTTACAAAGAATTACAAAAATTTACTTTTGGTTAGAAAAATAAACACACGCACGATATCGCCATTTTAGAAAAGACAGGAGCGTGAAGTTAGGCACGAATGGATGTGCGTCGGGGTTGCCATACAACAATAATAGTGTCGTTTCGAAGCGATTTTTATTTTGCTGGTAATTTGAATTGTCCCTTTCAATACGTGTCCCTTTCATGCCACCTCTCCCTTACGTAGTATACCATTTTTTTTTATAAAGAGAACTAGCGATTTTGGTAGAATTAGCAATCTTGTTAACCCCTCCAACTAACCTAAATATGCTTGTGTCTGGAGTGGGTTCACGGCAATCGTGTAATGGGTGGGGTTCGATCCCGCGACTTTTCGATCACAAGGCATACCTTAGCCATTAGGGTATTGACGCTAACATAATCATAACATTCCCTCCGATGGGACACATGAGCTCTCAAATTTCCTCCAAATCGGTGCTGTGATTTAGCCGTGAACGGTGAAAGCGTAAATTCATTAAGAATTAATGTAATTCATTTATAGTATTATAGTATGAATTTTATTTAACAATATCGATATTTTGACATATCAATTATTTTTATCCCAGCCTTATTAAGTAATTAACAGCCAGTGTAAAATCTCCAACCCAAAATCCTCAATGAAACTCGCGTATTGTAGAAGAACTCGGTATATTACATCACTAATGTTATAGAATCTTAACATATTTTTTCTTTTGATAGGCCTTGTTCAGCACACTAAAGGTTGGTTTCTACTTAACCGGACGATCCTATGGTGACCCTAAATTAAGGCCCCCAACCAGGGCTAACAAACTATTTTTTTCCATTTAAATGACCGCACGCTAAGGGCACCCCTGCGGGGACGGGCCTTGGCATAGCGGGGGTCGTTGATGGAGGGCAGCAAAGGTACATCTGGAACGTATTATTATTATTGGGGGTAATTATTGCTACTGGCTCAGCATCGCGGGTTGGCTCGTTTGGCAAAGTTCGCCGGTCGGCGAGGACTGTTATTACAAGTACGCGGACCTCGTGATGGCCCTTGTTGGCTAGGCCAGAATACGGAACGCGTTTTGTTTCTGTGTAACATTTTTAAAAGTTACCTATGTTTCTGACGGTAACGAAACGAAACCATAGCGAGATGTAAATCGACCTTAACGCCATCTAGTTAGCTCTGTGTACCAATTTATGCAAAAACTTACTGACTATAACTAAAATTCTGTGATACAGTTAAACAGCCAGCAAATTATCAGAAATAATTTGAAAAAAAAAAAAAAAAAACATCGGTATACTCACTTCCATTTGCCGCCGTTAAGGTAATTTTTTCAGACCACGATGGTTTCCCTTTTGTATTTTGTTTTATGGAAGTATTGTTATCAAATAATTCTAAAGTCATGTTTAATTTAACGTTTTTACCATTTATGACCTTGATTGAAACGCCGATAATGGAACCTGTAATGTAAAAAAACGTCAGACGATTAAGGTTCCGACACGGGGTTTTATTTTTCAGTGGTAAATGGGCTTCTTGCAGATGTTTTTTCCGGGTCTGTAATTAGAGACGGGGCCGACAAGGCAAGGCGCGACAGGCCTGTTCGGGTTTCGGGAATGTTCTAACGAGATACCGCGGCCACGGAACCCAAGGGCAACTGAAGGAACAGGGTGGGTTTTTAGTCAGTAGAAGTCTGACACTCCCTTCCGCTCCACCTAGAGCGGGAGAAGTAATTTGATGATCCTACCCAGAAAAAAGGGTCTGTCATTAGAGTGGTAAATATTCAGAAAGTATCAAGAGAAGGCAAAACATAAAGAAGTGTCTCCAAGGAGAAAAAAATTGGCCAAGTGCCAGTCGGACTCGGCCATGAAAGGGTGTCGTAGTTAGCTACGCAAAATAACTGTTTTTCGTAGCGTATTTTTTTTTTTTACAACAAAAATTATTATTTAGTTCTTTTATCTCAAACACTGCTGAGTATATCTAGTTCAAAGTAATTCTCGTTGAATATTTTCATTGAGATCAACGAAAATTGGTGTATATTTAACGGGAATGGTTTCTTTCAACAGCATTTTTTTTAAAGTACCAAGAGAAGGCAAAACATAAAGAAGTGTCTTCAAGGAGATAAAAATTGGTCGTTGACTGTAAACAGTTGACTGTACAAAACACTACTGTAATGTAACTGTGACAATTGAAAATATGACACCACTTTGGAAGTGTCTCCCTTTCAAATGCTTTCAAATGATCGACTTTAACCTCGTAAGGCCCAACCTAAATTTAGGTTGATATAAATTACGACCCAATGTACTAAAAATAGGTGCAAAAACTTTATTCTTTTGATTTCCAAAATTAGTTTAGTTCTTTAGATCCCGCCAATTTTAATCCTGTCCTTTTTGTGTAGTGGCAGATTTAAATTGGCGCGATTATTTAAACCAAAAATAGGAATAATTATCATGTCATAATTTTAGGTCGCTGGGCCGTAATTTAATGATTTTAAAAACTGTCTTGGGCCGCAGTGCTTATATTTTTTTGTCATTAAATTAGGTTGTTGGGCCTTACGAGGTTAAGAGCAAAGGTTTCTAAACGGCGAATCTATAAGGGCTCCGTTTTTTGCCAGAACCCTAATAAGCATGATATCATGACAATTTTGCACGCAAGCAACGGGCAAAGGATAGCTTTATTACCTAAACTATTTTTCATTTCATTTATTCAGAAATAATTTACATTGTGTGCGAATATTAAAGCTTAACAACTCACCATCATCAGCATTCTGTTTTATGTAGTATAATGGGTCAGTAATTTTAATTATACAAATATATTGTGAACCGTATGAGCTATATTTGAAGACAACTGAAAAAAAGCAGTTTAAATTAATATTTTTAGTGTGTTGTGTATCACCAAATTAAGTATACTGACTTTGCCTTCCCGTCTTTATTTTATGTTTTTAAGGTCCATCCAAAGTTGGTCCGGAAGATATCACTTTTAGCGATAAGACAGACCATAGGTGAAGCAATATTGTTAATCAGGTGTGTTTAAATTGTTTGTGTACAATTAAGTATTAGGTCTTTATCTATGAAATTGCCGTTTTTCATGAAAATGTAATCACTCATGCAACCGATGTACCTTTTCCAACGCAGTGGTAACTTATTGATGCCCTTCGTGAAGAAATCAGCTGGACGGGAAGCAACCAATTCTATAAAAGCATTTTGTTTCCGCAATCGCCTTTAGTAGTTCCTCATTGTCGACCAAAGTTTTCGATCGACGACCACGGGGTTCATTTTTCAGGCCGAAATATTTGTACGTTTAATGTATCTATGATGATGATTAAACAAATAACTATTTTTGAAAAAAAAAACCCTATTATTTTTTTTTTAATTCATATTCTTAGCCAAAAAATAATATTTTGATTTGAAATTGCCAGTACGGCAAAACGACAATTTCATAGTAAATACATCTTCTATATATAAAAGCGAAAAACCACTCACTGATTAATCACAAAACCTCAGAAACTGCAAATGGTAGGGCTCTCAAATATTGCATGGGTGTTCTTTTTAGTACGTAGATGCTCGCTAAGAAGGGATTTTGGGAAACTCGCATGGGATCGGGATTTACACGGGAAAAACTTCCCACGCGAACGAAGTCGCGAGCAACTGCTTGTATTCTATATATCTATCTATCATCATCTTCCTACTCTTACCCCAGTTACTTGTGGTTGGGGCAACACGTTTTCTTCTACCATTCTCCCTGTCAGACGTCTCACTCCTTTTTCTCTCATACCTCTCACAAAATCCATCAAATTTTCCCTAGTACTAAAACGTTGGATAGACTTAATCATAGATAAACTTCAAGAACTACAACAACTTTGATCAACAATTGTTGATCGAAGTGGGTCAATGATATATTTTCTGTATACCCATAATCTACTGACATAGCTATAAAATTCAGTCTACTTATATAGCTTCCCATTTTTTTTTCAGCAGCATTGTGGGCAGAATTCACATCACTAGCAATCTTGTTAACCCCTCCAACTTAGCTAAATATGCTTGTGTCTGGAGTGGGTTCACGGCAATAGTGTAATGGTTGGGGTTCGAACCCGTGATCTCTCGATCACAAGTCCGATACCTTATCCATTAGGCTTTTGACGATTATATTATGGGCGCGGTTGGTTCGTGGATGGGTTGCCATCATAGCCCATTGAGATTTTTCCGTGCCTCGAAAAGTACGTTAAGCCGATGGTCCCGGGTCATTTACACCCCGCTAGGATAATAGTGTTCTGTGATTTATACCCCGCTAGGGTAATAGTGTTCTGTGATTTATACCCCGCTAGGGTAATAGTGTTCTGTGATTTATACCCCGCTAGGGTAATAGTGTTCTGTGATTTATACTACTTTGACAATCGTTGCGAGCCGGTGGTTCGTCGTCGGTCAAAAAAAGGCAGATTAAAATATATTACCTTCGCATTTGTTTTCCAGATCCACAACGATATTACAAAGATTAGGAGTTAAACAAGTTCCATTATCTGAAAGAATATAAATAAACATATAAGTATTATATCTCACACGATTTTTATCGACATTATAGTGTTTTAATTTACTAGGTTTTTATTTTATTGACATGATCAGATTTAATTCGTTATATAGCACGTGCGCGCTAAATTTCGTAAGTGTATGTTTATATGTTTGTCCACAAATTCCTCGGGAACTTGTAAGTCATATCGTGATGATCCTGTATAGTTCCAATCAGTTATATTCCAACTTAGGGGGCAGTAAAAGTTTCATCAAAATAGGTTCAGTAGTTTTTGAGATATGGGTATCCACGCATTTCTGGTGGGGATGTGTATAAAATAGGTGGGTACCTAGGGAAATTGTACACGCCATAATCGCAGCGTTAAGTCCCCTCTCTGAGGAGTGGCTTGAGAAACGCCACGGCGTCCTCACCTTCCGCCTGAGGCAGGAGCTTACCAGACACGGCTTTTTCGGGAGGTACCAGTTTTTGGATACAGTGGGAGGATACACCCGGGTCTCGTCATTATGAGGATCACCTGGAGGACACGGTGGAGGCGTGCCCCGCTTGGACAGAGTACCGCCGTGTCCTCTTGTAGGCGGTGGTAATACCTACATTGTAGGTACGGCTAAGGAGTGGAATTCCCTGCCGGAGTCTGTGTTTCCCGATAGCTATAACCTAGGAGTCTTTAAGTCAAGAGTGAATAGGTTACTTTTTGGTAAGCGTACTCCATATTCGACCACATCATCACTTACCATCAGATGAGATGGTGGTCAAACGCGAACCAACTTTCAATAAAAAAAATTAAAAAGATGGAGGGAAAGACGCACTTCCTCGGGCGGTCAGAGCGGGAGAAGTCATTCGATGATTTTCCCACCGAAAAAAACGTTAAAAAATTGGCCAAATGCGAGTCAGACTCGCCCATGAAGGGTTCCGTAGTAACTATAATAATATAATATAATATGTATATTTATTTATATAATATAATATAATATAATATATATAAGGTCTACAGATATATATTTCTTTTAGATTTTTCACTCCATTATTATAGAAGTTAGAGGGAGGACACACACATTTTACCACTTTGGAAGCTTATATCTTTTAAACGATTGACTTTATGAAAAAGTGGCTTTAGAAACCCTTATCATTTTTAAAGACCTGTCTATAGATACCACACATGCATAAGTTTCATGAAAAAGAAATATTTTCAGTTCTAGTTCCATGTATGGGGACCCCCCTTTATTTTCAATATTTTTTTAATTTATTTCTTAAAATCGGAAAGCGGTTCACAGAATACATCTACCTACTAAGTTTTGAATGTATAGTCTTAATAGTTTCAGAATAAAATGGCTGTGACATACGGACGGACGGACAGACAGAGAGACAGACGGACAGACATATCGAAACTATAAGGGTTCCGTTTTTTGCCATTCGGCTACGGAACCCTAAAAAGGACGACGTATTCGTTACTCAAAATGCGATGGAAGAAATCCGCTTCAATCGATTTCTTCCAGCAACCGCAAACCAAAGTTAATTCTATTAATAATTCAGATAACATAAGTTTTGTATTTTAGTTTTGATTTTATTGTTATGCCTGTTTTATAAACTTTATTGTGTTCTGTAATAAATTGGAAGAGTTATCTACTCTTCCAATTGTAAGTAACCGCTCGATCAAGTAATATACCTAATGCATGATGTGCTTGCCTATAAGATGTTGATATACTAGTATAAACCTATTCAATGTATTCTCAATTTGTATCAGTGTTAATTGTTGGTAAGACAAATAAATAAAATAAAATAACAATTCGTTTAATAACATAAAATAAAGTTACCTATTTAAAAAGTCTAAAAAACCCAACTGCTCAACTGAAATGCAAGAAACAAGCACACTTTTATATATGTATATTACTATAAACCACGATATAAAAAAAACACTTGGAAACTTACTGTCATAATCAATCAATGGTTTGTCAGAAAAAAAAATAATCCGCCCGTTTTCGTAATAGGACGTCGTGTTCTCCTGGAGTTTTCCGGCAGCCACATTTTTTTCAAGACACAGACCCATTTCTGTTTTTATATGCAACGTTATATCTATGTTATAATATCTTAAGTAGCCAAGGATCAAAGTTTTACCAGTATTATTTACTATATTTATTTTCATCTGCGGAATAAAATCTGAAACAAATATAAATGGTTATCAAAGCAAAAGCCTCATCGTTACATGGTGTAAGTACAGGCGCCAGCACATGAAGCTACCCGAAACTGTCAAATTTTCCCAATCAACCTTGAACCTAATTTCTTTAACAAATATAGTTGAAAATCTATTAAAGAAAATTGACAGATTGTTGTATCTTGATGTGCTGGCGTCTGTACATCCCATCCATACGCACAATACGTTTTGGGAAAACTAGCAATGTGGGTATAATTCACATTACTAGCAATCTTGTTGACCCCTCCAACAAAGCAAATTATGCTTTTGTCGGGAATGGGTTCGCAGCAATACTGTAATGGGCGGGATTCAAACCCGCGACCTTTCGATCACAAGGCCGACACCTCAGCCATTAGGCTATGCTTCCGTTGCGCGACAAGGCTAATTAGTGGAAAGGCTAATTAATCGAAAGACTCCAATGAAAATTATAGGATTTATTTTTCTACAATATGCCACATGTATGCCCTGTCAAAAGAGTTCAAATGAGAAATCAATCAAAATTTAACGAATTTATCAATGTTGGAATTAGAATAAGCACAAATAACTTAAACCATGATAAATAATTGATTTTAGACCAATCCTTCCATAATATTATGTAAGGAATTATTCAAAGATAATTTAAAAGTCTGCTACCTACCTAAAAACATTCATCAGACGTCGATCAAATTTAAATAGGACTACAAGACAAGTACTGGCTTTCGAATACAAAAATAATTACTAAAATCGGTACACCCAGTCAGAAGTTATGAGTGAGGTAACACACAAAAATAAAACAGTCGAATTGATAACTACCTCCTTTTTTTGAAGTTATATGAAAATTATAAATGTGGTCCAGCCAGTTTTAGAGGAATTCGATAGCAAACAGTGTGACTGTGACACGAGATTTTTATATAATAGGTCTTTACCTATGAAAGTACCGTTTTGCCATACTGGCAAAAACAAAGTTATTTTGCGTAGTTACTACGAAACCCTTCATAACCGAGTCTGATTTCAAAAAAAAGGAAGAGGTTCTCAATTCGCCTGTATTTTTTTATGTGTGTTATCTCTAAAAAGAAGAAAAAGAAAACTCGTAGACGGCTGGACCGATTTGGAAAAATTCTTTTTTTGTTTGAAAGGGTGTACCTACAGGTATACTTTCCAGTTGGTTCCATTGTCAAGTCAGGATTTGATGATGGAATCCCGGAGAAATCGAAGGGACTCTTCAAATATTATAGGCACATCTATAGCGATTTGGGTATTTTTTTTAAGGTAACTTGTGCAGTTGGTCTTGAAAACCACCATTTGGTGAAGCGGAATTGATTATGAAGACCACAGATGACTACCGGAACTACTTAATAATATTTATTTCATGAGTTGCGATTCGATTGCTGAATATGGTTGTTAAGCATTTTATGCTCGTCACAATGCATATGGTGAAGTAGAGCTGATGGTAAAGTACCAGGAGAACAACAAGTAACGGCCCTGCATCAGTAAAAGAAATATTTTGCACAATGTGATAAGAAGTTGACATTTAAGCATTTGTAAGTAGATACATTACAAACCGACCCACTAAAAAGAGAGAAAAAATCTTGTTAAAGTAACTCTGTCTGTGTATGTTACAAGTCTGTCGAATGTCGGTGTCAAAATTGGCCAAGTGGGAGTCAGACTCGCCCATCTTCATGGGCGAGTCTGACTCTCACTTGGCCGAGAGTGTTTGTTATTACGGAACCCTTCGATTCCGTAGTAACGACACTAAATAACTTCGTTTTTCATAGTGTTTGTATGAAATACAAACTAATATTTGCGGTTTTATAAAATGTGCTATATCTCAAAACCTGCTGACCCGATCTTGTTTGACCCAATTTTCGTTGAAAGTTATCATTAGACACATATATATTTTTTTAGATTTTTCGTCCATTTATATTTTTTAGATTTTTCATTTCATTTTTAAAGACCTGTTTATAAATATGATACACACAAAGGATTGATGAAAAAAATATTTTTAGTTTCAGTTCCATGTATGGGAAGCCTCCCTTAATTTGATTTATTTACAAATAAAATATTAGTTGATCAGGACTACAATTGGCCAGTGCAACGATAACTGGGGTGTCCGAAACTTGTCCACGATTCGTGGAGCTTAACGTTGCTTACAATAAACAATAAACAAAAGGCCTACTTCTACTAGGCTTCGGCCTACAACCACATGTATAAATAACATAACCACTTACCTTCTGTGCTGGGTTCACCAAGCTTCGACCTTCCAAGGTCACGCCCCAATTGTGGTATGTATGTAAATATGAGGTGAGTAAATGAAAGTGTGATGTAAGTCAAGTGTGTGGACGTTCACGAGGCGCCAGTCTCCAGATGGCGCGGTTCCAACAGCATCACAGCCTAACTCGTTTCCAGCAAGCGCGTGCTACGCGGTGAGGCAATAAGGCGATGTGTTCCGAGAAATATCCCTGGATTCTCGTCAATCCGGGATTACAAAGTTCAATTAAACACTGTTCACAATCAATCTGCTCATATCACGTGAGATCCAATTCGATTTCCAACAAATTCCGCGTGTCAGCCCGACTGACGACAATACGGCGTATGTTCCAAAAATATCCCGGGGTTTTCGTCAAATGGGGATTTCAATTTCAAACAATTGATAATCGCGACCCAATTATCGGTCTCAACAGGCGATTCCAACGATATTTCACCAATTATAATTAACTCAACAGGTCCCAAAATGCGGACATTTTTTCCAAGCAAGCAAAGTCTATCTGTCAAGTCAGAGAGGTTATGTCAAGCCACAGATAATTAATGTTGCCAACCAAAATATACGTTCGGTTCCACATATCGGACGGAACATCTACCCCCCCCCGGACGGGCCTACCCGTCCACTAATCAATTGGAAGTCTTGACAAGGTTGCAAATTTAACACAGCTTCAATGCGGCCAAATACCGTAGCTAGTTCCTCAAAGGTGAGAACGGTGTCTCCCAACAATCTCCGCCAGCGTCCCTTTGCCGCTTTCAGCGCGGCCCCAAAAATACCCCCCCCCCAATGGGGGGCAGGCTGGCGGGTCAAACAACCAAGTGACCCCTCGGCGAGCCAAACTATTACCAATGTCAACTTGGTTCTCATTAAGGAAGGCGTATACCTCCTTCAAATAGTTACTTGTACCCTTGTAATTCGTACCGCAATCAGACCTAATCAACGAAGGTAACCCACGGCGAGACACAAATCTTTCCAATGTCGCCTCAAAGGCCTCTGTCGAGAGGGAGGTTACCAGCTCCAAATGTACTGCCTTGGTTGACAGGCAGACAAACACACAAATAAGCCTTAACAATCTTACTATTACGAAGGGAAGGGAGGAGAGGGCGCTACTGTGCGCAAGCTAACATTGGCTCCACATATTTATATAATTTAAAAATAGTTGCAGTGATTAAATAATAAGTAAAAATAGTTTCAGTTATAACAAATAATGAAATACGGTGATTACAGTAAAAGTTCGCAAGAAATATATGAAGATTTCAATTAAAATCCATATTTAGTGCCACAAGAATCAACGAACATAATTTGAATTGTAAACAAACCCATCAGCAGCACATCTAGCAGAACCCGTTTGTTTATGGTTAACAAACAAGTGTTTCAATGGATTAAGCCCTAAAAAGGTATGAGAGTGATATGTAAGCAAAGTAATTATAACAATACCATCTAAAACGAGAACAAAAGAAATACAGTCATGTCATCCTGACTATTTCCATATATCAGCGCCATCTATCCTTTTATAGTTGAAACAGTTTATACAAATCAATCAATTGACATTAATTACACTACTGCCCACTAGAGGTCAACACCAGCAACAACATAAGGAACTGTATGCATAATGGCACGAAATTCAAATAATTGCGCCGGTTGCACTCAAGATCTACCAAACGAATTGCATCTCACTTGCACGCTATGCAATAATAAATATGATCTAGAGTGTGCTAATATATCCATAAACCACTTTTGTAAGTCAATGACTCCAGATGATAAAAAAATATGGAAATGTCAAGATTGCCGATGTAAAATGCCCAAAAAAGGAAACACAGATACACCTATTAGACAACAGACATCCACTCTAAGCCAACGAACACCCACATCCAACGACGAAAATAACGTAACAATTCGGAGGAAAACGTATCCTACTAACGATTCGAGTAATTTTGAAGATCTGAGTTTATTGGGCGATACGACATGCTCTGAAAAAATGACCTCAAATACAAACGCACAAACTGAACTGTCACTACAGAACTTAAGTGAAATTATTATGATGCGTCTGAAAGAAAATAACGAATCAATAATAACCGATCTACGAAATACCATTCAATCTGAAATAAATAAAGCTATAACAAAACTTGCGAAAGATTTCGAACAAAAATTTAGTGTTTTAGCAAAACAAAATGAACTAAGAATACAGGATATTGAAGCGATTAACATTAAGATAGAAAACTTCCTAAAACAGAATGAAAAACTAAAACAAGAAATATCTGAAAAAAAAATCAATATCTACATCCCCTGTAATCCAATGTACAGAAAGCCACTCCAAGAAGATAGTCATCTACGGTTTCGCCGAGTACTATAAAGAGCCTGAAGCAGAACTGCATAACCGAATCATTGAAATGTTTCACGATATTCTACAAGTGGACCTGACAGGTTACGTAGAAAATATGTATAGATTAGGCAGAAATAACACCAACACTAATACTAGACCACTGGTAATAGAATTAATAAGTAAAAGAATGACTAAATACATCAAAAACAATAGCCACTACTTCCAGGGAACAAGATTATCAGTATCTGAATTTTTGGACGAAAATTCTCGTAAAGAAAGATAACAGATGCGAGAGGAAATGATAAAGGCAAGGAAAAAAGGCTTATACGCAGTAATAAGGAACAATCGGTTATATGTAGAAGGGAAAGTCACCAATTTTACAGACGAAATTCATAAAAATCTAGCAGGCCTCACAGCAAATATGAAAAATGGTAATCCAAAAATTTCCCGCGACACTTGTCAGCGATATTCAATAGACACTGACAATAATTCCTTTCGAAAACACAGACCAACCATTTAAAATTATATTTCAAAATATTCAAAGTCTCTATAATAAGCAACACATACTAGAAACCTTCGTTGTAGATAGCCCAATATATAATGCAATATGTATATCAGAATCTTGGCTGTCGAGAGATAAATTAGGCATGATACAATTTAGTGGATATAAAATAGCAGCGTCATACTGCCGCAGCATGCGAGGGGGAGGCGGAGTCTGCATACTCCTTCAAGATCATATCAACTTTGAAGAGAGAAATGATATAACGAACATGTCCTTAGAATATATTTTAGAACTATGTGCTATTGAGTTACCTAAAGAAAACATATTATTAGTAATAATATATTGGAATAGAAGAGAGGAAGAAATATTTATTAGCCAGTTAAAACGTATTTTAAATTACATAAATAATAAGTATTTTAAATTAAATATAATTATAGGAGGGGACTTTAATATAAATATCTTAGAGAAAAATGTAAAAACTAGACAATTCCTAGACCTAATGTTAGAATATAAACTTACACAACATATAAAAACACCCACACGAATTACGCAAAATACATCCACATGTCTAGACTTGATATTTACAAACAGTAACACAAATAAAATATATACAACAGTAGAGGAACTAGGTTTTTCTGACCATAGCGGTACAATTATACATATCACCACACCTACCTCACACGTAGATACACAAAGAATTTGGTATGTTAAAAAAAAGATTATTTAACAATACTAACATTTTAAAGTTTAAGTCAAAATTAAATGAACACGATTGGAAAAAAAATCTACCTCAAAGCAAAAATTTAAATGATAATTATAAAACATTTCATGATACATTAACAAATATCCTTAACCTCTCTATACCAATATGTAAAATCAAAGTAAAAACAAAATTTAAAAAATACTGGTTAACGACGGGTCTCAAAATCTCCTGTAAAAACAAAAGATTGTTAAAAATACTCACACTAAAAACAAAAAATCCTATAATTAAAAACTATTATAAAAACTATGAAAAAATACTAAAAAATCTAGTTACGGCATCAAAAAAGATACAATATATTAATAAATTGAAAAAATCTAACAATAAGGTTAAAACCATGTGGAATATCATAAATGAAAGAACAAACAAAAAACAAAGAAAGGAGCATAACAATATCAAATTGCAAATAGATAACGACCTTATATCCGATCCAAAACAAGTAGCCAACATTTTTAACATTTTTTTTGCATCCATTGGAGAAAACAGCGCCAATTCACCAAGTTACAAACTTGGAGGCACCTCTGTACTAAATCCAACAGAGAACACGATGTTTCTTGGCCCAATAGACCCTTGGGAAGTAAATAAAATAATTAAAAACCTAAAAAACAAAAGTAGTCACGGGATTGACGAAATACCACCTATGCTTTTAAGACAATGCGCAGATGAACTTACCTTACCATTTTACCTGTTACTGAACCAGTCTTTTGAAGAAGGTACCTTCCCAAATCTATTAAAGAAATCCGTAATAAAACCAATCCACAAAAAAAATACAAAAACAGATACAAGCAATTATCGGCCAATAGCTCTTTTACCATCAGCTTCAAAAATCTTTGAAAAAGCTATGTGTGACCGCATCTACACTTTTTGCGAAAAATACAATATATTTGACGAATGCCAGAACGGCTTTCGAAAAAACCATTCCACCACCTTAGCAGTCTACAAATATATCCAAGGAGCACTTAATATTATCAATAATAAAAAATATGCAATAGGCATATTACTAGACATGACTAAAGCATACGACAAAGTCCAATTTGGAATATTACTTAACAAACTGTATGGAATAGGTATACGCGGAAAGGCTCACGACTGGCTAACATCTTATTTAAAGAACAGGGAACAATTAGTTGAAATAGAATATTTTAATCATAATAATAATGAAATTGAAAAAGTCCGGTCATGTAGTAAAGCAATTTACGCCTCAATTCCCCAAGGAAGCGTCATAGGATGTCTCTTATTTTTAATTTATATTAACGACCTACCAAAAATCATAGAAGGGCCATGTGTCTTATTCGCGGACGATATATCCATTTTGGTGTCGTGCCAAAACAATGAAAATATAGATGAAATACTCAATTCAATACTTACAAAAATATATAATTGGATGAACGAACATAACCTTGAGATAAACTACTCTAAAACAAAATTAATAACCTTCCACCCTCACCAAAAAACACCTTTAGCTTTAGACTTTAATTTCAACAACACAAAATTAGAAATCGTCAATGAAATTACATTACTCGGACTAGTTATAGACACAAATATAAACTGGAAGTCACACATTCAAAAAACTCATTCAAAATTATCTAAATTTTCATACGCCCTCCGTGAAATAAAAAAGACCACCAATTTACATACAGCACTCACCACCTATTATGCCTATGCCTATGCATGGCTTACCTATGGTGTCACCCTTTGGGGTAACAGCACAGATGCACACACACTCTTTACTCTGCAAAAGAAATTAGTTAGAATCCTCGTAAACATTGAACAAACAGACAGTTGCAAACCTTTCTTTCAAAAACATAATATTTTAACCCTTCCGTGCATATACATTTTTGAAACATGCAAATTTGTACGAAAACATCAAGAGTTTTATTCAAAACGAGAAGACATTCAGTCACGCTATCCACTCAGACACCGATCTAGGCTAAACATACCAAGTTCTCGATTAGTAATGCACTCTAAAAGTCCTTATGTAATGTCCATTAAATTATATAATAAACTTCCCGAACCTGTAAAAAACGAAGAGAAAATTAACCTATTTTTAAAAAAACTAAAACAATTTTTACTGCAGAAGTGTTATTACTCAGTAAACGAATATTTAAGTGATAGATATGTAATGTAATGTTTAAGTTAAGTTAGTAAGTAAGTTAAATTAATATTATATAATTAACAAATGCTTCCTCTCCTAAATCACTTATTCTTGCTGTGCCCGTCAGGGTCCATATGATCTAATTATAAGTTTACCATCTAAGAATACCTACATATGGAATGCAATAAAAGTATTGAGTATTGAGTATTGAGTATAGGGTGGACGTCTTCAACAAAGGGGGACCAACAAAGTCCGTTACGACGCCAGCAAAGGGCCTCGTCTCATTGACGCGATCAGCCGACAAAATCCAAAATTCTCGCTGCAGAATGGCCAACAGCGCATTGCAACCGGCATGCGAGTTCTTAGTGTGACGATCAGTCACCAACAATTGAACCAAGTGGCCCACCTTGGGCAACAAAAGGGGGTGACGGGCCCCATAAGGAAGGCTAGAGAGCCTCAACCGTCCTCCAACACGGTTTCCCGAAGTGGCTCGTCCCAACCAAGTTCAGTTATAACAAGGGCAGGAGCCCCAATTTTAGGGTAAGGACAACTCACAAGGGTGATTTCAAACCAGGTCCTTCCCTCAACAGTGGTGTCAGCCGGTTCGCCAATTCCACAAATCTTGCCTGAAAGGTCGTTCACCTTCAGGCCAACCTGTCCCGCTAACCAAGAAGACAAAAGGCAACCCCGGACTCCCGTCTCCAAAATGGCACAGACCACAATCGAGTCACCCAAGGGTCCCCAGACCGTGACCGAGGCCGTTGGCAACAAAACCGTCTTGATCGGGGGGTTCCTTTAGCGGGGCAGGCGTCAATCTCTTAGTGATGCCTGGGCGGCGACCGATCGCCGCATTCAGGCTGCCTTCGTTCACGACGAGGCCAACAATCAAAACATTCGTCCGCGCGGTGTCCCGAGCCGCTCGCCATCACTCGAGGGGCATATCCCACTGGATGCCCGAATAGCGGAGGGCGCGACTCCAGCCGGGGACGTTCCGCCAACGGAGGGGAAAGGCAGCGGCGCCGACCCGGCCACTGCTGCCTAGCAGCCAATGCGCGTTCTCCCTGACGAGGGGAGACCAAATGGCGCTCGTGGGGCTCCCGTTCAACTTGCGCGGGGGGTGGAGAGCGGCGTACAGAATTGCGGGTCTCAGCCCGGTGCTCGCCTCCGGGGTACCCCCCCTTGCGCGAACCCCCCTCCGAAGCTGGTCTGCTGGAGCGGTTCGCGTTGGCGCACAAAATCTCCAAGTGGGACCCTTCACAAATTCTACACGGGCGGGGGTCGGGGCAGTCCCGATGGAATTGGGCCCCCAAGCACGAAAATCACAAACGGCGTGCGTTGACAATACGGCGGCGGGAACTTACGTGCAAATTCAAAAAGTCCCGGCAACGCGCCATGACATGCCCCGTTGCCTTACAAAAGTCACAATGATGAGGACTCCGGGCACCAGCAAAACGGGGGGCGGGGCGAACATCAACAGGCCCCCTAGCCCGAGGACTCCGGGCGCCAGCGAAACGGGGGGCGGGGCGATCATCAACAGGCCCCCTAGCCCGAGGACTCCGGGCGCCAGCAAAACGGGGGGTGGGGCGATCATCAACAGGCCCCCTAGCCCGAGGACTCCGGGCGCCAGCAAAACGGGGGGCGGGGTGATCATCAACAGGCCCCCTAGCCCGAGGACTCCGGGCGCCAGCAAAACGGGGGGCGGGGGGAACATCAACAGGCCCCCGAGCCCTAGTCCGTCCCTGGTCTCTAGGGCGAGAAGGTAGTGGGGGTGACCCCGTGGCGCCACGAGTGTTATCCGAAAACCGACACTCGTCTTCCAAAAATTTGAGGAGGTCGTCAAAGGGGGGAAGATGGGTGGCACTATCCCCACCATACTTCTGCTCAAAACGTGACCTCAACTCCGCGGGGAGCAACTGCAGCACTATGTGCACCAACAAGTAGGACCAATGTTCTACCGGTAACTCCAGGCGTCTCAAAGCGTTGGTCGCTGAGACCAACGGGTTCAGCAAGTCAGTGCGCAACGTCGACGTGCTGACAATGGCCGGTAGCTCCAAAATCTGGTCGATGTGCACATCAGCCAGGCAGCGCTTGTTCTGATACCGTCGGGAGAGAAGCTCCAGAGCGGTCGGGTAGGAGGAATCCGTCACCGGCAAGTGCTGCACCAAGGCTCTGGCTTCGCCCTCCAGGACAGACAATAAATAGGCCAGCTTCTGGGCAGGTCCGAGGTCCGAGCGTGCATCCACAAGACTTTTAAAAAGATTTAGGAAGCCCAGCCAGTGGTCCAAGCGACCGTCAAAATGTGGCAGCTCCAGGGTGGGCAGCCTACTCAATAGTCCAGGGCAGGCCCTGGACTATTGAGTAGGCTGCAGGCAACAACAGGGGTCTGCAGCTTGGCCGCATCAGGCACCCGACTCTTCAAAATTTCCCGCGCTCGTAGACATATGACATCCCCCAGGTGGACAATCTGGTCATAGTCACCCAAAATCTTATCGCGGGCTGTCTGATCCATCACCCCCAAATCCACGTCCATGATGTACTCGTTGAAGCGCGTGAGCGCAGCATCAGCTGACTTGATCCTCTCAATCACTTGCCCATACCGAGCAAGGGTGAGCTCTTCCAATTCCACACGCTCAACCGTTGCAGCTGCCGATGTGAACCATCTCAACTGTGAGGTCAATCCGGCAGCAGCCTCCCTGACTGCCCTTAATGAGGCCATTGCAACAATCAAATATTAATACAAAACACCAATCAACAACCAACAATCAAATATTAAACAAACAACAATAACTTGTTAGCCGACCAAATAATTTCAACAAAATAAAAATTCAAATTCAATTATTTCAAGTCCAAATCCGACCCTGTACTTATTTCAAGTATGAATCTAGCTTGGTACAGATGGCTAGTTACAAAACAAATAACAATTCAATGTATATATTGTGCAGGATCACACCAATAAACATCAATAAGCACAACAATTGTCTGTATAATATTGAGCCGGAGAATCTCTATCAACACAGTCCAATAACTACTATAAACAACAACCAATACACACAATTCAAGTCTTGTTATATTAGACAATGTGTAATTATTATTTAGATAACCTTTTAAATTCAGATCAGTGACATTCAATTATTAATTGCAACAAATATGCCAAATTATGTACTAAATTATACCAATAATTCCTAATTTCACCAATAAATCTTACTTGTCGATTCAACACCAGGGGCTACAGTACAAATCACAAATACAACTTCAATTGATTCAACTTCAATTAGATAGCCCGGATGACATGGTAATATATTCAAAACTTATTAAGTTATAAGTTATGTTAAGTAATTAAACTAAAGTTAGTTTCAACAATATTCAAAACTTCCAATTAAACTAGTGGATCTTATATTATAAGAGCTACGCCTGCTACCAAAATGTGGATTTATTATTAGAACCCACGCTCTGCTTACCAAAATGATCAGGACTACAATTGGCTAGTGCAACGATAACTGGGGTGTCCGGAACTTGTCCACGATTCGTGGAGCTTAACGTTGCTTACAATAAACAAAAGGCCTACTTCTACTAGGCTTCGGCCTACAACCACATGTATAAATAACATAACCACTTACCTTCTGTGCTGGGTTCACCAAGCTTCGACCTTCCAAGGTCACGCCCCAAGTGTGGTATGTATGTAAATATGAGGTGAGTAAATGAAAGTGTGATGTAAGTCAAGTGTGTGGACGTTCACGAGGCGCCAGTCTCCAGATGGCGCGGTTCCAACAGCATCACAGCCTAACTCGTTTCCAGCAAGCGCGTGCTACGCGGTGAGGCAATAAGACGATGTGTTCCGAGAAATATCCCTGGATTCTCGTCAATCCGGGATTACAAAGTTCAATTAAACACTGTTCACAATCAATCTGCTCATATCACGTGAGATCCAATTCGATTTCCAACAAATTCCGCGTGTCAGCCCGACTGACGACAATACGGCGTATGTTCCAAAAATATCCCGGGGTTTTCGTCAAATGGGGATTTCAATTTCAAAAAATTGATAATCGCGACCCAATTATCGGTCTCAACAGGCGATTCCAACGATATTATACCAATTATAATTAACTCAACAGGTCCCAAAATGCGGACATTTTTTCCAAGCAAGCAAAGTCTATCTGTCAAGTCAGAGAGGTTATGTCAAGCCACAGATAATTAATGTTGCCAACCAAAATATACGTTCGGTTCCACATATCGGACGGAACATCTACCCCCCCCGGACGGGCCTACCCGTCCACTAATCAATTGGAAGTCTTGACAAGGTTGCAAATTTAACACAGCTTCAATGCGGCCAAATACCGTAGCTAGTTCCTCAAAGGTGAGAACGGTGTCTCCCAACAATCTCCGCCAGCGTCCCTTTGCCGCTTTCACTGCGGCCCCAAAAATACCCCCCCCCAATGGGGGGCAGGCTGGCGGGTCAAACAACCAAGTGACCCCTCGGCGAGCCAAACTATTACCAATGTCAACCTGGTTCTCATTAAGCAAGCAAAGTCTATCTGTCAAGTCAGAGAGGTTATGTCAAGCCACAGATAATTAATGTTGCCAACCAAAATATACGTTCGGTTCCACATATCGGACGGAACATTAGTAATACTTTAACAATAACTATAAATAGACTAATATAATTACTAAACCTAACTATGTACATAAAAATTTAAAATATAAATAATAACAAGCTTAGGCGTCAAAGTACTCCTCCTCATCGCTGTCATCCGGAAACGTACCCAGAAGACTGGCAGCATTGTCACGTTGTATGGCAATGCTTATTCTTTGGGCAAAGAATGAGCCGGCCCTCCGGTTACGCAAGGAATCCATCAGTCGGCGAAATAATTCCTTATAAATGAGACGCGCGCCCCAGACTCAGCAGAAGAAGCAGAATCAGACCCCAGAAGCAGACTCGGGCCCCATGACCTAAGCGTTTCGACCCCAAACGGTCCAAAACTGTAATTACAAGAAAGGTTACAGTATTTGCGCCGTTTGAGGGCCTATGCTGTCGCGGCTGCTGCACCAGCACAGCTCGCCGTACTTGGAATATGAGATGGCGCAAGAGTGTCGACACAAGTTGCGTCCCACATTAGAGGCCTACCCATCTTCCAAGGCACCAACGTCATACCATCTGGTCTCTTCTCATCGTCACGTACTAAGCTGCTTGGTTCTAATATCGCAGGTGTACTGGCGGTGGCAAGAGCTCGACGAATAATGTCATTAATGCTGGCATGCCGAGCTATGCGCCCTGCACTCTTGCAACAGGACAGACCATGGTGCCCGAGGCTGTCAACAGCTGTACCGCAGTGACACTGATGTGGAGCAACACAAGGTACGCCTAAGCGTAAACAAGTAGCGACCCTGAACGATGCGTCATCCATCATTGTGCCAATGGTGGATGACGGGAGTGCTTGGAGTCATAGACCCGACTCCCATTCTCCCACAGCCAACAGACGAGCTCGCTCAGCAGTATTCGAAGACGTATTAAGTTATTCCGTAAAATACCGCAGAGCGGCGCGTCCCATAGTCTTTGGGAAGACAGGTTGTCGGGCAAATCCGTGATGGGACAAGTCATCTTCCAAGCGTTCAAAGCATCGGACAGACACGGTACATCAAAATTAACCAGTGAGTGAGATAAAATACTCCTGGACCGAGGAGAGAAAGGCTGGTAAACTGATACTTGAAATTTTGCGGACGCCGAGACCACCTATGCGAATGGGAAGTGTGGCTTGCTGCCACGCTCGGTCATCCAAGGCCACATTTAAAATGGAAGAATGTGTGTTTCTTATAATTTGGTCAACTTTTTCCAAAAGTTGGGGGTATTTCCAAAGATGAGATGAGCGAAGGCTATATGTTAATTTGGGTCCAAAGCAACAGTATCGAATAAGTGTAAAAGCCGAATGCATGCTAATTTTGAAAAGTCTGTCCGAAACATCACTAAAATGTTGGATCTTTTGCTCAATGAAAGTTGGAAAGGATTCATCAAAAATTGGAGAGCCTAAGAGGTGAAGAGAACTTTTGTCAATTATTTTAATATTCGGTGCTATTGTTTTAAATTTTGCTAAGGTCGTCTGTCTGTCAGTGGTGTGGGGGAGGTAAATTTCACATTTGGAAAAGTTAAGTTTCAAACCTATGGAACTAAATTTATCCTTCAAAAAAGTAAAATCTTTTAACACGGTGTCTACATCACCTCCTAGGTTACCATCATCTAAATACCAAACATTAAAAAAGAATGCCAAGTTTCGGCTCACAAATCATGTAGCGTCCGACAGACTTTCTAAATTAATGATAATCTATAGGTACTTATAATAAATCTGTAGAGAGGTCAATTCTGTACATGAAATATATTTCCAAAATAACTATCAGGGGGTGATTAAGGATCGATACTCATGCCAAAAATGCAATCAGTTAAATTTTTGTCTGTCTGTCTGTCTGTCTGTCTGTATAACCGTTATAGAAACAAAAACTACTCGACGGATTTTAAAGAAACTTGGTACAATTATTTTTCATACTCCTGAGCGGGTTATAGTATACTTTTCATCACGCTACAATCAATAGGAGCAGAGCAGTGAAGGGAAATGTTGGGAAAACGGGAGAAGTTACTCCATTTTTTAAGCTTCCGTCGCGTGTGCAACCTTAAAGGTTAAAGCTACACAAATCATATCATGACGGAAATGTTCTCCTTAAAATTATATAAAAAATATCCCACGACAGCATATGTCTAACTTTTATGGTTGACTCACAATAACACGTGTAACTCCCGATAGCTTAGCAGTTCGAAGCTTTCTGATTATAATATTTGTCTACTCTTACGTTTATAACACTCTCAGTCACCCCTAATTAAAAAAGTTAACATTATTAACTATTCCATAAAAAAAATGGCCAAGTGCGAGTCAGACTCGCCTATGAAGGGTTCCGTAGTAACTATAATATAATATGCAAATTTATTTGACGAAAAAAAAAACCTTACAAATTTCTTAAAACTAGCTTATTTACATTTTTTACAACTGCGCCAAATAAATTTGTTTTGAAAAAAAAACCTTACAAATTTCTTAAAACTGGCTTTTTTACATTTTTTACAACTGCGCCGAATAAATTTGTTTTTCATAGTGTTTGTATGAATTACAAAGTTATATTTGCGGCTTTAGAAAATATGCTGTATCTCAAAAACTGCTGAACTGATTTTGTTCAAACTAATTTTGGTTGAAAGTTTATATTAAGATCTACAGACATATATTTTTTTTAGATTTTTCACTCCATTATTATAGAAGTTAGAGGTTGTGTCCGCCACACACACATTTTACCACTTTGGAAGCTTATATCTTTTAAAAGATTGACTTTATGGAAAAGTGGTTTTAGAAACCCCGATGTCGTTTTTAAAGAACTGTATATAGACACCACACATGCATCGATTTCATGAAAAAAAATATTTTCAGGTTTAGTTCCATGTATGTAGCCCCTCTTTATTTTAAATATTTTTTAATTTTTTTTTCAAAATCGGAAAGCGGTCACAGAATACATCTACCTATCAAGTTTCACATGTATAGTCCTAATAGTTTCGGAATAAAATTGCTGTGACAGATGGACGGACGGACAGACAGATAGACAGACAGACGGACAGACATGTCGAAACTATAAAGATTCCGTTTTTTGCCATTCGGCTACGAAACCGTAAAAAGAATCATATAAATCGGTATAGAAACACCAAAGTTATACATGAAATACGCTTATAATAATAAGCCATCGCGCGTGAATACTGAATCATGCTATAAGGATTATTTTTGAGAATCGGTCACCGCGCTCGACGCGTCTCGCGGTCGAAGCGTTCTCTAGGTACTTAAGCCTCATGTGAACGTGATCTAAAACAATATTACCAATACATTAACTTACGCTGACGGAGTCGCGGGCACAGCTATATTGTATCATTACGCTAAGGCCAATAGGAGCGGAGCGCCAATGAAGAATGCTTCAAAATCGGGGTTAAATTTAACGTTAGCCCAAAGTAACTATTCCACGCGGACGAAGTCGCGGGCAAAAGCTAGTTCATTATATAAAATAGTAAGAATTATAGAGTATAAATAAAATCTGTAGAAGTACACCGTTTAAAAGTAATTTTAAATAGTTATTCAATTTATCAACACGTTTTCTATCTACAATTTTAATTAGAAATGTTGCCAATACCAAAATAAAATAATATCGATACGAAATTACACTTGCAAATCGATTACATTAATATAATTATGAACCTACGTAAGTGAATTGATTACTTACAAAAGTCTTCTTAATTTTTATAATAATAAATAATGTTTAGTTATATTTTTGACTATTTTATAATAATTTAAAATAATTCAATTCAATTATTGATACAGTTTAGAATAGTTTATACAGTTTAGAACAGTTATAGGTATGATATTGCTCTCAAACATATACCTATTATATAATTTAGGATTCACAAATATTATTATGTAATAATTAGCTATGGATTGCTTTCGAAGTATTCGCATGGATTACTATATGACATTGTTTATATTCATTGTTACCTATTACCGTTATTGTAATACCCTAGTTTTGAAGTAATGTTCGCTAGTATTTTAGGCTACTGTTATATTATAATGTTACCTAGTATGTAGTTAACTGCAGTCGGTTTTGATTTGATATTTATAAATATTAATAATATTTTTTTGGGCAACTTTCAGTTGAAGGGAATCAGCTAATCTCGTATACAGGAAATATTCCAGACTTTGAGGATATAAACATGCCAGATCTGGAGTGCGATAATTCTCAGGATCCGTGCGTGCCTCCCAGCCCAAGCAGCTCGACCCTGAACACTCCGCAGATGCAGGCGCGCTCGCCTTCCTTCACGTTGAAACCATGAGGAAAGCTTAAGAAACGACGCCACAAACACAAGCGTTCGTCCAAAAAGTGAAGTTTAAGTATTTCACATTGAAAATACTACGTGCGGACTGACTTTGAACTGATTAGTGTAGGCTATACATGTAACCGACAAAAAATAATAATAATAAAGCAATACTGTATAGCTGTACAGATTGCTATTACAATTTTTGCCTATTAGCCATTTTAAATAAACTAATTTACAAATGTTAGTTCTATAATAACATACGAATAAAATTAAGATTATCTCTTAAATACTATTTTTCCATTCACATAATATGAAGTATGATGATATGAGGCTGTTAGCGCAAAAGTGGTCGCTTTGTTGCTAATCATCATTGTCAAAAAGAGCAAAACATATGACCTATGTTTTGCTCTTTTTGACTATGATGATTACAAACAAAATTTTACCAAAAAACTAGGTATAAGTTATTCATCCATATGCTCACATTTGATGAACAGTCACGGGATAAGGCTATATTACATCCATCCATTATGTAGGTACCTATTGTAAGGCCTGTTCACACACTCGCCGTAAGAATCTACGGTTAACTAGCCGTGCTTCGTTAGAAATTCGTTTTACCTTCGCGCTCTTTTATCAACAAGTTTCCATGGATCTATATAACAGTGACGACTACATACGACATAATTATCAACCTTCGTTTTTCAAGGCAAAATACATGTGTGTACAAGCAGCATATATGTATTACTATTTAAGTTCCATGGTAATGATTATCACGTAGGTATGCCTTCGTTTTGTTCTGATAGCCTAACAGCGTATTTTTGTCACCATTTATGCATTATTAAACTAGTAAATATCCATATCCATACTATTAATATTATAAATGCGAAAGTAACTCTGTCTGCCTGTTACCTTACCTTTACACGCTTAAACCGTTGAACCGATTTAGATTAAATTTGGCATGGGAATAGTTTAGGACCCTGGGAAAGACATAGGCTACTTACTCTTTATCCCGGGATTCTCACGTGATCGCGATTTACACGGGAAAACCCTCCCACGTGAACGAAGTTGCGAGCAGAAGCTAGTAAATAGATAAATATAAGTTCGCATATTGAACCATAAATTTCATAGATTCAAACTGTTTTTTTTTTCCTAATTCACCATTTGAATTTAAATACGAGTATTTTGTACAGTATTAGGATAATGATAACATGTAAGTATGTTTATCGCGTGACTGAGGAATAAGATGGGAAAATATTATCAATATTATAAAAGTAAATGGAAGTCACCTCCACACAAATTAGTAATAGAAAGCAAGACTGTGATTGTTGGTTCAATTGCGTTGGTGCCTTATAAAAGATGAATAGTAACAGTAATTTATAAAGTACATGCTAATGTCATTGCTATGGTTTGCACAAAAATATACTAACTACAACAACAACATGATCTCTTGTGGCTTAAAATTCGAGAATTGTCAACCAACCAAATTTATTATTCCTTAATTTATCAGTGTATTAGTAGTGCGAAAGCCTGACAACCAGTATTACAAAGAGGTGTCAATTGACCTAGTAACTGGGTTGTAGTGGTGACGGTAGTCGCTTTATATAAAATTAATTATTAATTATATCCCGTTAGATTGGTAGCCGACTCCAACATAGTTGGAAAAAATACTGGCCACTAAAATTTATTAATTGGATCTTATGGCACTAACGATGACGTTCCTATTAAGATTCGTGTTGTATAAATTACTATATAATATTTACATCAACTGGTTATAGATTTGAGATTGCACATGAATATAATGTAAATATTTATTTCTCTTCCACAAAGATATAAAATAAAAATGCTAGCTCATCAAACCGGCAGATGTAGTACCAGTTTCGGTTTATTTATTTTGGTGTATTGAACCGTGTTTTGTTTAGTGTATTAAATGCAGCAGTTGGACTGCTTTCGTTGATTTTTTGCACAGGGGTAGATAAAGAATATTTACAAAATGTAACTTTATTAAAAAAGTAAAATATTTTGATGATTTGCTGTGTGTAGGTACTAATATAAAAAGTTGTTATCGTTGTTGATATAATAGGTACCTACCTTACAACCTGGTTTTAGTATCAAGTCGGAAATATCAGGTTGTATACGGTTTGTATATAAGATCTAAGTATGTATTGTGTTATTAAGTTGTTATTTAAGGGTGTAAATTAGCCAAACATCCCATTGTACCCTATCTCAAATTTACATTACAAAACCCCCGCAAAATAGATAGTATTATTATAAACATGCATTTTCCGCCATGGTCGCCAAGCAGCAAGCCTGCATTACATCATAAACTATTGTAAAAAAAAGATAAATATTCACTGTCTGAAAATTATTGTTTCATCCATATGAATCCAGGTCCATATTTGTACATTGGAACTAAATCTTGTTAGGTACCTAAAAGCTGCTAATGATAAGTAATGCTAAAACTTAGTTGTATACTGCAGAACTACATATATTTACGAATTAATTGTTATAAAACTTGTACATACATAATACAACACCACAATACCTAGTTTAGTTTCAATTATGATATGATACGACATACAGCCATTGTATTATAACACTAAATATGCTTATGAACAAATTTTGGTAAGATTAAAGTAAATCGAGTATGTAAGAATACATTATCTTTGTTACATAAGTTATTTTTAAATTTATTGTAATAAATATTGAAAAATTGAGTTATATAGTGCGGGTAACACTTAATCTTGTAGTTGTCACTGACAATTGTCAAAAGTTTTACTTCTCCCGCGTTTTATGACGAGCGACGAAGTGTCTTGCGTGTTTTTTAAGTTTTGTGTTGTTTATTGCTGAGTTACCGGACCCCGATTTCTATATTACTAACGACTACCGTGGCTGTTGAAACTGAATTCAGTATTCATTATTCAATCACTTAATAGTTTATTTCATGTTATCGTTAAAATTAGAAGTATTAGGTGGTCAATTTCAAAGAACTATAACTTTTTTTGGCGTACTTCTTATAGAAAACAAATTATATAGTGAAATTCTATAATTATTTTCCTTTTTTATGATATATAGTTCATCTTTGTCGGTTCTGGCCGAGTGTTGAAGGAAGCCTCGGCATTCTCCTTTGGAATTTAGTTGCCGAATGATAGGTTGCCCCCTTATTTTATTTTTTAATTTTTTCTAAAAATCGGAAACATCTACCTATCAAGTTCCACATAAGTAGTCTTATTAGTTTTGGAATAAAATGGCTGTGACATACGGACACAGACAGACAGACATGACGGAATTATAAGGGTTTCGTTTTTGCCATACAGCTACGGAACCCTAAAAAATGAAAATACAAAACCAAAGACCGAAATTAAAGTTATTCTTCAGTTCGGAAGTAGGGTTTTCGATCGGTTAGTCGATTTTTTTAATATTAATTCTAACAGTATCTAACTATCTATGTATGTAGTACCTTGATGGTACATAGTACATTAGTAGCTTAGTAGGATACTGGTGAAAGTGTAACACACAGACAGAGTTACTTTCACATTTATGATATAAGAACAGATTATCAATTCCGGTATACAATTCCAAAAAAAGATAAGAAGTACTGAAAAAAGTGGCAAAACTCACAGACTTACCTGATGCACCATAATTATTATGTGAAATATAGGCTTCAGTGACATTTGCCGGTAAATTCTTGACTGTTATTTCCATGCTTAAATAATTCTTAGAATAGTATGTAAATCTGTATGGACTGTAACGGGTCTCTGTTGGTGGAGCTAAAATATATTACAGATATATTAATATACAGGTAATATAAAGCTAAATTACCACTCACTCACTCACTCATTGACATAATTGTTCTCCCAGATGGTGGATGGGGAGGTGGGTATATTTTGACAGATTCGTAAACAAGTAACTCTCAAACCTACGGGAAAAGTGCCAAACCTCCCCTTTTCACCCCCCTTCTCCCCCCTCCCTATCGTATCTCGGAAACTACGAGACCCGTATTTTTTATTTACGGATTCGTATAGAGGAGGCTCGGTAAAGTAAAAACCATTTTTCAAAGTCGCCCCCCTTGCCCCCCTTCTCACCCCCTTTAGGCGGATCTCGGAAATTAAGAGACTTGGAACATTTTTTTTTCAGATTCATTTAGAGGGGCAATGCTTTAGTCAAAATAATTGTGCAACCCCCCCCCCCCCCCCCATTTACTAGTATTAATATATAGGTAATAATAAAAGTCCTCCTAATTGATTTCGGCCACGGCTGCGAATCTCATAGTTGATTAGCCATCTGCGCTGGAGATATAATAGTGCACAAGTATGTTCAGGTACAGGTGCACTCTCTGTTCCTTAACTCTCATAGCCCGATGGTACTATCTATACTGTATGTGACCTCTCGCGCCCGGCATTGGTCGAGGCCATGCTGCGGGGCGAGAGGGAGTGGGAAACGGTCGCCTCCTTCTGCGAAGCAGTCATGCTTCCGAAGGAGGAGGCGGGCCGCGTGAGGGAGAGGATGGCGTCCTCCCTCCAGCCCAGCCGCAGTGGTAGACGCCCACGGCGTCGGACGTCGGCCGACGATCTCCGGCCACCGTAGGCGCGGGCATGCGGACAGCGAGTAAAGGGCTACTCGCTGTCCGACCATGGACCATGCCCGGGTCGACGGCGCGTTGTGTTCCACGCGCGCCTCAAAGAGCGTCAGCAACATGACGAGGCCCCCCCTGCAGAGGGCCGAAGCCTGCCGGGGTCGTGGGACTTATCCCATTACCGTGACCTTGGTACGTAAAGGGTTATTGAAGGAACACCGTGGATTTTAGTCAGTAAAAGTCTGACAGTCCCTCCCACCCTGCCCGGGGTGGGAGGACTTATTTGATAATATTACCACGTTAAAAAAAATCTATACTGTATGTAGGTATATAATATTATAAAGCGGAACATTATCACGTTTAAACAAACAAACAAACGTTTGTTTGTTTAAACGTGATAAACTTCGAAAATGTCGAGTAAAGTATTAAATTTAGAGAAATCTTATGGGCTACTTTTTACGCAACTGTAAAAGAAGCAGGGTTATGTTTTATCATTTTAAAGTCCATGGTTCGAAGCCCCGTACGAATGCTATTAACCAATAACAATGAAATAAAAGAACTTACTCAAAAACTGGTAATCCACACAAGTCATATGAATTACCAAAACACAAAAAGTATAGAAAACAAGAAAAGATATACGATTCACAGTCATAACTATGGATTAAACCGAACGCGAAAATATTATAGAATAAGTACACTCCGATACATTGAAGTATTCATACACTCAAATGCAACATCAGTATGCTGGATTTAGCCATCCATCAATTATTTTTCAATACATTATCCTGCTTAGTTATGACGCGATATTGTGAATAATAATATTTGTGGTTATGACAGAAGATAATTATTTATTTTAATTTTGAAAAATACCTATATACGTTTATCATAATGTATTTTTAAACTCCGCACTTATATTAAAGAACGGTTCAAGTTCCGAAGAAATCTCTGAGGTCATCAGTAAACTTAAGGCTTGAGGTATCAAGTGAATCCACTAATTTCTTTGGAAAGTCGTTTGCAGCTGCAAGCAGTACGGCTGTGGAATGATCTACCCGTGTCAGTAAGACATGCTCAAACCCTTCTGCTTTCAAAAACATGATTAAAGATCTCTATCTCTCTCACTCTCATTTATTTGTTATTATTAGCATATTATGTCTTAGTTTTTTTTTTATAATATGTATCTTATATAAGTACACCATGGACTACCCGCGTATTTGTTTTCTCCTTCTGTGTTAAATGTATACAAAGGTTGTCTATGAAAGATAGCTTTTAACGATAAGACCGCCCATTTTCGTTATGTATCACCATTTTTTTTTATTGACTACCATCTCACTTGACGGTAAGGTTTTACATGGACGGACTTAATGCAGCAAGGCATTCTCTACCCGTCAACCTTTGGGTTAAAAAAAACACATTGTGTTAGGTGTACGAGAGAATGTAATGAAATAATATATTTAATACTGTCTGCGCCATACTTGCGCCTGACAGTTTTGTAATACCACCAAGTCGCACATTCAAGTGATGCTATATTTTGTTTATAAGTTTTTTACTCTCACCCGCACACCTTGACTTTATCACTTTTTTACATTCATAATTCAGTACACGGGTGCGCCGCCACGAATAATTGCTTCTCATTGTAATTATATAAAATCTGAAGATTAAAGCTGTTTTTGTTGAAGAAACTGAGGTTTTCATTAAACTTCCATAATGTCCACTATCAGACATTAAAATTGGCGACCGTGACAGGACATATTCGCAAAATTCGTATCGAGTACCTACGAAGACAAAGAATCCTCATCAAAAGGAAAACTATCAAAGATTCATCGTGGAGGACTACAGACTCAAGAACACTAATAGAAGACAACTAAGCCAGCCAGGTCGGTCAGCATAATACGCCGCGCCCAGCCTTAGCTTCTACGACGTCGAAGTTCACCGTCAGCCTGCCACGCCAGCTCGAGGATTCGGTCAACATCTGCGAGCAGCTCGTGTACCTATTAGTGCCACAGCCACCAGCGAGGACCAGTGTAGCCAGAAGCAACAGTCTCGCCTATCAGTTAAGTGCCTTTCCTATACAATATCCTAAATATCTAAACCTATTTTCCTATCAAAGGTGTCGCTGTTTGGTACATTCCATATTCCATTTGTGTATTTCATTAGTTTATCGAAGTATCTATAGCTATTCTAAAGCTTATTTCAAGTAAATAACCAGTAAATATCCTAAAATAGTAAAATTAAAATTCATTGTTCAGTGTCAACTACCTACGTCGCAATAAGTAAAATTGTAAGGTCATTGAAAATAATAATTGGTAACTATATTCCCGATATTTTCCGTTCTACTGGGTAATCTGAGGCCCTAAGCTTAGGCGTCCTCCCAATAGTGCGTGTCATTATTCTAGTTCACACTATTTCAAATACTTTCGGCCGACTATTTCAGGTCGCTGCCGGTTACCGCTAGCCGCGTTCCGGTGGCGTCGGCGCCTCGCCACGCCCGCGCGCCGAGACGTCGCCGCCACGCCGCTGTGCTACCGTCGCGCTATTGGCGCGCTTGCTGCCGCGTGGCTGCGTTCGGGACCGAGGTGCCGCCGAAGGAGTATCAGATAAGGCTTCAAACATACAATTTTATTCCTTCATTTGGCATTAGTGTGTTACTGTTTAGATTACTCAATCAACTATAATCATTTTCTAAAGCTCTCAGTGGTAGTTTATTGTTTGTGGTTGCTACTATTAATTATTAATAAAACAAGATGTCTTTAAGCGAGGATAAAGACAGTAATGCAAAACTATTGAAGGAACTATCAGCTAAACGTAGCTCGGTCAAAGGTCGTTTAACTAAATTTAAAAAATACTTAGATGTAGTTTGCTCTTCAAAATTAACAAAACCTCAAGCTAAAGAGTTAGAAATTAATGTTGGTAAAATACGAGCTATGTCTAGCAAATTTGATGAACTACAGGTTCAGATTGAGGTAATTAATTGCGACAATATGGATTCTGAGATCGATGAACGTGATGAAATTGAGCAGATATTTACTTCACATCTTGCGATTGCTGAAGAGCAACTTGATAAGTATAAGAATACTCCTCGCGAATCAGATTCGCACAATTCATCACAATGTCATCACGATCAGTCATCTCAATGTCACCATGTTGATTTTAAATTACCACAAATACAAATTGCAAGGTTCGATGGCGCTTATTTCCGCTGGCTTGAGTTTCGAGACACCTATTTGTCGCTCATTCATAACAACGAGCGTATCAAGCCTATTCATAAGTTCCATTATTTAGTATCGTATCTCGAGAATGAAGCCGCGCGAATCATTTCTAATTTAGAGATTTGTGAAACTAACTATGAAACTGCATGGCAGCTCTTGTGCGATCGTTATGATAACAAGCGCCAACTTATAAATCAACACCTCAATTCATTGTTATA
This sequence comes from Tholera decimalis, assembly GCA_943138885.2. Lineage (NCBI taxonomy): Eukaryota > Metazoa > Arthropoda > Insecta > Lepidoptera > Noctuidae > Tholera > Tholera decimalis. The sequence continues at coordinate 21,807,656 of OW964576.2, read as the reverse complement.
TTTTGAATCAACACAGCAACAACACAAACGTGAATCAGACAAATCACTGAGGTTTCTAGTTGACCACGTAACAAAAAACTTGCGAGCATTGTCAAGCTTAGCTAAACAAGATGAATTGCTTGACATGATAATTATTAAATTTCTCATACCAAAATTAGATAGTCGTACAGCCATGAAGTGGGAAGAACATCGTAATAGTTTGTCCGATCTCCCCGCTCTAAAGGATTTCAATAAGTTCCTAACTGATCGCGCTGATGTGTTAGAAACTATGTATCAAAATAACTCTGATATACCCAAGGCAACACAATCACGCCAAAATAATCATAATAATTCTCGTAGTAGGTACTAAATCATTTTCATCTACAGTTCAGAACACTGGCCCTGTCGCTAAGCAGTGCGTCGTCTGTAAAGGTGACCACTGGATATACGACTGCCCTATCTTTCTAGCGAAGAGTGTTCAAGAACGACGAGATGAAGTATTTAAGTTGCACTTGTGCTCCAATTGTCTACGAACTGGGCATCGTGCACGTGATTGCAAGATGGGTCCGTGTCGTGAGTGCAAGCGTAGGCACAATTCACTCTTGCATTTACCTAATTCTAACAATACTAGCACAAGTAATGCTAGTACAGTCAGTAGCAATAATACTAACACAGATCGCGGTCCAACTGAAATATCAGTCAATAATTCAATTAACAATTTCATAGAAAATCAAGTTTTTTTGTCAACAGCCATGGTTAATGTTATTAATCCTCAAACAAACAAACAATTTCGAGTGCGTGCTTTATTAGACTGTGGCAGCCATTCCTTATTTATTAGCCAGTCACTCATGAACAAGTTGTCATTACAGGTATGTGCTGTAAATACTATTAATGTTATTGGTATAAGCAACAACTTAGCAGAACATGTAAACAAAAGTTGCATTGCCCGATTAAATTCATTTAACAATGACTATAGTGTCGTACAATCATTTTATGTATTGAACCAATTAACAGGTGCTATTCCTAAACAATCTATAGACATTAGTAAATTAAATATTCCAAGAAACATACAGTTAGCTGATCCTAATTTTAATCAGCCTTCGGCTGTAGACATTTTGATAGGTGCGGACCTATTTTGGGACTTATTAGGATGTGATCAGTTAGCATTAGGTCATAACATGCCCAAACTACGTAGCTCTAAGCTAGGTTGGCTCGTTGCCGGCCCTATTTCTCCAAGTTTAAGGAATCGTTCGTCACCTAAAAAAATTCCGTGTCTTGTTTCAATTAGTGATAGTGACGAATGCAATAATTCCGATATTAATTCCGAATTGATAAAGTTTTGGGAACTGGAGCAGGTTCCAGATAAGCAATACTTTGGCAAAATTGAGAAGGCATGTGAAGACCACTTTTATCGCAATACGTACCGTTTAGAATCGGGTAGATTTTGTGTTAGGCTGCCCCTAATTGATACTCCAGATTGTTTAGGAGATTCTTACGCAGTGGCTAAGAAACGATTGTTGTATTTAGAAAAACGTTTCCGTAAGAATCCAGAACTAAAGTTACAATATTCAAATTTTATTCAAGAATATTTGGAGCTAGGCCATTTAGAGGACTGTCCGACTATCAATCCCGTTCCATCCTATTATTTATGCCACCATGCAGTGTTTAAACAAAATAGTGAAACGACAAAGACTCGTGTTGTCTTTGATGGATCGGCACGAACTTCCTCAGGCTTCTCTCTGAACGACCTACAGATGGTCGGCCCCAATGTTCAAGACTCAATCTTTTCTATTTTGATTCGGGCTCGCCAGTATAAATATATTTTGACAGCTGATATAGAAAAATTCTTTAGAATGGTTAGATTAAACGAAAAGGATCGTAATTTGCAATTAATACTTTGGAGAAGTGACGAGTCCAATCCTATCAAAACCTTACGCCTTAAAACCGTAACTTATGGTCTCGCAAGTGCTACATATTTGAGCACCAAGTGTCTGTCAGTATTGGCAGAGGATTGCGATGACGAGCTTATAGGTAATATCATTAAACACGATCATTATGTCGATGATTTAGTCACCGGATCCAACAATGAGTCCGAGTTACTATATATTCAACGCAAGGTGTCGGACACCCTAGGATCTGGTGGATTTAAACTACGTAAGTTCAGATCGAATTTACCAAGCATTTTATCATCATCAGTCATTGATCAAAATGATAAGGTTAGTTTAAGTGAGTCTTCTAATACTTTAGGATTAAATTGGGATCCCAAAACCGATACTCTTCATGTATCAATTAAAATTCCTAATAAAAATGATGTAGCTACCAAGCGATCGATACTATCTGCATCATTCAAGATTTTTGATCCTCTTGGAATTCTCAGTCCATGTGTGATTATACCTAAAATGTTACTTCAGTCCTTATGGCTCAATAAAAAGGACTGGGATGAGCCAGTTAGTTCCGATATTCTGGAATCCTGGAAAAGGTTCATTAACAATTTACATTTTTTATCAGACCTACAGATCCCGCGTTTAACGCTATGCGAAGCTCCTAGTAATATAGAAATACATACCTTCAGTGACGCTTCCCAAGTCGCCTACGGTGCATGTGTGTACCTACGGTCACACAACTTAGCTGGTGATGTAAAAGTGAACTTACTGTGTGCTACGTCTAAGGTGGCGCCGTTGAAGCCGACGACAATACCGCGTCTGGAACTTTGCGCTGCTCTATTAGCTGCAAAATTATGCAAGACCGTTATCACTTCTCTGCGATATGAAGTCAATCGCATCGTTTACTGGTGCGATTCTAGCGTTGTTCTCAGTTGGTTGAATGGTAATTCCGCAAGGTTAAAAACGTTTGTAGCTAATAGGGTAGCCGAAATTAATGAACTTACCGATAATTCGTCGTGGCGCTATGTGCCGACTGATCAGAATCCGGCTGACTTGATCTCAAGGGGCGTCAGTCCAGATCAAATCATCAATTTTAAATTGTGGTGGTCAGGTCCAAGCTTTCTAATACAGCCTGAATCTGATTGGCCCTATTTGAACAAATTTATAAATGACTCAGACTTACCTGAGATAAAATCCACTCCCACTGTGGTTCAGATACCTGAAACTGGAATTCTAAAAATAGATAGGTTTTCGTCATTCTTGAAATTGAGACGCATATTTGCGTATGTCAATAGATTTATACATAACGTGAGACATACATGTCCTAAAGATAAACTATTTGGTAAATTTACAGTTAGTGAATTAGAATCATCTTTTATTTCTTTATGTAAAATTGCTCAGCAAACTTCATTTGCTTCAGAGTACAATATTTTGTTAAAAAATAAATCATTAAGTAGCAAGTCAACACTCTTGTCACTTTCACCCTTTTTGGACGATGACAAGGTAATGAGAGTCGGTGGTAGAATAGAATTATCTAATTACAACTATACTCAAAAACATCCCATACTTTTACACGCCTCTCATCCGTTCACAAAATTATATTTTACTTACGAACACTTACACAACATGCATGCTGGGCCTCAGCTGTTGCTAGCCTGTACAAGAGAGACTGTGTGGACTATAAACGGTAGGCACTTGGCCCGCCGCACAGTTCATGCCTGTGTCAGATGTAGACGTATACAAGGTAAAACATTAACTCCCATGATGGGAAACTTACCTGCACAGCGCATCACACCTGATTTTCCATTCCGTGCTGTTGGCGTTGACTTCGCTGGTCCGTTCCTCACGCTAAATAGAAAGGGTCGAGGTGCACGATTAATCAAAACCTATTTATGTTTGTTTGCATGTTTCCGATATAAATGTGTGCACCTGGAAGCCGTCAGTGATTTGTCTAAAGACGCGTTCATCATGACGTTACGAAGGTTCATATCGCGACGGGGCAAGCCAGCGGAGATATTTTGCGATAATGGCCGCAACTTTGTTGCAGCAGCTAGAGAGATAGGTAGTTTTCTTAAAGCTAATCATGGACCTGTGGTTAATTTTGCCACCAATGAAGGAATAAGGTTTGTGTTCTCTCCCACGTATGCTCCACATTTCGGCGGCATCTGGGAAGCCGGCGTTAAATCCGCGAAATACCACTTAAAGCGCGTTATGGGGAACAATCATTTAACGTTTGAGGAGATATGTACTCTTTTCACACAAGTGGAAGCGGTGCTTAATAGTCGACCTTTATGCCCACTTTCCCCTTCCCCTAACGATTACCATTTCCTAACTCCCGGCCACTTTCTGATAGGGCGTGCCCTAAATGCATTGCCTGGTCCATCGCTCGAGCACGAGAGCCAGAACAACCTTCAACGTTACAAGAAGCTTGAGCAAATCCATCAACATTTTTGGCAGCGCTGGCAAAGGGAATATGTAGCAGAACTACAGCAGCGCTCCAAATGGCGAACAAAATCAGCATCCCTGCAAGTTGGAGATTTAGTTCTTCTCCAGGAGGATAACGTCCCACCACTCAGCTGGCGAATGGGACGAGTTAGCCGCTTGTTCCCTGGGACCGATGGCGTCTCACGAGTCGCAGACGTGAACACTACCAGAGGCTGCTTCAGGAGGCCTCTCACTCGGATTTGTCCCTTGCCTGCCTCTTCACCGGAAAACGACTGAAGAAGTTGAAAGGAGTCTTTCAACGGGGGGGAAGATGTCTGCGCCATACTTGCGCCTGACAGTTTTGTAATACCACCAAGTCGCACATTCAAGTGATGCTATATTTTGTTTATAAGTTTTTTACTCTCACCCGCACACCTTGACTTTATCACTTTTTTTACATTCATAATTCAGTACACGGGTGCGCCGCCACGAATAATTGCTTCTCATTGTAATTATATAAAATCTGAAGATTAAAGCTGTTTTTGTTGAAGAAACTGAGGTTTTCATTAAACTTCCATAATGTCCACTATCAGACAAATACTAATAAATATAATACTAATCTACAAATCTGGTAGCACTGTGGAACTCAAAAATTATAGACCAATCACGTGTCTACCAACGGTCTATAAGGTTCTGACATCCATTTTGAGGGTTAAAATTAACAAACACATTGAAGACAATCACATCATGTCTCCGTCTCAAAATGGATGTAAGAATGGATCCCGCGGTACTAAGGAGCTACTCCTCATTGATATGACCATTAGCCAACAGGTTCGACGTTCCAAAAAAGATCTGTCGACATGTTGGATAGACTACAAGAAGGCCTATGACTCAGTGCCCCATACATGGCTCATGAGGGTGCTAGAATTGTATAAAATTAATGCAACTTTACGCACCTTTCTGACATCATGTATGGGACAATGGAGGACAGTTCTTCGCAATCCAGGATGTCGATATATCCCAAGGTACAGCGAACCGGTAAGGATCGAGCGAGGTATATTTCAGGGCGATAGTTTGAGTCCGCTTTGGTTTTGCTTAGCCTTGAATCCTCTAAGCACACTGCTGGAGAATTCAGGCCTAGGCTATAGGTTGAAAGGAGGTGGTCAGGTTATTTCTCACTTTCTTTACATGGATGATTTTAAACTTTTTGGCGCCACTAGTCTACAACTAACGGAACTACTGAAGGTAACTGAAACTTTCAGTAGTGCCATTAGGATGGAGTTTGGTGTCGACAAATGTGCGATTATGCATGTAAAGCGAGGGGAGATTGTGGAATCCATGGGATCTCAACCCTCGAATTCCATAAACCTGAGAAGCCTCTCCCCAACCGAAACCTATAAGTATTTGGGTATGTCGGAAGCGTTAGGTATCAATGAAGTTGACATGAAGCAATCGCTGAAGGAGCGCTTCTTTGGACGCCTAAAGAAGGTATTTAAAATTTCCTTCTATCGGGCGGAAATAAGGTGCGTGCCTTCAACGGTTGGGTCATGCCAGTGTTAATATACTCTTTCGGCGTACTCAAATGGACTCAAACTGAACTTGACGCCCTGGATAGGAGAGTTCGTACATTGCTGACTGCATATCGAATGCATCACCCACGCTCGTCAGTGATGAGGCTGTATATCCCGCGGAAATGTGGAGGTCGAGGCTTTTTGAATGCTAAAACTCTCCACAACCGCGAGGTATACAGTCTCAGGGAACATTTCCTTGCTTCTGAAATGAGTATGCATCGAGATGTAGTAGCAGTGGACAAGGGACTCACCCCGCTCTCTTTGGATATGGCAGAGTAAGGAGCTACACGAACATTTTTTCAGGGCCCTTCATGGGCCCGTTGTAGACCAATTAGCGTCCGTAGCTTGGTTGCGCTTCGGTGACCTCTTTGGGGAAACCGAAGGTTTTGTCTGTGCAATTATGGACGAAGTTATCATGACGAACAACTACCGGAAATTTATTGTGAAGGATGGCACGGTTGACATGTGTCGGGCATGTTACCGTCCGGGTGAATCAATCCGTCACATTGTCTCTGGTTGTTCTCGTCTTGCTAATGGAGAATACTTGCATAGGCACAACCTTGCAGCCAAGATTATTCATCAGCAACTTGCTCTGAAATATTCTCTTGTGGAATCGGAAGTGCTGTACTATAGGTATGTGCCCGACTCAGTTCTCGATAATGGCCTTATCACATTATACTGGGATCAGTCCATCATCACTGACAGGACTATTGTAGCCAATAAGCCTGATATAGTGGTGGTGGACCGAAACGAGAGGCGTGCCATGATTGTCGACATAACCATCCCGCATGACGAGAACCTCGTGAAAGCCGAGAAAGAACTCGGCAGTCATTGTACCGATAGTCATCTCAGCCAATGGCTTAATAGCCAAGAGCCTCGACCAACACCTTAGGAGGCTCTCGTTAGGCGGCTGGATCAAGGGCTTGCTTCAGAAAGCGGTACTCCTGGACACGGCGCGTATCGTTAGGAGGTTCATCTCTCTAGAGCCCTGACCACCGCTAGCTTGGACCCTGTTCCCGATACCAGTGGGCTACAATTTTTTATATTTTTAAATGTTTTTTGTGTTTTATAGATTTTTTTTAAATGTAATTTATATGTGTATAATTAGAAATAAAGGAAATAATACAAATAAAATACATGTATATGCTAAAATACTAAACTAATAAATACGGTGCTTTATAATAATCTTTCTCAAAAAGAAAATTTTGACTCAGCCTTCTTGATGTCAAGGTGTAACAAATTCCAGAGTTTAATAGTAGAAATAGCGTAGGAATCAGACATAAACCTGGTGCAGTGAGCGTGTGCGTTACCCCAGCGGAATGTTGTCGCTTTTCAGGATTTCGGCTTGAAAGATAATTAGTACCCCATCTCGTGTAAATGTGCCCGAAATTTAGAATTTGTGCATCCAGCCGATCCAAAGATATTCACGAAAAACTGATTCCGCTGGAGTAACGTTACCCTAACGGCATGTTTTTTAACCGGTGGTCGTAGCTGAGTACAAACAAGCTACTTAGATAGATCACATTTGAGCCTAAATGTGCCCAAAAAATTAAATTTGTGCGTCTTGAGGTTTCAGAGTTATTCAAGATGGCGCTGGGGTAACGTTTAGCAAATTTCTGTACCTCTCAAATGGCATGACATACAACTACGATTTTTTTTACTACGGTGGGTCCTAATTTGTGCTTATGCTGTCCAATTTTATTTTTTCTATAATCGCACACACACACCGTTGGAAAATAAGAAATTGATTTTCAAAAATCGTGATTATGCACACAATGCCTTACTGGGAAAAAAACAATGCGCACACACCCTTCACACACGAGTAATTAGCGGTTACTGAAGTCAGTCACATAAATACAATACATAAGTCAAGTCAATGTCTTTATTAAATTGCTGTAGGTACGTAGTTACATATGTTCTAACATTTGACTGAAAGTTAAAGATTTTCAAATCCTCAATATAATATGGCTTACATACATTTACAAACCAATAAATAATGTTATGTAACACTTTTGTGTGAGACTGTTTCAAAAAACGAAATTAAGGTTGGCACAATGTACTTTTTTATTTTTTTATTTATTTATTAAGACAAGTTTCACAAGTAAATGCATGTTATATCTTCTGCCAAACTGCAGTACAGTTTGTCGGCAGTGTTCTCGTGGAATCTTTAAATTATATAATATTGTATATCAAACTACTTAATACTATCTATATACTATACTTAAACTATATTTCGACGTAAACAAATCGATGGCCCCACCGAATAAATTTGACAACTTTTCAGCAAAAAATAAAAGCGTTTAAAACTTCAATAACGCTCTTTTTAATGTAAAAATGTATAAATAATGTTTAATCGAATTACAGGTATTAAATAAACTATAGATTTGTATATTTACTTTTTTTAAAAACTTCAGCGAGTTTCAGGAAATTCATGAAAACCTATTTAATATTTTTACTCTTGTGAAATTTGCATGACTAGTTCACAGTAATATATCATTACACGTTTATTCGTGTAATAATGCACTACGAATAAAACATACTGTAATATTATACTATTATTCTCTGTAAATCAAGTTTAATTTAGACCCAGCTATAACTATTTACACGCTTTTTTACAGTACATTGTTCTGCGATTATATGATTGGAAAGATTGTATGCATTTTAGCCCATTTATATTTATATATGTAATATATTTTCGTAATCTTTATTAATGCTGTCTTTAGTTGGCTTGTTTACTAATAATTTTAATAATCTAATTTGCAAGTTTTTTATTTTGTATAAATATACCGGAAACGTTAGTCCATAAGCACCTAAACCGTAGTTTATTGTTGCATCTGTAAGTGCATGATAAATGAAGTACAGTATTCGCTTACTTACTATATACTTTAGGTTCTTAAGCTTCCCTAATACTGAGCGTAGTCTACTACATACAGTGCCTACATGTACGTCCCAGGTAAATCGTTCATCTATTGATAATCCTAGGTACTTGTTGTTCCGTCCAACGTGAAATAGAACGCACCTTTTTGGTTGGCAACATTAATTATCTGTGGGCTTGACATAACTTGACTTGACATATAATTTTCCGTGCAAAAGCAACCGCCTTGTTTGTTGAGATCGATTTAATTAATTGTAATTAAATCCTGTTGAATCTACGCGGTTAAAAGACAAATTGGGTGTGATTAACAATTAATTGATGTTGGAATCCCGAATTGAGTAACATACTGGGATATTTTGAACAATACGCCGTATTGACGCTAGACCGAATGGCACGCGAATTTGTTGAAAGTAATTGTGAATTAGTGATAAATAGCTGCTTCAATCTGGTGCGAAGTTTGTGCTGTGATTGCTGCCGGACCGCGTTGTGAGGACCTGCATCTTTGAGAACCTTCGTCCATCAACACTTGCTCACATTACTCGTTTCAAATATACTCACACACACACACACGGACGTGATCAGAACAGATCCACGCTTGGCGTCTACAGCTCAGGTAAGTCTAGGCTAATTGTTGTACTGAAGCCTAAGAGGCGACATATTGTTTGTTTGCAAGCAACGGTAGGGCTCCACGAACCGTGGACAGTTCGGACCATCCAGTTACCGTTGGCTGGCTTCTTGTAGTCTTGAACACTTGTAGTTAGCTACGCGCTCAACACATTCACATTGATAGTTTGCCTTGTTATTGTGAAGGCAATCATACGAGTGGCCTTTTACCGAGATACAGGTGTTTTTAGCTAAGTGGTTATATGGAGACGATATCAACATACATTTGGTTTTATGAATATTAATAAGAATGCCATTATCGTGAGCCCATTTAACCACACTATCAAGATCCTCTTGCATTGCCGACTGGATCAGTCCACAGTCCCGGCCACTGTATACCAAGCACGTGTCGTCCGCATACATATAGGTATTACAATTCTTAATGACATTGACCATACTGTTGATGTGCATGATATACCCTACAAGTCCATAAACTGACCCGGTCGGTACCCCATAATTGACTTTACCGAGTTCACTGTATGATCCTTGAACCCTAACTTTAAGATATCTATTGTTTAGGTACTGCCTGAACCATCCCTTTACCGGCCCTCGTATTCCACACTCGTTCATGGCCTGCAGCAAGCCCTTGTGGTCCAAAGTATCAAAGGCTTTTTTGAAATCTATAAATATTAATAGAACCATCTCTTTAGAATTTAACGAGCTATTTATGTAATCAGTAAACTTACTTAATGCCGTTGCTGTGCTCCTATTTAGCCTAAAACCGTGCTGAGTATCCGATAATATATTATTATTTTCTAAAAACACTGTAATTTGACCTATAATTACTTTTTCGACAATTTTATTTATTACAATCAATATCGCGATAGGCCTATAATTTGTATATTCTTTATGTTGCCCCCCCTTAAGAATTGGTCTAATAATTAAAATCTTTAATTCATTGGGATATACTTCTCTAGCTATACATTTATTTATGAAATGTGCAATGACTTTGCTAATGGGATACTTAATCATTTTTAAATCTTGCACTCTAATGCCATCGGACCCCGAGGACTTGCTGACGTTTAATTTATCTATTATTATACATGTATCTCTAGCACATACTTTTTTAAATCTAAAACTCGCATCACTTTCCTTTACATATTCACATCTTTCATAAAATAAACGGTTACATTGATGCTTCTCTTATAACAACACAATTTCCTTAGAAAAAGTTTGACAAAATTTGTTACATACGCTATCCAGTTTCTCGTTACTCGTTATAAAATACTTTTGAATCACGTCATCAATATTTAACTTTTTTCTGCCAAGCCACTTGTTCGCACATTGCCACACTTTTTTCATGTATCCATTACAGTTTTTTAACTCTTGTCGCCTGTGGGTATTTTTAGCAACATTTACATCTTTATATTCTAGTTGTTTTTGCAAGTTTTTATCAACCCATAAGTTAGATTCTCGTTGTTTGATTAACTTTTCTGTTTTTCACACACTATATATGTTGCTAAAAATATCACAGAGACACCTATACAATTCCAAAGGGTCTTCAATACACATAAGATCATTCCATTCCACTTTAAGTAACTTATTTTTGACCGCTTCATTGTTTAGCGTCGTGCGATAATAAGGACGCAACCAGGTGTTTGTTTACTTCCATCGTTAGTCCCGTTAAGTAGGGATTGGATACTTTAGTCGTTAGTACGTAGGCGTACAGCTCGACGGCTGGTCGCGCACCTCTCGCGTAACGTCTTGAATGCAGCATACCAGGCCTAATTCGCTCAAAGTGTCGAGATAGTCGTTGGCATGTGAGTCAGTTTCCCCAAGCAATATGTTTATGTTGCAGTCTCCCATAACCACGAAATCATTTTCAATAGGTATATCTTGCATTAATTTCTTGATTTCATTAACAAAGTGTCTTTTATTCATTTGTGAAGGCCTATAGGTAATTATTATGTCAACTTTTTTCCCTTTCGTGATTAGTTGACCATGCAATAGTTCATTATTATACCCCCTCCTCTTCTTTCCTGTCTAGTTAAATAATATGAACAATAGCCATTTATTTCATAATTATAAACTTCCTCCTCTTTTATATTTATTTCGGTTAGACATATTAGATCCAATGTAGGTAAACAATCCCGTATGAGGACAATAAACTCATTAAAATGCTTTCTTAACGAACAAATATTCATGTGTATGATATTTAATTTATTTTAATTTTGTGTTACATGATTTATCCATTGCTTTGTACATTCTTATTTTGAGTATTCGATATCCTGTAGGTCTTCAATGTTCATGTTTCTATTCAAGTAATTAGTTTATTTATTTATATCCTATAGTTAGTTTTGTGTATCTATTTACTCTCCGTTCGTGTTATTAACAGGTATGTATTTATTAATGTCGCTTTCACAGCACATATTGTATACTTTCTTCTCAACCTCACTCTTTTTTTTTTTCCATTTTGTATCCATATAAACTTGAATTCCTCCCTGAACTTCTGTTTTGCTGTCCAGAAGAGTTTTTAGTCATTTGACGTGTAAGATTTTCATTTATGTAGATGCGGGTATCATCTTTGTTATTGTAGATTGAGTGATTTGTGAACGATTGTTTCCTGGATTTTAGCCATCGGGAGCGCGTTTCTTTGTTACACATTTTCACTATAACTGGTGTATATATGCCTTCGCCTCTAACTCTCCATACTTTTTCTATGCCGTCTACCCCCAGTTTCAGTTCCTTAGCTATCTTCTCTACTACGTCTTTGATGTTTTCACCTTCCTGTTTGCGTACGTTAATTAACTCAACGTTTAATTTCAACTCCTGCTCCAGCCATCCTATACGATCCTCCAGGGAATTCTTATATTTCTCTAGAAATATACCCTTTTGAATTAAGTCCTTCATTCTATTTTCATTTTTGCGGTTAGAATCAATCAGTTTTAAGTGTACCTGATCTAATTGTTTTGGTTTACTTTCTATATTTTTCATAATAATTTCCGTGTCGTAGTTTTTAATTTTATTTCAACTACCTCCTTTTTAATCTCCGTGATGTTGGACTGAATAGTAGCGTATTTCTCATCCTGTTGCTGTTTCATAGTGGTCAACAAGGTGTGCATGGCCTTCATTTCTTCGCGGAATGCGTTTAACGTTTCTTTTTGTGCGCTTATTGAATAGCATGATTTAAATCGTCTATTTTCCTGCGACATTCAGGAAGTATCGCTATCCGACTTATTATCCTCGCTTTTTTTGTTGCTTTGCCTAGCAGTTACCCACTCTTTATCTCTTGTCGACGTTAAGTTCGGATCCGATGAATATTTAGGTGGTGTTCTTTGCACATCACGACGGTATCTTACGGGAACGATAACAGAATGCTTCGACACAACGCTGTATTGCTCACACGTCCGCTCACGAGCGCGTCCCACGAGAACTCCTCATTCGAATTTGTTCGGTCAATCGTGAAATTTCTTTTCCTATGGTTTTCTTCTTATATTTGTGTAGTTACAAGGATTTTTCAGCTGAAACTTTAAGGATAAGCAATTGAATAAAGGTACTTATTATTTGTTGAGTCATAATTACCGTCACTTAATAATAACTCATGTATTGGAGTGTTACATTTAAGCGTAGTCAGATTTTAATTAAAATGAAATAGCTCTCTGAGGAGTTGGAATAGATACATCTAATTTCGCGTGATGCTTTGTGTTTATAAAAGGTACAAAACACTATAATTGGTAAGTTTCTAGGGTTTTTCATTAAAGCGCAAAGATCGATTTTAGGGTTTTTGAAAATCAATTTCTTATTTTCCAACGGTGTCGATTATAGAAAAAATAAAATTGCACAGCATAAGCACAAATTAGGATCCACCATAGTAAAAAAAAAACGTAGTTGTATGTCATGTCGTTTGAGAGGTACAGAAATTTGCTAAACGTTACCCCAGCGGCATCTTGAATAACTTTGAAACCTCAAGACGCAGAAATTTAATTTCTTGGGCACATTTAGGCACAAATGTGATCTATCTAAGTAGTTAGTTTGTACTTAGCTACGACCACCGGTTAAAAAACATGCCGCTGGGGTAACGTTACTCCAGCGGAATCTGTTTTCTTTTTTTTTAATATGTTTGGATCGGCTGGACGCACAAATTCTAAACTTTGGGCACATTTACACGAGATGGGGTACTAATTGTCTTTCAAGCCAAAATCCTGAAAAGCGACAACATTCCGCTGGGGTAACACACACGCAGTGAGAAGGAATGTGAAGAAGTAAGTTTTTGGATGCGCGGAGGTTAAGACTATGAGAACTGCCAAACAATTTAAAATTTTGTTTTAAGGAAACAGGAGCACAAAGATCGTTCATACAAGTCAAGAGCATATAGAGCCATCTGAGGTATCTCCTTTGACGGAAAGGCAACCATTTAAGCTGAGAACAGAAGGAAGAAATGTGATCATAATTATTTTCGAAGGCCAAAAATGAAACAGTTGTTGAGTAATCGATCCAGTTTGTTAAGAAGTTCTTGGGAAAGATCAGAGTAACAAACATCATTACAATCAATGATAAGAAGCACAAGTGATTGGAGCAACGCACTGTGATCCGCGCGCCTTTGTAAGGCGGTCATAATCTATGCTAATATTATAAAGAGGAAACCTTTGTATTTTTGTATGTTTGTATTGAATAGGCTCAAAAACTACTGGACCGATTTCAAAATTTCTTTTACCATTACTTAGAGGGATTCTTCCTTCTTGGATAGGCTATATTTTATCCCGGAAAATAGATAGGATTTTTCGTGGTAGTGAAAATTGTGGATAATTGACCCCAAATTATTGGTTTCATATGTTTCTTGAATACCAGTAATAACAAACGTGTCACAGCACTATGAGGGTCATCACTTTCCACGACACTTGCTAATAAAACGATAATTGTCTTCGTTCTTCTTAATTTAAAAAATATGGTCTCTGGTATCAATGTACTGAAATTTCTAATATGCTCCACACATGTACACATAGGATTAGGAAACACTTGCCATATCGTTTATTATCATCCGAAGAAGCTGTGCACTTGGTATGTATATACCCTATAAATTACACGTTGTATAGTTGTAAGATATTTTAATGGAAACACAATTTTAGGTTTATATCATGAAAAATGTATGAATAAAAACAAAATAGGTACATAAAAAATTAAAACTGAAAATTACAATTAAAAAAAAAAGTAAAATAAAATCTTCCATTCTATTTTCTACAGTACAGTCTGAAGATGTGTCTGTCAAAACCAATCTAAGCGGCACATACGAAGTCACGAATAAGCTTCCATCTTCAGTAACGTCGGAGTTAGCAAAGTTTTGTTTGTATTCACTATGGCCAGTGCTGCCATCAAAACCCCACTTCCCTATTAAAAATACATCACCTATTGATTCTTGAGGGATGGCAGACAACACTTCTTTTTGAGATCCGCACTGAGAAAAAAATAAACTAAAATATTGTTCGAATTACTAAAATACGTGTTACTCCCATGCCAGCAAGTTTACTGTAACCATTACAATCGTACTTTTGTAAATTCAGTTTTGTGAAAATAAGTAAGAAATATGTGTAGGAACTACACAATATTTATATAGCGAACTTTATAAAACTTTGTAATTTCGAGTTTATCAAAATAGTGTCTTTCAATAGTACCTCTGTAAACATTACTCATTTTTTGTATTACTTACAGAAGTTGTTTTGTAATACTAGTATTTGTGTTTTCATAATTACTAAACATAATTGTTCTTTTACTAACGCTTTTGTAATGTCTCGACAAGGAAATACATCATCACACTAGTTTCAACAGTGTATGTTTTGTAATTTCAGGTAGGTAACTGTTTTGTTGGGAGGAGAGATGCAGGGTCGGATTCCGACTCCGCATCTGAGACGGTGAGCGTGGGGAGCTCTGAGAGCTCCAGGCGCAACAGAATGAAGGGGAATGCGGAAAGCAGCAAATTTTTCCGCAGGTGTCCTCGTACGGTGGAAAGCCAGGATGTATTGAGCCAGGGAGGCTCACGTGCCCGTGTGGAGTTGCTGGAGTTTTCCAGCACATCCATAATACGGGCACCAAGGGAGCAGGTGCCGGGATCGGAGTCTGACTCGGCACCAGATCAACGGGAGGCTGGGACGCGTAAACGTCCCAGAGCGGAGGGTGACCATGGGCCGTCCTCCACCGAGGGCCAGGCCTCGGCTCCAAAGATCCGCACAACTGTGCGGAGTAAGAGCCGAGGAAAAGGGAAAGATGGGGGACTTACCGTGCAGGATGCGGGACAGAGCGGCAGGGCGAAGCTCTCAAAGTCTGAGGCTTCTGGTGGTGAGCCAGACCCCGCTGGTGGTTCCGACATGGAGCAGAGGGTGAGGCTTCAGATGGAGGTCGAGGCTACAATTCGCGCGGTGGCCCAAAAAAGGCTGAAATCGTCAAAGGAGAGGGCCATCAGCCAGGCATCGGCCTCTATCATGGCGGCCATGGATCTACAACTAAGGCCTCCGACGGCAACGGACGAGCTGACCAAGCTGCGGAAGGAAGTTGCCCGCCTAAGTAAGGAGAACCTTGTTCTTAAGGCGGACGTAGCCAGGTTCGGAAGAGCCGGCCCCAGAGAGGTGTCCCAGCCAACAACGGAGTCTAAGATCCTCCAATTGGTAAAAAGGGAGTTAGCTGCTTTCCAGCAACGTTTTGACGTCCTGGAAAGCAGGGTCCTGCGCCCTCGGCTACTGGCGAGCCAAGCGGCCTCTGCGGCCTCCGCAGCCGGCTGCTGCGGCAAAAACGCCGGTCCATCTGGAGGGAACAGTCGTGGTGGGTCTGGAACATCAGCCGTGAAAGAAACTTCGGCAAAACCACCAGCGAAAGCGTCGGCGGGACGCAAGAGGGGTGAAGTAGCTGCCCTGCCGGCTAGAGTCCCAACTGAGGTGGCGAGCCAACCGCCGCCACCTACCCCGCCCTCAGAGTCTCCTGCGGCTAATGCTGAATGGCAGGTGGTCGGGGAGGCGAAGAAGGCCGCGAAAAAAGCGGGGGCGGCCAAGAGGAAGGCCAGGAAGCAGCGGCGCAAGGAGCGTGCCGTCGCGGCAAGACTTCGCGCCCCAACCAGCGCGGCTGTTGTTATAACACTACAGCCTGACGCGGCAAAGAAGGGCGTGACTTACCGTGACGTCCTTGCAAAGGCGAGGGAGGTGGTGGACCTACAGGCGCTCGGTGCCACCGAGGGACTCCGGTTCAAGATCACTGCCACAGGGGCCCGGATGTTGGAAGTTCCCGGTGCAGCCAGCGGCGCGACCGCTGACGCTCTGGCCGAAAGGCTCCGAGCCACCATAAATGCGGAGGAAGCCCGAGTGTCTAGGCCCACCAAATACGCAGATATACGCGTTTCGGGCTTGGACGACTCCATTACGGAGCAGGAGATTGTGGCCGCCGTAGTCAGGACTGGAGGGTGCCCTGTTGAGCAAGTCAAGGCAGGCACCATCCGTTCGGACTTTACGGGGTTGGGCGCCGTTACGGTGAGCTGCCCCGTTGCGGCGGCTAAAAAGATCAAAGGGCCAAAGGCTCCTGGTGGGTTGGGTTTCCGCACAGATAAAGCTGCTGGAACCCAGACCCCTGAGGTGCTTCCGCTGCCACGTGGGCAACCATGTGGGAGCTCACTGCACCTCAGAGCTGGACCGCAGTGACTTATGCTTCCGCTGTGGGCAGCCCGGTCACAAGGCCGGTTCGTGTGATGCCAAACCGTACTGTGTCTCATGTGCGGCAGCTGGCAAGCCGGCCGATCACCGGGCTGGGAGCAAGGCCTGTGCTCCACCTGCCAAAACCGGGGGCAGAGGTAGGCCCTCAAGCATCGTTATCCCGGCCGCAACGGCTACCAACAACGCCACCGCCGCTGCTTTCAATACCACCGCTGCGTATGCTCCTGTCACGTCAAGGCCCCAAGGGGCCCTGGAGGAAGCTGATATGGAATGCCATTAATGGCCCCATTCCGTCTCCTTCAGGCGAACATAAACCACTGCGCCGCCGCCCAGGATCTTTTGCTCCAGAGCATGGCGCAGTGGTCGAACAATATCACCGTGATCGCCGAGCCGTACTTTGTCCCGCCCAGGGATGACTGGGTGGAGGATCTCAGCGGCTCGGTGGTCATTATTTCGTCGGCCGCCGCTGGTACCCCATCCCTCGAGGATGTCAGGAGAGGCCGGGGTTGCGTGGCAGCCCGGTTTGGAGAGATTGCTGTGGTGGGCATATATTTCTCTCCGAATCGAACTCTCGCCGAGTTCCACAACTCCCTTATGGAGTTAAGTGTCGTCGTCACCGGGTTCCGTTCCCTTCCCGTGCTCGTCCTCGGGGACTTCAATGCCAAAAATTTGGCTTGGTGTTCCCGGTACACGGATACACGGGGCAGGATGGTGGAGGACTGGGCTCTGGAGTCAGGTCTGGTCATCCTAAATCGGGGTTCTGTCCCCACGTGTGTACGGATGCAGGGCGAGTCTGTGGTGGACATATCGTTCGCTAGCCCTGCTTTGTCGTCACGTGTCGTTGACTGGCGCGTCATGGAGGGGGTGGAGACGTTTTCTGATCACCGGTATATCCGGTTTGACGTCTCCGCCCAGACCCCAGATGCGCCGGTCAGGCAGGCCCCGAGTGGCCCGCGGTGGGTGCTGCGGCAGCTGGACCGGGAGCTCCTCCTGGAAGCTTCGATAGTGCGGGCCTGGGTGGCATCACCGGACAGGCCTGCCAACATCAACGACGAGGCGGAGTGGTTCCAGGAGGCCATGTCCGAAATCTGTGACGTGGCAATGCCCCGGGTCCGGCCAGGACGTGCCCGGCGCCAGGTGTACTGGTGGTCGCAGGAGCTAGCTTGACTTCGCAAAGCTTGCGTCGTGGCGCGACGCCGGTACACCAGACACCGCAGGCTCCGCATCCGGCCTGCGAATGCGGAGGCCAGAGAGGCGGAGCTGTACGAGGGGTATAGGGCAGCGAAGACCGTCCTCAAAGTGGAGATCCGGCGGGCCAAAGATCTGGCCCGCAAGGAGATGCTGGAGACTCTTAATCGGGACCCGTGGGGACGTCCATATAAAATGGTGCGGGACAAACTCCGCACCTGGGCTCCCCCGCTGATACAGAGTCTCCGGCCCCAGGTAGTAGAGGACGTGGTGAGCGCTTTGTTCCCCTCACAAGGTGGGCATACTCCCCCACCCATGGCTCCGCCACCTGCGGTGTCCGACGCGGGCCACAGTGACGACGACGACAACGTTCCAGAGGTGACCGAGGTAGATCTGAGAGTGGCGGTACGTAGGCTGAATGCCAAAAATACCGCCCCGGGACCCGACGGCTTACCTGGCAAAGCCTGGGTCCTGGCCTCGGAGGCTCTCGGGCCTCGACTGTCCTCATCAAGAAACCGGGGCGCCCTGCGGACACCCCGTCCGCATACCGGCCTATTGTGCTGCTCGACGAGGTGGGCAAAATCTTTGAAAGAATTATTGCAAACCGCCTCGTCGGGCACCTGGAGAGGGTGGGGCCGGATCTTGCGGATAGCCAATTCGGTTTCCGCAAGGGGCGCTCTACGGTGGATGCCATCATGCGTGTGAGGGCTCTCTCGACAGAGGCTGCGGTGTCCCGGGGTGGGGTCGTCTTGGCGGTGTCTCTCGACATCGCCAATGCCTTCAATACCCTGCCCTGGAGTTGCATACGGGAGGCACTCCGGTATCACCGGATGCCGACCTACCTCTGTCGTGTGGTCGAGGCCTACCTGACGGACAGAGCCGTCATCTACCCTGGTCACCAGGGAGAGTGGAATCGGCGAGAGATGTCGTGCGGTGTCCCACAGGGATCGGTTCTGGGGCCACCCCTGTGGGACATCGGTTACGACTGGGTGTTGCGCGCCGACCTCCCTACAGGCGTCAGTGTAGTTTGCTACGCTGACGACACGCTGGTCCTGGCACATGGGGGGTCGCACGAGGCGGCGGCCGAACTGGCGATGCGAGGGGTTGCGACAGTCGTAGAGAGGATCCGGCAACTGGGACTCGAGGTGGCCCTGCACAAGTCCGAGGCCATGTGTTTCCATGGCCGTCGGAACGCGCCACCTTCGGGTTCCCAGATAACGGTGGGAGGGGTTCGCATCGGCGTCGAGACGACGATGAAGTACCTGGGACTCATCCTCGACAGCCGGTGGAACTTCGTCGAGCACTTCCGACGTTTGGCTCCAAGACTGGACCGGGCGGGGGCTGCACTCAAGCGGCTCCTACCCAATTTAGGAGGGCCAAACGCCTCCTGCCGGAGGCTCTATGCGGAGATCGTGCGGTCCATGGCCCTCTATGGGGCCCCTGTGTGGGCGCTGAATTTGCAGCGGCGACCAGCTAGCCGGCTGGTCGCGTCTCAGAGGGTCATGGCTATCCGGATTATCCGGGGATACCGCACGATCTCTGGGGAGGCGGCGAACCTCCTTGCCGGATTGCTGCCGTGGGATCTGGAGGCGGTAGCCCTCGCGCGCGTGCATAATTGGCGCGCAGATGTGCTAAGCCGGGGTGAAACCCCGCTACCGCGGCAAGTCGCGGCTCAGCGGATAGAACTCCGGCGTGATCTCACGGCAGCATGGAAAGAGCGGCTGTCGCAACCGAAGGCTGGGCACGCCGCAATCGCGGCGATAAGTCCCCTCTTTGAGGAGTGGCTGGAGAGAGGCCATGGCGTCCTCACCTTCCGCCTGACGCAGGTGCTGACCGGACATGGCTGTTTCGGGAGGTACCTGTTTAGGATTCAGCGGGAGGACACGCCCGGGTGTCGTCATTGTGAGGACCACCTGGAGGACACGGTGGAGCATACGGTGGAGGTGTGCCCTGCTTGGGCGGAGCACCGCCGTGTCCTCGTAGAGGCGGTCGGTGGCGGCGACCTCTCGCGCCCTGCTCTGGTTCAGAGTATGGTGCGGAGCGAGAGGGAATGGGATGCGGTCGCCTCCTTCGCTAGCGAAGGAGGAGGCCGAACGCGCGAGGGAGAGGCAACTCTCTTCCTCGCGCCCCAGCCGCCGCGGGAGACGCCCCGGGCGTCGGGGATCATGAGCCGATTTCCGGCCACCGTAGGCGCGGGCCTGCGGACGGCGAGCAGGGGTCGCTCACCGTCCGGTAAGGACCAGGCCCGGGTCGGCGGCGCGTCGTGTTCCACGCGCGCCTCAAAGAGCTGTCAACACTAGTGACGGGGCCTCATAGGGCCATTGCCTGCCGGGGTTTGCGGGAAAGTTCTACCGAGTTACCGCGGCCCCGGAAATTTAGGGCAGCTGAAGGAACAGGATGGGTTTTTAGTCAGTAGAAATCTGACACACCCTTCCGCTTGACCCAGAGCGGAAGAAGTCATTTGATGATTTTCCCATCCAAAAAAAAAAAAAAAAAGGTAGGTAACTGTTTTATGATTTCTACATTTTTGTTGTGATATTTGTATTTAAATATGATTCCTTGTAATATTTTTTTGTATTGTGTTGACTTTTTTTTTGTCTGGCTGGGAAAATCATCGAATGACTTCTCCCGCTCTGGGTGGAGCGGAAGGGAGTGTCAGATTTCTACTGACTAAAAGCCCACCCTGTTCCTTCAGGTGCCCTTAAGTTCTAGGGCCGCAGTATATCGCTAAAACATTCTCGCAACCCCGGTAGGCAATGGCCCTATAGGACCCCGTCACTTGTGTTGGCAGCTCTTTGAGGCGCGCGTGGAACACGACGCGCCGACGTATTGTGTTGACTAGGAAATACATTTGTGTAGTTAAATTTACTCTTGGTGTTTTGTAATTTCGGGTAACTGTATTATGATTTCTAAATTTTTACACACACCGAGAAAGAATCGAAAACAAGCTGAGTTCGTTAAGCTGCGCTCATGTCGTTCTCTTATACCGCATCTTTTCTTACTTTTTCGGTTCATACTTCATAGTGTGAACCGAAGTACGAAAATATATCGGTGCTAGTTTAGTGTTAGCTTAATATTTATTTCGATTTCACTCCATTAATAGAAGTTAGAGGGGGCACACATTTTACCACTTTGGATGCGTATATTTTACAAAAATTGTTTTGTAATCCCAAGTGTCATTTTGTTATTATCAATAAAATGTTGCTTTTACCATGTATTACTAATGTTTATTCTAAACATAAAACCAACATTAATTTTTAGTAATATGGACAAGTACTCGGAATGACCATCGTGCGTTTGGAATTACAAAGTGATGAAATTACAAAACAATTTCACTCAACTTCACAAATACGTACACTTCGTATTAAGAGGGAACTGTAAAATTGATATATTACAGTAATTCCATAATTTTATTAATCCTTTTGTTGTTATTACATTAGGAGGTTTTGTAGTTATTACACAAGCCATTTGTGAGAAGAATAAATAATGTATTGATATCAATGGACTTTGTAAATTTTATGATTTTTTGATAATACAGTCAAAACCAAAAGTCGTTTTATAATTATTACAATAAGAAATTTACAAAAGTTTGTAATCATTATGATTCACCATTAGTTTAAAATACAGTTCTGTTGGATATCTTATCAAATAATATTATCAGGCATTGCAAAACGATTTTTTAATTTCTAGAATAAAATTTCTCTCAGTGCGATTATACGATCGGCAGTATGATTTAGCAAACATTGCAACTCCACCTCCGCTGTCGATTCGGTGACTGTGACAACTTCAGGATAGCATTTTTCTTTGCTACTAATAATTTCTTGTACGAATGTAAAATTGGATTACTCTGAGAATTTATGAAGTTGCAGAGTAAAAGGTATTGGTGCTTCGTAAGTTTAGCTTCTGTTATATTTCATTTGTACCGGGTTTTGATGTTTCTATTAGATTACTGACGGCTGACTCATCCAACTGGGATAGTGTTGCAAGTCTTCTTCATTGTGACCGCTTACTGCAAGTTCCAAAATCTTTTTTTGGTCACCCAACAGCAGCTGAGGTCGCCTCAGGATGATGATGACTGATCGAGAATATCGTGCGAAGTGTTTTCTATGAAAGTTGATGTTCTCGGTAGATTGACACTTTCTTTCTCACTACGCCACGTGGAATATTATTGAGGACTGTGCTTTTCTTCCGACAACTTGATTTCCAGAAAAAAACAAGTCATTCGCAGATATACATCAGAACGTTCTCCAAATTGCTAACATCGCTGTTATCTGCATCCCGCATCATGTCCATTAGTTGCTGCATCACTTGTCGGCGTCTTTCTATATTAGAACCACTCGTGGATAGCCAAAGTTCAATTATAAAACCTCTTGAAAAGGTTCCGATACACTTAACATCTGAAAAAAAAAACTTTTGCAATACCTTCGTAGCTTTTGCCTACGCAGGCGTAGCACGTTTATAACTATCCAATCCTCAAATTTCCGCAGACAATAACTTAAGGCCGTTATTTTAAACACATGTATCTACTTGATCAAGAAAAAATTAGCGTTAAGTATGATTCAGAACATAGTTAAAAGTCTAAGTAAAGTATAATTCTAAAGATTTTAAAAACAAAATATGTTCGTCGCGTAGACACGTCGTTATTTTAATATTATTCAGAAAAATGTCAATACGAGTATACATAGCAAAACAACATACCTGATTCTTGAAAAGCTTCAAGTAAAAAATATCGTTTAATTAACAGAATTCTGAGAAAACAGCCACTAATTACCGGTCTCGTATTGAGTCACTGATAAGGGTGCACGTGCAACGGGAGTTGTGTTCACTTTTGGGTTTCACTAAAGAATGAAATTGTTTACTTATTGGGGATCTAGTTCTACTTAATTATAGTATATTTATGTATCGGCCAACGACATGACAGTGTTAAATATTTGAAAATGCTATAAGTATTCGTTTTTTTTTTAATTTTTTCCTCTAGCGGAACCACCATGCAATGTGGTTTTAGTGCTACAAGGAAGGAAATGCTTGAATCTATAGAGAGATCGCAGTGTAAATTTTACCCTCTGGCTAGTCTGTGCAATCTGCTTATTCCAACTGTCGTCAATATACAAGCCTAACTAAGGCTTTTACGTGCGGCGGCGATAGAGGGATGACATTATTGTTGAAGTTAAGCGGGAAAAGTTGGCTGGTGTCCAAGTTTAGTCCATTATCGTATGTTTTGAGAATGTAGATTATTGTTTTTATATTGTATATACACATACAAATATTTTATTGACATCAATATAATGATACACTATAGAATTTAACCCTGACTTCTGAGCTAGGTAAAGCCTGTGTTTCAGGAGTTAGTATCTTCGCCCTTTATGGTCGCTAATCTACAGACGCCAGCACATGAAGGTACCCGAAACTGTCAAATTTTCCCAATCAACCTTGAACCTAATTTCTCTAACAATAAAGTTGAAAATCTATTAAAGGAATTTGACAGATTGTTGTAGCTTGATGTGCTGGCGTCAGTACAATAAAAATTTATATAAAAGTAAATTAAAGTTAAAATAAAAAGTTGAACATAAAAACCTATAATTATGCATGCTTTATCTGTGTATGTATGTATGTCTGTGTGTGTGTGTTTGTGTGTGTGAGTGTGCCTTTTGAGTGTGGATAGGAAATATCGTGTCTGATGTGTTATTTTATAATTTATTCAGTAGTCGAGCGACTGAAGCCAGTTTTTTTAGTAGCCGGTTTATTTTGTTATATACTCGTATATGGGTTGCTAAGTACATATGCTGCCGCCTCGCCGATGCAGTATTTGTTTTTACAGAAGGACAGACGTTGGGGATGGTTCGTTTCTGTGTACTTTTGGGATAGATAGGTGTAGTACGATGCTTCCTTATGATAATATTTAGTACATACAACTGTCTCACTGCTAGCACCCTCAGCTTTCATACAAAGTCACTGTCGGGAACCGGTACCGTTTGAACGTCATGACTTTGAGGAGTGATCTTTGAGCTCTTTCCAGATTGATCATGAATGTTTTGCAAGCCCCACCCCAGACTGTAATGCAGTATCCGAGCACGGACTGCGCTAGTGCGTAATAGACTGTACGAAATTGGTTGATATCAGCCGCATACCTAAGCTTATTGAATGCCCATATCAACTTCCTTGTACGAGATGTTATTTGCTCAATGTGGAGTTGCCAGTTAAATTTACAGTCTAGAAGTACTCCTAGATATTTTGTAGACATGACTTTTTTTAATGACAAGCATGAGCATGCTGCATTATTATTGGGGAAGTTGAAGGAGTGTACTTTGAATATGAGGTCCGGCTGTTTTGTGTTGGCGAAGGTGAACTGCATAAAAGTGGTCTTGGTTAGGTTTAACGTTAGTAGATTTGTCTCTAACCAATATTTTATTTTATGTAATCCCATTTCAGCGTTTCTCTGTGCTTGCTCCCAAGTCTCTCCATTAAATATTAAGCTGTGTCATCGTCATTAGAAAATATTTTGCCATTCGTTAATGACAGTTTACACAAATCGTTTATATAGATTAGGAAAACACTTGGGGCAAGCACACTACCTTGAGGCACCCCAAAACTGACCTGTTCTTCAGGACTTGTATATTCCCCGATTCTCACTCTTTGTGTGCGATTAGCCAGGTAGTCCTTAAGGATGTTTAAAGCGTTCCCTCGAATGCCTGCGCGTTCCATCTTGTTCACAAGGGTCGGAATACAGACAGTGTCAAAAGCTTTGGCGAGGT
The DNA here is from genome assembly GCA_943138885.2 of Tholera decimalis. Classification (NCBI taxonomy): domain Eukaryota; kingdom Metazoa; phylum Arthropoda; class Insecta; order Lepidoptera; family Noctuidae; genus Tholera; species Tholera decimalis. The sequence goes on along the minus strand of OW964576.2, from coordinate 21,782,693 downwards.
CGAGGAAGACACCTAAGCACTTTTGTTTTGTGTCAACTTTTGCTGTCACATAGTGTGCTCGTCATCGACCTGAACCCATATTGTGCATCTGATAGGATATGTTTTTGTCTAGGAAAGATTTAAGTCGGCTGTTTAAAAGTTTCTCTAATATCTTAGATGTAGCTGATAAGACTGAGATTGGTCGATAGTTCTTGTAGTCTGTCTGAATTCCTCCCTTGTAGATCGGTGTGACAAGTGAACGTTTAAAATCCAATGGAAATACACCTTCCTGGAAGCACGCTACCATAAGTTTTGTTAGTGGTGGAACAATCAAGTCTTTACCTGATTTCAGGAACTTAACAGGGATAATATTGTCCCACCCAGTGGCAGTTTCATTTTTAGGGTTCCGTAGTCAACAAGGAACCCTTATAGTTTCGCCATGTCCGTCTGTCTGTCTGTCTGTCTGTCTGTCCGTGGTTTAGCTCAAAAACTATTGGTACTAGAAAGTTGTAATTTGGCATGAGTATACACGTTAATGACGCCGAAAAAGTGGTAAAATAAAATTTTGAAAAAAAAAAAACAATTACAGAGGGTGAGTCATAAGTTCTTGCGGTTACGCACTAGTCACTTGAACAAGTTTAAATGCGTTTAAGAACGAAAGAAAACACAAATAGAGAATAACGATGTGCAGGTTATTTCTTGTAGTTTTGAGGTACACAGCGTGCATTGCTTCTGCATTTATAAATAAAAATGTGTGAAATAAACAAAATGGAAGAGAAGCTAGTTATTCGGGGACTTCTTCGGATTTTCTTTAAAAAAGGTGTCTCAGCTGTAACTGCTGTTCAAGAAATTCGTAGTGTGGAGGGTGAAAACTCTGTTACAGAACGGACAGCACAATTTTAGTTTCAGCTTTTTCGATCGGGAGATTTGAGCCTTAAAGATAAACTATGTGCTGGAAGGCCTATATCGACGGACATCGAATCATTATATCAAGATATAGAAGCGGGACCTAGCAAAAGTACTCGTGACTTATCTGGCGACCTTAACATATCTCAATCTAGTGTCGTTCGCCACTTACACAAGCTTGGGAAGAGTTATAAGAGCTGCCGAGTTGTTCCGCACGAGTTAACCCCTGAACAGGCTCGACGTTGGATAGATGTGTGCAGACATTTGCTGGAGAATCCACTTGACGATCGTTTTTTCAAAACAATCGTCGCGTGTGATGAAAAGTGGGTGTATTTTAGAAATCCAGTTATATAAAATCAGTGGTTATCGCGCGGTCAGAACCGGTTGCCAAACGACATCGCTTTGAAAAAAGGTAATGTTGTGTTTATGGTGGAATTTTGAGGGACCAGTCTATTGGGAGTTGATACCAGATGGCCATGGAATTACAGCAGAGATTTTCACATCCCAATTGGAACATGTGTATGCTGCTTTGAGTGAAAAATATCCAGCTTTGGTTAATCGACAACGAGCACTGTTGCAGATAGATAACGCTCGTCCTCATACTGGAAGTTTGACTAAGAAAAAAATAGCGGAACTGAAAGGAATCGAGCTGTTGCCTCACCCAGCATACAGCCCTGATCTCGCGCCGTCTGATTATTACATTTTTGGAGCATTAGCTCATTTCTTACGAAAACGACAATCCAACAATCTGCAAGATGTTGAAAACGGCATCCGAGATTTCTTCGCGTCTAAAACAAAAGACACCAGTCTCATCTTCTATCTTAGGTATGGTATCTTCAAGGGATAAAAGAACTGGCTGCGCGTTGGGTGTTGACTATTGAACACAATGGTTTATATTTTGAATATTAAACTAAATGTTTTAATTGACAGACTTTATAGTATGAAGTCAAAACCGCAAGAATTTATGACTCACTCTCTGTATTTAGGGTACCTCCTCTACATGTAAAGTGGGATGATAATTTTTTTTTCGTCTTTCTCATAGTGTGGGATATCGTTGGATAGGTCTTTCAAATTTATTAGGAGTTTGTAAGACCGTTTTTTGATTAAGTAAACCATTCGTGACTTATCAAGCTTTAAAGTACCAATTTTCATTAGATTCAAGTGTGTGTCCTCTCTACCAACTAAACGGTTGTAGTTAGAAATTCAAATGTTACGGCAATAGTACCTATATAATTATAACGCAGTTTAAAGGAAAACTTACGAGTTACGAGTAATAGTCGAGCAATTGTATTTGACCCGAAAATTTTGAACAACTCCATAGAAATGTCGATAGATGGCGCTAAGCGCGCTAGTTTCATATTTAAATAAGTTTTGTAAAAAAAACTTTTTAACAAAAAAAAACCGACTTCCAAAAAACCACTAGGTACAATGTGAAAAATAACTTTCATTTCAGAAGATGGTGTCTTTGGATCTGTATTTAAGTTTTTTGCCACCGACTTCCAAAATTAAAGTTATTTTTCACATTGTATTGTTTTTTGGAAGTCGGTTTTTTTTTTGTTAAAAAGTTTTTATTTCTCGCTTTTTAGTGGTTCTGTTTATAATTTATCTAAGTTATAATAGCCTAATGATCACTCACTCGCCACAAAACAAGATTGAAAAATAATTGGACTCCAGTAGATCCAGTTACATACACTATTAAAAGATATAAATCATCCAACCTACAAGTTCGTCGCACTCAATTCCCATTGGTTCCCGCTGAGGCTGTTACAATTCACAAAAGCCAGGGTTCCACATTAGAAAAATTTGTTGTACATGTGAAGCCCGGTATTTCAAGGTCAATGTTATATGTTGCTTGCTCACGTGCCACATGTGCTGAAGGTTTATTTATCGTTACTGAATGTTTTCATCCTCCACGTGCACCCTCCGACCAAGATTCAGCCGTAATGGAAATGGAAAAGCTGCGTCGAAATCCTCTAATACCTATGTATCGATTTTTGAGGGAGCCCCACAGTTCATACCAAATTATGTTCCATAATGTTCAATCCTTACGTGCACACTTGCAAGATACTGTAAGCGATCCTCAAATAATGGCTTCAGATATCTACTTAGCAGTAGAACCGTGGAGCTGTTCTCAAAATTCTTTTTATTTAACTAATTTTAAGGAAATAATTAGAACAAATGGCCCTAAACAGTCTAGTTCAAACCCAGGTTTTGGTGTGTGTGTATGGGCAAAAAATTATATTGAATATAGCAACCCACGGTATTACATTGACATTGCTGGAGGTGACCACTGTGAAGCAGTAATTTTCGAAATAAATGCAGTGAAGATCGCTTTTTATAGATCATGCAAATGTCCCAACAGTCGCGCAGTAGGTTTTGTAAGTAATTTACTATCGCATAACAGTCCTTGCATAGTATTTGGAGATTTTGTTGAAGACTATCTCCGTAACGACAACACTGCAGTTTTCAAATTAATACGTGACGCTGGTTACCAGTCTTTATTACAACCACTTCCCTCTACACGCGGTGGTACTCAAATAGATCATATTTTTTCAAACTTCCCTTGTGAAGTTGGATTTTAAAATTCCTTCTTCAGTTACCATCACCCTATATGGGCCAGTTTTTAGAGTGAATTCAAATTAATATGTTTTTATCTGGGGGCACGGCAGTGCCTCCACCAAGTCGAGCAAAAAAGCGGCACGACCGTACCATTCTTTTCTCGAAGCAACTCAGGCCATTTTCGACCCCCTATAACTTCGTTGTGGATAAAACTAGAAGCCTGAATTTTCAGTAACCAAACAGGCATTGTATAAACACGGTATATTTCAAATTTCATTCAATTTGTACCTGTAGTTTAAGAATTATAACGAGTCAAATTTCCTTAATTTTGTAAATTTTGTCACTCACTGACTGACAGATCATCAAAAGTCTAAGGCACTTCTAGCAGACATAGAAGCTTCAAATTTAGAATTCAATTAGTGTTTAGTATATGAATCAAGGAAAAACTATAATATTTTTCAATTTCGTTCCAGTTTTCTAGATACATCAACTGCATAAATAACTTTGTAATCCCATATAAATATATAGGATTACAAAGTTACATTTGCAGTTAATTAATCAGTGTACCTGTATAATATAATGAAATAATAGATGTAGATGGGTACTTTTTTTATTTTGGTGCAAAATATCATCGAATGACTTCTTCCGCTCGGGTGTATCAGAATTCTACTGACTAAAAACCCACCCTGTTCCTTCGTAAGCCCTAAAGTTCCGGGGCCGCGGTATCTCGATGGAACTTTCCCATAAACCCCGACAGGCAATGGCCCTATGAGGCCCCGTCACTGGTATTAACAGCTTTTTGAGGCGCGCGTGGAACACAACGCGCCGCCGACCCGGGCCTGGTCCTTACCGGACGGTGAACGACCCCTGCTCGCCACCCGCAGGCCTGCGCCTACGGTGGCCCGAAATCGACACGCAATCCACGACGCCCGGGGCACGTTAATATTATGTATACAGTATTCCGACTTCATACAAACGGACGAAGCGCGAGCTATACCTACGCGCCTCGATCTCGGGGTGCGCTCGGGATGATGACAGTCGCGACCGGCGACTGTGCCGCAGTGACGAACGGACGGTATGTTGTTTTTTTAACAATAACCGCGCGATTTTTCGCTATAAATAAGTTCAAGTACATATTTAATATGACGAGTAGGATATATTGTGCAGTTTTTGGTTGCATGAATTCGTCAATAACGCATCCAGAGATAACTTTTTTTAGATTACCTGGAAACTTTGAAAGGTACCTAAGACCTCAGATTATAAATATAATCTGAGCCTAAGACTAAAATAATTTTAGTTACTAGTAGGTATGTACATAATGTGTTTCTTTTTAATGGATAAGTATTTCCTTTTATCTCCCGAAAAAAGATGTCTGGATTAATAAATAAAGTGAATAGAGTAAAGTGATTGACCCGAGTGAAATAGGTAGTTATAGGCGGTTCATGAATCATGATACGGTAGGTACGCTTGTGTTAAAACCTTGGGGCATGTGTGTTTTGTTTTGTTAGTTTGTATAATTCAAAGTAAAGACGTGGTATTTTATTATTAATAATAGTTGTTTATTGTACTGTGTGTATGAATAATACAAGAAAAAATATAAACATGTTTTTTTAATAATTAAATCTACCAATCAAAACAACACGCATTTTTATTGAACACTTCCTATTCAATTCACAAACTATTTTATTTGTTTATATAAAATAGTATATTTACAATCACAAAACTAAATGGAAACGCAAAGTAGGCAAATGTAATTAAAATACTGGAGGCGGCCAGCCCTGTCGCATGTTTACGTACCGCGCGGCTGTAGGCATTTATTTCTAAGATACGGCCGAGTTAAAATACTGTATGATAATATTACCGTGCCCGGGGCGTCTCCCCCGGCGGCTATGGCGCGAGGAACAGAGTTGTCTCTCCCTCGCACGTTAGGCCTCCTCCTTCGCTAGCATGACTGCTTCGCAGCAGGAGGTGGCTGCATCCCATTCCCTCTCGCTTCGCACCATGGTCTAAACCAGAGCAGGGCGCGAGAAGTCGCCGCCGCCGATCGCCTCTATGAGGATACGACGGTGCTCCACCCATGCAGGGCACACCTCGACCATATACTCCACCGTGTCTTTCAGTGTAGATAGGTACCTAGATATAATAATTATGCTCAAAGGTAACTTGTTAAATGGTCAACGGAATAAAAAAGCAAGAAGTATGAAGAGTATTGGGGAGTATTAAGTAGAGTAAATTGCCCGAAATTGCATAATTACTTCCTTATGGATTAACTTTAACCGAGACGTTTGACGAGTGCGGCATTAATTATTACTAACTAATGCAAAAGACGTACGTACGTATCCATATGTGCGTATCAAAGCCTCCGAAAAAAACCCATAGAGACAGGGAGTGGGCTTTGAAAAAAACTTTAGCTGAAGTTCAAGAAGTAGTACCGGAAAATAAAAAAAGGAAGGCTACCTACAAAAATAAGAAAAGCTCATAAGACAGAGAGAGGGCTTTAAGAAAACTCGTTGTTGGTATACAAGAAGTAGAAGGTACCGGAAAGGAAAAAAGTAGGACTTTCTACAAAAAGCAATTAGATCCCATAAAAAACAATACTTGTCAAAAACCCAAGTCTCGCAACTTAGTTGTTCTACCGTAAAAGGTTGTGAGATCCATGTAATACCAAGTCGGTTATTAATTTATTCAGTTCCTACTTAAGGGACCTTCTGTCTTAAGTTGTTACGTAATTATCTAACCTAACGACATCTTATAGTGACCATATCAATATTAAAAATCTTTACCGTTTTAAATAAATAGATTGACTTGGCAATCGCAATAAACAATTTAATTTATATATGTATTACTTGTGAGATATATTGTGTTTTCATGCGATGGCCAAAAAAATCTCTTCCATAAAGCTAGCCAAATCCTCTTCCCGTTTTCGTTTATTACGCGTGGTAATAAAATTGGTTTCTATGAGTGTAAGGTTTGGGGCAAAACCAGAGTGAGAATAGCTGCGCCAGATTGTAATGTAAGTGGAGTGCATAGATTTCTGTAACAAATACGATGTTTTTAGGTGGCGTAAGCTTTAGAGGCATTTTTTCATTCAGAATATTAGGAGAATATAGACGTACAAGTGTGAGTAATTTGGCGCCAATTCGTAATGTAGAATGCGGTGTTATCTGTCGGCGGGTTTTAGGAGCACATACATGTACAGGTGTAAATACAGCTTCGCCAATTCGTTTGGCACAGTGGGGTATTATCTGATGGCCACTCTACCTTGAACCACCGTACGCAGCAGTACGAAGAGCGTCGTTTTCTTTTACTCTAAATATTTACTCAAACAGTAGCGTCGACTCGCTGTCCTTCGGCCGTCGAAATCAGCCGATCGAAGAATACATGTAGATAGTACACCTTGGACTTCCCGCGTATTTATTTTCTCCTGTATCAAATCCATCCAAAGGTTGTCTGTATCGCTTCTAGCGATAAGACCGCCCACTGTATCATCTTTTTTAGTTGTTAAGTCCTTATTTGTTAATGTTATGGTGTACATTAAATAATATATCTATGGCTAAGCCTTCTAGTGCCCTTATTTTGCTCAATGCAACATTACTTGAAATTTGGTAAATACATTAGAACTTAAATTCACAACAGCTAAGGTCGTCCCTTGCAAATAATGTATTGTTACTGCCCAGAAAATATAATATATATAATATAAAATCATCAACACCTTCAACGAGTGAAGGTACCAACCCCAATTTTTATTATTAATTACTAGCTGGCCTATAAAGTTATCAAATAGCAATATTATAAGTCAACGAAGAAGGAATAATTCAAAAGTTACACTTTAGTTTAACGAATTTCAGTATTTTTATAAGAATTTTCATTTCTATTTAATTTAAAACATATAAGTCAAAAATTAATTTCCCCTCGCGGAGTCTTTTATTTTGATACTCCACTTAATGGGACATTTTATTATTACTGATGCGATGCGATTCAGTAGGCAAATTATTTATTATAGTAGCAGTTTTCCCGTGCTCCTAGTAATATGAAAGGTACCTACTCTCTTCCAATAAGCAGTAATAATATCTAATAATTAAACTAGGGACGATAATTTGAAAATTCAAAATAGACTTAATACTTAATCATTAAAAATAGACTTAATACGTATTGTTGAGATTTCAGCTCTGCTGCGTGTGTGGAGACTGAAGGTTCTTTAAAATAACGTAGTCGACACCAGGAATTACTTTAAAACAGTGTATTGCGAAGATTACAATTAGGTATAGATTAGAATAAAGATGCGCGTGCGATGTGGTGGTAGTTGTGATCGGAATCAACAAGAAGAAACAGACAAGATTTTTGAAAATAGTAGTTGATGCGTAGCTCGGTGGTGATTGGTCGGCGGCATCCGTGGACAACCAATCGCTGTATCTTAGGTGGCAGAACAGTCCTTAAGGCGATGACTGTTTGTTAAGGTGATGTCTGAACATGCCCCCGGCCTTGGAAGTAGGTACCGACGTCCAACACCTTGTCTTCAACTCCATCATCGAACAGGGACAGATTCGAGTAAATGTGCGTCTGATGACTCCTGACTTGGTCTGGATGTCAGCCACTCGAGAAATCCCATCCTTTCCTGGCTTTGTAAAGATGTAGAAAAAGATCCGCCCAAGCTCCATTTCAGTGGCGGTGTGTTGTCCTCTTTGATGACGACCAGAGTGTTTGGCTGCAGATCTCGCCCAGATTATCTCCAGTTGTCCTAGTTTGCATTTCTGACATGTGTTCCTTGGACCATCGAATCCAAAATTGTTGTTTGAGCTGTTCGAGCCTCTGGTAGCATGTCAATCGGTGAGCAGAAACTTCAGTCAGCTGAGGCGTCGCAGGCGCTGTAAGGAGACGACCAACCAGCAAGTGAGAGGGACACAAAGGAAGGAAATCGTTAGGTTCTGCGGACAAAGGACTCATGGGGCGGGAGTTGGGACAGCTTCAATGTGTGATAATACAGTACTATATTCTTCGTACGTTAGATTTGCGTTACCAACGATTCGTAACAAGTGGTGCTTGCACGACTTTACCCCAGCCTCCCACAATTCATCAAAATGAGGCGCATAAGGCGGGATAAAACTAAACTTAATGTCCTAGCTAATTGCGTATTCAATTAAATTGCCAGAACATGTTGATATGAATTTATAAAATTTGTTTGCTAGACCTATTCGTTTGTTATCTGAAATTATTTCATCAGGTTTGCCACGCCGGGAAATTAATCTCTTTAAAGCAAATAGATAAGCATCAGAAGAAAGGTCACTGACAAGCTCTAAATATATTGTGCGTATAACTAAACAAATAAATAGGCAAATATAAACCTTAATTAATTTAGAGCCCCTACTCTTCCGATTCAGTACAAGCACTGGTATGACGTCTACACCAGTACGTAAAAACGGAAAGCTAATTCTCTCTTCCGGTTAGTTCCCCATAATAGGAGATAAAGATTTACCTCTCAACCATGTACACATAAAGCACTCATGGACAGTGCGCTTGGCCAAGTTCCTACCCTATACCGGCCAGTGTGACTCATGTAGGTTGTACAGCAATACCTGCGGCGCAGCGTGCTGCAGCCGCTTGTACTCGTGCCGAAACAATAGCACTATAGAAGGGGAGCCCACGATGCTAAATGGGGATTTACTCGAGCGTCATAGAGACCTATTGGGTTGCAAAGCTTAGACGATAAGAAGAAAAAATTGTTATATGATATATACCTTTCATCGGTGGGGGAAGCGGCTATAGATTTTTAAATATGTAAAAAAATACTGTTGCATGGACATTCTCGAGCGCGTCAGATATTGACAGCATCAATGCCCTACGTATTTTTAAAAAAGTACGTATGTTAATCTGATCGTTTGCGTGATGCGGGTGGTTGTATGTAAGGGTTGAAAATTAAAATAAAAAAAAAATTATCGAGCGCGTCAGATTTTGTAAGGGAGTGTTAAGTGCACCAAAAAAAGCTCTCATTCACTAATCTGACGATTTCGATGTGACGCAAACTCGCGGCTATTTTTATAATGTGCAAAAAAAATTCGCCATTTAGAAATTCTCAAGCGCGTCAGATTAAGATATATATGGTTCATCTTTATGTTCTTAACGTGCTGTCTCATAATATGACGATTATCTAGAGGGATTTGCATAATATGGCAAAAAAAAAATATTTTTTTAAATTATTGAACTTAATTAATTGAAAAGCTCAGGAAATAGCATGCAAATAAATAAGTGTATGCTTTTTAAGTAGAATACTTGTGTATATAAAAAAAATATTTAAAAAAATGCTTAAAAAAAATTAATATTTTATAATTAATTAATTAATTAATGGCTGTTGATGTCTTGACTCGCGTTCCTGTCTTCCTGCATGTACTTGGCCGACCATTGCTGTGTCTTTTAATGCTTTGGCTTGAATTTTGGTTGTTTCCATGTAGCTAACTGTATGTACTCCAATGTTTTCGGTTTTTTGACTAAGATCCTTTCTTTTATGTAATGGTTTTGAGGGTTGAGATTCCAGCTGAATATATCCCTGATGAGACTATCCTCTAGAGTGTTGAACTCGCATTGTCTGTTGATATTTTTGAAATCCGTGACGTAGTCATCAATTGTCTCATCTGCGCCCTGACGCCTATTGAACAGTTTGTGGCGTTCCATCGTTACGTTGGTCTGTGGCGTGAAGTAGTTGGTGAATCTTGTGACGACATCGTCAAACGTGATTACGTCGATATCTACATTGAATGAGTAGAATGTTGTTAAGGACTCGGCTCTGATAAAGTGAAGCAAGATGGCCACCTTGCGGCTGTCTCTCTCGTTTTCGAGATTGTTAGCTCGCAAGTAAATTTTTAATTGCGTGATCCAGTTCTTCCATGTCACAGCCATGTTGTGGCATTTTTGGTCTAGAGGTCCAAGGTGTCCTGAACCTACGGATAATGCCGGTGCTGTACTGGAGCGTGCGCCATATTGGCATCGTGAAGTGGACATTCCCGACTTTTTCTTCTCCTCAGCCATGACTGCGTCTTCTTCTTCTGACACATGTTAGATTGATGACAAACTACTGTTCATAATAATAATGGTTTATTCTTTATTAGGTATTCACATAGATGATATGGGTATTCAGTTCTTATTTAGAGACCGAGTGTCTGTACGCTGAACATAGACTAGCCCATAGACTACCGACGTCGGTAGTGTTGCTCTATGTGACAGAAATATAGGCATCACGCAGCTGCACGCATTTAAGTTTATCGACGAATATTTGTTATTTCGGCTTGCGGAAATCGTCAGATTATATATTTTTCGTTATCCTTGAATTATTTCCTTCAAAAAAAAAAAAAAAACTTGAGACGAGAGTACGAGAAAAAGAGATGATGTTTTTTTTTTAAAAAACTTTGCTGCTCTCTCTTTTCTTTACGTCACTCTCAAATTGTCAGATTAGTGGAATATACACTTTTTAGGATGTAATTAACTCACACTACCTTAATCTGACGCACTCGAGAATTTCTGATGGTTAATTTTTTTTACTAATCTGATCCTGTATCCTTCACGGGCGGCCATATATATGGGGCTCATGTTTGGTGGAGGTACTTAACCGGGTACAAGGTATCCCCCTGTATATTAATCTGCCGTGCTTTAGTAAATTCCGAAATCCCCGCTTGGGCTCCCCTACTACTAAGAACCAGTGGTAGGAAGTAGGTAAGAAGTAAGTAAGTTTTTTTTTATCGAACTTAAAATCTAATGACAGTTTTATTCATCCTCGGACTCGTAAAATGTCATCACTACATGCGAAAATATTTAATTTACTTAAGTAATATTTATTTTTAAGAAATTGATTACTAGATAATAATTTGCATTCATTAGGAAAAGATTCACGTTGTGACAACTTTACTAAAGTTATGCGTGCCTTACTCAACTTATTAACAGTGAGAGGGCCGCTACTAATGTTATTCCTATTGAGAGTATTACGAATAAAACGTACCATGTACGCACATGCGCGTTGCATACATTTAAATTAAAATAAACCTCTTAAATGAAAACAGTGAAGTATCTGTAATCAGACATTGCCAATACATTTTCTCAATATCTACACAAACCGTGTATTTATGTTGCCTAAATCGTAGCATAATAGACAATAGATCGCTTTGTATCGGTGGGCCTACCATTAGCACGTCGTTGAGCGAGATGTCATTGCTAGCTGCGGCACTGACATCAAACACCACACGTAGCTTGGTGGTGCTGTGCTCACTAAATACTCCATTATGCGATGGGAAATAGGCGTTCCGGTGCGATCAACACGATTCATGTGACACAAGCGAATGTACCCATGAATGAAATCGGCACAAAGTTTTCTATGGTCAGGTTTGCGTAATAATTGTTTTTCGAGGGTAAGAAACCTTCGTAGTGCCTGTGAGTAAGTTTCGTCTAAAGTATCGGGTGATTTTTTAAAAGGAATGCGAACTTTGAACCTTCCGTCACTATTGCGCGTTTTAGTATTAACGAAATGTTGTTCATAAGAACGCCCCTCATCTGTGCGCGTATCCCGATACGCAGACATGTCCTCCAATTCCCAGCATTTGCATAACTGGGATTCGATGGACTGAGAAAAGTTACACTGAATGTAGGTACCCATCATGACGCGTAAGAGAACAAATTGGGCCGGAAATAACCCATCCCAATTTTGTGTCTAATAAGAAAGGCCCACTAGGTAGTCTTATTTTATTAGAATTAATTAAGTCCCAAAATTTATCTGCACCGATTAGGATAATATTTTGAGATTCAGTAAAATGTGGGTCTGCCAAAACAAAATGTTCGGGTATTTTAAGCTGTCCGTTTTGTTGTGACAAAGCAGGCAACGCCGACGTAATGTTAGGCAAGACAAAACATTGTAAATGCGTGGTGTACGGGTGAAAGCGCGATTTTAACTCGATGTCACATATTTGCGTAGATTTTGTGACAGAGTTACCTACACCTCGTATTTCTTGAGTGGACTGTATTACTGGCGCTTGAATTAAATTGCATAAACTTTGTGTAATGAAGCAGCGTTCACTACCGCTGTCAAGGAGTGTGCGTGCTACGTGATTATTCTTACGTTCGTCAACTATCTCAACTAATGCAGTCGATAGTAGAACTGGTTTCAGTACAGCTGATTGAGTGGTCGTGTTTATGTATGCTTTGTTTGCATGTATTGCGGTAAATTCGACTGCCGAGGACGATCCGGGTGCGGTGCGTGCGGCAGGGGGCGGAGTAATCGCTCCTGCGCCGGCGCTCACGGTCACGGTAGCCGGTGTCTCATTAGCGCGCGACACATGAAGTGCTACAGATTGACTCGTATGATTATCGGAATGCAATAGCGAGTTGTATTTTTTGTTGCAGAATCTACACGGTCCGAACTTACAATTGTCTAAAGTGTGATCCAAACGTAAACAATTAATATGTAGCATACGTCGCATACCCTTCACCTTGATAACCAATCGCTCATACAATGCACAAAGGAATATTATGCTAAGTGCTATAAATTAAATATAATGTCAACAGTTACATGAGACGCGGGCGGAGGTCCGCGCTCTCTCACACAGTGACCACTGTTTAACTTATGTAAACACTACTATTATATATACACAATTCTATTTTAATAAAGAACATTCATTCCACATTCATTACTGCGACTTCACGCCTTGTCATTGCTCTCCCTAACTTATTCTCCAAAGTGCTGTCTAAACTAAATCTCCGCTACCTTAAATATATTCTCTAAAATAGTGCTCAAACATAGCACTAAATCTAGTGCTACGACCTAGCGCTAAAGTAGTGCAAGTAGTTCACGATCGAATGTAGAGTATTTCTTTTGCGCGTCGGTGAATTTCTTCGAAAAATATCCGAGCGGTTGCCATGTTTCGTGTATGTACTGTTGAAGTACGGCTCCAGCTGATGTGTCGGATGCGTCGCAGAATAAAGCGATTGTTGCGTGGTGAGATGGATGAGCGAGTAAAGCTGCGTTTATTATGCTGGCTTTACACTGCTCGAAAGCTTGCGTTGCTTCATCGGTCCACGTGATTTGCGTTTTGTCCTTCTTCTTGACGTTATGTAGATATGCGTTCAATGGTGCTTGTTGAGATGAGGCGTTTGGTATATGATCGCGATAGAAGTTTATCATACCAAGAAATCTTCTCAGCTCTTCAATGGTAGTCGGTTTGGGATAGTTAGTAATAGCTTCGACTTTATGTTTTGGAGGTTTGATACCTTGTGCTGATACTGTGTAACCAAGGAACTGAACTTCTGATTGGCCTAGGTTGCATTTGGCAGGGTTGATCGTGATACCGTTTTGTTCGAGTCTTTTGAGTACAATATGCAGGTGTTCTCGGTGTTGAGTTTCATTTTCCGATGCTAGAAGTAGATCGTCTATGAATGGGAAAACAAAATCTAATCCTCGTAGGACTTCGTGAATATATCGTTGAAATGTTTGTCCCGCGTTCTTTAAACCAGGGCACATACGTGGGAATTCATATAATCCCATCGGTGTGATGATTGCGGTTTTTTCTATGTCTTCTTCTCGGACATTCAGTTGTTGGTAAGCACGGTTGAGATCTATCGTAGAGAAGATAGTTTTACCAGATAGATGATGCGTAAAATCTTTGATGCGTGGCACGGGATATCTGTCTGGTACGGTGATAGAGTTGAGTCGGCGATAGTCACCACAAACTCTGATATCGCCATTCTTTTTAGGCACGATATGAAGAGGTGATGCCCATGGACTCTTGCTAGGTCTGCATAATCCTTGTTCTATCATGTTTTCGAATTCTTTCTTGACTATCTCGAAGCGATGCGGTGGAATAGGACGGGCGCGGCAGTGTACCGGTGGTCCGCGAGTTTCAATGCAATGTTGCACATTGATGTTGCAGTTCAATTGCATTGATGTTAGTCGCGTTATTTCGGGATACTGAGCTAGGATGTCGTGGTATGACTGCGACATGTCAATACTGCGTACGGTAGGAACATCTGTTACACATACCGGGACATTGACCTTTAAGCTCGTGACGCCGTCGATAAGTCTGCGGTTTTTCAAGTCGACGATAAGTTGATGGTACTTGAGAAAATCGGCTCCGAGTATTGGTTTTGAAACATCTGCTATTATGAACTTCCATTTGTACGGGCGTCGTAGGTTGAAGTTGAGAGTTAATGTTTTTTCGCCATACGTAGCTATTTTTGTGTTGTTTGCAGCGTAAAGTTGAAATGGTAGTGGCGTTGCGACTTGACCCTTTCTTCTCGGTAGCACGGATATGTTTGCTCCCGTGTCGACCAAGAAAGATAATTTAGAGTTTTTGTCGGTGATGTATAGGCGGTGTGAATTTTCTTGAACGCCGGTGTCCGCCTCTGCCAACGTTCGGTCTAGTTTTCCGAGTTTTGTTTGTTGAAAGAGCAGGGCGACGTGCAGTGTCTAGCTTCATCCTTGAAACGTCGGTGATAATAGCAGTGTGGTGATGTTTCTCGGCTTCGCGATCGTGATGCACTACGATGGTGAGATGGGTAGCGGCGGCGGCGATAGTTGTAATCATTGTGATCATATGGCGGTCTAGCTTTGAGATCGGCTATTTCTAACGAGAGTTTTCTTACTTCACTGATGAGATACTGCGTATCTGACTGCGGTGCTGATGTAGGTGCTGCAAATGAGTGTACGGGTGCGACTTCGTTTGATGTGGTCTGCTCCATCATTTTGTAGGCGAGTAGTGCGAGTTTTACTGACCTCAGGTATGCCTGGTTTGAATTTGTCCGCTTCAGGTGTGTCCGGCTCGAGGTTTTTTTCGCGTCAGATGTGCTCGGTTCGGGTTTTCTCCGCTTGAGATGTTCGCTTCGAGTTTTCTCCTCTTCGTGTGTTTCTCCGCGTCAGATGTGTTCGGTTAGGGTTTTTCTCCGCTTCAGGCGTGTTAAGCTTGGGGTCACCACTTTAGCAATGTAGCTACGCACAATGAATGTTCTTTATTAAAATAGAATTGTGTATATATAATAGTAGTGTTTACATAAGTTAAACAGTGGTCACTGTGTGAGAGAGCGCGGACCTCCGCCCGCGTCTCATGTAACTGTTGACATTATATTTAATTTATAGCACTTAGCATAATATTCCTTTGTGCATTGTATGAGCGATTGGTTATCAAGGTGAAGGGTATGCGACGTATGCTACACTAGTGTGCAGTCGTCACTTGGATTGAGCCTATAGGGGGATTTCTCACGTAACTTCAAACCTGCCGCAACCTCTGACTGACTCATTTTGGTGGAAAGTGGAAAGAAAGGAGTACTCACGTTTGAATATGACGGTTGAGACGAGATTCTTCGTTGGCAACGCACAATTTAACGACTAGAATTTCACTGAAATTAAGCAATATCACGGTATTACACAATTGAAATGGATATGAATAGGGCTGGACAGGATGGCTGGCCGTACCTGTTTTGCGCGTTTTCAGGTCATCTAGCAAATCCAGAATTCGGCTCAAAGGTCCAATGTTGAGATTTCAGCTCTGCTGCGTGTGTGGAGACTGAAGGTTCTTTAAATGACGTAGACGACACCAGGAATTACTTTAAAACAGTGTATTGCGAAGATTACAATTAGTTATAGATTGGAATAAAGATGCGTGCGATGTTGCGATGTGATCGGAATCAACAAGAAGAAACAGAAAAGATTTTGAAAATAGTAGTTGATGCGTAGCTCGGCGGTGATTGGTCGGCGGCATTCGTGGACAACCAATCGCTGTGTCGTAGGTGGTAGAACAGTCCTTAAGGCGATGCCTATTTGTTAAGGCGATGTCTGAACACGTAGTCTATCCTTCCTGATCTTATTACACATCCGTTTCTGGTGGCAGTTCTTATAGATTCTGAACACACGATAACAAAACACTAACGACGCTATAAGGAGTACCACGATAGCTGCCTGATATCAGCGCTGTTACATCCACCTGCTGCATTTTGTGGAACTATAATTTCTTCGTTCGAGTTAGTTGCACCCATTTTGATATTGTAGGGCAAAATATTCACAAAATAAAATATTGATCGCGCTAAGCCACGGTAGAAGATAGGTCTCGTTAGAATTCATTGTGACACCGCTTGTCCATTTTTGGTCATAGAAATGTAAATATACGCTACTTGCGTTTATTTTACTGTGACGGTCACCATGTATGGTTGGGCGATATTAGGAGTAAATGATACAACGAATGCTGATACAATACTGAGATTTAATACAAAAGAACAAAAGTTTATATGATTACATTAATATCTCCCTCTCAGAACATTAAGTCAAAAATAGGGGTGGCAAAAGCGATACGATCTATCGACGTTTCCTAAGATTTACTATGGCCATACTTACGTTACAAACTATATCGCATCAACTTTTATCATACGATAATATTAATACGATTACAAGTATGATAATGTCTTAATTTACTAATTATTATTTGTCTTTACTTATAATAATATTAATACATAATTTGAGGAAAGAACAATGGGTCATTTTGTATAGAGCCTGTACCCACCTTTGTAGCATTTTAGACTAGGTGTCATTTAAAAGAGGCTTAATTGACTAACTCAAAAATAAATGAACGAATGAATGAATGAATGGGAGACCGAAGTTATGATAACTTCTTTATTACATTTTGAATTGTCAAGTGTTATAATAATCGCACCTCATTCTGCTCTGTAGACCAAATAAATAACCAGTCGTTTTTTCTGTCTAAAGAGAGACCGACTTAGCTTCCTACCGTTCGTTTTTGGTACGGAAAAAATATTAAATAAAATCCATCAGTCTTAAAAAGCAGAGTTTTATTACAAAAGACAGCAAAAACATCATTTTTAAATCGTGTTGTTACTCTCAATGATTATATCATCCCACGCACTTGCCGGACCTAAGAAGTTACCTAGGTGCCTGCCAACACCTAAGTACCATATTATGCTAACAGTGTGGGCACAGGCACCTAGAGTTCTCATACCCGTCATGCAGGAGCAATAATAGGCTTCGATGGCTTCTCTGCTCTGGACATTCATTTTGATAGCCGTCATTGTAGTGAACACCGCCCGTTGTCTATTCATATTTTCTGCGACTACATAATTGCCCAGTCTATTAGGATCGATAATTCTTTGAGCTATTATATCTATAAAGGCGTGGGCATGCTCATTGTCTGTCAGACGCTGCCTAAATGCATTTATAAAGGCTCCCGCAATGCGAAAGTCTTCAAATACGTGAGGGAGTGTTTTGTTAATAAGTGTATGCGTAAATATCTTGTAGTCTCTTTTAAATCATCCGTTTATGACTTCAATGACCCATCGCACTATTTGTCGAGATTTATTTGCTTGAATATCTGTGAGCTGTGTGGCATGCCTATCTTTGCTTGGCGGCATATGGGCAACATAACCAGCACTTTCTATATCTGGTATAGAGTCTCTAAAACCTCGATCTAATATAAAAACGCTCGGCTTGCGTCAGTATATGCCGGTTTTGGTCACGATCTATATATATGACGAGTATATGACGGTTTCTTGTACACGTAATACACAATACGCGGCGTTCACCTTCCATTTAGTCGAAGCAGGTGAGTAATATTTAATCCAAACGTTAAGGAATCCGCTGAAGTGCACTGAAATAAACTAAGATACTAAGAGATACTAATAGATACGAATAAAATAAACTAAGATGACATAAATGCGTGCGCTCAAAGACAGTTCCAAACAGGTACTATGACGGATAAAATCGCAAAAACGTCGAACGTGCGTGGGTCGATTTTACTAAGGATTTTCGGCATTTTCAACGTCGAATATCTTTTTTCCCCCGCAAGCTACAAAGTTGCCCCCATACAATAAATATATATATTTTCAAAGACCTTTCTAATGGTACCAATTTCAATTTGCTACATGGGTGGGTACGTTTTGTTCCATGTTCTTTCAGAAAACCCTTAAGTCGGGGAACTAGATCCAACGAGATCAAGGCTTCATTGAAGCATTCTTGTCTATGGCCTCGAATAGAAAAGCTGCGACTAACAATAAATATGCGAGCTCTGCAAGGTGTTTATTCACATGTCCAAGAATTTTCAGATATTCTGTTAAAGATTGGATTGGATCTTCTCCAATCTCTCTCTTCCAATCTTTAACAGAATATCTGAAAATTTGCGGCAATTTACTCAGATGGTTTGCTACATATATTTTCAATAGGACTCAAAAGATCGTCATTAATTGGCCTGAATCTGACTCTATAGTTTTCAATCAGGGGTTCCTCAGGGATGAGTATAAAGCCCTTTTCTTTTTGTAGTGTTCATCATGCCTTATGTTTGCAGAAGATTTAACACCAATTCAATTTTTTTTTTGCTGTTTTTATCGGTTACTGGACCGGATGATAGTTTGGCATTTCAACGGGACATAGATGCTGTTTTGGACTGAAGTATGAAAGCTACCACTTAATATGTCAAAGTGTAAAGTTATTACATTCTCAAGGTCTCGTATGCCAATTACTACTGCCTACAAGCTGGCAGATGAGCCACTGGAACGTGTCTCAACAATAATGGACCTAGGCCTAACTTGAATAGCAGTTTTAATTTCTATGGACACATTAAAAAAGCATGCAAAGAAGCAAATAAAGCATTGGACTTCGTCATTAGAAGTTCCTCCCAATTTCGTAGTGCCAGGGTTGTGAAGCTCCTGTATAATGCATATGTGCGCAGTAAATTAGAATATTGTTACGCCAGTCGCTTAGCGAAGTACGTCGAGAAACTTCGACGGACTTCTAATACGTTCGAGACACTAACGCCATCTAGCGGCGAGTATCAGTAGTACTGAGTATCTCGAGTAGCTTCTGGAATATTTTTGACAGTATAGGCAGTGACTCGATTTTACAAGAATGTTCTAGAACTCATAGACCGGAGTATAAATAGATCGCAGGAGAACGCAGACAGCAATCTTATTTCAAGATACGAGGCGATATAATCTAAGCTTTACCAGTGAATTTCGGTGCGATTTAAGTGCTTAGTGACGAGTATTGTAGTGCGAATATTTGTGTTAATTTTTATTTGGTGTTTATTTTGGTTGAATTGGTGTTAATTATTTCTATCTCGAACCCCAGCTCGTAACAATATAATGCAATTGTCTGGGATCCTAGGGAGAAGTTATATACATAAATGGTTGAAAGAATTCAGATGAAATTTTATCGCTATGTATATAAACTGTTTTATGGATATTACCCAATCTTGTCTCCGTCTTTATTTGTATCAGGAATGATCGGATGGGATATCATGCAACTGAGGCGTATATTGATGCACATTATGTTACCTTAGTACAAGATAAGATTGATAATCCTTCGGCAAGAGAATCTTTAAATCTGTACGAACCTTAACATTACTTTATAATTCACTCGTACGATCTGTTTTGGAATACGCGTCACCTGTTTGGAATCCAATTTATGGTACATATTATGTTAATCGCATAGAACGGGTTCAAAAAAGCTGTAACCGGCATCTGCATTACAAATCTAATAACAGCCCTCGGGACGCTGACTACTTGCAAAGGTTAAGTCATTTCAAAATGTTAACTCTAGAACAGCGAAGGCGTACTAACGACCTGATTTTGCTTCACAAAATAATCAATGGATCTGTACAAGTCCCGAAGCTTCTCGTCGAAATAAATATATCTGTCCCTCGCCATAGTACACCCAGATCGGAACGCATCCTAGATGTGTTCACTCCACGCCTATCTAAAACTAACTTCGGACATTCGACACCAATGATCAGGTTGATGAGGAATGTACAATTCACTGTCCAATAGCATTGACATCTTTGCTAAATTTTATTATTCGTTTTTTGTTTCCATATTCAGTTCTATTTTATAGTCTATAATTATGTACTTTTCTGTGTAATGTTATAAAATTTTAATTAATATGTAAGTGATGTGCACCCCTATAAGTGACAAATTCACTCTAGTTGATTGTTACAGTACCTCATAAAATTTATTAGTGAATAAGTCGTTGGAGTGCCTTAAATAAATAAATAAAGAAAACATATCCACTTGTATGTACCGCAGCAATAAATGCATGGCATTGGGCGGTGACGGGCATCAGCTTTTGGCGTGACCGCCGGCAGTGTAACAAGAGCCCAACTGCGAGAGCAATTTCTCTAATTGACAACCTTGAGTAACCTTGACAGTAGTCCAAATGCCGACATATTTGCAGATAATAATAACAGCTCAAGGAAATATATAATGCAGTTTTTGAATAAATTTAATCTTTGACATTTCTGCAACATAATTTACTAATTTTTGACATTTATTTGTTTTGAACTTTATAACTTGACATGTATAATTTTTGACATTTATTTGTTTTGAACTTTTATAACTTGACATGTATACTTTTTTTCTGACATATGTATGGATTTTTATAATTAGTTATGTAGCTATGACATTCACTTACAATACTTCAATTTCTTCTTTTTTTTTTCAATAAAATAGCTTACATCCATAATTTTTTTCAATAACATACCAAAACAAATCAGAGCGCTCTATTTAAAAAAAAACTTCAAAACTGAACTAAAAAATGACTAATAGATAATTGTTTTTATAGTGTGAAGGAATCTTTTGATAACAAGGTAACAGATAAATATCGCTACTGATTTTTTAAAGTTATTAATGTTTATGTACCTAATTATAGTCTAGTAATTAATAGTTAGTTTTAAATTTAATAAAAAATACATGAATAATAAATTTACAGTACCAATATTAAGTAAGCATGTATATGAACAATTATATAAAATAAAATGAACAAATTATTATTGGTTAAATATTTCGAAATGGCGAAACGTCAATGATCTGTCTAATTATAATAAGACCTATAATGTACGGTCGGCCAAGAAAGTGGTGTACAGTCGGCCAAGAAAGTGGTGTACCACCCTAAGGTTGAATATCGCTTGCAGATTCATAGGTGATAAAGATTAGTTTCGCTTGCAGATCGATCTGACAACTTCTATTGCTGTCTTTATCTGATTATTGATAACGACTATTACTGTTTGTAACGTGACAGCTGTTCTTAGTTTGAACTTGATGGAACCAATGACGTCGTAAAATCAACGGCGGGGGGCTGTAGATTTTGATGACAAAATTGTATCTACAAATTCAGAATTGTAATCAACAAGTTACATAAAATTGTAAAGGCACAAGGCGAGTCCACAAACCTACAATTTCTGTAAACTTGTAATTACAATATCAATAAAAAACAAGCTAAAAATAGATTTATCCTTTTATTAAATTTCTACAATCAATTTTAAAATACTTATAACAAACAAAAACATAGCATATATAGTAATATTTAGAAGATATTGAAAATTTTTAAAAATTAGAAACGGGTGTAACCGCCGTTGGCCTCTATAACCTCTAAAAGACGAGACCTCATTGAACCAACAAGCCGTGAGCAAATATCGGTTCCCCGCATTTCCTCCCAGATATAATTACAGTGACTAATAAGAGCTTGTTTGGTTCTTTCATTTTGATGCGACCATCGTTGGACCATAAGGCCCCAAAGATTTTCTATCGGGTTGAGGTCCGGCGATCTTGAGGGCCACTGAATTACCCTTACGTCAGTGTGTGAACGAAACCAGGCTCTTACGATCCTCGCATTATGAATTGAACAATTATCTTGAACAAAATCAAATTGTGGCACTTCGTTCTCCGGGTAAACATTACGGACTGTCGGTAGCATTGCATTCTGAAGCACGTCGATATAATTTACAGCCGTCGCTCGAGGAGGTAGAGAACACAATTCTCCTACACCATCCGTACTCATCCAGCCCCAAATATTTACGGAAATTCGACCTAATTCTCTATTTGGGATTACATGATCATCTTTATACCGTGTTGAATTATATCGCCAAAGGTGAAGACGTCCATGCTGACTGGATTTAAACGTTTTTTCATCACAAAACACTGTATTAGAACAATCAAACTCTAAGTGCTCTCTGGCGAAGTTCAGACGAGCAAGTCTGTGAGCATCCGTCAAATATATTTTCTTGGCGTAATGCCTGTGGTGCAACCCCATGTAATGTAGATGATTCCTTATTGTTTGGGCACTCACATCGAACATCTCCGCAAAATGTTTTGTGGGCTTAAAACCATTGATTTCATATTCCCGTCTCATGAATTCTCCATCGTTATTGGAGAGTGCAGGCCGGCGACCACTTCTTCTGTGATCCAACAAACTTCCCTCCTCTCCTTCACGACGAATCCAAAAGCGGACAGAACGCCTCGATATATTCAAATTCCGGGATATCGCACTGATACTGCTTCCCTCATTAAATTGGGCAATTATTTGTGCTCTTTCGGCAATGGTCAAGTTGGCAGGCATTGAGATGATTTTATATGCAGTTGATTGAAAAATAACACGGAAAATATATCGATTTTTTGCATATATTTGACAAAATGTCAATTGTCAGTTTTCTTTTTCAAATGGAATTCGGTTGTCTAAATAGTTTTTATTACTTTTGTTTGGAAACATTTCAATTGCTTTGTAGAAACTAATGTCCTTTTCATTTATACTAAAGGTTAAAATGTCATGTACTTATATGTGACATATGACGTATGAATACTAAATACATAGGTTTACGTCATGATAATGTTGTCTCTTTCAGTAATATCTTTTTATAACGAACCTTGTTGTAATTTTCGATGACCGGGAAACTAAATCAAAACTGGTACGGTCGGCCAAGAAAGTGGTGTACCAGTTTTGATTTAGTTTCCCGGTCATCGAAAATTACAACAAGGTTCGTTATAAAAAGATATTACTGAAAGAGACAACATTATCATGACGTAAACCTATGTATTTAGTATTCATACGTCATATGTCACATATAAGTACATGACATTTTAACCTTTAGTATAAATGAAAAGGACATTAGTTTCTACAAAGCAATTGAAATGTTTCCAAACAAAAGTAATAAAAACTATTTAGACAACCGAATTCCATTTGAAAAAGAAAACTGACAATTGACATTTTGTCAAATATATGCAAAAAATCGATATATTTTCCGTGTTATTTTTCAATCAACTGCATATAAAATCATCTCAATGCCTGCCAACTTGACCATTGCCGAAAGAGCACAAATAATTGCCCAATTTAATGAGGGAAGCAGTATCAGTGCGATATCCCGGAATTTGAATATATCGAGGCGTTCTGTCCGCTTTTGGATTCGTCGTGAAGGAGAGGAGGGAAGTTTGTTGGATCACAGAAGAAGTGGTCGCCGGCCTGCACTCTCCAATAACGATGGAGAATTCATGAGACGGGAATATGAAATCAATGGTTTTAAGCCCACAAAACATTTTGCGGAGATGTTCGATGTGAGTGCCCAAACAATAAGGAATCATCTACATTACATGGGGTTGCACCACAGGCATTACGCCAAGAAAATATATTTGACGGATGCTCACAGACTTGCTCGTCTGAACTTCGCCAGAGAGCACTTAGAGTTTGATTGTTCTAATACAGTGTTTTGTGATGAAAAAACGTTTAAATCCAGTCAGCATGGACGTCTTCACCTTTGGCGATATAATTCAACACGGTATAAAGATGATCATGTAATCCCAAATAGAGAATCAGGTCGAATTTCCGTAAATATTTGGGGCTGGATGAGTACGGATGGTGTAGGAGAATTGTGTTCTCTACCTCCTCGAGCGACGGCTGTAAATTATATCGACGTGCTTCAGAATGCAATGCTACCGACAGTCCGTAATGTTTACCCGGAGAACGAAGTGCCACAATTTGATTTTGTTCAAGATAATTGTTCAATTCATAATGCGAGGATCGTAAGAGCCTGGTTTCGTTCACACACTGACGTAAGGGTAATTCAGTGGCCCTCAAGATCGCCGGACCTCAACCCGATAGAAAATCTTTGGGGCCTTATGGTCCAACGATGGTCGCATCAAAATGAAAGAACCAAACAAGCTCTTATTAGTCACTGTAATTATATCTGGGAGGAAATGCGGGGAACCGATATTTGCTCACGGCTTGTTGGTTCAATGAGGTCTCGTCTTTTAGAGGTTATAGAGGCCAACGGCGGCTACACCCGTTTCTAATTTTTAAAAATTTTCAATATATTCTAAATATTACTATATATGCTATGTTTTTGTTTGTTATAAGTATTTTAAAATTGATTGTAGAAATTTAATAAAAGGATAAATCTATTTTTAGCTTGTTTTTTATTGATATTGTAATTACAAGTTTTAAATTCTGAATTTGTAGATACAATTTTGTCATCAAAATCTACAGTCCCCCGCCGTTGATTTTACGACGTCATTGGTTCCATCAAGTTCAAACTAAGAACAGCTGTCACGTTACAAACAGTAATAGTCGTTATCAATAATCAGATAAAGACAGCAATAGAAGTTGTCAGATCGATCTGCAAGCGAAACTAATCTTTATCACCTATGAATCTGCAAGCGATATTCAACCTTAGGGTGGTACACCACTTTCTTGGCCGACTGTACCATGTTTTATGCAAATAAATATTCTTATTCTTATGCGCAACATAACAGGTTATTTATCGCTTTCTAAAGCTCGAACACTCTTTTTAAAGGGCTAGTTTTACGCAGCACTTAACAAAAAAAAAAAACGTTTCGAATAGCCTCATTGATGCTTTCTTTAGATGACCATAATTTTTTTTTCAAGACCACCAATTTTAATTAAATAAAAATTAAATGTTGATTTAATGTGTAAAATGTACAGAAAAACCAGAACCACAAACAAACCCAAAGAAAATCTATATAACGGGTCTTCCAATAGGCACGTCCGAACTTTGACAGTTAGTAGCGGCCATCTTGTTGAAGCTACATCTGTCAAATTGGTTGTCATTTATTCATTCTGTTTTGCCAAATCATCATGGATAGCTATAGTATTCAACAACACGTGCAAATGATAAAATTGTTTTATCAAAATTAGTGTTCTGTTCGGGTAACGCACCGCTCGCTTCGCCCATTTTACGGTCGCCATAATCGTCCTATTATATATATATTATAGGACTATTCGTCGTGTGGTAGATAAATTTGAGTGCACTGCTTCGGTAAATGATCGACCAACACCCGTACGTCAACGAAACGCAAGGTCTGCCGAAAACATGGCCGAATCCGAGGCAGTCGATTTCGCGTCGCTCACAAGAACTCGGCCTTTCACAGACCACAACTTGGCGAATTTTGCGTCGTGACTTGGGCCTGCACCTGCATAAAGTTCAACTGGTCCAAGTGCTGAAGGTCAAGGACCAAAGACAACGACGTGTGTTCGCTGAATGGGCTGTGGAGCATTTGGCAACAGACCTTAATTTTCATCGGAAAATCATCTTCACCGATATCATGTGATTTGACCCTATTAGACTTCTTTTTGTGGGATTTTATTAAGTCACAGGTCTATGCAAATAAGCCACAAACCAAAATGGCCCTAAAATCCAACATAACCAATGCTATCGGTCTAATTCATCCTTGTTTATGCGTTAGAGTAAAGGATAATTTTACATTTCGGATGCGCGCCACCCAGAGAAGCCACGGCGGACATTTGAACGATGTTATATTCCACACATAATGGCATTGATAGGCCTTTCAAACGAATAGAAAATTTCGATAATATCTCACACACACTTTGTTTTATTTAAATTTAAAGATAGGACACGCTTAATGAAAGACCCTGTAGTAGATTGACGTGAACAGAGAGACGAAGAAAATAAAAATTATATTTTTGTATTCTATAGAACTTATCATCGCCCCGTTCGTTTGTTTGTAAATTAGATCACTGTCTGCGACTTCGTTCGCGTGGGAGAGTTTTCCCGCGTAAATCCCGATCTTTTTTATTATTAGTAAAAAGACTAGTTTCTGCCCGTAACCTTGTTTGCGTGGAAGGTCCGCGTGTATTCCAATCCTATGGGAATTCCGGGATTAAAAGCAAGGTGTTATTCCACAATTTACTTACCAAATTTCATTCAGATTCGTTTAGTATTTTTTGCATGAAAGAGTGACAAATATTCATACATATATACACCTATCCTTACAAATTTTCGCATTAATAATATTAGTAAGATAAGCAGTATGAAGAATTGAGGACAGTCAACGTTGTATCGAGCAGTTTCAATCCGAGAGTTCCCCTTAGGGAACTCTCGGATTTCAAATTCGCGTGTAATTTTAAATCCAAAAGTTCCCTTTGAGTTCCAGATTTTGCTGTTGAGTATTTTGCTGTAGTTTAGCTAAGTTGAGGCCCAATCTCCTCATAGTGATGTTGTTCTATTTCCGCTATCTCCTGATCACATTCTCTCCTGAAGAGCATGTTCAGGTAAAAGGGCTCCGTGACCTGACAACATAAAATAATATTCATAGTTTATTGCAACGAAAGAAAAATATATGTATAAGTTTACACTGATTTTAAAATGCTTATTATATATTGCAAGAGTCCTTAGTTTTTTCTTCAAAGAATACTAGCAGTGTGGTTAGAATTCACATAACTAGCAATCTTTGTAACCCCTACAACTAAGCTAAATAAGCTTCTGTCTGGATTGAGTTCTCGGCAATAATAGAGTAATGAGTGGAGTTTGAACCCAAGAACTTCTTAGCCATTGGGCTTATTTTTTTTTTTTATCGTGGTAAAATTATCAAATAAGTCCTCCCACTCCGGGCAGGGCCGGAGGGACTGTCAGACTTGTACTGACTAAAATTCACGGTATTCCTTCAATAGCCCTTTACGTTCCGGGGTCACGGTAATGGGAATAAGTCCCACGACCCCGGCAGGCTTCGACCCTCTACAGGGGGAGCCTCGTCATCTTGCTGACGCTCTTTGAGGCGCGCGTGGAACACAACGCGCCGTCGACCCGGGTCCATGGTCGGACAGCGAGTTGCCCTTTACTCGCTGTCCGCATGCCCGCGCCTACGGTGGCCGGAGATCGTCAGCGGACGTCCAACGCCATGGGTGTCTACCACTGTGGCTGGGCTGGAGGGAGGACGCTATCCTCTCCCTCACGCGGCCCGCCTCCTCCTTCGGAAGCATGACTGCTTCGCAGAAGGAGGCGACCGATTCCCACTCCGTCTCGCCCCGCAGCATGGCCTCGACCAATGCCGGGCGCGAGAGGTCTCCGCCTATCGCCGCCGTGAGGACACGTCGGTGCTCTGCCCAGGCGGGGCAGTCTTGCACCGTGTGCTCTACGGTGTCCTCAGGGCGACCCTCGCAGTGGTGACACCCAGGCGTTTCCTCCTTTCCCATCAGACACAGGTACCTCCCGAAACTTCCGTGTCCGGTGAGGACCTGCGTCATGCGGTAGGTCAGGACGCCGTGACTCCGATCTAGCCACTCCTCAAAGAGGGGTCTTACCGCCGCAATTGCGGCGTGCCCGTAGCCATTGGGCTAAGGTGTAACTTATCTTAATTGACATTGTGAGCCCTTTTTTTCCGGGTGGGAAAATCATTGAATGACTTCTCCCGCTCTGGGTGGAGTGGAAGGCAGTGTCAGACTTCTACTGACTAAAACCCACCCTGTTCTTTTAGCTGCCACGGAATCTCGTTAGAACATTCTCGCAAACCCGGCAGGCAATGGCCCTATGAGGCCGTCAGCATGCTTGCCTAGAAGTAACCCATTCACTCTTAACTTAAAGACTCCCAGGTTATAACTATCAGGAAACACAGACTCCGGCAGGGAATTCCACTCCTTAGCCGTACGCACAACGAAAGTATTCCCAAAAGGTTTCGTGCGTATGGGTGGGATGTCCACCATGTAACGATGGCGCATCGCCGTTTGTCTTGTAGTCCGATGATGGAACGGGCTTGGTGGAATAAGACTGTGCAATTCCATCGCACACTCCCCGAAATGTAACCGATAGAAAACTGACAGGCTCTGTATTGAATCTGTATTTTAAGAGACTGAGATCAGCTGCGAGGTAAATTTAAAATAATAGCAATTACAAAGTTGCGAACAGTATCAGCATTATTAATCGTAAACAATAACTACGAATAATTATATTCTAAGAGAAAGAAAATTTCATGAAATTTAAGTGGGTATCTATATTGTATTGCAATGAGTAAATGTCAGTGTGTGTGGAGGTATGTTTATGTGAAAGAGTGTGTGAGTGTGTAGTGTTGTATGAAAAGAAGAACACAAAAATAAGTAATGTATTTGAGGAGAGACTGTTTGTGCGTAATCCCGTGAAGTTGCCATTCCAAAATTTTTGATTTTAGTGTATATTTATTATTATCAAAAACATCCGATATACACATACAAAATCATGATTTAGATCTGTACAGAACAAGGTCGTCCTCGGACAAGAAGTCTCCGAGTCTTTGTTTTTCTTTCAAAAAACATAATGTAATCAGTAATCAGCCTATAACGTTCCCACTACTGGACACAGGCCGCCTCACTATGAGAAGGAATATTTAGGCCATAATCAAATAAACATTTATTTATGACCAATTACCAAATGTAAACATATTTATCTGCCGTGGGATCTGGAGGCCGTAGCCCTCGCGTGCGTGTGCATTTGGCGCGTGGAGGTGCTAAGCCGGGGTGAAACTCCGCTGCCGCGGCAAATCGCGGCACAGCGGACAAAGCTCCAGCGCGATCTCACGGTGGCATGGAAAGAGCGACTGTAGCAACCGAGGGCTGGGCACGCCATAATCGCGGCGATAAGTCCCCTCTTTGAGGAGTGGCTTGAGAGACGCCACGGCATCCTCACCTTCCGCCTGACACAGGTGCTAACCGGACATGGCTGTTTCGAGAGGTACCTGTTTCGGATACAGCGGGAGGACACGCCTGGGTGTCTTCATTGTGAGAACCACCCGGAGGACACGGTGGAGCACACGGTCGAGGTGTGCCCTGCTTGGTTGGAGCACCGCCGTGTCCTCGTGGCGGTGACCTCTCGCGCCTGGTCCTGGTTCAGACCATGGTGCGGAGCGAGAGGAAATGGGATACAGTCGCTTCCTTCTGCGAAGCAATCATGCTAGCAAAGGAGGAGGTCGAACGCGTGAGGGAGAGGCATCTCTCTTCCACACTCCCCAGCAGCCGCGGAAGACCCCCCGGGCGTCGGGAATCGCATGCCGATCTCCGGCCACCGTAGGCGCGGGCTTGCGGACGGCGAGCAGGGGTAGCTCATCGTCCGGTAAGGACCAGGCCTGGGTCGGTGGCGCGTCGTGTTCCACGCGCGCCTCAAAGAGCTGTCAGCAATAGTGACGGGGCCTCATAGGGCCATTGCCTGCCGGGCTTGCGGGAATGTTCTAACGAGATACCGCGGCCCCGGAACTTAAGGGCAGCTGAAGGAACAGGGTGGGTTTTTAGTCAGTAGAAGTCTGACACTCCCTTCCGCTCCACCCACAGCGGGAGAAGTCATTCGATGATTTTCCCACGCAGAGAAAAAAAAAGGCAGCTTCACTATCAGAAGGAATACTTAGGCCGTAATCAAATAAACATTTACTTATGACCAATTACCAAATGTAAACATATTCATCTTAACAGGTAGTCATTTAAAAAAAATTGGCCAAGTGCGAGTCAGACTCGCCCATGAAGGATTCCGTAGTAACTATAATAATATAATATGTATACTTATTATACGAATAAAAAAAAACCTTAAAAATTTCTTATTTACATTTTTACAACTACGCTAAATAACTTTGTTTTTCATTGTGTTTGTATGAATTACAAAGTTATATTTGCGGTTTTAGAAAATATGCTGTATCTCAAAAACTGCTGACCCGATTTCGTTCAAACTAATTTTGGTTGAAAGTTTACATTAAGATCTACAGATATATTTTTTTTTTTAGATTTTTACTCCATTATTATAGAAGTTAGAGGGGGACACACATTTTACCACTTTGGAAGCTTATATCTTTTAAAAGATTGACTTTATTAAAAAGTGGTTTTAGAAACTTCAATGTCATTTTTAACCCGTGAGAAGGCGCGCTATGAGCAATTTACTCACAAAAAAAATTTAAAGCAATATTTTTTGGTGATACCGACGCCCTAACGTCTCAAGCGCCTAGGTACCTTCCTAACTATTCATCCCCTACCCCGTGACGCCACTCTCGTGCTGGTCAGTTCTGTTGGGACCGCGCAGCTAAGTGTTTGTGGAGGCCGCGTACCATCGTGCGGTAATTTTCTCATCACGCGCCCATCCGTGTAAGTATTTATTTTTCCAATTAAAAAAGTATATTTGTATTTTCTCGATTATATTATTTTATTTATTTATATTAAATTGGTTAATTATTACGTAAATACTCTATAGTAATATTTTAATAATAATATTTTTTGTTTTTAGCTACAACACACATGTAAAATTGGCGACCGACGTCAAGCACAAATTCGTTCGTGGCTGGAACAGGATTCTGGTGATGAAGAATTGGATGCGGAACTTGAGAATGTAGAACAACATCGTGTTGACACCATAGAAAGCGATACTTCCATCATTTGCAGTCCTCATGCAACAGATACAGAGTAATCTTCGGATGAAGTAATATATACAAAGCTAACACCAAAACTTTGATTGAAAGACGTACATTCCTAAAAGAAGTGGCGCTTGAGCTGGTAAAACCACATATTTCACGCCGAATGCATGGAGAACATATCGTCAGATCTCAAGTTTCTAATGAAGCGATTTGTGTCGGCTCCTAGACCTATTTCAGAGCCTAGGCCAAACGAATTCTGTTCTATATGTCCTAGACGTAGGAATAGACGGTCAAAAAAGCTTGCAGTTTGTGCAAGCAATTACTCTGCACCGAACATATCATATATATGTGTTTAATGTGTTTTGAGAGGCACACTTGTCCAGATCTCATGGAAGAGTAATTTTTTTAAGTTTTTGTTATGTAAGATTTTTTATTGTGATTTATATGAAGACAGACGAAATTAGAAAATAAAAATTAGTTGATTTGTTATTTGTTTTAGAAGTTGCATTTATATTTCATAGTTTTAATAAAAATACTTATTTTCTTACTTATTAAACCTTGTTTTGCATTTAAAGTAGTGTGAGTAATTAGCTCGCGCACGCCTCTCCATGTAACAAACAGAGGCACGCCTTCTCACGGGTTAAAGACCTGTCTATAGATACCACACACGCATAGGTTTCATGAAAAAAAAAATATTTTCAGTTCTAGTTCCATGTATGGGGACCCCCCTTTATTTTAAATATTTTTTAACTTTTTTTTTAAATCGGAAAGCGGTTCACAGAATACATCTACCTACTAAGTTTCACATGTATAGTCTTAATAGTTTCGGAATAAAATGGCTGTGACATACGGACGGACGGACAGACAGACAGACAGATGGACAGACATATCGAAACTATAAGGGTTTCGTTTTTTGCCATTCGGCTACGGAACCCTAAAACTACCTAAGTGAGAGTCAGACTCGCCCATGAAGGATTCCGTAGTAACTATGCAAAATAACTTTGTTTTTCATAGTGTTTGTGTGAAATACAAAGTTATTATTGCGGTTTTAGAAAATGTGCTATATCTCATAAACGTCTGACTTCATCTTGTTCAAACTAAAACAAGATGTATGGCATATATTTTGTTTAGATTTTTCAGTCAATTCTTTTAAAAGATAGAGGGGAGGGACATTTTACCAATTCGGAATTTGCTATCTTTTGAACAATTGACTTTTAGAAAAAATGGTTTTCAAAACCTGTATACACCGTTAAATTTTGATCGTTTTAATCCTTTCAACCTGTGGTTTTACTTACAAAATACTATTTATTAAAAGCTTTTACAGCAATGCAACCCTTAAAAAAAAAAAAAATAGCAAGTGATAAGGTAAAACTCGCAAAATGCATGAAATAATTAGTAGCGCCACGAGATAGTTACCTACGCAACGACCGACCGCGACGTACCTACAGTGCGCGATCAAGTTAAAGGTTATTGACTCGCTCAGCTGATGTTCACGTAAACGAATTAAATGATTCCAAATTTACCTACATATTTTTACGGACTTAGGACTGACATAACTGCTTTGTGCCTAGGACATACCTAATAAAATAATTATGCTAAAATCGGTAGGTACCTACCATTTAAAAATCAATCTCAACAGGCCTGCTAATTATGGAGTACTTAAAAATGTGGAATCAAAATTATGTACAATGATTTAAAATTATGTGGTAGAATACAATAATTATTTATTGCGCTATCGTACACAAACATGACAATTTATATTACATTAAAAAGTTTATCTCTTAAACTCTCCGCCCGTCTTACGAATTTTCGATCAGGTCACGTGTCCTGACGCGAGTTTAACATTTTTTCCCATTACAAAAAAGTGCACAACGCCGCTAAAGAAGTTTTCACTTCAATAATAATCATGCAGCGTATGTCACTATTCAGTCCTTCAACAAAGTACCTTCAAACCGAAAATTAATAAAACCGATGCTCCGTTTTCACGTGAAAAAAAAAAACGGACAAACAACACTAAACTAAAAGATTTTTAAAAAATTGGCCAAGTGCGAGTTAGACTCGCCCATGAAGAATTCCGTAGTAACTACGTATATATTTTATCTCTTTGGAAGTGTCTACCTTTTAAACGACTGACCTTAACACGATCGCTGACAGTACGTCGTTAGGCGGGAAATTAAAATAGTGCGTTATAACAGTACGTCGAGGGACGGGCCACTTATTTTTAAGAGTACGTCGTGGAAAATTCTACTGTCGTAATATGGTGTCAGAGTAAGTGCTCACTGTCAGCGAACGTGTTAAGAAAAAATGCCTATAGAAACCTTAATGTAATTTTTAAAGACCATAATTATACCAAGAATAGTTTCGGAATAGAATGGCAGTGACATACGGATGGATAGACAGACAGACATCGAACGATATGACGAATCTATAAGAGTTCCGTTTTTTGCCATTCGGCTTCGAAACCCTAAAAAGGACAAATCAACAAACCATATTTCGTGTAAAGAATATTAGGAATTCGTGGCTACATAATAACAGGTGTGGCGCCTGCTCAGGTCTGTCCTGGATGGCTGACCATCTCTATCAATCAAATTTCAAACTAAGCTACAGTACGGCCGTTCTAACTTGGCGAGCGTGAAGTTAGGCTCTGCGAACTTTAGCACTTGTGCACTCGTACAAAAATAAAGGTTTTAAAAAAATAAATGCCAATAACAGTTGTTAACAGGAATAACAACTGCTAATTTTAAAACCTTTATTTTTGTACGAGTGCACAAGTGCTAAAGTTCGCAGAGCCTAACTTCATGTTCGCCAAGTTAGAACGGCCGCATTGTATGTTATATGCTGATAATGCTGCTTAAATAAATAAGGCTACTTTGGCCCTCCTCACTTTAATTAAAGGTTGTAAATTCCTTCCAAGGGTTGGCTGGAATGTATCGCTTTCAGCGATAAGACCGCCATGGTAACCATAACTTAAGGAATATTGTAATTAATTAGGTGTGTTTCAATTTTGGTGTACAATAAAGTATATTCTATCTATCTCTTGGTAAAATATTTTCTTTAAATTACTTGACACAAAAACTTCTGTGCCAAACAAATCTATCCCTCTTCTAATATTACTAGCTTCTGCCCATGACTTGGTTCGCATGTGAAGGTTTTCCCGCGTAAATCCCGATCCCGTGGGAATTCCGCGATAAAAAGTAACCTATGTGTTATTCCAGGATGTCAACTCTCGCATAATAGTACTTTATGTTATGAAGCAGCAATAGTTTTCTCAACGCAGGCCAAATAATGACCCTGCTTGGGCGGAGCACCGTCGTGTCCTCGTAGAGGCGGTCGGCGGCGGCGACCTCTCGCGCCCTGCTCTGGTTCAGACTATGGTGCGGAGCGAGAGGGAATGGGATGCGGTCGCCTCCTTCTGCGAAGCAGTCATGCTAGCGAAGGAGGGAGCCGAACGCGCGAGGGAGAGGCAACTCTCTTCCTCGCGCCCCAGCCGCCGCGGTAGACGCCCCGGGCGTCGGGGATCACGAGCCGATTTCCGGCCACCGTAGGCGCGGGCCTGCGGACGGCGAGCAGGGGTCGCTCACCGTCTGGTAAGGACCAGGCCCGAGTCGGCGGCGCGTCTTGTTCCACGCGCGCCTCAAAGAGCTGTCAACACCAGTGACGGGGCCTCATAGGGCCATTGCCTGCCGGGGTTTGCGGGAAAGTTCTACCGAGTTACCACGGCCCCGGAAATTTAGGGCAGCCGAAGGAACAGGGTGGGTTTTTAGTCAGTAGAAATCTGACACACCCTTCCGCTTGACCCAGAGCGGAAGAAGTCATTCGATGATTTTCCCACGCTAAAAAAAAAAAAAAAAAAGGCCAAATAATGAATTTTTCTAGGCAAAATTTTGCTGTTTGGGTTACATTATTTTAATTTGCTTAAGGATCTCTATTGTTATTCAAAATAAATTATAGCCTATGTTTCAATCCCATAACAAAGCTTTAGACTATTAGTAACTAAATGGTTCAAATCGGTCCAGTAGTTTTGGAGCCTTTACCTCTTTAAATCTTTCCTCTTAATAATATTATAGTATAGAAGTTTGGATAATAGCTTTCTTGCCACAAACTCACCTGATTCATTGATAATCCCAATGTGCCTTGCGAATTGTGTTTGATCCAACAACGTTTCCAAATCACAATAATAGTGAAAATGATGAACGAAATCACCAATACTGATGCAGCTACAATGATAAGTATGGTTGAAGGCTTTAGATCTGCAAAATACCATAAATTGTCTTTTAATAAAAAATTAAGCAAATAGTTTTTATTTACAGGCGCTTTTATTACAAATTATATTTAAAAAGTATGTTAGAAAAAACAATAAGGCATACAAAACAAAGAAGAAGAGAAAGTAAAATTGTATAATATAATCATAATTATTAGTCCCTTTAAACCTTTTTGCAAAAACCTCCTTCAATACTTTTACATCAAGTGACTAAATTAGACATAGTTCCACACATGTAGACATAAGATTACAAAACCCTTGCCATATCGTTTGTTATCAACCAAAGAAGCCGAGGACTTGGTA
Organism: Tholera decimalis; assembly: GCA_943138885.2. NCBI lineage: Eukaryota > Metazoa > Arthropoda > Insecta > Lepidoptera > Noctuidae > Tholera > Tholera decimalis. Next base: position 21,747,286 of record OW964576.2, on the reverse strand, counting down.
CTATGTAATTATGTATATACCCTTTAAAGTACACGTTATATACTGTAAATGACAAAGTGATAAAGTTTTTCTTATGTTTGTCATACTTGAATTGTCTTGGTGATAGATAGGTACTAGACTTTCGAACAAGTATTATTATTTCAAATTTTATTTTTGATCTTTCTTTTACATAATATATACATAAAATTCTAATAGAAAAACCTAATAGCAATTTTTCGAGCATCGAACCGAGATCAGCAGACGCGCTTGCGAGCACTAGGCCAACGAGGCAATTAACTAAATAGTATTTGTTGTACAATAACTTTCCTCTCCCTACTTTGCTGCACTTTAATTGATCAGCGATACGATCGCCATTGTAACCAGAGGTTTTATAAGCAATACTGTTAAATAGGTGTAAAGTTTTACAATTAACTATATTCTATAAATCAAATAAAATCCAACTTACAATTATCAGTGGTTGGCACTTGTGCGTTATTCCCATGCAGCGTTGTCGTGTTGATAAATATAGACTTATTGCTAGTTTCGAAGGCCTTCTTCGGACTTTCATTAACTTGTATTGAGTCAGTTTGATTGATAATCGTGGAATCTAGGATATAATATAAACAATTATTGACATTACCGAAGCGTAATTGGTTGATCATTATCTGTTTTAAATTAAGGTACCGCGGACGGATTCATTCCAAGAATCACCATTGTAGTAATGTCTAGTCTTTCTAGATTATGTGTGGCGTGAAGGCATCTCGTCAGATCTTCCATCCACCAAGGCTTTTTAAGACGGACACAACCTTCAGCGATGAAGCCAACGGCAAAGTAGAAGAGGCTACTCGTAACAAGTTCTTTCTTCAAAAGGAACTGACCTCTAAGTTTGTTTCGATGTTTCTTCAATTAGGAAACACCGGCCTCATCTAGTTTAAATTTACGAAAAAAAGTGACGTGTTAAATTGTTATTTTAATTACTAATTTGCTAAATAATGATCATTAATCATTTATGATTGTCAATAATATATAAATGATAACCGGGACCAACGGCTTAGTGTGCTTTCCGAGGCACAGCGGAACCTCGAAATGTCCCGATCTTGATAAACCTTGAACCGTGAAGATGTCCCGTGCGACTGTTTGTATTAAGCCCGTGCTCTCAGCGAAGTAGGAACAAGGCTTTATATTCATAAAATCTTTTGTTAAATAAATAGGTACCTTTGTTCGTGCAAACGGCCTTGGTTAAATCAACGTAGATCGAACACCCATTTAGGTGTTCTAAAGTGCATTGAATGCAAGAAAAAAATATTAAACCACACTCATGCGAGTCCGTAAAACATATTAAAATATTTGCCCAAGTACGAGTTGGACTCGCCCATGAAGGCCGTGAGGCCCATGAGGCCCGTAGTAACTACGAAAAATAACTTTGTTTTTCATAGAATTTCTATAAATGACGATATCTCAAAAACTACTGACTAAGGTACGATTCAGATCAACCGGCTCGCATCGGGCCGGGCCGGGCGGCATGTTACAATGCGGTAAAGAACATTGAAATGTATCAACAGTAATTACAGTTCATATTTGCATGCAACTTACGCATGGTTATCTCCGTCGGAATCCCGCGACGCGTCGCGACGTGTCGCAGAATGCATTCGGTTGTCGCGACGCCCGACCGGCCCAGACCGGCTCCGAACGGCGCCGTCAGCATCCAATAGGCTGCCGTCGGGTACGTTCGGAGCCGGTCGGCCGTGCGTATTGGAATACGAACGGAGATTACGGTGCAGCAACTAGCGAATCATTCGCTTTACGGCTACGCGGCGCAATGTGAGCAGCACTTCTGGGCGCTTGTTGGAGTGCGTACGGATTCCAGCGGACGCTGTCGGCTGTCGCGGCACGCGTACGGCTACCGCGGCAGCCATACGCATGCCGCGGTAGCGGTACGATGCGGCGCGACGCGAGCCGGTTGGTCTGAATCGTACCTATATCTCGTTGATGTCACATTGAAAGTTTGAATTGAAATCTACAGCATACGTTTTTTCACTGTATTACTTTAAAAATTAGAGGGTGCATACATTTATCACTTTGGAAGTTGCTATCTTTCAAACTATCGACTTAAAGAACAATTTCAAGAACCTCAATGTTAATTGTAGGGGCGCGACCTAAGTGGTACCTTGTGGGATTCGCTATGCTACTAAGTTAAACACACTGATAACCTTCAAGGGTTTATTGCTAAGTAACAAAGTAACATAAGGATTAAAACTCTCTAAATGATGGAAATGAGTGCACACGGTTGCTGTTCGAAATACACACTGAGCTCGCGGCGCACTTAGTGCGACCGCGTTATATCGCTTGCTCAGCAAACGTGGTCGATTGCAAAATATTGCATCGAACATGCTCCCGAGGGGAAGAGATGAATAATGTGATAAGCTATACAGAAATAAATGGTTACGTGAGTGTGAGCTTAAACGCTAAGGAGTTAAGACAATACAATATGAGCGCTGATTGACAAGGTGATCAAACAATTATATCATAATCTTATAGCTATACATAAGTACTCAAACGGTTGAGTCACCAATCGAAAACACAGGTTGTCTTTTAGCTATGGGAGACGTCGACGTGTCTCGTCGCTTGGAACGTAAACTAGACCAACGTTTAGAAAAATAAGCTACGCGCGCACTATCACTGACACATGACCTCTGCTCGGGCAAGGGTTGATTTCGCGCACTTGCACTAGAGCCTTGCTCGTGCTCAAGTTTATTAATACACACACTCACACTCGCTGGCATACTGTCATTCCGCTCTTGATTGGGCGGACCTCCCGCCCCGGCTCGCTGACACCTCCTCCTCAGGAACCACAGGACTGCTGCGACGGCTGCTACTAACAGACTATATGACAACGCATACTGATGTATGTCATGTGTCGTTAAATCTTCTGTCTGTTGGGTTGATTCCTTCATCGCTTTAATTTGTTCACCGAGATACTTTAAAGAAGCATTTATCGGTGTGCTATCTTCGTTAACCTTGTAGTCTTGGAAATTTTGGATAGGTAGCGTAAGATTACTAATCAAACGGTTTATGGGAGTTAATTTAGTCTCCAATATATTTGGTTTAAGTGTAAGCGTATTCTCTAATTGCTGATGAGAATAAAGTGTTACGTCATGACCCTTCACGATGCATTGCTTAGTTAGTTGAATAAGTCCAGCCTTGCTGACTTCGCTCGCTTGTAAGTCGTCGTCGCATATGACTCTCAAAGAGTATGAGTCACAACAGAAATACAAATAGGTAGAAAGGTCGTGTATTGGAACCCATTTGTTTTCACAGCTAGATTTGCTTATCCTGCAAGTAGACTGCTCATCTTTTTCGCAGAATTGTTCATTAGGACCTAAACTCTGGACAGGCCCTCGAAGACGACAAAGGTAGGTTTCCGCTTGATATTCGCAACTCTGCAGGTCATTGACGCTGGCTGTTAAGTATGAATCTCTTCTCAAGTTAATCGCAACATATTCGGATGCTGGCGTGATGCTGATCATACTTTTGTTAATTTGAACCGGTATTGGTATCAAATTGTATAGCTGGAACGTATCTCTGCTAATTAACGGTAGTGTAATTTCAAATATAAAATATTCCTCCGTCATTCTCGCTTTAACTTTTAACAACTTGTAGACCTCATACAAGTTGAACTGAATATTATCTACGGGTAATGCTAGCTCTTTAGAAACTTGACTAGATACAATCTGTAACTCCCCAAGGAGCTGTTGTGGAGTCAAGAGATGCAGATTGATCTGACCATGATATATCTCAGTCATAGTATCAAGAAAAGTATCCTGAATCCGCTTTAAATTATGGATCATATTTATGGTCGCTAACGCTGCTAAAGAGAAATCTTGCTGAATAGACATTACGTCGATCTCTTGCTGTAATTTATTGGTGACGCTGTCTAAATAATTTAAGTGCTTATTAATTATCTTATGCTGCTTTTCGATAGTCTCTTCTGTTCTCTTTAAGATATTATACTCCGCTTCTATGACCGACGTCTGATTCCTGTACAGCTGACTTAGGTGGAGTGTATTCTTACGTATAAGGTCAATGTCACGTTTGTATTTTTCTGCGAATTCCTGATCCAGTACTCCGAACAATGAGTTAGCTATAGAGCCGACTGCGTTAATAAGCCCGCGTCGAGTTCGCGCACGAGCTCCAAAGTGCTGATTGAGCAACAGCTGATTATAATATTGTAGTTCATCGTACTCGTGTTGTATTTGTAGGATGATAATTTTACAATGGCTCTGCTCTTGAATTTTCCCGCATGTTTGCTCGAGATATTGAGAAAGTTGTTTGACTGCTTTGTCTCCTTGCCAGAAAGGAGACATATTATAGTAAGTTATGATTTTCCACTGATCACGAATAAGATGCATTTGTCCCAAAGAGTCAAAATACAATGTTTGATTGCTATTAAATGTAGTTACTTTGTAAGTTCCTTCAGTGGATAGAATAAGGCTCATAAAAAATAGCTATGCTAATGCTATGCTATAGATTTTAGGACAACTGCTAGACTGTTTGCTCGCTTTCTCTTCCGCTTTTGCTTTATTGCTTTGCTGATGCTGCTTTATTGTTTCACTTTTTTCTGGCTTTTGCTTACTTGCTTCCTTTTCTGCTATAGGTAAGATAGAAAGCTTGATAATCGGGCGCTTTATATAACCATTTTTTGTTTTTAAAGTTACCACTCGGACAGCTCCATCTTTCCCTGGATGGACCTCTACCACCCGACCAGGGGTCAAATTGTCGTCATGAATGGTTACCATATCGCCTATCTCTATATTGTTTTGTGCTTTTAACCATTTGCTGCGTATCGATAACTGGCTAAGATACTCCGCTTTCCACCGCTTCCATATATCTTGGAACATTTTATTTACTAAATACCATCTCGTCCTTGCATCTTGTGCCGTTTCTATTACAGTAAGACCAGCATGAGTGGTAAGAAAATGCGCTGGCGTGAGAAAATCGATGTCGTCGATGTCTTCAGATATTGGGCACAATGGTCTTGAGTTAAGGCTTGCTTCGATTTGGGACAAGATCGTGCTGTATTCTTCGAATGTTAAAGCTTGTTCCCCTATTACTCTTTTCAGATGTTGCTTTAGACTCCGAATAGATCGCTCCCAAATCCCTCCAACACTCGGCCACGAAGGGCAGTTCCAATGCCATTCTATCTTCATCTCCGCTATCTCTCGGTGAAAAGTGTCATTAAAGATTCCCTCGAACTTTTGCTGTTCGTCCTGAAGGATCTTGTTGGCACCCACGAAGTTAGTGCCATTGTCCGAATAAATGTGTTTTGGTGTCCCTCGTCGAGCCGCCATTCGACGCAACGCGGCTATGAATGACGTACTGCTTAGGTCGGAGACTAGCTCTATATGGACCGCTTTTGTAACCATGCAAATAAACAAGGCGATATATCCTTTAGTCGTTTTAATACCTTTCCCGTTGTTTGCTTTTACTCGAATAAACCCGGAATAATCTATTCCAGTATGATAAAATGGAGGCGCGGGATTAGTTCGACAATCTGGCAGATCTCCCATTATTTGCTGTAGCCTTCTTGGTTCTTGTTTTTTGCAGGTCACGCATTTACGAAGTTGCTTTTTCGTAGCTCTGTTTCCTTGAATTATCCAATATTGTTGTCTCAATAGAGACAAGGTAAGTCGAGCCCCGCCATGGAAGGAGTGCTCATGTGCTTGCTGGATAAGAAGTTCCGTTAATCTCCCGATATATGGGATTATGATTGGATGCTTCATATCAGAGTGAATGTTGGCGTTTTTAAGACGTCCCCCGACTCTTAATATGCCATTTTCATCTAAAAATGGTTTCAGATTTAATAATTTGCTTTCAGAGTTGAGTTTATTATTCATCAAACTCTCGATATCCGAGCCAAATTCGCTGCGCTGTATGCATTTAATTATAATTAATTTTGCTTTTCTTAGCTCTTGTAATGTGAGATATGACGGCCTTTGTTTACTTGTGCGTGCAAGTGCTCGTAATAGCCATGCTACAATTCGATTTAATTTTATGAATGAGCTATGGCGATCTAATAAGTCTTCAATTACGCTTTTTCCCGGATTGCTATTTTGAACAGTTATAACTTGCTTCCGGACCTCTTCCTCCGTTGTATACTCTAGTACTTGCTCTTGCTTAGGCTTAAAGGAAGGAGTCGATAGCCAAGCTGGGCCTCGCCACCACAACGTATGCTCCATTAGTTGTGTAATAGATAGTCCTCTGCTCGCTGAATCAGCTGGATTTTCTTTAGTCGATACGTAATGCCAAACGTCTGGTGATACTACGCTAATAATTTTCTTTACCCTATTCGCTACAAAAGGCTTCCATCGTTCTGGATAGCCCTGTATCCAGCTAAGGGCTACCTTAGAGTCGCTCCAGGCGTTGATTTCGTAATCTATGCAAGTCATGCTAGTGACTACTTTCGTAAATAGTCTGGATAAAAGTTCCGCTGCACATAGCTCCAATCTAGGGAGCGATACTGCCTTGCTGCTAGGTACTAATCTTGTTTTAGCTGCGACTAGTACTACGGATGCTTCAGTTTTTGATACAACTCTGGCATATAGGACACATGCGTACGCTTTAAGAGATGCATCACAAAATCCGTGGAGTTGGATAGTGTCACCTCGTTGGCTTTGCAACCATCTTGGGATTTTAAATTTAATAATATATCCCATATCTTCAATTAATTTTACCCACTCATTTCTGATCTCAGCTGAAACTTCATCGCTCCATTGTATTTCATCAAGCCAGACCTTTTGAAATAACAATTTGAATTTTGTAGTTAGCGGTGCTAGCCAACCTAAGGGATCAAATAACCGAGATATTTCCGACAGAAGTAATCTTTTTGTAAGCTTTGTATTATTCGCTGATACAGAATATTGGAAAGTGAATTCATCTGTGTTTGGGTCCCACCTCAAGCCTAAAGTTTTTGCTGTGTTTTCAGTTTTGAAAATGAATGATGGTGCTTGATTATTTTGCTGCAATGAATTTATCTCTTCCAATAGTTTATTTTCATTTGATGACCATTTTCTTAGCGAAAATCCGCCGCTGCTTAGACATGAATTGAGTTCTGAGATACTGCTTTTCCCTTCTTCGATAGTATGAGCGCCAGAAACCAGATCATCCATATAAAAATCTTCTAATATTATTCTTGCTGCTGTTGGAAAGTTATTTTTCTCGTCCGCTGCTAATTTTCGAAGGGTCATCATCGCCAAAAAGGGAGCTGATTTTGTGCCATATGTAACCGTCGTTAACTGGTATGCTTTAATTGGCTGCGTAGTTTGTGCTCTCCAATAGATTTGTTGAAGTTTTTGATCCTCTTCACTAACTAGTATTTGCCGATACATTTTTTCGATATCGGACGTGAATACATATCGATATTGTCTCCACTTAAGTAACAGTGCCTGTAGATCTTGCTACAAATTAGGTCCACGATGCATGACGTCATTGAGACTAAATCCCGAAGAAGTCTTTGCGGACGCATTAAATACGACACGTAACTTTGTAGTGGTAGATTCTGCTCGCTGAACCCCATGGTGAGGTAAATAACACTTTGTTCCCTCGCTGCAGGGAGTCGCTAATTTCATATGCCCCAATTCTTCATATTCGCTCAAGAATTGCTTATATTGCTTTGCTAATGATTCTTGTCTGCTAAGCTTTTTCTCTAGATTTTTTAGTTGCGCTAATGCTATTTCCTTTGACGATCCTAACTTCTCGCTCGCTTGCTGCTTCATTGGCAACCTAACTTCATATCGACCGCTTTCCAGACGTTTTGTCGTGGATAGGTAATACTTGACACATTGTTGATCTTCCGCTGATATTTCATTTTGCTCGTGAATATCCTCAATTTGCCAAAATGTATGAATATCCGCTGTATTGTTTATTATGACGTTACAATGGAACTGTGGCTTTATGGTTCCACACAGTAACCATCCTAGGTGTGTTTGCTGTGCTAAGGGCGAAGACGAGTCCGTACCTCTTATCAAACCATCTAACATAATAAGAGAATAGGCGTCTGCCCCGAGTAATAAGTCAACTGGACGACTTGTGTTGAACTCTGGATCCGCTAAATTAATATGTTCCAAATACGACCAAGAAGGTTTTTCAAATGATCGATTTGGCAAGTTTTTGATTAGACTTTTCATAATTAAAACATCCATATGGAATTTAAAGCTAGTGTACATAGACTGGCATATAATGCTTAGCTTGCCTGTACAGTTAGACTCTTTTTCTGCTATTCCAGAAACTGCTCCATCAAATTGCTGTCGCTTCAGACCCAACTGCTGAGCTGCCTTCTCCGTAATTAATGATACCTGTGAGCCCTGATCAACGAGAGCCCTCAGGACCAGCTGCGTGCTATCTGCTGCTGTCACCCTCACTAACGCTGTAGCTAAAAGAGTCTCGGTGAGATTTCGCTGAGATGTGTGAACACCATTGCTGCTGCTTTGCTTTGAGTACTGTTCTTGTTTAAGATTTTCATCATTCGGTTGCTTGACATCAGCAAAACAATCATGTAATAAAGTATGATACCTGCCAGAACACGTGAGGCATCGTTTTTTTGAATGGCATTTATTACCATTATGATTAAAAATGCAATTAATACAACATTTCAGTTGTTTGACGGTTTTAAGTTTCATTTCCTTTGGCATTTGAAGAAACTTTTCGCAATTGTGTAATTTATGCTCAGCAAAACAATGAGGACATTTAATTTCCTGCACGTGCATTGCTTTTGCGTTCTTGGTAATATTATCGTTTGTTTTTTGATTCGTGTTATATTTGTTACGAAATGATTTTGTAGAACCCGCTTGTTGCTGATTTTGCTGTGATTTTTGCATGGTTTCTTGTCGTCGACGAGATGTTTCTAGACTTGTGAACTTATTTTCTAAAAAATCTAAATACTCCTGGAGGACCGGTAGCTCTCTAGGGTTACGTAACGACTCAATATACTCGGAATATGATTCACTATCCAGCTTTTGCGACATAATATGCGCAATTAGAGGGCCCCACGTGCTAATATCCGCACCTAGGTTTTTGATGGCGTGAAGACTCTCTAATGTAACGTCATGCAATTTTTTGAAGGCTGAAAACGATTGCTGCTGTATGCTGGGAATATTCAGGAACATATTGGCGTGCGCTGTAAAGATGATCCTTTTGTTATCAAATCTATGATTAAGAATATCCCAACAAACGTTATAGTTCTCGGAGCCGATTGGAAGGTGCTGAATCAAACGCTCAGCTTCACCTTTTAGCTTGCTTTTCAAGTATTGCATTTTCTGAGCGTTTGACAAAGCGTTGTTCTTGTGTATTGCTTCACTGAATAGATCCTTAAAAGACATCCATTGCTGATAATGGCCTGTAAACACAGGAATATCCATTTGCGGAGTGGATTTCTCGCGATAAGACGTTGACAACATCTTGGAGTTGATAGCTTTCTTCATACTGATAAAAGTCCGCTCGTGCTTGGTGAAGTTATACTCATAATCTTCTGCTAAGTCTTCCCCCGATTCGCTAATGATTTCCCAATGAAGGGTGTCAATGGTAGTCCACCGACTGTGCAGGTTTCGAAGGGCGTCTTCGAACTCCCACTTGTCAACAATAGTTTCTACATCAATATTGTCGACTGCTCTAAGAAATGCTCTAAAGTTGACCGACTGCTTATGAAGCATGTCGTCAAGCTTACTATTGGATCCTCTTGACTGAAAGGTCGGAGTTGCTGCTGCTGTCTCTGGTGGTCCCTGCTGAATTGCTGAGGTTCCAGGAGTCTCTTGCTGTGGTAGTTGAAGAAGATACGGTGATTTTTCACCTCGTTGCGTCAAATCTTCTTTATATTGGCTTATAAGGCCTTTAGCTGTTAAATAAAGCTGATTCGTACTTTCAAATTCAAACTTGGTAAAATATTTATGATTCGTCTGTTCAAAAGGAAGAATCTTTTCATGGTTTGCTTGAAAGTCCTTCCAGTACTTCTCAAGTAACTCGAGTTTACGCTTACAGTAATCGAACGTTTTACGCTCTACGCTATCCTTTTTGAAATTGATGAGGAGTTTTTTAATGCTCTCCGCAATCTCGGATTGAATAAAATAAAGGCTTTCCATCTCGCTGCTGGTGTAAGAAAATTGAACGATCTTACTTGGGATACTCCTCTGCCTCTGCCGCTGTCAACCTGACGAGGGTTGCTCCCCACGTCAGTGATACGCTGATGTCGCTAGTGTGAGCTGTGAACTCACTGCTGCTGGAACGGAACTCCCAGAGTGCCGCTGTTGCTGATACCGCTGATAAATATTGAGCACTCCTACTCAATATACTGCCGCTAAAGTCACTCCTAAAGTTTCGCTGCTAAGGTAACCACTACAGTCACTGCTAAGCTACACTAAGAAACACTGTACTCCAAATTGTCACTAGTTAAATTCAAGTTCACTTCACGACCGACAGTCCCGAAAAACTAAAAACCGACCGCGAAGTCCTTGATAGAGGCTCAAAGGACCAAAATGTAGGGGCGCGACCTAAGTGGTACCTTGTGGGATTCGCTATGCTACTAAGTTAAACACACTGATAACCTTCAAGGGTTTATTGCTAAGTAACAAAGTAACATAAGGATTAAAACTCGCTAAATGATGGAAATGAGTGCCCACGGTTGCTGTTCGAAATACACACTGAGCTCGCGGCGCACTTAGTGCGACCGCGTTATATCGCTTGCTCAGCAAACGTGGTCGATTGCAAAATATTGCATCGAACATTAATTTTAAAGAACTATCTATAGAAAACTGTATACTGTATAAATTTGATGAAAAAAATATATTTTTAGTTTCAGTCCATGTACGGGGAGCTTCGCAATTTTTTTTGTATAGTAATCGTACAGCGAGTCAGAATAAATTTACCCACCAAATTTCAACTCTGCATTACTAGTACTTTCGGAATTAAGCTGTAACATATGGACGGATAGACAGACAGAAAGGTCACTTATATCAGAGCGGCTCTAAGTTTGACACGATCTCCATTAAGGGCGCGTACACATAGAACGTCCGATTTTACAGGATCCTTTTTAACTGATCCGTCGCTACTGGAGGTAATATTCACACAGCATTTACAGGACCGATTTACAGCACTTGACACGTGCACTACTCTAGGAATGAAACCGGCCAATGGCGGCTGTATGCAGCACACCGCACCCCGCGCACCCCCGTGCTAAGCTTCGCGCGGTTTCGGTTCGATAATACGGATCAGTATTTCCGTTGTGTGTGGGATTTTTAATGGATCCGGAATACTGTCATGTGTGTGAACTGGCTCATACAACTACATACGCTAATAATACATATGTTCAGTACCAAGCCAGCGCAACGCTACTGGTATGCTGAAACTGTCCACGGTTCGTGGAGCCCTACCGTTGCTTTCAATAAAGTTACACAATAGCCTCTTAGGCTTTATCAATACCTAATATAACCACTTACCTTAGCTGGAGACGCCAAGCTTCGACCTACCTGAGGCCACGTCCGTGTGTGTGTATAAGTATGAAATGAGTAATTGAACGTATAGTGAAAGTCAAGTGTGGATGGACGGAGGTTCTCAAATGCAGGTCCTCCCAACGCGGTCTATCAGCAATCACAGCACAAACTTCGCACCAGATTGAAGTAGCTATTTATCACTTATTTTCAGCAAATCCGCGTGCCATTTTGTCTGGCATCAATACGGCGTTATGTTCCAAAATATCCCAGGTTTTTCGTTAATTTGGGATTACAATTTCAATCAATCGTTAATCGCGACCCAATTATCGGTTACAACAGGCGATTCAACACGATATTTTCAATTACAATTACATCGACAGGGGCCATACCATGACGTGTTAAAGCGAGAGTCGTTCGAGCGAGAAAGAGAGATGGAGCTATATAGCGTGCATAGCTTCATCCCTCTTTCTCGCTCGAACGACTCTCGCTTTAACACGTCATGGTATGGCCCCAGGTCCCAACTACGGACATTTTTTCAACAACCGGAACAAAGTCTATCTGTCAAGTCAAAGTTATGTCAAGCCCACAGATAATTAATGTTGCCAACCAAAAAGGTGCGTTCTGTTTCACGTACAGGACGGAACATCTACCCCCCCCCCGGACGGGCCTACCCGTCCACTAATCAATTGGAAGTCTTGACGAGGTTGCGAATTTAACACAGCTTCAATGCGGCAAAATACCGTAGCTAGTTCCTCAAAGGTGAGAACGGTGTCTCCCAACAATCTCCGCCAGTGTCCCTTTGCCGCTTTCACCGCGGCCTCAAATTACCCCCCCATGGGGGCAGGCTGGCGGGTCAAACAACCAAGTGACCCCTCGGCGTGCCAAACTATTACCAATGTCAACCTGGCTCTCATTAAGGAAGGCGTATACCTCCTTCAAATAGTTACTTGTACCCTTGTAATTCTTACCGCAATCAGACCAAATCAAAGAAGGTAACCCACGGCGAGACACAAATCTTTCCAAAGTCGCCACAAAGGCCTCTGTCGAGATGGAGGTTACCAGCTCCAAGTGTACTGCCTTGGTTGACAGGCAGACAAAAACGCACAAATAAGCCTTAACAATCTTACTATTTCGAAGTGTGGACGTCTTCAACGAAAAGGGACCAGCAAAGTCCGTTCCGACGCCAGCAAAGGGCCTCGCCTCATAGTACGACGAGCCGACAAAATCCAAAATTCTCGCTGCAGAATGGCCAAATGGGCATTGCAACCCGCATGCGAGTTTTAAACGTGACGATCAGTCACCAACAATTGTACCAAGTGGCCCTCCTTGGGCAACAAAAGGGGGTGACGGGCCCCATAAGGAAGGTTAGAGTGCATCAACCGTCCTCCAACACGCAAAAGACCCGTCTTATCCAAGAAGGGATTCAGCTTACTAACAGCTCCCGACAACTTAACCCTACCAGACTTCAAGACCTCGATCTCCTTCTCAAAGTGTGCAGTCTGCACAGAGCGGACCCAAAGGAGGAGTGACTCCTGTCGCTCTTGAGGAGAGAGAACTGGTGACAGGCGCTTGTCCCCTGGATTCCTAGAATTATGGCCAAAACGCCTGATCCACGAGGTAACGTTCAACAATTTGTCGAGAGATCTGTATCGATTCAACAAAAAATCAGGATCAAACGGAGGATCCTTCGTCCCAACAGCGAACACCTTAAGTCCGGGCAAAGAATCCGACATCAAGACTGGCGTTCGAGGCCAATCGTCCTCGGGGCGAGTCAGCCAGTCCGGTCCCCACCAGAGGGGCCATGCATCCGCGTGAGGCTACGTCGCCCGGGTTCAGATCACCAGGCACGTGCCTCCTAATCAAAGGCGTTTCAGAACCTTGAATCCGAGACACTCAGTTCGCAACAAAGACCTCCAAAGAGTGGACGGACGTCTTCAACCAACACAAAACAATTTGACTGTCCGTCCAGGCGTAAAAAGCCCGAATGTCAACAGTTCCACCCAAAGTGTACAAAACGTGATTTAAGAGACGCACAAGAAGCACCACAGGGAGTGCGGATACAAATTGGAGCCAGTCTTCCAACAGAGTTTCCCGAAGTGGCTCGTCCCAATCAAGTTCAGTTATAACAAGGGCAGGAGCACCAAATTTTAGGGTAAGGACAACTCACAAGGGTGATTTCAAACCAGGTCCGTCCCTCAACAGTGGTGACAGCCGTTTCGCCAATTCCCCAAATCTTGCCGGAAAAGTAGTTTACCTTCAGGCCAACCTGTCCCGCTAACCAAGACGACAAAAGGCAACCCTGGGCTCCCGTGTCCAAAATGGCACGGACCACAATCGAGTCACCCAAGGGTCCCCAGACCTTGACCGAGGCCGTTGGCAACAAAACCGTCTTGATCGGGGGGTCCTTTAGCGGGGCAGGCGTCAATTTCTTAGCGATGGCTGGGCGGCGACCGATCGCCGCATCCAGGCTGTCTTCGTTCACGACGAGGCCAACAATCAAAATATTCGTCCGCGCGGTGTCCCGAGCCGCTCGCCATCACTGGAGGGGCACATCCTACCGGATGCCCGAATGGCGGAGGGCGCGACTCCAACCGGGGACGTTCCGCCAACGGAGGGGAAAGGCAGCGGCGCCGACCCGGCCACTGCTGCCTAGCAGCCAATGCGCGTTCTCCCTGACGAGGGGAGACCAAATGGCGCTCGCGGGGCTCCCGTTCAACTTGCGCGGGGGGTGGAGTGCGGCGTACATAATTGCGGGCCTCAGCCCGATGCTCGTCTCCAGGGTACCCCCCCCTGCGCGAACCCCCCTCAGAAGCCGGTCTGCTGGAGCAGTTTGCGTTGGCGCACAAAATCTCCAAGTGGGACCCTTTACAAATTCTACACGGGCGGGGGTTGGGGCAGTCCCGATGGAAGTGGGCCCCCAAACACGAGAAGCACAAACCGCGTGCGTTGACAATGCGGCGGCGCGCACTTACGTGCAAATTCAAAAAGGCCGGGCAACGCGCCATGACATGCACCGTTGCCTTACAAAAGTCACAATGATGAGGACTCCGGACGCCAGCAAAACGGAGGGCGGGGCGAACATCAACAGGCCCCCTAGCCCGAGGACTCCGGGCGCCAGCAAAACGGGGGGCGGGGCGAACATCAACAGGCCCCCGAGCCCTAGTCCGTCCCTGGTCTCTAGGCCGAGAAGGTAGTGGGGGTGACCCCGTGGCGCCATGAGTGTTATCCAAAACCCGACACTCGTCTTCCAAATATTTGAGGAGGTCGTCAAAGGGGGGAAGATGGGTGGCACTATCCCCACCATACTTCTGCTCAAAACGTGACCTCAACTCCGCGGGGAGCAACTGCAGCACTATGTGCACCAACAAGTAGGACCAATGTTTTACCGGTAACTCCAAGCGACTCAAGGCGTTGGTCGCTGAGACCAACGGGTTCAGCAAGTCAGTGCGCAACGTCAACGTGCTGGCAATGGCCGGTAGTCCCAAAATCTGGCCGATGTGCACATCAGCCAGGCAGCGCTTGTTCTGATACCGTCGGGAGAGAAGCTCCAGAGCGGTCGGGTAGGAGGAATCCGTCACCGGCAAGTGCTGCACCAAGGCTCTGGCTTCGCCCTCCAGGACAGACAATAAGTAGGCCAACTTCTGGGCAGGTCCGAGGTCCGAGCGTGCATCCACAAGACTTTCAAAAAGATTTAGGAAGCCCAGCCAGTGGTCCAAGCGACCGTCAAAATGTGGCAGCTCCAGGGTGGGCAGCCTACCCAATAGTCCAGGGTCTGCAACAACGGGGGTCTACGGCTTGGCCGCATCAGGTACCCGGCTCTTCAAAATTTCCCGCGCTCGTAGACTTATGACATTCCCCAGGTGGACAATCTGGTCATAGTCACCCAAAATCTTATCGCGGGCTGCCTGGTCCTTCACTCCCAAATCCACGTCCATGATGAACTCGCAGAAGCGTGTGAGCGCAGCATCAGCTGCCTTGATCCTCTCATTCAAGCACCCATACCGAGCAAGGGTGAGCTCTTCCAATTCCAAACGCTCAACCGTTGCCGCTGCCGATGTGAACCATCTCAACTGTGAGGTCAATCCGGCAGCAGACTCCCTGACTGCCGTTAATGAGATAATTGCAACAATCAAATATTATACCAATAAACAAACAAACAATGACTTGTTAGCCAACCGAGCAATTTCAACAAAAAATAAAAACTTAAATTTAATTATTTCAAGTCCAAATCCGAACCTGTACTTATTCCAAGTCCAAATCCGACCCTGTACTTATTCCAAGTATGAATCTAGCTTGCTAAGGATGGCTAGTTACAGAAAAAATAACAATTTAATGTATATATTGTGCGGGATCAACACCAATTAAACACAACAATTGGATGTATTATATTGAGCCGGACAACCACCAACGCACAATCCAATAAATACTACAAGCAATAAACAATACACACCGTTCAAGTCTTGTTATGTTAACAAATGTGTGATTATTATTTAGATAAACTTTTAACTTCAGACTAGTGACATTCAATTATTAATCACAACAAATACCAAATTATGAACCAAATACAACCTAATAATTCCTTATTTCACAAACAAATCTTACTTGTCAGTGCAATAACAAGGGACTAGCACTACAAATTACAGTACATACTACAAGTGCTATTTGAGCCCGGCTGACAAAGCAATATTCAAACTTATTAAGTTATTTGTTATGTTAAGTAATTAAACTAAAGTTATTTTCAACAATGATCAACACTTCCAATTTACTATGTGGATTTAATATTATAAAAGCCACGCTCTGCTTACCAAACTGTTCAGTACCAAGCCAGCGCAACGCTACTGGTATGCTGAAACTGTCCACGTTTCGTGGAGCCCTACCGTTGCTTTCAATAAAGTTACACAATAGCCTCTTAGGTTTTATCAATATCTAATATTACCACTTACCTTAGCTGGAGACGCCAAGCTTCGACCTACCTGAGGCCACGTCCGTGTGTGTGTATAAGTATGAAATGAGTAATTGAACGTATAGTGAAAGTCAAGTGTGGATGGACGGAGGTTCTCAAATGCAGTTCCTCCCAACGCGGTCTATCAGCAATCATAGCACAAACTTCGCACCAGATTGAAGAAGCTATTTATCACTTATTTTCAGCAAATCCGCGTGCCATTTTGTCTGGCATCAATACGGCGTTATGTTCCAAAATATCCCAGGGTTTTCGTTAATTCGGGATTACAATTTCAATCAATCGTTAATCGCGACCCAATTATCGGTTACAACAGGCGATTCAACACGATATTTTCAATTACAATTAAATCAACAGGTCCCAACTACGGACATTTTTTCAACAACCGGAACAAAGTCTATCTGTCAAGTCAAAGTTATGTCAAGCCCACAGATAATTAATGTTGCCAACCAAAAAGGTGCGTTCTGTTTCACGTACAGGACGGAACAACATATATACGTCTAAACGGACCTGTAAAACGGATTGTTGCTTATTTTGTTGGATCAGTATTTTTTACTGGATCCGGAATACAGTAGGTATTCTTTGTGAACTCCCTCATACAACTTCATACGCTAGTAAAATATACGTTTAAACGGACCTGTAAAATGGACGTTCTATGTGTACGCGCCCTAAGTGTACCTACATTTCATATAATTTGCCTTTTCCGTTGTTGGAGGCAACATTTGCTGCATGGCACAAAACTCATTTGACAGAAGAAAGAACTTTGCGTAAACCATTGATGTATTAAAATATATCAATGGCGTAAACTGAAATTTTGCTCTGCATTATATCAGTAAGATGTCTGATCGTAAATATATTATTTCTTCTAAAATCTTGTTTCAATTTGAATATCTGTTCTATATTCTGACGAGGTCCTGGAATGTAGAGTCTGGCAAACGAAAGTAGACACTCGAATTATTTGCAAACTTTTTATATGGCAATGTTATACTAATGTCAAACTCTATTTTCCAAAACAAGATGACGTGTTGTTGGTGATTTGTTGTGATCTTGTTAATAGCGTTTATTCAGCGAAAAATTAACAAAACTATTAAAAGTGGAGTACGGGAGATGTTGTTTCGCATGATGTCTAAATATCAAGAAAAACAATAGGAGAAAGACGCCGAATTCAAACAAAAACAAGATTGTTTACGTGTGGTGTTCGATTTCGTAAGTTAGTATGACGCTATTAAGTTGATACTTTGTCGTAATTCATAATTTATATTTATCTTTTAGCGAGGAAAAATATTTATCTATTTTGATTCACATTCATTTTATAGTATGTTAAACACCTTCATAATGGTCGGTTGATGGTTATTTAACATACTATTAAAATTTAATTTAATATTTAACGTTGCATGCTTTTCAACATTTTTTTTTCTTTTATAGAAAATCTGGTAGATGTAGCAGGGGTTGATGAGATAGTGAAAACTATTGAAAAACTTACGCATTTAGAGCAGAAAGATAGGATAAGAACCCAGAACCAGTACTTGGATGAAATAGCTTCAATCACTGGTAAGTTTTTACTAAGAGTACATAACTTTTATAAAGATGTAATTGAATTCATATTTATAGAACTTAATCATTTTGTTTTACCATTCTTTACAGAAGTGAGCGTTACTACTTTAAAAAGAATTAAAGACGAAGGTGCATAAAGGCCATATAAACCCACAGTGTCGGACTTAGATAGTTTCGACATAGATGCTATTCGTAACAAAATTAACGAATTTTATATCGTTAGAAAACAAGTTTAAAACGAAACACACCAGAACCAGTATATGAAGCTGATGAAATTTTGAAGCAGAATGGGCATGAGGTATTGCGACTTGCCCCCTACCACTGCCATCTAAATGCCATTGAGTTAGTATGGAGTTTGGCTAAACGTAAAGTGGCAAGTAAAAATATTGCTCTGCCTGCAGTGGAGTTAGAGAAAGTTATAAAAGAGTCTATTTTATTTTATTTTATTTATTTGGGAAAACAAACAGTTACACACTAAAATTATACAAAGACAATTCATATAGGGTGAGTCAGTGTATAACCCACAACATTTTCCACAGATTATAGAAAAAGTAATGATTAAATATAGGTCGTCTTGCAAATGCGATTATGAAGTGAATATTACGTTCTATCTAAAAAGTGTCCAAACATGTTAGCAAAGCTATAGTTAAAAAGGCATGTAATTATATAATAATATATCATTCGGTTGAAATTTCAGCAATTTTTTTGCGAATCAGACTTCGAAACTTTCCGGAATGCACAGCAAAGATATCAATGTTGTTGAATATATCATTAAATTTAGCAGTAAGGCGGCGCAAGGGCGCGCGCTTGCCAGCATTCGTGCGACATGATGTTATGGCAAATAGCGGTCTTGCACGCACCCCACGGCTCATGGTAGTTCTAGGCACTAAATAACAAATCTTATTACTAATATCAATACAGTCATATGAGTGGTTGCATAGGTCAAATAAAAACATTGTCTCTAATAAACTTCGTCTGGCTTTTAAGTTAAGTAACTTATATCTATTTAAAAGGTCACTGTAAGATGCTTGGGTACGAAAACAACGGAAATGCATAGCTTTTAGATATTTACGCTGCACTCTTTCAATCGCATCTGAATACTTTGCATAAAAAGGATTCCACACCGCCACAGCATACTCCAACTGAGACCTGATTAACGCTTTGAAAAGATACAGATATGTATATGGACGTTTAGAGTCGTTTGAAAATATAACTCCCGAGGAGTAAAAGAAAATGACTGATCATGTCATCCATGTTAAAAATAAATATAAAGGGACAGAGTTATAGAAAATAATTTAGAAGTTTTATAATTAACGTAGGATGTTTCCTACGTTAATTATAAAACTTCTAAATTATTTTCATTAGTCACTGGAATCATTGTTATGATTCCAGTGACTAATGAAACTTTCCACATGGAAGTCTTACATTCAGATTTTGATCATAGTGAATAAAACAGAACTATTTTAGAATACTGTTGTTTTTTTTTTAATTCGAATTAAGATTCAATATCTAAACTATTACCTACCTAAAGTACCTCTTGTATTTTTATTCCGATGAAATAGATAATTCTAAAGTATCAAGTACGGTTATTCCAGGTATTTCATAGTAGTTTTGGGGTTGCTATACTGATATTTTTTAAATTTTCCGCGCTTTTTCAGTCTCTACTTTTATTTGCCAGACTCTATTAAGGAATGCAATTATTTGTGACCTGTGACAACACTACAGCTAACAGCTGTTTTATTTTAGCGCTCTCTTAGTTTAACTTTAAAAAATAATTTACTTTATTTGTAAGGTCTACTTCCAATCATCGACTGAGTAAATAGGATATTCATGTGTATTTTGTGATAAATTTATATATTAAGTGCAAAATAGTTAAAGTTATATTGTAGTGAATCAGTGACAGGTTTGAAGTTACCGGCTAAAGTGGATTTTTGCATTGTCATCTTGATATCAGGTATAGCTGTCGCCAAATAACTTGGCAAGGGTCGTTCAATGCGTAGAAATCGATTTTTAGGTGTCAGCGGTTGTCAGCGGGACGCGGGGTATGACGTAGCGCCGCTCCGAGCGCGCGATTGGTGCGTCAGTAGTTCTCGTTCAATTTGCTCCCGAATACACTTGCGTACACGAAAGTTGTACCCTTTGTTTTTGTTACAAGTTGTTTTAAATTTAGTTTTTGTTACGTTGATTACAATGCCAGGACCAAATACCGTTTTACGTAGATTATTAAAACGTCAGAAAGAACAGTTAGACACTATAGTTAAGGAAGGTTGAAATTCCGAATTCGTCACTGTCTTTAGGACTTCGGAAAAAAAGAAGAATAAAAGGGGTAGCAGTTTTATTAACTAATTTTGAAGACGAGAACATATCTTTTTAATGTTTTTTTTAAATACATTTGTTCCACTTTTAAATATATTTATGTATTATATCTATTTTATTTATAATACCGAATTAACGAATGAGTTCCTCTTCTTTCTTTAAAATTCTTCTGAACAGATATGATTAAAAATAAATGATGGCAATAACGATAGAATAATGACAAGCAGTAAAAGTGATCACTTTTTTCTTCCACTAAGTGCACGATGCGCAAACTTACCCCCACTACGGCAAAACCTTGCCAAGTTATTTGGCGACAGGTATACAGTGCTTTTAATATTTAACTGGTTTTTATGTTGTTTACGTAGTATAATTTTTACTGTTAGTTATATAGGTACTTTATTTCCATACGTCTACATGTTGATGAAATTGACCAAACATAACCTTGTTTAGTTTGATGACAGAACTTCTTGCCTTTGTATTTTAATTTCATTTTTCCTCCGTTTTTATTATCTTTTAAGCATCGTTCTAAACTCTTAGTCTCTTTCAAGCTACTTTCTATTTTTTTTAATCATGCGTCATGCCTGTCACTCGCAGTGTCTATGCTCGCCAAGAAGCGTCTAAGCTCAATCTGGCTTTGAGCCAATTAAAGGCGTCCAAGGAGTACTGTGATCAACTAATAAAGGAAATGGATGACAATGAAGGAGTTCTAGTAGAAGCCCATGAAAAGAATAGGAAGTTAAAAAATGATATGTCTCAGTTGTACATTCAATACACGGAAGTCATGGAAGACCGGGATAGGCTCCAAATTGTTGTGGATAGATTTAGCCAATGTAGCACAGAATATGAGCAAGCTTTAGATCACAAATATTCGTTGCAACAACAACTGCAAGAAGCTCAGATTCATATATATCTGAACTTGAGACTGCAAACTTAAACATCACCGCCTCACTAAATCAAAGTTTATTTAATGAGTTATTACCTGTTGATCCATCAATGATTTCGCAAATTAACCCATCTCACATAATAGATTTAACGAATGAAGATGACTGTAAATCAATTAAACCTATGAGAGTTATCAATAGTAAAAATAAATTTAAAACGTACATAAAAATAAATAAATACATAATAAAAACAAAAAAATGGTCAAAAAACAAAAATTCTTTATTAAAAATGTTAAATTAAACAGGGAAAGGTTACATTTATTAAAACTATTAGATATGTATTCGTCGAACTTAGAAAAATGTACTAAACAGTACCAAACTGACAACAAAGACTTGCAGAGTGAACTAAATCAGTTACAGCAAAAACTTAACTCAGTGTCAATCAAATATTCTGCCTCTGAAAACCAAGTGAGGGAATATATGTTGGCAATAAATGATCTGATAAGCTCCCAAAACAGCAACTGTGAGCATTGTCAATCTGTTATATCTACACCAGACTATTTATTGTAAATGCATGATAGCACTTTACTGCAGTCTTGTGTCAGTTTGCCGGTAGAAAATTCAAATAATTCTGATGGTTTGTCACAAAAGAGTGTAAATAATGATATTGTTATTTTTTGTGATGAGATTGGGAAAGCTTAGGCCAACTTTTAAGCAATGAATATCCAGGGCATTCAATAATAAACAATTGTATGCCTGGCTGTTCATTATCTGATATAATGAAAAAATAAGAAATTGTAAAGTTTGTCAAGAAACTACACTTGTCATTTTTGTTGGTAGTCGGGGTACGCTGAACAAGGGAGAGCTGCTCCAATACTATAGAATTCTGAGTAACTTACAAGTAAAAAAAATTTTTATGTTCACATATCCATATAGTCAAAGTTTTCCACAGGAAGAAAACCTTCTTAGATTTAATATTAATATGTCTTTGCACAATGTGACAATAAATAATAATATTTTTCATTTAATTGATACCAACAACATTACCCTCACACCGAGTTAGCGTACGGACGTGTGTTAGAGTCGGATACTTAATTATTCTTTTTTAAATTGTTTATTATTACAACTAAATGGAAACGAAATGTAACGGCTGTGATGCCATGATTCTTGATTTATTGCATATGAAATGTTCACGGGCCAAATGCAGAAAATTATATCATTTGAAATGTCTTGCCTGGTCGGAGGTTCAATTTGCTGCATTCACACAGGAATTTAAGAACAAATGGATATGTCCGGAATGTACATGCACTATCCCGAAGAAAGGAAATTCCGAAACACCGGTAAGAGGAAGCACAACGATGGATAAAACGTCTACACCAAGCTACGTAAACACTGAGCGAGGCACTCGTCGTAATACAAAAGAGGTTTCGATGATTGAGAATGAGAGTCTAGTGCTGGATGAACTACGGCAATTTCGTTTAGAGATCGGCGGGCGCCTGGAGGAGCAAAGGATGGATTTTATATTACTACAGAATAAGTTAGTTGCTACAGAAACCGAACTTAAAGAAATTAAATTGATTATGAAGGTACTTCAAGAAAAAGCAAATAAAGTGGATATTTTAGAAACAAAAATACAGGAACTAATTGAAAAAAGTGAAAAATTGGAAGCTAGTCTTTGTTCCAGAAACATAAAAGAGAAAAGTACAAGTGAAAAAGCACCTAAAACATCGTCAATGACCTTTGCAAAAATCGTTAAGAAAAATCAAACGGAGGTAATTAGTAATTTACCGGCGAAAGAATGTGTGGCCACGAAACCCGCCAACATAGTAATATTGGAAGAAAACATACATGAAACAAGAAATGAGAGAAGCGTAGATAAAGAATGTAAAAATGCGAAAATAGAAGGAAAATGGACTTTGGTTCAAAGGAAAAGCAGGTATCCGAATAGCGAGGTGAGAAAAGGAGGTAGCACAAATTTGACTGAAATTTTGGGTACTGAGAAAAAGAAATATTTGCATGTATGGCGTTTGCAGAAGGATACTAGTGTGGAAAATTTAGAAAAGTACGTGAAAACGTTATATGATGGAGAAGTAACGGCAAAAATAGAGCGAATTAAACAGAAGACGGAAAGAGATTATGCTTCCTTTATTATAGGAGTTCCAGAGAGCAAATATGACGTATTGTGTCAACCAGAAAGTTGGCCTGTCAACATCGAGTTTTGCGAATGGGTGTGGTTTCGGAGACATAACAATAAATCAAAACCCCCGGAGTAAATCGGTGGAGATATTTTATCAAAACGTCAGGGGTCTTCGCACTAAATTAGACGATTTTTATGCTGGAGTGCTATCATCAAGTGCAAACTTATTTGCAATAACGGAAACAGGACGCAATAAATCTATCTATCAGCGGACGCAGAATTAGTACCACCGGGATATTCCATAATAAGATGTGACCGTGCGGACGGGCGCAAACACGGTGGCGCTTGTCTGGTGGCCACACCGGATTTCGAGCTGCGGCAAGTGTCCCCACCTAGTGAAGTCGTTATCGACAATCGGGTGTTTGAACTAGTTTGTGCATCAGTGTACCAACGTAATAGACTGTTGTTTTGGTTATGCGTTGTTTATATCCCACCTAACAGTAATGAAACTGAATACATGTTTTTATTTAGGATTATTGAACAGTTCTGTAAACGGTATAATAATGTAGTGGTCATGGGTGATTTTAATTTGTATTCTTGCCCAGTGAATGTAAATAACTATTTTGAATGTTTTCAAGCTTATTGTGGATTTACTCAGAGCAATAAAGTGAGCAATTGCAATGGTCGGCAACTGGATTTAGTGTTGAGTGCATTTAATGAGGTAGGGAGTGTGTGCGTGCCCGCAGCGGAGGTGCCGCTCGTGCTTGTGGACGCGTATCACCCGCCGCTCGATGTGACGGTGAGTTTACGTAACCGGCTGGGCATGCAACCTGACTCATCTGTACCGGCCGCGGGTACATATGTTCCTGCGAGTTGGAATTTTAAAAAAGCAAATTTCTTTTTACTGTACCAACCTATAGCCGCCATAGATTGGAGTCCAATGTACGAGTTAGATCTTCAAACGAGTTTGAGTTATTTTTATACAGTGATTAATTCGGTTTTCGATGTCTGTGTTCCAAAAATAATGCGCAGTCGTGTAACCTCAAGGTATGCTTACCCTGAGTGGTACACTGTTGAAATAATTCGCGACATTAAAGTAAAGGCTGATCTCCATAAACGATACAAAATAACGGGGGCGCGGAGTGATTACGAAGCGTTTGCTCTGTGTAGAACTAAAGTAAAAAAGATGATTTTAAGCGCTCAGGAACAATATAAGTACCGCGTTCAAAATCAGATGCTGGATGACCCAAAATCGTTTTGGAATTACGCCAAATCTAGAAGGGGTGGTAGAAATCCGCGAAAGATTTTAAAGAATGGCGAAGAATTAAATGGTGAGCAGTGTGCCCGGGAATTTGCCGAGTACTTCTATTCGGTCTATTGTACACATGAGCCTAAGTTAGACGTGAATGCGGCCATGGCAGAAGCGGGGGGGCATAACGGAGCTGCGCGGGTACAAGTCGAATGCCTAGAGTTATCGGACGTATACAGCGCGCTTCAAAGACTCAAGCCCAAAAAGTCTTCGGGGCCCGATGGCATACCGCCTTATATTTTTAAGGATTGTCGTTCAGTGCTAGCCAAACCGTTACAGGATATTTACAATAAGTTTTTGAAGTTAGCCGTATTTCCCGAACGGTGGAAGGTTACCCGCGTCGTTCCAGTACCTAAGGGAAGTTCAGGAGGGACAGTGGAGGATTACAGACCTGTTGCAGTGTTGTCCACACCTGCAAAGGTTTTTGAAGCTGCAATACAAAGATGCATTTTGCAACAGGTCAGCAGTCAGCTTGCAGACGCTCAGCATGGGTTTCGGCCTGCGAAGAGCACTACTAGCAATCTCCTTAGCCACATGACTCACATTGTGCCAGCCGTGGATAGTGGGGCGCAGGTCGATGCTGCTTACTTCGATTATAAAAAAGCATTTGATGTTGTAAATAATGATGTCTTACTTAAAAAGTTAGCAGCAGTTGGTTTCGCCCCACATCTGCTAAGGTTCTTTGTGAGTTATTTGGGCGGCAGACAGCAATATGTAGAATATGCGGGGCATACGTCAGAACCATATTTTACCAGGTCAGGAGTGAGTCAGGGCAGCAACCTTGGGCCTTTGCAGTTCATTCTAGTAATTAATGACTTGCCAGAAGTAGTCGAACATGCTAAGTGTTTGCTGTTTGCTGATGATCTCAAACTGTCGCTCACGATAAACAGCTTGGATGATTGTGCTAGGCTGCAGGCTGATATAGACAGAGTGGTCACCTGGAGCAAGGAGAACCTCTTGCAATTTAACGTCTCTAAGTGCATAACCATCACTTTCTCTCACGCGCATACTCCTATCCTTTATAAGTATA
Organism: Tholera decimalis; assembly: GCA_943138885.2. Taxonomy (NCBI): domain Eukaryota; kingdom Metazoa; phylum Arthropoda; class Insecta; order Lepidoptera; family Noctuidae; genus Tholera; species Tholera decimalis. The sequence goes on along the minus strand of OW964576.2, from coordinate 21,721,643 downwards.
GTGTCGACGGGTCGGTGATGGCTAGGGTAACGGATGTTAGGGACTTAGGGGTAAAATTCAACACAGAGCTAACGTTTCGCGATCACATCATGAGCTGTTGCAAAAAAGCTTACCGTAATTTGGGTTTCGTGTTGCGTATGGTGCGTGACTTTACAAATATTAAAGCGGTTATAGCTCTATACAATGCATTGGTGAGAAGTCAATTAGAAAGTAACGCAGTCATTTGGGCTCCGCATGAATCTAAATATAGGCTCATGCAGGAGCGAGTACAAAATAAATTTGTAAGGCATTTATACTTACGCTTGTATGGAGTATATCCTTTTTACCCATTAATGTACCCAACTTTATTTATTTTGGGTATGGTAGGATATAACGAGCTGAGCGTCAGGAGGGAACTCGCACTCATCTCGTACATATTCAAAATATTTAGAGGGAAGGTGCATAATGCGGACGTATTAGGGAAAATTAGTTTGTGTGTTCCGGACAAGTACGTGTGGCGACGTCGGCAGCCACGGCTGCTGGTGGAGCCGCGTGGGCGCACCAAACTGTTGGGGGAGGCGCCACTGACGCGTGCACTCCGCACTCTCAACATCATTGCGACCGAGTTAGACTTATTCTGTTGTTCACTGGGTGAATTCACTAGGAGTGCTTTATTTGTAATTTGTTATAAAAAAAAATTAAATAGTTGAAATACTAGAATAGGTACACTATCGCATTAGGTTACCCTGTAATGATAGATGTAAAGTGGATAATAAATAAATAAATAAAACAAAAAATAACATTTTTTTGTTTAATAAAGATAACTAGTAATGTGGGTAGTATTCACATTACTGGCAATCTTGTTAACCCCTCCAACTAAGCTAAATATGCTTGTGTCTGGAGTGGATTCACGGCAATAGTGTAATGGGTGGGATTCGAACTCGAGACCTCTCGATCACAAGTCTGACACCTTATCCATTAGACGCTTATTGTGATTCAAAGATTTATTATAGTTTGAAACAAAGACATGAGCGGTTCCTTTGTGTCGCGCCTGTTTGTAGGAGCCATAATAAGCACAGATTACTTAATAGTTACTACGTAACATATACTTCACTCAGTATAAAAATTCCAATACCTACTGCTATAATAGCCTACTTGGTCGCTAGCTGACGCGACCGAGTGCATGCTAAAATGTGCCTAAATGTTCAAGCGTACAGTTGTGATTGCTTTCGCGCTGCGCGATCCCACAGCAATCGCAGGGCTGCCTCTTCGATTAAAATTAAATTAACATAACTTTTTGTGTCTATGCTATTGAGAACTGTGAATATGCTCTGACTATAGGTGGTAGTTTAAAATTGTATCGTTTATAAAATATTTTTTTTTATAAATTGGTGCTGACTGTGCAATACATCTAGATAAAACATAGTTATAGAGGTCAGTGTGTGGGTAAAATAAAAATAAAATCTTGAAAGTTACATGTGTTTTATTTTGATATAATATTTTATAAATTTCTTACCCTTTCTAAATTCTCGGTTATTAAATTTTAGTGTAGAAAATATCCTGAATCTAATAAAAAGTTTTATTAGATATTGTTTTGGGAAACAAGGCAGGCAGAATCAAAATGTATGTTTAAAATTTCATAAAGAGTACTATCCGGCCTTTGTTTCATATTTTTCTCAAAATTATTAATAAACAGTCTCAAGTTCTCTTACATAATTATGAAACGCATCTGTTGGCATTTTTAACTTTCCGTAAAAAGACGATGTTTTGTTGAATGCTTTAAAATGGATAAACAATCTATTCGTAGATTTATTTAAATCAGGAATGTTCTGTAATTCAACAACAAAGCCAGGACAGGTATGCATCTTGCTACATTTATTTTATTTATTTATCACTTACCTTTCTTCATTGACAGGTAAATGGAAAAATGTTAGGTGTTTATCCTTTCTTTTACTTGATTTGCACCCATCTACAGCACATAAGGCACCAGACGGCATCGTAGGTACGTGTACAAACGAATGTAGGTAACGATTAAAATTGAACAACGTGCTTGCGCTTCGCTTGCGAAAACCGCACTGAATTTGGTCCGCAAACGGCCCGAGACCGCTCGGCCGGGTGGTAGGTAATTATAGCGCGCAAGTACATGGAGTGACAGAGCCCTGCCATAAGGCTGATTTAAAATAAAAACATAAAAAAACTTTTTGACTTTTTTTATCGATAGAACGATTGCCCCTCCTTATTTATTGTAGGTATTATTTTATCGATTTGTAGCCGGGCGCTAGGGGCACGGCAAGTGATATTTAGCCAAGCGCTTAAAAGGTTAAAGTTAGTGGCTAACGACATCATACCACGGTCGCCGATCGGGACTTGATTCTGACTTTCGATGAATACAATATATTCAAGTTTCCACCAGACTCTGGATAAGACCGGGTGTAGTCAGGTACTCTGTATTCAATGTACTTGTCCGTATCCTTTTCTTTTTCTGCTTCAGATGTGGCCGACTGCATAGAGCGCAACGACCCAGTGTCAGCATCATCTTCGAGGAGATCCCCAGGGGATCCGTCCCACTTTTCTTCCTCTTCTTAACTCTCCTCATCACAACGAACTACAAATACTACAATTAAGTAGGTAGTTATGCAAATACTAGAACTAAAATAAAATAAATTAGATTTTTTTTTCAATAAAATCGCGCCTACTTCCCTTGACTTTCCCGCGCTTTTTTTCCTCATTTTATGACTTTGACAGGTTTAGAGTTTGACAATTCTCCTGTTACTTGTCTATGATTATGATTATTTTTAGTGTTGTCATATATTTCAAGTGTTGCTTACTCTTCGCGGCAAAGAAACCGTTCCAACTTCACTACACATGTCCATCAACTTTGTTTTAATGACGTCAGCACTGACAAGTGACATCTATGCCCAAATGCTCAATGGCCATAATCATGGGTCCATGTTTTTCAGGTAATCCTGCTAACATTCATGCACCAACCACTCATTGGTTATCTTAAAACCTGTACCTTGAAGTCTCTGGCTTATTTCTACGATTTGAGTAACGTAATGGGTCATCGATTCACAATTTTCAAGTCGAATGTTGATAAGTTTACGCAGCAAACCAATCTTGGGGTCGGTCGCACTAAGTGCGCCGCGAGCTTAGTGTATTTCGCACAGCAACCGTGTGCAGTCATTTCCATCATTTAGCGATACGTGTAATTTTAGCCCTTGTTAACTATACTTAGCAATAAACCCTTGAAGGTTATCAGTGTGTTTAATGGTGAACGCAGACCTAGCCGCACCGCACGTGCCGCAGTCTTTGCATTCGAATTCTTTATATGAAGTTCTATGCAACCTCGCACACCTACCCGCGCCGCAGTCGCCGCAGTCCCTGAAACGACCGAACTCCCCTAGCCGCAGCTGATGACGTCATCCGCACGCAGCGCGGATGACGTCATTCGCATCCACGGCGCGCAGTGTTGCCAGAGTTATAAAGTAGACAGAGAATCTCTGTCAACGGTTTATAATAAAATTACTTATTCTCGAATAAATAATTACTTGCTTATTCCCTATTATAGCACCTACAGATAAAATTACACAAAAGAGCAAAATACCAATACCAAATACAGATTTTATACAGATTTTTTAATCTTCGGATAGATAATGGTTTCAAAAATCTGGCAACACTGACGGGAACGACTGCAGCGACTGCGGCGCGGATAGATGTGCGAGGCCATTAACAAAAAGCGATGACTGCGGGGAGAGACTGCGGTGCGGCTAGGTCTGCGTTCACCATAACTTAATAGCACAGCGAATCCCACAAGGTAAGGTCGCGCCCCTATAGGGAGGCAGTCATTAGATGACATCAAATCCTTAAAAAAAATAGGTCAACGTCATGGTTTAGCAACGCTTGCGCAAGGGTTTAGCAACGCGTTCACTCCATGGATGGATGATAATCTTAACACATCGAAATTCTTCCGTTTCTCGGAAAACACATTAAGCCGTCTGTCTCGGCGGCCATCATCACACATCAGGTACATCTTTGACAGTTGTTACGGGTAGTCAAAAACTAGGATACCTCGCACCCGTCTGGCCAAGGGGTAAGTGTCAAGGGTTTTACTAAGCCACTGGTTGCGGAAGTCAGATAGTCGCTCCATGTAAAACACTAATACTTCATTGCATCTGGTTAGACTGGATGATGATCCCGACATAGTTGGGAAAAGGCGAAGCAGATAATGACGTTATTAGCTTTTTTTAAGGACGGGAAATCATCCAATGACTGCCTCCCGATCCGGGCGAAGTGGGAGGGTGTGTCAGACTTTTACTGACTAAAACCCATCCGTGTTCCATCATATGCCCTTCATGTTCCGAGGCCGCGGTAACTCTTTCGAACAATTCCGCAACCCCGGCAGCCAACGGCCCCCTTATGGGCCCCGACAATTTTGCTGGCACACTTTGAGGCGCACGTGGAACACTCGGCGCCGTCTACACGGGCCTGGTTTCAGTCGAGGCGAGCTACCCATAGCTCTCCGCCCGCAGGCCGCCCGGAGGTGACTGGGAATCACCCTGTGACTCCCGACGCCCGGAGCGTCTCCTGCGGCGGCTGGGGCGCGAGGGCTATGAGACCCACCTCTCCCTCGCGACGTTATTAGTTGATTAAGCTTTATATTGGTGAAAGATTTTTCGAAATCGATTGAGCAGTTATTTAATTTAACTTTTACAGTTTTACTTACAGACAAATAATAATCTGTTCTCTTTATAATATTAGTAAAGTTTTTTTTCTGATAATAGGCTCGTGTTCGATCACCATTCCATGTAAGATAAGCGATGATGTGGTCGAAGATGAACGCACGCTTACCTAGAAATAATCTATTCACTCTTGACTCACAGATACCCAGGTTATATAGCTATCAGGAAACAGACTCCGGCAGGAAATTCCACTCCTTAGCCACGCACAATGAAGGTATTCTAAAAACGTTTTGTGTGTATGGGTTGGATGTCCACCATGTAACGATGGCGCATCTCCGTTCGTCTTGTATAATGAAAGTAGCTTGGACTTACCTTTTGTATTATCCTGATGTGGTTGCTCCTCGTACAATAAAACATAGACGTTTTCAACATAACGTTGTATCCTATATATCCTCTGATCCCTGTCTGGTTTTATACTGTATCGTAAACAGCACAGCTTACTACCATTGTCCGTCTTTCCGTACTTCCGAGAATAATTTGTCACAATGTATATAGTGATTTTCTCTCCAGTTGGGTCTATCAATCCCACCTGTGAGTCTGAAATATTTAATTTACATTAATAATTGTCTTTGGCTTTGTATTTTCGTTTTTGAGACCGACTTCCGAAATTAAAGTTATTTTTCACTTTGCAGTGATGTTTTTGGAAGTTAATTTAATTTTTTGTTTAAAAGTTTTTATTTCTCACTTTTTTGTGGGTTTATTGTTTGTAATGTACCTAGTTACAAAAGCCGAAATGTCAACTTCTTATCACCTTTTGCAAAATATTTGTTTTCCCGATGCAGGGCCGTTAATTGTTGAGGAGTTCTCATTATACTTCACCAATTGCTCGACTTCACCATGTACATTGTGACGGGCATAAAGTGTTTAACAACCAAAGTCAAGTAATCGGATCGCAACCTATGATATAACTTATTATTGAGTAGTTCCAGTAGCAATCTGTGTTCTTCATCATCAGGTCCACTTGACCAAATGGTGCTTTTCAAGAGCAACTGCACAAGTTACTTTAAAAAATACTGTGTCTATAATATTTGAAGAGTTCCCTCGATTTCTCCAGGATCCCATCATCAGATCGTGTCAGATCCTGACTTGATGAAAATAGGGATCCTATTTTAACCTATACCCTTTCAAAAAAGAAATAATTTTCCAAATCGGTCCCGCTGTCAACGAGTTATGAGGTAACAAACAAAAAAAAAATAGATATAAAAAAATACAATCGAATTGAGAACCTCTTCCTTTTTTGAAATCGGTTAAAAATAACAGTTTCCAAGATTGGATTATTCGTTGACGTAAGTGTATCGTCTGCAAAGGAGCATAATTTGAAGGCTTTAAAATAATTGGATGAATAACTAAAATTTTGCGTATAATTGATCGTTTTCTGGTACTTTAAGTGATATATATTTATATAATGAATAGTAAATAACATTTTCACACTTAGAATTAATACTTACCATTTGTACAGCGGATAGTAACATCTTTTAATTCTGAATATCTTATTGTTCCTGTATGCATAATTTTTTTGGTTACTGAAAAAAAAAATAATAAATTTATTTATTCCTCCCGAGTCGGCGAAATGTCTGTCCTAGTGCCTATGTCTGCCCCCCGGTGGGAATGTTCTTACGAAATACTGCGGCCCCGAAACGCCGAAACTTACTGTTATAACCCTTATCACAAGGCAATAGAGCCTAAGTCAGCTTTTACTTATTTACAGTGTACTTTTCCTTTACTAAATTACTTATGTTGCATTTTTAACCAATGCACTGAAATAGTATGGATAATTAAGTTAGATTCTGGACGCGGTCACGTAAACTAGTTGCCCAAATTAAGGGAGTAATTAAGAGGGACATTGTTAAAATATAAGTATCCTAGAACTTGTATATCTGTGTTTTATATTGTGGTGAATTAAAGTGGTTCCAGTAGAATAATTGTTTTTATTTAAAAAGACAAACGGGGTCGGCTTAGTAACAAATTGGTGTCAGAAGTGGGATACCAGAGACGAAATCTTGTGTCAAACAGATACTGGTATTCCGAATCTACAGCCCCGTCAATTGACCGACAGTGAGACTTGACCCAAGGTCAAGCCTGCGTCACTACTTGGACGACGGTCAGCCTCAGCCCTTCGGCTTGAGCCCGCTCCAGCCACATCAGTAATTGGACGACGGTCAGCCTCAGCTCTGTAGCTTGAGACCGCTCCAGCCACATCGACACTTGGACGACAGCCAGCCTCCACCGTATCGTGTGAGCCCGCTCCAGACGGCATCAGCATCACCATCAGCTCCAGGTCTAACTCACCAACCTTCAAACTCAAGAAATTCCGCAGTCAACCAACCGTGTGAAAGTTCAACTCCGCAACGTCACAGCGCAACGTGACTCCAGATTCCGAGTTCCCACCGCGCACCCGATAATGCAGGTGTCAGGAATTATCGTGTTACTGTGAGTGTTTCTTGTGAATTCGTGTCTCTGTATTTGGTATACATATAATTTTAAATAGGTTAACACTGCGCCTTTTTATCTTCACTGACATTAATTGTTTTGTCTTTTCTATTTCATATTATCTATTCTAACTTTTAAACTTAACTTCTAGATTTTAAACTTAATTTTGTCCAACATATCATAATCTTCCATGTCTCTCAAACAAGAGTTACCTAAATCAAAGGAAATGTCTGACAAAATTACACTATCTTTCTTAACTAAATTTATAAAGCCTTATAATGGTGACAGGGAAACCCTCCCTGCATTTCTTACAAACTGTGAGAATGCCATGTCCTTGGCTTCTCCAGACCAACAAACTGTGCTATGTAAATTTGTCGTTTCACAGCTAGAAGGTAAAGCACAAGTCGCATGCAGCCTTAAGTCATTTTCGTTGTGGTCAGAGCTAAAGACCTTCTTGAAGGCTACTTTCGGGGAGAAAAAGCACGCCACACATTTATTATCAGACCTGCAACACTGTAAACAATTATCTAATGAAGATGTTACTATTTATTCTTTAAGGGTGGAGTCAATATTGACTCGTATACAGTCAGACATACATTATAGTTGCAAAAATGACAAGGAATTACCTGGCAGAATAGCAGCCATGGAGGATCTTGCCCTAAACACCTTTATGTTAGGGTTAAACCCTTCCATATCGACTATTGTCCGTTGCAAAAATCCCTCTAACCTCAATGAAGCTATACAGTATGCTATTGACGAAGAAAAATTATATAACTTATCCAGATCTAATCTAAAATCTTCTAAACAGTGTTTTACTTGCAACAAGTCGGGTCATAATTCATCAGAATGTTTTAAGAATAAAAAACAGCATTATAGAGATCCTAAAATTTACAAAAATAAACCGTCTCCTAATTCTAATACTAATCTCGAAGATAATCCTAAAACTTGCAATTATTGTAAAAATGTTGGTCACGTAATCAAAGAGTGTTGCAAACTTCAATATAATATGAAGCAACGTCAAGCCACTGACACTGCACAACGTGACCGTAACTCGGCACCTACCAACTCTAATGACGCATCTACACACACGTGTGAAAGTACGGCTAAAATTAATGATGATAATTTAAACTAAGCAAGATTTTGGTACCATGTCTGCCAAAATCGAACAAAGTCCTAAATGACACGACCTATGCTAATTCTTATACTAATTCTACTAAATTCGCATCTCATCCAAAAGAGATGAGTTCTACTAAATTCGCACCTCATCCAAAAGAGATGAGTTCTACTAAATTCGCATCTCATCCAAAAGAGATGAGTTCTACTAAATTTGCATCTCATCCAAAAGAGATGAGTTCTACTAAATTCGCATCTCATCCAAAAGAGATGAGTTCTACTAAATTCGCACCTCATCCAAAAGAGATGAGTTCTACTAAATTCGCATCTCATCCAAAAGAGATGAGTTCTACTAAATTTGCATCTCATCCAAAAGAGATGAGTTCTACTAAATTCGCATCTCATCCAAAAGAGATGAGTTCTACTAAATTCGCATCTCATCCAAAAGAGATGAATTCTACTAAATTCGCATCTCATCCAAAGGAGATGAGTTCTACTAAATTCGCACCTCATCCAAAAAAGATGAGTTCTACTAAATTCGCATCTCATCCAAAAGAGATGAGTCCTACCAAATATTCATCTCAGTCAATTAAACTGAGTTCTACTACGCCTAGTGATAAAACAAAATGTCACCTTTGTACCGAAAAATTACAAGCACCTTATACTAATTCTAAACCTTTAAACGAAATAAATGACTACTCCAAAAAGGTAGCTTTACCTCACACTTATCTACATACTAATCACGCTCGCGAACAGTTATGTTTCCTTATAGATACAGGATCGAAAATTAGTATTGTTAAAAAGTCCTGTTTACAAAAACTTCCAAGTCTATTTTCTGAAACTGTCAAATTGAAGGGTATTAACAGTTCAGAAACCCCAGTTGAAACTCTAGGTACCTTCCAAATGGAGTTCAACTTATCGGATAATATACATAAGTTCAAGTTTCACGTCACTAAAGATGACATCAATCTTGTAAATTATGATGGAATAATCGGTAGTGATTTTTGCAGTTATTTTAAAACAAACATCGATTACTCTTCAAAATCAATTTCCATATTAAACCACTCCATTCCTATTATTTATACTCAACCTTCATAGAATATTCCAGCTCGATCTGAAGTAGTTATCGAGTGCACTGTATCAAATTACTCTCCTAAACTTTATCACAACAATGAAGCTCTCATACTAGATCACATCTTACGTGAAGGCGTTTATGTCTCAAATTGCATTGTCTCAATTAAACCGAATGGGAAAACAAACGTGACTATTTTAAACACTACGGAGTGTGACATTGAAATAAAAGATTATCACGTAACAGCAACGCCCCTTGAACTTGATTGTTCAATTGTTAACTCTTATAATATTAATGCTAGTTCTTGTTCAAAAAGTGATCACGTAAATAAAGTACTAAATCTTATCCGTTGCTCTCATCTAAATGCTGAAGAAAAAAAGGCTCTCTTAGAATGTTGCTCCCACTATACAGATATTTTTCATGTCGAAGGTGAACCCTTAACCTTCACGAATGCTATTGAGCATACCATTAACACAGGTGATGCCCCACCTATTAATGTGAAATCATATCGTTTCCCTGAATGCCACAAGGAGGATAGTCATCGACTATCGCCGTCTCAATGATGTCACTGTTTCCGAATCTTATCCACTGCCTCTTATCACTGATATTTTAGACCAATTAGGGCATTCTAAATATTTCAGCACGCTAGACCTCACAAGCGGCTTCCATCAACTGAGAACTAGTGCCAAGGACGCGCCTAAAACAGGTTTCACAGTTAGCACAAATTCAGACATGTCAGGTCACTACGAATTTACCCGAATGCCTTTCGGGCTGAAAAATGCCCCCGCTACATTTCAGCGCCTTATGAACACTGTGTTATCAGGCTTACAAGGCCTTCATTGCTATATCTATCTCGACGATTGTATAGTTTACAGTCAAAATCTACAAGATCATATACAAAAATTACAACTAGTATTCGACAAATTTCGTGAATACAATTTAAAACTCCAACCGGACAAGTGTGAGTTCCTAAGGCATGAAGTAACTTACCTTGGCCATATTATCACCGATAAAGGTGTATCTCCGAATCCTGAAAAGGTCAGCGCTGTATCACAATTTCCAGTTCCTAAAAATCCTAAAAATATTAAGTCGTTTCTAGGCCTAATAGGCTATTATCGCCTATTCATTGAAAACTTTTCTAGGTTAACTAAACCACTTACGTCTCTATTAAAAAAGGATGTTGTGTTCCACTGGGACACGGAACAACAACATGCATTCGATATTTTAAAGGAAAAATTAATTACTGCCCCTCTTCTACAGTACCCTGACTTCTCACAGCCTTTTAATGTTACTACGGATGCAAGTAACTATGCCGTTGGCGCCATACTGTCTCAGGGTCCCGTCGGCAAAGATAAGCCGATCGCTTATGCGTCGCGCACTCTAAATAAGCCTGAAGGCAACTATTCAACTACGGAAAAAGAGTTATTAGCTATTATATTCGCCGTTAAAACCTTCCGACCATATTTATATGGTAATAGATTTAAAATAATAACAGATCACAGGCCCCTCGTATGGCTATTTAATGTAAAAGATCCGGGTAGTAGACTCATTCGCTGGCGCCTCAAACTTGAGGAATACGATTATGAAATCGTTTACAAACAAGGTCGTCTCAATTCTAACGCCGACGCGCTATCCCGTTGCCCTATCAATGCTATTGACGTAAATAATTTAAATAATTTTTCTTACGAACAGTATTTCAAGGCTCAATTTACAAATCAACTACCACTCCCAAATACCATAATCGAAGAATGTATTCAAGGACTACACTTATCTAAGTTAAATACAATCGCTTGTCCAGTCTCTTTAGACTTTGACTACTCTATGCCTCATTGCGAGGAAATATTATCGCAGCTCGATAATTCTGCTGATCTACTAAATTCCGAACGCGAGTCACTCACAATACAATGTGTTAATGACAAAAATAAAACCTACTATTTTCTATTTACAAAAGTACATCACTATGAAGAAACTAATTATAGAGATGTTTATATCTTACTAATTAAGCTTAGAAACTTACTAATTAATTGCCAAAATATTACCAACCTTGCATTACCAGATTTCACTGACCCATTTTCCAAGCTTAAGTATTCTAAAATCTATAATATGATTTCCTATATCTTCCACGGTACCAATATAAAAGTTCACATATATAAAAATCAATTAATCTATCCTACTCCTGTAGAAGTCCCTAAAATATTAAAAGAAAACCATGACTCTGTTATAGCTGGTCACCCAGGGTCACAACGAATGTACTCGCGTATTAAAGCTGCCTATTATTGGAAAGGCATGCGGTCCGACATCGAACAATACGTAAAGAAATGCAAGCTTTGCCAAATTAATAAGCCTTTAAGGAAATCAAATAAAGCTCCAATGGAGATAACTTCTACATCTACCAGGCCGTTTGAAAGATTGGCCCTTGACGTCGTAGGCCCCCTACCCGATGCAGGCTTTCAAAACTTTAGGTTCATCTTAACCTTACAAGATGACTTAACTAAATTTACTAGCGCTTACCCAATGGTTACGGCTACTAGTGAAGAAATAGCTAGAAACCTTGTTCATTTTATGTCTCTTTTCGGCTTTCCCAAAACCATTCTAACAGATTTAGGTACATGTTTTACACCCGAATTATTTAAACAATTGACCGAAATACTAAAGGTCAAGGCCCTTTTTACTACCCCGTATCACCCACAAACAAATGGAGCTCTTGAACACTCACATGCTACTTTAAAAGAATACCTAAAATCCTTTGTTAATGAGAACCAGAACGACTGGCATTGTTACTTATTCACTGCTATTCTAGCTTATAATACTACACCTCATAGTACTACTAACTTTACTCCTCACGAGTTATTATATGGTTATAAACCATCCATTCCATCCTCGTTATATGAAAGCCCTGGTAATACATACAACGAATATATTCGAGCTTTACAATATCGAATGCGCTTTAGCCGCGAAAAAGCCATTCAAAACATTATAAATAGTAAAGAAAAATCAAAACAATACTATGACGCAAACTCTAGTGATGTTACTTACAAGGTAGGAGATATGGTTTATATCAAACAACATCATAGGCTTCGTAAAGCCTTATCGCCTATATGGAAAGGCCCTTATAAAATTATGAAAGTTCATAACAAACACAATGTAACCCTACAAGTAGGTGGCAAGGCTATTAAATACCATACCAATGAAATTAAGCCTTCTACTTTTTAACCAATGTACTATATTTCTTTTCAGAATAATATGCTGCTATGGCACTTTATGCCTCGGCCGCACTGAATCAAGCATCATCCCAATCTATCATAGCCCCGGGATTTATTTTGAACCTACTACTAATATTAATTTTTATACTGATTAATTTTTATAGTGATTACCCACGTAGATTTAGTTTCTTTAGAACCGTACCTTAATAAAATCGAATCATTGTTACACGATACTCTAAACTTGTGCAACAAAATTCAACCACAAGAGTTAGGTACATGCAAAGACATGTCTAGCCCTATCGAAGTTTTAATCCAGTCTAGTTCTATCAAATTGCAATCATTATCGCATATCATTTCCAACCAATTGACAAATAAAGTTAAACGATCTTTAGAATTCGGAGGTGAAATCTTAAAGTTTTTCTTCGGCACATTGGACGCAGATGATGCCCGAAAATATGACGCTGCAATTGAGTCATGCAAAAAGAGTGAAACAGAAATATTTCATTTAATGAGAGACAACATTCACATTGTCAAGTCTACTATAAATAATTTTAACACTACCATTTATAAACTTAATCAAAATGAGATGAAATTAAACGCCCAAATTAATCAGATGAATGAAATACTTTCCCAAATTACAAAGACCGATAACCTATTACTATATGTATACTTCAAAATTAAACAACCTTCCTAACATTATCGAAGGCTCTTTACTCGCTATAACTAATTTACTAGATACTACACTAAATTCTATTTTATTTTCTAAGGTTAATGTACTACATCCTGGTGTTATAAGTCCCTTAAATCTTTATTTAGGATTAACTAAGCATAGTAGTCAAGTAAGCAAAAGGTTAAATTTTCCGGTTCCCTTAACCAATCAAAATATTCATTCCATTATTGATGTTTCCGAATTTAGTTCTTATTATTTCAATAATAAGGTCATTTTTATATTACAGATCCCTTTGATCACACCTGATAAGTTCATGACCTATAAAAACATACCACTACCTACACCTCATGATGACTCACATAATACATTTGCTTTAATTCAACCTTCTAACTCTTATATCGCATTAAGTGATGACAGAATGCATTATGCTATGTTGGACACTCTTGATAAATGTAAGATAGTAAACAGCAACTTTTCTATCTGTGAATTATCCTGACTGCTATGCGCAAGGTCGTGGGTTCGATTCCCACCTAGGACAAATGTTTGTGTGATGAGCACGGTCATTTGTTCTTTGTCTGGGTGTAATTTATCTATAATATGTATGTATTTAGAAATATATATGTATGTTTATCAGTTGTCTAGTATCCATATCACAAGCTCTGCTTAGTTTGGGACTAGATGGCGTTGTGTGAAAAAAAAAAAAAAAAAAAAAAAAAAGTTGTGGAATATATACTTGTTTAGTACCGAACGTTTTTGAACGCATATTTTTGGTGCGGCAACATTAATTATCTGTGATCTTGACATTACTTTGACTTTGACAGATAACCTTGGTCCCGGTTGAAAAAATGTCCGCTTTGTTGAGATCGATTTATTGTTGGTAATTGAAAAATCCTGTTGAATCTCAGTTAATTAAGGACAAATTGGTTGTGATTAACTATTGGTTGAAATTGTAATCCCGAATTGACGAAAACTCTGGGATATTTTTGGACATACCGCCGTATTGATGCCAGACAAAATGGCACGCGGATTTGCTGGAAATAAGTGATAAATAGCTTCAATCTGGTGCGAGTTTGTGCTGTGATGCTATCTGGACCGCGCCATCTGGAGACCGGCGCCTTGTGAACGTCCAAAACACTTGACTTACATCACACTTTTCAATTACTCATACTTATACACACACACTTGGACGTGGCCTAGGAAGGTCGAAGTTTGGCGTCTACAGCTCAGGTAAGTGTTATTTGAATATATTGTTTTGTCGGCCGGAGAGCCTGTAGATTGTTTGTAAGCAACGTTTAGGGCTCCACGAACCGTGGACAGTTTCAGCATACCAGTATCGTTGCGCTGGCTTGGTACTGAACAATACTCATGTATAAGTAATCCTAATTGTGAATCTAAAATCTTAACTGAGGTAACATTGTCATTACCCACAGAGTGCAATGCTAAAATATTATATGGTCAAATTGGCAAAATTTGGCAAAAATTAAGAAATAACAAATGGATTTATGTCCAATCAAATACGAATAAATTAACTATTAAATGTGATGAAAACATTACTGACCATTCGATTACAGGAACAGGAATTGTAAAATTATCTCCTAATTGTATTGGGTATTCTAAAACGGTTCAGTTGATACCGACTAGTTCTTATTCTATACTTACTAAGTCTCCTTTAGATATAAGCTTTGATATAACAGCTGATGACTGCTGTAAGAAGGACATATTTAATAAAAGTTTACCACATTTGTCGCCAATCTCTTTGAGTAAAATTAACTTAGATTCTCTCAAATATGCAACTCATCAAATGGATAGTTTAGAGCAAGAACTGAATAATCTCGAAAAGGAATCTCATTTTATTAAATATGGCCCTTACTATTCTACTTTTACTTATGTACTAATTGTGTGTTTATTTTTATACTTAGTTTATAAATTATATAGATACTTTAAGAACAAAAATGATTCTAATGCTGGATGTTGCGTGCAAATATTTAATCAGTGTTATAATCAAAATACCAAACAAATACACAAAATATAATCAAAAGTCCAAAGTTTCAAATAGTATTGAAATGACGGAAGTATCTTCAACTTCTGAAGAAGACAATAAGTCAGTTCAGTCTTTGCCTATTCATTACCCAAATTATAAATCCACTAGTAAGGTTAATAAAGTCAAATTTCTGCCAAACAGAAATTTAAACTTTTAAATTAATGTAAAACTATTAACTCATTATGTTGTCAATTTTCATTCAAAACTATGTAACCTTTATATTTAATGTAATAAAAGCTGTAAAGTGTGAGAGACACTTTAATAGCTACATCTTCAATCTCACTTCGCTTCATCTTGATGAGATAAAGCTTCGTTTAAAAGGGGGAGCTGTTATAACCCTTATTACAAGGCAATAGAGCCTAAGTCAGCTTTTACTTATTGACAGTGTACTTTTCCTTTACTAAATTACTTATGTTGCATTTTAAACCAATGCACTGAAATAGTATGGATAATTAAGTTAGTTCGATTCTGGACGCGGTCGCGTAAACTAGTTGCCCAAATTAAGGGAGTAATTAAGAGGGACATTGTTAAAATATAAGTATCCTAGAACTTGTATATCTGTGTTTTATATTGTGGTGAATTAAAGTGGTTCCAGTAGAATAATTGTTTTTTTTTTTTAAAGACAAACGGGGTCGGCTTAGTAACATTACGAAAGTAGAAGTATAGAGCGGGAGCTCTATACTTGTACTGACAAAAAACTCCCAATGTTCCTTCAGTTGTTCATTAATTTAAGTGAATTTGTCACAGAAGAGTCTAAAACGTAACTTTGATGAGAGTAGTCTGGAAACTGGTTCCTGTCGGTCCAGTCGACTCCGCGCCATAAAAGAATATTCCTTTATGGCGCGGAGTCGCGGACAATTTGGGCACCAGAACGAAAGAAAATAGATGCTTTCAAAATGTGGTACTGGGGGCGAACACTCCGTATACCGTCGATATCCAAACAAGAGCATCTTGGAACAACTCAACATAAATACCCGACTATCTTAAATCTATTACCACCTTTGTCACCTTTAGTCATATCGACCGGCGGGAACCAGACAACCTCGACAAGCTGGTCTTAGTGGGAAAGGTGGAAGGCAATACACCGCACAGTCGATCTCCCGTCCGATGGTGTCACCAAATAACCACCATTACTAGATTTCCTATTGCTATCACCTTAAAAGAAGCAGAGAAACAAAAGAAATGAGGGATGTTGTCGCAAAGAGCTACAAAGGATTGAGCATAAGACACGACCTTTACTAATGAAGATAATAACTAGGAAGAAGATTACAGAAGAGATTAGAGTGGCCTTGTGGGTAGGGCAAGTTGGCCTTGTGGGCAACTTCGCCGTGCATTTGAGCATGCGCTCATCATAAGTCCACCGAACGGCCAACAGTCGCGCTCTTGTTATGGCAGTGAACGAAGTTCCACAAAAAAGTTTAGTGGCATCTATGCATATAAATAATAGATCTTCAGCACAAGACGAGGTCTTCTGGTGTAGAATTGCGTAACCTCCCGTAAGCAAGTACTGAGTCTAGTACCAGTCTAATTAAAACAGTATGTAACCTAGGCACAGTTGTTGGTATACACATAGACGAAAAAGAGCTGCGCGATATCTATCGTCTTCCACGAAAACCTAACAGCTCAACCTCCCCGCGACCTTTCATAGCTGAATTTACTACCGTGCAAACAAAGCAGTCTCTTCTGTCCGCCGTGCGTGTGTAAAACAAAGGAAAGAAAAAAGACGACAAGCTCAACACTGCAGCCATGGGCATGCCTGGATACCGACAACCTGTGTATATTTCGGAACATCTACCCGCAAGTATAAAAAAAACTTTTCTATCAAGCCAGAGAGTTTGCTGATAAGAACACTTATAAGTTCTTCTGGATTTCTAATAGGAATATATTTCTCCGCAAAATTGAGGGAGATAAACAGATACTTGTTAACACGTTCAACGCGGAACGAGATCTTTTAGTTCTCGTTTATGACGTTTCAGTATCGCGCAAGTGAAATCCTACGACCATCCCGTTTTGGCAAATGATATTTCTGTATGTTTCTTTACTGATCGAGTGAGATAAATATATTTTCTGATGTTAGGTACTTCGGGTGTAGTATTTTTATGAATAAAAACGAACAAGATCTAATGGTTCTCGTTGCGACCAAATAGTAAAATTTTGCATCTAGTGCGGAACGAGAACTAAAGGATCTCGTTGCGATCTCGTGCGAAGCTTGATGAGAAAATAATTAGTGCCGTGACAACTTTCGATGAGTGCACGTCAAGTACGCTGTAATTAGGATAGATAATATTATGCCGAATCGCAAACACAGTCGAAAAATTTTGGAACTTGTATATAACAATAAGAAAAAGGTAGATTATATTGAAAGCATCATAACGAAATTCCCAGGAGTTCCTTTTAACCTGGAAAAATATGATGCGGAATTGACCATTGAACACAAATATATAGTAAATACCAAGAAGAGACGTTGTGTGAGTTGCTATTGCTAACGGCACGAAGAACAATGACGAGCAAAGAAGCTATGTGTCTTCCGTGTTTTAATGAAAAATATTGACATTTTTTGTACTAAATAAAATAGTTATTAAGTTTCTAATGCCTTACTTACTTTTGTTTTATTAGAATAAATGATCCTGTATCGATAATGTTGTTTTGCTTATTGTTTCCCATCACTATTTTATTTATCGATAGTGTGCAATATCGGCGAAACGAGATCTAAGAGTACTCGCATTTTTTTGCTATCTTGTGCGGAACGAGATCCAAAAGTTCTCGTTTTTTTATTTTGAATATTTTCCAGTATTTTATTTTAGATAACTTGAGGCGGTGAAAACGAACTTAAAGGGCTATTCATCCCCTACCTGCACATACAAAAAAAAATAAGATTATTCAAATTTCACAGAAATATTGAGGTTTGAAGTGACCAAGTCGTACGCGATCTATTGGATCTCGTTGCGTCATTCCTTGTGGATCACAACGAGGACTTTTAGATCTCGTTGCGTCATATTAACTAGATGTATAAATGGGCTTCCGCGATGAACGTGTTAACCCGGAAAAATCTCTCAGCCTACTGGACACCGGAAATCTTAATGCACGACTAGCTCATAAGTTTTCTATTATATACCCCGTTGATTTTCTTTGCTTATATTTAAATAGAATGTTTAGAATATTTTTTAAATTTAACAACACACTTTCACCCATATTAATTTCATACACGTCTCATACATATAAACAACGTAGACAATTTAAACACACACGAGCCAACATACTTAAATACAAAATACTACATTTCATTTCCATACACATACACGCAATATGCGCCTGTGGAACTACTGCATACATTATGTTACCGATAGTTCTGATATTAGTGATTATAAAGATAATTTTTCCTAGACCTAGGAGCACAATATGCATTATTTTTGCTTTTCAAAAACCACCATCGTTTTGTTATATTTTGCATATTTTTATTAAAAATGGCTAATCTTGACACCGTTTATAATGAAATAGACGCACTTAATGTGTCTAAATCGTTCAAGTGTCAACCCGAGAACTGTGTAAAGTTTTTGAAATATCCGACGAATGGCCTAAAGGTTTTATACTTAAACATACGAAGTATTACCAAAAATTTCGATGAAGTTTCTGTGCTTATGCGTTTATTAGGTTTCAAATGTGACGTGCTAGTCCTCACCGAGTGCTGGTTAAGTAAACTCTCACACTTACCGAACTTGGACGGCTACACGGCTTACTGCAGTAAAATTACATACAACTAAAATGACGGATGCGCCATATACGTCAAATCTTACATTATAGCTAATGTTTATGAACCGCAGTTCGATGACGCAAACTGTCTTATTTGTCGTATTGAGGATGTAGCAATAGTGGCTATTTATCGACCCCCTTCTTTTAGTAATATTTCTAATTTTATTGATAGTCTTGATAATGTACTCAAAATTGCAAGTCCTTCTGTGGTTTTAATCGGAGACATCAACATCGACATTAAGACTGATAACACTGATAGTCACTCGGAAGAGTATTTAACCTGTGCCGCCACAAATGGCCTTCTACCAGCGCATCTTTTTCCGACACGGCTCGCAAACTGTTTAGACCATATTTTGCTCAAAACAAACAAATCTGCTACTGCTTTTGCTATTGAATCAACCATAACAGATCATGAACCGCTGTTATTATTTTTGTAAACCAAGAGTGCTAAGACGGATGTGACCCGTAGGAAATCAAAAATAGACTATGAGTCAGCATTAGATAATATTAAAAACCATGACTGGTCACCAATACTGACAATCTCAGATCCTAATGATGCTGCAAATGCGTTAATAGAGAAACTCTCTTCCATAGTCATAAAACAAAAAGAGAACGAAATTTGAAGCCATGGATCACGACCGGGCTACTCCGTTGTATAAGGCACCGTGACCGCATGCATTCGAAACTCAAGAAATCTGGTGATAATGATATGCTAAAGGTCACTTACACCCGCTATCGCAATTTCTGTAATGCCTTGCTGAAAAAGCTTAAGCACACGTATGAAAAAGAACAGTTTCATAATACAAAAAAGGATGTTAGAGCTACTTGGAACGTTATTAAGAATGTCTCAGATTTTAATAAAAAGTGTTCTCCCTCTTTTGAGTTACTACGTTTAACTGATGATCCTATATCTTCACTGAATAATGTTGTTAAAGTTAGTGGCTAACGACATCATATCACGGTCGCCGATCGGGACTTGATTCTGACTTTCGATGAATACAATATATTCAAAGTTTCCACCAGACTCTGGATAAGACCGGGTGTAGTCAGGTACTCTGTATTCAATGTACTTGTCCGTATCCTTTTCTTTTTCTGCTTCAGATGTGGCCGACTGCATAGAGCGCAACGACCCAGTGTCAGCATCATCTTCGAGGAGATCCCCAGGGGGATCCGTCCCACTTTTCTTCCTCTTCTTAACTCTCCTCATCATAACGAACTACAAATACTACAATTAAGTAGTTATGCAAACACTAGAACAGTAGGTGAGTATTGGGGTACCTGGATCAAAAGAGATCCAGTCACCCCAATACTCTATTCAAAATGAGTGTTCTATTCAAAATCATCTATTCAAATGCGTAATCTATTCAGAATCATCTATTCGGAATCCTCTAGTCAAAATGAGTGCTGTATTCAGAATCCTCTATTCAAAATGAGTGTTCTATTCAGAATCATTTATTCGAAATGAGTGTTGTATTCAAAGTACTCTATTCAAAATGAGACTTCTATTCAAGATTCCATTCGGAACGAGACTTCTGTCATTAAGATTTCATGATGGTTTATATTAGCGAGACTTCACTATTAGGTATTTATGACTTACAAGTATTTACTTACTCTACAAATAGATTTAATTTTAATTTAGGTATGTATAACGTGACCATTTATTTTTTGTCTCAAAACGGGACATTGGTTTATTAACCCTAGAAAGATAATCTACGTCCGCGAGACGTATCGTGAAATTAAATTTCGTTGTTGTTTTTTTATTATTAATCGCAGCGCGCTTGTTGCGCGAGTCAACTCTGTCGGTGGCCGGAGCTCGCGCTAAGCAGCAGTGGCGACACGGTAAGTACGTTCAAATAAAAGATATACCTATGTCGTACGTCCGCGAGACGTATGATTATCTTCAATGCAACTTTTGCAATCATTTGAACTGATTGTTTATTGTTATTTACACTAAATTTTTTATTATTTTCAGGTATTAATTATTATTATATTATAGTGGCAAACCGACGGGTGTTGGATAGTTCTCAAATTGAGAACTTTTTATATCAAAACAAAGAGGAATCGTCATCAGAATCTGAAAGCGAATGCGAAGATAGCCTCTTAGAAGACGGTGTGCAGAGTGACACTGAAGACGAATTCATCGATGAAGCTGTGGATATACCCGAAGTCTCTGCTGAAGACCACTCAGAGTCTACTGCCGATCAAGCTACGCTATCTGATAGCCGCATAATTATTACTTCTCAGCGCACACTCAGAGGTAAAAATAACCATTGTTGGGCCACAAGCAAGGGTCAAAGTCACGGTAGAACCTCAGCAATAAATATTGTTCGATCAGCTAGAGGACCAACGCGTATGTGTAGAAACGTTTACGACCCCTTGTTATATTCATAATCTGTTCGTAACAGATGATATACTAAGTGAAATAGTGAGATGGACAAACGAAGAAATTTCCCTAAAATGCCGAAATAAGGAAGCCAAAGATAAAGAAGCTGGAAAAATAATCCTAATGCAAACAGTGGCTAGGCTCAGCAAGAAAGGCCACCTGTAAAAAAAAAGAGATATTATTCTTACTGTCCATCTAAACTCCGTAGGATATCAAAATTATCATGCGTGAAGAACAAAAAGCCCGTGTGTGGAGAACACAACAGAATTGTGTGCCATAAGTGCATTTAATAACCGAAATTAATAGACTGATTATTGTAGTAGGTATTGTTTACGTTAATTTAAATGTAAAAGTACAAAATATGAAAATATAAAGACTGAAAGTGATTTTAAATGTTCCTATAGAAGATAAGTTAAGTTTTTGTTAATTTGTAAAGAAGTTTATGATTTTTGTTTGTAATTTGTCAATTAAACTTTATTATTGCTATTTTATCGTTTTATTTCCTTAAATAGAATACAAATAATTATTTCAACATATAAGGCATGATAATACTTCCGTACGCTTACTAAACAATCTAATTAAATAAGGTACGTCTGACAGACGTATGATTATCTTTTACGCTAGTTGATATATGATTATCTTTCTAGGGTTAAGATCAATTAACAGCTTCTCAATGAAAAAAAAACTTCATTTAAGTTTTAAAAATAAAGCCTTTGGATGTGGAATCTTCAAAAAAGTTTTTTTAGTAACAGGGGATATTTTTCAATATACACTTGCGTTTCGGCATTTTAACTTAATATTTCATTTTATTTATTTTATAAACAATTTTAATACTGTGTTGAAATGGATAAGGTGTCGGACTTGTGATCGAGAGGTGACGAGTTCGAACCCCACCCATTACATTATTGCCGTGAACCCACTTCAGACACAAGCATATTTAGCTTAGTTGGAGGGGTTAACAAGATTGTTAGTAATGTGAGTTCTACCCACATTACTAGTTATCTTTTAAAAAAAATGGTATTCCATACACGACCGAACCTGGGCTTGATACAAATTGAGCAGCTGTTCCGGTGTGAAGTACCGTCTCACCTTGGCTAGAATTCCCAACTTTTTTAATGCTAACTTAGCCTTAGCCTCGATAAACGAGCCAAAATTGAGTGTGGAAGTTAAAGTCACCCCAAGAAGCTCAATATGATCGGTTATCGGCACGGTTACACCACGGAAAGTAGGAGCCGGTTCAAATTGGCTCCATTTTGCGGAGAAGAGACGCCTGGGTCTTATCTGCATTAAACTTGACCAAGTTGGCATCGCCCCATTCGGAGACAGCCTTCAAGGACAAGTTCAAGCACCCAACCATGTCCTCACGGAGAGACTGGATCTGTGACTCACTAGCACGCGCGCTGGACACATATCTCTCAGCAACTGTGCTGTCGTCTGCATACCCAAAGGTACCGGGCATTAGCAGATCGTTAATGTGCAGCAAGAATAAAGTTGGTGAGAGAACAGACCCCTGAGGGACGCCGGTATTAATTGCCAATTGACCAGACAAGCAGCCATCAATGACCACTCGAAGGGACCGATCTCTCAGGAAGTCTTCAATCCAAACGCAAAGTTGAGTGGGTAAACCGAAGGAAGGAAGCTTAGCAATAAGGCTATCGTGCCAGACCCTGTCAACGGCCTTGGAGATGTCAAGGGAAACAGCAAGTGCTTCTCCGTGCCTCTCAATGGCCTCACTCCAGATATGAATGTTAATGTCAAATATAAACTACGTAAACAATAAATAAATACAAATCCCACCATAAAGTCAGAAAATATTCCAAAACAAAAAGTTTAAGTTATTTACTAGGTACACGAGCATTAAACAACAACAAAACAAATATCAAGACGTGGGCGCACGAAAAATCTGTCAAATAAATAGTCAACAAAGCGCGAGCGACGACGTCTTGGCCATTCTCGGCTATCTTCGCATCGACCGATGAGTCTGATGACGCAGTCTCAGAAAGCGGGACAATTTTGCGTCCCAGAGATCATTGCGGGGACACCGGGACTCATAATTATAAAAAGGGACAGTCCCGTTCAAAACGGGACGTCTGGTCACGTTAGGTATGTATGATGCAGTGATGCAGCCTCGTGAGTAAAATACTGAATACCTATGCTGTTTAAAATTGCACCCAGACTCAGTTGTCAGGCGCGACTGATTGTTAACATAACAATCATATTTCCATTCCCGTAAAGGAAACAGATTGCATTCTTTTGTACCCATAGTGTGCCTCACGGCTGTAAAGTCGTATCAGCATTTAGTATTATGATTAAACCAATATAATACCTTGTACCAAATGTATACCTATGATAAATAAATAGGTTTACATAGTGTGTATAAAAATGCGAGTGTTCCCCTATACCTAATAATAAAGTTTTATGTAATTTCAATTACGTTGTTAAGTTAAATATAATTTGACTTTTGATGTACTTATGCAAAGTATGAGTTGTTTGCTAAATGTAACTATGTGTAGTGTGTATGATTTGTAGGTAGGAGACTTTTTTAACAGAAGTGATAGAAATAAAACAACTAAAATGTAATTGCTAGTTTATTCACATCTTTTTATGCAATTTGCTTACAATATCCTTTACACACTTATAGATATCGTCATTAAATACATTCCCCACAACATGTTGGACACAGATATTGGCACTACAATCACATGGCGAATTCGTGAATTCTTCGGCGTGAAAAACTTGTATTCGTATTATTTTACTGCGATGACCCGTTGATGGTTTCTGTATGTACGAGTATACAACATCATTTCTTCGCTTTTTACTATTGTTGCTGTTGTTACTGTTGCTGCACGGTGGAGTGTCTTCAAATTCGAACGGTTGAAATGGTCTTTCTCTGTCTAAATAGTTGACCACTTTTTGACGTAGGGTTTGTTCGGTAGTAATTGGCGAGTATGAAGCATCAGTGGGAAAAATATCGCTGGACATCTGAAACAAAGAAGTACAATATTATTAATTAAATAAAACTAAAATTAAAGGTTATCGACGACTGAATTGTCCTAGAATAGATCCTTGCGAAAACATTTTAAAATTAATTTATAAGTACATTATAAACATTTTTACTAATAATTTCAATTAAACACTTTTTGATAAAATATTTACTTACCGACATCGTAGAGCAGATCAGACCACTTGAATGTATTTTTTTGGTATCTTGGATCGGTTTATATAGGCACTCAACCAATTTTTTTTTGTCAATAAGGTTCAGTTTAATTTCGTTTTATGTATGTAAAGTAATCCTAAGCTTACAGCCTCTATATGGCTAGGAATTTGTGCCACGTGCACAAAAATGCATTGAAATCTACAGACGAGCGTTATAACCGCGGCGTTTGTCCTTCCAATACGATCAATATAAAAATCATACGATTACAATTACAATTTAAGTTAATTGTATCAGTACATTTTCATTTAATGCCTTAAGAGTTGCTTATGAGACACAATTGATAATTTTTTTTTAGTGGGAACTCATTGACACTTAATGAATGAAGCGTTTAAAACTCGCGGTTGTAACGCTCGTCTATAGATTTTTCTCGATGTAAAATTGATGAGCTTGCAATCTTTGTGATGAACTTATTGTTGCATGTATGCATTTTTACAAATTTGGTTATGCGTGACGCGTTTTTACGCCTATATAAACTGGTTGGGGGCAACAGTTTGTACCAATCCACCACTGGAAGGACTCGGTGCTCCTAAATTTCTACATCAAGTACAGAACATAGTAGTACATCAAGTAAAACTCAGCAGGCTTGTGTAAAATGTAAGTAATATATTCTTTATCTTTTCGATTACCTAATCCTTAGTTGAATAATTTCATCTACTCACTCATTTTATCTATTCAATCTTTCGTTTATTCCTCGATTCGGTCATTTTATCCATTCAATCGTTTCGTTTATTCCTCGATTCAATCATTTTATCTATTCAATCGTTTCATTTATTCCTCGATTCAATCATTTTATCTATTCAATCGTTTCATTAATTCATCGATTCAATCATTTTATCTGTTTAATCGTTTCATTTATTCCCCGATTCAACCATTTTTCGAATTATAATCGATTAATATATTTCAGTGAAATAATTAATTTACCTATTCTCGAGCATTTTTAATCTATCCATTCAATTAAAGCAATTTAATCTAATCCTGTACTGAACTGTGGCAATGTTTTCTTTGTTGTCTAATACGTAAATATATAATGTTGCAGGTCGAAACAAACAGCTAGCCAACTTTTCTCTTCCGATGATGAAGCCGGCCATCAGCAGCAGTTGAAAAAGCTGAAAGACTCTAAAGCGTCATCTTCGTCGCTGACTGCTAAGAGATTGGCGGAGGGAGAATCCATCAACACAGAGATTAAGAAAAGGAAAAAGAATAAGACCACGGTCAACCCCATCAGCGCCAGCATGCGACCCACATCGCATGACCTGTTCGGGACCGACAGCGACGACGAGCAGGAACAGGAGGCCGTTGGAAGCACGATGGGTAAAAAAATAACACCAATGCATTCGTACTATATGCGTAGAGTAGCCAGTGGTATAAGTAAACAGACTAGTGAAAACAAAAAGGGTAAATTTTATATAGATTTAAAGATCTACGATCATAGTGAGATAGAGCGTGTAGCGCCTATAAATCGATGGAGACATGCAATTGTAAGTGTAAATAAAAGCCAAACATGACTACATAACTAATTTGACTTCCTATACAAATCCTCACCTGATCCGACAATTTTGCACGGAAAGTTTTAATTTTTTTTAGAGATTTGTATAAAACTTGTCATAGCCGGTGTTTTGAATTTAAATACAGGACACAGAGCTACACTACTCGATCGTCACAAGAAGCTAGCATGATACAACTGGCTCTTAGCGCCATCTATCGACATTTCTATAGAGTTGTTCGAAATTTTCGAGTCAAATACAATTGGTCGACTATTACTCGTAAACTTGTAAAGCCCACTTATGTGTGATAGTTTTCCTTTAAATTTCGTTATATATCGTCGTGTATCATCGTGGCAAAATGTCGGCAATAGTTGTAATATAGTTATCAGTGAAGTTCTGGCATTTATTCAGAATCAAGTGGACGTCATGAACGAAGAAAGTATTGTGAGAATGTGTGCAACTTCTTTCTCGTCAGATGAAATTGTTATTGCTAAGGATCTGCTATACCAGTCAGTTCAAACGAAGGAGAAGTCATTGACCGAGAACCAAGTACAAGGTCAAGACAACGAAGTTAGTAGTTTGTCATCATCGCAAGGAAAGCAACAGGTACATTCTGTCCTTGTCGCGCATGACGCGGCCTTGAAAAAAGTGAATGTAGCATTTGAAACCGAACATTCGTCGCCAGGGACAACACCCAAAACACCTGTGTGTGCGCATTCGCTGGCCTCAACGGCACGCGTAAAGGACAATGCAGTGACGATGAATCATAGCAAGCGACTTACTTATTCACAGATAACGCAGGAAGGGGGTGGTTTTAAAACTTATAAAGATGAAGAGTGGAATATCGTACAGAGAAAACGATTACAAAATCGTTTCATAGGGACACAGGGCAAGGCAAAGGATCCCTCGGGTAAATTTAAGGCTGCAGATATCAAAGTACCACTGTTTGTAAACAATGTGGATTTCACTCATCAGTGAAGGACGTCGCTGACTATATATTAAGTAAGACGGGCGTTTTAGTACACTTGACAGAAATTAAAATGAAACGACAACGAGATTATAAGGCTTTTAAGGTGTTTGTTCCTAGGCATAAGTTAGATTTGTTTCTGGATCTGGATGAGCAGCTATGGCCGGAAGGTGTCTCCTTTCGTCGATTTATTAATTTTAAAGAACGGACTACACTTATCCCCTCTACAACGGAGGTGTACAAAGCTGGGACTGAGGCTAGTACAAAGAACAAATAGTTAATATGGCCAGTACTACAGATAATAATCAGACTGTTAAAATGGTTAGTTTTAACTGTAAATCAGTGGTGAGGTCCGTGGAGGGAGTTCGTGAAATATGCAAAACAGCACACATTATTGCCCTGCAGGAAACTTGGCTTCTGCCTCATAACACCTCGTTCATTGGGACGATTGATGGAAACTTCGAATTTACTAGTAAGTCTGCGGTCGATACTTCAGCTGGTTTGTTACGTGGTCGTCCCTATGGTGGCGTGGCAGTGATGTGGAGAAAGGGTGCATTCTCTTCGGTTAACGTAGTGCCGTGTAGGAGTGTGAGACTGGCTGCTGTTAGGTTTTGTGTCGGTGGGCGTAATTTATTGGTGTTTTCTGTATATATGCCAACTGACAGTGCGGATAACTTATTGGAATTCACGGAAGTGTTAAGTGAAATAAATGCAGTGATCGAAAGTTGTGATGTCGAATCTGCTATGATTCTCGGTGATTTTAATGCACATCCTAGTGAGTTATTTTTTACTGAGCTAACCCACTTCTGTGCGGAGCGGAGCTGGCTCTGTGCGGACGTGATAAGGTTAGGTATGACAACTGATACGCATACCTTTGTCAGTGAAAGTCACGAAAACTGTAAAAGATGGCTTGATCACTGTCTGACAACGGAGGCAGCTTGGCGATGCGTGACTAATATTGAGGTATGTTATGATGTGTTTTGGTCAGACCACTTTCCACTAGAAGTGTATTTTAATTTGGGAATATTGCATTCTAAAATACAAGGTACATTTAAATCTTGCAATGAGGTCAAGTGGGGTGAAAGGGACGCTGATCAGATCAAGTTATATTACGAACTTGCTAATAGTAAATTAAGGCATATTGACTTTCCGGTGGAACTTGGTCTGTGTGCTGATAATGTTTGTAGCAACAGGTGTCATCTATACTAATATTATAAAGCGGAAAAGTTTGTTAGTTTGTTTGTTTGTTTGTTTGCTTGAACGCGCTAATCTACGAAAGTACTGGGTGGATTTGGATGAAATTTGGTATGGAAGTAGCTTGAAGCTTGAGGAAGGTTATAGGCTACTTTTTACCCGACTGCAAAAAAGGAGAGTTATGTTTTTACCGTGATAGAATCCACGGGAGCGAAGCCCCGCGAGAGTACTAGTTATGAAATAATTGATAAATTGTATAATAGTATTGTAGGTGCTTTGACTGAAGCTGCGCGAAGTAGTCATAGGGTAGGAAAGTTTAGGAAACAAAAACATGTTATTGGATGGAATAAGTATGTGCTGAGGGCTCATATGGAGGCACGAAGCAGCTTCCAGACCTGGATGCTACACGGTAAACCCAAATCTGGTAATATTTATAACACTATGTGTGAAACCAGGAGGCGCTTTAAGTCAAAGCTTAAATGGTGTCAAGACAACGTGGATCAGATTAAGATGGACATATTAGCCACGCACCACAAAGAGAAGGACTTTAAGCATTTTTGGAAGCATACTAGGAATTTGGAAGCTGGTTTGTGCGTGCCTGTGTGTGTTGAGGGCGAGAATGAGCCACGCCTGATTGCCGAGATGTTTAGGGAACGTTTTAATGTTGTGTCTCCACTAGCAGGTGTGCAACAGGTGTTGGATGCTGAGGTCAAGGGTGGTGAGAGGACTCGGTTTCAAGTTAAAGAAGTCGCTCATATTATTAAGAATATGACGAGAGGTAAGTCTCCAGGGCATGATGGCCTCAGCATCGAGCACTTGCAGCACGCAGGTGTTCATTTGCCTAGGGTGTTGGTCATGCTCTTTAATTTGTGTATAGGACATTCATATTTACCCCAGGAGCTTATGAAGTCTCTTGTTGTACCAATAATTAAAAATAAGACAGGTGATGCCTCTGACGGGAACAATTACAGACCTATTTCATTGGCCACGGTGATAGCCAACGTGCTGGATGGGCTGCTTGATAATTGCTTAAATCGGCACATAGTTTTGCACGATGCACAGTTTGGTTTCAGAGCTGGGCATTCGACTGAAACTGCGATACTGCGTCTCAAGCAGACCATTCAGTACTATGTCACGAGAAAAACACCTGTTTATGGCTGTTTTTTGGACCTGTCGAAGGCATTCGACCTAGTCTCATATAGCGTACTCTGGCGTAAGCTCCGGGAACAGACTAGCACTCCTGGGGACTTGATAAATATACTAAGATTTTGGTACGGCAACCAAACCAATAATGTTAAGTGGGCGGGTTCATGTTCGGCAGAGTACAGGTTGGAGTGTGGGGTGAGGCAGGGTGGACTAACTTCACCACGCCTCTTCAACCTGTACATAAACGGACTGATAGGTGAGCTCAGCAGGGCTGGAGTGGGTTGTTCAATGGATGGAGTCTGCATGAACAACATCAGTTACGCTGATGATATGGTCCTGCTGAGTCCATCTGTCAAGGCCCTCAACATACTCTTAGGCATCTGTGAGAGGTACTCAGTGGCACATGGCCTCAGGTATAACCACAATAAGAGTGAGCTACTTGTTTTTAAGTCGGGAAATAGAAGTCCCAAGACTGTTCCGCCGGTCAGGCTTGGAGGAATTCAGATAAGCAGGGTCACTAAGTTTAAGTACCTGGGGCACTGGGTCACTGAGGATCTCTCCGATGACATGGACATTGAGAGGGAACGCAGGGCGTTGGCAGTGAGATGCAACATGCTGGCGCGCAGGTTTGCGAGATGCACTAGAGATGTTAAAATTTCATTATTCAAGGCGTACTGCCAGACATTTTATACCTGCAGCCTGTGGGTCAGATATACGCAGAAAACTTACAACGCCCTACGTGTCCTGTACAATAACGGGTTCAGAATGTTGCTGGGGTTGCCTCGCTTTTGCAGTGCATCAGGTATGTTTGTCGAGGCCAACATTGACTGCTTTAGAGCAATAGCACGTAAAAGAGTTGCCTCCCTGATGCAGCGTGTGCGCGGTAGCTCCAGCAGCCTTCTGAAAACCATCCTGGATAGGCTGGATTGTCCTGTGGTGAAGCACTGGAATACTGTTCACGTTTCCGGTGGTGCTATTTTTAATGTTAGGTAAAATTTTCTTTTATTATTATTTTATTATATTTTATTCGAAACTTGATTAATTAATTAATTGTTTTACTTTTATTATGCTATTTTAAAATTTAATTGTAATTGTTTTATTTTTATTTGATTTCTTTATTAATAATGTTCAGCAATATAATTTTAACTACTAACATAGATGTAAGTATTACTAACCTATTTATAGATGTACTTAATCCGAAATAAATGACTAAATAAAAAAAAGAAAAAAAATATAGGTACTACTGCCGTGACATTTGAATTTCTAACTATAACCGTTTAGTTGATAGAGGGGGGGACACTTGACTCTAATGAAAATTGGTATTTAAAGCTTGATAAGTCACGAACGGTTTACTTAATCAAAAAACGGTCTTAGCAAACCCCTAATATTTTTGAAAGACCTATCTAACGATATCCCACACTATGGGAAGAACGAAAAAGAAAAATTATCATCCCACTTTAGATGTATGGGAGGTACCCTAAATAATTGTTTTTTTCAAAATTTTATTTTACCACTTTTTTGGCGTCATTAACGTGTATACTCGTGCCAAAGTACAACTTTCTAGTACCAATAGTTTTTGAGCTAAACCGCGGACAGACGGACAGACAGACGGACATGGCGAAACTATAAGGGTTCCTTGTGGACTACGGAACCCTAAAAATCGCACTAATGATGAGACGTCAGCATGGAATCATTTAAAAGACTTTTTAAAAGAAACTCATAAAGAGTTCAAGCACTGTCCCATAGATTATGTCAGCAGTTATTTTTAGTAGATATATTATATCCCTCAATCTTGTTATAATACTTACTTACTTATTTTTCCTTCTTACTTGTATCTTATAATTATTGTAATCATTGTAATAATCATTTACATAATTACTTTAACTATTGTATCTAATATCATAGTTATCGTGTACCTATTTGCATACAAAATATATTATCTTCATAAGGGTGACAAATCATATCTAATATATGCAGAAATGTAACTATAATATTATCTTTTTGTTTCATTTACAGTACCAACTCCGTCTACTCATCGAATGCAATATACAAATAATCCAGAATATATTGAATGTAAAAAATGTCACATTAAATCCCCGACTAATGAATTCAAATATCATTTGAGAACTAATATTCACAAGTTTAATAGTTTATTGCAAAGCGAATTTGAAAATATTTACATAATTTCAAGTGCTTTCAAAAACAGAATAATAACATATCGATTAAATCCTGCACAAGATGTTGAATACCTCACACTGGAGGCATTCTTGTGTCAGAATAAAAATGATATCCTGAAACTTATACATACATCTTTAGTGAAAAATACTTGTCTGAAGATTAATTTCGAGTTGTTTGCCCATGTCGTCTTACTTAAAACGAGTGAGCAACAACTTAAGTCATTCAATACGAAATATGAAATTATTTGTAATAACACAGATATTGATGAATTGTATTCGAAAGTAACCGAAATATTAAAATATAAAATGTCTGAATTCGAGCATAAAGACTCTGGATGGTCTTACCATACTGTAAGTCATCTAGAAATTAATATGAATAAATATTGTCCAATGAGAGGTGGCACTTATTTAGATTTGCCATCAAAAATTAAGAATTCTAAAAGTTGTATTAATATACAAAATAATGACAATCATTGCTTTTTATGGAGTGTGGTAGCTGCTATGTTTCCTGCTAAGATGAACGTATGCAGGACTCATTCGTACCCACACTACAGTTCTGTATTAAATATTGATGGAATGTCGTTTCCTGTCTCGTATCAAGACATAAAACTGTTTGAAGTAAACAACAACATAAGTATTAATATTTATGGAGTAGATAATAAAAGCGAAAACGTTACTGGACCTCTGTATTTAACAAATAACAGAAAATCTGTTCATGTTAATTTGTTATATTTAGAAAGAAAAGGGGTAAGTCATTATTGTCTTATTAAAAATCTGCTACGATTAGTAAGACGACAAGTGACAAGCCATAAAGGTATTTCTTTGCTGTGTGAATCATGTTTACAATTCTATAGCAGTGAAAATAAGTATAGATCTCATGTCTGTTCAAAAGTTTTATCAATTTTGCCTGAAAAGAATAGCAAACACGGTTTTAAGAATTTTGAAAGAAAACAAAAAATTAATTATGTGATCTATGCCGATTTTAAAAGCCTATTACAGACTTGTTTCGAAACAAAATCGGAAAAAAACACATAATTTTAAAAAACATCTGCCCTCGTGTTTTGGATACTATATATGTTGTTCACACGATCCAACCCAAAATAAATATGTTACATATAGAGGTCCTGACTGTGTTGAAGTATTTGTTACTAGGTTAATAGAGGATGTAATGAAAATAAATGAAATATTATCGATGAGTAAACCAATGATACCTTTAACAAAACAAGAGCAAATCAGCTATAACAATGCTACTATTTTTCATATTTGCGATCAGTTATTATTTCACGATAAGGTGCGTGACCACGATCATGTGACAGGAAAGTATAGAGGATCTGCACATGTTCAATGTAACTTGATGTTTAGAGTATGTCCATTCATACCAGTAATTTTTCATAATTTATCGAATTACGACTCCCATCTCTTTATATAGGAATTAGTGAGACATAGAGGTTATATAAAAATTATACCTAAAAGCAAAGAAAAGTATTTAACTATTACTAAATATGTAGATAACGAGAACGGAGACCGTCCTATTCAAATAAAATTCATAGATTCGTTTCAATTCTTAAGCTCGAGTTTAGATGCACTAAGTAAAAGTTTATCAGATCACGATTTTATCCATTTATCAGCAGAATTTATTGATGAAAACATATACTTGTTACAAAAGAAAGGTATTTATCCTTATGATTATATTAACTCATGGGACAAGTACGAAGAAACAGCGCTCCCTAGAAAAAAATACTTTTATAACTCTTTGAAAATGGAACACATAAGCGATAAAGAATATGAACACGCGAAAACTGTGTGGAATGCATTTAATATCAATACAATTGGCGAGTATACCGATTTATATTTAAAATGCGATGTTTTATTACTGTGTGATATATTTGAAAATTTTCGTAAAATAAGTTTAAAATATTATAAGTTAGACCCTGCGTACTATGTAACAGCACCTAGTTTAAGCTGGGATGCCATGTTGCTTTATACACGTGTAGAGCTAGACTTGATTCATGACTTAGAAATATACCAGATGTTAGAAAAGGGCATACGTGGTGGTCTGGCTCAGTGCTCACTACGCCATGCAAAAGCAAATAATCCCTATTTATCAGATTACAACGATCTAGAACCGTCTAGCTATTTGATTTATGTAGATTGCAACAATTTGTACGGATATGCAATGACGAAAAAAATCCCAATTTCAGAGTTTAGACTTTTAAATCAGGAGGAAATTAACTGTTTCGATGTAATGAGTGTATCTGATGATAGCGAATTTGGTTTTATTTTAGAGGTGGATCTCGAATATCCTGAATCACTACATGATTTTCATAGTGATTTGCCATTTGCTCCAGAGAAATTCATACCCCCTGGAGGAAAGACAGCTAAACTTATAGCTAATTTATATGATAAATTTAACTATGTCATTCATTATATTCACTTAAAGCGGTGTATAAAATACGGGCTGGTCCTAAGAAAAATTCATCGAATTCTTACTTTCCGGCAAGAAGAATATTTAAAAAAGTATATTGATTTAAATACTAGTCTGCGTCAAGCATCTGCAACGGCGTTTGAGAAAGAGTTTTTCAAGCTTTTAAATAATTCAATTTTTGGTAAAACCATAGAAAACAAACGTAAACAGGTAGATATTAAACTAGCTACAAAATGGATGGATCAAGAAAATGTGACAAATAAGCAACTCTGTGCTGAAAAGCTAATTTGCAAACCTAATTTAAAATGTGTTTCTATATTTTCGGAAAACTTTGTAGCTTTGCAACTAAAACCCGAGAGAATTATTTTAGACAGACCGATTTATATAGGTTTTACTGTTTTAGAATATGCTAAGTTACACCTTTATCAATATCATTATAATATTAAAAAGAAATATATGAATAATGTCAAGCTATGTTACACAGACACCGATAGTCTTCTTTACTTATTGTATGCTAAAGATATTTACCGTGATATAAAAAATAATTTAAAGAAATTTGATACAAGTAATTTTGATTTAGATAACCCATATTTAATACCTCGGGTAAATGCAAAAGTACCCGGTTTATTTAAAGATGAACTAGGTGGAGACGTGATCAACGAATTTACTGGTTTAAGAGCAAAACTTTACTGTTTATCGGCTTCTAAAACTGAAATAAAAAAGCAAAAGGTATTTCAAACTCTGTTACTAACAGGCTAGAGATGTCGCATTACAATAAATCATTATTTGATGATGAAAGTAGATCATGTAAAATGAATATGATTAAGTCAATCAAACACGTTTTATACTCGCAACAAGTAAATAAACTGGTGATGAATAGAAATG
The DNA here is from genome assembly GCA_943138885.2 of Tholera decimalis. NCBI lineage: Eukaryota > Metazoa > Arthropoda > Insecta > Lepidoptera > Noctuidae > Tholera > Tholera decimalis. The sequence continues at coordinate 21,686,768 of OW964576.2, read as the reverse complement.
ACGATAAAAGATACTGTTTAGTACCGATCGTTTCCGAACGTATCCTTTTGACATAAAGAAATTTGATCTTGACATTACTCACTTTGACAGATTCTCTTTGTTCCCGGTTGAAAAAATGTCCGCGTTGGACCTGTTGATTTAATTGTAATTGGTAAAATATCGTTTGGAATCGCCGTTTGCAACCGATAATTGGGTCGCGATTAACTATTGTTTGAAGTTATAATCCCGGATTGACGAAAACCCTGGGATATTTTTGGACTTATCGCCGGTTTGTTGCCACCGCATGGCACGCGCATTTGTTGGAAATAAGTTGTGCTGTGATGCTGATCTGGACCGCGCCATCTGGAGACTGGCGCCTTGTGAACGTTCTAGAACACGTGACTTACATCACACTTTTCAATTACTCACCTCATATTTACATACATACCACACTTGGGCGTGGCCTAGGAAGGTCGAACTTGGCGTCTGCAACTCAGGTAAGTGGTACCGATAAGTTATTTGAATATATTGCTTTGTCGGCCGGAGAGCCTGTAGTTTTGTTTTGAAGAGCAACGTTAAGCTCCACGAACCGTGGACAAGTTCGGACACACCAGTATCGTTGCACTGGCTTTATTGTAGTCCTGATCATTTTGGTAAGCAGAGCGTGGGTTTTTAATATAAAATCCACATAGTAAATTGGAAGTTTTGAAAATAACTTTAGTTTAATTACTTAACATAACTTATAACTTAATAAGTTTTGAATATATTACCATGTCATCCGGGCTATCTAATTGAAGTTGAATCAATTGAAGTTGTATTTGTAATTTGTACTGTAGCCCCCTTTTGTTGAATTGACAAGTAAGATTTATTTGTGAAATTAGGAATTATTGGTTGTATTTTGGTATAATTTGGTATATTTGTTGTAAAGTTGTTTGGTATATTTGTTGCAATTAATAGTTGAATGTCATTTATCTGAATTTAAAAGGTTATCTAAATAATAATCACACATTTGTTAACATAACAAGAATTGAATGGTGGATTGACTTATTGCATTTATTTGTTTATTGGATTGTTGTTAGAGATTGTCCGGAGCAATATTATACTTCAGTTGTTGTGTTTAATTGGTGTTGATCCTGCACAATATATACATTGAATTGTTATTTATTTTGTAACTAGCCATCTGTACCAAGCTAGATTCATACTTGGAATAAGTACAGGGTCGGATTTGGACTTGGAATAACTGAATTTAAGTTTTATTTTGGTGAGATTGCTCGGTTGGCTAACAAGTCATTGTTTGTTTAGTTAGTGAATTTTAACCGATTTGTATTGATATTTGTTTGTTGCAATGGCCTCATTGAGGGCAGTCAGGGAGTCTACTGCCGGATTGACCTCACAGTTGAGATGGTTCACATCGGCAGCGGCAACGGTTGAGCATTTGGAATTGGAAGAGCTCACCCTTGCTCGGTATGGGCAAGTGATTGAGAGGATCAAGTCAGCTGATGCTGCGCTCACACGCTTCAGCGAGTACATCATGGACGTGGATTTGGGGGTGATGGATCAGACAGCCCGCGATAAGATTTTGGGTGACTATGACCAGATTGTCCACCTTGGGGATGTCATATGTCTACGAGCGCGGGAAATTTTGAAGAGCCGGGTGCCTGATGCGGCCAAGCCGCAGACCCCCGTTGTTGCAGGCCCTGGACTATTGAGTAGGCTGCCCACCCTGGAGCTGCCACATTTTGACGGTCGCTTGGACCACTGGCTGTGCTTCCTAAATCTCTTTGAGAGTCTTGTCGATGCACGCTCGGACCTCGGACCTGCCCAGAAGCTGGCCTATTTATTGTCTGTCCTGGAGGGCGAAACCAGAGCCTTGGTGCAGCACTTGCCGGTGACGGATTCCTCTTACCCGGCCGCTCTGGAGCTTCTCTCCCGACGGTATCAGACCAAGCGCTGCTTGGCTGATGTGCACATCGACCAGATTTTGGGACTGCCGGCCATTGCCACCACGTCGACGTTGCGCACTGACTTGCTCAACCCGTTGGTCTCAGCGACCAACGCTTTGAGACGCCTGGAGTTACCGGTAGAACATTGGTCCTACTTGTTGGTGCACATAGTGCTGCAGTTGCTCCCCGCGGAGCTGAGGTCACGTTTTGAGCAGAAGTATGGTGGGGATAGTGCCACCCATCTTCCCCCCTTTGACGACCTCCTCAAATTTTTGGAAGACGAGTGTCGGTTTTCGGATAACACTCGTGGCGCCACGGGGTCACCCCCACCACCTTCTCAGCCTAGAGACCAGGGACGGACTAGGGCTCGGGGCCCTGTTGATGTTCCCCCCGCCCCCCGTTTTGCTGGCGCCCGAAGTCCTCGGGCTAGGGGGCCTGTTGATGATCGCCCCGCCCCCCGTTCTGCTGGCGCCCGGAGTCCTCGGGCTAGGGGGCCTGTTGATGTTCGCCCCGCCCCCCGTTTTGCTGGCGCCCGGAGTCCTCATCATTGTGACTTTTGTAAGGCAACGGGGCATGTCATGGCGCGTTGCCCGGACTTTTTGAATTTGCACGTAAGTGCCCACCGCCGCATTGTCAACGCACGCCGTTTGTGCTTCTCGTGTTTGGGGGCCCACTTTCATCGGGACTGCCCCGACCCCCGCCCGTGTAGAATTTGTGAAGGGTCCCACTTGGAGATTTTGTGCGCCAACGCGAACCGCTCCAGCAGACCAGCTTCTGAGGGGGGTTCGCGCAGGGGGGGGGTACCCTGGAGACGAGCACCGGGCTGAGACCCGCAATTCTGTACGCCGCTCTCCACCCCCCGCGCAAGTTGTACGGGAGACCCGCAAGCGCCATTTGGTCTCCCCTCGTCAGGGAGAACGCGCATTGGCTGCTAGGCAGCAGTGGCTGGGTCGGCGCCGCTGCCTTTCCCCTCCGTTGGCGGAACGTCCCCGGTTGGAGTCGCGCCCTCCGCCATTCGGGCATTCGGTGGGATATGCCCCTCCAGTGATGGCGAGCGGCTCGGGACACCGCGCGGTCGAATGTTTTGATTGTTGCCCTCGTCGTGAACGAGGGCAGCCTGGATGCGGCGATCGGTCGCCGCCCAGAGATCGCTAAGAGATTGACGCCTGCCCCGCTAAAGGACCCCCCCGATCAAGACGGTTTTGTTGCCAACGGCCTCGGTCAAGGTCTGGGGATCCTCGGGTGACTCGATTGTGGTCTGTGCCATTTTGGACACGGGAGCCCAGGGTTGCCTTGTGTCGTCTTGGTTAGCGGGACAGGTTGGCCTGAAGGTGAACGACCTTTCAGGCAAGATTTGGGAATTGGCGAAACGGCTGTCACCACTGTTGAGGGAAGGACCTGGTTTGAAATCACCCTTGTGAGTTGTCCTTACCCTAAAATTGGTGCTCCTGCCCTTGTTATAACTGAACTTGGTTGGGACGAGCCACTTCGGGAAACCCTGTTGGAGGACGGTTGAGGCTCTCTAGCCTTCCTTATGGGGCCCGTCACCCCCTTTTGTTGCCCAAGGAGGGCCACTTGGTTCAATTGTTGGTGACTGATCGTCACACTAAGAACTCGCATGCCGGTTGCAATGCGCTGTTGGCCATTCTGCAGCGAGAATTTAGGATTTTGTCGGCTGATCGCGTCAATGAGGCGAGGCCCTTTACTGGCGTCGTAACGGACTTTGTTGGTCCCCCTTTGTTGAAGACGTCCACCCTTCGTAATAGTAAGATTGTTAAGGCTTATTTGTGTGTTTGTCTGCCTGTCAACCAAGGCAGTACATTTGGAGCTGGTAACCTCCCTCTCGACAGAGGCCTTTGAGGCGACTTTGGAAAGATTTGTGTCTCGCCGTGGGGTACCTTCCTTGATTAGGTCTGATTGCGGTACGAATTACAAGGGTACAAGTAACTATTTGAAGGAGGTATACGCCTCCCTTAATGAGAACCAGGTTGACATTGGTAATAGTTTGGCCCGCCGAGGGGTCACTTGGTTGTTTGACCCGCCAGCCTGCCCCCCATTGGGGGGGTATTTTTGGGGCCGCGGTGAAAGCGGCAAAGGGACGCTGGCGGAGATTGTTGGGAGACACCGTTCCTACCTTTGAGGAACTAGCTACGGTATTTGGCCGCATTGAAGCTGTGCTAAATTTGCAACCTTGTCAAGACTTCCAATTGATTAGCGGACGGGTAGGCCCGTCCGGGGGGGGGTAGATGTTTAGTACCGATCGTTTCCGAACGTACCCTTTTGACATAAAGAAATTTGATCTTGACATTACTCACTTTGACAGATTCTCTTTGTTCCCGGTTGAAAAAATGTCCACGTTGGACCTGTTGATTTAATTGTAATTGGTAAAATATCGTTTGGAATCGCCGTTTGCAACCGATAATTGGGTCGCGGTTAACTATTGTTTGAAGTTGTAATCCCGGATTGACGAAAACCCTGGGATATTTTTGGACTTATCGCCGGTTTGTTGCCACCGCATGGCACGCGCATTTGTTGGAAATAAGTTGTGCTGTGATGCTGATCTGGACCGCGCCATCTGGAGACTGGCGCCTTGTGAACATTCTAGAACACGTGACTTACATCACACTTTTCAATTACTCACCTCATATTTACATACATACCACACTTGGGCGTGGCCTAGGAAGGTCGAACTTGGCGTCTGCAACTCAGGTAAGTGGTACCGATAAGTTATTTGAATATATTGCTTTGTCGGCCGGAGAGCCTATAGTTTTGTTTTGAAGAGCAACGTTAAGCTCCACGAACCGTGGACAAGTTCGGACACACCAGTATCGTTGCACTGGCTTTATTGTAATCCTGAACAGATACATACTCCCTAATCAGATTTTAACATTACCTTGGGGTCATTATAACATTGTATTCTAGCTTATAGATTTATATTAATATGTTATTTTGCATATTGTTATACTTAAATCTGTTATTTTTTAGCATTAAGTATTACTATATTTTTAATAAACGGATATGTAATGACATTGAACTTTGTTTGATTTATCGATCCCTATATATATATACGCATGTTATTTACATTTATCTCTCATTTCACAATGAAGTTCATCAAGCAACCACAGACTTTAGAAGTTCAGAATATAAAATTAGAAAATCAATCACGTAAAGTGAAACATAGTGCACTCTTACCCAATACTGTTCGATGTATAATATGCGGCCCATCTAACTGTGGAAAAACTAACATAATGCTTAATTTAATATTACATGAAAATGGTCTCAAGTTTAAGCATATATACTTATACTCGAAAACGGCTTTCCAGCCAAAATATTGTTTTTTAAAACAAGTTATGAGCTACATACCAGGTGCTAACTTTATAGTCTTCAATGATAATAAAGAAGTCATACACCCAAATGATGCTTTAGCTAATGCGGTAATGATTTTTGACGACGTAGCATGTGAAACTCAAATCAACATTCGTAATTACTTTGCAATGGGCAGACATAAACAGATAGATTGTTTTTACTTATCACAAACCTATTCTAAAATACCTAAACAACTTATACGAGATAATGTCAATCTTTTAATTATCTTCAAACAAGACGAGATAAACTTAAAACATATATATAATGAGCACGTAAATACAGATATCAAATGGTTTGAATTTAAAAAAACTTTGCTCCGATATTTGGAAAGACCGCTTTGACTTTTTATTAATTAATAAAGATTGTCCCCTAAATGAAGGTAGATACAGAAAACGTTTTGACGTATTTATATACTTTTAAAAAGTACATAATATCACCTCATTACAGAAAATATGTCAATCGAAATCTGTAAATAACGGATGGGTCATAATTAAAACACTAAACAGCGTTATGCAGGTCAATATTAAAGAACAATTGATAAAGTCAGTCGATAGTATAAAAATAAAATTAAAACGATACAAAATGAAGAAGATACAGCTCATTTAAAATTTCAAAAGGCCTTCAAACCAATAACAGATCCACTAGAAACATTAATTAAAGCAAATGATAAAAATAAACCAATATCGGACATTTCAAGAAATGAGAGTAACACGTTTAGAAGATTTAGCTCATAAACAGATTATGCTCCAGATTATGAAAGTTTTAAAGAATGTATAAAAACAGGTTCAAATGAAGATTCTGAATGTTATAAAGACCCCCCCCCCACGCAGATCCCGAAGAAAGGAAATAACGCAACCCAGGCAGAGGTCTCGCAGCCCCCCCCCCCCCGCCCAAAACAAGGCGCAGGCCAAACAGAACCAAATCACGGCGACAAGAGGCGCCGGCAGACAAACACAAAAACAAAACCCAAAGGAACAGAAGACAAACACCGAGGCGGCCGGCGCCTCTGTGAATGTCAATAAAGAATTTATGACCTGCGCCATTAAAATCCTGATGGACCTAATACAGGCCATCGGGCGGGGGCAGGACCCACAACAGTCATTTTAGATGGCCTAGCCACTCTACTAACACTCACCCATGGCTAGGCCACTGCGGGTGTTAAACTGGAACGCCCGCGGCCTGCGAGACAAGGTCGCTCCCCTCCGCCATCTCCTGAGGGACCAAGACATCGACGTGGCGCTAATAAACGAGACGCACCTGGGACCAGAAGATAGGGTCAAGTTCCCAGGGTACCTCGTTTATCGCCAAGACGAGCGGTCGGCTTTCAACATTAGATATCGTGGTCTGGCAGTGCTGGTGAGGCGAAGAGTTGTCCATCAAGAGCTGCCCCCCTCTACGACTTCACTGTACACGCTGGGTGTGCAGATCCACGTGGCCGGCGAGGATCTCCAAATCTACGCTGCCTACAAGCCACCCGCAACCCAGATAGATCTAGCTGAGTTGCGGGCCCTGCTCTTCGCTCAACATCCAGACATTCTCGCCGGGGACTTCAACTCCAAGCACTCAGCGTGGAACTCATATAACACAAACTCCCAGGGGAGACAACTCTTCGCGGACGCGGAAGCCTCTGACTACACAGTGTCCGGCCCAGAGACGCCTACCCGGTACCCGGACGACCCTCATCACATGCTGGACGTGCTGGACATTGTGATCCACCAGGGGCTTAGCTGCCAGATCACTCAACACGTGATCGACGACGAGCTGCAGTCTGACCACCAGCCTGTACTCGTCGTCACATCTGAAATGCCGACCCGTCTGAAGCCGCCAGCGCCACGTCGATTACTGGACTGGACAAGATTTGCAGAGAAGGTTGAGGCATCGACGCCGACTCGGCCCATCACTACCGCTGCGGAAGTCGATCAGTTCGCAGCCAACGTCACTGCTTGCGTACAACAAGCGATAGAAGAGGCGGTCATACCACCACCGACGCAGGGGAGAGGGCTATTGCCGCCCCTGCCGTCGCACGTCCGGGATATGATCGCCGAGAAGAGACGCCTACGCAAGTAGTGGCAACAGACAAGATGCCCCGTCATGAGAACGCAGCTAAATCGACTCGCGGAGAGGGTAAAGGCCGAGCTCAAGGCGTCGGCCACCGCGAGCTGGGAGGAACGTATTGACGCCGCGGCTGACAGCTGGCCGTCAATACACAGACTATGCCGCTCACTCACGAATACCCCAGCCCCGGTGCGCCCACTACGAGGCACCGACGGGGCTCTTAAGTACATTGCGGAGGATCGCGCGGAGGTCTTCGCCGAGCACCTGGAGCGTCAGTTCCGCCCGAATCCAACCGACGAGCACGCACATGTCGCGGCAGTCGAGCAACACCTTGGAGCCTACTTCGCGATGCCGATAGCTCCCGAAGAAGACCCAGTATTTTTCTCGCCGGGCGCAGTCAGACGCGCCATCCTGAAGACCAAGCTAAAAAAGGCTCCCGGGGCCGACGGCATCACCAACGCCGTGCTGCGCCACCTGCCCCACCGTATGGTAGTGGCGCTGGCGCACCTGTTCACGGCGGTGCTGCGCACGGGGGCCTTCCCTGCCATCTGGAAGGAGGGGCGCGTCATCATGCTGCCCAAGGCGCGGAAAAACGTACTGAAGCCGGAGAGCTATCGGCCCATCACTCTGCTGTCCACCATCTCCAAAGTGTTCGAATCACTCCTGCTGCGGCACCTCACGCCGAACATCACCCCAAGACCCGAACAGTTCGGATTCAGGGCGGACCACAGCACAACGCTCCAGCTGTCGAGGGTACTCTAACAGCTGTCCACAACAATGAACAAGAAAGAGTACGCGGTAGCAGTACTCCTCGACATGGAGAAGGCCTTCGACCGCGTATGGCACGACGGTCTAGTGTATAAGCTAGCCACCTCCGCCACGCCCCGTCGCGTAGTAAAGGTGGTCCAATCTTTTCTGTCCAACAGGAGCTTCAGGGTGGTGGTCGACGGAGCACAATTCGCACCCCGCCCCATCCAGGTGGGCGTACCACAAGGCAGCAGCGTGTCGCCTGCGTGTTACTCACGTTTCACGGACGACATCCCCACCACGGCGGACGCGACGCTCGCGCTGTACGCCGACGACGCCGCGTACATCACCACCTCGATGAACGCGAAGTACGCGGTGAAGAAGATGCAGCGCGCGCTAAACATGCTCCCCGAGTGGCTCGCCAAGTGGCGGCTCTCCGTAAACGTGAGTAAAACGCAGGCTATTATCACAGGATCAACCCCTCTGCCACCACCCTTGGAGCTCATGGGAGCCGAGATCGCGTGGGCGCCGCAGGTCAAATACCTCGGCGTCACCATCGACCGTCGGCTCTCGATGCGGCCGCACGCCAAGCAAGTCGCGGCGCAGACAAAGGTAGCCCGCTCACTGCTCTGTCCAGTGCTCTCGTCCCGCCTCCCGGTACGTGTCAAGCTGGGCGTGTACAAATCGTACATACGCCCCCTGCTGACATACGCCGCCCCCGCCTGGTTCGTCCTCACTAGCGAGACGACCCGCAGGCCGCTCCGCGCGCACCATAACGCAGCGCTGCGGACAGCAGTAGGTGCCCCTCGCTATGTGAGGAACGACGTCATCAGGCGGGACCTCGGGATTGAGGGCCTGGATGAGTACGTGCAGCGCCTCGCAAAGGCGGTGTTCGCGCGTGCCGATGCCTCAGCTTGGCCACACGTCAAGCACCTGGCGCCCCTGCACGCGCGCCCGCCAGACGCGAGGCGGCTACCAAGAGATCTGCTCCCGACGGACGTCGCGGCCCTATCTCCCCGGACTTGACTCCTGGGTAAGTCGCCCCACGTTACACGCGACTTACTCAAACAGTTATACTACTCATAACTACACTTCACCCGGTACGTAACGTGTTCTAAGTTAATATAGGCACGTTACGTACTATAAACATACATTCATGACTCTACATGCGATATATATAACTAGCACCGGATAGCGGCGCATGCTATTCGGTGCAGACGCACTGAGCGGCGACACACAGTACAATGCCGCTCACACATACATACTCGGCTCTGCGGTTCGAAACGTAACCGGCTAGATCTGGAAGCGGGACGGACGGGAGCCCCGCATTCACTATAGGTGCGTCTGAGTCAGCACTCCTGTCGTTGGTCGGCTTCCGCTGGGCTTCCCCCTTAGGGGGGTTTCACCTGGCGGGGCTAGACCGCCGGGGTGTCGTGAAGAAACGACGCCGAAAATCGGCGTCGCGGCGCGCCTATAGTTACACAATAGCAATTAAGAGGGTGTGCGTTTGCCGTTCACTTTTGAACAGGCGCTTGAAACGCACACCCGAACATCTATGCCGGAACTAGGCGACCCGAAGACGGTCCCGTATTTACGGGACAAGGCAAAGCTCCTGTGGGAGTGGGGCAAAGCCCTGTGACCGCTCGCCGCGCCCCTTGCGGGGCGCAGCGACCGCCCAGAAGCGAAGCGAGTCGTCGTAGTATCCAACCAACCGGCTAAGTTTCGTCGTTCGAGTCGTTCATGTAAATAGTTAACGTGTATAAGTACTGAAGCAATGTTGTGAAAGTGTAAAGAACATTTAGGAATTAAGACTCTATAGTGAACATTAAACGTGTATAGACTAGTATAGACAGTATAAATAGACTTAAGTGAAATTGTGAAGATATCGAATAAATCAGTGTTTGAAGATTGAGAGTTTTATTTGAGAGCTATCGATGTATGTCGAATGAATACATACATACAGTCCACGCCCATACAGTGGCTATGGACGACCGAGCTTGGGGACAAGTTACTCTTCCCATTCGTGGGTGGTCTCGGCGTCCGCAAAATTACTAGTATCAGTCTACCGGCTTTTGTATCCTCGGTATACGACACTGAGAAATTAATCAGGAATATCCTAGCTCCATCACTGGTTGATTTCAATGTGCCGTACTTCACCGAGGCTATAGATACCTGGACACTCGCTTGCCCGAACCTAAATCCACCCGACAATCCATCATCTCAGGCGGTGGGATGAGCCGCTCTGTATAGCAGTTCAGAGTGACCTTATTGCCACATCTGCTTCGGCTGCAGAGCGTGCGCGCCTGCTGGCTGTGGGTGAATGGGAGTCGGGTCTCTGGCTCCATGCACTACCGTCATCGAACATAGGCACCTTGTTCGATGATACTACTTTCCGCCTCGCTGCTCCCCTTCGATTAGGTGCTCCCTGCTGTTCTGCTCATCGCTGCCACTGTGGCGAAGTTGTTAACAGCCTCGGTCACCACGGCCTTTCATGCGGCCGCAGCGCGGGTCACATAGCACGGCACGCGAATATTAACGACATTATCCGACGAGCTCTTGTCACTGTCGGCGTTCCAGCTGTTTTAGAACCCAATGGCCAAGCACGCGACGATGGCAAAAGACCGGACGGTATGTCTTTATTTCCTTGGAAGATGGGTAGGCCTTTAGTGTGGGACGCAACTTGTGTCGATACTCTTGCGCCATCCCATCTTCCTAGCTCATCTTGTTGTGCTGGTGCTGCCGCTGCGGCTGCTGAGAACCTCAAGCGGCGGAAATATAATAACCTTGTTGGTAGTTATATTTTCGAGCCGTTTGGGGTTGAAACCTTGGGGTCGTGGGGTCCGAGTGCTCACAAATTATTTAAAGATCTGTCCAGACGCCTAGTTGACACTTCGCGTGACCCAAGGGCTGGCTTTTACCTTGGACAGAGGTTAAGCATTGCTATAAAACGTGGCAATGCCGCCAGTATTTTGGGCACATTACCAGTGGACAGCGATGCGCACGAATTTCTGGATGCTATATTTTAGTTTATTTTTTGGGTGTATATGTAGTTAAGGGTTTTTATTTAAATTAAAATTTTATTTTATTATAGAAGCCATTAAAAAGGACGTCCGTTTCATACATCGTTTTTTTGTATACGAGTTTCGCCAGACTGGTGTACACTATGGACTTTTAATTCGATGCAGTAGACTGACAGTTTCTTAGTTTTCAGATAATGACGACTTCGAAATTGTGATGTAACTAAATTATTCTTTTCAGGAATAAAATCAAATAAAGATGTAAACACTTTTTTTAATACTATTGTTTCAAAATAACAAAAAGTAAAATGTGATTGTAAAGGGGCGTGAAAATAAAACGAATAGTTCATGATAATATTTTTATGTTTTGCAATAGGCAATAAAAGCACGGCATTGTTTTGATCATTTCCAATTAAGGATCCTGTACCTGTACCTATTCCAACGGGATTTAGGTGTAGTATCTTTTTAATAGCTTAGCCGGCGCCACTGGTAGCGTAAACAATCGCTCCGCAATAAAAAATAAACGTGCTTGTGTGTTGGATATTAAATGTGATTAAAATTTAGAACATCTAGATTTGTAGCTAAAACCAGTGTCAAAACAACAATTTACAAAATCTTAACGTTTAACTGTTTTGTTTTGAATTTTGGCGTCCGAATCCAAAAGTCTGTTCTTAACAAGGATCTTCTACCTACTAACCGATACAAAGTGTACAACATTTTAAGAAGCGCCATCTAGTGTCAAACAGCATAACTACTCTCAGAATTAATATTTTAATTAACTTTGACTAATAATTTGCATGTGTGTGTTGGATATGTGAATAAAATTCTATAACATCCAGATTTCTACCTAAAACCAGTGTCAAAACAACAGTATTGTACAATTAGAACTTTCACCTGTTTGTTTTTCGAAATTTTGAACTTAAACGTCTAAAAACAAAAATCCTGTTCTCCACGAAACGAATTTTGTATAACTATTCTAAAATAGAAAAAAGAAGAATTTTATCAACATTGGCAGATATTGTGCTTTTGTCATTACGAATATTAGATAAGGAGAAAATGCAAGTTTGACTTTGAAACAGTACAGTTCATTCACTGCATTTTGGAATTACGAAATTCTGCGGTACCTTTTGTTTATTCAATATAAAATACACACATATATATATATATATATATGTACGAAAATGGGGTCTGAAGAAAAAAATATAACTATGCGTTGTAAAAAAAATATTGTGAGAACATTATCATTCGAGTCAATTTGTACCAGACGTGACTCCTTAGATTCAATAAACTCTGAGATAAATACAACAGCTCTAAGTATGTTCGACCTATCAACCTGCGCTCAGTTAGATGAGGTCTATAAATTGAGAAAAAAACTAGAAGAGAAACAAATATTTTTAGATAATGCAAAAATTGAAATTGATAAGTTGTCATTAGAAAATATTCAACTTCGCAAAGAAATTCAAGAACTAATAAAATCTAAATCAATACCTAAAGAAATATTTAATGAGGTCTCAGCTACCCCAACTACTTCATTACGTGCTTCTTATCATAATAATACAATAAAGAATACTAATGTGTCAAGATGTGTACGACCTGAAATAAACCGTAGCTGGCTGACTACAAATATGAGCAATCCACTACCAACAGCCGATGAATGGAAAATAACTACACTTGAAAACATGACAAAACAGCCAAACCTTGAAGAAGAAATAGATATGAATCATAATCAATATCAATCAATATCATTTTATTCTCAAGTATAATAGACTCATACAAATTATCAATTACATGTCTCAATCATACCTACATATAACAGTCACAATCAAAATACAATTAAATTAAACAATTATTATAAAAATTCAAATTAAAATATTACAATTTTTAAAATGACTAAAAATACACTATAAATATCCACATGCACATAATTAAACACAATACAAATGACACACAAACAAACACAAATTACACATAATACGCACACTACACAATGAATATATTAATTCGTACCCTACCTGCTCCACGACTTATACACCGGGGCATGTAGGGCCCGTCAATGCCGCAAAAATGGCCCGTCCAACCTGTTGGCAACGACGTTAAGGAGACTATTACCGCTGTCCCGCACTCTACCCGCTATCGAGGTCACCCTATTCCGCATTATTGTAAAGAAACAATTCACGCGTATGTTTGCGAACATTCCCGACGCGCTGCAGAAGCGAGGCAGACGCAACAGTGCCCTCAACGCATTGTTGTACTGAACGCGGAGAGCGCTATACGATTTCTGCGTGTATGACACCCATAGGCTTCCCGTATAAAATGATGTGCAGTAGGCTCGAAACAAGGTGATTTTGACTTCCTCGGAGCAACGAGCAAACCTACGGGCTATCATATTCGCCCGCACCGACAGCGCCCTCCTTTCTCGCTCAATGTCAGCGTCGTCCTTCAAATCGGACGTCACAATATGGCCCAGGTATTTAAAGGTTGGTACCCGCTCCAATGGCACGCCGCACAACTTGACCGGTGGTACCTCCGTCGGACATTTGGTTCCTGCTCTGAAGACCATAAGCTTGCTCTTTCTAACATTATATTTAAGTCCATGCAAGTGGGCGTATGTTTCGCAAATGCTTATGAGCTCCCTGAGTCCACCTATGGACGCGCTCAGCAGAACCATGTCATCAGCGTAGCTGATATTGTTAAAACAAACATCATCAACGTGGCATCCTACATGGCGACTGCTGAGCCCGGCAATAAGCTCATTGATGTACAGATTGAAGAGCGTTGGTGAACTCAACCCCCCCTGCCTCACCCCGCACTCCAACCTGTACGAGTCCGACAGCGTTCCCGACCATCTAACATTTTTGACCTGATTTCCATACCAGTGCCGAAAAATGCTGATAATTTCTGGCGCCACATTAGCGTCGTACAGCTTTTTCCACAGCACCCGGTAGGAAACCAGGTCAAAAGCTCGGGATAAATCGAGGAAGCACGCATATACCGCCGTGTTACTCTCAGTGTAGTATCTGACAGCATGCTTAAAATTCAAAATAGCACTATCAGTAGACAGCTTGGGTCTAAAACCAAACTGGTTATCGTGCAGAGTTATGGCCTTATTTAAGTGAGAATTAAGCATGCTGTCAAATACCTTCACAATGACTGTAGCTAATGAAATAGGCCTGTAGTTATTTTTATCACTTATGTCACCTGTTTTGTTTTTGACTATTGGCACTACGACCGTTCTCATTGACTCGTCAGGCAAGAACGAGTGTCTAAGACAAAACGTAAACAACATGGCCAAGACACGAGGACGAAATGAGGACACGCATGTTGAAGGTGCTCGATACTGAACCCGTCATGTCCTGGGGACTTTCCTCTCGTCATGCTTTTAATAACATTTGCTAGTTCTGCAGCTGTGACCTTTACACTTGGCTCCAAGAGTGTACACTGCGGTTCAGCATCGATCACCTTCGTGGGGGGAATATTGGTGGGCTTCACACTAAATTGGCTCTTAAAAACCTCAGCAATACCCTTATCAGTACACACGCCATCGACACTCACCGGCAGACTAGTTTTATGATTATGCTTCCGTGTCCTGTTCCAGAAACCTCTAAAATCTTTTTTATTGTAAGAATCACTCCATCTACATATTTGGCGCTCAACAATGTGTTGGACTAGCAGCTAAGTTAATTCATTCTAGAAGTAATAACAGGTATGAAAAATATAGAATTAACTCCACTACTAAACCACAAGCCTTAACAAATGACATCCTTAGTAACTGCGATCGAATAAATATAACAAGCAATGATAAATTAATTATCAGTGTTGGTGAAAACGATGACAACCTAATCAAACTATTACACAATTTATCGTATTTTGTCAAAAAGTTTGAGAAGACTGAAATGATTATTCTTGGTGTAAATAAGAGTACTCATTTGAAAGAGAAAACATTAAATGAAACTTTGAAGAACTTTTGTAATAATATTGTTAACTGTACTTTCTTAAATTGTTATAAATTATCTGTATATTCATTATGTAAAAAAATTAATTTAACTATTAGACTATAACTCTAAAACATTATAAACTATAACATTAGATTATAATAAAAAATTCTTAAATTTCACTCCAAAAATAAATAAACCAAATGTCAAAACCCCGATTTCATCACGAAAAAATACTTTTACTTATAAAAATAAATTATCTAGCCATGAAAATATAATAAATAGTAAGATTAATGACAAAACAGAAACCAAATGTCACAAAACAAACCTCATAAAAGGAACCATACCATATTATTTTGATCTAATACTAAAGAAAAAACAACAGCTCAATACAAAAAAAATATTTCAACAAGATAACACGTTTTTTCGGATGTAAGAATTCACATCCATTCAAACTTTTTCATCAGAATATAGCTGGTTTACTAAATAAACAAGAAAACGTAGAATTATGTATAGACGAGTTTCATAAAAATAAGAATTATATTGATGTAATTTGCTTCTCAGAAACATTCATAAAAAGAGGTAACGAAAATAATGTTCATTTAAAAGATTTTAAACTAATTACATCATACTCTAGAGCTAAAGAAAAAAGGGGTGGAGTGTGTATATTTTCCCGAAACTCATTAGATTATAAAGAATTAGCTATTTGTAACACCATGTCAACTGAAAAAGTATTTGAATGTTGTGGTGTACAACTTATTTCTCCAAGCTGTATTATTATATGCCTATATAGAACCCCAGATAGTATTATCCATATATTTTTAGATAAACTTGAATTATTACTGCATAAAGTATGTAACAAACAAAACATGAACATTATTTTAACAGGCGATCTAAATATAGATACTTTAAAAAATAATAAAACTACACTATGCCTAAAAAACATATTAGCAAACTTTGGTCTCCGCCTACACATAAATCTTCTAACTAGACAAAAGACCTGCATTGATCACTTTATAAGCAACATTAAAGATGCAATAGGTAAAGTCCACGAATTATTTCTCTCTGACCACAATACAGGCCAATCTTTAAATTTTCCCATTAGCACTAAACCGATTAGACAAAAAACCTGGTATATTTACAAAAGAGACTATAATACGGACAACATAGATAAATTTGTAAACTGCTTATCCGCGCTAAGTTGGTCAGAAGTATATGAACAGGAAAACTTAAATACTGCTTTTAATGTTTTTCATGAAACATTGTGCCTATTTTACGACCTTTGCTTTCCGATTAACAAAGTTAGAATAAACTCGAAATGCACGTCACCAAAGTGGATTACAACAGGAATAAGAAAATCAAGTAAGCAAAAAAGGAAACTAAGGTATCGCCATTACATTTCTAAGTCTAAAGATGATGCCTCAAACTATACAAAATACAGTACAATTTTCAAAAAATGTGTTTACCGATCTAAATACCTTATTAACTATAAAATCATGACAAGAACAAAAAATAAGGGCAAAGCTGCATGGGATATAATTAAAAATAAAACTGATCACGTCAGTTCAAAAACGAATATTGATAATATAAAAATAGGCAATAATCTTATAAATAAGCCTACAAACATTGCTGAATCATTCAATGATTTTTTCATAATTATTGCAAAAGAATTTCATAACAAGATTAATATTTCTTCAGATAGAAGACAAACAATTAATCTACCAAATATATCCCAAACTATGTTTTTACATCCGTGTAACGAGAATGAAATAAAAAATATTATCATGTCTCTTAACGACACCAAATCAGTTGGGTTTGACGGTTTAGCTACGCATATTCTGAAAGCCTGTGCAACCATAATATCCCCAATTATTGGACATTTGGTTAGTCTCTCGTTTTGGGAAGGTATATTTCCAGAGAAGCTAAAACAATCAATAGTAAAACCATTGTTTAAAAAAGGCAATACCAACGACTTATCTAATTATCGTCCTATAACCTTAATATCTAATTTATCAAAAGTCTTTGAGAAAGTAATGCATCGTAGATTGGTTAACTTTTTAGAAAAATATCAAATTATCAAAGAGGAACAAAATGGCTTTCAAAGAGGGAAATCAACTACGTTGGCAGCATTTACACTGATAAAAAGTGTTATTGAAAATTTAGATAAACGCACTCCAGTATCAGTCATCTTTTTTGATATGAGTAAAGCTTTTGACTATGTCAACCACGATTTACTCATACAAAAATGCAATAGCTATGGGATCAGGGGAATTGTAATAGATTGGATAAAAAGCTATCTATCTAACCGCCAGCAAAAAGTAATTACTTACTCAGATATGGACTCATACTCTGGGGGAACTCCACAAATATAAATGATGCATTTTTGGTGCAAAAAAAATGCCTGAGAGCAATCTGTGGTATAAGCCCAGAAACATCCTGTAGACCTCTATTTAAAAAATTAAAAATATTGACCTTAACAAGTCTTTTTATAATGCAAGCTGGTATTTTTGTAAAAGAGCATTCCAAATTATTCAAATCATGTGACTTAAATTCAAAATATGCCCGCAGAGACCCCACAAGATTACGAATGCCTCCCCATAAAAGCACATTATGCCATAAAAATAGCCTTATTACATCCATAAAAATTTTCAATAATATGCCAAAACAAATTCGAGAGGTCCATTTAAAATACTTCAAAACCGAACTAAAAAAATGGCTAATAGATAATTGTTTTTATAGTGTAAAGGAATTTTTTGTTAAGAAGGTAACAGATAAATATCGATACTGATTTTTTTAAAGTTATTACTGATTACCTAATTATAAATTTACCATTCATAAAAAATACAAAAATAATTGATTATAGAATTTATATTAAGTAAGCAGGTGTATAATAATATATAAAATGAACAAATTATTGTTTAAATATTTGTATGCCAATAAATGGCGAAACATGAATGATCTATGTAATTATATTAAGACTTATAATGTACCATGCCATACCATTATGCAAATAAATGTGTCGCTTAACTTCAAACTCGGATAAATCCAATTCTGAACATTTTTAAGATTTTGGTATCAAAAAAAAGGAAAAAAAAAAATATTTTTAAACAATTATATCAGTTGAGTATAAATCCGCATGGTTCATGAGATATAAACCGTTAAAATCATAATATTTTATCTAAATCAGATAGATCCATGAGACAGTCTTTTTCAAATGTAGTTAAGTCCATGAAAGCCAATCAGCCAATTGCATTTGTTCAAAATGGCCGTCAGTCGACGTAAACATTGCGATAGTAGCACGGTACCCTCCTGCATTATTATTGTTTCTTTTTGTTATTTAGCCAATTCCCATGAATAATTCTATTTAAATTGTGTCACCAAGCAAAGCCCGCAAACGGCCTAATATAAAATTTCGCCGTAAGAAAGAGGAAAGAGCTAAAATTCGGTAGTTTTGAAATACCTATACCTAAGCGTCGTTTGGAATCCCGGGCTGGTACTAGTGTTGTGCTAACTATTATCGATTATTATTATTTTGTTGTTGTAGGTACTATTACATAATAATTTGAACATAATAAGTATGTAAGGATATAATATTCAGTAGGTACATATTAGAACTGTCCGGTCAAATTTGTGTAGGTATACAGGATCGAAATCTGATCAAATTCAGGTTCATGAAGCAAAACAAATTGTAGTTCGTAAATTACGCACGCACACGCACGCACTCAAACGCACTTTGACCAAGACTGGGCATCGTTGGTGGAATTAAAACATTATAAAAAAGTGCTTAACAGTGAAAATGTGATAGGGCGACCAATGCACAAAAAAGAAATTGAAGAAACTGACTCAGAAGAAATATAGAATTTTGTTTAAAATAATTGAAATCGGTTACCTCTTATTTTTGTAAAATAAAACTACATTTCCTTATTTTGTTTGTATTATTCAGTTAGCTAACAAAATTTAACTATCGACGATGGTATACCATGATTTCGCCACTACCACATCCCTAGTTCTGATCGTATATTTTCAAATCCAGATAAATCCAGATCTATTAAATCAAAATTCTATAAATCCACACTGAGTTTTTTCAAAGATAGATAAATTGCGTTCCATTATATCAAATGAAGGTAAATCCAATCTAAATATTGCATTTTTTAAAGAAGGAATGGGTTAAATACTGAATTTACTAAACAGGATCGTTTTATTCAATATCTGTTACCATAATAACAAAATACTGCATTTTAATTCATGAAATTAAGACTATTATCACTTTTTTGTAAATATCTTCTAAGAGGCTAGAGTGGATTTATCCGAGTTTGAAGTTAAGCGACACAAATATTCTTATTCTTAAGAGTAACCTCGCGCAATTTATAAACATAGTCATCACATGAAACAATTTCCAAAAGAGTAGCTTTTATCATGTCTAGTTAGATGTGAATATTTTTATTTAAAATAGATTTATTTACAATAAAATCTAGTTACTACTTCAACATAAAAGATTATATGTATTATATGTCTCACGATTAAAAATCCCTCATTCATTACTCGATTGATTGAATCCATCACTATTAGGTTAAATAGGGTATCATTATTTTAGTAACTGACACTAGCTTATGTCAGCTTACTGAATCGAATTAAAAGTCAAGCTATATGTATCGAATTCATTAAATGAAAGATAACAATTTCGTTACCATGGAATGTGTTTTTACGCGAATGTTGACCTAATAAACAAACATAATAAAATAAAAATTGTATTTGAATGTCATGATTTAAATTTGTTGATGGTATATAAGCTAAATAAAGATACAGCGATATAAAAACATCAACTACGAATAGGATCTTGGCGCCATATTGTGACGTCATAGCTGTCAAATAGAATTAGTTGAGTCGGATCAGAAAGTAAAACAAGAATTTATTAAAATATTTATTTTCTTCATTTCCGTGGTCAAAGGCGGGCCTATCATCAATAAAATAAAAAAATCGTTTATAATTTTGCCGTGGCTTCCAGGCAATTGCGCCATGCGTCCACTTTACCATCAAGTGAATTGGTGCCAATAATAAGAGAGATCAAAGTATGACTTAAAAAAAATATAATTTAATTAAATAATTAAATATTATATTTAAATTTGTTGTAAGACTCGGTTAAACAAAATGAAATAAACCGTTATTAATTTACAGATAAGCTTTCTTTGCAAACCGTACTTTTCAAGTAACATTTGACAGGTTCAGGTCATTCACGTTCCTATTCTTATTTGAATTAAATATTGATCGCATATAGTACGTACCGTTTCTGTCTTTTTGATACCATTGATGTTCAGAATATCGTTGTCTCGAATGCAAAGTTGTACAAGATAATTTTCCTTTCTTTTCTTCGCAGTTCATCGTCTCCACTGTAAATAAAAGTAGAAATGTCTGTTAATTATTTTCAAGGTAATGGCGAAACCTTTTATATATTGAAACCGTGCATAGGAAAAGCTTTTTCCGGGGGAAAAATCATTAAAAGTAAACCACAGTCTCGAAACGACAAGACATGATATGTGCCATTCGACCACCGTATTACAGTATTATCATATATCTGTACAATAAGACAATGCCTTACATTATCTATACTTATAATAAATCTGTAGAGAGGTCAATTCTGTACATGAAATATATTTCCAAAATAACTACCAGGGGGTGATTAAGGATCGATACTCATGCCAAAAATGCAATCAGTTAAATTTTTGTCTGTCTGTCTGTCTGTCTGTCTGTCTGTCTGTCTGTCTGTCTGTCTGTCTGTCTGTATAACCGTTATAGAAACAAAAACTACTCGACGGATTTTAACGAAACTTGGTACAATTATTTTTCATACTCCTGAGCGGGTTATAGTATACTTTTCATCACGCTACAATCAATAGGAGCAGAGCAGTGAAGGGAAATGTTGGGAAAACGGGAGAAGTTCCTCCATTTTTTAAGCTTCCGTCGCGTGTGCAACCTTAATGGTTAAAGCTACACAAATCATTTCATGACGGAAATATTCTCCTTAAAATTATATAAAAAATATCCCACGACAGCATAAATGTCTAACTTTTATGGTTGACTCACAATAACACGTGTAACTCCCGATAGCTTAGCAGTTCGAAGCTTTCTGATTATAATATTTGTCTACTCTTACGTTTATAACACTCTCAGTCACCCCTAATTGAAAAAGTTAACATTATTAACTATTCCATAAAAAAATTGGCCAAGTGCGAGACAGACTCGCCCATGAAGGGTTCCGTAGTAACTATAATATAATATGCAAATTTATTTGACGTAAAAAAAACCTTACAAATTTCTTAAAACTAGCTTATTTACATTTTTTACAACTGCGCCAAATAAATTTGTTTTGAAAAAAAAAACCTTACAAATTTCTTAAAACTGGCTTTTTTACATTTTTTACAACTGCGCCGAATAAATTTGTTTTTCATAGTGTTTGTATGAATTACAAAGTTATATTTGCGGTTTTAGAAAATATGCTGTATCTAAAAAACTGCTGAACTGATTTCGTTCAAACTAATTTTGGTTGAAAGTTTATATTAAGAACTACAGATATATTTTTTTTAGATTTTTCACTCCATTATTATAGAAGTTAGAGGTTGTGTCCGCCACACACACATTTTACCACTTTGGAAGCTTATATCTTTGAAACGATTGACTTTATGGAAAAGTGGTTTTAGAAACCCCGATGTCGTTTTTAAAGAACTGTCTATAGATACCACACATGCATCGATTTCATGAAAAAAAATATTTTCAGGTTTAGTTCCATGTATGGGGAGCCCCCCTTTATTTTAAATATTTTTTATTTTTTTCTCAAAATCGGAAAGCGGTTCATAGAATACATCTACCTATCAAGTTTCACATGTATAGTCCTAATAGTTTCGGAATAAAATTGCTGTGACAGACGGACGGACGGACAGACAGACAGACAGACAGACGGACAGACATGTCGAAACTATAAAGATTCCGTTTTTTGCCATTCGGCTACGAAACCGTAAAAAGAATCATATAAATTGGTATAGAAACACCAAAGTTATACATGAAATACGCTTATAATAATAAGCCATCGCGCGTGAATACTGAATCATGCTATAAGGATTATTTTTGAGAATCGGTCGCCGCGCTCGACGCGTCTCGCGGTCGAAGCGTTCTCTAGGTACTTAAGCCTCATGTGAACGTGATCTAAACAATATTACCAATACATTAACTTACGCTGACGGAGTCGCGGGCACAGCTATATTGTATCACTAGCTTCCGCCCGCGACTTCGTCCCCGTGGAAAAAAAAATCCCCCGATTTTGAAACATTCTTCATTACTGCTCCGCTCCCATTGGTGTTAGCGTGATGATATATAGCCTATAGCCTTCCTCGATAAATGGGCTATCTAACACTGAAAGAATTTTTCAAATCAGAACGGTAGTTCCTGAGATTAGCGCGTTCAAGCAAACAAACAAACAAACAAACAAACAAACAAACAAACAAACTCTTCAGCTTTATAATATTAGTATAGATTACGCTAAGGCCAATAGGAGCGGAGCGCCAATGAAGAATGCTTCAAAATCGGGGTTAAATTTAACGTTAGCCCAAAGTAACTATTCCACGCGGACGAAGTCGCGGGCAAAAGCTAGTATTATATAAAGCTAAATTACCACTCACTCACTCACTGACTGACTGACTGACTCATTGACATAATTGTTCTCCCAGATGGTGGATGAGGAGGTGGGTATATTTTGACAGATTCGTAAACAAGTAACTCTCAAACCTACGGGAAAAGTGCCAAACCTCCCTTTTTCCGCCCCCCCTCGCCCCCCCCCCCCCCTATCGTATCTCGGAAACTACGAGACCCGTATTTTTTTCTTTTTACGGATTCGTATAGAGGAGGCTCGGTTAAGTAAAAACCATATTTCAAAGTCCCCCCCCCGCCCCCCTTCTCCTCCCCTTTAGGCGGATCTCGGAATCTAAGAGACTTGGAACATTTTTTTTTTTCAGATTCATTTAGAGGGGCAATGCTTTAGTCGAAATACTTGCGCAACCCCCCCCCCCCCCCAACTCCCCCCCATCACCCCCCCCCCTTTTTTTTTTTTTTCACAAGCACGCGAGGTGCTTGCACCTCGCGCAACACCCAAATACTAAACCCCCCCATCACCCCCCATTTTTATTTTTTATTTTCTTAATAAAAAGCACGCGAGGTGCTTGCACCTCGCGCAACACGCAAATACTAAACCCCCCCCATCACACCCCCATTTTTTTTCACAAGCACGCGAGGTGCTTGCACCTCGCGCAACACGCAAATACTAATTCTATTATATAAAGCTAGATTACCACTCACTGACTCACTCATTGACATAATTGTTCTCCCAGATGGTGGATGGGGAGGTGGGTATATTTTGACAGATTCGTAAACAAGTAACTCTCAAATCTACGGGAAAAGTGCTAAACCTCCCATTTCCCCCCCCCCTTCTCCCCCCCCCCTTCTCACCCCTCCCTATCGTATCTCGGAAACTACGAGACCCGTATTTTTTTCTTTTTACGGATTCGTATAGAGGAGGCTCGGTTAAGTAAAAACCATATTTCAAAGTCCCCCCCCCCGCCCCCCTTCTCCTCCCCTTTAGGCGGATCTCGGAATCTAAGAGACTTGGAACATTTTTTTTTCAGATTCATTTAGAGGGGCAATGCTTTAGTCAAAATACTTCTGCAACCTCCCCCCATCACCCACCCCCATTTTTTTTTTTGTTTTTTTCACGAGCACTCGAGGTGCTTGCACCTTGCGCAACATGCAAATACTAAACCCACCCATCTCCCCCCATCACCCCCCCCATTTTTTTTTTTCACAAGCACGCGAGGTTCTTGCACCTCGCGCAACACGCAAATACTAAACCCCCCCATCAAACCCCCCCTTTTTTTTTTTTTTTCACAAGCACACGAGGTTCTTGCAACTCGCGCAACACGCAAATACTAGTTATATTATATTATATAAAGCTAAATTACCACTCACTGACTGACTCACTGACTGACTCACTCATTGACATAATTGTTGTCCCAGATGGTGGATGGGGAGGTGGGTATATTTTGACAGATTCGTAAACAAGTAACTCTCAAACCTACGGGAAAAGTGCCAAACCTCCCCTTTTCACCCCCCTTCTCCCCCCTCCCTATCGTATCTCGGAAACTACGAGACCCGTATTTTTTGTTTTTTACGGATTCGTATAGAGGAGGCTCGGTAAAGTAAAAACCATTTTTCAAAGTCCCCCCCCCCTTCTCCCCCCCTTTAGGCGGATCTCGGAATCTAAGAGACTTGGAACATTTTTTTTTTCAGATTCATTTAGAGGGGCAATGCTTTAGTCAAAATACTTCTGCAACCTTCCCCCATCACCCGCCCCCATTGTTTTTTTTTTTGTTTTTTTCACGAGCACGCGATGTGCTTGCACCTTGCGCGACATGCAAATACTAAACCCACCCATCTCCCCCCATCACCCCCCCCATTTTTTTTTTTTCACAAGCACGCGAGGTTCTTGCACCTCGCGCAACACGCAAATACTAAACCCCCCCATCAAACCCCCCCTTTTTTTTTTTTTTTTCACAAGCACACGAGGTGCTTGCAACTCGCGCAACACGCAAATACTAGTTATATTATACTATATAAAGCTAGATTTTATATTATATAAAGCTAAATTACCACTCACTGACTGACTCACTGACTGACTCACTCATTGACATAATTGTTCTCCCAGATGGTGGATGGGGAGGTGGGTATATTTTGACAGATTCGTAAACAAGTAACTCTCAAACCTACGGGAAAAGTGCCAAATTTAGGCGGATCTCGGAATCTAAGAGACTTGGAACATTTTTTTTTCAGATTCATTTAGAGGGGCAATGCTTTAGTCGAAATACTTGTGCAACCCCCCCCATCACCCCCCCCCCTCTTTTTTTTTTCCACAAGCTCGCGAGGTGCTTGCACCTCGCGCAACACGCAAATACCAATTTCTTTTTTCACAAGCACGCGAGGTGCTTGCACCTCGCGCAACACGCAAATTCTAAACCCCCCCATCTCCCCCCATCACCCCCCCCCCTTTTTTTTTTTTTTCACAAACACGCGAGGTGCTTGCACCTCGCGCAACACGCAAATACTAGTTATATTATATAAAGCTAAATTACCACTCACTCACTGACTGACTGACTGACTCATTGACATAATTGTTCTCCCAGATGGTGGATGGGGAGGTGGGTATATTTTGACAGATTCGTAAACAAATAACTCTCAAACCTACGACAAAAGTGCCAAAGCTCCTCTTTTCACCCCCCTTCTCCCCCCTCCCTATCGTAACTCGGAAACTACGAAACCCATATTTTTTTCTTTTTACGGATTCGTACAGAGGAGGCTTGGTAAAGTAAAAACCATTTATCAAAGTCGCCCCCCCCACCCCCCTTCTCACCCCCTTTAGGCGGATCTCGGAAATTAAGAGACTTGGAACATTTTTTTTTTCAGATTCATTTAGAGGGGCAATCCTTTAGTCAAAATACTTCTGTAACCCCCCCCCCCATCTCCCCCCATCACCCCCCCCTTGTTTTTTTTTTTCAAAAGCACGCGAGGTGCTTGCACCTCGCGCAACACGCAAATACTAAACCCCCCGCATCTCCCCCCATTACCCCCCCCCCTTTTTTTTTTTCACAAGCACGCGAGGTGCTTGCAACTCGCGCAACACGCAAATACTAGTTATTATATTATACTATATAAAGCTAAATTACCACTGACTCACTGACTGACTCATTGACATAATTGTTCTCCCAGATGGTGGATGGGGAGGTGGGTATATTTTGACAGATTCGTAAACAAGTAACTCTCAAACCTACGGGAAAAGTGCCAAACCTCCCCTTTTCACCCCCCTTCTCCCCCCTCCCTATCGTATCTCGGAAACTACGAGACCCGTATTTTTTTTTTACGGATTCGTGTAGAGGAGGCTCTGTAAAGTAAAAACCATTTTTCAAAGTCCTCCCCCCTGCCCCCCTTTTCTACCCCTTTAGGCGGAAATCGGAAATTAAGAGACTTGGAACATTTTTTTTTTCAGATTCATTTAGAGGGGCAATGCTTCAGTCCAAAAAATTGTGCAGCCCCCCTCACCACCCCCTCCCCCAATTTTTTTTTTTTCACAAGCACGCGAGGTGCTTGCACCTCGCGCAACACGCAAATACTAAACCCCCCCATCTCCCCCCATCACCCCCCCCAATTTTTTTTTCACAAGCACGTGAGGTGCTTGCACCTCGCGCAACACGCAAATACTAACCCCCCCCATCACCATCCCATTTTTTTTTCACAAGCACGTGAGGTTCTTGCACCTCGCGCAACACGCAAATATTAAACCCCCCCATCTCCCCCATCACCCCCCCCCTTTTTTTTTTCTTTTCACAAGCGCTTAGCGTATTTTTTTTTAAGGATTCGTATACAGGAGGCTCGCTAAAGTAAAAACCATTTTTCAAAGTCGCCCCCCTTGCCCCCTTTCTCACCCCCTTTCGGCGGATCTCGGAAATTAAGAGACTTGGAACATTTTTTTTTCCGATTCATTTAGAGGGGCAATGCTTTAGTCGAAATAATTGTGCAACTCCCCCCCACACCTCCCCCCATCACCCGCCCCATTTTTTTTTTTTTAAGTGAACCTTGAGCTGCTTGCACCTCGCGCAACACGTAAATACTAGTTCTATATATAAAATTGAGAGATACTGGAAAACTCTTAAGGTGCTGATAGACTTGAACATTTACTTGTAACAGAACATCGAGCACTCGCCGTTTTCAAATTTTTCGAACTGAACAACGAACAGAGCTAAGCATAGAGCCAAACATCGCTATTCGCTAATCGCTCGATAGAATGCTCATTACAAGCGCATACTCAAGTTTAGTAGCTCCTTTACCATTCGCAAGAATGCTCATTATAAGCGCATACTCAAGTTTGTTAGCTCCTTTACGAACACTGTCCTGAATATTCTCTATTGCCAGTCCACAGCAAATCTAGTTATTCATTGTCCTCAACACACACACACACACGTATATACAAATCCGACGCACATATCCCTCCTCTCTCACACGACTCAGATACAATACTTTTTTATAAATTTCATTCTTATAAATAACAATAAAATTGCTTTTTATCCGTTCCTTACTTAAGAGTAAGGAATAGGTTTAGGTTTCGCCGAAAGAGTATAGAATATAATAGAATAGAATTTTATATATATCGGCCTTTCATGCGACCGTAGCGCGGGTCGCATAGCACGGCACGCGAATATCGACATTATCCGACGAGCTCTTGTCACTGTCGTCGGCGTTCCGGCTGTATTAGAACCCAATAGCCTAGTACGCGATCACGGCAAAAGACCGGACGATATGTGTTTATTTCCGTGGAAGATGGGTAGGCCTTTAGTGTGGGACGCAACTTGGTCGATACTCTTGCACCATCCCATCTTCCTAGCTCGTCTTGCTGTGCTGGCGCTGCCGCTGCAGCCGCTGAGAACCTCAAGCGGCGGTTATATAATAACCTTGTTGGAGGTTATATTTTCAAACCGTTTGGGGTGGAGACCTTAGGATCGTGGGGTCCGAGTGCTCACAAATTATTTAATGAACTACCCAGGCGCCTAGTTGACACTTCGCGTGACTCAAAGGCTGACTTTTACCTTGGACAGTAGTTACGCATTGCCATACAGCGTGGCAATTCCGCCAGTATTTTGGGCACATTACCAGTGGACAGCGATGCGCACGAATTTCTGGACGCCATATTTTGGTTTATTTTTAGATGTATATTATTATATGTACGTAGTTTAGGGTTTTTATTTAAGTGTATATTCCATTATTGATTAAATAAAAAAAAACTATATTTACAATAAATATAAATAAACTAATATATATATATATCACTAAACCAAAATTTATACTATATTACACGAGTTATGGCGATATCCGGTAACCGGACACTCGGTCAAAATTCCTCCTTCATGAAAGTCAACAGATGTTCGGTCGGCGCTCTCTCAGTTCTATGATCCTAAAAGCTTTCACAATAAGAGCCAGTTTGCAAGTAATTTTATGAAAATATAATTTTAACACATACCTTTACATTGATATCCAAATTCAACAATTATTTCACAAGGATTATCATCATCATTACGTAAACATGTCTTGGTAAATAGATTCTCTGAAAAATACAATATTATAAAAATAAAAAGATAACCAATAGGCCCGTAAAAATAGAGGTATAAAAAACTCACCGTCTTTTTCTTTAACCAGCATGCCATACAGGATTCTTTTGGTGCTACAGGTCTGGTTATCTTTAAATAAAGATATATCAAGTGATACAAAAGTTTTGTTTAGTAATTTCTTTTCAATATTTATTTTTTGTCTGGCGGTATACTGATTTTACTCCAAAATTCTGTAAAGATTAGAAATTTTTTGTTTAGCGACTTATAACAACTTTTTACATAAAACTATTCCGAATTATCTGCTTAGCCTTATCATAACTATGATAGCGTCAGCTTTCAGTCTACCAAATGCACTTTGTCACTACCCAGTAGCTGGGTAATATGTTTGACAAAACTGGTGTCTGATTTTCTGGCTTCTGGTAACCAATAATCCGATCCGAAAGAGGTAGAGACCATGATTGAAGGGATGGTAAAAGATGGTGTAATAGAACCTTCATTCAGTCCATAGTGTTCTCATGTAGTGCTAGTCAAGAAGAAGGACGGCAACATACGTTTTTGCGTCAGTAATCGGAGGTTGAACAATGCAACAAAGAAGGACAGTAATCCACTACCAAGAATTGACAACACGTCAGATACGCTGACAGGAATGAAGTGGTTTACAACCCTAAACCTGAAAAGTGAATATTAGCAAGTGGAAATAGATTCTAAGGGTAAGGAAAAGACAGCATTTTCTATTCTACTGGAAAAGGTCTGTGGCGATTCAAAGAAATATCATTTGGATTATGCAATGCGCTTGCAACTTTTGAAATGCTAATGGAGCTAGTACTCACTGGGCTGATTAGAGACGCCTGTCTTGTATACTTAGATGACATTATTATCGTAAGGCGCTCATTTCAAGACCATCTTAGGAACCTGAAAATTGTGCTAGCAAACATCCGTGTAACCAATATAAAGGTAAGTTCTAAAATGTGCTCATTTTTCAAACGCCAAGTGATTTTTCTGGGCCATATAGTTTCGTAGGAAGTTGAGCAAACTGATCCAGAGAAAATCGCTGTTAAGGATTGGCCAGTACCAAAAGACAAGACACAGGTCAGAGCGTTTTTGGAGTTCTGTGCTCATATTACCACTGGTTTGTAAAGAACTTCGCTGATATTGCTAAGCTATTACACAAGCTGCTCCGAAATTGTTCAACGTCTCCGAAATTGCAGGCAAAATGGGATGGACCATACCGCGTTGTGACTAATATTAATGACGTCACTTATCGGATCCAGGAAGGTCCACGAACTGCGCCAAAGGTTATTCATGTTGATCGACTTGCGCGTTACAGGTCTAACAATACTCGGGTCGAGCATAATGGGACAGTGTTACGCCAGTCGCTTAGCTAAGTATGTCGAGAAACTTCGACCGACTTCTAGAACATTCGAGACACTAACGCCACCTAGCGGCAAGTAACAGTACTACTCAGTACTGCTGCTCGCCGCTTCGTCGAAAAGCTTCTGGAATATTTTTGGCAGTATTAGCAGCGTGTTGATTGTACATATAAACGTTCTAAAACACATACTGTTACGGAAGCACCATTACTCTCGCCATAAGATAGCACCTGCCTTATGCGTAATTATTTACATTCATAATCGATAACTGTTTTCGTATAATTTGTATTAATATTGTGTTATGAATAGGCAAGTACCTAACACAGAGTCACGTGTTTGCCAGACAAGTATGACCCTTAAGGTATAGAGTAGGTTGCGATGTTCCAATCTATGACCATATTAGGTAATGAATTGTAGCAATGCGTGTTTTGATCACTTGAGCGACACAAGATTGGCCCAAAAATACGGGGATGTGTCTAGCAAGTTTTAACGAGCGATTGACGTGTGCATGTGTGCACGAATATAAATATAGGTGCCTAGCTACTTGCGGAGCAGTCCCCGCATTCACTATGGTGCGCCAGAGTCGGCACTCTCGTCGCTGGTCGGCTCCCGCTGGGCTTCCCCCGTATGGGGATTTCACCTGGCGGGGTCAGACCGCCGGGGTGTCGTGAAGAAACGACGCCGAAAATCGGCGTCGCGGCGCGCCTATAGTTACACAATAGCAACTAATCACGCGGGTGTGCGTTGCCGTTCACTTTTGAACAGGCGCTTAAACGTACACCCGACCAACTACGCCGAAATCCGGCAACACAACGACGGTCCCGTATTTACGGGACACGGCAGGCTCCCGCGGGAGTGGGGCCATGCTCCGTGACCGCTCGCCGCGCCCCTGGCGGGGCGCAGCGACTGCCCAGATGGTTGCGGAGCAGTGCAGTTCAGTTGAGTTCGGATCTCAGTCTCGTGGAAGTAACAAACGCTCGAATATGTCAAGAAGTCAGCAAGTTTTGTAAATAGTTTTCTCTGAGTTTATTGTGTATATATTATTAGTGACCGTATCAGTAAGATAATACGTTAATTAAGTACTTGTGTTTAGTGAAATAAGACTGGTAACTACTGAACATTATAACTTTTGTGTATGTGTATATATGACAATACAAGTTTGAATATGTTGTGAATGTTTTCGTTATTATAATACCCCGACCACTCACTCATACTCTCTGTAGAAAGGTATCGAAAGGTACGCCCGTCTACCCAAAACACCAGTCCTCAACCCTTGCGCCTGCACTGCTACATTTTGGTCCTTCTAGCCGGATTTGGGTGTTTGTGGGTAAAGTATGAGTGAGCACAGTGCGGTCATTACCAGAAGCAAGACGAGAAAACTAGCGACAGAAATGAGCGTCAGACAGCTGGAAACAGACTCGGGCGTGCCCAGCGAAAGGGCACCCGTGTCGCCTTCACTAGCGCCGACGACAACGTCATTTCCTGTGCCGACGCCGGCGATTCCTTTAGTGGGTGTGGGTGGTCGCGTCATAGACCACCAGAGTATTGTCACACCTGCGGGACCGCCTCGTAGAGGTAAGGTAAGGAGAGCAGAGTATGAAGCGGAACAAGAGTTGGTGCGTCTCAAAGAAGGCCTAGTAAGGAAAAAGCTCGAGGTTGACCTAGCTGAGATAGATGCTGCAGACGAGAACTCCGGTACAGACGATAAAGGGACCACTCGAAGAGTCGAAGAGTGGATGGATACGACGCCACAGCAAAATGAGCCACAAGTGTCTTCAGAGTGCCGCGTTACGTTCAATCCCACCATACCGTATACCGCGCCACATAGCGCTCCACAGAGCGCGCCCGCTACAAACAGCGGAGCGCCCCACTACTTCAGTACGCACGCGACCGCGACCGCGAACACAACTTCTCGCGCCGCGCCCGCGTCAAGTGAATATAATAATATACGACCGACGCCCGTTATAACGTATACACCCACGGAGACACGACGACCGCCCATGACGTCGGTGCAGTTTACGGACACAGTGCTGGCCACACCGGTTGCGAATGCTGGTTCACGTTTACCGACGAGGGATGGAATCGATTGGGAGCACACGTTCGGAGAAGAAACGGAACGTAAATCGCGAGACAGAAGGTTCGATCAATTGGCCGACGCTATTTCAAGCATAGCGAGGCCGCGCCCGGTTCCTAGACAGGCATACGAGTTACCCGTATTTAATGGCAACCCGGCAGACTGGTTGGCGTACAAAAACATGTACTGGGAAACGACAGCGTTATATAACTTCAAGCCGTTCGAGAATCTAGCGCGTCTTAGAACGTCGCTGCAGGGGGACGCAAAGCTGGCCGTGGAAGACCTGCTGCGCACCTGCATCAACCCAACAGACATCATCAAGGCGCTCGACGAAGAGTTCGGGCATCCTAACCTATTGTTGGAATGCACGCTAAGGAAAGTGCGTGCATTACCTAAAGTTACAGAAAGTGGCCGTGAGTTGCGAATGTTCTCGACTACGGTACGTAATTTTGTGTCATTACTTAAGAATATATGTGCTACCGGATACCTAAACAATCCACAGTTGGTAAGTGAACTGTTATATAAATTAACTCCTGTGCAACGGGCTCAATATGGGGATTTTGCTATGGGGGTGGCTACATCACAGGGCGTTGATGTCAGAGTGTCAACTAGCTTAGAATTATTATCAGATTTTCTAGTGCATCTAGCCAGAGCTACATCTTATTATCTACAGTTAGACTTGCCCAGCCCTGATTCAGCAGCTAACACAAAGCCTAGAAATACACAGCCTTCTAAAACAGTGCAAGTATATAGAGCTAACCCCGGCAACCATACCTACAATAATAAACAGAGAGTTCATGTACAGTCTGTGGCCTCAACTAACAATAAAGAACAAGAGGACGAGTCAGTATGTACATTATGTAAAGAAGAACACACTTTATTAAAATGCGATAAGTTTGCAAAGCTTGAACAGGATGACAAATGGAAACATATTAAAAGTACCAAGTTATGTTTTAAATGTTTAGTTAGAAAGCACTCACGAGCCCATTGTTAAGCTAAACGTTGTGACAAATGCAACTTTGCCCATCATACACTGTTACATAGTGATAAGAAACCTGAGTCTGTGACCAACATAAGGGAATACATAGGCAAGGCTCTTTTAAAGGTTATACCTGTGACAGTGACAGTTGACAATAATGATAAACAGTGTTATGCATTATTGGACGACGGTGCTACGGTATCATTGATCGACAGCTCGCTTGCTGGCAATGCAAAGGGTGTGCACAGGCCAATAATAATACAAAGTGCACGGGGACTAGAGATGTCAGACCCTAGCTCAAAAGAAATAAAGCTATCAGTGCGCGGACCTAACAAACAACTTTTCAATATTATGTGTCGTACGTTAAAGGACCTGGACCTGCCGGCGCAGTCGGTGCCTGCTGGCATCATGGAGGAGCATCACCACCTCCGCGACCTGGATTGCGAAGCGATGGAGGGTGCCAAGCCGCTGCTGTTGCTGGGCCAGGATAACTGGGAGCTGCTTGCCAGTGAGGAGACACGTCGAGGGAAGTCCGGTAAGCCAGTTGCCTCTCTCACTAAGCTAGGGTGGGTAGTACATGGTCCAGTACATAGGTGCAACCTCGTCAATAATACACAACATGATAAGGTTAATTGTTTATCTATCTCGCTACCCGTGTTACATGAAATGGTTAAGCAACAATTTGACCTGGAGGCTATAGGTATTAGGGAAGCCCCACGTAAACACTGGGAGGATGAACGAGCCAATGCCATCTTGGAATCGACCAGTAAGTTGTCGGCAGATGGCAAACATTGGGAAGTAGGGTTATTGTGGAGACAAGACAACATACAACTCCCCGATAACCATAAGTATGCATTACAGAGATTAGGAGGTATAGAACGCAAGCTGCATCGCGATGATAGTTATGCGGTAGCATACTGCAAGCAAATTGATAGGCTGCTCGAGGAAGGTTATGCCACCAAGGTGGAAGGTGGTATGTCAGCCAGCCCGGTATGGTACCTGCCTCACTTCGGGATAGTGAATCCTAACAAACCAGGGAAGCTGCGACTGGTGTACGATGCTGCTGCAGTATGTCAAGGTACGTCTCTTAATGAAAATTTGTTAACTGGTCCAGACATGTTAAACTCTTTGCTGGGAGTTTTGTTGAAGTTCAGACTGGGTCCAGTAGCCTTCAGCGGGGACATAGCTGATATGTTCATGAGGATCCACATCAGGAAGAAGGATCAAGGAGCTCAGCTGTTCCTATGGAGAGGCAGAGACAAGGGAAAGGATCCAGACACATATGTCATGAACTCTATGGTGTTTGGTGCGGTGTCATCTCCAGCCACAGCTATCTACATCCTAAACAAGAACGCAAGTCGGTTCTCAGGTGAGTACCCTCAGGCAGTGGAAGCCATACGGTCCCGTCATTACATGGATGACTACCTCGACAGCGTGTGGACCGTGGAGCAAGCCAGTCAGCTGGTCGAGCAGGTAGCCCACATACACGCCCAAGGTGGATTCATAATACGGGGGTGGATCACTAACTCACCAGAGTTAAGAGAGCGCCTGCAACTGGAGATGCCTGACCGAGTGTCGCTGGACAAAGGTGAGTCAGCAACAGAGAGAACACTTGGTTTGATATGGTCGCCTAGCAACGACTATTTAGCATTTGAGCTGTCATTTAAACGTTTGCCTGACAACATTAAATCAGGTAAGTCTGTCCCAACCAAAAGGGAATTTTTAAGATTTATAATGTCAATATTTGACCCGCTGGGTCTGTTATATCCGTGTGTCATTCAGTCGCGGGTATTAATGCAACGCATTTGGAAGACCGGTATAGACTGGGACGAGCCACTACCTGAGAGTGAGGTAGGTGCCTGGTTCGCTTGGTTAAACAATCTTCACCACCTGGACGGCGTAAAGGAGCCGCGGTGGTACGTGTTTGGTGACGCCAGCGAGCTAGCATACGCGGCTGTCGCTTACTTGGTAGGGACCACCGAAGATGGGGATAGGGAGGTAGCCATGGTACTAGGTAAGGCTAGGGTGGCCCCACAAAAGGTCATATCAATACCGCGATTAGAGCTGCAGGCGGCTGTGCTTGCATGTCGACTAGCAGACACAGTCGCCAAAGAAATCGGTGTACCTATAATAAAAAGGTACCTATGGACTGACAGCAAAACAGTATTAAATTGGATAAACTCTGACGCAAAGGAGTTTCAGAAATTTGTTTCACATCGACTGGGGGAAATAGACACGCGGTCCGAGAGAGGGGACTGGTGCTGGGTTCCGTCGATGGATAACCCAGCTGACGTGGCGACCAGATTGTCGTGGCCAAGCAACTGTGGCGCATGGCTTTCTGGCCCCTCCTTCCTTCGCTGTTTACAGGAGCGGTGGCCGGTGTGCGCCGATATGAGGTCAGCTGATGCCGACACCGAGCGGGTGCAGCGTGTGCACAGCTTGGCAGCGGCAGTGGAGCCAGTGGTCGACCACACCAGAGCGTCGACCTGGACACGCACACAGCGCGTGCTGGCCAGAGCACTCGCCTTCGTGAAACGATGCCGCAAGCAGCGACGGGACGCCCTACTCACCGTTGAAGACCTGCACAACGCTGAGCTACGTCTCCTGCGCCAGATGCAGATGGACAGCTACCCAGCCGAATTAGCGGCGCTAGCTGAAGCAAAGCAGCTGCCGCGCACAAGCAAGCTAAGAGCATTAGACCCCATGATTTTTGATAACCTACTCAGGGTAAGGGGTGCGCTGGGAGCTTGTGAAGCGCTCACATTCCAGGAGCGCCATCCTATTATTTTAGACGGGCGACATTCGCTCACCCGTAAGCTTATATTAAGCTACCACGTAGCAGCGCTACATGCCAATCAAGAGGCAGTGGTAAACCGCATAAGGGAGCGATTTTGACACAATATATTTGAACAAATTTACGTTCCGCAGTAAAAGCAGTCACAGCGAGCTGCCAAGTGTGCCGACTGGCGCGAGCCAAGCCAGCGACACCGAAGATGGGAGACCTGCCGGCCGCGAGGCTGGAGGTCACGCGGCGCGCCTTCATCGACTGCGGGGTCGATTACTTCGGCCCGATGGAGGTCAGCATCGGACGACGCCGCGAGAAGAGGTGGGGCGTGTTGTTCACATGCCTCACCACACGCGCCGTTCACCTGGAACTGGCGGTTTCCCTAAGCACCGACTCAGCCATCCTTGCCCTGCGGCGCCTGGTGGCGCGCCGCGGGCGACCAGCACATATGTACTCCGACAGAGGTACTAACTTTGTCGGGGCCAACTCCGAGCTCCGAGCAGCACTGCGCGACATGGACCATATCCAGGTCTGTTCGGTCCGACGTGAAACAGAACGCACCCTTTTGACATAAAGAATTTGATTTTGACATTACTTGACTTTGACAGATAGATTTTGCTTGCTTGGAAAAAAATGCCGGTCATCGGGACCCTCTTGAGTTAATTATAATTGGTAAAATATCGTTGGATTCGCCTGTTGAGACCGATAATTGGGTCGCGAATTATTTGTTGTTTGAAGTTGAAATCCCCATTTTGTCGAAAACCCCGGGATATTGTCGGAACATATCGCCTTATTGCGTCACCTCGTGGCACGCGCTTGGTGGAAACGAGTCGGGTGTGATGCTGAGTTGGAACCGCGCCATCTGGAGACCGGCGCATTGTGAACGTCCACATACTTGACTTACATCACACTTTTCAATTACTCATCTCATATTACATACAAACCACACTTGGGGCGTGACCTTGGAAGGTCGAAGTTGGCGTCCCCAGCACTCAGGTTAGTGGTACCATTATTGTATAACCTTGTTTATTGTTTGAAAAGCAACGGTACGCTCCACGTATCGTGGAAGGTTCCGGACACGTCCAGTTACCGTTGGCTGGCCTATTGCAGTCCTGAACAAATTGGTAGCAGGCGTGGCTCTTATAAGATCCACTGATTCATTCTGGTATAGGCGTGGCTCTTATAATGTAAGATCCACTGGTTTAATTGGAAGTTTTGAAAGTAACTTTGGTTTGATTACTTAACACAACTTATAACTTAATAAGTTTTGAATATATTACCATGTCATCCGGGCTATCTAATTGAAGTTGAATCAATTGAAGTTGTATTTGTAATTTGTACTGTAGCCCCTTTCATTGCATTGACAGGTAGGATTTATTTGTGAAATTAGGAATTATTGGTTTAATTTGGTACATAATTTGGTATTTGTTGCAATTAATAATTGAATGTCATTGATCTGAATTTGAAAGGTTATCTAAATAATAATTACACATAGTCTAACATAATAGGACTTGAATTGTGTGTATTGGTTATTGCATTTATAGTAATTATTGGATTGTTGTTAGAGATTCTCCGGCTCAATATTATACAGTCAATTGTTGTGCTTCTTGATATTTATTTGAGGTTGATCCAGCATTGTATTATACATTGAATTGTTATTTATTTTGTAACTAGCCATCTGTACCAAGCTAGATTCATACTTGGAATAAGTACAGGGTCGGATTTGGACTTGAAATAATTGAATTTGAATTTTTATTTGTTGAAATTAATTGGCCGGCTAACAAGTCATTGCTGTTTGTTTAATATTTGATTGTTGGTTGTTGATTGTTGTTTTGTATTAATATTTGATTGTTGCAATGGCCTCATTAAGGGCAGTCAGGGAGGCTGCTGCGGGATTGACCTCACAGTTGAGATGGTTCACATCGGCAGCTGCAACTGTTGAGCGTGTGGAATTGGAAGAGCTCACCCTTGCTCGGTATGGGCAAGTGATTGAGAGGATCAAGTCAGCTGATGCTGCGCTCACACGCTTCAACGAGTACATCATGGACGTGGATTTGGGGGTGATGGATCAGACAGCCCGCGATAAGATTTTGGGTGACTATGACCAGATTATCCACCTGGGGGATGTCATATGTCTACGAGCGCGGGAAATTTTGAAGAGCCGGGTGCCTGATGCGGCCAAGCCGCAGACCCCTGTTGTTGCAGGCCCTGGACTATTGAGTAGGCTGCCCACCCTGGAGCTGCCACATTTTGACGGTCGCTTGGACCACTGGCTGGGCTTCCTAAATCTCTTTGAGAGTCTTGTCGATGCACGCTTGGACCTCGGACCTGCCCAGAAGCTGGCCTATTTATTGTCTGTCCTGGAGGGCGAAGCCAGAGCCTTGGTGCAGCATTTGCCGGTGACGGATTCCTCTTACCCGACCGCTCTGGAGCTTCTCTCCCGACGGTATCAGAACAAGCGCTGCCTGGCTGATGTGCACATCGACCAGATTTTGGGACTACCGGCCATTGTCAGCACGTCGACGTTGCGCACTGACTTGCTGAACCCGTTGGTCTCAGCGACCAACGCTTTGAGACGCTTGGAGTTACCGGTAGAACATTGGTCCTACTTGTTGGTGCACATAGTGCTGCAGTTGCTCCCCGCGGAGTTGAGGTCACGTTTTGAGCAGAAGTATGGTGGGGATAGTGCCACCCATCTTCCCCCCTTTGACGACCTCCTCAAATTTTTGGAAGACGAGTGTCGGTTTGCGGATAACACTCGTGGCGCCACGGGGTCACCCCCACTACCTTCTCAGCCCAGAGACCAGGGACAGACTAGGGCCCGGGGGCCTGTTGATGTTCCCCCCGCCCCCCGTTTTGCTGGCGCCCGGAGTCCTCGGGCTAGGGGGCCTGTTGATGTTCGCCCCGCCCCCCGTTTTGCTGGCGCCCGGAGTCCTCGGGCTAGGGGGCCTGTTGATGATCGCCCCGCCCCCCGTTTTGCTGGCGCCCGGAGTCCTCGTGCTAGGGGGCCTGTTGATGATCGCCCCGCCCCCCGTTTGGCTGGCGCCCGGAGTCCTCGGGCTAGAGGGCCTGTTGATGATCGCCCCGCCCCCCGTTTTGCTGGCGCCCGGAGTCCTCGGGCTAGGGGGCCTGTTGATGATCGCTCCGCCCCCCGTTTGGCTGGCGCCCGGAGTCCTCGGGCTAGGGGGCCTGTTGATGTTCGCCCCGCCCCCCGTTTTGATGGTGCCCGGAGTCCTCATCATTGTGACTTTTGTAAGGTAACGGGGCATGTCATGGCGCGTTGCCCGGATTTTTTGAATTTGCACGTAAGTGCCCGCCGCCGTATTGTCAACGCACGCCGTTTGTGCTTTTCGTGCTTGGGGGCCCACTTCCATCGGGACTGCCCCGACCCCCGCCCGTGTAGAATTTGTGAAGGGTCCCACTTGGAGATTTTGTGCGCCAACGCGAACCGCTCCAGCAGACCAGCTTCTGAGGGGGGTTCGCGCAAGGGGGGGTACCCCGGAGACGAGCACCGGGCTGAGACCCGCGATTCTGTACGCCGCACTCCACCCCCCGCGCAAGTTGAACGGGAGCCCCACGAGCGCCATTTGGTCTTCCCTCGTCAGGGAGAACGCGCATTGGCTGCTAGGCAGCAGTGGCCGGGTCGGCGCCGCTGCCTTTCCCCTCCGTTGGCGGAACGTCCCCGGCTGGAGTCGCGCTCTCCGCCATTCGGGCATTCGGTGGGATATGCCCCTCCAGTGATGGCGAGCGGCTTGGGACACCGCGCGGACGAATATTTTGATTGTTGGCCTCGTCGTGAACGAGGGCAGCCTGGATGCGGCGATCGGTCGCCCCCCAGGCATCACTAAGAGATTGACGCCTGCCCTGCTAAAGGACCCCCCCGATCAAGACGGTTTTGTTGCCAACGGCCTCGGTCAAGGTCTGGGGACCCTTGGGTGACTCAATTGTGGTCCGTGCCATTTTGGGCACGGGAGTCCGGGGTTGCCTTTTGTCTTCTTGGTTAGCGGGACAGGTTGGCCTGAAGGTGAACGACCTTTCAGGCAAGATTTGGGGAATTGGCGAACCGGCTGACACCACTGTTGAGGGAAGGACCTGGTTTGAGGTCACCCTTGTGAGTTGTCCTTACCCTAAAATTGGTGCTCCTGCCCTTGTTATAACTGAACTTGGTTCAATTGTTGGTGACTGATCGTCACACTAAGAACTCGCATGCCGGTTGCAATGCGCTGTTGGCCATTCTGCAGCGAGAATTTTGGATTTTGTCGGCTGATCGCGTCAATGAGGCGAGGCCCTTTGCTGGCGTCGTAACGGATTTTGTTGGTCCCCCTTTGTTGAAGACGTCCACCCTTCGTAATAGCAAGATTGTTAGGGCTTATTTGTGTGTTTGTCTGCCTGTCAACCAAGGCAGTACATTTGGAGCTGGTAACCTCCCTCTCGACAGAGGCCTTTGAGGCGACTTTGGAAGGATTTGTGTCTCGCCGTGGGTTACCTTCGTTGATTAGGTCTGATTGCGGTACGAATTACAAGGGTACAAGTAACTATTTGAAGGAGGTATACGCCTTCCTTAATGAGAACCAGGTTGATATTGGTAATAGTTTGGCCCGCCGAGGGGTCACTTGGTTGTTTGACCCGCCAGCCTGCCCCCCATTGGGGGGGTATTTTTGGGGCCGCGGTTAAAGCGGCAAAGGGACGCTGGCGGAGATTGTTGGGAGACACCGTTCTCACCTTTAATGAACTAGCTACGGTATTTGGCCGCATTGAAGCTGTGTTGAATTTGCAACCTTGTCAAGACTTCCAATTGATTAGCGGACGGGTAGGCCCGTCCGGGGGGGGTAGATGTTCGGTCCGACGTGAAACAGAACGCACCCTTTTGACATAAAGAATTTGATTTTGACATTACTTGACTTTGACAGATAGATTTTGCTTGCTTGGAAAAAAATGCCGGTCATCGGGACCCTCTTGAGTTAATTACAATTGGTAAAATATCGTTGGATTCGCCTGTTGAGACCGATAATTGGGTCGCGAATTATTTGTTGTTTGAAGTTGAAATCCCCATTTTGTCGAAAACCCCGGGATATTGTCGGAACATATCGCCTTATTGCGTCACCTCGTGGCACGCGCTTGGTGGAAACGAGTCGGGTGTGATGCTGAGTTGGAACCGCGCCATCTGGAGACCGGCGCATTGTGAACGTCCACATACTTGACTTACATCACACTTTTCAATTACTCATCTCATATTACATACAAACCACACTTGGGGCGAGACCTTGGAAGGTCGAAGTTGGCGTCCCCAGCACTCAGGTTAGTGGTACCATTATTGTATAACCTTGTTTATTGTTTGAAAAGCAACGGTACGCTCCACGTATCGTGGAAGGTTCCGGACACGTCCAGTTACCGTTGGCTGGCCTATTGCAGTCCTGAACAAGGTCCAAGAAGAAGTCATCAGCCGGGGCATTGCCTGGCATTTTAACCCTCCCGCGTTCCCACACATGGGCGGCTGCTGGGAGCGTCTGGTGCGCTCCGTAAAGAACGCCCTTAAGGCGACGCTACGTGAGCGCGCCCCACGCGAGGAGGTCCTGTACACCCTCCTTGCCGAGGCCGAGCTGACGGTCAACAGTGTTACGTCGCAGACGACGCGCTCCACCCGGTCGTTTTGATCCCGAACCATCTCCTGCTTGGCACTGCCGCGGGGGATGCACCCTTCGTGCGCCCTGATCCGGGCGACATCGACTCGCGACGCATGTGGCGTCGCGTCAACGGTCAACGCGCTGGCCGACAACTTCTGGCGCCGGTGGCTGCGAGAGTTCCTGCCGGCCCTGCAGCGACGACAGAAGTGGACGAGCGACGCACCCAACATCCAGGTCGGCGACGTCGTGCTACTCACGGACGACAATAGGCCGCGAAACCAATGGGTCAAGGGGGTAGTTAAAGCCGTAAGTCCCGGGATGGACTCTGTTGTGCGCGTAGTTGACGTAGACACTAAGTCAGGGGTCTTGCGCAGACCCGCGGTCAGGGTGATTGTGCTTCCTACGGACGGTAGCGTAATCGGATGAAGCCTTTTACGGGGGGTGGAAATGTTACGGAAGCACCATTACTCTCGCCATAAGATAGCACCTGCCTTATGCGTAATTATTTACATTCATAATCGATAACTGTTTTTGTATAATTTGTATTAATATTGTGTTATGAATAGGCAAGTACCTAACACAGAGTCACGTGTTTGCCAGACAAGTATGACCCTTAAGGTATAGAGTAGGTTGCGATGTTCCAATCTATGACCATATTAGGTAATGAATTGTAGCAATGCTTGTTTTGATCACTTGAGCGACACAGGATTGGCCCAAAAATACGGGGATGTGTCTAGCAAGTTTTAACGAGCGATTGACGTGTGCATGTGTGCACGAATA
This sequence comes from Tholera decimalis, assembly GCA_943138885.2. Lineage (NCBI taxonomy): Eukaryota > Metazoa > Arthropoda > Insecta > Lepidoptera > Noctuidae > Tholera > Tholera decimalis. The sequence continues at coordinate 21,644,924 of OW964576.2, read as the reverse complement.
TAAATATAGGTGCCTAGCTACTTGCGGAGCAGTGCAGTTCAGTTGAGTTCGGATCTCAGTCTCGTAGAAGTAACAAACGCTCGAATATGTCAAGAAGTCAGCAAGTTTTGTAAATAGTTTTCTCTGAGTTTATTGTGTATATATTATTAGTGACCGTATCAGTAAGATAATAACGTTAATTAAGTACTTGTGTTTAGTGAAATAAGACTGGTAACTATTGAACATTATAACGTTTGTGTATGTGTATATATGACAATACAAGTTTGAATATCTTGTGAATGTTTTCGTAATTATAATACCCCGACCACTCACTCATACTCTCTGTAGAAAGGTATCGAAAGGTACGCCCGTCTACCCAAAACACCAGTCCTCAACCCTTGCGCCTGCACTGCTACACATACATAGCGGTATAAATACTTCGAAAAGGAACGCAGACAGTCAGTGATGTGTCCAAGATGTGTGTTGATCGAAAGATCAACTGCACAAATGCCCGTGCCAGCCAAAATAGCATTAAAGTCACCGTCGAACGACTATAGGGAACTATATCGCGCCCTCCGTGAAAGGAATATTTCCTTTCACACTTTTTCCTTCCCCGAGGACACGCCCACACGTGTAGTTATTAAACGTGTCCCTAAAGAAATCCTAGTACAGGATAGTAAAGACGACCTTGCCGATCAAGGTATACCAGTGATCGCCGTCCATCGCTTTCATAAAGCGAGAGGCGGTGAATTGTACGACATGGTTCTTGTCATTTGTGAATCAACCGAAGGTCATCACCCGATATTCAAGATTAAGTCCATTTGCTCCCTATCCGGTATCTCAATTGAAAAACCCTACAAAACCGCAACAGTGGGACAATGCCACCGTTCCCAACTGTATGGCCATGCGCAGAGCAACTGTTATGCGACTCCCAGATGCGTCAAGTGTCTGGGCGAGCACAGCACTGCGGACTGTCCTCGGCCCAAAGACCGAACCCTCTGTTCGGAACCACCCAGCTGCGTTCTCTGCGGTCAGACCAGTCACCCGGCAAACTACCGCGGCTGTCCCAAAGCCCCCAAACTCGCTCCTAAATTAGCGAAGCGCGCTAACGCCCGCCAACAAAGAGAGGCACCTTCCTCTCAAATTCCCCAACGTCTCGCTCCTCAGAGACCATCCCCGTGGAACAGGCTAAACCACGAAAAATCCTTTCCCTCCTTCGCCCCTGCCAAACCTTTGCAGGCACTGATGAATATACCCATCGCAGCGCAGATCCTGCCTATAGTCGTGGCTCCAGAGGCCACAACCAGTCCCAAACCCGCGCCTCAAACCACTGCTGCTCCTGCAGCCAAACAACCACCCAAACCCTCACCCGTCGCGAACGGCGAGTCTTTCGGCCAGACTCTACTGCACCACTATAAAATATTTATGACCCACCAAGCCAGGTCTCCCCGCGATGCCCTTCTGGCTGCCGAGCAGCAGAATAACGGCAAAATTACGACGGCAATGTACAGCCAAATATTCAGCACAGACAGTGATGTCCTGCTAGGCCTCGACCAGATGGATGCGATGGACTGATCCAATGGATTCCCAACGCACAAACCACTCTAGGCCTCGATCCCTCAAATTAGGTTTTTTCAACGCCAATGGCACTTTCAACCAACGCGCCGGAATAACTAAATTCCTCCGCGACCACCAACTAGATGTCCTCCGTATACAGGAGACCCTTTTGAAACCCCACCGCGCTGACCCTAAAATTGCGAATTACCGTCTAGTTCGCAATAACAGAACACGCTACCACGGCGGCGGTACCCTTATTTATTATAGGAAGGAGTTATACTGCATCCCTCTCAGCCCACCCGCGCCTCTCTCTCACCGAGAGTACTCTGCCTGTCGACTAGGCATGACTGGTCATCCTCCGATAACCATCATTTCTGCCTACCATCCCCCACCATCGGTCGCGTCTCTTGCTTCAGACAATCCTATCGCGCTCACCAGCGATCTCACGACTCTCTTCGGCCTGAGTGACTCCGTCTTACTAGCGGGCGATCTCAACGCCAAACACCCCGCTTGGAACAGCAACACGACAAATGCCAGAGGCAGAATCGTGTATAACCTAGGCGCGACCCTAAACTATGACGTCATCGCTCCGATGACTCCCACCCACTACCCACACGACCCCAACCATAGGCCCGATGTCCTCGATGTGGCGCTCCTAAAGAATGTAAACCTCCATTTACATTCCATAGAAGCGATTCACGAGCTCAACTCGGATCACCGTCCCGTTATCCTACACCTAGGTTCCCGCTCGGGTAACCAATATCCTACCCAACCTCCTCCGACTCAATTGATCACCCACTGGAGGAAAGTAAGTGAAAAACTGAAATCCACCACGTCGCCTCACTTGGACACCATTCCTGACCACATAGTCTCAGTCGCTGACACGACGGCGGCGATCAACTTGCTTACAGATCACGTACAATCCGTCCTGAACGATTGTTCAAGGAAAGTTCCAGTAGTGGAAGACCACCGCTGGAAATTCCCGGACGATGTACGGAATCTGATAACCGAGAAGAACGCAGCCATCCGTGCGTACAGCGCTTTTCCCTGCGCCGCAAACAAAGCTCACATGCGCAACTTACAGAGTGCTGTAAGGAAACGCATTGCCGAGTAGCGTAATGCGAGCTGGCACAAGATGCTGAGTGAACTAGAGCCCATCCTGTCTTCTGGCAGCTTCAGAGGAAGTTACGATCCACTGAAGAGGCCACAATGCCTCCTCTCATTCGTCCCGATAAGAGTATCGCCTTCGATAACTCTGAAAAAGCAGAATGCTTAGCCAACAGCCTAGAGTCCCAGTGTTCTCCCAGCTCTCAACCAGTAGACCAAGCCCACCCGAAGTCGAACGTCGAACTTCCCTTCCGCCCGTCGAAGATCCCGATAATCCACTGGCCCCCATCACTCCTAATGAGGTCCAGGATATTAACAAAAGTCTTCAACCGCGAAAAGCCCCTGGGTCCGACGGCATCACCAATAGGGTTTTCAAACTTTTCCCCGCCCAGCTTATAGTGACTGCCATCTTCAATGGCGCATTTAGCATTAATATGTTCCCCGCAACCTGGAAACAAGCCACCGTCATAGGTATTCCCAAACTAGGCAAGCCCAAGTCTGACCCGTCGAGCTACCGTCCCATTAGCTTACTCAACGTCCTCGGTAAAATCTATGAAAGGCTTATATATAAGCGACTCAAAGATTTTGCCGAAGCAAAGAGTCTAATACCTAATGAGCAGTTCGGATTTAGAACCGAACACTCATGTAACCAACAAATCCACCGCATCATAGAACACGTCAGCGCCGGCTTCCAACGGGGCGCAATAACGGGAGCCTTATTCTTCAACATAGCGAAAGCGTTCGACAAAGTCTGGCACAATGGCTTAATCTATAAGCTATACCAACTCGGCGTGCCTGACCGTCTAGTGCTCATCCTACGGGACTTTTATCGAATCACACCTTTCGTTATCGAATTGAGGGGGAGCTTTCCTCCCCCCATCCCATTCGCGCAGGAGTTCCTCAAGGCTCCGTACTATCCCCCCTTGTTTTCACGCTATTCACTAGCGATATCCCCAAGCATAAAAATACTCAGCTAGCCCTATTTGCCGACGATACGGCTATCTATTATACCGGTCTTAAACCCGATGCCATCGCTCGCACTCTCCAAACTTCCGCAAACACTCTAGCCAAGTGGTTCCGGAAATGGAGAATCGAATTCAATCCAGACAAAAGCCAGGCAGTCCTCTTTTCTAAACCGCGGATAAACCCACCCTCCCCCCGTCCGATTACCATGTACGGCAAGCCGATCTCTTGGGAAAAGCAAGCCAAATACTTAGGCGTGGTCCTCGATAGACACTTCTCCTTCGCTGAGCACATAAAGCAGGCACGTTCACGCGCCGCTTTCACTCTAGGTAGGCTCCACTTCATTCTTAGCTCCCGCAGCAAGTTATCACTCAGGTGCAAGCTGCGTATTTTCACCGCGGTCATCCGTCCCATCATGACCTACGCCTGCGTTGTTTTCCCACACGCAAAGCCCTACCTCCTCCACAAGATGCAGACCCTCCAAAACCGATTCCGCCGGAGAGGCGCGGGAGCCCCCTTTTATGTTCGAAATGAGCTTCTTCAAGTAGACCTCAAGATGCCCACCATCCAGCAGTTCATGAAACGCGTATCTAAATGTTTCTTTGAAACTTCAATCCAACATAGGAATCCCCTTATCGTATCGGCCGCCCAATACGAACCCTCGCGTATCTCTAAGATTCGCCGACCAAGGCATACCCTAGTCACTCCCGATGACGCAATCACCCTGCTCCAAGAGAGCCGTAGGGAAACAAGTACAATGGCACACAAACACAAAAACCGACCGTCCTTCCGTCCTCGCCGCCGAGGCCCGCCGCGACGTCCCCGTAATAGTCCACCCCGACCCTTGCCAGAGCCAGCCCGCGACGCTGAGCCAGTACCTATAAATTCCCTTATTAATAATAATAATGATATGATCCAGCCTGTCCCTAACTGCCCTCCCCCTGCGACGCCCTAAGCCGAGGTCCGTACCCCACAGGGGGTGCACCCTTAGCGTGTAGTCACCTAGTTTGTAAGTTTTTTAATAAGCCGCCAGGGCTTGAGGCTTTAATTAATTTATTAATTAAGGCAATCACAGGCAAGCCCGGTTAAGCAGCCGACAACTTCATAGGTTGCCTGCGAGATGCCACTCAAAAAAAAAAAAAAACGAAGACAGTCAGTCTTATTACAAGATACGACGCGATATAATCGGAGCTCTACAAGTGAATTACAGTGCGATTTAACAGTTAAATGAGAAGCATTGTAGTGTGAATAACTCTGTTAATTTTTATTTTGCATGTATTTTATTAAAGTGTTGTTTTGAGTAAATTATTTCTGTCCAGAACCCCAGCTCGTAACAGTATGTTTGTACTTACGTAGCGTTGAAGAGGCCAAACGTGTGAGCCGATTTTAATAATTCTCACCAATCCATTCGCCTTCAACTTGCGATTGTCACTAAAGGCATGAAATTCGTCATAACTACCACCAGACGCTAACTAAGTCAAGCTCGTTGATTCGTGTTACGTTGCATAGGTCTTTAAAAACGATTTTTAGGTTTCTTTCACCATGTTTAATTTTAAGTAATCGTTTACCATTATAATAATATGGCCTTATTCAGAGAGATGCAGATTTTTTTAAGCACATTAAGATTTTCAAACCCAAAAGAAAAGCCCTCTTGACGAGATAATAAATAAAATATTTGAAATGAAATAGAAATCATATAAAAGGACTGTAAAGTCGTTAATTAGTATTTAAACTAAAAACCTAAAATAAAAAGTAATTTATTACATCTAAAAACCCGACTGCTCAACTGAAATACAAGAAACAAGCACATTTTCATAATTATAAAAATGGGATGGGTCCCGTCTGCTTGAAAATATGCTGGTTTCTTGCATTTCAGTTTTTAACTTTCTTATGCTAGAAACTGTATGAGTAACTTTTTTTTGTGTTACTTAGAACGCAAAAAAACAGGAGGAAATTAAAAAACTTACCATAATTGAAATATACTGCCAATTGGTCAACAACATGCGGTATTTCTTTTAAAATTATGTCTACTTTTAAGGTATCCCATTCCTCATAAGCAAAAGTTACTGGGCTGCTCCATTCAACTTTATTCCGTTGACGACTAGCTCGACCTAAAATAACTAATTACTACAATATAACTGTTAAAAATAATTATAATATTTCATCCATCTGTATGTTATTCCAGGGTGTAAACTATGTATACCATGTTTTATCAAAATCACTTGAGCCTTTTTTGAGTGATTGACCACTTGCAAGAAAACCAAACTCGACTCGTTTCGCCCCTATGTTTGCGTTGCTACTATAGATGCTGGCGGGAAACATTCCGAATCATTCCCGTCGAATACTTCGGAAGTATTCTGAAATATTCCGAAACTTTGGGAATATTTCAACTGTCAAAAAAAAACAGGAAAATCGACCTTTGAAGTCTGTTAATATACCAAAACCTGCTCCTAAGTAGGTAAGAACAAATACTTTTCTGAAAACCGCATCAAAACGTGTTTGCTTGCAAGGTTTGCCTTTATTTGCTTTTATTGACTGGGCTATTATACGCGTTAAGTAGGTAGGTAATGATTAATACCTACCTATGCGACTCGCGAATACTCGCGATGCGTACAGAGCTACATACAAACTAACCAAAAACATAGGTAACCCTTTTTCACAACTGACATTTAAGGCTATAATCGCATAGCACGACTTACAACTCGATCGCCTAAGGCATGTATTTTGACCAATAGGATGCACGAAGCGTATTTTAGTAGTGTTCGTAATAGTAAGTATTAATATAATGTTACACGCCCTGTACTCACAAAATGCATATTATTTCTAATTGGGCGAAAACAGGAAGGGATGTGGTTTGTCACTAGCTCCGCTTCCGCAGAAATATTTTCTTAAGTGAGTATGCGTATCTTTGGCCGATAGTACCTACCTAAAAACAAAAGAATAAAAATCCTGTTAATCGCAGGCTAATAAATCTATACTAATATTATAAAGCTGAAGAGTTTGTTTGTTTGTTTGTTTGTTTGTTTGTTTGTTTGTTTGTTTGCTTGAACGCGCTAATCTCAGGAACTACCGTTCTGATTTGAAAAATTCTTTCAGTGTTAGATAGCCCATTTATCGAGGAAGGCTATAGGCTATATATCATCACGCTAACACCAATAGGAGCGGAGCAGTAATGAAGAATATTTCAAAATCGGGGGATTTTTTTTTCCACGGGGACGAAGTCGCGGGCGGAAGCTAGTCTACCTATAAAAATATCAACATATACTTAATCAATCCCATTTATAATAAAATAAACATTTATATTTTACTCTCGTAGCGTACATACGTACTCTCGCAGTGAACAATAATTAACTCACCCACCACACAACAAGCAAACACATTTATTCCCATTGAATTATTCGGGCGAAATATTCGGAAACATTCGATTGCGGGGTACGAATCTTTCTCGCGCGGGTGAAAACTTCTCCGGGGAGTGCATCCCCTCCCTCTTACCGCACCCCGCACCGCCATCGCCTGGCACGCACGTCTCGTGGCCGGTGGCAGTCGGGTGCGCGCGTCGCGGTGCCAGCGCGGCGGCAGCGGCCGGCGCACAGAGATCGACGATCGATGCAAAATACGATTTTTCAGCAAAAAAAGTTGAAATCTTAATAAATAATTAAAAGTTTCTTTAAATCAGAATGATTCAAAATGAATTTATCATTTTGAATAATTCCCATTTAAAGAAACTTTCCCCGAAGTATTCCGGAATTATTCGGAATTATTCAGAAGTTTTGCAACTATAGTTGCTACTTGGAGGGGCGAAACGAGTCGAGACTCGAGTATCGAGTCCTCAGGAGATGTCGTTTCAACGCTTAAGCGCGCGGCAATAGCCGACGAGACGACATCTACTGAGGGTGGCGCGTACGGGCGAAACACGTTTCGAATGTGGTTTGGTTGCATGTATGCATATATTTGCGGGCGGGGGGCGATCCAGCATACTGGATGCAGGAATTAACATCTGGCTATTAGTGAAACTAACACTAGATTCTTTATTTTTAATTTGGTATAGAATTCCGCAAAGTAACGCCTTATTCCATTTTGTGTATATTATATTATTATAAATGGAAATAAATAACTTACTACATTCCAGCCTCATGACTGCCATTATTGCAAAGACGAATAATCGTCGTACACTAATCATTATATTGTACTTTCTATTTACAATATAATTATTCTTATGGATTTCTAGCTGAACCGTGGTTTCAATAAGTTCTGTGGAAAAGAAATATTATCAAAAATCTAGCGAAATACAAACTTATTATTATACTATATAAAGCTAAATTACCACTCACTCACTCACTCACTCACTCACTCATTGACATAATTGTTCTCCCTGATGGTGGATGGGGAGGTGGGTATATTTTGATAGATTCGTAAACAAGTAACTCTCAAACCTACGGGAAAAGTGCCAAACCTCCCCTTTTCCCCCCCCCCTTCCTATCGTATCTCGGAAACTACGAGACCCGTATTTTTTTTTTACGGATTCGTGTAGAGGAGGCTCGGTAAAGTAAAAACCATTTTTCAAAGTCCACCCCCCGCCCCCCTTTTCACCCCCTTTAGGTGGATCTCGGAAATTAAGAGACTTGGAACAATTTTTTTTTCAGATTCATCTAGAGGGGCAATGCTTTAGTCGAAATACTTCTGCAACCCCCCCCCCCCATAACCCCTCCCCCCATTTTTTTTTTGTTTCACAAGCACGCGAGGTGCTTGCACCCTGCGCAACACGCAAATACTAAGCCCCCCATCTCCCCCATCACGCCCCCCTTTTTTTTTTTTTTCACAATCACGCGAGGTGCTTGCACCTCGCGCAACACGCAAATACTAAACGCCCCATCACCCCCCCCCCCCTTATTTTTTTTTTTTCACGATCACGCGAGGTGCTTGCACCTCGCGCAACACGCAAATACTAGTTATACTATATAAAGCTAGATTACCACTCACTGACTGACTCACTGACATAATTGTTCTCCCAGATGGTGGATGGGGAGGTGGGTATATTTTGACAGATTCGTAAACAAGTAACTCTCAAACCTACGGGAAAAGTGCCAAACCTCCCCTTTTCACCCCCTTTCTCCCCCCTCCCTATCGTATCTCGGAAACTACGAGACCCATATTTTTTTTTTACGGATTCGTATAGAGGAGGCTCGGTAAAGTAAAAACCATTTTTCAAAAGCCCCCCTTTCGCCCCTTCTCACCCCCTTTAGGCGGATCTCGGAAATTAAGAGACTTAGAACATTTTTTTTTTCAGATTCATTTAGAGGGGAAATGCTTTAGTCGAAATAATTGTGCAACCCCCGCCCCCATCAAACACCACTTTTTTTTATTCACAAGTACGCGAGGTGCTTGCACCTCGCGCAACACGCAAATACTAGTTACATTATATAAAGCTAAATTACCACTGACTCAATCACTCACTGACTCATTGACATAATTGTTCTCCCAGATGGTGGATGGGGAGGTGGGTATATTTTGACAGATTCATAAAAAAGTAACTCTCAAACCTACGGGAAAAGTGCCAAACCTCCCCTTTTCCCTCCACTTCTCCCCCCTCCCTATCGTATCTCGGAAACTACGAGACCTGTATTTTTTTTTTTTACGGATTCGTATAGAGGAGGCCCGGTAAAATAAAAACCATTTATCAAAGTCGCCCCCCCCCCCCCCTTCTCAACCCCTTTAGGCGGATCTCGGAAATTAAGAGACTTGTAACATTTTTTTTTTTCAGATTCATTTAGAGGGGCAATGCTTTAGTCAAAATACTTCTACAACCCCGCCCCCATCACCCCCCCTTTTTTTTTTTTTTCACAAGCACGTGAGGTGCTTGCACTGTAAAAACCATTTTTCAAAGCCCCCCTTGCCCGCCTTCTCATCCCCTTTAGGCGGATCTCGGAAATTAAGAGACTTGGAATTTTTTTTTCAGATTCATTTAGAGGGGCAATGCTTTAGTCAAAATAGTTGTGCAACCGGCCCCCCCATTTTTTTTTCTTTTTTTTTTTTCCCAAGCACGCGAGTTGCTTGCACCTCGCGCAACTCGCATATACTAGTTATACTATATAAAGCTAAATTACCACTGACTCACTCACTCACTCACTCATTGACATAATTGTTCTCCTAGATGGTGGATGGGGAGGTGGGTATATTTTGACAGATTCGTAAACAAGTAACTCTCAAACCTACGGGAAAATTGCCAACCTCCCCTTTTCACCCCCCTTCTCCCCCCCCCCCCTATCGTATTTCGGAAACTACGAGACCCGTATTTTTTTTTACTAATTCGTATAGAGAAGGTTCGGTAAAGTAAAAATCATTTTTCAGTCGCCCCCCCCCCGCCCCCCTTTTCACCCCCTTTAGGCGGATCTAGGAAATTAAGAGACTTGGTACATTTTTTTTTCAGATTCATTTAGAGGGGCAATGCTTTAGTCGAAATACTTGTGCAACCCCCCCATCTCCCCCCCCATCACCCCCTCCCTTTTTTTTATTTAATTGATCAAGCACGCGAGGTGCTTGCACCTCGCGCAACACGCAAATACTAAACCCCCCCATCACCCCCCCCCCCACTTTATTTTTGTTTTTTTCACAAACACGCGAGGTGCTTGCACCTCGCGCAACACGCAAATACTAAACCCCCCATCTCCCCCCATCACCCACCCCCTTTTTTATTTTTTCACAAGCACGCGAGGTGCTTGCACCTCGCGCAACACGCAAATACTAAACCCCCCCCATCACCCCGCCCCCCCCCCCCCCTTTTAGAGGGGCAATGCTTTAGTCGAAATAGTTGTGCAACCGGCCCCCCCATTTTTTTTTCGTTTTTTTTTCACAAGCACGCGAGTTGCTTGCACCTCGCGCTACACGCATATACTAGTTATACTATATAAAGCTAAATTACCACTGACTCACTCACTCACTCACTCATTGACATAATTGTTCTCCTAGATGGTGGATGGGGAGGTGGGTATATTTTGACAGATTCGTAAACAAGTAACTCTCAAACCTACGGGAAAATTGCCAACCTCCCCTTTTCACCCCCCTTCTCCCCCCCCCCCCCCTATCGTATCTCGGAAACTACGAGACCCGTATTTTTTTTTACGAATTCGTATAGAGAAGGCTCGGTAAAGTAAAAATCATTTTGTAAAGCTGCCCCCATTGCCCCCCTTCTCATCCCCTTTAGGCGGATCTCGGAAGTTAAGAGACTTTGAACATTTTTTTTTTCAGATTCATTTAGAGGGGCAATGCTTTAGTCAAAATAATTGCGCCATCACCCCCCCCCCCCCATTTTGATTTTTACTACTGAAAAAACTGTTGACTCTTACTTTTAACTATAAACGGGCCTTCAAATTTTTTATATCATGCCCTCCCCTCCCCAACTTCCCCTAAAATTGAAAAGGCTGTTAAAGTGTGGTTATGTTCGCATTCTATATGTCATTCAATTGTAGGTTGGTTTCTGACAGTTCTTGTTGACGTCTGACGTATAGTCGATTTGCAGTTTTAGTTCGGATCAATGTTGATTAATTTTAGCAATTTGTTTGAAAGACTAAATTAATATCGAAAAAACAAATCCTTAACAGTTATCAGCTTTTGGTTAAAATACTTAATAAACATAAGTTGCTTGCGCAAGTTATTTGATTTGTAACATCTACTGACATATGTCCGAGCATATCACATATTAGAATACAATTTCATATATTACCGCAGTTTTGAGTTGACTAATCATGTTCATTCCTTCCAATCATATCCATTCCTAGCTTCCTGTTCCCACGAATCAGAGAAGAGAATTCGCCGCACGCGCCACCATTGGCACATTAATCGCTAACCAATTACCGAGCAGATTCTATGGTTCGAGAGGGTATAGTTGCCTCCGCCATATTCTGTCTCGGAGTATTCCAGAAGAAACTATCGTAAAACCACCACGCGACTCGCCCGCTTAGCAAGTGAAGCTATCACCCCGCGTCTAGCCGAGATTAACTAAATACCGCTGTATATCTAACTACCAAAAATATCCGTATTGGACACACACGTGTGACAAAACAAAGACTACAGTGAAGTGATTAAATATCCGAAGAAGAAAGTGATTCAATCCACGTGCGTCTTCTACTCCACCTAATCAGCTCCAGAACATCCAAGTAAGTCCATCAACCTTTTATTCCTACACCTGGTCAACTCAATACTGTGTGTTCATTACCTCACCGCCCGCAAACTATTATTTTCCCGACACGATTTCTTCGCGGCCTAGCGTAGGTTACATTGAGTTCATAACTCTGGTCCTTCGATTCCTTCCACAACATAAGTGTAATTGTTTTATCATCATAGACATTGGCCTGGAAACTTCGATTTGGAACGCGGTCTATATTTAGTCTGTGGTTTTCGGTCGACTAGAGAGATTTCCGGGTGACGCGGTCCTTCTGTCATTGAACCACGCTTGGAAAAGTACCAAATTAAGTCTCATGTTTTAAAAGGTAAGGAGTTTGGTGAATTGGAGTTTGGAAGTGTCTTCTGAGGTTATAGGAGGACTAGCTATTACAATCAATCAAATAGAAATCATGGGCTGCAATTTTTTTCCATAGTTATGTGTCACCTACTACCATATTTATTATATTTAATTGAGAAAAATAAATTGTCATTTGAAGATACTGTAGTTATTTTAACAATTAAGACAACTAAAATGAGCATCTGGTATAAATGGCCATAATATCTTTTTTACGTTGTTCGAGATATTTTTTTTTTTTTCAGAACTAAAAGGGACTGTACTTAACTCTACTAACTAACTCGACATGTCCACGCGTTCGCGAAAAAAATGTCTTGACAGACAGACAGAGAGACGGACAACAAAGGGATCCTTTATGGGTACTGTTTTTAGAGTTCCGTAACTGAATGGCAAAAAACGGAACCCTTATAGTTTCGTCATGTCTGTCTGTCTGTCCGTCCCTATGTCACAGCCATTTTATTCCGAAACTATTAGGACTACACATATGTGAAACTTGGTAGGTAGATGTACTCTGTGAACCGCTTTCCGATATTTTCTTTTTGGGGTACGTAACCCTAAAAATACGTTTTTTTTATTCGGATTTGGATGAAATTTGTTATAGAAGGTTTTACACTACTGTAAAAGAAGGAATGTTATACAACGTGTAACAGATTAAGTGCAATACATCAGACACTCCAAATAGAATTGGTTGCGCTGATATACGATTCTTTTCGTTTATATTTTTAATTATTGGCAACACGCATAATCGCTAATTGGTTAGACATTCCCCTTCCGCATATTATCCTTTCTCCCTTGCACTAGACCTTCGTCTATTCGAGAGTGAGGGAGAGAGACTATACCGCTCTAGAAAAATCGATCGCGTCTGGATCTTCCGATGGACAGGATCGGACCTTCAATGGCTGTCGAGTCGCGTTAGAGCACAAACGCATCGAATCGCATTCGAACGGTCGCGTCGTTTTGTGCGACCAATTCGTAGCAGAAGAACGGTTATACTGTGGTGGTGAACTGTGATCAGAGTGCTGGCAGTCCTGAATATCCTGGATTATCAAGGTTAGTGCTGCCTTTCCTATACGACGCTGGACTCTTATCTTTTGTTCCAACCAGCGCCGGTTCCCGTCAATTGTGTAACCGAAAACTTCTAAGTCGCATACGTTGCATTACCGCCCATCCATCTAATGGTCCTTCCCGAGTCGGATAATAATCAGCACAGCCATTCCCTAGAATTCGCTAGGTATATCGTAGTTTCGTATTCGTATTTCGTAGTCAACCCCGCATAGATACTTATTTGCCAACGCGTGGCAAGTAAGTACATCGTAATTCATTACGTCGTTTTCGTGTCTTCCTAGCTAATAATCGATTAGTAAGGAATTTCGCAACCCCGCTAGTAGTTAATTATCGTTACTTGTAAATTAAATACCAATCGGTCGAGTCAAGGTTACTCGAGACCGCGTCGCGCACCCGGCCGTTATTTCGCAAAACGGTGGGTAGTTACTAAATATTTCTTATAATAATTAGTTTGATATTCATAGCTCATAAATATGGCACCGACCGATATTACTCTTAAAAGACTGATAGCAAAGAGAGATCGTATCTTTGCTCGCATGCAGAGTATTGCAGATAAAATAAAACACATTCATTCGGATGAAAGCGTTAAGGAATCATTTTTGTGCGACATCTCGTTAGTACAATCACTACGTGTGGATTTTGAAAGTGCTTTGGATGAAATTGTTATTCATGAGCTAAAATTAAACCCTGAATATGTTGTAGATTATCAATCGCTTTCTGCGTTCGAAGACCTTTTAGGGCGCATTTTACGGGCTGAGAAGAACCTGACGGCTCACTCTCATAGTGAGGTCCAAAGGTCACCTCGATTGCCGCCAATTGAAATACCCGAATTCAACGGAGATATTAAGAATTGGCCATTATTCGTCGCTAGTTATCGTAATGTCGTGCATAATAATGTTTCTCTAACAGACTGTGAGAAATTATATTATTTATTAGGTAAATTAACACATAAAGCTCGTACAATTTTCGCTGGTATTACCCCGTCTGCGGATAATTACCCACTCATTTTCGATTTGCTTTGTAAAAAATACGAAGATAGTCGACAATCGGCAACTTAATACTTAACTCAAATATTTGAATTTAAATCTATTACATCAGGTACCCCTAGTAGTTTAGAATCATTTATTGATAAGTTCGCTTCGTCGGTAGTTGCTTTAAAACATACAAAAGTCAGTGACCTTGCTGATTTTATATTGTTGCATGTCGCGCTTAAAAAACTGGACCCAGACACCGTTCGTACGTTCGAATCCAATTATCAATTAAAGTCGAATGGATCCGAAATCCCATTGTTTTCCGATTTAGTTAATTTCGTTAGTGATCATATAAAGGTTTTAGAACGAACTTCGATACCTGTTGCTCGAGTCAATACTAATAAAAGGCCTTTAGATCGTAAATCAACTAACGCATATGTGTCCAGTTCTCAACCAGTCGCTTGTAGTTTGTGTAAGGAAAACCATGACTACATTTATAAGTGTACGGTTTTTAAGAGTTATAACCCCGATCAACGTTTTAAATTCGTTAAGTCAAACAACTTGTGTATAAATTGCTTAAGTAGTGGTCATCGCGTGTCTGCGTGTGAGTCGACGTCTACATGTAAAAAATGTAGGTACAAACATCATACATTGCTATGTTTTGGAAATAGGCCTGCGTCAAATATGTCGCCGTCACGCTCAGTCGAAGAGCCGAGCGCGGGTTCGATTCCCGCGAACTCGGATGTAGCATTATGCTCAAGTGCAGTCGGCCCTTATAAAGGCTCTAGAACTGTGTTGTTGGGTACCGCACGTATCGTTATTCTAGATTCTCGTGGTCACGAACATTGCGTTCGTGCATTGTTGGACAGCGCGTCTCAGAGTAGCTTTATTACTCGCGATTGCTGTCAACGTTTAGGATTAAACATAAATAATAGACCTACTTGTTCCACTGTTAGGGGTATAGGAGGTTCGAGTAAACCCATTCAAGGTTCCGTACAATTTAAAATTCATTCTCGTTTCGATCATAATATAACTTATGATATTGAGTCGTTGGTAATAGATAGGATTACCGAACGTCTGCCAACCGCGACAGTCGACACTTCGCGACTGTCTAACTTCGAAGACTTACCGTTGGCAGACGATACATATTATTCATCAGGCCCGATTCACGTATTGATCGGCGCTTCGATTTTTCCGCACCTGCTTTTGTCGAACAGAGTTCAAGGATCGACTTCGAATTTATCGCCGCTCGCATTAGAAACGGTCCTTGGCTATGTGATCGTAGGTGACGCACCAGCATGTCCTACTGACGGTAATTCGACCGTATCGCATTGCTGTATCGCGGACACATTAGACTCTGCTGTCCGGAAATTCTGGGAATTAGAGGAAGTGAGTGTTCCCCCGGTATTCAGCCCGGACGACCAATTGTGTGAGGAATTTTACACCCGCACTACCACTCGGGATAGTGAGGGACGTTACGTAGTAGCTTTGCCTTTCAAGGCTGATGTCGAATCCCTTGGCAATTCGCGCCAAGCAAGTGAACGGCGGTTTTACTGCTTGGAAAGGAAGATGCAAGCTTCTCCACAATTAAGGGTCGCGTATGACAGTGTCATCCGGGAATATTTAGAAAAGGGCTACATTTCATCTACGAATCCTGATTCGGCGGGAAGTTCGTATTTTATTCCGCATCATGGTGTGATCCGAGATGATAAGGTCACAACCAAACTTCGTGTCGTTCTCGATGGTAGTTGTAAAACTACTACCCGCATCTCGCTTAATGATCTCTTGTATGGTGGACAGAACCTACAAGGGAACTTGTTCAATATTATTATTGGTTTTCGTTTGTTTTCGATAGCGCTTTCCGCAGACATTCGTCAGATGTTTCTCAGCATTGGAGTCCGAGAATCTGATCGGCGTTTCCAACGCATTTTGTATCGCTTTTCCCCGCAAGAACCTTTACAGGTTTATGAATTTAATCGTGTCGTTTTTGGGCTTAAGTCTAGCCCCTTTCATGCACTTCGAACTATTAAGCAGTTGGCTGAGGATGAGGGTGACTCCTACCCTCAGGCCAAAGATATTGTCGCTGCGGGGTTGTATATGGACGACTACGTCCATTCCGTTCGCACGGAAGACGAGGGCATTTCCACCGCTTCGGAAATGATAGGTCTCATGAAGGCTGGTCAATTTGAGCTAGTTAAGTGGACCAGTAATTCCCAAGTCGTATTAGATTCGATCCCACCCTCGCACCGCCTGCCAGTTGTCAAGGAATTCGATGAGTCCGACCAACATAAAGTACTGGGCTTGTGTTGGTCACCTACGTCGGACAACTTCGGCATGAAAATTAATACTCCCGCTCAGATTTGTACTAAGCGTACAATATTGTCGTGTGTCGCTAAAATATGGGACGTCATGGGATTTGTCGCACCTGTTGTCCTGTACGCTAAACTTCTAATCAAGCAGCTTTGGCTGTCTGATTGTGACTGGGATGATACTCCACCTGAAGATATAGTCAGGCTGTGGATTCGCTTCAAAGAAGAGCTTCCCTTGCTCTGTAATATAAGGATCCCACGTCACGTTGGTATCGTCGGCGATAGTGTGGTTACTATATTGGCTTTCGCGGACGCCAGTGAGAAAGCATACGGGGGGGTTATTTACTTCCACGTTCAAAATAGTGATGGCAATATCGTTAGGTTGTTGACCGCTAAGTCGAAGGTCTCCCCTAAAAAGGTCGTTTCTCTTGCTCGTCTGGAGCTGTGCGCTATTCTTGTGCTAGCTCAACTCATAAAAAATGTCGTAGTCGCTTGTCAAAACCGCATTATATTTCGCAACATATTCGCATTTTCGGATTCAACAGTCGCTCTCTGTTGGGTACATTCGTCGCCCCATCGGTGGAACACCTTCGTGGCCAACAGAGTCTCGAAAATACAGGACGACTTATCGCCACAAAACCTGTATCACGTGTCCGGTACGGACAATCCCGCAGATTGTCTGTCACGTGGGCTCACACCTACCCAAATCATTGATCATCCGCTTTGGTTCAGTGGTCCTCCGTGGGCCAGCTTAGACGTTTCAAAGTGGCCTGTCGTCCCCTTCAATCCCTCTTCGGTATGCGAAGTGCCCGAAGAGAAGAAACATTCGTTGCTCTCCGCTACACCAACCGAAAGATCTACTATTCTTTCTTTGGTCGATCGTATCTCGTCTTGGAGTAAATTACTTCGAGTAGTAATTTACATTTGTCGTTTCGCTAAACTATTGCCTATTGGTTACCGCATGGCGGCAGCGGATTACAACTTCGCTGAATTGCTCATACTTCGCGAGCTTCAACGCTTTTATTTCTCCACTGAGTTGGTTAAACTCAGGAAAGGCAAACATTGTAGTCCTGCTTTTCGACACTTAAAACCGTTTCTCGAAGACGGACTCATTAGAGTCGGAGGCCGTTTAAGAAACTCGGATTTAAGTTATGATGGGAAACATCCCATTCTGCTTCCAAGCAAGGACCTCGTTTTGAATTTGTTAGTCGATTATCATCATAAATTGAACTGTCACGCAGGTCCCGACCTGCTAATGTCGCTCTTGCGTCAGAAGTATTGGATCCTTTCTGCACGCAATTTAATTAGGAATAGGATCCATAAGTGCCTTCCCTGCTTTCGGCTGCGCCCTAAGCAGAGCTTTCCTGAGATGGCCGATCATCGCTCTTGTCGTATCGTTCAAACCGCTAAGCCATTCGTCCACACGGGCACGGACTACGCCGGTCCGTTTAAGGTTACGATGTCTCGCGGTCGAGGTGTTCGCTCCACCAAGGCCTACGTGTGTCTGTTCGTCTGCATGACTACACGCGCGGTGCACATAGAGCTCGCTGGGGATCTTAGCACAGCTAGTTTTATGGGCGCCTTTAAACGGTTCCTGTCAAGGCGTGGCCCGGTTAGTAGAATTTATTCCGATAACGGGACTAATTACATAGGCGCTAAACGGAAACTCTCGGAACTTCACGCATTTCTTTGTTCGAAGTACCATAATTCGGAATATGGTCATACATTAGCTATAAATCGAATAGATTGGTCACTCAATGTCCCGACGGCTAGTCACTTTGGCGGCAATTGGGAAGCTAATATTAAAAGTTTAAAGTCACACCTATATCGGGTCATAGGCGATACTATTCTGTCGTTTGAAGAATTAAGTACCGTTCTTATTCAAATAGAATCGGTAATGAACACTAGACCTCTTTGTAGGACACTCTCTAGTGATCCTTCAGAGCCGCTCGCATTGACTCCAGCGCACTTTTTGAATCTCACGCCTCTGAAATACTTGCCTGCCGAGGAAATAGACGAGAGAACTCTTACTGCTAGACACGAGCTACTAGATAAGTTAGTACAGTCGTTTTGGAAGCGCTGGAGAATTGGATATCTCCATACTTTGCAATCTCGCCGCAAATGGAACACGCCGGTCGATCCGGTCTCTGTCGGCACGGTCGTGATTCTTATATCCGACAACTCGCCCCCACTACACTGGCCTTTGGGTGTCGTGGAGGAAATTTTCCCTGACTCAACCGGAGTCACTCGTATCGTTCGGGTTAAGACAACCACCGGATCCTACTTGCGTCCCGTGGTGCGTCTTTGCCCATTGCCTAACCAGTAGTTTATTTAATTCGTCTTTAAGGTTAGGTTAATATTAGTTATTAGGTATTTAGTTTCGTAGTTATAGGATAGTAATTATCGAATAGATTCGTTTTCTTGTGGTTTGCCTCACTCTTGAAGGCATCCCTTCAAGCCCGGGGGAATGGTTGCGCTGATATACGATTCTTTTCGTTTATATTTTTAATTATTGGCAACACGCATAATCGCTAATTGGTTAGACATTCCCCTTCCGCATATTATCCTTTCTCCCTTGCACTAGACCTTCGTCTATTCGAGAGTGAGGGAGAGAGACTATACCGCTCTAGAAAAATCGATCGCGTCTGGATCTTCCGATGGACAGGATCGGACCTTCAATGGCTGTCGAGTCGCGTTAGAGCACAAACGCATCGAATCGCATTCGAACGGTCGCGTCGTTTTGTGCGACCAATTCGTAGCAGAAGAACGGTTATACTGTGGTGGTGAACTGTGATCAGAGTGCTGGCAGTCCTGAATATCCTGGATTATCAAGGTTAGTGCTGCCTTTCCTATACGACGCTGGACTCTTATCTTTTGTTCCAACCAGCGCCGGTTCCCGTCAATTGTGTAACCGAAAACTTCTAAGTCGCATACGTTGCATTACCGCCCATCCAAGAATATTAAATTATAAGTCTAAATAACATCCGTAACTAAATAAATTGAAACCAAACCTAGGTATTTTTTATAAAATAAATAAAAGATTTATTGGAACTAAAAACACAAATACAATAAATTAAAGTACGATAATGACTGCATTAGTTATAAACTGTGTTGCAGCCATTAACGCCCATACAAGTAGTTTACGCGTCAGCGTTCCATCGTAACAAAATTTTCTAAGTAAGTTTAAACAAAGATTAAAGATGAAAGAAAAAAATATAAAACAAAATACGTAATTAACATGCATAAAGTTACCTATAGTGTGCACGCATGCATGTGTGTGTGTGTTCGTGTATGTGGCATGAGTTCTATGGGTGTGTGATGTGTTGTACGTGTGTGTGATGTGTTGTGCGTGTGGTGTGTTGTGCGTGTGGTGTGTTGTACGTGTGAGTGCGTGATAATGGTGTTGTGATATGTGCAGGTGTTAGCGTGTGAGTGCGTATTTAAGTATGCGTTGAGATTTAAGAAGTTGAATTTTACGTTTTAACAAGCTTTTCAAGTTTTTCATAGGTTAAACCACTCAGCCATTTGTCAACGGTGACTCGACAATCTCTCAGATTGAGTGAATAAATGTCACATACTTCATTGACTCGGTTATACAAAATAAGGCTTAGGTATTTATACTGTCGTCTAACTGCTTCGGTGCTGACTGGCTCAATTGAACAGACTCTAACAGGTCTTCGTCTATGTTCATGTCTTATGTCAGGGTCGAACGGCAATTCGGAGTGCTTGCGAAGTATGGCACTAAGTACAAATAAGTGTCTCACTTGCGGTACCTCACATAGAGCATAGAGTTCACTCGTGGGAAAGCAGATTGGTTTATGGGCCATGACTTTTAAAATTGCCCTCTGCGCTCTTTCCACTAGTAATAACGAGGATTTACTTGAACTGCCCCTGGCTACTATACAATAGGTTAGGATTGAGTGAGCCTAGCATAGTAAACAGTTTTTAATGTGGAGAAGTCAGCAGAAGTCCTCAAGTTTTTAAACACATATATTAATTTCCGTACTCTACCCACCAGTGTGTTTACATGTTCATTCCATGACAATGTACTATCAATATAGATGCCAAGATACTTCATGCAATGAGTACGGACTATTTAAGTACAATTACAGTCCTGGCTTGAGCTAGGGTTACATTTGTGAGCTGTTAGTGTATAGGCAGCGGTCGGTTCTGAAGATATACGAGGTGAAAAGGTCATAAATTTAGATTTATTTAAGTTAAGGGTCAGCAGATTGTTTCTTATCCAGGTCATAGTGGTCTTTAGCGCGGATTCAGCATGAGAACACGTATCGGACCAATCATTACCATGCACCACTATTGCAGTATCATCTGCGTACGTTATGATTTTAGAGTTTACTAAGGGAAGGTTGCAGAGGTCATTGATATAAATTAAAAATAAGGTAGGTCCAAGTACACTACCTTGCGGCACACCGTATATGATATTTTTGGATGCACTTGTATAGTTTCCTATTCTAGTAGCCTGAGAACGACCTGTTAGGTAGCTTGTGAAAATGCTGAGGGCTAAACCTCTGATTCCAAGTCGCTCTAGTTTATTTAGTAAGAGTGGGACGGAGACCGTGTCAAAAGCTTTAGAGAGATCTAGGAAAATTTCTAGTTTTTAATTTATTCTTTATGTTTTTAGCAATATTATTAGTTAATTCCAAGACTGCATCTTCAGTACTTTTACCGGATCTAAAACCATATTGGTTATCAGCAATAATATTATGGGCTTGTAAGTAATCGAGGAGCCTACTATTAATAGTTATCCATACTAAACGCAAAAACTTATGTGTGTCATACAATTATCCTTACGCAGACGCATACACTCATGCAATGTTAGCGGCCGACGCGACACATACACAATTTCCTTTAATTGTATTAATTTGTCATGATACTGTGTTTCCATTTTAAGATAAATGAAAGATTTTTTCATCAAAATTTAACACCTATTTTTTATGACGGAAATCGATTCAGAAGCCGTTTCTGAACCAACTACTTTCAGGAATTGCGTTTATTCTGTAACACGTTGTATTTTTATCGCAATAAAATCCACGGGAGGGAAGCCTTGCGCGACTTCTCGTATGTAATATTGAAAAAAAATAGAGCCTTTACTTCAGCATCGTCGTCATTTTAACCCTCAACGCAAAAATACGTACGTTTCCCGTATATATAGTATGCTTGATTGGTGCTTGGAAAAACACCTGGACCTGCACGACTCACAGTTTGGGTTTCAACATGGGCTGTCCATTGAAAGTGCAATCCTAAGTCTCAAGAACACTGTCCAATATTATACAGATAGTAAAACGCCGGTGTATGCCTGTTTCCTGGATTTTTCCAGGGCTTTTGTTTTTTTTCTCTTTTCCAGTGTCATACAATGTGCTCTGGAGGAAGTTAGGGGACAGGAATGTACGGATGTAGGAAGTTCTTAAAGTTCTGCAATTTTGGTATGCTAACCAAACGAATCAGGTGAAGTGATCCATCATTCTCTCTGAGGCTTATGGGTTGGAGTGTGAGGTGAGGCAGGGGGGTTGACCTCACCTAGGCTCTTCAACCTTTATGTGAATGACCTCATAGTCGAGCTCAGCAGTATGCGTGTGGGCTGTCGGGTGTTAATATTAACAGCATCAGCTATGCAGACGACATGGTGCTGCTGGGCCCGACTGCAGGTTCTATTGGAGAGATGTTGAAAGTTTGTGAGAACTACGCGGTTAGGCATGGGCTCGTGTATAACGTGAAGAAATGTGAGTACATGGTCTTTGGGGTCGCCGGTAAGTATACAGATTATTCACCTAACTTTACCCTAAATGACTTGAGCATAAGAAGAGCAAAACAATTCAAATATCTGGGACATATGCCGACGACCTGAAAGATAATGTGGATATTGAGAGGGAGCGCAGGGCTTTGGCGGTCCGCGGTAATATCGATGGGTCCTATGTTTATGGGCCAAACTAACAATTTGGCCATTTTGACTTTTTTATGGTAAACGCATCTTATCGATATAAAGAATTATGTGAGCTATTAAAAAAAAAGATTTCTGCTTAGAAACACGATTTTTTATTACAGTATAACGGCGTATGTGACATGGATTTAAAGGTGCAAGCTCCTAATAGTAGTTAGAGACTTATACGCGGGGAGTTGCCGCGCGTTTATTTATTGTTTGGACCAATCAGCTGATTTGACAATACATTGAACGGAGCAACGGCCGCACTGTGATGAATACAAATTGTAATTGTTGTGTTTTTGGGTTACAATTTAGTTTAATAAGTAAAAGATGACATCCAATTATAGCGCTAAGTTGTCTAGAAGTCGGAATTTAGTGAAAGAAAAAATATTATCCCACCTGCATATCACAGTTATTATGAAAATTTAGTAGCATCTAATGACATTGCGTCAATTAATGAAAGCAATACCTAATGAAGAAAATTAATGAAGACTTTTTAAGAATTAGCACGGAGAAGCACTTGCTGTTTCCCTTGGCATCTCCAAGGCTTTTGACAGGGTCTGGCATGATAGCCTTATTGCTAAGCTTCTTCTTTCGGTTTACCCACTCAACTTTGCGTTTTGATTGAAGACTAGAGATCGGTCCATTCGAGTGGTCATTGATGACTGCTAAATTGCCAATTGCCAATTGGCTATTAATGTTGGGGTCCCTCAGGGGTCGGTTCTCTCAGCACAGTTGCTGAGAGATATGTGTCCAGCGTGCGTGCTGGTGGGTCAGATCCAGTCTCTCCATGAGGACATGGTTAGGCACTTGAACTTGTCCTTGAAGGCTGTCTCCGAATGGGGTGATGCCAACTTGGTCCAGTTTAATACAGCTAATACCCAGGCTTGTCTCTTCTCCTCAAAAAGGAGCCAATTCGAACCGGCTCCCACTTTCTGTGATGTAATCGTGCTGATTACCGATCATATTGAGCTTCTTGGGGTTACACTAACTTTCACCCTCAATTTTGGTCCATTTATCGAGGCTAAGGCTCAACTAGCATCAAAAAAGTTGGGAATCTTAGCAAAGGTGAGATGGTACTTCACACCGGAACAGTTGCTCAATCTGTATCAAGCCCAGGTTCGGTCGTGTATGGAGCTACTACTGCTCACATATTTGGGATAGATCTGCCAAATACAATTTGGACGCGCTTGAGTCTATTGAGAAACGGGCCAAGAGACTCATTGGCAACGATGCACTGGTCAAGTCAAAGCTCCAGAGCCTTGAACATCGACGACGAGTTGCAAGTCTATCGGTTTTCTATCGGTTACATTTCGGGGAGGGTGTGATGGAATTACACAATCGAATTCCGCCAAGCCCGTTCCATCATCGGACTATAAGACAAACGATGATGCGCCATCGTTACGTGGTCGACATTCCACCCATACGCACTAAACGTTTTGGGAATGCCTTCGTTGTGCGTACAGTTAAGGAGTGGAATTCCCTGCCGGAGTCTGTGTATCCCGATAGCTATAACTTAGGGATCTTTAAGTCAAGAGTGAATAAGTTAATTTTAGGTAAGCGTGCTCTATCTTCGACCACATCATCACTTACCATCAGGTGAGATGGTAGTCAAATGCGAACCAATTAACAAAAAATATAATACTAATGTTGATTTTGTTGATTTTATTACTTAATTATACTACTGAGATTTTTTTTGTTTATTTAAACAAGATAGGTTTTTAATTTTGTTATTTTTTTTGTATTTTTATAGAGAAAATAATAATGTGAAGTAGGTACATTATTTTGTTAATCAAACTAAGATCTTCAGTAAAAGTTTCGTTCTTACTTATTATTTTTATGTATTTTTTTCATAAGTGTAGTTTTAAGGCTGCTTTAATTTTTATTTCAATAAATCAATAAAACTATTGCGTGTTTTTTAATTATTGAAATGATCTAACTGAAAACTGAGTTAGTAGGTAAGCCGATTGTAAAACGTGTAATTGTCAATGTGACATAAATAACTAAATATCTAAATAGCTTATATTCTAATTAATGAATTATCAACTACTTCAATTGTTACTTGATTTTATGAGTAAAAAATACAAAAATATATAACGTATGCTAATTAACGTAATACGCGTATAATGGCCAATATGACACATTGGCCCTTTTAAAGTGTTTTTAGAGAAAAATAATTGTAACAAAAACTAACGTAGAAGGGCCAATGTAACGTAAAAAAAAACCGATATATGTATATATAAAATACTATAGTACAAATGAGGAGGATAGTTGTCTTAGCAAACAAGCAAAGATTCGTAAACTTCGGTTTTATCAATCTGAAGTTATAGTAAATAGAAACTTTGGAAGCCTCTCCTGTAAAGTTGTAATTTTGGACTTTGGCCCATATACATTAGGGTGTCCCGAAAAATTTTTTTTTCGCTTTTCGCTACTCAAGCCCCCTCAAAAGTTGCATTATTAGTTTTAGATTACCGTAAAAATAATAAAAAAAAAACATAAAAAAATATCTTGAGGGTTCTACCGGCATTTTTTTTTATTTTTTTATCACTTAAATAACCCTCCAGTCAATGTCGTCTATTCTATTTTATGTACGTTATTCCCATTTTATTTTTTATTTCATTGATAGTGAAACCCTTTTTTTTTTTTCTTTTTTTTTAACGTGGTAAGATTATCAAATAAATCCTCCCACTCCGGGCAGGGTGGGAGGGACTGTCAGACTTTTACTGACTAAAATCCACGGTGTTCCTTCAATAACCCTTTACATACCGGGGCCACGGTAACGGGATGAGTACCACGACCCCGGCGGGCTTCGGCCCTCTGCAGAGGGGGCCTCGTCATGTTGCTGACGCTCTTTGAGGCGCGCGTGGAACACGACGCGCCGTCGACCCGGGCATGGTCCATGGTCGGACAGCGAGTTGCCCTTTACTCGCTGTCCGCATGCCCGCGCCTACGGTGGCCGGAAATCGTCGGCCGACGTCCGACGCCGTGGGCGTCTACCACTGCGGCTAGGCTGGAGGGAAGACGCCATCCTCTCCCACACGCGGCCCGCCTCCTCCTTCGAAAGCATGACTGCTTCGCAGAAGGAGGCGACCGCTTCCCACTCCCTCTCGCCCCGCAGCATGGCCTCGACCAAGGCCGGGCGCGAGAGGTCTCCGCCTATCGCCGCCGTGAGAACACGTCGGTGCTCTGCCCAGGCGGGGCAGTCTTGCACCGTGTGCTCTACGGTGTCCTCAGGGCGATCCTCTGATAGTGAAACCCTAAGTTATGATTTGCAGGCAACGACAGGATTTTTTATGTTAGGAATTGGTTTGGAACAAACTCACAAAATTCATGTTTTGACTTGTTTTTCTTAAATTCTCTACTTCTACTGTGAGGCAGTTCGTCTCATTTCTATTGCGGTTTTATTGCTGTAAGGTGTCGCTCTGCACTTCCTTGTGATAAAATACGTGTTTTTGTTATATATAATAATGGGTTCAAGACGAAGTGAGACTACTTGTGCTATTTTGGGATCATATAAAGAACTTGACGATCGCCAGTTACCAGTGAAAAGTGACGTTATCAAATTCATTTTGTTTACTAAAAATGAACTAAAACTACAGAAGAAGATCCTTCTAACACAGAAGTTTTTTCAATCGTTTCTGGAAAACTTGATACGATTTGGACCAAAGCTTCGATTCCTATCGTTTCCAACGTACGAGTTACCCAATTACTGAAATCATATTTCGACAAATACCTGTCATTGATAAGATATCCCAAAAATAAAAGAAAAATGATAGTTACGAAAGCAAAGTGAAGTGCTTTTTGGAATCGTCTAACAATCTCTTCGATATTGCTGCTTGTAAGTGCACTTCGTTTGACATTTGTTCCTGTATAAAACCTAAGAAAGTTCCTATTTCTGAAAGAGACTTTTACTGGATCAAAGAAGTGATAGAAAAATGGCAATAAGCGGTATAGACACAAAAAAAACAGCAAGACTTTTAAAGAAACATAAGAGACAAGAAAATTTTAATCGGAAAGAGTCAGAGCACGCATGTTTTCCCAGTGCATCACTAAAAACCAATCCTGTTCCGGTGCGCGAGTTGCCGCCTCGACCGCAGTCGCCTGTAACAGAGCTTTCTGCGAATAGTGACGTGCCTGTAAATGAGACTCCATCTACTTCGTTGAATCGGAACACTCTGGCGCTGCCAACAGTAGCTAAGGTATGTGATCGGTATGGACTATCAACGCGATCTGCGGCTGCGGCCGCTTCGGCGGTCTTAGCTGACGTAGGATTGGTATCTTCCGAAGATCTAAGTCTTGTTATTGATAAGAATAAAATTCATAGAGCTGTTTCAAAAGCACGGACCAAGGCCAGCAAAGACATTGATACGATTGTAATAAAAAGTATCTACTTTGATGGACGAAAGGACAAAACACTCATAAACGAGAAAATAGGCGATCGGTACCACCGCAGAGAAGTCTTGCAAGAACACATTTCAGTTCTCACAGAGCCGGGATCTATTTATTTGGGACATATGACGCCAAGTCGTGGCACTGCCAAAGGGATCGTCTCTTCTATCATATCTTTGTTAGAAAATCAAGGGTTGAACTTGGAAGAGGTGATCTGTATGGGGTGCGATGGTACTGCTACGAATACAGGTTGGAAGGGAGGTGTCATTCAATACCTGGAAAACTATTTAAAGAGACCGTTGCAATGGTGTGTTTGTATGCTTCACGCGAATGAATTACCGCTTCGTCATTTGTTCATGTCTCTGGATGGTAGCACATCTGGGCCAAAAGAATATTCAGGACCTATTGGAAAACAGCTAGCTGCTTGTGAAAGTAAACCTCTAGCGTCTTTTTGTGCAGTGTCTGGCAATTTGCTAGTATTACCTGATAATATTGTGAAGGAACTAAGCACGGATCAAAAGTATCTGTACGAAATGTGTCATGCTGTGATGGCTGGTTCCTGTTCCCTTGAGCTAGCGAACCGCCAACCTGGAAAAATGGCGCATTCGAGATGGCTCACTACTGCTAATCGCATACTCAGACTTTACGTAAGTACTGTTTCGCCGTCAAATAATTTGCAGCTGCTTGTGAACTACGTGGTCAAAGTTTACGCTCCTGTTTGGTTCCTAATCAAGCAAAACTCATCATTTAAAGATGGAGCCAAGCATATTTTTCAAATGGTTATATACTCTCGATTTTTGCCTGATAGTCAGAGATCTATTGTAAATTCGGTGATCGAAAGAAACGCTTTTTTTTGCGCACCCACTTGCTTATTATATTATAAAACTTGCTTATTGCCATGTTATTCGACGATAGAGAGCATATTCGAGAGCTTGCATCTCGCAAAATATTAAAGGCCAGAGAAGCAGAAAAGAGCAACTCTCGCAGGGTATTTAAAGCACCAAAGCTTAACTTCTGTGCGCGAGACTACACCGATATAATATTTTGGCAAGAGTGTGAAATATTAGCTCCACCAATTTTGCGACACGTCTCCAACGATGAACTTAGAATTAAGGCTAAAGAACACATCCTCGACATTATTGACTTTCCCTGCCACACACAGTCAGTGGAAAGATGTGTAAAACTAGTGACGGAGGCTTCTCAAAGCGTCACGGACGCTACAGCTCGGGATGGTTTTATTAGGAACAGATTAAAATCTCGCTCAGAAATGCCTAATTTTGGTCACAAAAACCAGTTCCGTTTTTAAAGTTGCCATTGATTATTTTGTCTTTCAACTATTTTAAACCTTGCTTTAACTCATTGTTGTACCCTTAAATTTAATAAAAACCATTTAAATGTTATTTTTGTATGATTTATAGTTTATATTAGGAACCCCTAAAAATAGCAAATTTGAAAAACTTCAAGGACTAGTAGAGGCCTCAAGATGCCGGATATCTAATGAAATTTTATAATAATCGTAATATATGTGTCAAAACGCAACTTTTGATACCTCTTGCGTAGCCGTAGCTCATTTTTTTTTTCCCCCATACATGAACGGGACACCCTAATATACATAGGACACATCGATATGTTGGCTCGTAGATTCGCCCGCTTCACGGACCAGGTAAAAATAACGCTTTTCAAAGCGTATTGTCAGGGTCTGTACACGGGTGGTCTGTGGATCAACTACACCAAAAGGTCGCTAGATGTCCTGCGCGTCCAGTACAACAATGTGTTTAGAATGCTCTTGAGACTGCCCCGGATCTGTAGTGCGTCAGAGATGTTTACGCAGAACCGTACTGATGACTTCCACGCAGTTGTGCGAATGAAAATAGCGTCTGTGGCAGTTAGAACCCGGGCCGGGGGCAACAGCATTCTAAAAACAGTGACTGAGAATGTGTTTTCCCCTTTTATGAGGCATTTTCTGGAGAAGATGAACGGTTGAGAAGCTGGTTTCGTCTTCTTTACAAAGTGACTCATACCCAAATAATACCCAAATTGTTCTCTTAATTTATGTATATACTAACACTAGGTATAAGGTACTTTACTAACACTACGGATCTCTGTTATCTGATTATTTGAAATAAATTAATGAAATTAAATTAAAACTCTTCTTTGAGAAAAGTCTCCAGTTGGAGGGTCGGAACTCGTACCACGAACGATTTGAAATTCGTATTGTATATACAACTTGTATCGTAATTTAACGCACACCCTCAAACTAACCACACAATTAGAAAATTATGTTAGTATCATACTCTGAATTTTTAGTTTAACTTGTTTAAAGTTTTTTTTTTGAGACTTTAACTTCCTTTGAATGAGTTTCATTTTTCTGTAATGTCAACTGAATGACGGAATTTATATAAATCTGCATTTAAAAAGTTACTTCTTTAATTTACGGTCCATAGTTAGTTTGTTTTTAGTATACAACGAAAGTGTAATTTGTAATTTACGTAGATTTAATTGCTTTGGGATAAAAATTTCGATATTTCTTTTTAATTAAAAAGTATAAAAATCGTTTCAGTAAACGATTCTGAACAAACTAATTTCAGGATGTGCATTAATTATGTTACATGTTGTATATGTATATTTATAAATTTCATTACTAATGAATTAAAGAAGCTTAAATAAATAAAAATGTACACACTAACCCTAGTTTAAGCGTTCTACTAACACAACTATGGATTTTTATTTTATCTGGAATAAAGAATTTGAATTTGAAAAGGGCATTAAAAGATTTTCAAACAGCCTTACCTTTGTGCTCGCTAAGGCGTGGTGCCCTAAGCAATTGCTTAATTTGTTTATAAGTTAACCCGCCACTGCACACAGTAGTTCACTCATTCACATAGTTAATATTTTTTGAGAACTTAGACACAAATGATATTATGCAGACATTTTAATTTGGAAAACAACAAGAATAAACAGTTAAATAAAACAAACTGTTTGTTTGACGGTCTACGGTTGATTTATTTTAGTTTCAGTTAATACGGAACATTATCCTCTTTGATCAGTAATGAAATGACGCTTGTGATATTGTGGTTATTTATTAATTAAAATGACTAATGAGTAATATTATGGTACTACTAGTCGGTTGTTCCATTGCAAATGGTGATTAGGGACACATTTTACAAACATCATTTTATTGCACACATTATAATTATATATCTACTTATGTATAGTATTGTATTTATATATTTTTATCTTATTTTTATCTTTTTTAATGAGTGTATTTATGTAGTAAACTAATTTTCTCTCCCTTCCCACTTTAATTAAAGTTTTGAAAGTGCTTCCAAATGTTGTCTGAAACTGAAAGATATCACTTTCAGTGATAAGACCGCCATTGTAACCATAGAATTAGCAATGTTGTTAAATAGGTTTGTTTAAATTTTGGTGTGCAATAAAGTATATTATATCTACCTATATAAATATCTTCTTTTCATTTTTCTATTTGGTGTGTCAACCGTGAGTAAGTAGAACTACCAAATACAAAAACACCAGCGCTTTAAACTCTTTTAAAAACAGATATATTGATGCATCTATTCATTGAAAGATAATTGTCGATGGAAAGCGTCGACGGGGTCGTTCACCTACCCGATGGTCTGACTTTATGAAAACCATCACCGGTCGTAGCGTATCGACAGCCCTACGGATAGCCGAAGACAGTGTTGTGGGGGAATGTTGTTGCATCTGCATCAGCTATATCGACGCAGCACTCATAAGAGACACGACCTTCAGCAATGAAGAAAACAACGACGAAGATCTATTTATTTAGTTGTGTATTTAAATGATAATTATCATTAATATTTGCATCAATTCGTGAAATGTAGTGTGGTTTGGTCATGTATATCATTTTCCTGTGGATTACATAGGGATAACCAAAAGCATGAAACCCCAAAGCGTGTATAGGTGATTTTTCGGTTCTGTATATGTTAGGCAATCGAAATTAGAATTTTATTATTTGTCACTCTCTCAATCCTCCTCATTCGTACCAATTTTCCGTTAGTTTAGTTTGTGGTCGCATGTATAATAACACGATAATACTCTTCGTTCTTCTTAGCAAGTAAAATTTTATTGATAACAGTTTCAGTGTACAAAAAATTTGTTACATATTATTTTATTAAACTTTTTCTGTAGCATGGTGGAGAAGAAGCTTAGATCATCAACACTCAGACACTTTGCATTGTATGATCAGTTTTCTCTTATCATCAGTGGTCGGCGTAGGTAGTGCCATTCCGTGAGATTCGTCAATCGTTGCATAACGTGGACATACCCTCTCATCTCAAAATCCCGGGATTTTAAAGATTCACTTTCGATAAAATATTAACATAAAATAAATATTTACAATACATAATCGAGTAAATCTAAACTAATACTAGCCTTTTACCACGGTTCCGCCCGCGCTATACTTTCCCAAAAAATCATCCCATACCAGAATAAAACTATATTTTCTCTCTAGTTGGAGCAATAATATATGTATATTTAAAAAAATCATTAAATCGATTGAGTAGTTTCGGACATAAGCGTGAAGGAACATCGTGACACGAGATTTTTATACACTCTTTTGCAAAAAAAACGGGCACCTAAGGAAATTTACGTTCTAAGGTCGATTTGAGTTAATTAAATGAAATTTATTGCTTTGACGTAGTCTGTATACTTATAATCGTGTAAATTAATGCGCGTGAAGTGAATTCGGGCAATTAAAAGAAAAACAACGACGGATTCTTTAAAACCGATGTACACGCCCAAACAATAAGAAGTGGTCAACAATAAAGACAAGATTTTTTTTTTACTTTTTTTAATTAAATAAAGTTACAAATGTAAAAACCTAATAATGAGTGTGACCTCCTCTTGCCAAAATCACAGCTTGAATCCTTCTGGGCATGCTTTCCACGATGTTTTTAATAACGTTTTGATGAATACGTTCCCACTCTTCTGCAATGACTCTTTTTAGCTCCCTGATGTTTTGTGGAGCAGGTTGCACTGATCTTACCCGTCTCTTTAGAACATCCCAGACATGCTCAATTGGATTAAGGTCAGGACTTCGAGCTGGCCAATCTAAACGACGGATCCCAACTTCTTGCATGTACGCTTCCACTTCGCCAGAACGGTGCGGGCGAGCATTGTCGTCCATAAAAATGGAATCTTCCCCAAGTGCAGTCAATGTGGGTTGTGCATATGGAATTAGGACTTCCATTATGTACCGGTGTGCATTTAATGTTCCATTTTCTATGAAAACTAACTCCGTACGCTCCGTCGAATTAATTCCTGCCCAAAACATAACGGAGCCTCCGCCATAAGGAGTGATTTCTTCGAAACACACTTCCGCATAGCGTTCCCGTGGTCTTCACAGCACTCGCCGGCGTCGGTCCTCTCCACACAAATTGATTCTAACTTCATCAGAAAACAATACTTTATTCCAGTCCTCCAGAGTCCATGAAGCACAGTTCCGAGCAAACTGAAGTCGAGCTACACGGTGCTCACGGAGTAATTTAGGGCCCCGAGCTGGGCGGTAACTCCTGATATTGGTAGCCAAAAACCTCTTCCTGACCGTCCACAAGCTAATTTCTACTCCTCTTACTTCTTCAAGGCTCTTCTTCAGGTCCACACTTGACGCTTTACGATTCCGCAAGGCCTGACTCACCAAAAAGCGGTCATCTCTTGGTTCTGTGCATCGTTTTCTTCCCGAACCGGGTCTTCTTTTGACCGAACCGGTCTCTTGATACCGTTGCCAAGTCCTCTGGATAGTTGAACGACTCACATTTAGCCGCTGAGATACGTAAGTTTGCGAACAACCTTCTTCAAGTAGGGCTATAATTTTATCGGCCCTTATCGCTTTATCACTCATATCAAAAAGAGGTATTTAATGTAAAAAGAAAGATTAAATTGTTTAATTTGCAGAAAATATCCAAAAAGTTTTAAAATATCTTAATCAGTTAAAAATCGTTTCAGCAATTCGCGCCATTAGTAAAGCAATTTTAGAATAATCCACAATAATCATTATTTTTCTTTTATTAATTTCAAATTTTAAATTTGGAACGTAAAGAATCATGCCAGGATGCTTCAAATAACATGCCAATACATCGTCAAATTAATAAAACCTATTTTTTGTTCTTCTTCATTGAAGTAGAGAAAAAAATCTAAAGTGTCCGTTGTTTTTTGCAAAAGAGTTTATATTAAAATTAAAAAGCTGAAGAGTTCTTTATATTTGAACGCACTAATCTTAGGAACAACAAGCTCGATGTGAAATTCTTGTGCGTTACGTAGCCTCTTTATTAAGGAAATTTATAGACTATTGAACATCACGCTACAATTGATAGGAGCGGTGTAGAAATCATAAACGTGAATCACGCGAAACAGTTAATATTTACCTCCAAATAAAAAAAAAAGATATTTAACCTTAACATATTAACACGACTATTATTTATTTATTTATTTTATCCAATACACATTACAAAATAAATTTAAAAAATGTTTAGCCATACACGAAAGCCTCTTAGGGCTTGTGTGCTGGCGAGTCGTAATTAGTTACTTAATTTACTATACAGTGAAAAGGAAAATTAGGAGTACTAAATACAATTAACTATTTTCTATGTAAAAACGTTTGTATCTGTACTTACAACTTTTCGTATTTGATAGGTATAGCGTTTGTAATTCTTCTGGGAGTTTGTTAATATAGTAAGGCACTACATACTCCGAAACCCTAGTCCCATAAACATTTTTGTGTTTTGGTACGATATATTTATTGTTAATCAGTATGTTTCCTAGGAAATTCGGTCTTGTTTTTTCCTTTAGCAACTCCGGCCTATTATCTTCAGTGAGGATGGAAAATTGGACCTTGTTGTACACACTCATCACACCACAGTGTTTAAAGAGTTCGTGTTCATTATTTTGACATTTCTTTTTAACATGTTTAGGCGTTATAATTTTTAGCATTCTCAACTGTAACCTGTAAATTTCCGCTAAGTATGTATGGTAAGTTTTTCCATAGCTACTTAGTCCGTAGTTAATAACTGAGTCGGCTAGGGCCATGTATAACATTCTAAGGGTTTTATAGGGTAATTTGTATTTTAGTATGCTAAGTTTACTAAGTATAGACCTAAGTTTGTTGCATACTGTAGCGTAAAACCGCTACGGTTAAAACCTCCTCCAATCCTAATCCAAACTGTTCAATAAAAAATTTTTTCTTCATAGCTGTTATTCACATTTGAACCAGGAATCGTGAAAAAATCGTCGGTTGTTTGCCTTTTGACGGCGTCATTACATTTTTGGGACCCGATAAGTGATGGTCGACCTTATTTTTTGTGATTAATATCGAAATTATGAAGTGAAAGTTTTTTTTCTGTTGGTGTAAACCCAATAAAAAATATAAAGTGTCCTAGCAAAAGTATAGTCTGTGGGTGATTTTCTGGTTAATTTGGTATGTATTGTCGTCCTTTTTCTTTTCGATCCATTTCGCACTAGTTTCATAATTAATCAAAGATTCAGCTTGCATCGGTGGTCTGAAGTTTCTTTTTTGTTTAGATCCCGTTACAAGCCAATTTTTGGCTCCACCCTACGGGCAAGCGACGTCGGTTATCGACGACGGAGGTCGGGGCGCTCTCGCCCGATATCCGAGCACATCCTGTGCCTGAGACGTCCATCTCAAAGGCCTGAAGCGAGTACGAGGTAGATGCGGACTCCGCAGCGCAGTGGCTCCGTGATTTCTACGTTACTTCCCACAGTCGTGTTCAGCCGTCCAGGAATTACCGAGTTTTCGCAGCAGGAGTTCTATTTTAAATAGTGCACCTAATTTGTATATTTCTAATCTAAAAATTCTCACGTCAAAAACTCTTTCTAACCTAAGGCCTATCAAGACGCGTTGGATGCTCTTAGTGTTTTTGTAATTAAAATTACTAATAATGCGTATTCGCCTAGCTATAACCGATTGCAATCGATTTTTTTGTTAGGTAAGTTAAAAATATTTGCATAATACTTTCGATAACATTCTTTTTCTTTCCGCTAAGTTAACCCACGCCATCACTGAAAGGTCCCCAATAATAACTAATATTTAACTTTTTTATATTTTCTAATTAAGTACTTGTTTTCTATCTTTTTCCTTTTAATCAAAATTAAACGTGTTAAGTAGCGGTTTGTGTTTTACTGTGCACTTAATTTTATTTACGCTACAATATGGCGCCCGAATTAAAGTAAGTTTGCATATTAATTATTACTAAAATACCTTTTTTTTTTGTTATCTCGTGTGTGGTTGCTCTTGAGAGCAATCTTTAATTTTCATCTTTCTTGTTGTGAGTTTCAGGTTTTAGAATTGGTCAGATACCCGTATGGAAGTTAAAAGGATTACCTGTCTTGAATGTTTTCCCGATTCATACGACTGGACTACGGAATTGCTAACTGAATTTATGTTCTTTGCTTAATTGTGTGATGTTTGTGAAATTCAATTTTAAAGATTAACTTTGTAACTATACCCAATTTCCAATTCTTTTATTTTCTCCCAAAATATACGTACCTATCCCGAGTTTTATTTTATCCCAGTAGGTAGCGGTAGTTAGTTTCCCGTAGACTGTGTTTGATGTGTGGATGGTTAGGCATCGTGACCAAAGGTAAGCTTTTTGAATGGTCGTGTGCTAGTGTCTACCTTTTTTATTTTTTAGCCCGACTGTTTTCTTTTCTGCTATTTGCTAGTATCTGTTTTTGTTGGATTCTTAGCCCAGCGGATTCCTTTGACGTTCATTTTGTTGTCTTCTTCCCGTATCGATATTACGGCACGATATCTAACGATTTCCTGCTAAGTCCCGCTCTCTTTCATTTAATCTATTTCTATTTTGTGTTTAAAAATGTCTGAAGAAGGTTCTATCGGTGAGACTCCTTTACGCGAAAGTATTATTATTTCTAGACCTCCTCCCATTCCACCTAGGCCCACTCCGGGTACTAGTCGTTCTAACTTACCTTCTCCTATGAAATCCGAGGACTGTCCCGGTTACCTTCTAAAACGATTTTCGCTAAGAAAATGGAACATAAATTATACTGGAGATACCAGTGTTCGAAATTTTTTACCAGTATCGAAGAAGAGAAGGATTCAGACGACATAACTGACAGATATCTGCTTAAACGCTTCCACGAAGTGTTATCCGGTCGCGCCTTGAATTATTATAGGTCAATCCGTCGACCTGATATGACTTACCCCGAATTAAAAGAAAATTTCTTCAATACATTCGGAGAAATTGATTTCGAGTTTAAAACCGGTCAACAAGTTAGAAATACAAAACAGAAATCAGATCAACCTGTTTTACATTTTGTGCATCAGATTTCTCAATTGAATGATACATTACGTAAACCAGTCGATAAATCTGAACTATTAGAAATTATCACTCACAACATGCATCCTAGATATTTTCCATGCTTATCGATACATAAATTTACTGACTTAGATGCGCTCATTGACACTGCATCGCATTTTGAAAGTTTTTTGCCCAAATCTACAAAATTAGTTTCAAGCGCAACAAATCAATCACAAATCTGTCCAAAATGCAATAAAACGGGACACCCCTATCGTACTTGCCCTGATTTCCCTGGTATGCTGTGTTTTAAATGCCGCACACCTGGTTTTATAACTCGTGATTGCCCAAAATGCAATCCAAAAAAATGTTTAGCCCACCGGCGACACGCATTACTCCGTACAGTGTCACCGGTGATAGCGTCCGATTCGTCTGATAACCGTCCTTTCATCGAGATCATATTATTGTGTAACCGGGTCGTTAAAGCCCTACTTGACTCTGGTGCACAAATGTCCCTTATTAGTGATTGTTTAACCCAACAACTGGGTATTTCTTTAAAATCAAACGTTCAGTGCCCACGTGTTATTTCCGCTAATAACTCTCCTATTGATATTTTAGGAACTATCTTTCTCCCAGTTAAGTTTAATGGTACGACTTTTGTCCACGAATTTTTAGTAGCACGTTCTATGTCTTCTTCAGTTATTTTAGGTATCGAATTTTGGAATAAGTTCGGTTTGACTTCAGTTTTTAGTCAAGCTTTTAACAAAAATATCAAAGGTAATATGTACCTTCCTCCCGACTCTAATTCCCTACCTCCTGACTCACATACCCTTCCTTCTGACTCTCAATCCCTTCCTCAGATTAATTGCATTAGCGAGGTTCGATACATTTACCCTCGTAACGTTTTATTACCAGACCAAGAGCTAAAGTTACAACGGGTCATTGAGGAATTCGATGTCATTTCATCCGATAAAGTTGGCCTTGGCTATCACACAAAATAAACACTACTGGACCACCAATTAGACAACGTTTTTACCCTCTTTCACCTGTTAAGTTAAAGTTGCTCAATGAGGAAATCGATAAGATGCTGGAGATGGGTGTCATTCGTCCCTCACGTTCTCCATGGGCCAGTCCTGTTGTGATGGTTACCAAAAAGGACGGTTCTGTACGTTTTTGCGTTGATAGTAGGAAATTGAATAGCGTTACTACTAGAGATTCTTACCCGCTCCCCCGTATTCACGATATTCTTGACAACCTTCGAGGTGCAAGGTATATAAGTTCTCTTGATTTTAGGAGTGCATTTTGGCAGATTCCTCTCGCTGATGATGAGAGTTGTGAAAGAACCGCTTTCATAGTTCCACAACGAGGTTTATTTGAGTTCGTCAGAATGCCATTTGGTCTCACGAATGCAGCTTCCGAGATGCAGCGCCTTACTGATATGATCGTCAATTTTGAATTCACTTCGACCAGTGATAATTGCGTTTTCGGTTACGTCGATGATCTAATCATAATATCAAAAGACTTTGATAGTCACCTCTCGCTCCTTAGAAAAGTACTAGACCGTCTCAAGGAGGCCGGTTTAACTATTAACCTAAAAAAATGCGAGTTCTGTAAAAGCGAATTGAAATATTTGGGTTATATCATTAACGAAAAGGGTTTACAAACTGATCCCAGCAAGCTCGATGCTATTAGGGATTATCCCGTTCCTACTACAGCTAAGTCACTACGTGGTTTTATTGGGTTATGCTCATATTATAGGCGTTTTGTTGATGGTTTTTCTTCTATAATAGCTCCACTCACTGCCCTTATAGGAAAAAAGAAGGGTCGTGACCCTATAAGTTGGGATGATGCCGCCGATCAAGCATTCCTAAAATTAAAGGATGCGCTCATCAATACTCCCGTTATGGCTTGTCCAGATTTCTCGAAGCCCTTCATTTTGCAATGTGATGCGTCAGCTGTTGGTCTTGGTTCAGTTCTTTCTCAAAAGTTCGATGGTGTTGAACATCCTATCGCTTATTATTCACGCTTATTCTCAAAAGCAGAACGCAATTATAGTACAACTGAACGTGAACTTTTATCCGTTCTTGATTCCATTAAGCATTTTCGCTGTTATTTAGATGGAATGAAGTTTTCTGTTATAACCGATCATATGGCCTTGAAAT
Organism: Tholera decimalis; assembly: GCA_943138885.2. Taxonomy (NCBI): domain Eukaryota; kingdom Metazoa; phylum Arthropoda; class Insecta; order Lepidoptera; family Noctuidae; genus Tholera; species Tholera decimalis. The sequence goes on along the minus strand of OW964576.2, from coordinate 21,606,655 downwards.
GGCTCCTCACACTATGTAATCCCTCAGGGCGTTTGGCGCGATGGGCTACTGTGATTTCCCAATACACTTTTGATATCATTCATCGCAAAGGGTCGCAACACGTCGTTCCAGACGCTTTATCTAGAATGTACGCGAGTCCGGTTACATTCGATCAAGGACCTGACCATACCAATGATAGATGGTATAAAAAGGTGTATTTAGGGGCTCGTGACTCCCCTCAAACGTTTCCAGCTTACGCCATTCGGAACGGTGTTCTGTTAAGACGCATGCCAATCACTAACCCATTGTGTTCTGATCCTTGGCGCGTAGTTTTACCCGTTGAAAAAGTTAAATCCGCTATATGGGAAGCTCATAATAATCCTCTCTCTATACATCCTGGAGTTTCAAAGACTTATTTTAAGCTCAAGGATAACTTTTACTGGCCAAATATGTTTCGAGATGTTTCTGAGACTTTAAGGCAATGTGAGGTTTGTAAAGCTTATAAGATCGCGAATTCCCAACCACGTGGTCATATGTGTTATCCAAAGGAAGTTTCTTTACCTTTACAAATGATTTCTATCGACGTTATTGGACCGCTTCCAATCGCTTATTATGGGTTCAAATACATTTTATCTATGGTCGATGTTTTTTCTAAATATGTTTGGTTAGTGCCCCTTAAAAGGATTGACGCCAATTCAGTTATAAAAGCTTTGGAATCTGAAATATTTTTTAACTTCGGAGTTCCACGGTCTATTCTCTGTGATAATGCTACCGTTTTTCGTAGTAATCAGTTTTTAAACTTTCTTAGATCGTTTCGCATTGAATCCCCTACATATACCCCTTATTACACTCCACAAGCAAACACGGTAGAACGTTATAACCAAGGTGTCGTTACTTGTTTGAGCATATTGGTTGGCGAGAACCAAAGGAATTGGGCTAAATTGTTACCCAAGGTCAAACTTTACCTCAATTCATGTATTAATTTAGCCACAGGGTTTACGCCAAACTTTCTCATATTCGGTAGAGAAGTCTGTATGGATTCATCGCGTGCGAATAACCAGACTCTAAGCACTAATTTAGCTGAAAGTCGGGAACAACACGCGAGTAATCTGTCTTCGCTCGCCGAGATTTACGCAAAAGTAGCGGACAATCTTTCTTCTGCTTTTCTCCGTAATTTACGAAATTACAATACGAACCGGACGGCTATTACACTTAATGCCGGCGACATTGTATGGAGGCGTAATTTTTCAAGATCGTCAGCTGCTGAATACTTTACAGGAAAGCTTGCTCCTCGTTTCATTAAATGTCGTGTGATCAGAGTCATCTCCATGACTACATATGTCCTACAAGACTGTGATTCTCATCATATTGGACAATATCATATAAAAGACATACTTAAATGAATTAATTTGTTCCATATTCTTAACTTAATCAGCATTACTTATGTTAGGCCATTAGTTTTCAATTAACGACACCTCTTTTATTATTTCGACCCTCATTCCTCCCTGGAGTTAATATTTATTCATAACCATTTCCTCTCATTAGGCGTCGTATTTTTGATTTTGATTTAAGGTCCACCCTCTTCAACTTAACCCTCTCTCTTTAACTTAACCTTCTAACTTATCCCTCTATAACTTAAGCTCTTAAATTCAGTCTTGAGTCGTGTTTGACTTTGAGTCGTGTTTGACTTTGAGTCGTGTTTGACTTTGAGTCGTGTTTGACTTTGAGTCGTGTTTGACTTTGAGTCGTGTTTGACTTTGAGTCGTGTTCGACTTTGAGTCGTGTTTGACTTTGAGTTGTGTTTGACTTTGAGTCGTGTTGGACTTTGAGTCGTGTCTCACTTCGAGTTTTTATCTGACTTCGAGCTTTTGTGTTCGACTTCGAGTTTTTGTTTGACTTCCTTTGAGTTTTCGTCGAATTTTTAAGTTATTTGTTAATCTCAACTCTTATTTGTTTCGTGTTGATTATTGTTCTTTGTTCCTATATATATTTAAGAATATTACTCTAGATCTATCGTTTGTTTTTCTATTCTAATGTAGGTTTAGGAGACGCATCTGAAGCTCGCACTGTTAACGTCTAAACTGGAGGCCGGCTTTCAATTTTATTCAGTATCAGCTGCACTTCGATGTTGTTGATTTGATGTATTTAGTTTAAAGTTAGTTAGGCTAGTTTATTTAATTTGTATATTATGGTTTTCACTCTTGGTTGATGCTATCCCTTTTGTGTTGTCAGTCTGTTATTGTGTTTTCAATCTGTTGTTGTGTTTTCAATCTGTTGTTGTGATGTCAATCTGTTATAGCGTTGTCACCCTCTCACTGGGTTGATACATTCACTTGGGTTGATCTCTCACCTTTCTTTTAGGGTTGTCAACCACCTTTCTTTTAGGGTTGTCACTCACCTTTCCTTTAGGGTTGCCACTCACCTTTAGGGTTGCTACTCTCAATTTTTTTTACTGGGAATGGGGTACTGTAGCGTAAAACCGCTACGGTTAAAACCTCCTCCAATCCTAATCCAAACTTTTCAATAAAAAATTTTTTCTTCATAGCTGTTATTCACATTTGAACCAGGAATCGTGAAAAAATCGTCGGTTGTTTGCCTTTTGACGGCGTCATTACATTTTTGGGACCCGATAAGTGATGGTCGACCTTATTTTTTGTGATTAATATCGAAATTATGAAGTGAAAGTTTTTTTTCTGTTGGTGTAAACCCAATAAAAAATATAAAGTGTCCTAGCAAAAGTATAGTCTGTGGGTGATTTTCTGGTTAATTTGGTATGTATTGTCGTCCTTTTTCTTTTCGATCCATTTCGCACTAGTTTCATAATTAATCAAAGATTCAGCTTGCATCGGTGGTCTGAAGTTTCTTTTTTGTTTAGATCCCGTTACAAGCCAATTTTTGGCTCCACCCTACGGGCAAGCGACGTCGGTTATCGACGACGGAGGTCGGGGCGCTCTCGCCCGATATCCGAGCACATCCTGTGCCTGAGACGTCCATCTCAAAGGCCTGAAGCGAGTACGAGGTAGATGCGGACTCCGCAGCGCAGTGGCTCCGTGATTTCTACGTTACTTCCCACAGTCGTGTTCAGCCGTCCAGGAATTACCGAGTTTTCGCAGCAGGAGTTCTATTTTAAATAGTGCACCTAATTTGTATATTTCTAATCTAAAAATTCTCACGTCAAAAACTCTTTCTAACCTAAGGCCTATCAAGACGCGTTGGATGCTCTTAGTGTTTTTGTAATTAAAATTACTAATAATGCGTATTCGCCTAGCTATAACCGATTGCAATCGATTTTTTTGTTAGGTAAGTTAAAAATATTTGCATAATACTTTCGATAACATTCTTTTTCTTTCCGCTAAGTTAACCCACGCCATCACTGAAAGGTCCCCAATAATAACTAATATTTAACTTTTTTATATTTTCTAATTAAGTACTTGTTTTCTATCTTTTTCCTTTTAATCAAAATTAAACGTGTTAAGTAGCGGTTTGTGTTTTACTGTGCACTTAATTTTATTTACGCTACAATACGTAGTCTATGTATGGTCCCCAGCAGAATCGGCTATCCACCAATAGACCGATATACATATGGTTATCAACTACATCCAAGCGCGGACATTTGCAGGCTGTTACCGAATTATGGAGGCAAGAATGTTCGTGTGCAATGACCGTGGGTATAATGGTATATTTGTTGTGTGATGAGCGTACGTGAACAACTTTTGTTTTAGCTGCATTTATTACTAATCCTACGTCATGAGCCCATTTACAAATTTGATTGAAATTATGTTGTAACGATTCCTGAGCAATCTGAATGTTATTATTGGCGACCAGGATACATGTGTCATCCGCAAATTGGTATACAGATCCCGTATGTATAACGTTACTCATGTCATTAACATATAATAAATATTCAGTCGGACCTATAATTGAGCCCTGGGCCGTTCCTTGCTCTGATGGAACTCTTGTACTTAATTTATTTTGTATTTTCACCATGTTGTACCTATTTGTGTGATAATTTTTTAATAGTTCTAAAAGTGGCCCTTGTATACCATTTTGTGCCAATTTCTCGAAAAGTCAATCCAAACGGAGCATATCGAATGCCTTACTAAAATCAATAAATAGTGCCAGTACCTGTAGTCAATGTATATAATTAGTTTATGATCTATACTACTGCAACGCATCTACTGTTGCAGCGTCGACATGTCGTGACTTGACCACGCGTGCGAAAGAGACGTCACTGTCTCTTTTTTTCTTTCTTTGTGCAAGTGGTGCAGGTATGCAGCACATCCTTCCAACCGCTCACTCTTGTTCTTACGTTCATTGAGTGCGCACACGCTGCTATTTTGAGTGATATTGAATACTGACCCTGGCTCGTTTTACGGATTTTGGACCATCTGTTTACAATTACTTGGATTGTTTTACTGGATTTCGAGTTGCTGCTGTGATTGGATTTGTTGCTTCGTCAACCACTTTTGTTCTTCGGAATGAAGGTAAGCTATGAAATATTTATATACAGTTACAGACAACAGTTTAAGGGTATATATTACGAGCGTATATTGCATTCATTTCATTGACAAATCTAATTTCAACTAATCTAATTTGACAAATTCTGAACCATACTATGAATTATCGCTATCTTGTTTTTTTTTTTAATTTATAACTCATTTTTCTTTTGTTTTTTGATTCTGTTGATTTAGAATCGTATGTATGTGTTAAAGTGTGAAGTAAGTACGAATGCATCTGTGTGTCGCCCTAATATCAATAAGAAACTATCGTGTAAAGTTAGTCGCAAATGAATCAGCATAAAGAAACCACGTATTTCTGTTACCCAGAACTCCCACAAGTAAATTTGAACCTTAAACCTATAACATTTTGGTCGACATCGAGCCGGATATCTGTTCGACTTACAACGTTTTACGCACTGAGCGCAATACAAAAGGAAGGGTCGAGCGGCGAGCGAAGAACAAAAGAAAGAATTTATCACAAAAAATATACGTGCAAAACAAGCTCATTAGTGAATAGTGAATGTGTTCAAAACAATATTTTTAACTACGAAGATACTAAGAAACGTTCCGTTTTATAAGGAAAAGAAGGCTTATTTCAACAAATATGACAAATACAGTGGAACAATTGTTAAATGTGTTGGAAGATACAGCTGTGTTGTTAGGACAAACCCACTCAAATCTCAAGAAATGTCCGAAACAACGCTTAACAAAAGGATATATCGAAACTCGCATTAAGAACATTGAAGAATATTGGTCTACGTATAAAAGTGCACATATAGAATTAGTGAAATGCGTTCCTAAAGCAAATCGACAAGACATTCCATATTTTGTTAATGAAGATTACTTTGTGCAGGAAGACTTATATACTTGTTTACTAGCCGATCTTAGTGATTTATTGAGTTCATACAACAAGTCGTCGCCGGTTCCTATGCAAGCTGACCATAACAACAGTGGTTTTATGGAAGTACAAGTCAAACTACCGAGGATTCAACTACCAACCTTCTCAGGTATTTACGACGAGTGGCCCGCTTATCAAGATCTATATACATCACTAGTGCACGATAATCCAACATTGAGTAAAGTACAAAAGTTGCATTATTTAAAAAGCAGTCTAACGGGAGAAGCCCTGTCGCTATTGAAGCACGTGCAAGTTACAGAAGCTAACTACGACGATGCGTTTAGTATGCTTAAGGCACGTTTTGGTAACAAACGCATTATCGCCAACTCCATATTGAAAAGATTGTTTACACAAAAGAAGATAACGATGCAAACTGCAAGTAACATCAAATCGATATTGGATACGACTACTGAATGTCTGAACGCACTGACGAACCTGAAACTGTCAACCAGCTCGTGGGATCCACTCACCCACTCACTCATTGTATTCTTAGTTGTTCATAAATTGGATCCAGAGACGCATCGTGAATGGGAAGAAGTTGCGTACGATGACACTGACGACGAGTTACCTAAATGGGATGCATTGAGCAAGTTCCTACAGTCAAAGTTCCGCACGCTCGAGCTTATCACGCCTTCGACTAAAGAAAAGCCTACACCTAGAGGAAAGGAATACGCTGTTCACGTGTCCACGTCAAGTACTACCTCTTCAAAGCCGAGATGCTGTGCTATGTGCGAAAAGGATCACACATTATGCCATTGTGAGGAGTTCATAAAACTGAATCCAGCAGAGAGGTGTGAGTACCTAAAACAACACAAACTATGCTACAATTGTCTGGCCCCAGGACACTCCGCTTATAAATGTCGCCTGAAGATGTCCTGCCGAAAATGTCACAAACGTCATCACACGCTCACGCATCAATCCACACCGGTGACGTCACCAAGTCAACCAGACAACAAGAACCAACAAGACAAAGTTGAAACCAATCAAGCTTCTGCAACACCAGCCGAAACCAACGTTACACTTTCATCGCATGTCGCTGCTAATTTGTCCACCGCATTGCTGGCTACAGCCCTTGTACCAGTAAGAAAACCTGAATCGGGACAAGTGACAGTGCTCCGTGCTTTGATTGACCACGGCTCCCAAGCAACGTTCATGAGCGAAAGAGCGGCCCAGATGTTACGAGTGAAGAGAACGCCTGTCAACGGCACCATCACTGGCGTCGGCTCAACCAAAACAAACGTCAAACATGCTGCAGAAATCGAACTACTATCCAGGCACGACGCTTGTTTCAACCTCAAGGTCAAAACGTACATCATGTCTACGCGACTCACTACCGAATTACCGTCACGAACCATCTCGACCAACACCTGGCCACACCTGCAAGGACTTGCTCTGGCGGATCCAAGCTTCAATAAATCAGGACGAGTAGATTTATTACTGGGTGTTGACGTATGTGCCCAAATCATGAAGGGTGAAGTTATCAAAGGTCCCCCAGGAACACCATGCGCTCAAAACACCACCCTGGGTTGGATTTTATTTGGGAACGTGGAACACAACCTACCAGAAAACGAGATTATCGCCATGCACCTCAATCTTGATCTGAATGATATGCTGAAACGAATGTGGGAGCAAGACCCATATGACCAAAGACAACCCACTGCTGAAGAACGAAGGTGCGAGGAAATCTATGAAACCACAACCACGAGAAATAAAGAGGGACGGTATACAGTAACCTTACCAAAGAAATCAAACATGCTATTATCTAAAGAAGGAAATACAAGAGCAATAGCTTTAAAGAGAATATATCAATTAGAACAAAGATTCAAAAATAACCCAAAACTCAAAAGCGACTATGTTACAGTCATGAAAGAATATGAATCAAATTACATGGAAGAAGTACCAAAACAAGAAATAACAAATCCTTCTGTGTATCTACCTCATCACGCTGTGATTAAAGAAGAGAAAGAGACAACCAAATTGAGAACTGTTTTTAACGCATCTCAAAAGGGAACCAATAATGTATCACTCAATGATGAACTGATGGTTGGACCACAGTTACAAGATGACATGAGAAGTCTGATCATGCGATGGCGCATGAAAAAGGTTTGTTTCGTGGCCGATATTCAAAAAATGTACCTGCAAATCCTTGTCAAAGAAGAAGACCGAGATCTGCAACGAATACTGTGGAGAAATGATGATCAAGAACCTGTAAAAGACTACTGTCTTACCAGAGTTACGTTCGGAACTGCTTCTGCTCCTTACTTGGCAGTAAGGACTTTGCATCAAGTAGCCAAAGATGAAGGACGAAACTATCCTGAAGCTGCGGAAATAATAAGACGCGACTACTTCATGGATGACATGATGTCGGGTAAAGACAATGTAACAGACGCATTGAAGGTGGCCAAGGAAATAGACGCCATACTCAAGAAAGGCGGGTTCCAATTAAAAAAGTGGTGTTCCAATGACGCTGATTTTCTTAAAGAATTCAAAGAATCCGAAAGAAGCTCTCATGTAAAGTTGGACCTAACCTTGGATGGTATAACACGAGCTTTGGGATTACACTGGAACATGGGTAATGATCGTTTTCAATACAGCCCAAACTTACCTGGTACGTCAAACCCCACTACGAAGAGAACGATTCTGGCCGATCTACAAAGATTATTTGATCCACTAGGCTGGCTGGCCCCATCTATTTTGCCGGCAAAGCTTCTGATTCAAAGATTATGGCTCCAAGGAGTACCATGGGATAAGGAAGTAGAGGAAACCATAGCCACAGAGTGGAATAATTTACGAGACTCATTTCATCTACACTTACCCTGTATCGAGATAAACAGATGGCTACACACTACTGAAACTAACCGGAATAACACCAGTATCCACGGCTTCTGTGATGCGTCCACGAGAGCTTACGCTGCAGTAGCCTATCTAAGAGTACGGACATCCATGGGTACCGTAAAGACCTCGATCATCGCTGCTAAAACAAAGGTAGCACCGACTAAACCCCAATCCTTACCTCGTCTAGAACTGAGTGGAGCTGTACTGCTTGCTGGACTCTTGAAGCAGATAAAGGAAGCTATGAATATACCAACCTGTCAGATATTTGCATGGACTGACTCCACTATTGTACTTTCCTGGCTATTCGGTGATCCTGCTAGATGGAATACGTACGTTAGAAACAGAGTAATTGAAATACTGGACAACATCGGAAATCATAATTGGTATCATGTCAAATCACCAGAAAATCCAGCTGATATTGCTTCACGTGGCACATCCTTGCTAGACCTAAAAGACGACGAACTATGGTGGAGGGGCCCAGATTGGCTAAGAGAAGGAGAAATCCAATACAGCAGACCAAACGCGATGATGACAGACCTGGAAAGAAAGGAAACAATACAAGTTAACCTAACAATTGACAATGAGAAAAGTTTAACTACAAAATTTCAATATTGTGATACATTACAAGAGCTACTTAAGGTAATAGTATACTGCAAAAGATTCTTAAAAGGAAGAAAGTTAGAAAACAAAGACTTACCTGTGAAAACGGAGGAATTAGATGATGCGTTGAAGACTTGCTTAAGAATAGCACAGAAAAATGACTTTGAAGAAGAAATACAGCAACTGAAATCAAACTTACAAATTAAAAGAAAGAGTAAACTAAACAATTTAAAACCTTACCTTGATGATAATGGCCTCCTCAGGGTGGGCGGAAGACTACGTCACTCTGACCTAAATGAAGATGGTAAACACCCGATTATTCTTGATCGCGACAACAATCTTACCACTCTCCTTGTCACCGATGCTCACCGTCAAACGTTGCACGGTGGAGTTCAAGTAATGCTCTGCTTTCTACGAACTAGATACTGGATCCTGAAAGCAAGGACATTAGTCAAAGCGAAGATCAGAAAATGTCTAATTTGTGCTAAATTAAATGCTACGGCAAAGTCACAGCAAATGGGAGATCTACCTAGAGTTCGAGTAACACCTGCGAAACCTTTCTGGAACACAGGTATTGACTTTGCAGGCCCATGTCAGGTCTTGATGTCGAGAGGCAGGGGAGCAAAAACACACAAGGCATATATCGCTGTTTTTGTCTGTATGTCGATAAAGGCGATCCACTTGGAATTGGTGGGAGATCTCACGTCAGATGCCTTCATCGCAGCTTTCCGAAGGTTTGTAGCAAGACGTGGAAGATGCGCTCAGATATGGAGCGACCAAGGACGCAACTTCGTCGGTGCAAACAGACAACTGGTCGCAGATTGGACTGAAGCCAAACTACAATTCGAGGGTCCAATCGCTGAGAAGTTAGCAGTAGACGGAACAAAGTGGCATTTTAGCCCAGCCTATAGCCCTCACATGGGCGGACTTTGGGAAGCTGGTGTGAAAGCGATGAAACATCACCTAAAACGGATCATGACCAACCATATGACCTACGAAGAGATGAGCACATTGTTATGTCAAATTGAGGCTTGCCTAAACTCACGGCCACTCACTATAATAGATGACACGGCAGAGACCACCTACAACCATTAACCCCCGGTCACTTCCTTATCGGTGAAATACCCATCACTGTGCCGACACCAGACCTCCGAGATGTCCCGATGAGTCATTTATCAAGATGGCAGCATCAGCAAAGATTATTGACTGACTTCTGGCACAGATGGCAACAAGAATACCTGTCACGAATGCAACAACGCTCGAAATGGCACCACAAGGTCAAGGAGCTTGACCTAGGACACATTGTTTTAATAAAGTCAGATAATTTACCTCCAGGTAAATGGATGATGGGACGTATTGTTGAGAAACACCCGGGTGCTGACGGCGTCACACGGGTATATTCTGTGAAAAGTGGTGATAGTGTAGTGCAAAGGTCATTTAATAAGTTATGTTATTTACCAATAGACATTGAACCTTAATTTTGTATGCAACCTAATAATGTAATGTAACTGTTAAATTATCCTAACTATATTTTGTTGTACTAGTAATTGTAATTACCATTTGATTTATTAATTATGAACATTGTGAAAGGGTAAATAGACCCTTTGGTGGGCGGTATGTTGAGTTAGAATCGTATGTATGTGTTAAAGTGTGAAGTAAGTACGAATGCATCTGTGTGTCGCCCTAATATCAATAAGAAACTATCGTGTAAAGTTAGTCGCAAATAAATCAGCATAAAGAAACCACGTATTTCTGTTACCCAGAACTCCCACAAGTAAATTTGAACCTTAAACCTATAACAGATTCAACAATGAATTTGTCGAAAGTCATAGATGTGTAACTTCAAAATGGTGGATCCAAAATGGCGGCCAGTTTTTGTTTAGCTTTTGATTTCAACTTAAGTTAACGTTTAATTAATACTATTATTTTGAAATATAGTATCAGATTATTTTGTTAACTAATTCTTATGTTACTCAATTAATTTTTGAAACGAGTAGTCGCCCAAATATCGAAATGTGACCATAAGTAATTTTTTTATAAATCTAATCGTATGTAAATATTATCAATTTTAACTATGTCACTGTGTGTGCATGCTAAATTAAATTTAGGAGATCATAAGTTTCTTGAAATCCATTTTTAGCATGCTTAAAAATGGATTTCAAGAAACTTATGATCTCCTAAATTTAATTTAGTGTTAACATTGAATGAGACTATTTTCATATCAACTATTAATCAGATATTTTATTATTTCTAGAATTTGGAAACACTTAGCGTGATCTATTCATCTTGTGGTCATAATGGCACGACAAGTGAAGGCAAAGACTATACAAGAGTGGATCCAAGACAATCCTGAGCTAATGTACAATTTCACAAAGCATACATTATATTGTACATAGTGCGATTCCACTATTGGTTGCAAGAAGAGTACTGTGAAGAGGCATATTCAAGATCCTGTCCACCAAGGTACATCTAAAAAATCTACGAACGATTTTAATCTTGACCTTATAAATTTCCTCATATTATGCAATAATCCATGGAGCAAATTAGATAACCCGGCTTTCAAGCAATTTTTTAATAAGTACTTATGCTGCAAGTGCTCTGATCGTCCTACACTCCCAAGTGAATCTAGCCGAAGAAAAATGTATTTGGATAAAAAATTATTACATTTATTTATGAAAACATTTCCAATGAAAAACTTTGGATCTCCTTTTTTTTTTAATAATATAATGTTTATTTCTCTTTCACAAATAAATAACAATTTAAATACAGATATTCAGAACATGTACAAACGTAAATAATATTTTATTTGTGAGAGACTGGTGCCTGGACTAAGCCGAAACTTGTATTTCAGGACACCAGGGTTCCCGCCAAATAATCTTGTGACAATGGGTACCTCCTTTAAAAGTAAAAAGCTATGTATAGTAGGATAAAAGTAATATGCGAAAGAGACAGTAAGAAAAACATAATATTTGGAACAAGTAACTAAAACAAAAACGATGTATTACAGATTCTGCAAAGTAAAATTAAGATAAAAAGTAAAATTTTTAAATTAATTGATCACGAAGAGTTAGTGAGCGTATGATTTGTGTGAATATCGCATAGTGATTGTGTATGGGTGTTGTGTCATGTGAATGTGTACGTGTGGGAGTATATGAATGGAGTGTAATGACTAATGAGAGTATTTTTATTGAAGATATGTATGATGTGTAGTTAGTGATTTTATATGTGTTGTGTGGTGAAACTGTGTGAGTGCAATGTTTGTGTGTGCTGTTTGAGGTTATAAACATTTCATAATTTGCAGTAATTTATTTTTATCTATATATTTCCAGGAGTTCTTCAGTGTTTTTGTAGTCTAATCCTAATAACCACTTAATTACCTTCGACTTACATTTTTGTCTTGAATCTTTAAAAATATTTTCTATTTTGTTAATGTGATTATACAATTTACGTCCAATAAAATTGAAAAATTTTTGGGCGAATCTCCTTGGATGAGACAACAGACTTTTTTGGGCGCTATATTGTACACTTTTTGGTGAAGCCACTGAATTCAGCTACCATGAAAAAACCGTATTTAGTTGCATGCAAAGTACTGGAAGAAGTCAATGGACGCACTATATCACAATTCGTAGTCGATTGTTTCGAGAACTTGTGGAGTGAACAATATGAGACTAAAGTGCTTAATGTTTTGATGTTATGTACAGATAGTGTATCGTATATGTTGTCAGCTGGACGAATTTTAAAATCTTTTTTTCCTAACATGAAAAACGTGATGTATTTGGATCATGCCCTGTATCGAGTGGCAGAGAAAGTTCGCTCTGAATATCTAGACGTAGATTCACTAAAAGCAAATGTGAATAAAATATTTTTTGAATCCCCTCAGAGTCAAAATTTTCAAAGAAAAGTGTCCCAGTGTGCCGTTACCTCCGCAGCCTGTAATTACGAGGTGGGTTACATGGTTAGAAGCAGCGGAGTAATACAATAAATATTTCAATAGCATAAAATGTATTGTAACTTGTTTGAGGGCTTCAGATGATTTATGTATAAAAAACGCTAAAAGAATATTAGTGAAACCAAATATGTATAGAGAATGATTTAAAATCTATTTCTGAAAATTATAAAATTATTCAAATAGCTTTGAAAAATTTACAACTATACGATCTGTCAATAATAGAGACATTTGAAATTTTTGATGAGGTACGGGCAGTAATAGACTGGATTGTGCCAGACACTAAAAAATAAGCTTGAACTAGTTATTTGTAGAAATCCAGACTTTGAAATTATCAGGGGTTGTTCGGTCCTTCAATCAGCCAGCCAACGGTAACTGGTGTGTCCGAACTGTCCACGGTTCGTGGAGCCCTAACTACGTTGCTTTACCAACAATGGCCTCTTAGGCCTTACCAATAAATAATACTAATCACTTACCTGAGCTGGAGACGACAAGCTACGACCTTTCCTGAGATCACGTCCGTGTGGTATGTGTGAAAATAGGTAATGAGTAATTGAAACGTGTAATGTGTGCAAGTGTTGATGGACGGAGGTTCCCAAAGACGCAGGTCCTCACAATGAGGTCCCGGCAGCATTCACAACACCACTACGCTACACTTTAGCACCAGATTGGAGCAGCTATTTATCACTAATTCACAATTACTTTCAGCAAAGTTCGCGTGTCAGACAGGCTGACGTCATTCGGCGTTATTGTTAAAAATATCCCAGGTTTTTCGTCAATTCGGGATTACTATTTCAATTAATCGTTAATCGCGACCAAATTATCGGTTACAACAGGCGATTCAACAGGATATTTTCAATTACAACAAAATCAAAAGGTCCCAAAGGGCGGACATTATTCCAACAGAGCAAAGGTTATCTGTCAAGTATCAAAATCAAAGACAATAGAATATTGCCATACCAAAAATATGCGTTCGGTTTCTCGTTGGACGGAACATCTACCTCCCCCGGACGGGCCTACCCGTCCGTTAATCAATTGGAAGTCTTGACAAGGTTGCGACCGCTCTCTTTATGATGGATCCGTCCACCAAAATCTCAGCAAAACGAGGGACCCCGTCGGTGCCAGCCACTAAATTGAGAATGCGCCCCCTGCGCCAATACAAAGGCTTAAGGTTGGCATCCTTAACCAGGACGAGGTCTCCGATCTTGGGCGGATGAGTTTTATCCGTCCACTTGACGCGCTGCTGGAGGATGTGCAGATACTCTAAGCTCCAACGCTTCCAAAAGCTCTGAGCAAGCTGTTGCACCAACTGAAACCGCGAAAGCCGATTTTGGCTCACATCAACAAAAGGGTACTCCGGCAAGGCGACAAGTGGCTGTCCAATCAAGAAATGGCCCGGTGTTAGAGCCTCCAAGTCATTCGGGTCCGAAGAGAGCGGGCACAATGGGCGCGAATTTAACACAGCTTCAAGGCGGCAAAATACGGTAGCTAGTTCCTCAAAGGTGAGAGCGGTGTCTCCGAACAATCTCCGCCAGTGTCCCTTTGCCGCTTTCATCGCGGCCTCAAAAATACCCCCCCAATGGGGGCAGGCTGGCGGGACAAACAACCAAGTGACCCCTCGGCGGGCTAAACTATTACCAATGTCAACCTGGCTCTAATTAAGGAAGGCGTATACCTCCTTCAAATAGTTACTCGTACCGCAATCAGACCTAATCAAAGAAGGTAACCCACGGCGAGACACAAATCTTTCCAAAGTCGCCTCAAAGGCCTCTGTCGAGAGGGAGGTTACCAGCTCCAAATGTACTGCCTTGGTTGACAGGCAGTCAAAAACACACAAATAAGCCTTGACAATCTTACTATTTCGAAGTGTGGACGTCTTCAACGAAAAGGGACCAGCAAAGTCCGTTCCAACGCCAGCAAAGGGCCTCTCCTCATTGACACGATCAGCTGGCAAAATCCAAAATTCTCGCTGCAGAATGGCCAACAGCGCATTGCAACCGGCATGCGAGTTCTTAATGTGACGATCAGTCACCAACAATTGAACCAAGTGGCCCTCCTTGGGCAACAAAAGGGGGTGACGGGCCCCATAAGGAAGGCTAGAGTGCCTCAACCGTCCTCCAACACGCAAAAGACCCGTCTTATCCAAGAAGGGATTCAGCTTACTAATGGCTCCCGACAACGTAACCCTACCAGACTTCAAGACCTCGATCTCCTTCTCAAAGTGTGCAGCCTGCACAGAGCGGACCCAAAGGAGGAGTGACTCCTGTCGCTCTTGAGGAGAGAGAACTGGTGACAGGCGCTTGTCCCCTGGATTCCTAGAATTATGGCCAAAACGCCTGATCCACGTGACGTTCAACAATTTGTCGAGGGAGCTGTATCGAAACAACAAAAACTCAGGATCAAACGGAGGGTCCTTCGTCCCAACAGCGAACACCTTAAGTCCGGGCAAAGGATCCGACATCAAGACTGGCGTTCGAGGCCAATCGTCCTCGGGGCGAGTCGGCCAGTCCGGTCCCCACCAGAGGGGGTGAGCAATCAAGCGGGGCCATGCACCCGCGTGAGGCTGCGTCGCCCGGGTTCAGGTCACCAGGCACGTGCCTCCAAATCAACGGCGTTTCAGAACCTTGAATCTGCGACACTCGGTTCGCAACAAAGACCTCCAAAGAGTGGACGGACGTCTTCAACCAACACAAAACAATTTGACTGTCCGTCCAGGCGTAAGAAGCCCGAATGTCAACAGTTCCACCCAATGTGTGCGCAACGTGGTTTAGGAGATGCACAAGAAGCACCGCAGGGAGTGCGGATACAAATTGGAGCCAGTCTTCCAACAGGGTTTCCCGAAGTGGCTCGTCCCAAACAAATTCAGTTATAACAAGGGCAGGAGCACCAATTTTAGGGTAAAGACAACTCACAAGGGTGATTTCAAACCAGGTCCTTCCCTCAACAGTGGTGACAGCCGTTTCGCCAATTCCCCAAATCTTGCCTGAAAAGTCGTTCACCTTCAGGCCAACCTGTCCCGCTAACCAAGACGACAAAAGGCAACCCTGGGCTCCCGTGTCCAAAATGGCACGGACCACAATCGAGTCACCCAAGGGTCCCCAGATCTTGATCGAGGACGTTGGCAACAAAACCGTCTTGATCGGGGGGGGTCCTTTAGCGGGGCAGGCGTCAATTTCTTAGCGATGCCTGGGCGGCGACCGATCGCCGCATCCAGGCTGTCTTCGTTCACGACGAGGGTAATATTCAAATTGTTCGTCCGCGTGGTGTCCCGAGCCGCTCGCCATCGCTGGAGGGGCATATCCCACTGGATGCCTGAATGGCGGAGGGCGCTACTCCAACCGGGGACGTTCCGCCAACGGAGGGGAAAGGCAGCGGTGCCGGTCCGGCCACTGCTGCCTAGCAGCCAACGCGCGTTCTCCCTGATGAGGGGAGACCAAATGGCGCTCGCGGGGCTCCCGTTCAACTTGCGCAGGGGGTGGAGCACGGCGAACGGAATTGCGGGCCTCAGCCCGGTGGTCGTCTCCAGGGTACCCCCCACCCCCGCCCTGCGCGAACCCTCCTCAGAAGATGGTCTGCTGGAGCGGTTCGCGTTGGCGCACAAAATCTCAAGGTGGGACCCTTTACAAATTCTACACGGGCGGGGGTTGGGGTAGTCCCGATGGAAGTGGGCCCCCAAACACGAGAAGCACAAACGGCGTGCGTTGACATTGCGGCGGCGGGCACTTACGTGCAAATTCAAAAAGGCCGGGCAACGCGCCATGACATGCCTCGTTGCCTTACAAAAGTCGCAATCATAAGGACTCCGGGCGCCCGCAAAACGGGGGGCGGGGCGAACATCAACAGGCCCACTAGCCCTAGTCCGTCTCTGGTCTCTAGGCCGAGAAGGTGGTGGGCGTGACCCCGCGGTGCCACGAGTGTTATCCAAAAACCAACACTCGTCTTCCAAAAACATGAGGAGGTCGTCAAAGGGGGGAAGATGGGTGGCACTATCCCCACCCATACTTCTGCTCAAAACGTGACCTCAACTCCGCGGGGAGCAACTGCAGCACTATGTCCACCAACAAGTAGGAGCAATGGTCCACCGGTAACTTCAAGCGTTTCAAGGCGTTGGTCGCTGAGACCAACGGGTTCAGCAAGTCAGAGCGCAACGTCGACGTGCTGGCAATGGCCGGTAGTCCCAAAATCTGGCCGATGTGCACATCAGCCAGGCAGCGCTTGTTCTGATACCGTCGGGAGAGAAGCTCCAGAGCGGTCGGGTAGGAGGAATCCGTCACCGGCAAGTGCTGCACCAAGGCTCTGGCTTCGCCCTTCAAAACGGACAACAAGTAGGCCAACTTCTGGGCAGGTCCGAGGTTCGAGCGTGCATCCACAAGACTTTCAAAAAGATTAATGAAGCCCAGCCAGTGGTCCAAGCGACCATCAAAATGTGGCAGCTCCAGGGTGGGCAGCCTACCCAATAGTCCAGGGCCCTTGACAACGGAGGTCTGAGGCTTGGCCACCTCAGGCACCCGGCTCTTCAAAATTTCCCGGGCTCGTTGACTGATGACATCCCCCAGGTGGAGAATCTGGTCATAGTCACCCAAAACCCTATCGCGGGCTGCCTGATCCATCACCCCCAAATCCACGTCCATGATGAACTCGTTGAAGCGTGTGAGCGCAGCATCAGCTGACTTGATCCTCTCATTCAAGCGCCCGTACCGAGCAAGGGTGAGCTCTTCCAAGTCCAAACGCTCAACCGTTGCTGCTGCCGATGTGAACCATCTCAACTGTGAGGCCAATCGGGCAGCAGACTCCCTGACTGCCTTTAATGAGGCCATTGCAACAATCAAATATCAATACCAACAGGCTAAAATTAACCAAACAAACAAACCATGACTTGTTAGCCAACTGAACAATTTCACCAAAATAAAACTTAAATTCAATTTATTTCAAGTCTAAATCCGACCCTGCACTTATTCCAAGTATGAATCTAGCTTGCTAAGGATGGCTAGTTACAGAAAAAATAACAATTTAATGTATATATTGTGCTGGAACAACACCAACTAAACACAACAATTGAATGTACAATACTGTGCCGGACAATCTCCAATAACACAATCCAATAAATACTATAAGCAATAAACCAATACACACAATTCAAGTCTTGTTATATTAGGCTATGTTAACAAATGTGTGATTATTATTCGGATAAACTTTTAAACAAATTTAACAACAAATATACCAAATTATGTACCAAATACAACCTAATAATTCCGAATTTCACAAATACATCTTACTTGTCTGTACAACAACAGGGTGGTTGTGTAACAAATTACAAATACAATTTGAGCCCGGGTGACACAACAATATATTCAAACTTATTAAGTTATTTTTACCAAAGTTCAAAACTTCCAATTTACTTAGTGGATCTTATATTATAAACCACGCTCTGCTACCAAATTGTTCGGTCCTTCAATCAGCCAGCCAACGGTAACTGGTGTGTCCGAACTGTCCACGGTTCGTGGAGCCCTAACTACGTTGCTTTACCAACAATGGCCTCATAGGCCTTACCAATAAATAATACTAATCACTTACCTGAGCTGGAGACGACAAGCTACGACCTTTCCTGAGATCACGTCCGTGTGGTATGTGTGAAAGTAGGTAATGAGTAATTGAAACGTGTAATGTGGGCAAGTGTTGATGGATGGAGGTTCCCAAAGACGCAGGTCCTCACAATGCGGTCCCGGCAGCATTCACAGCACCACTCTGCTACACTTTAGCACCAGATTGGAGCAGCTATTTATCACCAATTCACAATTACTTTCAGCAAAGTTCGCGTGTCAGACAGGCTGACGTCATTCGGCGTTATTGTTCAAAATATCCCAGATTTTTCGTCAATTCGGGATTACAATTTCAATTAATCGTTAATCGCGACCAAATTATCGGTTACAACAGGCGATTCAACAGGATATTTTCAATTACAACAAAATCAAAAGGTCCCAAAGGGCGGACATTATTCCAACAGAGCAAAGGTTATCTGTCAAGTGTCAAAATCAAAGACAATAGAATATTGCCATACCAAAAATATGCGTTCGGTTTCTCGTTGTACGGAACAGGGGTTATAGTGAAAACTTATCACGGGGTGAATTTTCTGATGCCGTTGTATTATATTATCAACATGCACCGCTGACTTCAGTTGACGTCGAACGTTCATTTTATATTTATAAGTGGATTCTGAATATAAAAAGAAATTCATTAAAGGTAGAAAACATTGAAAAAATTCTAGTTATATATTTTAATACACGTAATAACGAAATGCCTCTTTGTGATTCGGAGGAAGAGATAGAATAAATGTATTTAAATAATAATTATGTTTTCAAACGACGTTGTACAAAATGTCAAACACTATCTCATCGCTTTTGGTTTCATATTATATATAATATTCTTATTCAATTTGTGTTAAATTAAAGATAATTTATTATATTGTCAAATTGTACTTTTATAAAATAAATTATAATTAATATTTCGATTTTGTTTTTTGGTGTTTAAAATTTTCAATTAATTTAATTTATTTATTCCATTCGGACAACATAAATCCATGATGTTAGTAAATATACACGCTTAAAACTAATGTCAGTATGAAAAATCAATTACAAGTACAAATAATAATAATAATATAACGAAATAATTAATAAGTCGAGTACATCTTGCATGAGGGATGAACAGGCAAGTATTTAATTGTTCATCACCCATACAAAATGTCTCAAAACAGGGGAGTAAAAATTCTCCGCAACAGTTTTCAGAATGCTGTTATTACTGACCCGCAACCTGGTCACGAGCCGTTTTTTTGCGTAAGAGGGCTTGAAACCCATCGGTTTGGTACTGCGCAAACATCTCAGATGCACTACAGTAGCGGGGCAGTCCTAACAGCATTCTAAAAATATTGTTGTACTGGACACGTAGGGCATCTAGAGATCTTTTGGTGTAGCCGATCCACAGACTGCCCATGTACAGGCCCTGACAATAAGCCTTACATAGGGTTATTTTGACCTGGTCCGTACAGCGAGCGAATCTGCGCGTCAACATATTACCTCTGACCGCTAGTGCCCTACGCTCCCTCTCAATGTCTACATTGTCCTTAAGATCGTCGGTAATTATGTGCTCGAGATATTTAAAATTATTTATTTTCTTTATGTGCAAGCCATTTAGGGTAAAACTAGGTGTATAATCTAGGCATTTACCGACGACCTTAAAGACCATGTATTCACTTTTACGTACGTTGTCTCAGCCGCATATCTTTCACACACCCTAAGCATTTCCGCAATAGATCCCGCAGTGGGGCCCAGCAGCACCATGTCGTCTGCGTAGCTGATATTATTTATACTGACCCCACCCACCCGATATCCTACACGCATGCTGCTGAGCTCCACTATAAGGTCATTAACATACAAGTTGAAGAGCAGTGGAGATGTTAGCCCCCCCTGCCTCACACCGCACTCCAACCCGTATGAAATAGACAGCGTTTTAGCCCATTTAACGTGATTCGTTTGGTTCGCATACCAGTACTGCAAAAGTTTCAGAACATCCGTCAGTATATGCCTGTCTCCCAGCTTTCTCCAGAGTACGTCATATGAGACAAGGTCAAAAGCCCTAGAAAGATCAAGGAAACAGGCATACACCGGCGTTTTTCGATCTGTGTAGTACTGGACAGTGTTTTTAAGGGTAACGATAGCTGTCTCCGTCGATAGCCCAGGTTGGAACCCAAACTGCGCGTCGTGCAAGCAAAGGTATTTTTTTTAAGCATGATTATGTAATTAATTTACGTACTTACGCACAACAACAATTTACAAAGAATATTAATACAAAGATATTATTACAAAGATTATTAAAATACGCTTCAGCTTACTGAAGCGTGTTTTAATAATCTTTATGTATACTTATATAAGGGCACTGAATAATTAAAAAAAAAAACAATAAAGAGTAATCCATCTATCTCGATAATTTTAACATCCCGGAATCCCGGGGTATGTCCATGTTAACATATACATTTGAGGTCATTCATCCCAAATGGCACTACCTACGCCGCCTACCCCTGGTAGTACTACTAATCCATAAAAAAAATACGCGTCGAATTGATAACCTCCTCCATTTTTTTCGTCGGTTGAAAAACACTGAAACTCGTGCTTATTAATTTTTAATCAGAATGAAAACCACCAATTTTCATGGTTTAAACTACAAAAATGACCATTTTCCTTGCAAACTTTCATCCCATATTTAACTCACTTAGGGGTTAAATATCGAAGAACACTGAAACAAGTGCTTATTAATTTTTAACTGTAATATATTGTACCTAATGTGGGTATAAACAACAATAAATCAGTCTCGCTTAAACTGTCTTTGTATTCGCATCGATATTCCTCAGTGGCGACGAGTAATTGTAAAAACTATATTTTATCAAGATGCCGATCGGGAAAATACACGTGTTTGATCTGGATGGAGGTGAAAACTGGCCAGCATATGTGCGTTTAGGGGAACAATTCATTTTGTTAAATGGCATAAAAGATAACCTACGCGTGGCCACGCTAGTGACGCATGTCGGAGCGCCAACTTACCGATTGATGTGTGACCTGTGTGCTCCAGACAATCCAGAGGATAAAACCTTTACCACGTTAGTTGAGCTAGTGAAAAATCATCTGGAACCCAAACGTTCCGAAATAGCAGAGCGCCACGTGTTTCGCCAGCGGCGGCAAGGTCAAGGCGAAAGTATTAGTGTTCCTACAGAATTTGAAGCACTTGGCTACCTATTGCAATTTCAAGAACCAGTTGGAAGTGAACATTCGAGATCAATTCGTGTCAGGTCTACGTAGCGAAGAGATACGGTCTCGTTTATTTGCGGAGACCACTCTCGACTACAAGAAGGCAGTGGCGCTGACGCTGGCGCTGGAGGCGGCCGAGCAGCACGCGGCTAAAGCCGTGGCGCACTCACAGGCCGAGCCGTGGGCAGCCGCCGGGCCGGCGGGACTCCAGGCAGACGCGGGCGAGCGGGTGCACCGGGTGAGCGCGGCCGGCCAGGCCAGCGCCGCTGACCGGGACGCCAAGGCTCCGCGACGCAAAAGGTGCTGGCTCTGTGGCCGGGAGGGCCATGGCCGCACAGGTGCCGGTACAAGTCGTATGTGTGTGACAAGTGCAAAGTGAAGGGCCACTTAGGGTCCGTATGTGATAAAAATGATAAAAGTGCGAGCAGGTCTGGTTCGAAATATCAAAACTTAATGGAAACGGACTCGTCGGAGTCTGGAGTTGAGGAGCTCGAAGGATTGTATATTGTGAAAGGTCAGTCAGTTCAAAATATAAAAGACGGTCCATATCATTGTGAACTCATTATTGAAAATAAAAATGTGTTATTTGAAATCGATACGGGCAGTAAAATATCGGCGGTGTCTAAATCATTCTATGATCAACATCTTTCTACTTTACCGATTGAAAAAGACAACATTAAATTACAATCATATACAGGTGACTCAATAATACCGTTAGGCCGGGTCTCGGTGCGAGTCAGCTGTGCAGGCGCAGAGGACACCGTATTATTGTCATTATTCATTATTGAGCACGGCGGTCCTCCGCTGATTGGCCGCACCTGGATGCGCAAATTTAAATTAAAGTCAATAAACCTATTTAATCTAAAAGAAGATGTTGATCCTGTTGTGTTAAAATTGAAACAAGAATTTCCCGAAGTATTCACAGAAAATATCGGTACTTATAAGCATAAGTTATCATTGTACTTGACCGATAACATGCCCGTATTTTACAAGTCGCGTCCCCTTCCACTTGCGTTGCGCATGCCAGTGGAAAATGAACTTAAACGTTTACAAACTGAAGGTATAATTTACAAAGTAGACAGATCCGATTATGGTACTCCTATTGTGCCTATAATTAAGCCAGATGGTTCTATTCGATTATGTGGCGATTATAAAATAACCGTGAATAAATTACTAAAAGATTATCATTTTCCATTGCCGAAAAAAGAAGAGTTATTTGCAACGTTAAGTGGTAGGGAGCAATATAGTAAATTAGATTTAAATAATGCTTTTATGCAACTTGAATTATCTGGCAATTCACAACCGCTTACAGCGATTACAACACATGTAGGGACGTTTGTATATCGCAGGGCTCCTTTCGGACTTAAGTGTCTACCTGAAATGTTTCAAAAAATTGTTTTGATACGCTAACTGGTGTTGAATATGTGGTAGCTTTTATTGATGATATTTGTGTGAGTGGAAGGAATAAAACTCATCATTTGGAAAACTTAAGAGCGGTGCTTACTAGACTAAGAGAAGCCGGTTTAACTATAAAGTTTTCAAAATGTGAATTTTTCAAAGATCAGGTTTGTTACTTAGGTTACAGAATTAACAAACACGGTCTTTATACTGATACATCAAAAGTTAATGCTATAACGAAAATGCCCATCCCCGAAAATGTATCCTAGTTAAGAGCTTTATTGGGTTTCATAAACTACTACGCATGTTTTATACCCAATTTAAGTATTATTTTACATCCACTACACGCTCTTTTAAAAAAGGGAGTGAAGTGGTCTTGGTCGGATAGTTGTACTGCCGCTTTTGAGGAGATCAAGGTAAGATTGACGAGTGACCCGGTACTGGCTCATTACTCCAGATCGCTGCCGCTGGTGCTGGCCGTGGACAACACCGCGTACGGGCTGGGCGCCGTACTGGCGCAGCGCCACGCCGACGGCTCCGAGCGCCTCGTGTGCTGCGCCTCGCGCACACTCAACGACGCCGAGCGCCGCTACAGCCAGGTAGACAAGGAGGCGCTAGCCATTGTGTACGGAGTTACGAGGCATCATCAATATCTCTTTGGTAGGTATTTCACGTTATGGAGCGATCATAAAGCTTTAAGCTTTATATTCGGGCCTAAAAAGGGTATACCGCAAAATGCAGCCAGCCGTCTGCAGACATATGCGGTACGCCTGGCGGCTTATGATATCAACATCGTGTTTGTAAAATCACAAATGAATAGCAATGCAGATGGGTTATCACGATTACCTTTAGCAAAAACCAAGGTGGAGGACTAAGATGACGCAGCATATCTACATTTTGTTGAGGATAGTTTCCCTCTTAGTCACAAAGACGTTGCACAGGCGACTAAAAATGATAAAATTTTATGTAAAGTTTACGGTTACATAATGAGTGGATGGCCACTAATGGGCGATACTGAAAATGAAAAAGCATATTTTCATCGACGGGAAAATCTACATATAGACCACGGGTGTATAGTGTGGGGATACAGGATAGTAGTGCCGGAGCAGCTGCGGGCGCAGATCCAGGAGGAAGTGCACGCGGGGCATGTGGGCGTCGTGCGTGGACGCCGACATCGAGGCGCGCGCCGCCGCCTGCGCCGCCTGCCGCACGCAAATGGACGCGCTACCGCGACATACTCCTGTACCGTACGTATGGCCTTCGGAACCTTGGGCGAGACTTCATGTAGATTTTCTACAATACCAAGGTAAATATTATTTTTTGATACTCGACTCGCACTCCAAGTGGATCGAAGTATTTTTGATGGGGACAGGTACGTCGGCTCGATTAGTATCAAATAAATTAAGGGAATGTTTCAGCCGGTTTGGACTGCCAAAGTGTTTGGTGAGTGACGGGGGTCCGCCATTTCGATCCGAGGAATTCGAGTTATTTTTAACCCGCAACGGAATCAGACACATTCTAATAGCTCCTTACCATCCGTCGAGCAACGGCGCCGCCGAGAACGCCGTCAAAACTATTAAGAAAGTTATAAAAAAAGCGGCTACAGAAGGTGAGAATATCGAACGAGCAATAAACAATTTTTTATTAGTCTATAGAAACAGTACACACACAAACACACAGCGCGAGCCAGCTGTGGCACTGCTCGGACGAAGGCTGCGCATGCGATTGGACTTGTTGCGTAACAACACGACAGATGCGGTCGAAGCGGCACAGACCAAGCAGGTTGAACGAGCTCTGGGTACAAACAGAAAGGTCCTACCTAGGGACCGAGTGCTGTTCCGAGACTATTCGAGAAACAATCCTAAGTGGGTAGAAGGAGAGGTCACTGAGCGCTCCGGAGCAGGACATATAAGGTAAAATCAGATCATGGGGAACACCACAAACATATTGATCAAATAATGCCATCACGAAGACACACACGGTACTCTAATCCTATTGTCACAGATACTACTTTAAACCTTTTAATTGAGTCATAATGATCAAAATAGAAGGATTATGCAAATATTATTTTCTTAAAATAGGTGTACGAAAAATGTACTTAGTAACTATCAACCTATCAAACTTTTAAACAAACACCTTTTATTGTAACACATAATTAAGTTTTCGTAAAGTTTAGATTCCTAAGTTAAAAGTATAAAATTTTGTATAAGTAATTAAGCGTATATTTCTTGTGAGGGAGGAAGTGGGTATACGAACAATAAATCAGTCTCGCTTAAACTGTCTTTGTATTCGCATCGATATTCCTCATTAACCAGAATGATAATCACTAATTTTCATGGTATTAAACTACAAAAATGATGATTATCCATTCCAGCTTTCATCCCCTATTTAACTGCTTTCGGGGTTGAATTTCGAATAATTCTTCCTTATTCCTCGTCTACATTATAGAAGGAACCTCTGTGCAAAATTTCAGCATTCTAGGTCCAAGCGTTTGGGCTGGGCGTTGATGAGTCAGTCAGTCAGTCAGGACTTTTTGTTTTACCTATATACATATCGAGGGGTGAAAGGCTATTTGGTTTAAGCGACATTTTTGCAACTTTACAGGAGAGCCATTTAAAGTTTGAAATTTTGGAAAAAAATTCACAACAAAAAAACTTCTTCAGCTATTTGAATGGGGTAAATTTGATTGAAATTTAATTAAAAACATCGAGTTGTTGATGCTAATACCAAATAAAACGGACCTTTAATTACAAAGATAAATGTCGCTTAATACAAACTGCCTTAAGCCCTTATTTTTCAGAGTATGGAAAAAAGATTTAAGTGACTTCATAACTACAATTGGCTACAGGGAAAAAAAATTAACCGACGACGCAGTATATTTTCAGAGTAAGCCAAAAAGTATGAAGTGACATAGCCCAAAATTAATAGTAGCAAGCTATTTATCTCAACTACCAATTTAGACTAAAATAACTGGCAGGCTAATTTACTTATATGACATATAATATTGAAATTGTTACGTGTGATGTTCCATTTTTTTACATCTAATACTATCAATGGCTGTTAAAACAACCTGGATATATCGCAATCACCGAAAATCTAAGGTGCTTATATTGAATAAATAAATAAATACACACAACACAACACCAGTTAAAGTATTTATTTAGAATAATCAAAATTGTTTAAATATGGCACTCCTTTTTTCTGAGTTTATTTCTTGACATTTGTAGGGTCAGTTTTTTTTTCTAAACATTCATCGTTGATTTCGAAATCATGCTCAGCATACTTCGCTCTTTTAACATATCTCCAACAGCGATTGACTGATTTCGTAGTTATTTGCATAGATGAGTCCTGTTCTTCTTGGTCTAGTACTTCAGCCGGTGTTCCTCAGGGTGGAACGGTGTTCCTCTTGTCTCCTTTACTCTTCGCAATATTCATAAATTCTATTTAAAAAAAAAAAAAACTTCAGTCCTCCTACCACCTTTATGCTAATGATTTGCAAATTTACAGACAAGCTCCCTATGCAAATTAGCGTGTGACTTAGGAGTCAGTGTTCTACTGTAACTTCGTGTACAAAAATACCTTTATATACGTGTGAATCATAAACCTGGACTTGGCTTCTGTTTGCGAATGGAGTGAGGCACATGGTTTGCAGGTTAACCCGTCAAAGACCCAGGTCATTGTGGTTGGTAGTTCCAGGTTGACACCTAAGGTAAAATGGTTGCAGCTTCCTCAGGTTATTTTCAACGGTACTGCTATTCCATTAAGCGAGAAGGTTAAGATAATAAGTATCCGAATTTCGTACGAAACTCAAGTGGTTTCCAATACGTCTTCGCCGGAACTTACACATCTTTTCTCTGCTTTACAGTGTTCTGTTTAATCCTAAAACCTCCACTTATCTTAAAGAACGTTTCAAGTTCCTTCATGACACACATACAAATTCTCTGAGATCATCAGAAAACTTAAATCTTTCGGTACCGAGTGACGCCACCAATTACTATGGTAAGTCGTTCGCAGCTCAAGCAGTACGGCTGTGGAATGATCAACCAGTGCCAGTAAGACAAGCACAAACCCTATCGTCTTTCAAAAACTTGGTAAAGGATCTTTATCTGTCTGCTTAAATTGTTGTTATTATAATATTCCACAACAATATATAGATAAATAGTACACCGTGGATTACCCATGTATTTATTTTCTCCAATGTGTCAAATCCATCCAAATGTTGTCTGTAAAAGATCGCTTCTAGCGATAAGACCGCTCATTGTATCACCCTTTTTAGTTGTAAAGTCCTTATTGTTTTACTGTGTGTACAATAAAGAATATATCTATCTATCTATCATATTTCTTCCTTTAACAGTTGAACCATCTGCCTTAACATATTGAACGCCCTTTGATCTAGCATCCTTTCGTACTTTTTTCTTATTTCTTCTTTTCTTTTTTAATCCTGCATCTCCTAATTTTCTATCTTTTATGCTTGTTTTATTTTTCTTTGTTGGTACTTGATCATCTTGATCACTTGAAGACTCGTCTGTTTATTTCCACGACGTTGAGTCCCAGGCAAAATCTTCATGTTCACTTAAAAAGTCAACGTAGCTGTTTTTTTAATCCAACCCGTTTATTTTTCTTTCGTATTGGATGATCATCCGCTGCTAGGAATAGTTGAACATTCTCATCAGCATATATATATATATCTTCAATAGATTTTCTCAATATAAATATATAATGAGTTAACTACTACTACTCAATAGAATAAGTAACATAATCCTAGTAAAAATAAAATAAAAAAATAAGTTTATAACATTTCATCTCAGTTCAAAATTTTACGTAAATAATGAAATTAAAGTACTTGCGATTAGATTTCCAAGAGCGTTTAACGAAAACACTGGCAATGATGCACTCTGGAGTTCGTTTGAAGCGCCCGCGCGCGGCAGTCGGGTTGAATGATCACGATTTTTAACAGCCGGGAGATGAAATAAATATGGTATCATATGACATCAATGAAATGTATCATATTAAAATTTAATGATTGAAAGACCGACTCGTATTTTTATTAATACTAGAAAATTGTTTCAATATTCATCATTCCATTTTATCGTCTGTATTAAACGACATGCATCTAAAAAAATAATAGGACTAAATGTTTTAACAACTAAACAAAATATCTAAAACAAAACAACTATTTGATTTAAGTAGCACCCTGTGTGGAAAATAGATGCAGCTGAAAGAGCTTAAGCGACGCTCCATGTTGTATTTGGGTGACGGACAAATGATTTAAGTGACATCACACTGTGTAATTAGTGGAAGTCAAAATGATTCAAATTACGTCTTATAAAAATTAGAAACAGGAAAAACGCTTTAACTCTTATTGAGTTATTTATCTGGGAAAGGGTAATTGGTTTATGTCTCGGTTTTTAATATGATTGTATGGTTGAAGTACATAATTTAAAAAAAAATGCAAAATTCACGTCGGTTAATACACTGCCACTTTGGAAACAACCCAAAAATAGTTGTTCAGTCCCAAGCCAGCGCAACGGGGCTGGTATGCTGAACGGTCCACGGTACGTGGAGCCTAACATTGCTTACAATAAACAAGGTTACACTATAGCCCTTTGGGCTTCCCCTTAGTGGTTTATAATTATAATCACTTACCCAAGGAGCTGATGACGACAAGCTACGACCTTTCCTGATTCCGCGTCCGTGTGTGCGTGTGTGTATAGGTAATGAGTAATTGAACGTATAGTGAAAGTCATGTGTGGATGGACGAAGGTTCTCAAGATGCAGTCCTCCCAATGCGGTCCGTCAGCAATCACAGCACAATTACTTGTTTCCAGCAGATTGGAGCGGTTTATCACTACCGTTTTCCAATAAGTGCGCGTGCCTTGGTATGGCGTCAATATGGCGTAATTGTTCCGAGAAATATCCCTGGATTCTCATCAATCCGGGATTACAAGGTTCAATCAATCACTGAACACAATTAATCTGTTAATCTCACGTGAGATCCAATTTGATTTCCAATTATAATCAATAAAACTCAATCTCCCAAACGGTGGTTAGTTTTAGCAAGAACGAAAAACGTCAAAGTGAAAAAAGGCTATAGACAATAGAATAATGTTGCCAACCAAAGGTGCGTTCGGTTTCACGTTGGACTTAACATCTACCCCCCCCGGACGGGCCTACCCGTCCGTTAATCAATTGGAAGCCTTGACAAAGTTGCGACCGCTCTCTTTATGATGGATCCGTCCACCAAAACCTCAGCAAAACGAGGGACCCCGTCGGTGCCAGCCACCAAATTGAGAATGCGCCCCCTGCGCCAATACAAAGGCTTAAGGTTGGCATCCTTAATCAGGACGAGGTCTCCGATCTTGGGCGGATGAGTTTTATCCGTCCACTTGACGCGTTGTTGGAGGACGTGCAGATACTCTAAGCTTCAACGCTTCCAAAAGTTCTGAGCGAGCTGTTGCACCAACTGAAACCGCGAGAGCCAATTTTGGCTCACATCAACAAAGGGGTACTCCGGCAAGGCGACAAGTAGCTGTCCAATCAAGAAATGGCCCGGGGTTGAAGCCTCCAAGTCATTCGGGTCCGAAGAGAGCGGGCACAATGGGCGCGAATTCAACACAGCTTCAATGCGGCAAAACACCGTAGCTAGTTCCTCAAAGGTGAGAACGGTGTCTCCCAATAATCTCCGCCAGTGTCCCTTTGCCGCTTTCACCGCGGCCTCAAAAATACCCCCCCAATGGGGGCAGGCTGGTGGGTCAAACAACCAAGTGACCCCTCGGCGGGCCAAATTATTACCAATGTCAACCTGGCTCTCATTAAGGAAGGCGTATACCTCCTTCAAATAGTTACTTGTACCCTTGTAATTCGTACCGCAATCAGACCTAATCAACGAAGGCAACCCACGGCGTGACACAAATCTGTCCAAAGTCGCCACAAAGGCCTCTGTCGAGAGGGAGGTTACCAGCTCCAAGTGTACTGCCATGGTTGACAGGCAGACAAAAACACACAAATAAGCCTTGACAATTTTACTATTTCGAAGTGTGGACGTCTTCACCGAAAAGGGACCAGCAAAGTCCGTTCCGACGCCAGCAAAGGGCCTCGCCTCATTGACACGATCAGCCGGCAAATCTCCCATTAGTGGCTGCATAGTGGAGGCCTTAGTCCGATAACACGGCATACAACGGAAGACAATGCTACAAATAGTACGACGAGCCGACAAAATCCAAAATTCTCGCTGCAGAATGGCCAACAGCGCATTGCAACCGGCATGCGAGTTTTTAATGTGACGATCAGTCACCAACAATTGTACCAAGTGGCCCTCCTTGGGCAACAAAAGGGGGTGACGGGCCCCATAAGGAAGGCTAGAGTGCCTCAATCGTCCTCCAACACGCAAAAGACCCGTCTTATCCAAGAAGGGATTCAGCTTGCTAACAGCTCCCGACAACTTAACCCTACCAGACTTCAAGACCTCGATCTCCTTCTCAAAGTGTGCAGCCTGCACAGAGCGGACCCAAAGGAGGAGTGACTCCTGTCGCTCTTGAGGAGAGAGAACTGGTGAAAGGCGCTTGTCCCCTGGATTCCTAGAATTATGGCCAAAACGCCTGATCCACGAGGTGACGTTCAACAATTTGTCGAGGGAGCTATATCGATTCATCAAAAAATCAAGATCAAACGGAGGGTCCTTTGTCCAACAGCGAACACCTCAAGTCCGGGCAAAGGACCCGACATCAAGACTGGCGTTCGAGGCCAATCGTCCTCGGGGCGAGTCAGCCAGTCCGGTCCCCACCAGAGGGGGTGAGCAATCAAGTGCGGGGGGCCATGCACCCGCGTGAGGCCACGTCGCCCGGGTCCAGGTCACCAGGCACGCACCTCCAAATCAAAGTCGTTTCAGAAACTTGAATCTGCGACACTCGGTTCGCAACAAAGACCTCCAAAGGGTGGACGGACGTCTTCAACCAACACAAAACAATTTGATTGTCCGTCCAGGCGTAAGAAGCCCGAATGTCAACAGTTCCACCCAAAGTGCGCGCAACGTGGCTTAAGAGACGCACAAGAAGCACCGCAGGAAGTGCAGATACAAATTGGAGCCAGTCTTCCAACAGGGTTTCCCGAAGTGGCTCGTCCCAACCAAGTTCAGTTATAACAAGGGCAGGAGCACCAATTTTAGGGTAAGGACAACTCACAAGGGTGATTTCAAACCAGGTCCTTCCCTCAACAGTGGTGACAGCCGTTTCGCCAATTCCCCAAATCTTGCCTGAAAAGTCGTTCACCTTCAGGCCAACCTGTCCCGCTAACCAAGACGACAAAAGGCAACCCTGGGCTGCCGTGTCCAAAATGGCACGGACCACAATCGAGTCACCCAAGGGTCCCCAGAACTTGACCAAGGCCGTTGGCAACAAAACCGTCTTGATCGGGGGGGTCCTTTAGCGGGGCAGGCGTCAATCTCTTAGCGATGCCTGGGCGGCGACCGATCGCCGCATCCACGCTGCCCTCGTTCACGACGAGGCCAACAATCAAAATATTCGTCCGCGTGGTGTCCCGAGCCGCTCGCCATCACTGGAGGGGCATATCCCACCGGATGCCCGAATGGCGGAGGGCGCGACTCCAACCGGGGACGTTCCGCCAACGGAGGGGAAAGGCAGCGGCGCCGACCCGGCCACTGCTGCCTAGCAGCCAATGCGCGTTCTCCCTGACGAGGGGAGACCAAATGGCGCTCGCGGGGCTCCCGTTCAACTTGCGCGGGGGGTGGAGTGCGGCGTACAGAATTGCGGGCCTCAGCCCGGTGCTCGTCTCCGGGGTACCCCCCCCTGCGCGAACCCCCCTCAGAAGCTGGTCTGCTGGAGCGGTTCGCGTTGGCGCACAAAATCTCCAAGTGGGACCCTTCACAAATTCTACACGGGCGGGGGTCGGGGCAGTCCCGATGGAAGTGGGCCCCCAAGCACGAGAAGCACAAACGGCGTGCGTTGGCAATACGGCGGCGGGCACTTACGTGCAAGTTCAAAAAAGCCGAGCAACGTGCCATGACATGTCCCGTGGACTTGCAAAAGTGGCAATCGTGAGAACTCCGGGCTCCAGCAAAACGGGGGGCGGGGCGATCATCAACAGGCCCCCTAGCCCGAGGACTCCGGGCACCAGCCAAACGGGGGGCGGGGCGAACCTCAACAGGCCCCCGAGCCCTAGTCCGTCCCTGGTCTCTAGGCCGAGAAGGTGGTGGGCGTGATCCCGTGGCGCCACGAGTGTTGTCCAAAAACCGACACTCGTCTTCCAAGAATTTGAGGAGGTCTTCAAAGGGGGGAAGATGGGTGGCACTGTCCCCACCATACTTCTGCTCAAAGCGGGACCTCAACTCTGCAGGGAGCAACCGCAGCACTATGTGCACCAACAGGTAGGACCAATGGTCCATCGGTAACTGCAAGCGTCGCAAGGCGTGGGTCGCTGAGACCAACGGGTTCAGCAGGTCAGTGCGCAACGCCGACATGCTGGCAATGGCCGGTAGCCCCAAAATCTGGTCGATATGCACATCAGCCAGGCAGCGCTTATTCTGATACCGTCTGGAGAGAAGCTCCAGAGCGGTAGGGTAAGAAGAGTCCGTCACCGGCAAGTGCTGCACCAAGGCTCTGGCTTCGCCCTCCAAAACGGTCAACAAGTAGGCCAACTTCTGGGCAGGTCCGAGGTCCGAGCGTGCATCCACAAGACTCTCAAAGAGATTAATGAAGCCCAGCCAGTGGTCCAAACGACCGTCAAAATGTGGCAGCTCCAGGGTGGGCAGCCTACCCAACAGTCCAGGGCCCTTGACAACGAAGGTCTGAGGCTTGGCCTCCTCAGGCATCCGGCTCCTCAAAATTTCCCGGGCTCGTTGACCTATGACATCCCCCAGGTTGACAATCTGGTCATAGTCACCCAAAACCTTATCGCGGGCTGCCTGGTCCATCACCGCCAAATCCACGTCCATGATGTACTCATTGAAGCGTGTGAGCGCAGCATCAGCTGACTTGATCCTCTCATCCACTTGCCCGTTCCGAGCAAGGGTGAGCTCCTCCAAGTCCGGACGCTCAACCGTTGCTACCGCCGATGCGAACCATCTCAACTGTGAGACCAATACGGCAGCAGACTCCCTGACTGCCTTTAATGAGGCCATTGCAACAATCAAATATTAATACAACAGGCTAAAATCAACTAAACAAACAACAATGACTTGTTAGCCGACCAAATAATTTCAACAATATAAAAATTCAAATTCAATTATTTAAAGTCCAAATCCGACCCTGTACTTATTCCAAGTATGAATCTAGCTTGCTAAGGATGGCTAGTTACAAAGAAATAACAATTGAATGTATAATACAATGCTGGATCAACCTCAAATAAATACAACAATAGGATGTGTAATATTGCTCCGGACAACCTCCAATAACACAATCCAATAATCACACTATAAACAATAACCAATACACACAATTCAAGTCTTATTATGTTAGACTATGTGATTATTATTTAGATAAACTTTTGACTTCAGACTAGTGACATTCAATTATTAATCACAACGAATATACCAAACAGCTTTTACAATAAATATCAAATTAACCTGATAATTCCTAATTTCACAAACAATCTTACTTGTCAGTGCAATACCAAGAGACTAGCACTACAACTTACAGTACAAACTACAAGTACTATTTGAGCCCGGCTGACAAGCAATATATTCAAAACTTATTAGGTTATAAGTTATATTAAGTAATTAAACTAAAGTTATTTTCAAAACTTCCAATTTACTATGTGGATTTATTATTAAAACCCACGCTCTGCTTACCAAATGTTCAGTCCCAAGCCAGCGCAACGGGGCTGGTATGCTGAACGGTCCACGGTACGTGGAGCCTAACGTTGCTTACAATAAACAAGGTTACACTATAGCCCTTTGGGCTTCCCCTTAGTGGTTAATAATTATAATCACTTACCCAAGGAGCTGATGACGACAAGCTACGACCTTTCCTGATTCCGCGTCCGTGTGTGCGTGTGTGTATAGGTAATGAGTAATTGAACGTATAGTGAAAGTCATGTGTGGATGGACGAAGGTTCTCAAGATGCAGTCCTCCCAATACGGTCCGTCAGCAATCACAGCACAATTACTTGTTTCCAGCAGATTGGAGCGGTTTATCACTACCGTTTTCCAACAAGTGCGCGTGATCCGATCCAACTTGATTTCCAATTATAATCAATAAAACTCAATCTCCCAAACGGTGGTTAGTTTTAGCAAGAACGAAAAACGTCAAAGTGAAAAAAGGCTATAGACAATAGAATAATGTTGCCAACCAAAGGTGCGTTCGGTTTCACGTTGGAGTTAACAATAGTATTGTTTCAAACGCCAAAAAAGTGCTCTGATTTTAATGAATCCGGCATCATTCGACGGAGAAAAATTCGCTGATTCCGAATATATATCGAGGGGTGAAAGGCTATTTGGTTTAAGCGACATTTTTGCAACTTTACAGGAGAGCCATTTAAAGTTTTTAGAAAATCTCAGGTGCTTATATTGAATAAATAAATAAATACACACAACACAACATCAGTTAAAGTATTTATTTAGAATAATCAAAATTGTTTTAATATGGCACTCCTTTTTTCTGAGTTTATTTCTTGACACTTGTAGTGCCAGTTTTTTTCTAAACATTCATCGTTGATTTCGAAATCATGCTCAGCATACCTCGCTCTATTAACATATCTCCAACAGCGATTGACTGATTTCGTAGTTATTTGCATAGATGAGTCCTGTTCTTCTTGGTGTAGTACTTCAGCCGGTGTTCCTCAGGGTGGCGTCTTATCTCCATTACTCTTCGCAATATTCATAAATTCTATTTAAAAAAAACTTCAGACCTCCTACCACCTTTATGCTGATGATTTTCAAATTTACAGACAAGCTCCCTATACAGATTGGCATGTTGCTATTGATATCATAAACCAGGACTTGGCTTCTGTTTGCGAGTAGAGTGAGGCACATGGTTTGCAGGTTAACCCGTCAAAGACCCAGGTCATGGTGGTTGGTAGTTCCAGGTTGATACCTAAGGTAAAATGCTCGCAGCTTCCTCAGGTTATTTTCAACGGCACTGCTATTCCATTAAGCGAGAAGGTTAAGATAATAAGTATCCGAATTTCGTACGAAACTCAAGTGGCTTCCAATACGTCTTCGTCGGAACTTACACATCTTGTCTCTGCTTTACAGTGTTCTGTTTAATCCTAAAACCCCCATTTATCTTAAAGAACAATTCAAGTTCCTTCATGACACACATGCAAAATCTCTGAGATCATCAGAAAACTTAAGGCTTTCGGTACCGAGTCACGCCACCAATTACTATGGTAAGTCGTTCGCAGCTCAAGCAGTAAGGCTGTGGAATGATCTACCAGTGCCAGTAAGACAAGCACAAACCCTATCGTCTTTCAAAAACTTGGTAAAGGATCTTCATCTGTCTTCTTAAATTGTTGTTATTATCTATGTCTTTCTTTCTTTTTAGGGTTCCGTAGCCGAATGGCAAAAAACGGAACCCTTATAGTTTCGATATGTCTGTCCGTTATATTAATTTATATGTATATATATGTTTTGAGAATGTTATTTATTGTTTTTTATATTTTATATAGATAAATAGTATACTGTGGACTACCCACGTATTTATTTTCTCCAATGTGTCAAATCCATCCAAAGGTTGTCTGTAAAAGATCGCTTTTAGCGATAAGGCCGCCCATTGTATCACCCTTTTTAGTTGTAAAGTCGTTATTTTTTACTGTTATGGTGTACAATAAAGAATATATCTATCTATCTATCATATTTCTTTCTTTAACAGATGAACCATCTTCCTTATTATATTGAACGCCCTTTGATCTAGCATCCTTTTGTACCTTTTTCTTATTTGTTCTTTTCTTTTTTAATCCTGCATCTCCTACTTTTCTATCTTTTATGCTTGTTTTATTTTTCTTTGTTGGTACTTGATCATCTTGATCACTTGAAGACTCGTCTGTTTCTTTCCACGACGTTGAGTCCCAGGCAAAATCTTCATGTTCACTTAAAAAGTCAACGTAGCTTTTTTTTTAATCCAACCCGTTTGTTTTTCTTTCGTATTGGATGATAATCCGCTGTTGGGATTAGTTGAACATTGTCATCAGCATTATCATCTTCTAAAGATTTTCTCAATATAAATATAATGAGTTAACTACCTACTCTATAGAATAAGTAACATAATCCAAGTAAAAATAATAAAAATAAATAAGTTTAAGTATAACATTTCATCTCAGTTCAAAATTTTACGTAAATAATGAAATTAAAGTACTTAGGATTCGATTTCGAAGAGCGTTTTACGTAAACACTGGCGGTGACTGCGCGTCACGTCACTCCTTGATGCACTCTGGAGTTCGTTTGAAGCGCCCGCGCGTGGCAGTCCAGTTGAATGATCACGATTTTTCACAGCCAGGAGATGAAATAAATATGGTATCATATGACATCAATGAAATGTATCATATTAAAATTTAATGATTGAAAGACCGACTCGTATTTTTATTAATACTAGAAAAATGTTTCAACGTTCATCATTCCATTTTAGCGTCTGTATTAAACGACATGCATTTAAAAAAATAAAAGGACTAAATGTTTTAACAAATAAACGAAATATCTAAAACAAAACAACTACTTGATTTAAGTAGCACCCTGCGTGGAAAATAGATGCAGCTGAAAGAGCTTAAGCGACGCTCCATGTTGTATTTCGGAGACGGACAAATCATTTAAGTGACATCACACTGTGTAATTGGTGGAAGTCAAAATGATTCAAATTACGTCTTAATAAAAATTAGAAACAGGAAAAACGCTTTGACTCTCATTGAATTATTTATCTGGGAAAGAGTAACTGGTTTATGTCTCGGTTTTTAATATGAATGTATGGTTCAAGTTCATAATCTAAAAAAAATGCAAAATCTACGTCGGTTAATACACTGCCACTTTGGAAACAACCCAAAAATAGTATTGTTTCAAACGCCAAAAAAGTGCTCTGATTTCAATGAATCCGACATCATTCGACGGAGAAAAATTCGCTGATTCCGAATATATATATAACTCAATATCACCCTAGATGTCGCTTAAACCAAATAGCCTTTCACCCCTCGATATATAACTCAATATCGCCCTAGATGTCGCTTAATCCAAGTAGCCTTTCACCCCTCGATATATAGATTTGTTGTCATAAATAGTTTCAACTGATTATTTGAAGCGAATTTTCATAAATATAACTCAATATCGCCCTAGATGTCGCTTAAACCAAATAGCCTTTCACCCCTCGATATATAGATTTGTTGTCATAAATAGTTTCAACTGATTATTTGAAGCGAATTTTCATATGTTTATTTTATAATGAGTTCCAATCGGCTATCGACTTTGGGAATAGAACAAGAGTTACTGCGACTTCGTAATATTGAAAAAAATTACTCATGTGATAAGAGTGGCAATGAATATTATCCGTAACACGTTGTGACAATGAAGAAGAAAAAGTCAGACCAAGCAAGTATTTTATTCAGAAAATAACATTCCAACTCAAATTCATCCGGTGATCCATTCAATTCGAAAATGAAACGTGGTATACGAAGAAGTCATGGCAACAGATCTTGAGTCGGCAGAAGAGCGGTGCATTCGGGAAGTACAACACGTGGTGGGAGGCAAGTCAGGACGTTATTATTACCCGTAGTAGGTACGCAAGAAGACAGCATCTTTGGTAAGTCGGGTGGGGCAGAGTCCCAACAATAGATTGAAAACATGGCGGGGAGATTATTATTCTTTTGTTCTTGTTTTACAAATAAATATATAGGTATGTATTATTAAGAACCATAGGTACTATCTTGGTTTGTTTTGATTCATACAATTTTCCTTAAATGCTCGCTCCGTATTCTGCGGTTTTCATAATCAATATGTTGTATTCATTTAAGTGTCTGCAGTACTAATTAATTGTTGCTTATTGTTCAAGTCTGGAATGCATCATGTTCCACGTTGTGCTTCTTTTGGCGGATTTTGTTCATTATATGCTAGCAGATATACAAACGTTGGGTAAGTTTATTTAATTAATAATAATCATTAAAGCTTTGCATTCCAGGGCCGTGGTATCTCGGAATAATCTCACAACCCCGGTAGGCAAAAAACTGCCTGACTTAGTAAAAATAATCATTTATTGCAGGTAATTTAAAGGGTATATACATACCAAGTGCATGGCTTCTTTGGATGATAACAAACGATATGGCAAGGGTTTTGTAATCCTAATTCTACGTGTGTAGAACTTATTACAAATTCCAATACACTGATACCAGACACCGAATTTTTCAAATTAAGAAGAACGAAAACAATTATTGTGTTATTGGCAAGTGACGTGGAAAGTTATTGACCCTCGTAGTGTTGTGACACGTTTGTTATGATTGGTATTCAAGAAATATATGAAACCAATAATTTGGAATCAATTCTTTGAGTAAGTTATTTTGTGCTGAAACTGTGCATAGAGACTCTATACCAGATGTTGTCTTCAGCCCTTTTGGATAGATATGAGGTTTCCGTTACACGTTGTATAGAAAGACTTAAAATTAAATTATAATAATTTCAATTAATACTCCCCATGCACACTTCTTAATACTGTATAATAATGTTAACGTTTATTATTCGCTACACGTATGTATGTTAGGTACATAATTAGTGAATAAATTGTTAATCCGTAATTGGCAATAAGATTGCATATAAGTTACTAAAAAAACATTGTTTAAGAGCTGTGACTTTTGTTATAAATAAATGTCCAAACTATATTAAATATAAGTGCCTAACAAATACAAAATCACGGGAGCTTTAAACTCACCTAAAAGTAAATATATTTAATCATCGACACGTAGAAAGTGCTTCACTCCTTCATGTCTATTTTATAACCCAGCAAGTTTAAATAATTCTAAAGTTCGGCCAAAAAGCTCGCCGAATATTACGTATTCGGCGTACGGCCAATTAATATAAGGTTGGGGAAAAAGTTTCTTCGCATTTTTTAAGAAAATTCAAAACATTTTTTAATATAGTTTATTTACATTTAACTAAAGTATGTAGGTACCACTTTGTTCGATAACTTTTTGCCATCTTGTAGGTAGGGACATGATCTCATTGCTAGAGAAATTTTGAGACTTTTGATCATAATACCGCGACAAGTGGTTTTGGCAGTCCTCTCGTGATGTTAACCTGACACTGCCTAAAGAATTCTGAAGAGACCGAAACAGGTGGAAATCTGAAGGTGCAAGGTCAGGACTATACGGCAGATGCATTAACACCTCCCAGCCAAACTCTCTTAATTTTTGCTGAGTCGCTAAAAATGTGTGAGGTCTAGCGTTATCATGATGAAAAACCACACCCCTTCTGTTGATTAATTCCGGCCGCCTTCTCTCAACTTCTTGCTTTAATCTCATCAGTTGTTCCCAGTAGAGTTCAAAATCGATGGCCCTGCCTGGTGATAACAGCTCATAATAAATAATGCCCTTCCAATCCCACCACACACACAGCATCACTTTATCGCGAGTTAACCCGGGTTACGCCACAGTCTGTGAAGCCTGACCGGCCTTTGACCACGACCTTTTTCGCACGTTCTTGTCGTACAGATCCACTTTTCATCACCAGTTATCAGCTTCTTCAAAAATGGTTCGGTTTCATTACGTCGTAATAAAGAATCACAAATGAGTACACTGTT
Source organism: Tholera decimalis (assembly GCA_943138885.2). Lineage (NCBI taxonomy): Eukaryota > Metazoa > Arthropoda > Insecta > Lepidoptera > Noctuidae > Tholera > Tholera decimalis. The sequence goes on along the minus strand of OW964576.2, from coordinate 21,566,984 downwards.
CATTAGGTTTCTTTCAGTGAGTTCGTGAGGTACCCAAATATCGAGCTTTTTTGTGTATATATGAATCAAAATTGAATCAACGTCAGCTGTGGATTATTTAATTGCCTTATTTTCTTACTGCATATGCAGCTAAGCTACATATACTTGAAAGCGTCCTAATTTGATCGCCCCACTGTAACTATGAATCGATAAATATACCCAAAAATACAGTTTGCGTAATAACATTGGGATTTTTGCCATCAAGGATAAAATTAACACTAATTTGTGGTACATTAGGCAATGACAACTTGAGACATTTTGTTTTGTTCGCATTTAAATGCGAGGTTATTAGCAGTGCACCATTTCGCAAGAAGTGCCAGACTTTCATTTACATGTAAGACATCCGTATCTATTTTTAAATGAGATAAGTGTTTTCAGCGAATAGAATTAAATCCGATAAGTTGGTCATCATATAGGTAGATCATAGATTTTTTTTATCTTTATTTATTTACAGGGTTTTTTCTATACAGAATATGTCACCCCGATGATTACATACAATTGAATTCTACTAATACTAATACTATACTAAACTAGCCTACCCGTAACCTTATAATCATAATAATAATACAATAAAGTGTTCTAGCCTCATCAGACAATGGTGAGGCCAGAACGCTATTAAAAAAGCCTACTTTAAAACTATTGACAAAAGCTTGACGCCTCTGGACTCCCACACGAGTACACTCCGCTAGTACATGATGCATATTTTCAATAACTTCACAGACAGCACAATTTGGTGAATCGACTTTGCGTATCATGAATCCAAAGCTATTGAGCGGTATGTGGCCGGATCGGAGCCTCAAGGCCGTCACAACCTCTTGCCTGCTCATCCTACCCTCGCTGAACCAAAGTACTCTTGGAAGAGATGGCTGAATCGTTGTACACTAGAAAAAAGAAAGGGCCAAGGATTGAACCCTGAGGAACGCCCATCTCGACGGGATCCTGAAGATGTCGCTTCATTTATAATAACTATTTGTTGCTTGTTTGATAAATAAGAAAGAATATATTCCTCACATAATCCATCCATCTTTTCTTTGATCTTCCTCTCCTTGGCAGTCCATCACTCTTTTAGTCCCACGCGTGTCATTTCTATTCATCACATGCCCATAACATAATATAACAAACTCCTGGGTCTAAGTACAGCTTATACGTCTTCTGACAAAATAATGCTTGCACTGTATGGACACGGACAGGCCCACTCAAATCTGCGAGCATCTTTCCTCAAAAGATCACCTCAGACTGAAACCTACAAGAATCTCATATAATTTAACCAGTATAGATTGTATGGACTTCAAAAGAGACGGATTTTGTTTCGGTGTTTCTTCTCAGGGTTGTCAGTTAAGAAACACCGGCCTCATCTAGTTGTTACGAAAAAAAACTTTTTACCAAAAAATTAAACCGACTCCCAAAAAACACTGCAAAGTGAAAAATAACTTTAATTTCGGTAGTCGGTGTCTTTAGTTTTGTATTTTCGTTTTTGGCACCGTCTTCCGAAATTAAAGTTATTTTTCACTTTGCAGTGTTTTTGGGAGTCGGTTTAATTTTTTGGTAAAAAGTTTTTATTTCACTCTTTTTAGTTGGTCTATTTTTAATTTACCTAGTTACAAGAGCCTAATTATCAACTACTTATAACCTTTTACAAAATATTGCTTTTCCCAATGCTGGGCCGTTAATTGTTGAGGAGTTCTCCTGGTACTTCACCATCAGCTCTACATCAGCATATGCATTGTGACGAGCATAAAGTGCGTAACATCCATATTCAAGTAATCGAATCGCAATCCACTCAATACTTATTATTGAGTAGTTTCGGCGGCCATCTGTGGTCTTCATCATCAGTTCCACTTCCTCAAATGGTACTTTTTGAGAGCAACTGCACAAGTTACTGTAATAAATACCCAAAACGACATAGGTGTGCCTATAATATTTGAAGAGTTCCCTCGATTTCTCCAGGATCCCATCATCAGATCCTGACGTTTATGAAAATGCGACCAATATAGAAGTATACCCTTTCAATCAAAAAAAGAATTTTCCAAATCGGTTCAGCCGTCTTCGAGTAATCGATGATCATACATTAAAAAAAAAAAAAAAAAAAATATACGCGTCGAATTGATAACCTCCTCTTTTTGTCGTCGGTTGAAAAATGACTTGTAAAAGTGTTATTTAATAACCAATTTGCCAAATAAAGATCATTTAACATGTGTGTACAGAATGAAACTTTGCGTTACTCTATGGAAATCCATGTTTTTTATTGCGTCCCTTCTGCATGTGCATATATTTGCAGGCGGGATGGTAATGCTGCATACTGCATGCAAGATTGATCTAGTTTTTGGCGGAATAACTAGATAATTATTTTCCTTTTAAATAAAAGGAAAATAATTATCTAGTTATAATTTCTTAACCCTATGTTATATCAAACTAAAATAATACAATTATTATTTTAGTTTGATATAACATAGGGTTAAGAAATATTACTACCAACAAGATAAGTCATGTTACTTGGAAAATAAAGATTATATGTATATTCTTATTTTCAGATAATGCGATGCTTGTGAAGCAAGTGAGCAGTCTCACGTGTCATCCTGAAATGAACCTGGCGAATTACCCTGGACGTTTGCTAGCATATCATCAATGGAACCAGGGCTACGTAGACAATTTGAATGGTAACTAAATAATAATTAAAAAGCGTCAATAGCCTAGTGGATAAGGTGTCGTATTTGTGATCAAGATGTCACGAGTTCGAACCCCACCCATTACACTATTGCCGTGAACCCACTACAGACCCAAGCATGTTTAGCGTAGTTGGAGGGGTTAACAAGATTGTTAGTAATGTAAATTCTACCCATATCTCTAGTTATCTTTAAAAAAAAGGCCTATTACGTTTCCACTGTACACAGGCCTCCTCGCTAAAATAATAATGTTTATTTTGCAAATCTATATAATAAAAAATAATCGCTAAATGTGTTGCTAAGCGTAAAACACGAAAACGGCTGGACCGATTTGGCTGATTCTTTTTTGTTGTGTTTGGTTTTGTGAGGAGAAGGTTCTTATGAAAAAAAAAGTAGGAATATCTCAAGGGTAGGGGTAGGGTAGGGTAGGGTAGAGGCACAGATTACTAAATAGTTACTATGTAACATACAAAATCACTCTCATACAAAAGCGAAAATACCTACGCTATAATAGCCTAGAAAATCTTAATAATAGTACCAGCTGTTTGTAGCGAGAAGAAATGTACCATAAGTACGCACACAGAGAGTTGAGACTGTTTTGCCCGCCGCGCGACCCACGTGTCATCGAGCAAATGTCCTAGGGTTGTATATGATGATATTGGTAATAAATCGAATATAGAAAAACAATTGTCTCGTCAACAAAATGTCTCGCGAAACGAGCCACGCGGTAGCACGTTATTGTTTTCTCTGTGATAAAATTAATTGAAAAAGTGGTTAAAGGTGATTAAAATCTATTGTGACATATATCATCGTAAAGCTATTGAACTGTACTGTGCAGTGGTGGTTTCAGTTATTCGGAACTTTTAACATATGCGTGAAATATAAGCAAAAAACTTTCTCAGAAACCTTTGTATAAACTATTATCCTTGACCTAGGGTAGCTCGCAGTTCGGTCGCTTTGACGCACACAGAAAAGGTGTGCAAGCTAACGTACCTTATATTCACAATCTCATACTTAATTTAAAATACCTACTTACTATATATAATATAAAGTACGAAAAAGTTTAGTATTAACATATATAATGGAGTGTCAAAAGTGTAAAAAATCATTATCGAAAAAAGGAGCCCACTTCATGTGCCAAGGATCCTGTCAAGGAACTTTTCATAGAAGCTGCGTCAAAGGCTTAGCTGCAGATATGAAGGCAAGGAAAAAACAGGATCTTCTGTAACAACTGCGAAGACGAAGGTTCTGATGAAGAAGAAGTGGAGGAAGAAGTACAAGACTTTGAAAAAATTTTAAAGGACATCCAAAAAAAGGTCAGTGCCATTCCCGGTCTTAAGAAGCATTTAGCAAAGCATTAGCGTTTTATCGGATAAGTACGATACACTATTGTTTGAACACGAATAATCTAAAGGAAAAATATCGAAGCTTGAAAAAAGTGTCACCAATATTAACAACAGATGTGTGTACTTAGAGAAATGCAACATTGCACTTGAGCAAAAACTTCAAGACGTAGAACAATCATCACTTAAACAAAACCTCGAAATTGTAGGCGTTGAATATACACCTGGGGAAAACTTGAGAGAGATTGTGACCCAAATTGGGGATGAGATGGGTGTAAAGAGCAATGAAATAAAATGGGTAAAGCGAAATAGACTTTCCAAACAAGACAATAAACCATCTTCAATCATAGTAGGCTTCAAGACGTCAGGCACTGAATCAAGGGAGAACCGGTTAACCAATCGTCGCAAACTAATTGACTTAAATTGCAGCGTCTTCACCGGCGGATCGACTTCGAACAAAATATTTATCAATGAAGACCTAACTAAAGCTACGAAGACATTACTGTAGAACACAAAAAGACAACTCAAAGGTATATACATATATGTATGGGTGACTAATGGAAAAATTCTGGCGAAGAGAAAGGATGGCGAAAATACAATATGGATAAGAAACGAAAATGATCTAAGTCAGTTATCAAAGTTAAATAATTAATTAGGTATTGGCTATAAGTAATGTTAAAAACTAAAACTGTTCTTAACTGTGTTTATTCGTAAAACACAAAATTCCTTGACTTCAATAATATTGATATCATAAGTGATAATACAGTTAACTATACCTGTGCTAATGACCTGAGTAATTGGATAAGTTCAATTCCATACAATAAAGGACTATGTATTCTGCATGTAAATATTCGCTCACTAAAAAAACATTACAGTGAACTACTTTTAAGTATAAATTCCTGCATAGATAAGCTTGATATAATAGTACTAACTGAACCTAATATTAACCACGCTTTAGTGTCATTATTTCCAATAAAGGGTTTTAATATAAATACGTATACGCGAGCGGACCGAAGCGGTGGAGGAGTTTTGGTGTACACGCGCGCAAGGCTGAGCGCACGTGTTTGTGAGTTGACACAGTCCACAGGAATGCGTTTGGCGGAGTGCGTCTCCATAACCTTACACGTCAATGATGAGAAAGTATATTTAATAGCATTATACAGACCACCGCGAATAAATAAACAGATAAAATTAAACCAATTTATGGATGAATTTCGGAACCTTATTGAAAAAATACATATAAATTCTAAAGTCATATTCTGCGGGGACATAAACATAAACCTGTTAAATTGTCATGATAAGTTTGTAATATCGTACGAAAATTTGTTATCTGAGCATGGATTCACAAAATGCATAAATGATGTTACTAGAAAGGAAATTGTATTAGGAAAAGTAGTTCAATCTTGTCTCGATCATATTTATATTCGAGCAAATGATGCTGTAATGCATGCAGCTGTAATAAAACAAAAAATATCAGATCATTATTTTGTTTTTGCCAATGTCCTGTGGAGACGCGCACCATTGAGACAGTCGCAGCCGTCGGTAACTCTTATTCCGCGCGATACTGTCGAGACCACTAAGCGTGTACTCGACAATAACAAAGTCCGAGAAAAATTATTAAGAACGGATTTTGACCATCTTATGTCATTAGAATGTCCTCTTCAATTATATAATGAATTTGAACAAATATTCGTTGATATTTATTGTGACTGCTACGTCAATAAACGCATTTTTACCAGTAACAGGAACAACAAAAAATGGGTTGATAATAAGTTAAAGTCTATGATAAAAGAAAAAGACAGATTATTTGAGGTATGGAGTAATGAGCCAAAGAATATGCTAAAGAGACTTAATTATACTAAATTTAGGAATAAATGTCAAAAAGCTATTATTAAAAGTAAAAATATTTATAACAAAAATAGTATATTAGAATGTAATAAAAACATTAAAAAAATATGGGAAAGGATAAATACTATGATGGGAAATAATAAACAATCGGTGGATGAATTAATTCTAGCAAACATGGACGGTCATGGAAGTATTATAGATATAAGTAATAAATTTGCGTTAACGTTCGATAAAAATATAAAACATACGTGTCGTGAGACTTCGTTGGACAGACAGACCTATGTAAAAATCACGGACCTATCTATGAGGTGGCAACCAGTAAGCTCAGAATATGTCAAAAACATAATAAAAAACATGAATACAAAGAAATCACCAGGTAGCGACCTTGTGCGAATGTCCGACCTTAAAATAATTATGGATAAAGTGAGCCCCGTGTTAGCTAAACTAATAAACTTAACTGTCAAGAGCTACAAATTTCCAAATAAACTTAAAGAAGCAATAGTCCGCCCAATCCACAAAAAAGGTGATCGCAAAAATTTATCCAACTTTAGACCTATATCAATTTTATCTAGTATAGATAAAATTATAGAAAAGTGTATAGTCAACCAGTTAAGTAATTATCTACAAAAAAATAACATAATTAACGAGTGTCAACACGGTTTTTTAAAAGGGAAAAGTACAAATACATTGCTTGCAAAATTCACAGACGAAATTAATAGTTGTTTAGATAATAAACAATTTGTTATTGCAATATTTTTCGATTATAAAAAAGCATTCGACACTTTGCAATTTGATACCATCCTCAATGCAATGGGGGAGTGCGGGGTGAGAGAACCACTGAATCCATGGTTCCGTGATTACCTCGCAGCGCGCTCTTACCGTGTGAGGGTGGAGGACACGCTTAGTGACAGAGTCGAGATGCGGAGTAGCTTGGCACAGGGCTCGGGATGTGGACCTATTTGCTATCTTATGCATGTTAACAGCTTGTGCCGGGTGGTTCAGCATTGTTCAGCGTATATGTTTGCAGATGACTTGTGCATACTTCGCTCTGGTACTAACATAGACGATACCTGTCAGCGCGTTCAGCAAGATATAGACAATGTTGTTAAGTGGTCGCATGACAATGGCATTATATTAAACGCTGACAAAACCAAATCTATGCTAATTCATTCGCCATATTTGCGACCTCATAGTGCGACTCCACCTTTATTTACACATGATTATATTTGCCACCATAATAACTTACTGGACTGTAAATGTAAGCCTATTGAAAAGGTTAACTGTGTAACTTACCTTGGCATGAAAATAGATGAGAACTTTTCCTGGTCCCAACATGTAAACTATGTTTGTAGTAAATTAAGAATATTATTAAGTAAAATGTACCATCTAAGCTTTAATGTTCCTATAAACATATTAAGATGTATATACATGTCGTTAGTAGATTCAATTATGAGTTATGCTCTTGACAGCTATGGGTTAACATTCAAAAGTAACTTGGATAAAGTAGAAGCTCTTCAAATTCGATTCTTAAAACTACTTGTTACTCAAAAAACTAAAAAAAAAATTGTAAAGGAGATTATAGAAAACTATTTAAAATATGTAAAATTTTACCTATTAGTTATAAACAAAAGTATGTTTTAGCAGTGAACCATCAAGGTATCTGTTCAGGACTACAATAGGCCAGCCAACGGTAACTGGGGCGTCCTAAACTTTTCCACGGTACGTGGAGCTTAACGTTGCTTTCAATAAACAAAGTTACACAATGGCCTACCTCTACTAGGCTTCGGCCTACAACCATTTGATCCAAAAATTACAAATAACACTCACCTGAGCTGTAGACGGCAACCCGGATCTGTTTGATCACGTCCAAAGTGTGTATGTATGTGATATGAGGTGAGTAATTGTAACGTGTGATGTAAGTTACGGGTTCTAGGACGGTCACAAGGCGTCGATCTCCAGATGGCGCGGTCCTGACCAGCATCACACCTAACTCGTTTCCAGCAAGCGCGCGCTACGCGTGGTAGGCAATAAGGCGATGTGTTCCGAGAGATATCACTGGATTCTTGTTAATCCGAGATTACAAAGTTCAATCAATCACTGAACACAATTAATCTGTTCATATCTCGTGAGATCCAATTCGATTTCCAACAAATTCCGCGTGCCACGAGGTGACGCAATACGGCGTATGATTCAACAATATCCCGGGGTTTTCGGCAAGTGGGGATTTCACCTTCAAACAACAAATAATTCGCGACCCAATTATCGGTCTCAACAGGCGAATCCAACGATATTTTACCAATTATATTAACTCAACTGGTCCCAAACGCGGACGACATTTTTCCAGCGCAAAGTCTATCTGTCAAAGTCAAGTGAGGTTATGTCAAGTCCACAGATAATTAATGTTGCCGGCCAAAAGGTGCGTTCTGTTTCACGTCGGACCGAACAGTATCCAAGAGCATAAACTGACTCATGTAATCAACAACCATAACACACGATCTATGGCTGCTGGAAAATTCATTGTACCCAGAGTCACGAATTACTATGGTGACAGAACCTTTAAAAAACGAATACCATATCTTTTAAATAGTCTGCCAGCGGACATAAGGAGTGAAAAAAACAAAAACAAGTTTAAACATAAGTTAAAAAAATATTACTTAGAAATATGTTAAAGTGCTATCATTAAATAAATTATTATTCGCTTTGTAAGAAAAGTTTTAACAATAAGTTTTAAAAATAAGTTTACCAATAAATAAATAATTACTAGTTTTTAAGTTTTATATGTATATTATAGAGACTCATCGATCCCACAGTCAAACCACTACCACGGTTTTGTGGGGCTTAGTTTATAAGTTATTTGTAATTAATGTTTATAAATAAATAAATAATAAAATAATTATTTTTAATAAAATTATAGATGCATTTTTTCCTTCCCTGAATTCCCGATTATTAAATTTTAGTGTCGAAAATATCCGAAATCGCGTTAATAATCATAATTTTAATAAAATTCTGCGCAAATAAATAATCAAAAGGGAAACAGGAGCCAAGCGGAGGAAAATCAATTGTTTTTAGGTCGATCCAATATGACGTTGTCAAAATTATTCAAAAAGGCTCAGGCAGGCGTGCGGCAGCCCACTGTCGGATGTACCGACAGCGATGCGCAAAGCGGTAGGCATATAACGCGTGGCCTTGAGCGAGTGACGGACGCCTGGTAGAGGTAGGATAGGGGTAGGGTACGGTACGGCAGGGTAGGGTAGGGGTAGAGTAAGGTATGAGTAGGGTATCGGTGGGATAGGGGTAGTGGTATCGGTTGGGTACGGGTGGGATACCACGCGAACGAAGTCATGGCGGGTCAGCTAGTAGGTTATAAATTCAACGGATTTTTTTTTTCGTAAATATAAACTAGATGAGGCCAGTATTCCTAACTGACTACTCTGAGAAGAAACACTGAAACAAACTTAGAACTGACGTCTCTTTTATAGTCCAGACAATCTGTAGCGATCGAATCATATTAGAGCCATGTAGGCTTATGTCTGTGGTGCTCTGTACAGGATAGAATCACAAAGATTTGAGCAGGCCCGTCCAAACAGTGCAAGCATTTGACAGTTATCGCGTAGCTCAACTAGGCAGTTCATAATAATTTTCACGCAAGCTCCGCCCCATCTACCCCGGTTTGGCCGATCTAAACGCTAACGCAGCAGTAATAAAGTTGAATATCGCGTGCGCTCTTTCACCATGTTCGGTTTCGAAACTGCCGTTGTGTGCTAAACGCTGGCGCAGCAGTAATAAAGTTGAATATATCGTGCGCTCTTTTACCATATTCGGGTTCGGAACTAAATGTCGTAAGTCTCAATTCTTATTTCGTTTATAACTAAAGTAATAATTGATCAAGAGAAAAAATTTCCTATATTTAGATAATAACCTATATTTTCTTACTATCAATACTAATTTTAGACATAAAAGCCGAGTAATTCTTGATTAAATTTTGAATAATCTTTAAAAAAGACATGATTTTCGATTAAAAATTAATCGAGCGAAAATGTTCAATTTACAAAACTGGTCTAGACATGGAAAAAAGATCCAATAAATCATATACTAAAGTTCCATTTTGATTGTATGCGTGATTGTTTCAGAATATTAATACAAAATTACATACAATTTGGGAGCCTCCTCTTAAGGAGCTCGAATGATTTGACGAACAATACCAAAATAAGGACATTCAGGTGGGCGGTATAAAGCACTCAAACTGCCAGACAGATATACATTGCTATTTTCGACTGATATACAACGAACTACATTTGCTATAGATATACATCATAATATTCCTTGTTTACCTACATTGCTTTCACCTTCACAAATATAGCATTTGAGAATAAAAAGAAAATATCACTTGAAAAAGAAAATAATATTGTCATCTTGTACAAATAAAATTAAAATGATAAAGTAAAACAAAATTAATTCTGTTACTTGAAAAATTAAATAATATTTAATAAATAAGACAAATAAAATAAAATGATAAAGTAAAATAAAAATATATTCTGTTACTTGAAAAACTAAATAATATTGTCATGTCGAAAAGTAACAAAATAATCATTATAAAAAAATAAAAGAAACGAGTAATAAGAAAATCAAACAAAACAGATTTACAACAAACGTGATTGGAGCAGCTCAATCCCTAGCGTTTCTGCCCGCATTTACAGAATAAAAAGCTTTCTGGCAAAGTTTCCGCTTCATCACAAATTATTTGATTTGCTTAGTTCTTGAATATGACTGGGAAGTTTATTTTAAAAGCGTATACATTGGCGCCTAAATGAGCCCCTAATTTTCTTGAGCCTTGAGGCTGCACGAAAGCTCAGTGCAGGTCGATGGATGTCCTTCAGATTGTTGGTAGAACCAACCATGACATGCCGGTTTCCTCACGACATTTTCCAACATACAGTAGAGTTGGTTTCTCCTTTTTAGGGTTCCGTAGCCGAATGGCAAATTCATCAGTGCATTTGTCTGTCTGTCTGCCTGTACTCGCGAAAATATCTAATAGAATTGAAAAATATGAAATTTATTGTCTAGTGTTGTATGTTAATTGTGTTTCAGGCAGCGTCATCGCCAAGTTACCTGCTTTGGAAGGCAAGAACACTAGGCTTAAAATTCACTTGGAAAAATTCGATAACAGGACAATTATATATAGTTCATTCAACCTGTACAATGCTTCCAATAGAAACAAATATATTTTCAACATTAATGTTTTCTGCTCTGGTGCTCACCCAATGTATATCAACTTGGTCGACGATGGTTTCTGTGAGTATTCGTCTTAAGAAAGGAAGAAAGAAAGAGAAAGAAAGGGAAGAAAAGAAAGAGAAAGCGAAAGAGAAAGCGAAAAAGAAAGAGAAAGAGAAAGAAATAAAATCAATGTATTTGACCCAGATGCAAAGTCACACGACATTTTTAAATTAAGTGTATCATTTTTACGGGAGCACGGGGCTAAATAATACCAGCCGGGTCGATACGATTGCCAAGATCGGGATTCTCCTGTGCTTCTGAAACTTTGTTAAGACGTTGGTGCCGGCTGTCAGCTGTACATCTTTGACAGTCATTACAAGCAGTCAGAAGTCGGAAAATCTGACACCAGTCAGTCTTTCCAAGGGATATCGTGTTACCCAGCTACTGGGTTGTGGAGGTCAGATAGGCAGACGCTTCAAATAAAACACTCGTTTTCAGCTGTTTCCAATTAGACTGGAAGCCGACATAGTTGGAAAGCGAATGATGATGCTTATAATTTCTGTGTAAGTGTTATATTATTAAATTTATTTCAGATAAATATAAAATTGATAAAACAATACCTTATGTTGGCAACTTCAGCATTTCGTTTAGTTGTGAAGGATACACGCAGGCAGGCAGTAAGTATCAGTTTTGCTATCTTGTTTTTATAAATTTGTTCTAAAGGCAGTTGTCCCACTGCCAAGCGGGTATCGCTGAGCAAGTATTATCTTTGAAAGCTCTTGTCGCTCATCGGCAAAACTAATGAAGTGAGTCGTCGCAGGCAGTGTGAACAGTCAGAGAGCAACTATTAATAAATGCATCTCTTTCGTTTACATGGAATGTATATATTATTGTGCGTTTCTTGAGCGACAAAATCACCGATAGTTAGTAATTTTCTCGCCGGCAGTCGACAACTGCCATAGGTATCATAAGGCAATGATCATAAAAGGATCTTTTCATATAGGAATACAACATCGTATTAATATAATATCCCTTTCTTCCTGGTCCTTATTTTCATTAATGAAGGTCGAGTCTTATGCGTAGTAGTCCTTAGTTGCTCTCTGCGATAGCTCCGTATACCGTGGATAGCCAAACGAACCAACTAGTGTTGCCCAAACGAGTCTCGCAAGAGTCTTGCAATTAGCGATTATCCTATTGCTATTTATTAAACATTGTTCTGAGATCTCAACTACCGTTTAATAAATAGCAATAGGATAATCGCTAATTGCAAGACTCTTGCGAGACTCTCGTTTGGGCAACACTAGAACCAACAAAAGCATCTTGGAACAGCTCATCATAAAGACACGACTATACTCAATCTGTTACCAAAGAATCCTTAGTTACTTTGGTCATATCACCCAGCGGGAACCAGACAACTACGACAAGCTGGTCTTATTGGGAAAGGTGGAACGCAAAAGACCGCGTGGTCGATCCCCCGTCCGAAGGAGTGACTAAATTACTACTATCACTGGAGTTCCTTCCTCCAACCACCATCAAGAAGAAGAGAACCGGACAAAATGGGGGCTGTTAAAATTGTAATACTATATAAGACATTTATTTGTGTTCCACAAAATAACTTAAAACTAATTTAAGAAAAAGTAACTAAGGTTGAGACTGGTGCTAATATAAAAGACATTTCAAATTAATCAAGATTTAAAAAAATACTGTTCTCGTAAGGTACCGTAGTCCCCGCGGCCCCGGAATTAAGGGCAGCTGAAGGAACAGGGTGGCTTTTTAGTCAGTAGAAGTCTGATACTACACTACCCAGAGCGGGAGAAGTCATTCGATGATTTCCCAACCAGAAAGGAACAATTATTGTTTCGTCATGTCCGTCCCTCTGTCCGCGGCTTAGCTTAGAAACTATTAGTAGGGGAGCCCACGATGCTAAATGGGGATTTACTCGAGCGTCATAGAGACCTATTGGGTTGCAAAGCTTGATGATAAGAAGAAAAAAATGTTATATGATATATACCTTTTCATCGGTGGGGGAAGCGGCTATAGATTTTTAAATATGTAAAAAAATACTGTTGCATGGACATTCTTGAGCGCGTCAGATTTTCTAAGGGAGTGTTAAGTGCACCAAAAAAAACTCTCATTCACTAATCTGACGATTTCGATGTGACGCAAACTCGCGGCTATTTTAATAATGTGCAAAAAAAATTCACCGTTTTGAAATACTCAAGCGCGTCAGATTAAGATATATATTGCTCATCTTTATGTTCTAAATATGCTGTCTCATAATCTGACGATTATCTAGAGGGATTCGCCTAATCTGACAAAAATTTTTTTTTTTTAAATCATTGAATATAATTAATTGAATAGCTCAGGAAAAAGCATGCAAATAAATAAGTGTATGCTTTTTAAGTAGAATACTTGTATTTATAAAAAATAATAAATAAATGCTTAAAAAAATTTAATGTTTTATAATTCATTAGTTAATCGTCATCTTCATCAGTAAAATCATCTTCCTCTTCTGTCTCGATTTCATCCTCAGATTGCGTATCTGTAACAAAAAATCATTAAAATATTTAACAATATTTTTTTTATGAGCCACGTGTTTTTTTAATTATTGGGGAAAAGAAATACCTGATTCTGGAGTATCCTCAAGAATATCAGGTGTTATGGACTACATCTTCGTAAGCGTTCCGCAATTGATCACCTGCAAACCAGATCATTTTGAATTTTCCGTCGACAATTTTCCATCCATAGTCCCTTGGTAAAAGATCAGTAATTTTTGCATTATGGGCATTACTACACAAGCATGCAATGAATCTTGTGCGTAACACTTGCTGGAGTAACTCCGATTCCCAGGGTGGCAAGTTACACGCATCGTAATTCCGGACACTCAAGGAGAAGGGTTGTGATTTGTCTTTTACCTTTTACGTCCTATTGAAGATAAAAATCCTGGCTTGATTGACATCGTCTAACTTTTTCAACCCATACAAGACTGGATGATGTTAAAAGAATCATGCACATTATGCTCCTTTGATCCCAAATCCAGAAATGCTTCTTGTAAAATTTCTGAATTCATTTGTAATTGCAAAGGTTTCTTTTTAATAATTAATCTACCCATTATAGATATACTTAGTTCATAAAAATATTTTTGTTAAAATTTCTGGTACTTAAGTAAATATTGACTACACTTACTTTATGTTCTAGGCTGATCCTTTTACTTGATCTTAGAGTGGATTTATCTTTTAATTTATTTTCTAACAAAATTTATTAATACAATAACTTAAATTATTATTTTATGCTTCCAATAAACTCCGTCGAAAGTTTTCTCACTGCCAAATTTATAGTGAATAAACTTTCGAGAAACTCGCAAACCAGCCTTCGACAATGACGATACTATACGTCATTTTATGCCTTCGTGCTAGCTCTCTTCATACAAATGGCTCAAGGTTACGTAAATTACGTTACGAAACTTACTTGACATTTGTTCGTGCTCACAAAATTAGTTCAAATTAGGCACACCAGAGGCGCCTTTCAAGTTTCCATATAAAATGCTCACGTTAACGATACGAATACTTATTCGCAAGTTGTTCATGCTAGGGGCACAGCTGTGATGGTATCATGGCAGCAGAAACCAGAGTGGGGACAGAGTGAGAGAGTAATAGATAGAGAAAGAGTGAGAGAGGAATAGAAACGCGGAGAAGGAAATATAGGCATTACGCAGCTGCACGCATTTAAGTTTATCGACGAATTTTTGTTATTTTGGCTTGCGGAAATCGTCAGATTATATATTTTTCGTTATCCTTGAATTATTTACTTCAAAATAATAAAAAAATTAGCTACGCTCGAGAATGTCGAGATGACGTTTTTTCTTTACAACTTTGCTGCCCTCTCTTTTCTTTACTTCACTCTCAAATTGTCAGATTAGTGGAATATACACTTTTTAGGATGTAATTAACTCACACTACCTTAATCTGACGCGCTCGAGAATTTCTGATGGTCAATTTTTTTTTTACTAATCTGATCCTGTATCCTTCACGGGCGGCCTTATATATGGGACTAATGTTTGGTGGAACCGGGTACAAGGTATCTTCCTGTGTATTAATCTGCCACGCTTTAGTAAATCCCGAAATCCCCGCTTGGGCTCCCCTACTATATTGGTAGAACGCTGAAAGTTGGCATGGATATACACATGAATCACGTTTTTAGAGTAAAATGTTTGTTATGAAACGGTGTTTATCTATTTATTGACACACCAGTGACATATTCAACTTAAAATAAACATGGTTTGTAACATATATTCTTATATAATATGAATATGACTATTGAAAGCGTGCACATCACTTGTATAACAAATTAAAAGAAACATTACGATATGAAGGAAAAAAAACATATAAATTAAATCAATTTACAGTGGCTATGCTTTCGCAAATTATTAGTAGAAAAGAAAGAATAAGTGAAGTATTTACATATTATAGTGTTGGCTAGTTTGGTGGACGTGACAGTGAATGCAAAAGTTATGTGACTAAGAACAGTCATAACTAGTCACAACCATTATGTTAAAATATTTTTATGTAGTTCTTTAGTTGAATAAATTTTCTTCCTGATAGTAATAAAAACATGCATAGTTACCACTCAAAATATTGAGCATTTAGAGACGAAATAGTTTCTTTGCGTTCTTCCAAACGATTATGGCATTAAAAATAGATGAGTTGTGACTGTAAAAATTAAAAACTCTGGTCGCCCTCGTTCAGTCAGCGATCAGGAAACAATCGAACAACAATTGTATAACCTCCTTTAACATGCAGTTAATGTCAAATAAGCTCGGAAAGAGAACAGAGAGAGTTGGAGAGTATGTGCAGGAGCTTCAAGACCTAATCCCTCCATCTCCTTTTTTTGTAAAGATTACTAGCAATGTGGGTAGAATTCACATTACTAGAAAATCCTGTTAACCCCTCCAACTAAGTTTAATATGCTTGAGTCAGGAGTGGGTTCACAGCAATAGTGTAATGGGTGGGGTTCGAACTCGCGACCTCTCGATCACAAATCCGACACCTGAGCCAATAGGCCATTGATGCTTATAATAATATCTATTCTCTCAACTGATAAGGGCCACGGCGATCAATCTCATGATCGATTATCCAGCTGCGTAGGAGATATAATAGTGTGTGCGCAAGTACTGGTAAACTCTCTGTTCCTTTAATATCATTGTCTGATTGGATGGCAATCTAACACGACCGGAGTGAGGTCAGGCGCAGGATGAACAGCCAAACGTACTTTCCGAGGCACAGATGTTATCACATCACCAACTTTCAAACTCCAGGCTACAACTGAGAAATTACTATTTCTTTTTTCCCTTTCACTACCAGTGTACTACTTACTATGCACACTTGGTCAATATACCATCTTGTCGCTTCTTAATCTACATGTATTGTGCGCACAGCCAAGACGTGGAACTCTCTACCAGCTTCTGTGTTCCCTGCCACATATGCAGAGTGAGCGAGCCTTATACTTATAAGGCTCTTACTACTTAGGGCTCATATATATGGCTCCATAAAAAAGACGGCTTTTTTTATGGAGCCGTTTGTTTGTTTTTGTGTTCCAACATATATTAAATCATAGTTATTTTGAAATCACAGATAGACAGTTCGCTTTTATTTATATATATTGAATATGTTTTAGATAATATACAAATTGGGTGGATCAATTCTGTAGGCAACAGAATTTTCATCTACAATATTTCACAAACTATACTGGCAATAACATCGGAGCACAATGGTTCGATACTATGTTGTATATATTACACTGAAAATATTGATAAAGATGGGGGAAAAGTCATAGAACGGGTTGTGACTGACAAAACTTTGTTGATATATGAAAAAGAGATGGGAGAAGTTTATACTGAGAAGCCAAGTGGAATTGGTGAGTATGATTCGAAAATACATGCTTATTAATTTAAGAACTATTTCATATAAACTAATGTTTTAAATTCACACCCAGAAACTAGAGTTTAGAAAAATATTGAATTTTATGTGGTCTTCTTTTTCAGCTATCAAAAACTATTGTGAAAAGAATAATGTTCCAGATACTGCTAACGCCTCATTTGCACATAAAAATGGAAAGAACATTGATACTACAAATGAGAAAGGCACAAACTCTAATGTTTTAAAAGAGTTTTACAAAATACCGGACGCATCAATTGGATCTGAGAAAAAATCAAACGAGTCTGAAAAAAAACTGAATGCAACAAATGAGTCTGACAAAAAACATAACCTATCAAATCAATCTGACAAAACAGCTGACGCATCAAATGGATCTGACAAAAAATCAAACGCATCAAATGAGTCTAACAAAAAACATAACGCATCAAATCAGTCTGACATAACACCTCACGGATCGAAAGAGTCTATCAAAATACCTCACGCATCAAATGAGTCTGACAAAATACCTGAGACATTCAATGAGTTTGACAAAAAACCGAATGCATCAAATGAGTATGACACAAAAACAAACGTATCAAATCAGTCTGTCAAAATATTTAACGCATCAAATGATTTTGAAAAAACGCCTAACGAATCAAATAAGGCTGCCAAAAATTTTAGCACAACAAATGAAACAGACCCAAGTGACGGAGGTTTGTATTCTCTTAATATAATCCTACAATAGCAGTAATCGCACCCCTTTCATATTTTGAAACACTAAAAGAAACACAATCATAACTAAACACAAAAAGAATGTAATTATTGGAAGCAGGAGAGTTAACATTAGCGTTTAAATACTTTATATAGATTTTTGTTCAGTAAAATTACAGCGATTTATGTCATTATCAAGCCGTTTAACTATCTCCACTGCAAAATACACATCGCACCGACAATGCTCTCTTTTGACGTGAAATAATGACAAACAAACAAACACTATTTAAGGGAAAAAATACTGTCTGTGGTAAATCGCTTTTAGCGATAAGAACGCCCATTATATCACCCATTTTAGGGCGCCGTAGCCGAATGGCAAAAAACAGAACCCTTATAGATTTATCATGTCTGTCTGTCTATCTGTCAGTCTGCCTCTCTGTCTGTCTGTCCGTCCGTATCTCACACCCATTTTATTCTAAAACCATTAAGACTACATATTTGAAACTTGGTAGGTAGATGTATTCTGTTAATCGCTTTTAGATTTTTAAATAAAATAATAATAATATAAAATTAAGGGAGGCTCCGCATACATGAAACTGAAACTAAACATTTTCGTCATACTTATACGTGTAAGGTTTGTAAAACCGTTTCTTCTTAAAGTCAAAGTCAAAATTAAATTTACTTATTTGATAACGTAGCTAAAGTATATGTATAGGTAATATGTTAATAAAAAGAGCACTATGTTATGCTAGGAGGCATATAAATATGGTATGGTAAAATCAATTGTTTAAAAGATAGACACTTCCTTTTATAATAATAGAGAGAAAAAAATACATATATGCTGTAACTACTGTGATTTGAACGAGATAGAGTGGGCAGTTTTTGAGATAGGTATAACACATTTTCTAAATCTGCAAAATAACTTTGTATTTCATACAAACACTATGAACAACAATTTTTTTGGCGTTACTACGGAACCCTTCATGGGTGAGCCTGACTCGCACTTGGCCAATTTTTTAGTCGTTATCGTGTACAATGCACAAATCATTTCAACGTTCTCTATATGATTTTATAAACAGTTGCAGAAGCAGTTGCCAGCAAAAGATATATCATGGTCACAACAATAGTATTCACAAGCCTACTGATCCTGTTAGTAGCGATGTATGTCTTCAAGAAACTCCTGTGGAGAGGAACTCGAAATGAAAGATCGCAGAGGCCGTTACCCCCTATACCAACACAGCGGTCACCAAATGAAGTAAGTTGTATGTTTGTCATAACCTAACATTAATCAGCCTATATTTTTAAATTATTTTTATTTTTTATATTGTTTTTTAATATTTATTTTTCTGTAATCAAATAATATTTAAATTTAGATAGATAGATAAAATACTCTTTATTGCACACCAATAATTTAAACACAAACTTGATTCACAATATTGCTCAATATGGTTACAATGGCGGTCTTATCGCTGTTAGCGATATCTTCCAGACAATCTTTGGATGGACTTTAAGAACATAAAACAAAGGAATAAATTCAATAATAATAATTTAATATGATAATAATTTGAATTATGAAATTCTCTTCTTTTGCCAATAATGCTACATTGAAATAATATTACAATAATGAAATAATTACTCCAAATAATAAATCTTTCATTATCCAAGCAGCTCGTTTGTGAAATGCATTACCCGTAGATGTCAGGCGTGCCCAAACGCTACCAGCGTTCAAAAGAATGGTGAACGAGCATTACTTCTCACTATAATTTTCCCCCTCCTTTCTCTATTATACATTTGACAGTTATTAGTATATGGTTTTTACTATTCTTTGTGTGTATTTTATATTATTATGTTTAATTAATAATATTTATGTTATGTGTACACTGACAGCCCTAAATCTGTCTCCTTTAAGTTCTGTCCATCCAAAGGTTATCTGTAAGAGACCGCCTTGTGCGATGAGACCGCCCATTGTACACTAATTTTACGTATTGTATCCATATAAATATTTTAAGGTGTACAACAAAGTAAAAATAAATAAATAATAAGGCCTCTGAGAGGGATGTGCATGCCTGTAAGTGATTTATTTACAACGGATCATCAAGAAAAAACTCGTATTTTAATTACAAACTAGCTGTCCCGGAAGACCTTGTTCTGCCTTATCTCTCTAAAACTACACTTTCTATATTTGGCATATAGCATGTAACAATTTGTTACGCTTTAAGCACAGTTTTATACTCTATCTCTTAAACTAGGTCAGTATCTTTCTGAAGACGTATGTGAGAATGGTGTGTGTATGTGTGATGATGTGTGTGGTGATGTGTGTATGTAAGTGTGTGATTATGTTAATTGGTGTAGCGATTATATAGTTATAATGTAGTTTTTTAGTGAAATATTACGAGTATGTTAAGAGATTCTCTGTTGTTAGGTAATCCTGCTACAATATCCATTGAGTGATTTTATGTTTTAGCGTGTGCCTGTTCAAATCAAGTAAGTTTAGTTTTTTGTGTAGTTTATTGTATATGTGTGTACCAATGACGTAAAATTGGTGTTTCGCAAATGAGGTTTTATGTCTAATACTTGGCGGAGTGTTCCTGCGTTTTTCCGGGTTGAATCTGGGTATGGCCCGGTGTGTTCTGAGGGCAGACTGCAAGATAAACAGCTGTCTTACAGTTAATACCTTACATTCATGGTACAGTTGTTTGGTTGGATACCTGTACGGTTTCTTAAACATAACTTTAAGTACGGCTCGTTGAGCCCGCTCTGCCCTCAGCAGATTTATTTTAAATGCACCACCCTATACAGTGATGCAATATCCAATAATCGACTGGCACAGCGCAAAGTAAACCATTTTTAGAATGCCTATGTCAGCCGATTCTCTAAGGGATTTATAAATATAGATAAGATGCGTTGTTCTGATTGTAATCATTTCAAGCTGTTTATCCCATCTTAGGCCGTCATCTATTTGCAAACCTAGATACTTCACACAGTCTTTTCTAGCTAATTTTGGGCATGAACATGATGTTGAGTTTATGCAAGAGTGAGCCGTTATGGCAAAGTCATGCGATGGTTTGGTATTTCAACGAATTGCTAAAGTAACGTAACAAGATTTGTAAACGTTTAGTGTGAGTAGATTTTGGTGGAATCAGTTCATTATACTACTAAGGGCTTTTTCTGCCTTTATTTTAACCGCCTCCCACGTTGGTCCGTAGATAATGATCGCAGTATCGTCCGCGTATGCGTAGATCTTACAGTTTGGGAGAATCATCCTACAAAGTTCATTGACATAGATCAGGAACAATGTCGGACCTAATATGCTACCCTGGGGCACACCGTACGTCACAAATTCCTCTTTGCTGAAGTACGAATCTATTTTCACTTGCTGGGAGCGATCCTTGAGGTAATCTTTGAAGATGTTGAGTGCAATGCCACTTACACCCGACAACTCCAGCTTCGAGATAAGTTTGGGAACAGAAACTGTGTTAAATGTCTTCGACAGATCAAGAAATATACCTAAACACTTTTCCCCATTGTCAAGTTTTCTTGCTACAAATTGCGTAAGATCCAGCACAGCATCTTCCGTCGAAACCCCGGTCTTGAAGCCGTATTGGTTCTCAGCAATATAACTATGTTTTTGTAAAAAGCTCTTAAGTCGTTTGTTAAGAATCTTTTCAACAACTTTTGAAAGTGAAGGGATAATTTCGATTGAATTGTTTACTTTTCTTGAAATAATAGTTTGTACAATGGTAGTTTAGTGCTTGTGTAGGTAATTCGGAATGGCAACGATTCAAGTTTTGAACTATCTTCACGGGCCACGGGTCTTTGACCTACTTTTATTGGTCAGCTGATTACGTTTATGCAATACAGGATGATTAAAATGGAAAAAAGGTCCCACGGCTATAATATTGTTTATTATTAAATTATTTGTAGAAGTTAGGAAGATGGCTAAATGATACGGCGGATGATTATAAACAAGCTAAATATATTTTCGGACCAAAGGTATATACAAAGGAGCGTGGGAGCACACGCAATGACCGCCAATCGTGTACTGAATAGTCGACTGCTATTAATGAGTAAAATAAGGTAAAATTGCACGAGTGCATTATTGATGTATGGTTTCAGCGTACATGTGGTCCTTCGAGCACCCGGACGGGACCTCGCGAGTTTTAGTATTCGTTTTTCTTTAGGGAGTAACGTGTATTTAGTAACTTGTGAGTGAACTCGTTCAGAAATCAGCATATTGGAGTGTAGCGAATCGTGTGAACTGTTGAAATACTTTCGTGATCGCGGAACTTTAGCAAAGCGTTTGTGACAAACCCTAGCAGCACAGGGTGGCGTTGCAAAATTAGTTAGCAAGTGCACCGTCCTTAAGCATCCCAAGCAACGGGACATCAGCGCCTTTAGGTCGGGGCAATCAGCATTTTGAGCAGCAAGCATTTTGAACATCGGTATTTGAGCAGCAGCACTCAGGTTCTACAGCAGCAAAGCAGCAGTGCCCGGCTACACCCGAGCACTAGCATTTGGAGTGCATCAGCAGATCAGCGGCAGTCGAAAGCCAGTTTCGTACAAGTAAGATCTTTCCTTTTTTATACTAACTAGCAGCATAATGGAGGATCTTTACTACCAACAACTTGAACTTAGCGAGTCAATCAAGAAAATACCTATAAACATAAAAAAGGATAGCGCCGATTCGAAATCGGACGACTATTTTAAACGACGACTGGAGTTGTTAGAGAGGTATTGGTCAGATTTTCAGAACAATCATTTAGCTATATGTCAATAAGGGGTCAAAGATCATCCATATTTTATAAACTCCGGGCATGAAAAGTTTAGCAAACTTTATACAGCAGCCAAGTCTCTCATCAATGAACAACGCCTGCACTTGTCAAGTAAGCTAACTCCTATGAAATCTATTAGGGGTACTCAACCAATACAGGAGCAGCAAGAGGACACCAATCTAGCAAAGCAGGACCATCGCGTTATGAGCAGCCAGCAGAAGCCAGCATGTTACGAACAATGGAGTCAAAGGGCTCTACCAGCAAATTAGATGACATGCTGCGAAAGCAAACAGCAAATTTCAAAGCATTTAAGAGATCAGCAGGAAATAGAGACTCCATGTCAGAAAAATGGGAGATGGAGGACGCCTTGAGAACACTTCAAGCGCGCTGGGCGCAAATTGACTCCCTCCACTGGGAGATAGATAGCGAGATGGGCGAAGAGGAAGCAGATTACGAAGAAGTGTATACTCAGCATGAGCGATCATCCATTCAAATAAAGCGAATGATCAATAAAAAGCTATGGAGTGTATCGCATAGAGAGCACTCCACACCAAAAATGGATATACCTGTGTTTTCAGGCAGCTATCAACATTGGACATCATTCAAGGACCTCTTTAGCGAAGCTATTCATAATAACCCTACCTTGTCGCAAGCTCAAAAAATGCAATTTCTAAAAGGGAAGGTTAGGGGCGAAGCAGAAAAACTTATTCAGCATCTTCCTATAAGTTCCGACAACTATCATACCTGTTGGGAAATTCTAAACCATCGGTATAACAATAAAAAGCTAATATTTACGTGTGTTATCAATACTTTACTGGGTTTACCGAGTACACAGCATCAAGCGTTAGGTCATATTAAGAAACTGCATGACGTAGCACTAGAAAGCTTGCATGCCATACGGAACTTAGGAATCGAAATCAGCACCTGGGACCCGCTTCTTGTGCATTTATTAGCGCAGAAGCTGGATAGCGAAACGTACGGGGATTACATAGACTCTCTTAAAAACTCTAGGGAGCTCCCGGTCCTGCAGGAATTCTTAGACTACCTAGAAAGTAAGTTCACGAGCCTCGAGACTTCTCGCAGGAAGCTAGATTAAGCAACAACAAAATCAACTAATCAAAATAATAGCGATGTTCCTGAAACCAAAAAACAAGTCGTCATAACTTTTCGAACAAACACCATAGACCACAATCATATTCAAAAGCTTTACACGTGTCTACAACAAAATGCCAATTTTGCGGTCAACAACATGCTATGTTTAATTGCGTAAAATTTTTGCAATTGCCTAATGAAGCAAAACTAAAATCAATAGCAAAATTGAAATGATGTCGAAATTGTTTATTTGATCATAATGGCCAGCAATTCATTTCCGTTAGGCGATGTCGCAAATGTGACGGAAATCACCACTCCGTTTTACATGATGCTTGCTCAGAAAAAATAACGCATTCGAGCAACGTAGCAACAACAGCAACTGACCCGAATCCAAAGGACAATGTCGCAATTACTGCGCATGTATCTCAGCATAATCCAGGAACGAATGAAGTATTGTTAGCTACGGCCTTGATAAAACTCGCAACGATGGATGGATCGTGTCACATTTTAAGGGCTCTCATTGATCCTGGATCACAAGTATCTATAATAAAAGAAATTGCAGCAAAGAAATTAGGATTGCGTAGGTCTAAATTCAATGGATTGATATGCGGAGTAGGTGAAGTCGAACATAATTGTAAGGGTAAGGGTGTGATCACACTAAGCTGTTTCTCAACGTACAATGAGTTTTCATTTGCCATTGACGCACTTGTCATAGACAAAATACTCAAAGATGTTTAAATCCTTTAAATCCTTTGACACATCGAAGTGGTCCTACATAGAAAATATTAAATTAGCTGATCCATATTTTAACATTAGCCGTCCAGTGGACTTGTTACTAAGCACTCAAGTCAATGGCTTGATATTGATGGGAGGATTGATTAAAGGAGAGAGCGTATCGCAGCCAGTGTTGCAAGAAACCCAGCTTGGGTGGATTATATACGGTGGTGGCCAAATGGCGTCACTACAGTGCAACGTGATCATGAATAATATCCATGATATTCAGCAGTTTTGGGACATCGAGGATATAAGCGAAATATCTGACTTTTCCCTCTAGGATCAAGAATGTCTCGACTTTTATTCAGCAACTACAAAACGTCGTGAAGACGTCCGGTATATAGTAAAATTGCCGCTAAAAGCAGAAATCAATTAAAAACTAGGCTCATCTAAAGAGACTACAATAGCACAGTTTCAAAATCTGGAGCGCAAATTTAGCAAAAAACCTATTTTAGCAGAACAATATAAAACATTCATCAGTGAGTATATAGCCTTAGGACATATGGAGCCTAGTTACAGCAATAAAAACAAACAAGCGTTATCGTGTTACTTGCCGCAACATTCCGTGCAACGAGCAGAATCAGCTACAACTAAGCTACGGGTGGTGTTTAACGCGTCAGCAAGGACTTCAAGCGGGTATACTGTGAATGACCTGATGTATAAAGGCCCTAATTTACAACAGGATCTACAAGAATTAATACTGAAGTGGCGGCAATATCGTTATGCTTACACCTCAGATATTGAGAAAATGTACAGGCAGATTATGGTGGATGAAGCAGATCAGCAATATCAGCGAATCATCTGGAGATTTGCGCCAGATCAACCACTACAACCACATACTACCATCACATACGGTACAAAATCAGCACCATTCCTAGCGATGACGACTTTAAAACGTCTAGCATCAGATGAACGAAGTGCATTTCCGGAAGCAGCAAAGATTCTAAAAGAATCATTCTATATGGATGATCTGGTCCATGGGAGTCACTCTATCGAAAAAGGAAAGCAGCTCATTGAAGATCTCAACAGATTATTAAAATCTGGAGGGTTTACTCTCAGAAAATGGTCCGCAAATCATCCGGAACTTCTAGAAAATATAGAGCAGAGCAGCAGCAGTGGCGAAATCATTTTTAATTTCAAGTCAGAAAGTACGTCAAAAACATTAGGCCTTCGCTGGAACTCTTGTGATGATATGTTTACTTTCAAATACAGCATGGCTAATCAAAACGCTAAAATTACCAAACGACTACTTTTGTCAGAGATATCAAAAGTATTCGACCCATTAGGGTGGTTGTCCCCACTCACAACGAAATTAAAGCTAATATTCCAAAAGCTGTGGTTATATAAAATGCATTGGGATGAAGAAGTACCTGTAAACATCAGAGATGAATGGTTACAGATAAAAATAGACATGGAATATTTAAATCAATATAAAATACCACGCTGGATCGGGTATCAAACTGACAACGTCATAGAACTGCACGGTTATTGTGACGCATCGACTAAAGCCTACGCTGCAGTTATTTACGCGCGATTACAGAAAAATTATGAGCAATCTATAGCATATAGTAGTAGTTGCTAAGACTAGACTAGTACCTATTTCTAAAAACATATCTTTACTAAGATTAGAATTAAGCGGAGCGTATTTACTAGCTAAGTTAATGAATAAGGTTATTAGTTGTTATAGCGAAATGGAAATTCGGATATATGGGTGGAGGATTCCATGGTGGTCCTAGGGTGGCTACAAGGTGATTACAGCCGATGGAAACCCTTTGTTGCAAACAGGACTAAAGTTATCACAGCAACAATGAAACCAAGCTGCTGGCGATATGTAAAGTCTGAGGATAATCCGGCTGATGCAGCCAGTAGAGGCATCTCAGCATCACAATTGAAAAATCAGACCCTGTGGTGGCACGGACCGCAGTCATTGCAAACGTTTGATGAAAAATTAGAAGCAAAGCATTTATACCACAGATCAAGAAATAAGGGGAAAATCAACACCAAGCAAAGTGAATGCTGCCCAAACAGATATCAAGGAAAGCATCATATTACAATTGTTATTTAAATTCAGCTCATTTAATAAAATAACTCAAATAGTAGCATGGCTTTTACGAGCCATTAAAACGATACAATTTCAGCAGAATACGGTCAGGTAAGGTAAACATAGTGGTTTGCCTGAATTTCTCACCTTGAATGAACTGCGTCAAGCAAAATTACTAATTATAAAATATGTAAAAAGAACTGAGTTTGCAGAGGAAATCATGACATTACGAAAACGTAATAAATTAAGTAGCAGAAGCAATTTACTAAAATTAAATCCTTTCCTTGACCACGAGGGGATTTTACGAGTTGGTGGCCGATTAACCAAAGCAAACATGAGCATGGAAATGAAACATCCAGCCATATTACCTCATAGCAGTCGGCTTACTACTTTAATAATTCAGCAAGCTCATCAACTCACCTTTCATGGAGGACCGCGATTAACTTTATTTAATCTTAGGCAGAGATACTGGATAATCGCGGGAAATAAAGCAGTAAGGAAAGAAGTGCGAAACTGCGTCACCAGCCGTAAACATGAGCCCAAGTTACAGCATCAATTGATGGGAGAATTACCCGTAGCCAGAAGCAACCCTGCCCCGCCATTCTATCATACCGGAGTGGATTATACAGGTTTCGTAGATGTTAAAAGCAACAAGGGGCACGGAATTAAGACCACAAAAGGATACATTGCATTATTTATTTGTCTAGTGACTAAAGCTGTACATTTAGAGCTTGTATCCGATCTTAGCAGTACTGGGTTCTTAGCAGCATTACGGCGGATGGCTGCTCGAAGAGGAGCGCCACGCCATATGTATAGCGATAATGGGACGAATTTTGTAGGTGCAAACAGAATGCTACAGGAAAGCTTTCACGATTTCGAAAACGTATACGATCGTAACTTTTTCGCAGAGTTAGCAGATTTGAATATAGAATGGCACTTTAACGCACCATCTTGGCCAAATGCAGGAGGCCTATGGGAGCGAGCCATTAGAAGCTTAAATCATCACCTCAAGCGAGTAATCGGAGAGCACAAATTGACGTTCGAAGAGTTCAGTACTATACTAGCACAGGTAGAGGCTTGTCTGAACTCCCGACCTTTGTGTGCCTTGTCTGAAGACATCAAAGATTTAAACGCTCTTACTCCAGCTCATTTCTTGACCGGGAGGTCTGGAAATACCATAATTGAAACGGAGACAGATGCCCGAACTAGATGGCATTTATCAGCTAAGATTGTAAGCGATATATGGAAGAAATGGAGATTGGAATACCTAACTCAGTTATCTATCAGAAGCAAATGGCGAAGCACTGAGCCAAATATCAAAATCGATGATTTAGTAACCATCCAGGACGACAACCTGCCACCTAGTAAATGGATGATGTGTAGAGTAGTAGAGACTCACCCAGGCCAAAATGGTTTAGTTCGGGTGGTCACACTAAAAACAAAAAAAGGAATAGTTAAAAGGCCGGTTGTAAAACTCTCAATTTTACCGCTATCGTCTACTTCAAGCAATATGACGGAAGATAACAAGGTTTGTCAAGAAACCAATATCAACATAAAAAAAAACCTAACGAGCGAAAAGCGAGCAGTAAAATGAAATCTAAGTTGGTATCAGTAGTTAAGTCGCTTATCTTTTTTATGTCATTGATATCATCATCTTACGCAGGTTTTAAAATATCCTCGTTGCCAAACAGCAATTCACTGTACTTCGAAACAACAGCAAGCAAAGCAACATGCAAGTTATTCGAGACAAATGGAATCTTATCGTTTACTATGACATGAGCCCTTACTGGGAGGGAAATACAGCTGCCATAAAGTTTTTGGATTATTTACAACGTGATAACTCTTCAATTAAATCACGACTACAAAGAAATACAACATTATAATCAACTTATGATAAATCAGCATTTTGACGCGCGCGCCAGACAGCGGCGCCGGCTCATTAATGGTATCGGTTACGTGGCCAATAGCCTGTTCGGAGTATTAGACGAGCGATTCGCAGAACAGTACAAGAAAGATATACAACTTTTAAAACAAAACGAGCGTCATCTTGATAGCTTATTAAGAAATCAGACTTCCGAAAGAACCGAGCAAACTATCCAATTATAACATAAAACTATAAACAAACATTTGAATCAATTAGATAATGCAGCCTTTGTCATTAAGCAAGAAGTCAAGGGCTTAGCTAAAACACAAGACTTTGCCCTATCAGCACTCACGTCCATCAACTTGCTCCAAAACCTAAGAAGGATTCAGGATGCTCTGTTAGATATCGTCACAGATATCTACCACGGGAAATTTAACGCTCATCTGCTAACACCGGATCAGTTACAACGTGATCTACAGTTTATTTCAGGACAATTAACAAAGGATACTACATTGCCCGTGGACAACCTACAGTCTGATCTGAAACATGTTTATAGTATGCTGAAAGTAAAGGCGAGAATGATGCAAGAATACTTCATATTCGAGATTACCTTTCCATTGACCAGCCGAGATAGCTATAAAATCTATAAAATTATATCAGTTCCACAGCAAATTCAAAATGATATGATTAGCGTAGTACTAATTGCAGACTTCGTAGCTATTAGTTTGAAAAAGGATGTTTACTTCACCATGTCATTTATAGAGCTTCAGTTATGTCTGCATAATGATATCTCATATTTGTGCCAAGCTAACAAACCGATTAACCATTTAAGGATTGATGAGAAATTCTGCAAGAGCGATAGCAATTCAAACCAATGCATTGTTTTGAAATCCCCTTGTCAAGACAGCTGGCTTGAATTAAATGAGCCAGCGCGGTTCATGTACTTTTGCTGCAATACCTACGCGGTGAGGATTATATGTCAAGATCAAGTTGCCTTTAAACAGGTGACAGGAGTCGGTATCATTGACGTAGATGCTAAATGCTTTATAAAAAGTAATGAGTTTACATTGTATTCTCATACCCGATCAGCTAATACCATTAAATCTAACTCCGACATTGTGACCCCTCAAATAGCCGAAATAAATCACATTATCAATATTTCGTTAGCCCATTACACCGCGTACCAAGACCCCATAAACAGCACACTAGTCGATCTGGGAGAACGAATAAAACAACTGAAATCTGCTAATACCTACTCACCAGATTACACTTTATCTACGCATGACATTCATCAGTACACTATTTGTTACTGCCTGCTGGGTGTAGCCGTTTTGGTGGCAACGTACTCCATATGGAAGAGGTGCCGAGCAGTCTCTACCGTGGAACTATCCCCAAGTGTATCAAATAGTGTTGTGTTCTCGCGAAAGCAGAGTACGGCTGACCGTCAGCCAAGTGAAGTGAGCTTAAGTGCAAACACTGAAACTAAACGGGACATAGCTACGTCACCTAAGCCTAGAACGTGTCGTTTTAGATTAGAAGACGTCTAAAATTTTGTATCTTTTTGGGCGGGAGCATGTACGGTGAAACCATACATCAATAATGCACTCGTGCAATTTTACCTTATTTTACTCATTAATAGCAGTCGACTATTCAGTACACGATTGGCGGTCATCGCGTGTGCTCCCTCGCTCCTTTGTATATACCTTTGGTCCGAAAATATATTTAGCTTATTTATAATCATCCGCCGTATCATTTAGCCATCTTCCTAACTTCTACATTATTATAATTGTATATAATAAAATACCTAATATAGAATACGTGGTTTCAATTAATGTGATAACCTAATCGCCACCCTGTATTAGTATTGTTACGAGCTGGGCGAGAAATAATGAACGCCAATTAAACCAAAATTAACACTTTAATTAATTAAACACAAAATAAAAATTTAACACAAATATTCGCACTACAACACTTGTCACTTAAAACTTAAATCGCACTGAAATTCACTAGTAAAGCTTCGATTATATCGCGTATTCGCCTCGTAATAAGACTGACTGTCCGCGTTTTTTTTTTCTATTTTTTTTTTTTTTTAGTTAGGGCCACTCGTAGATCAGCTCAGTAAGGCTGTGCGTCTACTTAACCGGTCTGTCCTGTGGTGACCTCTAATAAATTAAAGGCCAACAACAAGCTAATGACCGCACGCTAAGGGTACTCCCTGTGGAGTACGGGCCTCGGCATAGCGGGGTCATTTTGGGAGGGCAGCAAAGGGACAGGCTGGGTCGTATTTAGGGGAGTATTTATTGCTACTGGCTCAGCATCGCGGGCTGGCTCGTTTGGCAAAGGTCGGGGAGGATTTCCATTACAAGTACGCGGACGTCGCGAAGGGCCTCGTCGGCGAGGCCGGAATACGGAACGCGTTTTGTATGTGTATTTTCTAAGAGTGCTGGTTTCCCTACTGCTCTCTTGTCGGATGGTGGTGGGGTCGTCGGGCTCGTCTAGGACGTTACGCGGGCGACGAACCCGAGAAATCTTGGAGGGTCTGTATCGGGCGGCCGATACGATCAGGGGGTTAGTGTGGGTATCAGCTGAGGTGAAGTAACGCACTGACATGCGTTTCAACACTTGCTTTATGGTCGGGAGTTTGAGGTCTACGTGGAGATCCTCATTCCTCAAGAACCAGGGCGCGCCCGTGGCCTTTCGGAGAAAACGGTTCTGAATGACTTGCAACCTATGGATCTGATTGGGACTGGCATGAGCAAACACCGGACAGGCGTACGTCATGATAGGACGTATGCATGTCGTGTAGATTCGGATTTTACATCTAAGGGAGAGCTTACTGTGTTTATTCAGCAAGGCGTGGAGCCTACCGAGAGCGAAAGCGGCTCGCGAGCGAACCGACTTTATGTGCTCACTGAAGTTAAGGAACTGGTCGAGGATCACACCTAAGTATTTGGCTCGCTTCTCCCAAGGGATTGGCTTGCCAAACATAGTGATCGGGCGGGGGGCGGTGAAGTGTCTATGTTGGCGAGCCCTGCGAAACAGGACTGCTTGACTTTTGTCGGGATTTACCTCAATCCTCCATTTCCTAAACCAATCGCCTAATGCGTTGGCTGAGGTCTGGAGGGTATGAGCGATGCTATCGGGACTATGTCCCGAGTAATAGATAGCCGTGTCGTCGGCAAATAGGGATAACTCTACTGGGGGCTTTTTGGGGATATCGCTTGTGAATAACGTGAAGAGTGGGGGAGAGAGCACGGCGCCCTGAGGGACGCCGGCTCTGATAGGGCGGGGAGTGGAAAGCGCTCCTTCGATACGATATCTGAAGGAGCGGTTCGACAGAAAGTCTCGAATGATGAGCACGAGACGGTCACACCACACCTAGTTGGTAAAGCTTATAAATTAAGCCATTGTGCCAGACTTTGTCGAAAGCCTTCGCTATATCAAAGAATAGGGCCCCCGTCACCAGACCGCGTTGAAAACGGCCGCTAATGTGCTCTACGATGCGGTGGGCTTAGTGGACACTGGAATGATGGGCTCTAAAGCCAAACTGCTCGTTAGGGATTAGGCTCTTGGCCTCGACAAAAGTCCTTGAGCCGATTAAGTATAATCCGCT
Source organism: Tholera decimalis (assembly GCA_943138885.2). Classification (NCBI taxonomy): domain Eukaryota; kingdom Metazoa; phylum Arthropoda; class Insecta; order Lepidoptera; family Noctuidae; genus Tholera; species Tholera decimalis. The sequence continues at coordinate 21,535,098 of OW964576.2, read as the reverse complement.
CGTAGACCTTGCCGAGGGCGCTGAGCAGACTAATGGGTTTATAACTAGTCGGGAGGGACTTGGGCTTTTTGGGTTTTGGGATACCTATCACTATAGCCTCTTTCCAAGCTTGTGGAAACAAGTTGTTGGACAAGGCGCCATTGAAGATGGCAGCCAGTAGGACTATGATCGTACTTGGGAGGAGTTTAAGTGCCCTAATGGTCAGTCTGTCAGTCCCGGGAGCTTTCCTAGGTTTGAGTTTCTTGATGATCTCCTCCACCTCGTCCTCCGTGACGGGGGGGAGGGGAGCATGAGGGTCCTCGACAGGGGGTAGGGCAGATCTACGTTCGACCTCAGCATCCACGTGGGCAAGGTGGGCTGGGTCGACTGGTTGGGAGCTGGGAGAGCACTGGGCCTCCAGGCTGTCGGCTAGGCATTCGGCTTTGTCTTCGTCGTCGAAGGCAATGCTTTTGTCCGGGCGGATAAGGGGAGGCATTGAGGCAACCTCAGTGGCGCGCATATTCCTCTGAAGTTGCCAGAAGGCATGGTGGGTGGGTTCCAGTTCGCTCAGGGTTTTGTCCCAGCCGGCTTCACGCCACTCTCTAATGCTGTTACTTACTTTGCGCTGTAAGTACCGCATGAAAGTTTTGTTATTCTGGCAGGGGAAAGCTATGTAGGCACGGACTGCTGCGTTCTTCTCAGTCAGCAGGGCCCGTACATCGTCCGGGAGTTTCCGGCGCCAGTGCTCTGACACCGGAATCTCCTTTGAACAGTCGTTCAAGACAGATTGTACGTGCTCTGTGAGTGAGTCGATCGCAGTCGTCGTGTCGGCTGCGGACTGGATGTGGTCGGGGATATTGTCCAGGTGAGGTGACGTGTTGGATTTCAGCAATTCGCCTACTTTCCTCCAGTCAGTGATCACCTGTGTGGGAGGGGGGCGGTTAGGGTCATAGGGACCCGATCTCGGTGTTAACTCCAAGATCACCGGTCTATGGTCAGAGTCAAGTTCGTCTACCGTCTCTAAAGAGTGCAAACGTAAGTTCACATTCTTCAGGAGGGCAATGTCGAGTACGTCGGGCGAGTGGGATGCTCAAACGGGTAATGAGTAGGCCGCATAGGACCTATGATATCTATGTGGAGAGGTGTGCAAAGGTCGTATAGTACCTTCCCACGGGGGTTGGTAATACGACTACACCATGCGGGATGTTTGGCATTGAGATCCCCCGCCATAAGGACGGAGTCACTCATGTCAAGAAGGGCGGTAAGGTCGCTTCGAAGTGAGGCGTTTATCGATGAATTTACATCTACTACGTTGGACGGTGAGAGATACGCGGATACTATTGTGATAGAGGGATGGCCCGTCATGCCTAGCCGGCAAACGGATACCTCTAAGTGGGCAAGGGGCGGCGGATCCATAGGGATGCAGTGCAGGGAGTTTCTATAATATATTAGAGTGCCACCTTTGTGGCTTCTAGTCCTATCGTTCCTAACTAACCGGTAATTAGCTATCTTGGGATCCCTAAGGTGGGGTTTGAGGAAGGTCTCTTGGACCAGAAGGATGTCGAGACTATGATCGCGAAGGAAAGTCGCGATCTCGTCCCGTTGATTGCTGATGCCATTGGCATTGAAATAACCTAGCATTAGGGATCGGGGCTTTAATCTCTTACTAGCCGTGTTATACATTATGGCTGTTTAAAAAGGTTGGCAAAATGGCTTTTGACATCAGGATACTTACTGTATACCTGAATCAGGGATTCAATACTATTGCAGGCCACGACCTCCGTTGCCATTTGGATGGCGCGGGGGGACTGGAAGAAATTGAACGTTTTCGCTAGGATGAGGAACAGATCGAGTTCCGGCTCAACCGAGCGAGGGGGTGACTGGGGAGGAGGTGGAGGCTGAGAAGCCACAACGACCGGAGCGGGGGGCGTGATGGGTTGATCCATCAGCCCTGGGACTTTCGGCCTTAGTGCCGGGAAGTTTTGGGCGTGATTCGCCGCCGTCCAAGGAGTTGGACGCTGGGGACTGAGGGTCTGGGGGAGCTCAGACGAGAGTGTAGGACACTGTCGTCCCTGGCGTGCGCTAGCGCGCGTTGCCAGTTTTGGGGCGGAGGTTTTCGGGGCTTTCGGACAGCCTCGGTAGTTTGCAGGGTGGCCAGATTGCCCGCACAGCACGCAGCTGGGCGGGTCTGGGCACTGGGACCTATCTTTGGGGTGATTGCACTCGGCGGTGCCGTGATCGCCCAGGCACTTTACGCACCGGGGTTTGCCGAAGCAATTCCGTTGCGCGTGCCCGTAGAGCTGGCAACGGTGGCATTGGCCTACCATGCCACTCTTGTGTGGCTTCTCTATGAGGATGCCTGACAGACTGCATACAGTCTTCAGCGCAAAGATGGGGTGGGGACCTTCGGAGGTGGGATGACTAATGACAAGGACGTTGTTGGACGCCTTGCCTCCTCTGCCGTGCATACGGTGCACCTCAATCACCGGGATATTCTGGGACTCTAGGTCGCAGACGATCTCGGTGGTGGGGATCTCGCTAGGGATCCGGCAGAGGACCACACGTACAGGTTTGCTCTCATGGAGCGTGTACGTGTGGTGGGGGATATTTCGAGCTTTGAGTAGCTTCGAAAGCGCGCGGTGGTCGTTAGCTGTTGCTAACCCTACTTTTATGCCGTTCTGAACGGCGCGGGCATTCGTGTAGGCGATGCGTTGCTCGCCACACGCTTTGGACACGTTTGTCCAAGCCCCCTTATCATGGATGAAGATGGGTGGGGGAGGGATGGTCTTGCGCACTGAGGCGCTGACGACTGGGGTAGGGGTAGGGCTGGGCCTAGTGGCCGAGGAAGTAGAAGTAGAGGGCTGGCTTTGCACTAAGCGTGCTGGCTCGGGAGGGGAGGGTTTCTTGGCCTTAGGGGCCTGGGAGGACGAGGCCTGCGACCTCTTCTTCCTCTTTCCCTCGACGAGGATAAACTCGTCGGAGGAAGAGGTTTGTTCGGAGGAGGAGTGCTTAGACTCCGCTCGCTCTGAGCGCTCAGAGTGTATGCTCTCTGCGCGCTCCGAGCGCTCGCCTTCCGAGTTCTCTTTTTCTTGTTCCTCCTCCTCAGAGTCCATTTCGACGTCTAGGGGGGAGGGGGACCTATCTGTGATGGGCGCGGGGGTGGGGCCTATCTCCGGCTGCGGGGTGGGTGGCAACGCGGGGGGGTGTATGAGACGGGGATTGTCTTTTATGGAGTCAATCTCCGCCTCATACTCCTTTTGTAGGGCGGGGTTATTATATAGTAATAGTAATAGTATTTATTTCATAATGGGATTGCAATGTTCACAATAAGGAAATAAGAAGAATATTTCCTAGTATCTCGGTGGTTTGGTTTAACCTTATCTGAAGGGAGTCTACCTTAGCGGATAGAGTCTCCACTATGGCCTTCATGTCCTCCATATTGGAGGCGTAAATGGGGGGCATCCTATTCCCCTAAACCTAACATATGAGCCTCGAGGAGACACGTCAAACGTGAGCTCCCCGAGCAGACGGTCCCCAAAAAGAGCCCTGCCCCGGAGTTTCTCCTAACACAATGTTACCGAGAAGAGAAACCCAGACAAACTCGGTAACTGTGTTGCCGTCTGATGTGGCCTGAAGGGCCCTATTTGCCTACCCCTCCGGGCGGGAATGACCCGGAGGTGAGTACGCTCCCTGCGGGGATAGCAGGGAGATGTGTGCCTAATGGTGTGCCCTAAGCTTGTAACCGGTCGCCAGTCTTAATGTGCGAACCGGGCCCTATTGGGTCTAGTGCGAAGGGGTAGATACACCCAACCGACACTAGGTCAGTCAATCAGTCAATAAATCATTTATTCTCTCTCCACAAAGTTGCCTTATAATATAATTAATATAGTTACAATTTCATAAGCTGTACTCTTTGTGAGAGACTGGTGCCTGAAATAGGTTTTTGGAAAAAAACCTGTGTTACAGGTCACCAGGCCCCTTCACGGCTAGAATACGCTTTTAATTTGGTGCCGTGTAAGGACAAAGGAGTAAAAAATATTAAAAAAGAAAATAAATAAATAATAGAAATGTAGCTATAACAAAAAAAAGAAAAAATTATATAAAAAAATTAAAACTACAACTAAACAGAAATTATTGACTCGGTTTATGAAATCGGGTGTGTGAGTGAGAAGTGTAGTGTCAGTGAGGTTGTGGGTGATATGTTTTGTATAGGTGAGGAGTGTGAGTGTGTGTAGAGGTGAATGAGGTATGTATTTGTAATAATGTATGTGAGGCAAATATTGAGATGAGGAGTAGCTATGAATGGAGTTAGTTTATTTCAGAACGGTTAAAAGATTCTCTGTTTTTTGATAGTCAAAGGTCTTCAGGTGCTTTTTTATTGCTATAATACAACTTGATTTGGTTTTAGGATATAGATTTAGGTGTTTGTTAAGCTTATTATAGAGATATTGCCCGAGGAAACAGAAGAATCTTTTAGGGAGTGAGGATTTGAATTGGGCCGTGGGACACACTCTATCCTTTCGTCGCTTATCTTTAAGTAGGTTAGCATCAAACTGCAGCTGAGAATGTTTTTTCATTAAAGTGTGTAGTATGAAAGTTTGCCTGACAGTGAGAGTATCCCATACTTCGTACAATTCAGTGGTCGGAAAACGAAATGGGAGTGCAGCACCAACCTTGAGTATGGCACGCTGGGCTCTTTCTACTTCAATCATGTGCGTTTTAGCGGAACCACCCCATGATGTGATGCAGTAGTCAATTAGCGATTGGCATAATGCGTAATAGACCATTTTAATCGTCTTCTGTTCCGCCGTGTTCCTTAATATTCTAAAAACGTAGATAAGCTTTCGCAATCTGGTCACCAGGCTCTCAATGTGTGGTTTAAAAGATACATATTGGCCAATAGTTATCCCGAGGTATTTAATGTTGTCTGTCATCTCAAGACATGGGCAATCGCACACGAAAGTTTCAAAGCCACAAGTGTGAGCAGTAATAGTTAGAGATGAAGGTGGGAGCAAGTTAGACCTATGTGCAAACGCTATGTACTTTGTCTTCGAGACATTGAGGGTTAAAATATTGATTTGGAGCCACTGACTAACTGTGTTAAGGCCCAGTTGTGCAAGAAGAAACACTTCCTCCCAGCTATCACCACTAAAGAACAGGGCAGTATCATCAGCAAAGGTAATGATCTTTCCCTTCTCCAGAGAAAGACGACAGAGATCATCGATGTATACCAAGAATAGTGTCGGTCCAATAATACTACCCTGGGGTACACCAAAAAGTACTGACAACTCGTCGCTTAGACTATCATTTATCCTTACCCGTTGTTTTCTACCAGTATGATAATCCTCTAAAAATTTCAAGGGAATCCCTCTGATACCGAGCCGTTCCAGCTTATTTAGAAGGTGTGGGATAGAGACAGTATCGAACGCTTTTGCAAGGTCGAGAAATACCGTCAAACATCTCTTTCTGTCATCCAAGCTCATCACGACAGAGTTCACTAATTCGTGGACCGCATCATTTGTACACTTGCCAACTCTAAAGCCATACTGTGCTGAGGAAAGAAGTTTGTTTGCTTCCAAGAACTTTATAAGACGCTGGTTGATAATACGTTCCAGAATCTTAGATAGAGCAGGCAAGATAGAGATGGGACGGTAGTTATTTACGCAGTCTCTACTGCCGGTCTTATGGATAGGCTTGATAACAGCTGTTTTAAAAGCTTTGGGGAAAACTCCCGTTGCGATGGATAGGTTGCAGATATGTGTTATTGGAGTGCGGAGGAGGTTTTCATATCTTTTGATAATTTTACTGCTAATCTGATCGATTCCCACTGCACAATTATCCCTCAGGCCTTTGATGAGATTGCCAATTTCCTGTTCGTCGGTCGGAAGAAGAACAAGCGAGCTAAGGGGAGAAGGAGACGAATGCATATCAGCGCTTAAAGGTGGAGAACGGATCGAACAAGAGAATTTACTAGCCAGATCTGCCCCAACGTTCGCAAAGAAGCTGTTGACGTTGTTAATATCCGTCTCAGGACTAGTTGATGACAAGAGAGATGAGGAGAAGTCTGCCCTTCTGTCTGAACCGCTCATTCCTTTTATGACATTCCACAACTGTTTGTTGTTACCCTTTGCATTTTCGATTTCCTGTTTTTCATACCTTCTTTTTTCTTTTTTGAGTAATGCATTGCAGAAATTTCGGTAGCGCTTGTAGGTAAGTTTTACTATGTCGTCGTTAGGATTCTGTTTTGATTTTTTGTGTAAGTTATCCCGGTTTTTCATACAGCGAAGTAGTCCCTTAGTTACCCATGGCTTAGTTATAAGTTTTCTTTTTGTAGTTTTGATAATACGGGTATTATTTTTTATTTCCGTTGAAAGATAAGCCACGAGTAGATCAGTTGCTTCATTAGTGTCTTGACATTCAAGGATAGTTTGATAATCCATGTTTTGAATTGCTTGGTCAAGACTTTCGTAGTTAACCAAGCAAGACTTTTTATTAAGGTAATTCAGGCGTGATTTAGGTTTACAACTAATAGCTACACTCTCATGGTCCGTGATTGATGTCTCGAAAACAAAACAGCAGGCGTCCATTTTAGTTTTCAGGATCATGTGGTCTAAGCATGTTAACCCATGCGTTGGTAAAGTGTGAGCAGGGAGAAGGCCGTGGCTAGCTAAGCTGATAAGATAGTCGTATGAACGCTTGTCAGGGCTGTTCGGAACTATATTTATATTAATATCACCACAAAAGAAAATGTTTTTAAATGTCTTTAGGTTAGAAAGTAGCGCATTCATTGAGTCTACAAATTTTGCAGTGTTGGAGTGACTTGGTGGGCGATATACACCTACGACGCAAGTATCTCTGTCTAGTTTTAACACGAGGCAGTTAGAGTCAGTCACTGTAGGTTCTTCGCATGTCACGTTAAGGAGCTTGTTATAATATATGACAACTCCTTCATTTTGAGTTTTATGTGAGGTGGTCGCTATGTGATTGTAATTGTCCAATGAAGGAATGAATTTTGCAGATGGAAGCCAACATTCTGTAAGGACTAATACATCCCAGGGTATTTCAGATCTTTGGAGAAGGGTTGCGAAATTTGCCATATTACAGTTGATGCTACGAATATTTTGAGACAGGATATTGATAGTATTTTTGTGTAGTGTTATGTGTTTTTTTGCATCTTCTATGTCACAGGAAACTGTCCTAGCTACTTGAATAGAGTCCAGATCAGAGTTCATATTTTTAATGGTGTGAATACTGTTGACTAAATGTATGGTCACGTCTAACGCGTGACATAATGCTGGATGAAATTTTGAATGAACTCTGGTCTGGTACTTTAATAGCTATTACAATACAGGTGTGACATAACGCAAGAGCCAGTGGGTTGGGGTTACAACCCATGAAAGTGGTTTTGACTCGCTTGTGAAAGATGTGTGTGCTTAGTGAGTTGCATAGTGGATGGGAGTGCTTAGAAGCGTGTGTAAGTGCGGTGGTAGTGTTCATGAGTATAATTCTGCAATAATAATGAAAATTTAATAATATTAAATAGAACATGAAACATAAAAAATAATTAACAACTAAAATTACAAAAGAAAAACATGCTAAGATTACGAACCAATAACAGCAGTGATCTAAAACTAGTCACATAATAAGCTTGTGAAGCTCGGATTCTTCGTCAATGCGAACCGGTGTTGAGCCCTCTTCCTTTTTAACATATACTTTCCCATAAGAAGTCCAAGTAGCCAGAAGCTTTTTGTTTTTAACGTTGGAGCGCGCTATGTAAAAAAGATGTCTTGACTTAGCAGTTAGGTATTCCGAGATATATACTGTACGCGGCTTCCCTGGTAAGTTAATGTCAATGAGCTCAGAGTTCAACTGTGGCAGCTTCTTTTCACGTCTACTTTTATTGAAAGACTTGTATTGTGATATCAAAGAATCCTTCCTCATTGTACTGGAGAAATGCACAAGTATAGCTTCAGATCTGCATCGAAAAATATCTCTTATCTCAGACTGATGTATGGCAGTTTCAATGCCTAAGGTTGATCCAAGCTGGATAATTGTGTCAATCAGCACTTTCTTATTTTCGTTTTCCTGAATTGGTAGGTTACGAATTTCAATAGTTGAACAGTGCGCACTCTTGTCAAGGTGATCCAGTGTACGTTCCAGAGTCAACACTCGCTTCTTATACTCCATATTTTCTTGTTCCAGAAGGTTCATTTTTATAACAAGTTCGTCGTGTTTCAGTGTTAAAGTTTCCACTGATTTCTGTATATCTTTGTTCTGGGTAATTATAGTAGAGAGAGCGTTATTTAGTAATTCGAACTTGGTGTCTTGTTGGTTCTTGATCTGATCCAGAAGTAATTTAATTTCAGAGGAGTGGTCTGGTTGCTCCTTTAGGTCATCAAAGGTGCGTTTTTGCCGCTTGGTTATGTTGAAGTAGTCAGCCGCATCCAAAGTACTTGCCATGTTGTTAAGAGCTGAGTCCGAGTTGTAGTGAACAACATTGCTATTCGGGAGATTTAGCTGAGGTAGTTTGCTTGGTGGGGAGCGTGCTACCGACATCGCAGCACAGGAAAAAAATCTTATTAAATAATAAACCTTTCTGTGGTTTGATAATGTTTACTTTGTGTTTTTCTATTAATATTCCACAGAAAAACGTAAAAGCCGTAGTGAACAACAAAACCAAAAGTCCAAAAAGCAAAGTTTTACTCAGGTTCGAACCACCTCTACGGTACGAGCCAGTCTGAGCATTTGCACCGAGACCAACTATGACTCGAGTTATGTGTAACTAGGTGTGTAAGCTGTGAAGAGAACTCAGTAACTAGGTTTGACTAGGAGATCCCCCAAGGCCAAAACCTAGCACTCGACTCCAATTGACTGCTTCACCCTGAAGGGGATCAGCGGGTGCGTCGGGTCAGCACCCCCTTGGTATTGTTGACACCGTGAGGTTTCCAACCAAGGACCACGAAACTGTGGTTTTACCCTGAAGGGGCCAAACCAAATTGTTTTTGACGATTCTCTGTTAGAGAAACACGATATCCTTCACCGCCTCGAAAAAGGCGGATCCGGACCAGGCGTCGTAGTCGGCGACTACGAGTGACGTCACGGCGGGCGTGACGAAGCGGAGCGATGACTCAGGCACGGAACGATCGAGAGCGCGGAGCGACACGACTGTCGCGGGCGAGCGTCGGAAGCGGAGTCTTTTGACTGTCCGCGTTCCTTTGCGATCTATTTATACCCCGGTCTATGAATTCTAGAACTTTCTTATAAAATCGAGTTACTGTATATACTGCCCAGAATATTCCAGGAACAGATACACAGTACCGCTATTCGCCGCTAGATGGCGTTAGTGTCTCGACTAGATATACTTAGTACTGCTACTCGCCGCTAGATGGCGTTAGTGTCTCGAACATTCTAGATTTATGTCGAAGTTTCTCGACGTACTTCACTAAGCGACTGGCGTAACAGCATGGAAAGTATGGATTATAATTAATATAGATTTAATTTTTGCCTCATTATAGTACAGTGGAATCCTGGGTTGGGTAAATAGTGCTATAGGAGTTTTCTATTAAGAATTTACAATAGTAGCCCTGATTTTGTAAGTTGGCGGTTTGACACTCCCGTGCCTTGGACAACACGTTAAGGATAAACGTATCCTGCGCCTGATCCCTGTGTCGGCTTGCCGTCCTATCGGACAATGAGAGTAAAGGAACAGAGACTGCTCCTGTACCTGCACATACTTATGCACTATGATTATATAATCATCGGATACAAGACAAACGGCGATGCGCCATCGTTACATGGTGGATATCCCACCCATACGTACTAAACATTTCGGGAATACTTTCATTGTGCGTACGACTAAGGAGTGGAATTCCCTGCCGGAGTCTGTGTTTCCTTTTCCTATTAACTCAACTTTAAGTCAACAACTGGTTGCTACTGGTTGGTGGTTGGAATAGGTTACTTCTAGGAAAGCGTGCTTCATCTTCAACCACATCACTACTTACCATCAGGTGAAATGGTGGTCAAACACGAACCTATTATCAATAAAAAACGATGTTCTTAACATAAATATTATTTTTATTTTCAGCCTGATTTCAGTTTACCATTCTACGTGAATTTGCTTTTTCGGAGGGAATGTCAAGAGGAAATTGAGGCGCGAGAGGAACAACAATACGAAGAAGTTTTGTACCAATAGTGAAGACCTCATTTTAAAAATTCAAATTTAAATACAATAGAAAGATCGTGTGACCTTATTGCCATACTTGCTACTGCTGCAGAGCGTGTGCGCCTGCCGGCTGTGGGTGAATGGGAATCGGGTCTCCGGCTTCATGCACTACCGTCGTCGAACATAGGCACCTTGTTCGATGATACTACTTTCCGCCTCGCCAACTTAATCGAAGGGAAGAACCCTTCGATTAGGTGCTCCCCGTTATTCTGCTCATCGCTGCCACTGTGGCGAAGTTGTCAACAGCCTCGGTCACCACGGCCTTACGGACACGGACTTTTGTCGATACTCTTGCACGATCCCATCTTCCTAGCTCGTCTTGCTGAGCTGGCGCTTCAGCTGCAGAAAACCTCAAGCAGTAGTATTATAATAAGGAAGTTTGAGATGGAAATTCTGAAATTATGGGGACCGAGTGCTCACAAATTATTTTAAAATCTTTCCAGTCGCCTAGTTGATACTGGCTTTTACCTTGAACAGACATTAAGCATTGCCATATCAAGTGGCAATGCCGCCAGTCTTTTGGGCCCATTACCAATGGACAGCGATGCGCACAAATTTCTGGACCCCATATTTCAGATTATTTTTAGATTTATGTAGTTTAGGCTTTTTATTGATGTGTATATAAATAATAAAAATATTAAATCTAGGTATCAATAGTTTAAGAACGCTTAGAATAAATTAGAATATCTCAAAATTAGAGCACTTACGACGATATAAATGGCCTCTTTTAACACTGTAAAATCTTATTAGTTTTTATAAACAACAATTTATCAATACACATATTTAAGAAAATCTTTTGCTCCTTCTTTTCCCTGCACAATAAGTTTGACTTCCTTCTTCAAAAGCGTGATGAAATAAAGTATGGATTGTCTTTTAGGAATTATGGAATTGATTCTTTTATGCCACCTTTCGATTACATTTGTTGTTCGAAATTTCTCGCCATAACAACTGAAGACTTCTCTGGAAATAAGATGGTTCCATTGTTTCAAAAAATAATTTTGGAGTTGTGAGCTATCCTCAGTACTAGAAGCTAATTCACATAATGATAGATACGCCTCTGGTATAAGCACTGCTGGCAATAGTGCTAACATGGTGTAGAGCCGAGTGTATTTACGGCCCTCTTTGGATGAACTGAATCCAATTGATATTGATTTTTCCAAACTACATTTTTGTAAAATGATAGTAGCAACCCTTTACTACTATATGGGGGGATTTATTGATTTCATAGCTTGGATGATTGCCACTTCATAGTCGCATTTAAAAGTGTTTATATTCATGAAAAAAATGATCTAGTAGGTACAAGCTGGTAGGTTAGTTTAGGAAAGTACTTATTTATACTGTAGAAACAGTGTCGGAGATATTTCCTTGTATTGATTTGTGTGTGCGCCTGTACAATTTTCGGTTTTTTGAGGATCTGTCCTTTTGAGAATCAAGGCAGTGTGAACAGTCAGAGAGCAAATATTTATATATGCATGTCTTTCGTTTACACGGAATGTGCGTTTCATTGTGCGTTTCTTGAGCGAGTAAACCACTCGTCGACTTAGTCGTTTACTCGTCGACTTAGTCGTTTACTCGCCGGCAGTCGGACAACTGCCTTAGTCATGTCTAGTAATTTACCTATTGCATATTTTTTATAATTGATAATATTAAGTGCTCCTTGGATATATTTGTAGACTGCTAAGGTGGTGGAACGGTTTTTTCGAAAGCCGTTCTGGCATTCATCAAATATGTTGTATTTTTCGCAATATGTATAGATGCAGTCACATATTGACAGAGTCGACACCATAAAAAATATCTTGGCGACGACAAAATATCTTGGCATCATATGCCAAGATACTTTTATTTTTTATATTTTTTATTGACGAGAATTTGAACTTGAAAGCACATATTCGAACACTCGCGAGTAATGGTTGTTGAACCGAACTTATGAGAAAATTGAAGGCTTTCTTTATAACCCATGTTGATACCCTCATACCTCTACTGTAATACACACCCTCACTCACTATCACACACACACCCACTCTTACTCACCTATCTGTTGTTTTTGTACCTTATGTCTCTTATTTTTAAAGTCAAAATTATTAGTTTCTTCTATAATATTTTCTGTTTTAGTACGCTAGCAGAACAGTGTCAGATAAAGACTAAATGAGTTGTATGGGTCACCAAAATACAGGCTGTGCCTAGTTTGGGACCCGCTGTGTAAACTTATGGCATGTAAATTATAATCTGTCAACTAAAAAAAATAACAAAAAATATATATAGCTTTGTCAAAGATTTTTGAAGCTGTTTTTGTGGATTGGTTTTATTACGGATTTCTTAAATAGATCAGGGAAGTTACCTTCGTCAAAAGACTGGTTCAGTAGCAGGTAAAATAGTAAGGTAAAGTCATCTGCGCAATGTCTTAAAAGAATAGGTTGTATTTCGTCAATCCCGTGACTACTTTTGTTTTTTTAAGATTTTAATTTTTTTATTTACTTCCCAAGAATCTATTGGGCTAAGAAACATCGTGTTCTCTGTCTGATTTAGTACAGAGGGGCCTCTGTACTAAATCAAGCAGGCAGCTGAAGGAACAGGGTGGGTTTTTAGTCAGTCTGACACTCCCTTCCGCTTAACCCAGAGCGGGAGAAGTCATTCGACGAAATTCCCACCCAGAAAACAAAATTGTAAGAAAAACCTAAGTAGTTCCTCTACTAGTTCTCTAGTTTTGTTTTGCGTAATTTGTGTATATACATATAATATAAACTCACACAACATATAAAAACACCCGTTTTTATATGTTGTGTGAGTTTATATTTAACATCATATCTAGGAATTGACTAGATATTTATATTAAAGTCATCACCTATAATTATATTTAATTTAAAATACTTATTATTTATGTAATTTAAGATACGTTTTAACTGGCTAATAAATATTTCTTCCTCTCTTCTATTCCAATACTATTACTAATTATATGTTTTCTTTAGGTAACTTAATAGCAAATAGTTCTAAAATATATTCTAAGGACATATTTGTTATATCATTTCTCTTTATGAAGTTGATATGATCTTGCAGGTGTATGCAGACGCCGCCTCCCCCTCGCATGCTGCTATTATATATCCCCTAAATTATATCATGCTTAATTTACCTCTCGACAGCCAAGATTCTGATATACATATTGCATTATACAACGTGTCACAGAATAAACGCAATTCCTGAAAGTAGTTGGTTCAGAATCGGCTTCTGAATCGATTTCCGTCATAAACAATAGGTGTAAAATTTTAATGGAAAAATCTTTCATTTAACTTAAAATGGAAACACATTATCATGACAAATTAATACAATCCTTAATTCCAGGAAATTGTGTGCGTGTCGCGTCGGGCGCTAACATTGCATGAGTGTATGCGTCTACGTAAGGATATTGTATGACGCACATACATTTTGCGTTTAGTAAGGATAACTATTTTATAAAAAATGTCTGGGTTTGGTTTCAATTTATTTAGTTACGGATGTTGTTTTAGACTTATAATTTAATATTCTAACTGTGTCTGAGTATTGCGCTCAATCTGTTACACATTGTATATTGGGCTACCTACAATGAAGGTTTGGAGTATGTGTATTATAGAGACATTGAATATTTTGAAATAGAATTTTAAATGGTTAGTCTGTGTTTTCGAAAGGAATTATTAATGTCAGTGTCTATTGATTATCGCATACAAGTATCGCGGGAAGTTTTTAAATTACCATTTTTCATTTGCAGTGAAGCTTGCTAGATTTTTATGAATTTCGTCTGTAAAATTGGTGACTTTCCCTTCTTAAAAAAGGCTTAAAACATGTAAGCCTCTCGCATTTAATCCCGCATGAGCTGACTCTGCACCTCGATCTCGCCTGATGGTAAGCGATAAATGACTTACAGGAATATGACGCGAATGTCAGTACTATTCAGCTCAACCATATTGCAGAGAGCTCAATGTTTTTTTTGTTACTGATGATAAGCTCGCTTTTGACCACTATCCACCTCATGGTAACCGATGATGTGGTCGAAGATGAAGCACGCTTACCTAGAAATAACCTATTCACACTTGACTTAAATACCCTTAGGTTATAACTATCAGAAAACACAGACTCCGGCCGGGAATTCGACTCCTCAGCTGTCCGCACAATGTCGGTATTCCCGAACAGTTTTGTGTATGGGTGAGATGTCCACTATGTAACGATGGCGTATCGCCGTTTGTCTTGTAGTCCGATCATGGAACGGGCTTCGTGGCACCAGCATGACACACTGTTGTTATGATAAACGAGCGAGTCTATAAAGCTAAACAACAAAGTTTTATCATAACAAAGTTTCCTTATTCAAACTAAATTAATTTAAAAATGACGTCAGTCATATATAGGATATAAATTTGGTGTCCTATAAAGGCTTGGAGTGTACATCTATACATAAAATAAAATTGAAACGTCCGTCTGTGATTACAAAATAACTGCGTATTCTCAAATTACTAAACACACAGATTTTTTTTAAATTTCTGTTTGTTCCTTCTCAGCTGATCTGGAACAACTTCACTGAGTTTTATGGAACAATGTAAGATAGAAAAGGTTTTATGCTAACATAAAAGCTACGTTTTTTCTCGGTATTCTCACGGGATCAGAAATTCGCGGGAAACGCCGCGTTGGAAATAAATTAAATAAATGTTTATTTGCCTTAAATAAAGTTGAACTTACGACCGTTGCCGAAGTTAAATTCTTAGGCATACATATTGACCAACTCTTAAACTGGAAACCAGAATTAAAGGCAATTGATGCATCTCGCACCCTCAATAAAGTAAAGGCATATTTCAAAAATATCAACTTTTGGGAAAACGTGTTTTAAGATTCAGGGAATCCGATGTTTTTAGTCTATTGTTCATAACATCATAATTTAAAGTGCTATAGCTCTGATTTTTTTTGTACCTAGTCTGCGTTACATGTACTACGGTATTAATAGCAGAAAAACTACAAAAAAAAAATGATTTGAGTAATAATAAATATATTTTTTAAAACTCTTCCGAGTTAGGCCTCTTTTGTAATATTTTTATTTTTGTTTTTGAAGGCAATATTTGGAATAAGCCTTTATAAGACTAATGATATTCAAAATAATAAGGACTATCACAAAATAATGCTTTATCACACAGTATATCCTACCATAAATTAGTAAAAGTGCCCTGATGAAAAACACGAATGAAATAAAAAAAGCAAAATGTATAAAAAATTAAGCTTTATTATTCCTTAAACCGGTAGTACCACGGGCAACAAACGAAATTAAAACATACGAAACGGCAAATAATTAATTAAGAAAGAACTTTTCAAATGTTAAATAAACTTCAAATAAACATTTTTTTAAACTTCACATTACAAACTTAAAAGTAAATCCTTTAATAATAATAAAAAAAATTAAATGTATAAAAATAATAATTCGACAATATTTTTTTTATTACAAGTCTTAGAACAAAACTTTTTTTTAATCATTTAACATTAAAACTTTTACATATTTTCTTCATTTCAGTCATATCTTATATAATAATTATAATCAACCTTTAGTTAGAACATAAGAGTGATGATCATGTGATCCTATTTGTTATTTAAATAGCATACCATTTAAATAACAAATAGCTTCAAATTATCTCTGATGTACTCTAGTAGACGTATTTCGAATTTAAATAAAAATATTAACTACTCAAGACGATAACATACTATCAAAATAGGTCGCGTAGTAAGGATCAATTACTTTCTTCGAAACTAATTCCTTAAGGTCTCACGTCCATGTGCTCGAAGAACGCTGTCTAGCTACTGGTTCTCCGTTATAGGTTGGATCGTTGTCACTAAGTTCAGCATCACTTTCTGCAGAATTAATCGGTGAAATGCAATAATCCACGGTAGGAACTCGTGTTATTATTGATTCAACATTTTGAAGAGTCAAAAAAAAACAGAAATTTTTCGGCCACAATCGACGGCCATAAACCACTCCCACTTAGATTGTGGCCGAGAAATTAGTGGTTATTCATCGGGTAGTATAAAATCATCTTGAGAAATAGGTAGTGCTCGAGATTCTGGGGAACATTTACGGGACGATAGGCGGCTGCTAGAACTTGTACTCGTGGAAGTACTACTATCGGAACTTGAAGATGAGCTGGAACTACTTGACGATGATCTGGATGAACGTTTTGATGGTGTTGCGATAAAACCATTGGTTTCAGTCAAGGCCACGGGTGTATCGACTGATGGTTGAATATTTTCAGCAGTTTTTGGGTTTGGAATCATAATATCAAACGTAATTTCGTTACCTGTGTAATGTTTAAGTGAACATTAACGAAATTACGAAATCTTGGGAATTGTGTTGGGAATATTCTCTTTTTCCAAAATGCGTCTAGGCCATCTAATATACTGAAACTAAAATTAACGAGATGCTATACTTATGTAAGTACCTATCTAGTAAGATTTAACCAATAAAGACACGTAGCAAAACAACTTACTTTTTGCTCCTTAGGAAATTCGCTTTGCTGTTCTCTGATCTGGAGATTCTGGGCGATTAAGTTTAAATTTTTTTGCGAACGCGACGTCATGCTTCTGTAAATAAAAATTATAATAGAACCTATGTTGTTTAATTACGTACTTCAACATATTTAATACATACTTAACCAATCAATAAATCGCTTAATTATTGTATGTATATACTAACCATGCTTGAAACTATGGACGTAACTTGTAATTTGATTAAATATTTTACATAATGTAAAGACACAACCTTAAATGCAAACACAGTTCGTTCATAAAGTTTTGTGAAACAAGGAATTATTTCGAAATAAACATTAAAAAATCTTAATATTTTCGTAAAATAAGGAACTAATTGATATAATGATGACATATTTTAATACATTGTTGTGATAAGAGGGCCTAACTCTAAGTCGACCTTTTTAGTACTAAAGAATATTGCAATACTTACCCGATAATTTGTAATAAAAAGGCACAACTCCAATTTGGACAGCGCATCAGTAGTCCGGCTTCGACAAGTACTGGCACTTTACTGGCTGGGCCTCTCTAGTGGGAAGACGCGGGTTCGGGAGAGGGTAATGTAAAAGAGAAACAATTACAGTATTCGCTTTAATATTGTCTGTTTTTTCTCTCTGTGAAAGCCAAGTGATAGAACAGGTGATATTGTGCCCACCTAACACAAAAACTCGAAAACTCAATATTTCGAATTATGCCCTTACATTACTAAGGGTGCGATCTATATCGTCTGCATGTTACGCTCTGAGCGCCGTTAGAAATGAAATCAATATAGAACAACTAAAAATGGTATATTTTGCGTTAGTGGAGTCCAAAATTAGATACAGCATACATTTTTGGGGAAACAGCTATGAATATAATTGCAGATGAGCTTTCATACTGCAAAAATGAACAATTCAGACCATGGTCCGAATCTCTCAAAGGGAAAGTTGCCGACAACATTTTGTCAATTTAGACATTCTTACAGTCCCAGGTCTTTACGTACTAGTACTTTTAAATAATATGGCCAAATACATTCAAGACTATGAGTCAGAAGAAGAGCGGCAGATTAGGGAAGGCACCCGTAGACTAGATATGAAGAATAAAAATTTTGCTAATCATAACCTACGAGTTGTTAAACACTGTCCACGACACCAGTCCGTAAGATTATTTAACAGGTTGCCTTTAGACATAAAAAGTGCTGTCTACAGCAGAGCTTTCAGATTAATATTAAAACAATTCCTATTGAATAAGTGTCTATATGCTGTAGAAGAAATCTAATTTGTGTGGTGTATAATTATTGTGCATAATTGTTGCATGTTACTTTGATTTTATTCATTAATTTATTGTTCTAACTGTACATTTTATAATTGTTATTTTTAATTCATTCTGACTCTATTTGCTCATTTATGTGTAATTTATGTTTTTATTGTAATTTATTTTAAATTTTATGATCCTGCTTAATTTTTTGATGACATTTAAATTTATTATTTTTAAATTGTTGACAGACAGAAAAATCCAAATTAACTTATTTTATTTTATTGTAAAACTGTAATTTATTTATGTGTGTAAATACAGATACAAATTTCTTGTTTATGAATAAATGACTATGACTACTTATGGCAACTAGGCCCAATTGTTAGTAACAATAATATCTCAAACATAATGGGCACCTATCCAAATTCAATGGCTATTTTGGAAACTGATAACGAGGAAATTGAAACAGTTATTCTTAGCCTAAAGTCTACGAGTGCGGTTGGATGTGACGGTATTTCTACCCTACTTATTAAAAATGCAAGACATGTTCTCATCCCCATATTGTGCCATATTTTCAATCTTGTTTTCACTACTGGAGTTTTCCCCTCGGCGTTCAAGACAGATCTGGTTCACCCTATACATAAGAGTGGAGATAGAGACCATGTCGATAACTATAGGCCAATTTCTGTCCTAACTGTTTTATCCAAAATTTTAGAAAAAATAATTAATAGTAGGCTCCTCGGTTACTTACAAGCCCATAATATTATTGCTGATAACCAATATGGTTTTAGATCCGGTAAAAGTACTGAAGATGCAGTCTTGGAATTAACTAATAATATTGCTAAAAACATAAAGAATAAATTAAAAACTTTAGCAATTTTCCTAGATCTCTCTAAAGCTTTTGACACGGTCTCCGTCCCACTCTTACTAAATAAACTAGAACGACTTGGAATCAGAGGTTTAGCCCTCCGCATTTTCACAAGCTACCTAACAGGTCGTTCTCAGGCTACTAGAATAGGAAACTATACAAGTGCACCCAAAAATATCATATACGGTGTGCCGCAAGGTAGTGTACTTGGACCTACCTTATTTTTAATTTATATAAATGACCTCTGCAACCTTCCCTTAGTAAACTCTAAAATCATAACATACGCAGATGATACTGCAATAGTGTTGCATGGTAATGATTGGTCCGATAAGTGTTCTCATGCTGAGTCCGCTCTAAAGACCACTATGACCTGGCTAAGAAATAATCTGCTGACCCTTAACTTAAATATATCTAAATTTATGACCTTTACACTTCGTATATCTTCACAACCGACCGCTGCCTATACACTAACAGCTCACAAATGTAACCCTAGCTCAAGTCAGGTCTGTAATTGTACTCAAATAGTCCGTACTCATTGCATGAATTATCTTGGCATCTATATTGATAGTACATTGTCATGGAATGAACATGTAAATACACTGGTGGGTAGAGTACGGAAATTAATATATGTGTTTAAAAACTTGAGAACTTCTGCTGACTTCTCTACATTAAAAACTGTTTACTATGCTTTGGCTCACTCAATCCTAACCTATTGTATAGTAGCCTGGGGCAGTTCAAGTAAATCCTCAAGGCAATTTTAAAAGTCATGGCCCACAAACCAATCCGCTTTCCCACGAGTGAACTCTATGCTCTATGTGAGGTACCGCGAGTGAGACACTCATTTGTACTTAGTGCCATACTTCGCAAGCACTCCGAACTTCCGTTCGACCCTGACATAAGACTTGAACATAGACGAAGACCTGTTAGAGTCTGTTCAATTGAGCCAGTCAGCACCGAAGCAGTTAGACGACAGTATAAATACCTAAGCCCTATTTTGTATAACCGATCAATGAAGTATGTGACATTTATTCACTCAATCTAAGAGATTGTCGAGTCACCGTTGACAAATGGCTGAATGGTTTAACCTATGAAAAACTTGAAAACCTTATTAAAACGTAAAATTCAACTTCATAAATCTCAACGCATACTTAAATACGCACTCACACGCTAACACGTGCACATATCATAACACCAGTATCACGCACTCACACGTACAACACACCACACGCACAACACATCACACACACGTACAACACATCACACACCCATAGAACTCATGCCACATACACGAACACACACACACACACAGGCACGCGCGCACACTATAGGTAACTTTATGCATGTTAATTACGTATTTTGTTTTATATTCTTTTCTTCCATCTTTAATCTTTGTTTAAACATACCTAGAAAATTTTGTTTACGATGGAACGCTGACGCGTAAACTACTTGTATGGGCGTTAATGGCTGCAACACAGTTTATAACTAATGCAGTCATTATCGTACTCTAATTTATTGTATTTGTGTTTTTAGTTCGAATAAATCTTTTATTATATTATTTATAATATTCTTATAAACTGTTTAGTACCAAACGTTTCCGAACGCACCCTTTTGACATAAAGAAATTTGATCTTGACATTACTCTGAGTTGACAGATAGACTTTGCTTCCTTGTTGAAAATGTCGGTCATGGGACCCTGTTGAGTTAATTATAATTGGTAAAATATCGTTTGGAATCGCCTGTTGAAACCGATAATTGGGTCGCGAGTTAACTATTGTTTGAAGTTGTAATTCCCATTTGACGAAAACCCCGGGATATTTTTGGATTTATCGCCGGGTTGATGCCATCGCGTGGCACGCGCATTTGTTGGAATAAGTAGTGATAAATAGCTTCAATCCGGTGTGAGTTTGGGCTGTGATGCTGTTTGAACCGCGCCATCTGGAGACTGACGCCTTGTGAACGTTCAGAACACTTGACTTACATCACA
The DNA here is from genome assembly GCA_943138885.2 of Tholera decimalis. Taxonomy (NCBI): domain Eukaryota; kingdom Metazoa; phylum Arthropoda; class Insecta; order Lepidoptera; family Noctuidae; genus Tholera; species Tholera decimalis. The sequence continues at coordinate 21,514,287 of OW964576.2, read as the reverse complement.
CTTTCAATTACTCACCTCATATTACATACATACTTACTTGGGCGTGACCTAGGAAGGTCGAAGTTGGCGAACCCAGCACAGAAGGTTAGTGGTATTTATAAAGCCTCAGAGGATATAGATTGTTGTCGGCCGGAGAGCCTGTAGACTATTGTGTAAGTACTTTTGATTATTGTAAGCAACGTTTATAGCTCCACGTACCGTGGACAAGTTTCGGACACCCCAGTTATCGTTGCGCTGGCCTATTGTAGTCCTGAACATAAACTATATGTTAGTAGAAAATGCAAAAAATAAAATAAATACAAGTCATAATAACTCGGCACAGACGCGAGAGTGTATCGCGAGTCTATGGAGACCGGACCAGCAGCAGAAAATTATTATCATTATTCCAATCCTTTATTTGTAACTTTATTTTATCACGCATTTTTTACGTATACAGTTGTCGAGCTGTGCTGTGTCACTGTAGTTTAGTAGATTCAGTCAACCTCTGTTATCAATATTGGGCCACCAAGATACAGGCTGTGCCTAGTTTGGGGCCCATTACTGACTTATTTGTGTTTTGTAACTTTATGTAATGTATTTTCTGACTGTATGTCTTTCAACTTGTGCATGTTAGTAAATAAATATTTATTAATACTTCTAGCGACAGCGTGTGACAACCATGGTGAGTCGTACTTGTCCGCCAACGTACTCAGGATGCTGTTAGAACTGGACCACACTCTTGATAAATACGAATACAATATACACGCCCGGTGAGCAAAGTCGCGGCCACAGCTTGTTAATAATATAAGCAGGAAAATTATTAGAGCGACAACGATTTGGTAACATTTAATTGTGGTGTTACTTACGTGTGTACGTGTACCTAATTAAAAAATAATTGTAATTTAATTGAATGAGATTAAGTAGTAACAATGGTAAATGTGAATATTTTTTTTATTAGCATTATCATGCTAATAACCAAAACCAATTGGTTATTAGCATGTCTACGTGGGCCAGGAAATACATTTCTTTATTTCATGGGTCAGTATAAAAGCATTATATAAAAAAAAAACCGACTTTCATAAAAAGCACTGCAAAGTGAAAAATAACCAAGTTCAGTAGTCGTTGTCTTTGGTTTTATATTTTCGTTTTTGACACCGAATTTCGAAATTATAGATATTTTTCACTTTGCAGTGTTTTTTTTTGGAAGTCGGTTTTATTTTTTATTGACATATTTTCATTTCTCGCTTTTTAGGGTGTAAGTTTGAAGTTTATCTAGTTACAAAATCCTAAATGTCAACTACTTCATAACGTATTTCAAAATTATTGCTTAGCCACCATATTTAAGTAATCGAATCGCGACCCATGAAATACTTAGTAGTTCCGGTAGCCATCAGTGGTCTTCATCATGAGTTCCACTTCACCAAATGGTGCTGTTCAAGAGCAGCTTCACCGACTTCAAAAAATTGTTAATTTTTATTGTAGGTTAATCGTAGGTTAGGTTAGGTTTATTAATATAGGTAGGTTATAGTATTATTTTTAAATTTTTAGTGCTTTTATGGTATTTTGAAGTCATTTTTTTTTGCAAAAAAAAAATATTTGTTAATTTTTAGTGACATATTTTTAATCTTATAAAATATGGGTAGATATGCTTCTCGTATGAGAAAACGGCGTCGAACTGAAACTGAGAATGAAAAACGATTCTATTTCTTTTTATTATTCGTGTTATACCTGGAAAGTGCATACCGGTACAATTCCAACAAGTCCAAACACAGCTAAGATACATTGTCTTGTTATGGAGTCCCGGTGCCTGTCTCTTGGATTCATCATCAGATCTGATAGTAGAATGGTTCTTAATGAACGCAAATGCTTCACTTGTTTTAGAAAATACCAAAATCGCTTTTCGTTTTCCTATATAATTTGAAGATTTCCCTCGATTTCGCCAAGATTCCATCATTAGATCCCGACTTGGTGACTATGGGACCATTTTGGTCACTATAGGAAATTGGAAAGCATAGGCTTAGGAACAAAAAAAAATTTCCAAATCGTTTCGTAAATGACGGAGTTAAGCGCGAACAAAAAACGTAATGCAGAGTAAACGAAAAGGTCGTCAGTGTAGAATTTTTTTTAGACTTTCTTTGATTTTTCAGAAACGGCTGGTCCGATTTCGATGAAATTTTCATGGGACCATTTGGAAAGTATACCCTTTCCAAAAAAAAGCAACAAGCAAGCGACGGAGTGATACCCGGACAAAAATAAAAAAAATACAAACATCCGAATTGAGAACCGCCTCCTTTTTTAGAAGTCGGTTAAAAAGGGAACTAGCAATGTGGGTATGATTCACATTGCTAGCAATCTTGTTAACCCCACCCACTAAGCTAAATATGCTTGTGTCTGGAGTGTGTTTATGACTCAGAGGTCAACGCCTTTTTTGAAATTCATACATACCGTTCTGATCAAATCATATGAGAACTAGCAGTTTCAGCAGACTCGTCCAAACAGTGCAACCATTTGTCAGTTATCCTGTACCTACATAACAAAACATAGAAATTTTAAGACCTCGAAAGATTTGACGAACAATGCCCAAGTCTCTTCTCTTACTTCGGATTTTATTTTTTCTTCCTTTTATATAGTCTATTTTTCTGTGGAATGCACTACCTCTTGATATCAGGTCGGCCACCAGTCAATATGCATTTAAGAGAAAGTTGCGGAATTATTTTCTAAACAAATAGTGGCATCAGAGTTTCATAACCCCCTTACTGTAACTTTTTATTAATATATGTTGGTATGTATGATGATAAATATTGATATGATTATCAGCATATTTATTATTATTGTTGTCCCTATGGTGTCATGAAGAATTGAATAAATATTAAAATTTCACGTTCTTAAATTTTATTTCTTTCAGTTACTACAAACAAGAACGTGACACAAGACTTCAATTTTTTTTATCACATGGGTGGTAACTTGACTATTGATTTATATTTTGACAATAAACCAGTTTACTTACAAGAAGTACGTACTTACCTAAAACTAGCATCAGGTAAGCTCAATAACCAGGGTTGCGGAATTGTTCAAAATAGTAACCGCGGCTACGGAACGCGAAGGGCAAATGACGGAACACGGTCCACCCATGTTTTAGTCAGTAAAAGTCTGACACTCCCTCCCGCTTCGCCCAGATCTGGAGGGAGTCATTGAATGATTCCTCAACCTTAAAAAATAACTAAAATAGGCTATAAGGTATTGTTGTTGTATTTACTGTGTAAAACAAAGAGAATGTCTCTTTATAAAAAATGTTATTATTTATTTATCATATAGACTTTATTGTACACCTAAACTTTTTTTTTTTTTCAGCGTGGTAAAATTATCAAATAAGTCCTCCCACCCCGGGCAGGGTGGGAGGGACTGTCAGACTTTTACTGACTAAAATCCACGGTGTTCCTTCAATAACCCTTTACGTACCGGGGTCACGGTAACGGGATGAGTCCCACGACCCCGGCAGGCTTCGGCCCTCTACGGGGGGCCTCGTCATATTGCTGACGCTCTTTGAGGCGCGCGTGGAACACGACGCGCCGTCGACCCGGGCATGGTCCATGGTCGGACAGCGAGTTGCCCTTTACTCGCTGTCCGCATGCCCGCGCCTATGGTGGCCGGAGATCGTCGGCCGACGTCCGACGCCGTGGGCGTCTACCACTGCGGCTGGGCTGGAGGGAGCACGCCATCCTCTCCCTCACGCGGCCCGCCTCCTCCTTCGGAAGCATGACTGCTTTGCAGGAGGCGACCGCTTCCCACTCCCTCTCGCCCCGCAGCATGGCCTCGACCAATGCCGGGCGCGAGAGGTCTCCGCCTATTGCCGCCGTGAGGACACGTCGGTGCTCTGCCCAAGCGGGGCAGTCCTGCACCGTGTGCTCGACTGTGTCCTCAGGGCGACCCTCGCAGTGGTGACACCCAGGCGTTTCCTCCTTTCCCATCAGACACAGGTACCTCCCGAAACTTCCGTGTCCGGTGAGGACCTGCGTCATGCGGTAGGTCAGGACGCCGTGACGCCGATCTAGCCACTCCTCAAAGAGGGGTCTTACCGCCGCAATTGCGGCGTGCCCGGCCTTCGGTTGCGACAGTCGTTCCCTCCATACTGCCCTGAGCTCACGCCGGAGCTCTTCCCGCCGCGCCTCGACTTCTCGAGGCAGCGGGGATACGCCCCGGCGCTGCGCCTCCAGGCGCCATTGATAGACGCGCTGGAGGGCAGTCGCCTCCAGATCCCAGGGCAGCAATCCGGCAAGGAGGTTGGCTGATTCGCCAGCGATCGTGCGGTATCCGGGATCATTCGGATAGCCATGACCCTCTGGCATGAGACCAACTTTAGTGGTCGCGTCCGGATGCACAGGGCCCACATTGGGGACCCGTAGAGGGCCATGGACCGCACGACGCCGGCGTACAGCCTTCGGCAGGAGGCGTTTGGCCCGCTGAGATTAGCAGGAGTCGCCTGAAGGCGGCTGCTGCCCGGTTCAGCTTTGGGGCCAAACTCAGGAAATGCTCCCTGAAGTTCCACCGGCTGTCGAGGACGAGTCCCAGGTACTTCATCGTCCTCCCGACGCCGATGCGAACCCCCTCCACCGTTATGTGGGACTCGAACCGTGGCACGTTTCGACCGCCATGGAAGCACATGGCCTCTGTCTTGTGCAGCGCCACGTCGAGTCCCAACTGCCGGATCCTACGAACGACTGTCGCAACCGCTTGTGTCGCCAGGTCGGCCGCCGCCTGGTGCGACTCTCCCTGCGCCAGGACGAGCGTGTCGTCAGCGTAACATATTACGCTGACGCCGTCAGGGAGGTCGCCGCGCAGCACCCAGTCGTATCCGATGTTCCACAGGGGCGGCCCCAAGACCGATCCCTGTGGGACACCGCACGACATCTCTCGCCGGTTCCACTCTCCCCGGTGACCGGGGTAGATGACGGCTCTGTCCGTCAAGTAGTCCTCGACTATGCGACGGAGGTAGGTCGGCACCCGGTGATACCGGAGTGCCTCCCTGATGCAACTCCAGGGCAGGGTGTTGAAGGCGTTGGTGATGTCCAAAGACACCGCCAAGACGACCCTGCCCCGGGATATCGCGTCCCCCGTCGTGAGGGCTCTCACGCGCATGACAGCATCCACCGTCGAGCGCCCCTTGCGGAAGCCAAACTGGCAGTCCGCAAGATCCGGGCCCACCCGATTCAAGTGCCCGAAGAGGCGGTCTACAATTACTCTTTCCAAGAGCTTGCCCGCCTCGTCGAGCAGCACGATGGGCCGGAATGCGGACGGAGAGTCCGCAGGACGCCCGGCTTTCTGGATCAGGACCAGCTTTCCCGTCTTCCAGCGAAGCGGAAACTGGCCCTTCTCCAGGCATGCGCTAAAGAGCCCCCCTAGTCGAGGCCCGAGAGTCTCCGAGGCCAGGACCCAGGCTTTCCCTGGCAAGCCGTCGGGTCCTGGGGCGGTATTTTTGGCCTTGAGCCGTTGTACCGCCACTCTCAAGTCTACCTCGGTCACCTCTGGAGCGTCGTAGACGTCGTCGTCGCTGTGGTCCGCGTTTGCGCCAGCTTCAGGTTCCGTCGGAGACGGAGCCATGGGCGGGGGAGTGTGCTCCCCTCGCGATGGGAACAGGGCGCTCACCACGTCCTCCAAGAACTGAGGCTGGAGACTCTGCGTCAACGGGGGAGCCCAGGGGCGGAGCTTCTCTCGCACCCACTTGTAGGGGCGGCCTCATGGGTCCCCGTCCAGAGTCGCCAGCATCTCCTCCCGGGCCAGTTCCTTGGCCCGCCAGATCTCGTCTCGGAGGACGGCCTTTGCTGCCCTGTAGCCCTCGTACAGCTCCGCCTCTACAGTCGCCGCATCCGAAGGTCGGGTGCGGCGCCTGCGGAACCTGGTGTACCGGCGTCGCGCCGCAACGCACGCTTCGTGCAGCGCTGCTAGCTCGCTCGACCACCAGTACATCTGACGCCGGGCACGTCCTTGCCGGACCCGGGGCATAGCCACGTCGCAGATCTCCGACATGGCCTCCCGGAACCACTCCGCCTCGTCGTTTATGTCGGCCGGCCTGTCCGAGGGTGACCCCCAGGCCTGCACGATCGAGGCTTCCAGGAATAGCTCCCGGTCCATCTGCTTCAGCGCCCATCGCGGACCACTCAGGTCCCATTGGACCGGCGCGTCTGGGGTCTGGGTGGAGACGTCGAACCGGATATACCGGTGGTCGGAATAGGTCTCCACCTCCTCCACAACGCGCCAGTCGGTGACGCGCGGTGACAGGCTGGGGGTGGCGAACGTAACGTCCACCACCGACTCGCCCGTAAACCGCACGCACGTGGGGACAGAACCCCGGTTCTCGATCACCAGGCCCTGCGCACGGGCCCAGTGCTCGAGCATCCTGCCCCGCCCATGGTCCATGGACCGGGAACCCCAAGCCGGACTTTTGGCGTTGAAGTCCCCGAGGACGAGGGCGGGGAGGGAACCGAGGGCGACGATGACGTCTCCCAGCTCCGTTAGGGAGTTCTGGAACTCGGCGAGAGTTCGGTTCGGGGAGAAACGCGGAAAAACGCCTACCACAGCGATCTCCCCGAACCGTGCTGCGGCGATCCCACGCCCTCTCTTGACGCGATCGAGGGGCGGGGTACCGGCGGCGGCCGACGAAACGAGGGTCACCGAGCCGTCCAAGTCCGCCACCCAGTCATTCCTGGGCAGGACAAAATACGGCTCGGCGACCACGGCGACGTTGATCAACCACTGCGCCATGCTCTGGAGCAAAAGTTCCTGAGCAGTGGCGCAGTGGTTGATGTTCGCCTGGAGGAAGCGCAATGGGGCCATTAATCGGGATCCATTGCAGCCTCCTCCAGGGCCCCTCGCGGGGGTTCAGCCACGACTTCGGCGACGGCGGCGGCAGTAACGATGGCGGCGGCGGCGGCGGCGGTGGCGGTGACGGCGGCGGCAGAGGGCCTACCTCTGCGCCTGGCCTTGGTGGGTGGTGCGCAGGACTTGCCCCCAGCCCGGTGATCGGCCGGCTTGCCAACCGCCTCACATGCGAAGCAGTGAGGCGGGGTGGAGCACGAGCCGGCCTTGTGACCGGGCTGACCGCAGCGGAAGCACCTATCGCTGCGGTCTACCTCCGAGGTGCACACGCATGCTGCATGGTTGCCCACTTGGCAGCGGAAGCACCTCAGGGGTCTGGGGTCCAAGACTATTACCTGCGCAGACACCCAACCAACCAGGAGCCTTCGGCCCTCCTGCAGCTTTTTCGCCGCTGGGACGGGGCAGCTAACCGTAATGGTTTGCAACCCCGTGAAGCCAGGACGCAGGGCGCCTGCCCTCACCTGATCGGGAGGGCACTCCCCAGTCCTGGCAACGGCGGCCACCACTTCCTCGACCGTCACGGAGTCATCCAGATCCAATATGCGCACGTCTGCGCGCTTGGTGGGTCTGGAGACTCGGGCCTCCTCCGCATTTAAGGACGCTCTGAGCCGTTCGGACAGAGCGTCAGCCGGTAGGGCCACTGGCCGCGCCGGGGATCTCCAACATCCGAGCCCGCGTCGCAGTGACCCGGTGACGGAGGCCACCGGTGATGCCGAGCTCCGTGATGTCTATCACCTGCCGCGCCTTCGCGAGCACGTCGCGGTACGACACGCCCCTCTTCACCGCGTCCGGCTGCAGTGTGATCACTACAGCCGCGGTCTTGGGGGCGCGCAATCGCGCCGCGGCGTCTCCTCGCCGCCGTCTCTCCCTTCTCCTCGAGGACCTGGCTGCGCCAGCAGCCTTCCTCTTCTCCCCGGCCACTTGCCAGTCGGCGCCGGCCGAAGGAGTCTTTGGAGGAGGCTGCTGGGACGGCTGGTTCCCGGCCTGGGCCTTCTTCCCTTTGGCCGCCTGTTTCGGCCCCGCAGGTGTCGGGGTCAGAGGCGGCTTTGGTGGGCCCGGTTTGGGCTTGGCCGGGGCCGTCTTCGCCCTCGCAGGAGCCGCCGTCGCTGGGGCCGTCTGCCCAGTGGCCGTCTTCGCCTGAGGCGGCCTCGTCGCCGTCCGGGGAGGCTTGGACGCGGCCGCAGCCGCGTACGAAGGCGCTGCCAGCGGGGGTCGCAGCACGCGGCTCTCCAATACGGAAAACCGCTGCTGGAAGGCGGCCAGCTCCTGTCGCACCAGGTCGAGAACCAAGTTCTCTGCTGGTGTGGGCTGGCCTTTCTCCTTTTGGCCCCACGGCGGTGCATTCCGCTGGCCGTCTCCCCGGATTGCGGCCAGGTCCGCCTTTAGGGCGGCGTTCTCCCTCTGAAGAGCCTCCATGGCGGCAGTCAGGCGGGTGACCTCCGGCCGCAGATCGGACATATCGTCCCTTGCAGCCGGAGCCCCGCCGTAAGTCCGCGCGGCCACCATGATGGAGGCCGTGGCTTCGCCGCTCGCGTCCTCCTTGCTCTTGCGGTTCCGCTTCCGCGAGATGGTGCGGATGGCAGCCGCCACGGCCTCTTCTAGTTTGGCCTCGCTCGAGGGCAGACCAGTGTTGGGCTCTCCAGAGGGAGGCCCCCTCCCCGAGGTCTTGCCTCGGCCTTTACCCCGCACGCTAGTGGGGATCTTGCGGGCCGAGACAAGCCCCTCCTCCGACGACGACTCGTCGTCGTGGGGGCGCTTGAGGAACTCCTTCCTCCTGTTGGCGCCCCCCTCGTCGCTCCTCACTGCGCTCCCAGAGATCAAGCTCTGAAAGCTTTCGGCGTCCGATGCCGAGTCGATTTCCGACCCGAGCACCGGCGCCCCTCTCCTCCGCGGAGCGGCGCTCTGCGCTCGGTCAACGTTCGGTGCCGGTGAGGTGGACGTGCTGGACAAGTCCAGCGACTCCACCTCACGGGCACGTGAGCCTCCCTGGCTCAATGCGGCGACTGCCGGGGTAAAACTGGGGTAAAAGTGTTTGTTGTCCCCCCCAGAGTACGGTGGGACTGACCGGACGTGTCCGGTGCGGGACTCCCCAGCTGCGGAGCAGCTGGGACCCGCCTGGGTATCTTTTCCAAAAACTTTTTCTTCCATTTTGTTTTACTTTTTTAGAGAGGTGAGTTCCTCTGTCCCTACTCCCATTTCCCCTCCCCTGGTTCACTTCACGGTTACGTCTAAAGATTAGACGCATACCGGAAGTGAACCTTTCCTCCCCCTTGACCCGATCTCTGAGACCGGGCCCCGCGCCGTCTAGAAGCTCGAGCTAGCTGCTCGATCCTCCAGGCGGCGCGCCTTTCCCCCGGTGTGTCCCTCTTGGTCTGGTTTCTCCCTCTGGGCCCGTCCGGCATGAGTGCCTCTACCGGCATGGCCCCAGAGATCATCGAAACACGCAAGCCCCACCACGACGACAACGTGGGGACACAGTTGGTGGGGATTGTACACCTAAACTAGTGACAAAATAATAACAAATAATAAAACTAGTGTATAATGGGCGGTATTATCGCACAGCGCAATCTTTTACAGATAAGGTTATAGTTATATCTTATTATTATTTTGTTATACAACGGTGATAAAAGCGAGAGGTGTGCTTACGGTTAATACGAAACTAATTTAAAAAGTTTTCGAGAACAAATAGAATTTTTTTTTCTATCAATTTGAATTGAAAATAGACCGTAAATACCTTTTATGAAATTTCGTGAGCGTCAAAATGAAGGGACCAAATCTCCAATGTCTGTCACACATTTATAAAAAATAATAATACCATTAATGTACTATTTCCTACCTTTGCTATAATTTTAGCTATCTCTTGATGGGGATGATGAAATTGCGGGCGGCCGCTTGTATGAAGTAAAATTATTTTAAAGCGTAAATTAAACAAAGTGGTATAACAAACGTCTGACTTTTGATGACTCTACTTTTCATATCATCAACAATTCTATTTCCCAAGAACTCTTGGACAATTTTCCCTGTAATGGCTAACATGTCCACATATTGGCGGGATAAAATCAATGATTGAAAGAATTCTGTAATATTTATCTGCTAATTTTAACTGATTAGGAATTTCGTATAGGTTAATTTTTTCATCATTAGATCCTGACTTCATGACAATGGGACCAACTAGAAATATACCCTGGATTAAAATGAAAAATAATTTTCCATATCGATCCAGCCATTTTCGAGTAATCAGGCACCATGCAAAAAAAAGATTCCGGCGAACTGAGAACCTCCTCCTTTTTTGAAGTTGGTTAAAAACACCTTTATTAATGCTACTACGATTAAAAATTGTACGTTGTCCCTACCTATTTCTTTAATTTTTCTTTTTTGGCTAGTTGAAATAAACTTTAACGTAAGAAACTATGCAAGATTAGAAGGTACTAAATAGGTATTGAATATTTATCCTTCGAAGATCGAAAATAAACAGCCCATTTATCTATTTCACTAAACAATTGAATTGTTAATTTGGAGGGGAAAAAGTTTCTTCGCATTTTTTAAGAAAATTCAAAACATTTTTTAATATAGTTTATTTACATTTAACTAAAGTATGTAGGTACCATTTTGTTCGATAACTTTTTGCCATCTTGTGGGTAGGGACATGATCCCATTGCTATAGAAATTTTGGGACTTCTGATCAAAATACCGCGACAAGTGGTTTTAGCAGTCCTCTCGTGATGTTAACCTGACACTGCCCAAAGAATTCTTAAGAGACCGAAACAGGCGAAAATCTGAAGGTCAGGACTATACGGCGGATGCATTAACACCTCCCAGCCAAAATCTCTTCATTTTTGCTGAGTGGCTAAAGATGTGTGAGGTCTAGCGTTATCATGATGAAAAACCACACCCCTTCTGTTGATTAATTCCGGCCGCTTTCTCTCAACTTCTCGCTTTAATCTCATCAGTTGTTCGCAGTAGAGCTCAGAATCGATGGTCTATGCCTGGTGGTAACAGCTCATAATGAATAATGACCTTCCAATCCCACCACACACAGCATCACCTTGTTGCGAGTTAACCTGGGTTTCGCCACAGTCTGTGAAGCCTGACCGGCCTTTGACCACGATCTTTTTCGCACGTTCTTGTCGTACATGATCCACTTTTCATCACCAGTTATCAGCTTCTTCAAAAATGGTTCGGTTTCATTACGTCGTAATAAAGAATCACAAATTACTACAAGGTTCATTAGGTTTCTTTCAGTGAGCTCGTGAGGTACCCAAATATCGAGCATTTGTGTATACTCAGTTTTTTTTTTTTCAAATGCGCCAAAACTGTTTTGTGGTCAATTCCCAGTTCTTCAGCTACGTTGTAACTACCGATATGCCGATCTTGCTCCACTTTTTAAACTTTCAATGATACCAAAACCAGCCAGATACAAATAGTATAGCCAAAGAGATTTATTTCAAGTTCATACATACTATAATGCGAAAAGGCTTTAATCCCGACCTTATATATAAGCGATATCTTTAAAACTTTGTTAAGTTAAGTTTCGAGCAGCCAAAATCAATAATATTAAGGTAGGATTGAGGTATTAGTAGATAGAACATTCCAGGGAGTAGTTTATCAGTTTGGTCCCTCCATCTTGATATCATGATGGAGGGGCCAAGCATTTTGTTAAAATATTTTGTACTAGCTTTTGCCCGCGGCGGCGTTGCCGCGTTAATTTGCACTTTGTCAATAATTCTTGTTACCAATCGGTACACTTTTTGGGTGGTTTAAAAATGCATACAATATAAAAATCCATCACCAGGGTCCATCCTGGTTTAATAGACCAGCATTCCTCAATCATCAGGCTCCCTAATCACAGGCGCTTACTCAAGCCTTGGATGACTTCAGGTATGCTCCGTTGCTCGCGTAACAGAGATGAAATGCACAGAAAACTCAAACAATCCCCCAATAACTCTGTCCTCAAAATTACCTACAAAAGATACAGGAACTTCTGTACAAAAATAATTAAAAAACTCAAAAGAGAGTATGAGAGGGCCGAGTTAAGAGAGGCTGCAAATGACAGTAAAAGGATCTGGCAAGTCATAAAAAGGGTTACCCACACAGAAAAAGAAAAAAGTTCAGCTGACGATCTGCTGTCCTCCTGTCCTTCACCTCTACAGTCTGTGAACCACGTCAACGATTATTTTGCTAACATTGGCAGAAACCTCGCTGCTGAATTTAGGAATAACAAGGATAGTTCAACTCTACAAACACCACTATGAAATCCAGTAACACAATCTTTTGCCATGCTCGATACGGACGAAAATAAAGTCGAAACGATCATTACTTCCCTTAAAGCCAACTCCGCTACAGGTTGGGACAACATACCCACTAAACTTCTAAAGCGATATAAGCATCTCCTTGTTCCACCACTGACATACATATTTAACCTTTGCCTACACACTGGTACTTTTCCTTCGAACCTAAAAAAGGCAATAATACACCCAATACATAAGAATGGGAACAGAAACTGTGTCGATAATTATCGCCCAATTGCTGTCCTTCCGTCTATCTCCAAAATTCTTGAGCGCATCATCAATTCAAGACTTATCAAATATCTTGAAGACAAGAGCCTTTTGTCTCCTAACCAGTTTGGTTTCAGGCACAAAAAATCAACCAGCAATGCTGTCTTGGATCTTACAAATCACATAGTCAAAAATATTGACAAAAAGAAGAAAGTCCTGTCTATATTCCTAGATCTGAAAAAAGCCTTCGACACGGTCTCTGTTCCCATTCTTATCTCAAAGCTTGAAGAGCTTGGTGTGAGAGGCATTGCACTTGACACTTTTGTAGATTACCTTCGAGACAGGACACAGTGTGTTAAAATTGATAACTACATCAGTAGTGAACTTCCTGTTACTTTTGGTGTGCCCCAGGGGAGTGTGGTTGGGCCTTCCCTCTTCCTTGTTTACATTAATCAGCTCTGTGACTTGGTTCTTGACAAGGGTAAAATAACAGTTTTTGCAGACGACGCAGTCCTTACCTTTTCTGGTGACACCTGGGAGGAAACTTTTGAAGTGGCTCAATCAGGACTGAACATAGTTCTTAATTGGCTAAATATGCATCTCCTTACACTAAACACCGATAAAACGAAAGTAATGACCTTCAGTTTACGGCAGTCCGTCCAGCCACCGGAACACCTTAATATTATCGCTCACTCTTGCCGCACGCCTAATTTCAATACTCACTCAAGTCCACAACTTAAACGTGTTCGCTCTATTAAATACTTAGGGATTACTCTCGATGATGGTCTTAACTTTGCAACCCATATCGACATACTTACCTCTAGAATAAGGAAACTGATTTTCGTCTTTAGGACACTTCGATACGTAGCTGAGCCGGTTGTGGTAAGGCGAGTATACTTTGCTCTTTGCCAATCCTTGCTTACATATTGCATCTGCACTTGGGGTGGTGCCCCCAAAACTACAATGCTAAAATTGGAGCGAGCCCAAAGGGCTGTCCTAAAGGTTAGCAGCTTTCGCCCAGTTCTCTTCCCCACAGAAGAGCTTTACAATTCTTGCGGTGTTCTTACTGTGAGAAAATTATTCATCCTACACACTGTAGCTTTGCAACACCTCGATACTCCTTATGAGACAATCACAAGAAGGCGTAAGGATATTATCTGTAAGCCGGGAAGATGTAAACTAGCTTTCACAAAGAGATTTTTCTACTTCCAGGGTCCTCATTTATATAACAGACTTAATAAAATATTGAACATCTATTCACTTACTAGCAATGCTCTAAAAGAAACTGTGACAAATTGGCTACTAGGACAAACCTACCCTAATACGGAAAGTCTCCTCTATTCCGGTGATCGGTCTTAGTAATCTTAACTTTTAATTTAATATTCTTCCTTTCCCACATAAGTCCCGCTCGTCCTATAACCACAAACATACAGATACACATACACACACGTACACATACACACATTTACACATACCTACACCTATACACAACCACACGCACATTAAAAAATTATGGCTTTTGGTTAACTACTTCATAAATAATATTCTGTATAGTATTTATATTTTTTTCCTGTTTTGTTTGTCTTCTCTTCATATTATCGCTCATATTCTGCGCCTCATAACTTGTTTTTTTTTTGTAGTATAAGTGCGCTAGGGTTGGGACTGGTGCCTTTAATACAAGTTATTAAATTAACTTAGCAAGGGTGCCAGTTACGACACATTTATGTATGTAACTTTTCTATAACAAAATGAAAAAATGTATGTAAATGTTAAATAGCTTATTTACTATGTGCAAATAAACATATATATATATAATCCATCATCCAAAAAACAGACAGACAGTTAGTATTTAAAATGTATCTATTTATAACCAAAAACGTAGTTTACAATACATTTTTTTAAACTACGTTTCTGGTTTTCCCGTCCTTGGCTAAAACGTGTAGATTTGGTGGGCTTGATACTCGTGAGCACGCCACATACAGTTGCCCATGGGAAAAGCAAAGCAGTGTTTTTCTAAATGTACATCTACGACTTTCAGTGTCTGTCCTTGAGCAATGTCATTGACATTGCTGCTTTTAAGGGAAATTGGAATCTCTTGAACTGGAATGGCAAATTGGTCGGAATTATTGGAATGCGGAGAATAAATAGTTTTCACCGCTTGCTGTTCATGTTATAATTAATACTTGTACAACATTGCATTCAAGGTGTGTAATTTGTAGTCGCGTGCCATTACAAAGCCTTGGTGCGTCCAGATTATGCATCAACAGAACTGGGAGACACCAAGTAATGTGATGGTACCCCTGACAATTCCAGAGAGTTGAGAAACTCTACAGGGTACAACGTCACTTGTTCTATATCCATGACATTTTCGACGGACAGATATTTGACAACATCACCATCCACATAAGACATATTCTTTTCGTTGATCTGCCCTACAACTTCGTTAGTCGGTGCCAAAATTGCTCTTTCACGCAGCCATTCTCTATGCCTGATATTTGTTTCCAAATCCGAATAAACGTGGTTTATTAAATTATATTGGCACATGGTGGCAGGCGGCCGGCCGCGCTGTGAGGACCTTTACGTACGTAAAAATTGATAATTTACCTATATATGAGATTTAGGTAAATGTTAAATGTTTATGTCTCTGAGATACCTGCTTAGTATGTGTCTACTATTATTCTGCATGTATATTATATACTAATACCTAGATGAGATATATAAAAGTAGATAAAAGTGTACTTAGCTACGTACATAAAAAAAAGAAATCATTCGTATATTAACTTGATTGGTTAAAATTTAAACGACACGGTCGGCATAACAGTTGACTGGTGCATGACATGGGTTCAACCCTATACAAAAATTTGTATAGCCTACATGTAGTTGCGTAGTTTAAAAAAAATGTTTCGATTGGTTGGTTCTTGAATGCGCGATTTGAATGAATTGGAAGGGGGGAATACAAAGTTCCGATAACCCTTTTACATTCTTAAGGGATGATTTCCGGGATAAAAACTATCGTATGTCTTTTCCAGGGTCCAAAAATCTCCATACCAAACATCTAAATCGGTTCAGTGGTCTAAGTGTATTATGTGTGTGGGGAGGGCGGGGACATTATTGATTCCCTATACGAAATTCTAACACCCTTTTTACATCCTTCAGGGATAATTTCCAGGATAAAAACTATCCTATGTCTTTCCTAGGGTTCAAAATTATTCCCATACCAATTTTAAAAATCTAATTTAATTTAGCTTTTGCCAGCAGCTGCGTCCACGTGTAATTCGAAAACTATCCCACGGGAGCCTTATATCGGAATAAAAACTATCCTATGTCTTTCCCAGGGTCCTAAACTATTCCCATACCAATTTTAAAAATCAAATTAATTAATTTAATTTACCTTTTGCCAGCGGCTGCGTCCGCGTGTAATTCGAAAACTGTCCCACGGGAACCTTATATCGGGATAAAAACTGATTCTATGTCCTTTCCAGGGTCCTAAACTATTCCCATCCCAAGAGTTACTTTCGTACTAACTACTACTATACGAAATTCCAACACCCTTTTTACATCCTTAGACATCCTCAGACAAAGTTACTTTCGCATTTATAATATTAGTATGGATATGGATATGATGAGGTAGCTAAAATTATAGCAAAGGTAGGAAATAGTAAATTAATGGTATTATTTTTTTATATATGTATGAGCATAGAAATATAAAAAAACAGGAGAAGTGGCAAGGGGGCGTGTCTATAGATGCTGGCGGGAAAAATTCCGAATCATTCCCGTCGAATACTTCGGAAGTATTCCGAAATATTCCGAAACTTTGGGAATATTTCAAATGTCAAAAACAAGCAGGAAAAACGACCTTTGAAGTCGGTTAATATACCAAAACCTGCTCCTACCTAAGTATAACAAATACTTTTCTGAAAACCGCATCAAAACGTTTTTGCTTGCAAGGTTTGCCTTTATTTGTTTTTATTGACTGGGCTATTACACGCGTTAAGTAGGTAGGTAATGATTAATACCTACCTATGCGACTCGCGAATACTCGCGATGCCTACAGAGCTACATACAAACTAACCAAAAACATAGGTAACCCTTTTTCAAAAAATAAATAAATTATGCTAGGCCTGGTTTTTTATTCCACAACTGACATTTATAAAAATCCTGTTAATCGCAGGCTAACATATCTACCTATAAAAATATCAACATATACTTAACCAATCCCATTTATAATAAAATAAACATTTATATTTTACTCTCGTATCGTACGTACTCTCGCACTGAACAATAATTAACTCACCCACCACACAACAAACAAACACGTTAATTCCCATTGAATTATTCGGGCGAAACATTCGGGCGAAACATTCGGAAACATTCGATTGCGGGGTACGAATCTTTCTCGCGGGGGGGAAACTTCTCCGGGGAGCATCTCCCCTCTTACCGCACCCCACACCGCCATCGCAGCGCGGCGCCAGCGCGGCGGCAGCGGCCGGCGCACAGAGGGCCCTATTTAAATTCATTTTGAATAATTCTGATTTAAAGAAACTTTCCCAGAAGTATTCCGGAATTATTCCGAATATTTCAGAAGTTTTGCAACTATAGGCGTGTCGGTGTCCGCGCGACGTGGCCACATGCCCATGTCACAGGCAAATGGCCGTCTCCGCAAACTAGTGCGCTTTCGACGGCGATCGTGACAACTTATAAGAATTCCGAGTTGTTCAGTGGTTTCTTGCAAAAACTGAAGCTAAAACCAAAACTTTGTGAATCATGAAATCATTTACCATAATTATGTTAGTACAAGTATTTTACAATATTTGTCTTTAAAATCATGAAAATCATGAAAAACAATAAATCGTAAAATATTCCTTGCTTTTACTATGTTATTTTTGTTCTCAAAGATGACTGTACTATTTTTGCAATAAATACATTGCTCCTTAACCACTACCTAAGTTTGTCACTATGTGACTGAACAAGCAATATAAAAATAACAAAACGATATTATACTATGCGGATTCATCACTTAGTACGGCCGCTGATTCTAGCGAGGAGTTAGTGATGTGTTTGTGCAGATCTACTAACGTGGGCTATCTACAAAAATGTCGATTGGCGAATGGAATATTGCTATTATACAGTCTGTTTTATAATCTCGGAGACAAAATAGACATTACGACGGTTGTCAGTTTTTTGCAATTTTTAAATAGTGATGTGTCACTGTCGAACGTTAATAAAATCAAGTATCGGTTTTTTATAATACGTTATCCTGAAATAATGTGTAGGTGCTAATTTATAACGTAGAAATACAAAATTAATAATGTAATACATATATATTTTTAAAAACATAATTAATCACAGGTATTCGTTATTTAGATTCATATAATGACTCCATATCTTAGGAATATTCTGGTACATCAGAATTGCCACCTATTTCTATGATAAACCTATCAGTAATTTGTTATCCACTCGTAAAGTCCTTTATTTTGATATCCCACTTAGTGGGTTTGAAAGAAAAAAATATCTCTATATCCCAAGCGATTGCTTTAAATGAAAAATAGTGAAAAAACATAAAAATTGCTAAGGTGTTAGACTTGTGATCGAGAGGTTGCGGGTTCGAACCCGTTCCATTACACTATTGCTGTGAACCCACTCCAGACACAAGCATATTTAGCTTAGTTGGAGGGCCTAACAAGATTGCTAGTAATGTAAATTATACCCACATTGCTAGCTCTCTTTATAAAAAAAGACCTATTCAACGATACTCCGCTTAATATAAATTGCCGATTTTTTATAATTAACTGTTATATCTTTAGTGATACTCGCATGGTTAAGACGAATTGATTAACGTTATAAAATGTATTTATTAAAATTTACATTATTTAAAGAAATGCAGAATTATTCAAATCTGTTGACGCGCATAATTTGGCCTGTACAACACCATATAGGTAAAACATAGATACTTACATAGATACATAGACTATGAAACACATTACTCTCCTTTGCGTCGCGCAGTCGGGTAAAAAGTTACGATTCAACAAACTGGTATCGTAGGTATACATACGTATAGGTAACATTATTTCAAAACTTGACATTTGTATGTGTCAATTCTGTCTCTGAGATAAAAAACAGGGTATAGTTTAGGGGGTCTTATAACATACGGAAACCTCTAAGAAAATATGTTTAATTTTTATTTTGCTTGAGATTACAGAATGAAAAACACGTTGAAAAGTGTACAAAAAAGAATATAATAATTTATTTTACGCCCGCAGCATGCGTACGTAAGGAGTTCCGACGTCACCGTCACTACAATAAGTTTATTTTTAGTTTATTTTTCAATCTATCAACCGTTTTAAACTGGTTGAAAGATCGATGTAAAATAATATTATTTACTTATTTTTATTACTTTACAGCGTAGTAGAGAAATGCGTAATCAATGTTCGTAAAGTAGTTACATAAATTTTAGGTTAATAATCGGTGAGTGTTTTTGGCTTTGAATTTTATTTTCGTATGTTATGCCTTATCCTCGTACTGTTTCTTTATTTTTTTATGGTTTTTGTATTTTACTTGCGTTAAAGCTTCGAATGCGTTTTAATTATCAATGGCATAGTTCAGATAATATATTAGTGAATTTTCCTTAAAATAAGTCAATACATTCATGCTATTTATTTGTTATGCATGTGTGTGTTTGTTTTCATATATTTAACAATTTCATTACTAACTAGGGTTTTTCTTACACTTTTCTTCTTCTTGCCTGCGGGGTAATTGTTAATAGGTTTCAGGAGCCCAAAAAAAAAATTTGTATTGTTGTAAGAATCGATAACTTTCCGATTTAGTCAATCACTAGCGTATATGTAAAATAAATTGCTTTTCCACAGCATTACGATAGCGACTGATGTTTTTGTGTGGGTAAGTTGTGCGGTCTATGGTAAATACACGCTGTGTTTGACGGAATAAGGTTTATAATTGGTTGTGTACTACGTTCTGATTTAAGAATGCGAGTGTGTGCACGAGTGTGTATCTATTGATTTTATTGAACTGCATGTGTAGTAGTTGCCCCGCCCAGCGCCTAACTGAAGACACATGGTTCCGATATAATTTCGGCGCCGGCCATATCTCCTTGTTTATTACATCTATGTGTATGATGGACATTGGTCCCTTCATTTTGACGCACACGAAGTTTCCACCGACCTGCGTAATTGAATGCAACGTCGCATAGCACCTGCGTCGGCGCGGCGGCGCGGCGCACTATGGGACCAACCTGTGCGTTCCATCTCAAAATTCTATAACTTTTTTGTTTCTTGTAATTTTGCATTGAAATTTTGTGTAAGTATTTCTGAATACTTATCACACTTATAAACACTGCTACTTTAGAAACCATGTTTATTTAGTAAAAAAATACAAACTTATAATGGCGACACTGTTCATACAAAAATTAAATTTAAATATTAATATGAATTATTTGCTTGCATTAAGTTAAATTAAAATAATTAACAAGTTAATAACTACATAATTACATAATTTTAAACAAAAAAACTATCCATGAAAAAATATAAACATTAATCTATTCATTACTTTAATATTACTTGTCAATACTAAAAACTCCTTAGCTTCGTTAAGTAGTTCTTTTGGTATCACAGTACTTGATCTATTTAAGCTAGATACAAGGAACTTGTTAGTAGGTAGAAGATCCTTGGCTAGATATAAAGGGATCAGAAGTGTACAACAGTATCTGCAGAACGTCTTCCATTGTGGCTGATCTGAAACACTTTCGAGCGTGATGTAACCGATATTTCTTAGTCTTTATTACGAGCTTCTTGAGCATCTTCAGATAATTGGCCTATTGGCAAAACTGCAAATTGCTCGATTATTTTGGCACCATGTATAAGAATTTTGTGGACCGAAGATGGCATATAGTACCAGTTATATTTACTCACATATAACTGTGTAGTCCCCGCTCCCCAGCGTATATTCACCAAACTTTACTGCGTTAACAGAAAATCCTGATGACATGATTTGCAGAATTGTGTATAATCTCTTGATCAACTCTTCATCGATACCCGTGATTTCTGCAGAACATTGATAATTTTGGAAGAATCTCGTTTCCGTATTTCCGTCATTACAGTTTCCAGAACCTTGACGAGGTTTATCAATTTGTAAACCAAGCAATTCCTAGAAACGAGTTTGAACGTGCTTCTTTTTCTCTTCTTTAATCTTTTTGTTCTCTGGAGTCGATGCATCTCACTTTTCAAATCCTAGGTTATAAGAAGTATGCAGAATCATTTCCTTACATCTTATCCACTCACGGAAGGTAGACAGCCCGTATTTAAACGCATCTTCATTCTCAGTTCTTTCAGTTAGTTTTGTTAGATCATTCATCAACAATGCACCACAAGCACTCGATGAAGTCTGCGTTAACACTTGAGCAACTTTCCCGTCGATCATTGTCATGAATACTCTGCGCGACCGACGACTGATACATGATTTAATGTTCTTCTTCAAACTGATTAATCGTAAATTAGACAGCACTAAATTAATAGAACAAATAGGACTAAAAGTTCCCTGCAAAATTCCCAGATATCCCATAACTCATCTATTTCATACAAAAAAATCTTACACAAATATAGGAGTAAACTCACCTCTTAATAGGCTCAGTCAGCAGATGAATTCATTTATAAAATCCGTTCCAGATGTTGATATACATCATGATTCCATAACTATCTTTAAAACCCAATTGCTAGAATCCCGAGACCCAAAATCCCAAATTTATTAAGATATATAGTATACTTATATTGTTGAACTATAAGTGTTACTTTGTTAGCTGTTAGCGTATGCTTGATCTCATTCATCGAAATAACTTTTTATTTTATTTTATAAAATTTTTTTTTTTTTTTCTTCTCTTGATTTATGTAATTTTATAATTTGTCTTTTGTTATTTTGTATTTGTAATTGTATAAGAATATATGCTTAAGTTAGTTACCACTTCTACTAAGAATGCTGGTTAACCTGTAATTGGCAACTGTGTAAGCCTAAAACGATTTGTTACATATTGTTAAAATATTTTATACACAGAAGCTGTTGGTGAACCTTGAATAAATAAATAAATAAATAAATAAATGAACAGCTCATGTCTTACTTCTATAATGTTACCTTCTTTTGCTGCAGGCGTTCGCGTTGGAGTTAATTCATTAATTTTTTCTTCAAGTTCACTTACAAACAACTGTAGTTTTTTCAGGAGTTTCTTTTGCTAATTCCAGAGAAATGGGTCTGCAATATCTAACTGAAGAACATATTAGATTTGGCCATATAACTACTTTACTTTTGGGTACGCGGTAATGCGAAAGATTGCAAATTTAGAAGTATGGTTTGCACAGATTGGTAGGAAATGCGACGCTTGGATTGGAACAACTTTCTTCATCCACTAGTCTCAATGGTACAAGTGAAACTATAAACATATTAGCATCCGTTATTTGTTCATTTTCTTCAGGTAAAACTTGTTTATACTCACTTTGTCCCGAGGATCCATCGCAACCTGCTAGCCTGCTGCCAGCTGCCAGCTATACAGTTTGAGACGGGTGAAGTTTTTTGAAACCGAGTCTATTTTTAAAATACGACAGGCGGTATGATCTAGAAGATCTTGAAGGTTCACTTTAGCACTTATATTCGTTACGAATATGCTTGACGCAAGAGGATAGCAATCCTTCTTCGCTTCAGCCAAAATTTTATATGATGAAAATACAGAAAATAAGTTTTTCTCAACAAGTCTCAGCCTCAGGTAGGAATATTGAGCTTTGGATAGATCGGTTTCAATATATATACATAATGCTTCTTCTTTGGTATAGGAAGCTACACCATCTGGACTTCGTAAAATGTTTCATAAAATGATTTTTTTTCTCCTCCTTTTCTCATAATACTCACAATCAAAGCTTCATCATTTTCACCTATAAATAATAAACCTTGAACATAATCGTAATGCACACGTCCCATTCTATACTCCTAGACTAATTCCATGGTTTTACGTTTTTCGTACTCTCCGAACCCGTGTCATATGTTTTTTTGGTATACCAGAATCTCCAGATGTCGTCACGTCAGGATTTTCAGATGTTGAGTTACTGCACGAATCCAATGGTACTCTAAACTCGCCATTTAACCAATTTGTGTTTTGGCTCTCGAAGCGATCTTGTTTTCTTTGAGCTTCACATATATCGCGTCGAAAACACACAAATTCACTAATTTTAAACTTTTTTCAGCAAATTCAAAGTTACTGAAGGAAGGTATCCGGACACTTTGATAAACACGCTGCAAACACGAGTATTTATAGGACCCTAGTTTCAGTAACTTGTGCAAAACCAATGAGAAAATTGATAAAAACAGTTCTTATACTAATACTAATTATAATTACCACAATAGTTAAAAACTATGCAACATGATTTTTATCATACGTGTGGTTAAAATGGTCACCGCAAAAAAATATCGTGTGAAAATATATTTAGGTTGACATTTTTGCTTCTAGTTCGAAATGGCGCAGCAATGACGCAGTTTTTTTTTTCCTTGTATTACTGAATAAGTAAGGTATCTAAAAATATTATGAACTTGACATCGGGAGCCATCGGTAACAACGAATCCTCAACTTGTAAATTGAATAGATTTCCTAAATAAAATTTCCTTATGACATTTAAAAATTATATAAAAAATATGAAAAATATTTTTCAGCATAAAATAACGTAGTTATAAACTAGAAATCTTGAGTAATCCAAAAATGTATAATACTTATACATTCCCTTGAAGAACAGAAAATATCTTAAGTTGAACTTCCATAACGAGTAGTCTAGTTAATATCAAATTATCAAAGTATATACACACATCAAAAGTGTCTAGGGATCAAGCATTTTTATGCGGATTTCTGGAGATTGAGATGTGGCTTTGTAATAAATTTATGATTTTATAAATTTATGTGGATCCTTTTTGGTGCATTTCATAATTTGAAACAGGAACTGTTAATCAAATTCGAGTAAAAGATGAAAATCAGCTGTCAATATTTTCCCTATAAAAACATACAACGCATTGAAGACATTATTAGTGCTACTGTTTCCCTACTACTGATTAAAACCAACGTTATTATGGAGCGGCGACGTCATTTAAGCAGGGAAGAAATGCTCAGAGCCGTGGGAATGATAGAAGCTGGTTCCCGGCAACGTACTGTGGCTTTAGCTCTGAATACAAGTCAGAGTGTTATCAGTCGACTTTGGACACGTTACCGAAGCACTGGTACCGTGGCTGAGCGCCATGGAGGACGGTATCGCTGCACCACACGGAGACAAGACCGACACATTCAAATCTTAACTCGAAGAGCTCCAACAATAACCGCCATGATGTTAGCCGTGAGGCTTCATCACTCTTCAGGGAACTTAATTAGCGACCAAACAGTCAGAAACCGCTTGCATGAAGTGAACCTTCATTCCCGAAGACCGCTACGGGTACCACCTATAGCAATGCACAATCGTAGGATTCGATATCAATGGGCTCTTGAACACAGAAATTGGGCAGAAGAACAATGGCGTTTCGTGTGCTTTTCTGATGAGTCTCGTTTTGGTATGAGACCGGATACAAGACGTATACGACACTGGAGAACCCCTGGACGCCAACAGCGATTAAAATCCTGCCAGGAAGTCCATCCTTATATTGGTGGAACCATCATGGTATGGGCGGGTATTTGGATCGGCGGAAGAACTGAGTTGATTTGGATCAGAGGCAACCTCAACGCTCAAATTTATGCTGAGACGATTGTATCTGACGTCATCGTTCCTCTACAAGTGCAAATCGGTCCCTTATTTCAGTTAATGCATGATAATGCACGACCGCACACCGCAAGAGTTGTAAGACAGACTCTCGCCGCAGCTAACATCAATGTCCTGCTCTGGCCTGCTCAGTCGCCAGACTTAAACCCGATTGAGCATGCATGGGATATGCTACAGAGAAGAGCTCTGCCGAATATGGAGGGTATCCAGTCGCAAGAAGACCTTTTTTTGTTGTTGCAACGAACATGGGCGGCCATTCCACAGCGTGATTTGGATGAACTCATTTTGAGTATGCCAAACCGATGTTCTTGTGTTGTTAGTGTTCGCGGTAGAAACACGGATTATTAATTGTTTAAGTTACCCAATAAAATTTTAAAGAAAACTGTTATTTCAGTCTTTTTTTCGAACTTTAATGTTAGTGGTTCAAATGTCAAAAATCCCTTTATTAGGAAAATGGCAAATTTCTTTATTAATGCAAAGGTGACTTGGTTTATCGTTACTGTGACAAACGAAAACACTTTATTTGATGAATCCTTAAACAAAATTTTAATTAATATCAATCAGGAGAAAAGTTATTGCAAAAATATATGTTGATCCCTAGACACTTTTGATGTGTGTATTATGTACCTAAAAATTTTTTTTTTTTTTTTAATTATTATGTCGGATAGCTCTATCATCTTAGAATGTAAAACAATCAAAACAGTTTCAGTAACAAGACTTTTGTCCCAACCAATTTTGATATGGAAAATACCGGTTGGTCCCATAGTGCGGTGTCTCGGCGGGCTCGAACAAAGCGGAGCGGTCCGCTTGTTCAAAAAAAAACTTCAATAATTTCATGTGATTAAACTATTGCTTCTATTGATCTGATTCTTAGTGTGTAGCCCTAAAATGATATAAAGTAAATGAGGTTTTATTTAATCCCTCTTGCTTCTATCTTATTATTCCAGAAAGTGTGTAACCGCGCATTCAGCGGCAGTAAATTAGCAAGATACTCTAGCAAGACCTCACTCCTATCTTTTCTTCATAAATATGATTGTTTAATACTGTGATAATAATTGCATTCTTTAACACATTCCAGGACCTGCTCAGGAACATAAATTGGAATTAAAGCCAAGAAGAAATAATAATTGTAAGATCAGACATCATTTAATGGAGAGCGAAATTTCAGTTTTCGTAAAGTTCTTTCTTCCGTCAAATGAGTTTTGTGCCATGCAGCAAATAGTTAAAGGAAAGGTGTTGCCTACAACTACGGAAAAAGCAAAT
This sequence comes from Tholera decimalis, assembly GCA_943138885.2. NCBI lineage: Eukaryota > Metazoa > Arthropoda > Insecta > Lepidoptera > Noctuidae > Tholera > Tholera decimalis. The sequence goes on along the minus strand of OW964576.2, from coordinate 21,488,891 downwards.
AATACGAAATGTAGGTACACGTTAATAGAGATCGTGTCAAACTTAGAGCTGCTCTAATGTATCAGTGACCACATAGTCTTTCTGTCCGTTCGTATGTCACAGCTTTATTACGAAACTGCTAGAAATGCAGAGTTGAAAGTGGTAGTATTTCATGACTCGCTGTGGATTTTTTTTATTGCGAAGCTATACATGCAAGCTATGCGAATATATGGAACGAAATTAAAATGTTTTTTTTTTTTTCATCAAATCTATACAGTTGTCTATTATAGATAGCTCTTTAAAATTAACATGGAGGTTTTCTTGAAATCATTTTTGCGTTAAGTCGATAGTTTGAAAGATAGCAACTTCCAAAGTGGTAAATGTATACACCCTCTAATTTTTAAAATAATACAGTAAAAAACGTATGCTGTAGATTTCAATTAAGACTTTCAAAGATAATTGACTTCAACGAGATATAGTCAGTAGTTTTTCAAATATCGTCATTCATAGAACTTCTATGAAAAACGAGTTATTTTTCGTAGTTAGTACGGAACCCTTCATGAGCGAGTCCGACTCACACTTGGCCAAATTTTTTAATATGTTGTACGGACTCGTATGAGTGTGTTTTAATTTTTTTTCTTGCAGACGCTGCACTTTGCAAAGAACCTATTTGGTGTACGATCAGAGTGAATTTAACAAATACCATTTGCACGAACATTGGTAGGTATTTATTTAACAAAAGATTTTAGCTACTACTTAGCTGAGAGCACGGGATTAATATGAGCAGTCGCACGGTCACCTTCACGGTTGAAGGTTTATCAAGATCGGGAAATTTCGAGATTGCGCCGTGCCTTGAAAAGCACAGTAAGCAATGATATTTTATAGTACAGATATGTTATAGGCGCACGCGTCGTGAAGACTCGAACACGAGCTAATTGGAACGTTTTGCAACTAGTCTGCGTCGAACGCAACCACAAGCGTGCCGTACCGTAATACTCGTGTCCTTAGATTTTATTTATCAAAAATGCCATCGTGTGAGTTTCGGAAATGTACGAATTATACTTCCAAAGTAAAAAAAGTACAAAGGATCTCATACCACATGCGAGAATGCACAAATATTAAGATTATTTTTATATTTCATTTATTTTCCAAACTTGCCAATAAATTATGCTTAGGAGCCATATGTAGGTGAAGACAGAGAGAGCAAACTTGTTTTGTCGCGAGAGCGATAAGGATGCGTGCGTGTGGACATAGATTAGATAAAAGTTTACAAGTGTAGAAGCGATATTGATTGACTTGTTTTAATTTGTTTTGTGTTACTATTTTTTTGACTAAAGTTCATTTGACTGATTATTGAGGATTATAACTGTTTTTTTTTATTGAATTAGGTTTCCGAGGGATCAGGTTCGACTTCGAGATTGGATCGCAATTGTTCGTGAACAAAAAAGCGAATCAGACTGGATAACATAAAAAAACAGCAGTATATGTAGCAATCACTTCCAAAGTACTAACAAATATGTTTCGAAATGTGGTCGAACAATGCTTAAAAGAATGCAGTTCCAATTATAGAGGTAGGTAACTAAAACATTTTATAAAACATAATGCTGCCTGCATAATGTTTTATAAAATGTCAGCTACCTGTTGCTTGCATTTTCGCCAACGTTGAATTTGTTTGGTCAGTATAGGTACCTACAAAGAAACCGCTACACGACATTTCATTATGAAACCTATAGTTGTGTCATGAAATTGATTATTTATTGATTACTAGCTTTTCACCTGCTTCATCCAAGATGAAGTTCCGATTTAACGAAGTTTTCGAATCATACAATTATTGTTATGACTGATCATAAATTATTTCATTGACATAATGACTATTAATTTCTATTTTAGTTTTGAATATAATGGGCTAAGCTGAATACAAACATTATTGGTAATACTAGATCCGTGATTAACCATTATGATGTTTAATTTCATACCTACGTACTTACTCTTCAATCGAGTGTCCACTCTACGACTATAAAAATGTTATCCTATGGCACAAGGACTCATTTGAAGCACAATTGTTAGATTTATAGCTATCTCTTTCACTTGGGTGTTGTTTCGTATCTTTTGTTCTACTTATCAGTAAAACTTGTCAATGTGTGCCATAGATATTCGTGATGTGTGCAGTTTTTACTACGCGCAACAAATTTCAACGCAAATTACTATGAACGTAACATATCTGTACTTTATAATATCATTGACAGTAAGCCTTTGGTCCCCGTTGTTACATTTGAGATTTTGTCCCTCTAGTGGTAAAAGGAACAAAAATCCGTCTGTAAAGTCGGTTTACTGACGATAGTTGAACGTGACAACGTCATAAGAAAATACTGATGGAATGGTTGCATTTTTCAAAAGAAAATTTTAACTTTATTTGTTTGATAGATATTTTGTTGTAAGATGAAGATGTAGTTGTCGCTTCAAGAGAACCAATGGCAATAGCCAAATTAGCAGCTTGGCGTAATCTGTTGTTGCGTTGTCTTTCGTTTTTTGATTTTCTCACAGCAGCCGCCTGAGCAGTACGTCGATTCTGTAAAATTCGAACAACAACTCGCATCTCACATAGCTGTTCACTGTCACTTCACTTATGGTTCAAAGTGACCTTGATTTTGCATTCTGTAAACAGCGTCGAAGTGACGGAGGAATCACCTTACCGAATGCCACTTCTCACGTCATCTCATACTTTATCTGTCAAAATCTTTAGTTCAACTTGCTGACACGCTCGCAAGGGTAGCGCTAGTGTAAATTCGAATTAACAACCGAGTTTTTAGAATGCCAATCAATAAACTCACAGCGGATTCAGATTCGAAGTTTAGAATGAGGTCTTACAGAATAACACAGCAGGAGTTCTAGATGCTGCGATACGCTGTCTGTACTCACGTTTTTTTGTGCTTTCGATTTTAAAGCAGCGATTATTGGCTGCGCGAATGGCGTTGCTAAAGTATATTTAATATCGAAAGAATCATTACCTTTATCGCCGCAATTATCGTTGCTATAAACAATTGACACCACATTCACTTTTCACTGCACTTCATACTTGACGGAAATATGTAAATGTATTATTGTATAGCAGCTGTCCACGCGGACGCATCGCTCACTCAAGTAGGAGAGAGGCAGATGTCGAACGCTGCCGAACGCGGAGGCCGATTGTGCCTCTTTGTCGCTCGTTTCGCGCTCTCGCTTGCACTTCAAGCCTGCTGACCTCGCTCTGAGGCGTTCTGTTTAAGAATGGAACGCCTCAGAGCGAGGTAACGCCGCATGAGTCATGTATTTTCGTGCGTGCAGCCAGCTTCATCGAATTATAAGACGTTGTCACGTTAAAAACCCAGATGCAAGGTGGGTTGGTATTCTAAGGCAAGGAAACCACAAACTGTTTCAAACAACAAAAGTTTATTCCAACAATGTAAAGGTACATAATATACAAAAAAAAAAGTTTATTGCCAGCCAGCTTAAAATTCAGTCGGTGGAACTACGGTTATGGGGAATTGGAAATAATCCCAGTACAGTTCTATTCTTTTAAAGTTTAAATTAAATTTTGTGAAAGTGGATTGTTACTAAATGGGCGCCAGGGACTCTAATAGTCCTGGATCCCTGGGCCGACGAAGATATTCAATATTCATCTAGTTAAAAGTAGGTGTCGAACCCGGGGTCCTTTAATTAAAGAACAATGGCGAATCCTCTAACAAATTTTTGTTGGCATAATTTTGTAGCGTCTATTAATGGAAAATATACAAGAGTATAGAGTTTCAATTCATGGTCATTTTTGCCTTAAGATCCACTATTAAAGGAACTCTTGAAAAAAAGATATTCGTTGAAAAAGTTTTAGAGGTTATGTCTGGCCATTATTACGTAAACCGATTTATTGGAAGCAGACTGGTACTGCAGACTTGATTATATCCATAGTCAACGCTAGTGTGGAAAACATAGACCTAGTAGTGAGCCATTGTTAGTTGGCCAGGGTCTCCCGCCCACGATCTCACGGCAGTATGGAAAAAGTGGCTGTCGCAACCGAAGGCTGGGCACGTCGCAATCGCGGCGATAAGTCCCGTCTTTGAGAAGTGGCTGGAGAGACGCCACGGCGTCCTCACCTTCCACCTGACGCAGGTGCTTACTGGACACGGGTGTTTTGAGAGGTACCTATTTCGGTATCAGCGGGAGGACACGCCCGGGTGTCGACATTGCGTGGACCACCCGGAGAACACGGTGGAGCATACGGTGGAGGTGTGCCCCGATTGGGCAGAGCTTCGCCGTTTCCTCGTTGAGGCTATCGGCGGCGGTGACCTCTCGCGCCCGGCCCTGGAACGGAGCGAGTGGGAATAGAATGCAGTCGCCTCTTTCTGCGAAGCAGTAAGGTTAGCGAAAGAGAAGGCCGAACGCGCGAAGGAGAGGCAACTCTCTTCCTCACGCCTCAGCCGCCGCGGAAGACGCCCCGTGCGTCGGGGATCGCGAGCTGATCTCGGGCCACCATAGGTGCGGGCTTGCGGACGGCGAGCAGGGGTAGCTCACCGTCCGGTAAGGACCAGGCCCGGGTCAACGGCGCATCGTGTTCCACGCGCGCCTCAAAGAGCTGTCAGCACCAGTGGCGGGGCCCCATAAGGCCATTGCCTGCCGGGGCACAGCCCCGGTAATGTTCTAACGAGATACCACGGCCCCGGAACTTAAGGGCAGCTGAAGGAACAGGGTGGGTTTTTAGTCAGTAGTAGTCTGATACCGCTCTGGGTAAAGCGGAAGGGATTCCGTTTCCCCAGAGCGTTAGCGCCAGAGTCATTCGATGATTTACCCACCCAGAAAAAAATGGGTCCCCCGCCACTTCCAAGGTATTAGAAGTTGATTATATCGAAAATCTGTTTTAAACAAGTAACTTTGCGTTATGAAAGCTATAATTACAGGCATTAAGTATTACAAGTTAATTGCGGCTCTGTCTCTAGGATGGCAACGCATGTACAATGCCTTTTGTAATACAGATCCATATAGGCCGCGGCGATCACTTTCCAACAGTCGGAACATCTGTTTGCCATCCTCAAATATGGATCTTAGTCGAATTAAATAAATAAATACTATAAAAGTAGGTAATAGGTACTTATAAAAACCGGTCAAGTGCGTGTCGGGCCACGCGCAGTGTAGGGTTCCGTAGTTTTTATAACAGCCAAGTGCGTGTCGTATTCGCTGACTGATCGTTTCGTACCATGCTCTAACTAAAAGCCAAACATGACTACCTAACTAATTTGACTTCCTATACAAATCCTCACCTGATCCGACAATTTTGCACGGAAAGTTTCAATTTTTTTTAGAGATTTGTATAACACTTGTCATAGCCGGTGTTTTGAATTTAAATACGGACACAGAGCTACACTACTCAATCGTCACAAGAAGCTAGCACGATACAACTGGCGCTTAGCGCCATCTATCGACATTTCTATAGAGTTGTTCGAAATTTTCGAGTCAAATACAATCCGCGAGTTGACAACTATGTAAAAATTGTTTGAAAAGCTTCGAAACGCTTCATGTGTACTCGTAAAATAATATTTAATTCATCACTTAACCTTTCAATTAAAATATAAGTAATTTTTTAATTTATTAAAAAAGAATGGCCTAAATCGTGGCATTGTGGTCACGTGACTACGTATGACGTCATCGTTCAAAAAACAACTTTCCTGGCAGTTGGCACATAAATGTACTTCGGGTATTTTATGATATTTTACTCTATTATGAACGTGAAAAATTATTATTAGTGCTGTGCAGTACCTTGTTGTGGGAATACTACTATAAAAACGCCAGCGAAACTATTTATTCACGTCCCCTTAAAAAGAGATATTCGCAAGAAGTGGTTAGAACTTCTGTGTCAAATCCATCCAAAGGCTGTCTGTAAAAGATCGCTTTAAGCGATAAGACCGCCCATTGTATTACCCTTTTTAGTTGTTAAGTCCATATTTGTTTTACTGTTATGGTGTACAATAAAGAATATATCTAACTACCTATGTGCTTTTTTAAAAAGTAAAAAAAGGAACTCATCGAACAACTATTACAGGTCGATAAGACAAATGAATCAGAAGAGAGAGTTAGTTATGAAATGAAATGAAATATTTATTTGTAAATTGGTTATAAATAATATTTTTACACGTCATGTTTTTTGCGTGTTTAGTTTAGCTAGATGAGGCCGGTATTTCCTAACTGACTACTCTGAGAAGAAACACCGAAACAAACTGCTTCTGAGTTTGTCGTCAACGTCTCTTTTAAAGTCCAGACAATTTGTATTTGTATATGAGAGGCATGTAGGTTCATGTCTTTGGCATAGGCGTAGGATGGGGGGGAGCCGGCTGGGCCGTGCCCACCCCAGAATGGTCTGGTGCCCGTACCCGAGAATTTTGACCAACAATTATGGCTGAAAAATTAAAAAATCTGGCCAAGTGCGAGTCACACTCACTCATGCAAGGCTCCGTTATGCGTTACATGTTAAATTAATTTATGTGAAACTTTTCATTTCGTACGTTAAGAGTTGACGCAACTTTGATAAGCGATCATCGCTTCTACTACTGGGGGCCAGGCCCCCCCTGGGAAATATCTCTACATACGCCAATGGTCTTTGGTATTCTTTTGAGGAAATAACCACGCAAATTTGAGCGGACCTGTCCAGACAGTGCAAGCAGTTAGTTAGTTACACAGATTACTATATTAGTAGCAAGCTATTAGTTATTCTTTTCTTATTTTGTCTTACGCACCAACCAAAGATAACCAGTCAGCTGTCAAAATATTGAACGATGACGTCTCGTTTTCTGATTGGTGTTTCTAATCACGTGACTCACAGATAAAAAATCTCATTTTTCACAAGGGAAAATAAAATAAATTAATAATAATCTTTTCTTCATTTGTACTATTTTGTGCTTCATATCAATAGATTTACATAATTAAATAGTTATTTTAAATTTTTATACATACTGTCAACTCGCGGATTGGTCGACTATTACTCGTAAACTTGTAAAGCCCACTTATGTGGTCCACTATCGTTTTCCTTTAAATTTCGTTATATATTCGTACTACTGCCGTGACATTTGAATTTCTAACTGTAACCGTTTAGTTGATAGAGGGGGCGGACACTTGACTCTAACAAAAATTGGTACTTTAAAGCTTGATAAGTCACGAACGGTTTACTTAATCAAAAACAGTCTTACCAAACCCCTAATATTTTTAAAAGACCTATCCAACGATATCCCAAACTATGGGAAGAACGAAAAAAAAAATATCATCCCACTTTACATGTATGGGAGGTACCCTAAATAATTGTTTAATTCAAAATTTTATTTTACCACTTTTTCGGCGTCATTAACGTGTATACTCATGCCAAAGTACAACTTTCTAGTACCAATAGCTGGCCCATCCGAGATACCAAACTACCGTCATGGTATGCGCACAACATCCGACAGTTCGTCTTCCCACTAAGCAACTGCAACAGTACTCTATTATTCCTGCACGGCCGGCCACATTATTTTCTATTAATATAATTATACGTATTGCCTTCTAGAGACATGGCGTGATTTAATTTTGCCTCTAATAAGGGTTGTATCACTACTGCCTCTAAGATTGTATTCATATGAATTTACTCACTCACTGCATACCTCAATCCTGTATCCGCCGTGGAACGTACATGTTCACCATAATATGAACGTGCTCGTCGTATTTGGTACGTTCCCAGGGCGAATAGAATGAGGTCTCTATAAAAAAGTAAACATTGGTTCTGTTTGCTGATATGTTTTGGAAATTAGAAGTTCTTCTATTCATATTGACAGCCTCAACCATACTAGCCAGAATATTTTCTAAATTCATATTTTGCCTAATTATGTTTAACATTTCTTTGGCATATTCACTGTCTTGCAGGCGAGCACCAAACTTATTTACTAAAGCTGGAAGTTCTGCATCATGTGGGGAAGTGATCTATGGAAATATTCATGCCTCAGTAATTTAAAATCTCTTTTAAATTATCCATTGACCACTTCCACTTCTGCGGCAATTAACACACATTATTCGAGCATGCATTACACGAATTGCCATTGTGATATACTGATGCACAAACCGGATACACAAACAACAAAGTCCAAAGTATCGTAGAATCGATCAGGTAGAATCGTAGTCCAAAAAAGTCAAAGCAAAACGTCGACGGCGTAAATAGTAGCTGATCGGAATCCTTAGGCAAGCACTAGTCGCAAGAAAACACAGAGTTTATACACAGAAGCAGATAATAATTTCAAAAGTACGGAAACACAACCGACATTACACGAGATAGCAGCAGTTGTTACCTTACGCAGATGTCAATGTCATGTCGTATTGTTGCCATACTTTGCTTGCAGTATGACTTTATTTTAGTATTTATTTATTCAGCAGAATTCTTAACAAAAATCTGTAATTATATTTATTATGGTTTATCAATACGCTTGTAAAGTATACTTAAGCAATAAGGGCAAAGCACTTTAAACAAATTGGATTAGATTTACTAATATATGGCAGAGACACCAGCAGAGAACTTTCAACTGAGACAATATTGGCTAAAAGACATGAAGTCAAATTGTAAAGGAAAAAAATAATCTAATCCCTTGTGATCATACAAGGAACTTGTAATCATATTAGTCAATTGTATTTCCAAAATAAATATATTTTTTATTAGAGTGGGTCAGTTCATAAGCATATCTTGAAAAAAACTAAGAAATTATTTTATTAACATTTGCAAACATGACATTTATAGACGCTCAAATATTCTATTAACAATTTTTTGCCTTTGTTCAAAATTGAAGACCGGCTTCTAATTTGAAAACTGGACAGGTTTCAGGTTTTCAACTGGTTCCTACATGAACCAGTAGAAAATAAATTAAAAGGGGTACATTTATCTATTATAAAAAATTTAACACGGTCAACATTTATATATTATTGACAGTCATAAATAGAGACCGGATAATATGCATTTGCATATTTGCATATGCATTTGCATATCTAAGCCATTTTCAGCGCTAATAGCATATTTTTCCTAAGATCTAGTGATGATGCATATTATCGCTATAATTTACAGTATTTGTCGAGCGCAGTGCACTCAGCAGCATCTTTTGTTTTGGTACGATAATAAAATGAAAGAGACAAATGATCGTCGCGCTCGCCTACCGCACTACTCCTTCCTCCCACCTATTATGCATGTTATTGCTTTCATTGTTGACATGCGTGCTCATTGATCTGCAGTTAAAGTTTTTGTGTCAAATTGTACAATGCCTACCGAAAAAGTATGTCTTCGTGGATAAGTGACTTTCCTGAAACATTTACTTACGACGGAACTGTTTTGTATTGTCGAGTTTGCGAGAAAAATATTTCGTGCACTAAAAAGTTTCTAAGTTTTTATTTTATTAAAAATACAATAAATTATAAAGATACATACTTAATAAAGTAAAACTTTAAACAATAAACTAAAATCTAAAGGAATAACTTCATAAAACAAAAAAAAATTGTCATTTAATGTTGCATATTCTGTCAGTTTTCGTGCATATTTCAAGCATTTTTCATGCATAGGTATTTGCATGCATATTTCAAGCTTTTTATGTTGCATATAATCCGGTCTTTAGTCATAAATGATCATTATTTTGCAATTCTATTTTTTTTCGTTAATTTAAACTAGATGAGGCCGGTGTTTCCTAACTGACTACCTTTAGAAGAAACATCGAAACAAACTCAGAGGTCAGTTTCTTTTGAAGAAAGAAGTCGTTACGAGTAGCGTCTTCTACTTCGCCGTTAGCTTCATCGCTGAAGGTCGTGTCCATCTTAAAAAGCCTTGGTGGATGGAAGATCTGACGAGATGCCTCCACGCCACATATAATCTAGAAAGACGAGACATTAATGCAATGGCGATTCTTGGTAACAAGGAATCCGTCCGCGTTTGTCTTAGAGAGAACACACCAGATAATGATCAACCAATTACGCTTCATTAATGTAAATAATTGTTTATATTATATCCTAGATTCCATGATTATTAATCAAACTGACTCAATGCAAGTTAATGAAAGTCCGAAGATGGACTTTGAAACTAGCAATAAGTCTATATTTATCAACACGACAACGCTGCATGGGAGCACCGCACAAGTGCCAACCAGTGATAATTGTAAGTTGATTTTTATTTGATTTAAAGAATTCAGTTTATTGTAAAACTTTACACCTATTTAACAGTATTGCTTAACCTCCGGTTACAATGGCGAACGTATCGCTGATCGCGATATGTTCCAGACAACCTTTGGAAAAACTTAACGAACTACAATTAAAGTGGGAAGGGGAAAGTTATTGTACTAGGTGTTGTATCTCATTGGCCTAAGGGTGCGTTTCCACCAGAGATGTGCGATGGACATGTGTCGTGCGAGGATGTCTAGCTGTGCTGTGAAAATGTGTGGGTGTTTCCACCAAAGCTGTGCGATGAAAATTTGCCTACGAGGATGTGTAGCAGAGCTGTGAAAATGCGCATTAATGTGTGGTGCGAGGATGCGCATACCTCGCAACACATCCTTCTCAACACACATTCCTCGCAACGCATCCCTCGCAACACATCTCTCGCACACATCCCTCGCACACATCCCTCGCTTGTTTTGTATGCGCAAAAATCTAGCTCCGCTGAGCCGTTTCCACCAGAGCTGTGCTGACCGAGGCGAGGTAAATGAAGCGATTCTATTGGTTCTTTACAAACACATCCCTCGCTACGCATCCTCGCACATCTCTGGTGGAAACGCAGCCTTGCAAGCGCGACTGCTGGTCTCGGGTTCGATTTCCGGTTCAGGCAAAAGTTGTTATTGGGTTTTTCTATTAAAATTTTCTCAGTAGTAGCCCGGTGTTTTAAAATCAACGGTGTGATACCCCTGTGCCCTGTAAAGCATGTTAAGGCGTTGGTCTTCGCCTGATCTCTTTCCAGTTATGTCAGATTGCCGTCTCATCAGGCTATGAGATTAAAGGAACAGATGGTGCACAATAATATCTGTGCCGTGGCCGAAAACGGTCAGAAAGACTATTATCATTTAGTTTTATCACTGCACCTAATTTCGTCCACATCCGTTCAGCCATTTTGGCGTGATTAAGTAACTTACATTCATCTTCTAAACTTTCGCATTTTCATAATACCTTCAATGTTTTCCTACTTAATCTTATAAATCTCGTGTCACAGCGTTTATTATCGAAGTCTTCCGAAACGGAATATTATAAAGCGGAAATGTTTGTTTGTTTACAAGGTCTAATATTTGAAACTACCAGATGGATTTGAGAAATTGTTTCTGATTATGATAGGCAGGTTCATGAGGCTATGCAGGCACGGCGCTATTAGTCTTAGTTATCCAAAAATAAAGATATTAGTAAAGTAAGTCGGAAAGAAAATACACCGCTAAATTACTACACGTGCCCTGGTGAAATGCTCAAGTAAACGGAAAGATCATTTACTACAAAAATGTAAGGTTAAAGTAGATCTAAAACAAAGTCCACGGTACCACATATCTAACTTTTCTATATAATCCACAATAAGGGATATTATGTAAAAAAAAAATATCAAAAAAAAAATTGCAGTACTACTCGTATTATTAATGCGTACTTGTTCGAAACTCTAGTATCTCATCACCAAGACAAATGTATGACAGACATAAGACAAACTTTATCACTTTGTCATTTACAGTATACAACGTGTAATTAAACATAGTACCAAGTCCACGACTTCTTTGGATGATAACAAACGATATTATAAAGCACCGTATTTATTAGTTTGTCATTTTAGCATATATGTGTATTTTATTAGTATTATTATATATTAGTATTATATTTATTAGTATTAAATATATTATTTCATTCCATTTTATCGTACACATACCACAGTGTGTTTTTTTAACCCAAATGTTGACTGGTAGAGAATGCCTTGCTGCATTAAGTCCGCCCATGTAACACAATTGTACATAAAGTTTAAATAAATAAATAAGATTTGGTGAACTAAAATATGACGAATTTTGGTGAACTAAAATTTGTCCGGTAAGGACTAAGCCCGGGTCGGTGGCGTGTCGTGTTCCGCGCGCGCCTCAAAGAGCTGTCAGCAATAGTGACGGGGTCCTATAGGGCCATTTCCTGCCGGGGTTGCGGGAATGTTCTAACGAGATACCGCGGCCCCGGAACTTAAGGGTAGCTGAAGAAACGGGGTGGGTTTTTAGTCAGTAGAAGTCTGATACTCCCTTCAGCTCCACCCACAGCGGGAGAAGTCATTCGATGATTTTCTCAGCCAGATAAAAAAAAGAGGAAGGAGGTTGTTGAATCTAGATCCCGAGAGTTCTATTGCAAAGGCATAAATAACATTGCGATTATATAGGCAACCATTTTATAAATAATGAAGTAAATTATTTTGATTAAATAAGTAAGTATATTTTAGAAAAAAAAACGAGATATAATTTCAGTACAAATGGGCTATTTCATGCATTTAACCCCTTTTTTTTCGAGGTACAAATCCTTATGTCCTACGCCTAAGTGACTCAAAAATTGATACCAAATTATCGGTTTCAAACGAATCTTGAATATTTACCAATCATAACAAACGTGTACCTATACGTACTTTTCCTATCTCAATAACTACGACGGTCAATAACTTTCCACGTCACTTGCCAATAACATGACAATTCTCTTCGTTTTTCTTAATTTTAATAATTCGGCCTCTGGTATCAATGTATTGAAATTTCTAATAAGTTCCACACATGTTAGATATATATATATGTAGGATTACAAAACCCTTGCTATATCGTCTATTTATTTATTTATACTTTATGTACAATTGTGTTACATGGGTGGACTTAATGCAGCAAGGCATTCTCTACCAGTCAACCTTTGGGTTAAAAAAAACACATTGTGGTAGGTGTACGAGAAAATGAAATGAAATAATATATTTAATACTAATAAATGTAATACTAATATGTAATAATACTAATAAAATACACATATATGCTAAAATGACAAACTAATAAATACGGTGCTTTATAATATCGTTTGTTATCATCCAAAGAAGCCGTGGACTTGGTACTATGTTTAATTACACGTTGTATACTGTAAATGACAAAGTGATAAAGTTTGTCTTATGTCTGTCATACATTTGTCTTGGTGATGAGATACTAGAGTTTCGAACAAGTACGCATTAATGATACGAGTAATACTGCAATTTCTTTTTGATATTTTTTTACATAATATCCCTTAATGTGGATTATATAGAATAGTAAGTAACATATATTTCGTCAGAATTACTAGTTGACAAGTTGTGTCATAAAAACTATCAAAATAAATTAGCAAAATAAAATAAAATATAATAGAAATACAATCTTTCAAAAAAAAAACAGAAGATATATTATGTAAAACTAGGTTTTACATAATATGCAAATTACACTGCAATTTTATTTATGTATAAATATATATTTATACATAAATAAAATTGCAGTGTCAGTCTTTTAAAGTGCTTATAATATGTAGTAATTCAATTTCAATTCAATTTTATTTCACACACTTAGGTACAAACATCAGTGTTGCCTTGGCTCTTGTACTAGGACAACCTGTATCACAATTCACAAGAGCCATTAGCCAAGAGCAATTATATGTAGTTATTTACACAAAACCAAAACACATTTTTTTTTTTATACTAACCTTTATGAATGCGAAAGTAACTCTTTTTTATTACGAATGAGTCCGCTCTTGAGCCCGATCACACCTGATGGTAAGTGTAAGATGAGATCTACGATCGAAAGAGCGAGCCCAGAAAGTACCTGTTTACTCTTGCTTTAAAGGCTGACGAGTCATATGTGGCAGGGAACACAGAAGCCGGCAGAGAGTTCCACACCTTGGCTGTGCGCACAATAAACGTTGAAGAAAAGCGCTTAGTACGACAAGACGGTATATCGACCAAGTATGGACGGTATCTTGCGTTACGTCTGGTAGACCGGTAGTAAAAGGGGGATGAAGGGATTAGGTCGTGGTACTCCTGCGTACACTCTCAGAAGTATAATCTGTAGAAGATAGATATATAAGATATATCTTTCCATTTGTTACACTTTCACGTCTGAACCACTTAACCATAGAGATATAGAGATATAATAGACTTTGGAGAAGAACATAGGCTCTTTCTTCGCTCAGTGATTTTCTTGATGTCATTATGTCTTATTTAGTCACTTGATGTAAAAGTATGGAAGAAGGTTTTCGCAAAAAGGCTTAAAGAGACTAATAGTTACATTTATATTATATTATTTTCTCTTCTTCTGTCTTTGTGTGCATAATTATTTTTCTAGCATATTTTTAAATATAATTTGTATTACTAACACTACACGCCTGTTAATAAAAACTATTTATTTATTTTTTTATTAAAAGACAAATAATGGTATTTTGCAGATCAAAAGCCTTCAACCACATTAATTATCATTGTAGCCACATCGGTATCGGTAATTTTGTTCATCATTTTCACTATTATTGTGATTTGGAAACGTTGTTGGATCAAACACAATTCGCAAGGCACATTGGGATTATCAATGGATCGGGTGAGTTTGCGCCAAGAGAGCTTTTATCCAAATTTCTATAATAATATTATTTATTTATTTATTTTTATTTTATTTCTTTAGTATTTTTAAATAAAGAGAAAAGATTTTTTTGTTTGCTTGTACCCAATAGCCTCCGAAACTACAGGACCGATTTGAACCATTTTTTTCACCAATAGAAAGCTATGTTACGAGAATGAAACATAGGCTGTAATTTATTTTAAAAAACTAAAAAAACCCTAAAAAAATACAATAATTGTATTTAACTAACTTTAAATAACTGTAATTAACCCCAACAGCAAAATTTTGCCTAGAAAAATTCATTATTTGGCTTGCGTTGAGAAAACTATTGATGGTTCATAAAATGATGCAATACGATGTGATAGTTGACATCCTGGAATAACAAATAGGCTACTTTTTATCCTGATTTTTTTTTAAATTAAAAATAGGTTTTTTATTTTATAAAATACCCTCCCATATGAACGAAGTCGTAGGTAGAAGCTAATAATATTAGAAAGAGGATAGAATTGTTTGACACAAAACTTCTGAACTAATTGAAAAAAATATTTTACCAATATTAAGACAGAAGAATATACTTTATCGTACGACAAAATTGAAACACACCTAATTAATTACAATATTGCTTAAGTTATGTTTACCATGGCAGTCTTATCACTGAGAGCGATATGTCCAAATTAAAATAAATGCAATTATATTTTATTATATAGTTTCAGTTCCATGTGTAGGGATTCCCCTTAATTTTATTTATTTTTATTTTTGTATATTATCGGGAAGCGGTTCACATAATACATTTACCTACCATGTTTCACATGTTTGTGTTGTCTTAATATGTAGTTTCGGAATAGAATGGCTGTTATATACGGAAACTAAAAATAATATTTTTTCATCATATTTATACGTGTGTAGTTCCTATAAACAGGCCTTAAAACAATTTTTTCTTAAATTCAATCGTTCAAAAGATATTCCAAATTGGTATGTGTGCCCACCTCCCTCTATCTTTTAAAATGATTGAATGAAAAATCTAAACAAAATATATACTATAGATCTTATTTTGTTTTGAACAAGATAAAGTCAGACGTTTTAGAGATAATTCACATTTTCTAAAACCGCAAATATAACTTTGTATTTCATACAAACCCTATGAAAAACAAAGTTATTTTGCAAAGTTAGTTACTACGGAACCCTTCATGGCCGGGTCTGACTCGTACTTGGCCAATTTTTTGAGATGAATGTGTAAATACATTTGGTAATTGGTTATAAATAAATGTTTATTTGATTATGGCCTAAGTATTCCTTCTCATAGAGAGGCAGCTTGTGTCCAGCAGTAGAAAAGTTATTACGATTACATTATGTTTTATAAAAGAAAAAACAAAGGCCCATACACGTCTTGGCCGGGGACGACCTTGTTGTGTACAGATCTAAATCATGATGTTGTATATGTATATCGGATGTATTTGATAATAATTAATATACACTAAAATCCAAGATTTTGGAATAGCAACTTCACGAGATTATGCACAAAGAGTCTCTCCTCAAATACATTACTTATATTTGTGTTCTTCTTCTCATACAACTCTACACACTAACACACTTTTTCACATAAACTCACCTCCACACACACCGATATTTACTCATTGCAATACTATTTAGATACACACTTAAATTTTATTAAATTTTCTTTCTTTTACAATATAATTATAAATAGTTATTGTTTTGTCATAAAAGTAATCGCAGTTACTAAGATTAATAATGCTTATACTGTTCGTAATTTTGTAATTGTTAATTTACATAACATCTGATCCCGGTCTTTTGAAATACATGTTATTTTTGTTTGAAAGGCAGGGCTCACAATGTCAATTAAAATAAGCGATACCTTAGTTTAAAGACACACCCATTACATTATTATTGCTGTGAACGAAATCCAGACAGAAGTATTTAGCTTAGTTGAAGGGGTCAAGAAGACTGCTAGTGATTTGAATTCTAACCAAATTGTTACTTCTCTTTAAAAAATACGGACTCTTGCAATAGGTATATATTGCAAGAGTCTGTATTTTTTTTTATCTGTGAAAACTTCTAATTTTTTTCTTTTGTGGCAATAAGGTATTAATATTATTTTATGTCCTCAGGTCACGGAGCCATTTTACCTGAACATGCTCTTCAAGAGAGAGTGCGATCAAGAGATAGCGGAAATAGAACAAAATCACTATGAGGAGATTTCGCCTCAAGATTAGCTAAACTACAGCAAATTGCTCAACAGCAAAATCTGGAAGCTCTAAGGAAACTCTATTTAAAATTCGTGTGTAAACTGCTCAATAAAACATTGACTCTCCTCAATTCTTCTTTCTTCTTATCTTCCTAATATTATAAATGAGCGGGGCCGATAATAAGTTCTACAGAACACAAAAATATCATTTTAATTTTTTTCGTCTGTCTATCTGTCTGTTTGTTCACGTTAATCTACTAATACACATTTTACAGATTTTCTTAGTGTTTTCGAAGTTACATTAAGCTTAATTCTGAGCAAAATTTAATCTTTGTTTAATTAAAATTGGTGGCCTTGAATAAAAGTTAGTTTCATAGAAATATAAAATACAGGAGAAGTGGCAAGGGGGCGTATCGGCATTGCCATATCGTTTGTTATAAAAAAAAGAAAGAAAAAAAAAGAAGCTATGCACTTGGTATGTATATATACCTACCCTTTATTTTACACGTTGTATATACATATTATATTATAGTTACTACGGAGCCCTTCATGGGCGAGTCTGACTCGCACTTGGCCAATTTTTTTTACTAAACTCCAGCCTTACGTGCTGCCGGCGCGTCGTGTTCCACGCGCACCTCAAAGAGCTGTCAGGACCAGTGACGGGGCCCTATAAGGCCATTGTCTGCCGGGGTTGCGGTAATGTTCTAACGAGATACCGCGGCCCCGGAACTTAAGGGCAGCTGAAAGAACATGGTGGGTTTTTAATCAGTAGAAGTCTGACACTCCCTGCAGTTCCACTCAGAGCGGGAGAAGTCATACGATGCTTTTCCCAGCCAGAAAAAAAAGCCTTACGTGCTGAAGATTATGGACCTGTCTTCTGTCCAGCCGTTTATTAACCACCTAACGGTAAGCTGATCCTGCACGACATGCCTCGAACATTTTTATTGGAATGACACGTTGTTCGTGAAAACTCGTTATATTTACGATCAAATTAAAGGTGTGATAAATAAATGGATAAAACGAATATTACAACTATTAAAAGTATTAAACCGAATACAAGGAACAACTCCAAAACATTCGAGATAATCTAAGGTAATAAAAGAAAAATTAAAAAAAAAAACCTTAAAAATATTTTGTAATTTTTTCGCAAACCTATTTTATGACCCTTCTATTAAGCCGTCCTATTGTTTGACCAGATTGTCAGACGTTTCCACTAAACAACAATGTTACACTTAGTTAATGAACTTATCTTTATTGCAGTTGAAAGAGTTGCGCTACCAGTATACAAAAAGCCGTGATAAAACAAAAAACTGATTTTATTGAAATAGCACAAATACTATTTGAACCAATACTTGGCGCAGTTCATACAATATTATCAGAGCTTTTTGTTTATTGGTAGCGCACTTCTTGCAACTGTAATAAAGATAAGTTCATTATCTAAGTGTAGCATTGTTATTCAGTGGGAGCGTCTGAAAATCTGGTTAAACAATAGGACGAGTTCACTAATGTTTCACCAAAACACAGTTGACTGATTTTTAATTTACAACCAACGTTTCGTATACCTACTATTTAGGTATTACACAAACAACTTATTCCGCAAATGTTTTATTTTATAAACACTCGTATGACAAACATTTATTTAGCAATTAATGCTTCTCTTTACAAATGTTTCGCATTATATTTAATCATCGCATTATACCTATTCCAAATTATTATAAATGTTTGTGGAAAGTTGATAGTAATTTAATATAGCAATTACATTTTCTAAACCAAACAGAAAATGTGAGTACGCAATAACTTCTTGTCAACAATAATAATTCATTGGAGCTCACGCTGGCAGTGCCCATTGAAGAAACATATCTCAAACTATCATTGCGAATAGCACGCGCATGTGTGTGTAAAATACGCTTCGTGCATCCTATTGGTCAAAATACATGTACTGAGCGATCGAGTTGCGAGCCGTGCTATGCGATTATAGCCATGCGGAAGTTTGGTCGATAGTACATCAAAATATTCAAGGATTGCTAAACAAGGATTTAAAAGTAGAATTTTTTCTTATTTGCTTAACTGAACATTGGCTTCACAGCCATCAGTTTATTTTTAATTATAATAATTCCCAGGTTGGTAGGTCGTTCAGCAGAGTAAATGCTATACATGGTGGCTCATTAATTTTAATAAGTAATAAACTTAAATTCAAGGACCGTATGGATATTGTGAGCCTCTCTGTTGAACGATCTATTGAAATAGCATGTATTGAATTGGAACAGTTTATTTATTAAGTGTATACAGGCCAACTTCAGGAATGTATGATTGTTTTGAAAAAGTAATGGATGAAGTTTTGCACAAAAATTGTACTCTAGCAAATCTGTCATTGTTAAAACGACTTGGGATATTATAAGAAGTGAACCGGGAAGGTCTTGCAATGGAAACACTGATTATAGCCTTGCTATTAATGATACTATCATTACATTAGATTCAAAAGTTTAAAAAATACAGTGATATTCATAGTGTAAATACAAGGAACAAAGACACATATGTCATTCCTAAAACAAGGTTAAAAAAAATAGGTGGTTCGTTTAGATGCCAATGTATACGTTTTTATAATAAAATTCCTAGCCATATTCAAGAACTAAGTATTAATAAATTCAAATTATTTATAAAACGTAAGCTATGTCAGAAAGCGTTTTACACTGTTAAAGATTATATTGAGGACAAGAAGGCTTGGGAATGAGCTGCTCCAGTGATATACGTGAGCATTTTTTATTTTTAAAATTTTGATAGTTGATTTATTTTTTATTGATTAAAATATTTGTTTTGTTAAGTATTGTATATACCTATTTATTTTGTTTTTGTTTTTTTTTAACATAATTATTTCATTATTGTTAATGTGAGGACAATGTAGGTTATTCTTTCTTCGTTGTTTTTACTTTGACTATAATTTATTTAATGATGTCAAGCAGTTTGAGTACTTGTGTGGCCTACCCAAATGTCCGTTGGTATTTTTTGTCAAATTGTTGAGCTCCTTAAGTTCTAAGTTGAGCTACACGATAACTGACAAATGCTTGCACTGTCTGGACAGGTCCGCTCAAATTTGCGTGGTTATTTCCTCAAAAGAATACCACAGACATGAACCTACATGCTTCTCATATAAAAATATACAAATTGTCTGGACTTTAAAAGAGACTATGACCTCTGAGTTTGTTTCGGTGTTTCTTCTCAGAGTAGTCAGTTAGGAAATACCGGCCTCATCTAGCTAAACTTAACACGCAAAAAAACATGACGTGTAAAAGTGTTATTTATAACCAATTTACAAAATAAATATTTCATTTCATTTCATTTCATTTCAAGTCGCATCAGAATTTGAATTTTTTTTTTTTTTGCTGACATTACCGTTTCGACAACCAAATTTCTGCAATTATCGCCCATTGCGGCAGAAAAACTACTTAAAAAAATGTTCCAGTTTATAGTTCTCAGTTTGAATTCCAGTACCTATGTCACATGTAATGATATCATCGAAACTTTTAATTCTTTGAACGTTAAAAAAAAACTGCAGATCTGTGGGGTAATTCTGTTGATGTTACTAAGTCTGTTATACACACTGTAGGTCCTACATTAGCCATAATTTTTAATAATTCTATTAATTGCGGTGAGTTTCCTGATTTAATGAAATACCTATAGTAAAATAATTCCGCTATTTAAATCGGGTAGTACATCAGACCCTACTAATTACAGATCTATTTCAGTACTACCTACTTTGGGTAATTTTTTTGAGTAAATTTTATTTCAGATGCAAAGATATTTTAATAAAAATAAATTGCTACACAATAAACAGTTTGGTTTTACAAAGGGTTGTTCAACAACTGAGAACTTTTGAGACACATATATAACACATGGGAAGATTATAAGTGCGATGCGTCGGGCATTTTTTGCGATTTTTCTAAGGCATTTGATTGTATTATTATTAACTGTTTTCCTCGTACTTTGTATTTTCCAAATAATTCTACTGGAGCATGTTTAAATATAGTATTTAAATTAATAAACGATTGCCTAAGCTTTCTTTTCTTTTTTTATTGGGCACTTTTACGCAGAGGCGGCGTAAGGCGGGGGTGGTGTGGGCCACCACACAAGGCCTCGCGGTCAGTGTTGCCAACAGTTCAACTAGCTCTCCACCAGATCCATCTTCTAAAACCACCAGAAAACCACTAACAAAAATCGGCCCTACTCTAAAAATCGCTAAAATGTACACTATTTTTTTTAGTTTTCATGAAAGAAAACAGTATTTATTTATTATTACTTGTATTAGTAAAAAATGTTCTTTAATATGACGTAATAAAATATTTTAAGTCAGTAAATCAACATACAAGAACTTTTGTCTGCACCATCATCGTCGGTTTCACATTTATATGATGCTTTGCTACCAATTTGTTTTACACCTTTTATTGGAATTTTATAATCATTGCAGCATTTTTCTTCCAATCTTAAACCACAGAGTTTTTTAATATTGCAGTTAAAATATTCAACTTCATTCTGTTCCTCTGCTTGTTTTTTATTACATTCATACTGCTAAATAGTCTCTCAACATCGGCATTATAATTAGGTAGTATTAAGAGAGTAATCGCAAAAGTCGCTAATACCTCAAATCTAGATTCCCCTTGGACATCTTTGAAATGCAATACTTCATTCCAAATTTTTTTGTATAAAGATACAAAAAAATTTTATTAGTATTATTAGTATATATTAGTATTATTATTAGTTAGCTCTCGTTTCATTTCTGCAAATGAATTTGTCGCCATAGATCATCAACTCTTGCCATAAGTTCTGCACTTTTATTGTGCCTACGCAGTAAAAGTAAATTAAGTACATTAATGAAGTAAAAATAATATATTTCGTAAAGTTTTAGTGGCTTAGTAGTTGAGTAATAGCACTTTCAGTAATTGAAACTGAATTCTACTTGACCACTAGAAAAAACCACCAGCCACTAAAAGCAATATTTCGCCACTAAAAGGGGGTCGAAACCACCAGTTTTAGTGGAAAATCCACTAAGTTGGCAACACTGCTCGCGGTGCAAAGGACCTCGCACCTCACAGCCGAAAATAAATTTAAAAAGTAAGGAATGTCAAAACTAATTAAAAATGATTAAAGAAATACTATGGATCAATAAAGACTTTCTAGCTTCGGTAGTATATCTATTGAAGCAGATATAGCATCTAACATAAATTACGAACCAACCATCAAGGAGTTCAATAAAACCAAAACTGGAAAATTTCTGTTTCTTTAATTTGTTTTCGTTTAATGTTCCAAAGAAGTATAAGCAAAAATTTAGGTTTGTTTCTTAATAAATAAAAAACTATTCAATTTCAATTAATTTTTCATTTTATATTCCCCTCTTTTTACACCATCGAGCCAAAGAGCCTCGCGAAATATACCTTGCCCACATTTAGTTTAGGTTTTGCCGCCACTGCTAATTATGCACTGCGTATGACAGCCCCATCATACCCTAAATCTATTTAAATACATCTACGTTAATCTAAATCTTACATAGCTAATCCTAAGCACAGTATAAAATGTGGACAGACAGTACGGAAACTACCTACAAACGCTCGAAACAGCACACTCACACAAACATGCGCACCGACGAAAATCCTAAGCGTAGGTCATGGTGCTCTCAGTAGTGCGTGCAGCGTCAAGACGAGTGGCCACGTTAAAATTTTATTTATCTCCGAAAATGGCACGAGCGTATTGCGTTGTGTACGGCTACCCGAGCTATCGTATTTCAAACTTACTACTGATTTTGAAAGGTAAGAATGATTTATTTATGGTAATTGTTATACTTATAATCGTTATCGAATTATAAGGCCGCGATCATAATGAATTCGTGATCTTATTACTTATAAATCCAGAATGCGGCGGTTATGAGGATATTTAAAGCCGATAATGCAATTAGTTGTAACAAAATGTATATCAAGGTTACGCCACCGTAATGACAAAGTTACAGATCTTATAGTTCTACAAGTTGTTGTGTGTTAATATTAAATTGTTTTTCGTGTTTAAACTATCGTCTTTTTGCTGAGATTAACCGACGCCATGAGATTACTTATTTAAATTGTATTTCTAAGCTAGGTAGTTATTTAAATTCGATGGATTGATCACTACAGAACAAAAATGTGAAAAAAACAATACCATAATAATTAAAAGTTACAACCCTATTGCTTCAAAGGAGCGTGGGTAATGTCCTCAACTATGCTTGGTTTCTGTACTGTCCATATCTATATTGTGTCCTAAGCTTCTACCATGTAAATGTGTCAAAACCAGAGAGTAGTGGTTTTCAAATCAGTGGTCAAAACTGTCATGTAGTTTCAGTGTGACCACATTGAAAAACAAAGTTCTTGTTGAAAACCCATTTATTAGGAGGATAATATTATACCTACCAAACAAAACATGACAATGCTTTATTAACTCCATTACGCCACTTAAGGATAGTCGTGAAACAAATTATTTATACGAAAAGTAAATGTCTACACATAAATATGACAAATTAGTCTTAGAAACAATTTTTTTTACTACTTTATTGAAACAAAAGTGAGCATTTAATCATGATTACGAAAGCGTTTGTTGGTTTCCTTATATTGTTTACTGCTAGTGCAAAAAAGTATTACGATGGTGACGTGTTCGTATATAATAACAACAATGATTGTAAGTATCATTCGTTCAATTATATGACCCAATTGCTTTTTCCCTCAAGAGTACAAAGTGAAGCTCGCGGCTAAATCACGGCACTTATTAACCTCTCGTATGCCGTAGATCTACGCTCAAAATAAGTTAGTGTTAGTCTGCCGGAGCGTATATCTACGCGTATTTACGTGACATCGAAAAATTAATTTTGTGTGTGTAACCGAGCGTCTAAATCACTTTAAACGCATTTAATGATTAAAATTATGACCTAATGAATCTAAAATATTGCGCTATTTATCCTTACGCCGGAACGTATATCTACGTTCGATTAATTGATAGTGATAACTACTTTCAAACCACAGTTTCTATTAGTTTTTATTTTATAACCATGTTTATTCTAAATGTAATGTATCATACTACATGTGCTTTAGTAAATAAAAAAGAAATTTGACGTAATTCTATTGTAACTGTTTATTATTTGATATTTTCTTCATGCCGAAAGAAACCATTCTAAAATAATAAATAACTCATATTTTTTTTATTGTAAAAGGTAATTAAATAAAGTTTAAGTATCTATTTATACGTAACATTAACATAAAACTATATAAGTTACGTTGTTACTTTAAAATATATTTTTGAAATATTATCAAAGAAGGCGGCGCGCGTACCATTTTCCGCGGCACCCAGCGCTTTCGGTGCGCATTGTCACCCGGCATACGAGGGGTTAATATTCACGGGTAAGCAACGCTTGCCTAGGACATTCCGTGGATCTTAACGTATTGACATTCCTGCGTGCCTCGGGAAGCACGTCCAGCAAGGTCTTGGCTGCCATTTTTAGGGTTCCGTAGCCCAATAGCAAAAAAAGGAACCCTTATAGTTTCGTCGTATTTGACTGTCTGACCGTATGTCACAGCCATTTTATTTCAAAACTATTAGGACCACACATGTGAAACTTGGTAGATGGATTGGTATTCTGTGAACGCGTTCCAATTTCTGAACAAAAAAATAATTACGGGGGGCTCCCCATACATAGAACTGAAACTAAAATATTTTTTTTCATGAAACCTATGCGTCTGTGGTATCTATAGACAGGTCTTTAAAAATTACCCTGGGGTTTCTAATACCACTTTTTCATAAAGTTAATCGTTTAAAAGATATACGCTTCCAAAGTGGTAAAATGTGTCCCCCCCCCCCCCCCCTCTAACTTCTATAATAGTATAGTGAAAAATTTAAAAAAAATATACGCTGTAGATATTAATGTCAACTTTCAATCAAAATTCAGCACGATTTTGACCCATTTATAACAAGTGTGATTGCAGCCAGAAGACGCCTAAGCCTTGATTTTTTCAAAAATAATTAATATCTGTAGTTATTGTGTTGTATGTGTTATTTATATCTGCTATCTATTTAGTCATTTTAAATATTGTATTTATGATAATGGTTATATTAAGACTACCTTTTAAGTATTCAATTTAAGATTTTTCTGCCTATAAACGTGAGGACTTTTAATTGGCTCATTGTCTACTATACTATTTATTTTCTGTATTTAATAGCTGTTAGTCCTCCATACTTCTTAAATAAATAAAAAAATTGGTTTGAACGAGATCGGGTCAGCAGTTTTTGAGATACAGCATATTTTAAAACCTCAAATATAACATTGTAATTCATACAAACACTATGATAAACAAAGTTATTTGGCGTAATTACTACGGAACCCTTCATGGGCGAGTCTGACTTGCATTTGGGCAAGTTTTACAACTTTGACGGTCGTCACGGATAGCCGTAGCCAGCAAAACAGGCACGAGGCTTACAAAGGGATATTGTGTTACCCAGGTACTGGGTTTTAGAGCTCAGGCAGTCGCTCCATGTAAAATACTTGTACTCTAGGACTGAAAGCTAACCCCAACATAGTTTCTTTTAAAAAAATATATTAGCAATGTGGATTGAATACACTGAAGTAGTACAGGACTCCGTTCTGTAGGTCTATTGTACCACTTGCAGTATTATATATATACGTATAGCTACTGAAGCGTCCAAGCAGTAGTCGGTGAAATAAAATCCAGAGCGAGAAGCGACAGAGTTATATTACAGTCACAAGTATGAAGCAGTAATTGAATCATGAATACTTTTTTTTTTTTTTTTAATACACGGATATTTATACTAGCAGATTATAACTAAATAATAATAATAACGGTTCGTGCTTGCCTCATTAACGCTTGAACAATGGATGCGCGTGCGCCATGATTTGGAAGGCGGGGCTAAGCCCGACTGACGTCATGAAGTAGGCGTAGCTTTGCAACTTGTTTTGCACACGGCGCGCTCTGACGTAAAATCGTATGATCGTATGATCCTGGTGCGCGTTGCTGTCGTGTGAGTAAACTTGCCTACTCGCTACACTACTCCCCCGGTGAGACCGTGACTACGGGCGATAGTAATCGGGGAATCTCACTGTCCTGCCGCTTCTGGTCTTTCTGACTGCGTTGTCAGCTTGCGCTGGATCCGGAGTTTGGGTTTGACTTTGACCTAGATCAAGATCTTCTCTCGTCATGTATGCTGGTTTGATCCGGTCAATCGTCACCTTCTGTCTCTTCCCACGCACCTCGATGTCCACCGTCTTCTGGTCGCGAGCTAGGACTTTGTGTGGACCTGTATATGGGGCCTGCAGAGACCTTCGACCTGGTCCTTCGCGTAGGAAGACGTGGGTTGCCGTGCTCAGGTCTTTCGGGACGTAGAAGAGACGACTGGAGCTCATATGCCACGACGTTGGCTGTGGCGTTAGTTTGGTCATGTGTGCGCGCAACCTGTCAACCAGGTCACTCATGTCCACGACCTTATTTGTGTCTTCTGTGAGGAACTGTCCAGGTAAGCGGAGTGGCTCGCCGTAGACGAGTTCTGCGGTTGTTGTGCCTAGGTCTTCCTTCCATGCGCTGCGGATGCCTAGCAGCACCCATGAGAGAGCCTCTGTCCAGCTTGAATTCGCATGACACATGATCGCGGCCTTCAACTGGCGGTGTAGTCTCTCGACGAGGCCGTTAGCTGCGGGATGGTAGGAAGTGGTTAGATGATGAGTGGCGCCTATGAGGGCGACCAGGTTCTTGAAGGTGCGGCACTCAAACTGCCTCCCGCGGTCCGTGGTGATCCACCCAGTGGTCAGGGCAGCAGCGCAGGTCTCTGCGGTGATATCCTGCAGTGGATACGCCTCAGGCCAACGTGTTGCGCGGTCGATAATCGTGAGGCAGTACCTGTTATTTGAGGACAATGGTAAGGGACCATTCAAATCAAGGTGAATGTTTTGAAAACGTGCCGATGGTGGCTTGAATGCCTGTAGTGGGGTTGAAGTATGGCGTGTCACCTTACTCTTTTGACACGCTTCGCATTCCTTTGCCATCTGACTGCAGTCCTTTCTAACTCCTGGCCAAACAAACCTTTCAGTGACCAACCGAACACTTGCTTTTCGCCCAGGGTGGCTGAGGTTATGAAGGGAAGTGAATACCTGCTTGCGGAATGATCTTGTTATAAATGGACGTGGACTACCCAACACGTCACAGTAGATCTCGACATCAGATTCGGGTAGTTTCACCTTCCGCAGCTTCAAAGATGATCCCTCTCTCAGCAAGGTCTGCAGCTCGGGGTCGGTTTGTTGTTCCTTGGCCAGGGACTGGTAATCTAAGGGCAGATGAAGTTCATTAATGCGCGAAAGGGTGTCTGCGACCACGTTATCCTTACCGGCTATGTACCTGATATCCGTCGTAAATTGGCCTATATAATCCAGGTACCTAAATTGACGAGGAGGACAGTTTGAGCGTGAGTTTACGAACGCGTACGTCAACGGCTTGTGGTCCGTTGTGACATGGAATACACGCGCCTCGACCATGAAGCGAAAATATCTGATTGCCTCGTATATTGCCAACAGTTCTCGAATCAGAAGCGTCCGTCAAGATATTCAGCTCTGCGCAAGGGTCTGGATGCACTAAGAGTGTAGCTTCAGAAAGGCCCTGTTTGCAGCTATTGAAGGCTTCTAGCAGTTCTGGTGTCATGGTGACTGGATGCGATCCCTTGACTTTAGGACCTGCAAGCAAACTGTTGAGAGGTGCCTGCTTGGAAGCTGCTTCTGGTATAAACCGACGATAAAAGTTCATCATTCCAAGAAATCGCCTCAGCTCTTTGACCGTCTTAGGCACAGGGAAGTCTTGAATGGCCTGGACTTTGCAGTCAAGAGGCTGAGTACCTGACGCAGAGACTTTGAATCCTAAGAATTTCACCTCCGCTTGGCCGAAAATACACTTTCTGGTATTTAATAAGACGCCGTATTTGACCAATCTTTCGAACAGCAGTCTGAGGTGCTGCTGGTGCTGATGGATATCCTTGTTGAAGACCAGGATATCGTCAAGATACCCGTAGCAGAAGGTTAGGTCTCGCAGAATCTCATCCATGAACCTCTGGAAAGTCTGTGCAGCGTTTCTGAGTCCAAAAGTCATGACGGGAAACTCGAATCTCAAATGGTGTTGTTATCGCCGTCTTAGGTATGTCTTCTTCAAAGACAGGGATCTGATTATATGCTTTTACCAAATCTATCGTGGAGAAGATTGTACTGCCCGCCAACTCATGAGTAAAGTCCTGCAGGTGCCTGATAGGATAAACATCTGGGATGGTCCGAGCGTTTAAAGATCGGTAATCCCCACATGGACGCCACCCGTCGTTCTTCTTAGGCGCTAAATGCAGCGGCGAGGACCAGGCGCTTTCCGATGGGCGCGCTGTCCCATTTTGCAGCATCTCTTCGAATTCCTGTTTCGCTATCTTGAGGCGTTGAGGATCCAAACGACGAGGACGGCTAGAGACGGGCGGACCTGGCGTGGTGCGTATATGGTGCACCGTGTTGTGCTTTGCAACACTTGGTTTACCAGCGGGACGAGTGAGGTCAGGGTACTCCTTTAAGATGCGATGGTAGTTGCTAGCTTCAGTTATGGTGCGGACAGACGATATGGCTTCGGCAGACTTATACTCTAGTGCACGGATTGCAAGTGACGTCTAGTTATCCATGAGTCGCTGGTTTTGGCAGTCGACAATCAGATTGTAGTAAGCTAAAAAGTCGACTCCAATTATAGGCTTAGTGACATCGGCGATTATGAATCTCCAAGAGAATGCGCGGCGAAGTCCAAGGTCTAGCGTGAGAGGAAGAAAACCGTACGTGCTGATGACTGATCCGTTCGCCGCAAACAACTCGTATTTTGTTTTCATGCGTGGCTCCCGAACAGCGGATCGTGGAAAGACACACAGGTCCGAACCCGTATCTATAAGGTATTGTATCTTGGTTTGTTGATCCGTGATAAACAGGCGGCTTGATATTGCATGGCAGTCGTAAACCGCCTTTACTGGCTGCCTTGGTTGTTTAACGGCTTCTTTGGATAGCCACACGGGTGTGTGCATCTGCAGGCTTTGTCACCAAATCGGTGACGGTAGTAGCAGTATCGGTCGTCCCTGGAGCGTGATGGCGATCGGCGACGGTCTTGACTGTACCTGCCCCTTGATCGAGAACGCGACGACCTTTGACGTAACTGCGCGCCCATAACCTCCAGCTTCCTTGACAGGTCAGCCACAGTCTGGGTCAATGCTTCAATAGCGCTGTCTGATTGAACCGTTGAAGGCTGTGAGTTAGGCACTTGCCCGGGAACTGGCGTGCTAGTAGCAGCGACTTGCGTGGTTACTGGAACAATGTCGTTTATGCGGTCCACTAATTCTGCTACCTCTTCTAAACTGGAACTTGCTTGCATTGCCATTACAGTTTGGAGGTTCGCCGGTAGCCTACTTGACCAGATGGTCCTGATGAAATCGGACGGGACAGTGGGTCCAGCTAGCTGCTACAGGTGGCGGAGGAACTGCGTTGGCTTCCTGTCTCCCAACTCCTCGTGCATGAGCAACTGCTTAATCTTGCGTTCCTGTGAGTCGGACAACCGCTTGATTAGCTCTGCCTTAAGCTTCTCGTACTTATTGGCGGCGGGGGGATTTACTATGAGGTCACGTACTTGTGCTGAGTGTTGTGGTTCAAGCTGTGCCAGCACATAGTAAAACTTCGTGCTGTCCGTGGTAATGCTGGAGAGTACGAACTGACCCTCGAGCTGCGCGAACCATAATTGAGGGTCATCAGCATTGAAAGCTGGTGTCCTAACCCCCACTCGGTAAGTCATGAAGAAATCCTTGTCCTGTTCCGTGTTCTGTTCCATGTCGACCGGCATAACCGCTACCAGGCTCCAGGTTTCCAATCTTCAATCCGGAACTAATGTCGGTGGTCACCAGTGAAGTAGTACAGGACTCCGTTCTGTAGGTCTATTGTACCACTTGCAGTATTATATACGTATAGCTACTGAAGCGTCCAAGCAGTAGGCGGTGAAATAAAATCCAGAGCGAGAAGCGACAGAGTTATATTACAGTCACAAGTATGAAGCAGTAATTGAATCATGAATACAAAATACACGGATATTTATACTAGCAGATTATAACTAAATAATAATAATAACGGTTCGTGCTTGACCGATCTACGCAGGAGTCGACGCCTCCTCGTTAGCGCAGACAATAGACGCGTCCAACGACATCTTGCCTCATTAACGCTTGAACAATGGATGCGCGTGCGCCATGATTTGGAAGGCGGGGCTAAGCCCGACTGACGTCATGAAGTAGGCGTAGCTTTGCAACTTGTTTTGCACACGGCGCGCTCTGACGTAAAATCGTATGATCGTATGATCCTGGTGCGCGTTGCTGTCGTGTGAGTAAACTTGCCTACTCGCTACAACACATTACTAGTAGTGTTGCCCAAACGAGAGTCTCGCAAGAGTCTTGCAATTAGCGATTATCCTATTGCTATTTATTAAACGGTAGTTGAGATCTCAGAACAATGTAACAGACTCTGTTCTCTCTGTTCTCATCTCAACTACCGTTTAATAAATAGCAATAGGATAATCGCTAATTGCAAGACTCTTGCGAGACTCTCGTTTGGGTTTGGTTTGGGTTCAACACTAATTACTAGCAATCTTGTTAAGGGCCTATACTACCTCAAATGGTTTACCATGATCCTCCATTATGTCGAAAATACTGCAGCAATAATTTTGGATTAATTTCAGGTACTATGTTTGACGAAAACACGATTCCATAAAATTTTCTTGATAGAAATAAATTCCAAAGTTACCTCCAAATTGAACAATAAACCGCTGGTATTCAAAAATAACTTTAAATTAGATAATGAAACATTGCATATTAATAGAACTAACTATAAAGCAGGTCTTATGTTATTTACTTTATTAAATTACCATTATTTTCACCGTAAAAAGAAATAAACTAAATTATCGGTATCTTGGAGTCTTTTCCCTCCCACCCTGTCTCGCTTGCTCGCGTGACCGCGGCCAGTAGTATGCAAGCGAGATAAAGAGTGAGAAGCGCTGAGGTAGTATAGGCCCTTAACCCATCCAATTAAGCTAAATATGCTTGTGTCTGGAGTGGGTTCGCGGCAATAGTGTAATGGGTGGGATTCGAACCCGCGACCTCTATATCACGAGTTCGACACCTTATCCATTAGGCAGTAGGAAGCTTATGATGATGAGTTGTAAGTATTACAAAAGTAAACGCATTTCTGTCTAAAACAAAATCGTGATATGTCTGTAATATGTATTATATTGTAGTGAATGTAGCATAACAAGCCTTATTATTTACACTAGCGTTTGCCCGCGACTACGTTCGCGTGGGAAGGTTTTCCCGTGTAAATGCCGATCCCGTGGGAATTCTGGGATAAAAAGTAGCCTATGCATTATTCCAGGATTCCAACTATCTACATACCATATTTCATTCTGATCTGTTCAGTAGTTTTAACGTGTGAGAGTACCAAACATCAATACATCTTCACAAACTTTAGCATTTATGCCAAGTCTGTACGTAACGAGCAAATGCTAGTTACTAATATTAGCTTCTGCCCGCGAATTCGTTCGTGTTGGATGGTTATCCCATGTAAATCCTGTCCACGCGGGAAATCCGGAATAAAAAGCAGTCTATAACCTTCCTTAAACCTCATGATACTTGCACACCTAATTTAATCCCGCTCCACTCAGAACTATCACAGCTTTATAATCTTCCTATCTTACTTTACCTACTTCTTACTAATCTCACGACTATTATAAATGCGAAAGTTTGTGAGGATGGATGTGTAAATGTATGAATGTTTGTTACACTTTCACACAAAACTACTGAACGAATCTGAATAAAAGCAACTTTTGCCATACATAGCTGGCATGTTTTTATTTTTCTTTTCGCCAAAAGTGAAAGCTAGGCCATATGTTAGAGGATTATATGAGAAACCAATGGCAAAAAGAACTAGGTCTACCAACCGTAACCGAACCAAGTTAGAGAGTGTTTAGTAGATTGCTATTGCTTTTTTATCAGGAGTTACTTTTCTTAAATAAAATACTCTGTGTGTAATATTTTAAGTTTCCCATTGTTAAATACTACTCGGCAACTTATTAAAGTTCATTCATTCTGCATCCCCCGCTTCTGCATACGTCGACAGGCGCGTTAGGGGGTGGCGGCAAGCGGGTACCAAGTGACTCGTTTCAGTTGTCGGGTTATGGATTAAGTAGGTTTTTAATGTTATATTTTTACTAAAACACATTCGTGTCTGGTAATACATTCAGTTTTTACTGATCTCTGTTTGCCGATAACTACAACTGGAGCCTTCAAATCAAGCGTAAATAGTTTCGCATCATCCTTGCGCGCGCCGTGTCAAGACACGCTACGTATTCCTAGAAATCCCCACGCGCATGAAAGAGAATAGCATATCGTTGTCCCTCTTATCCCAAGCTTGCAGACCTCTTTGTGCTACTGGCTCTGCCTTTGGATTGTGTGCGTTGTTTCTGTGTACTTAGGTCAACTTTCGACAACTTAGGTCTACCTTTTTTAATAGAGCAGCGATTCACATGTCGACGAAGTAAAATTAGCCGGTGCATTACTAAATGCTTTTGGTAAACCACTCACTGATTATTCTTTAGTGGAGCCAATAATAACAAGAATAAATCAAACCCCTAATCAAAATTACATATTTCAGCGATTATGTTATTTACAGGAATTTTAACCAAATCAGAGCTGATTTCTTGTGTTCTGTTCGTGTGACTGTGAATATGGGAGCCTGGACACCTTTCCCATACTCGACATAAATGACCTAATAATATATGCTCTGGGGACGTACTTACCAAATAAGTCCGGCCAGGAGTTATTATGGCGAACATTAGAGGGGCGATGGTTCGTATCATACTGAACTGTACAGGGAGGACAGGTTAGATATTTCGGTTTTGGAAATATGTAACATCGACGTCATCAATTCGTGGCTGCTGCGTAGCCGAATCCAACCGCGACATAGACGACAGCTCACATACTTCTTCTATCTTTTGATAGAATGGCTTAATGATGGCGTAGCAGCAATAAAAGGGCATTACTATTCCTGTATTTCTGGAAAGAGAACACTTGGTTGTTGTAGCCACGTCATGTCTGTATTGTGGTTCATGGCGTGAGGCAGACATCAACAAAACTTAAGTCCTCCGGCTCAATTTCTGGATTTCATAATAAGACAGAATCAGAGAAGAGAGACGAGTAATGATGATGATTAAGTTTATCTATAAGAATTTAGAAGTTTAACACTTTCACTGTGCAATAAACCACATATGGTAGATGTGATTGTTTAACTATTGTGTCTGGTTTGTGGGCAGTGAAAGTGATATAATTATTGTTCTATGATAATTGATAAGATAAACAAATATTTTTGTACAACCAGATCTACTAATTATTTAATGAATAGTTTCGGTTTTTATGGTTGTATGATTTCTTTTTTTGTAAGAATATTCTTTCTTTCTTTTCTTTATTGCAATAACATGTGTTAACAAGATCTTAATAATATATAATAATAGCTCACATGAACCCCGTGGGGCACAGCAATTTTACATATTGTATAGATTAGAGTGGCTTTATATAAACTAGAAAATCAAAATAAAATTAATCACAATAATTAATGTTGCAAAGCTCTAAATGGAATAATTCATCAGTCAAATTAAAAAATTTTTTAGCAAAAAATAGAACCGACTTCCATATCAAAACACTACAAAGGCAAAAATAACTTTTATTTCGGAAGGCGGTGTCTTTAGTTTTGTATATATTTTCGTTTTTGACACCGCCTTCCGAAATAAAAGTTATTTTTGCCTTTGTAGTGTTTTGATATGGAAGTCGGTTCTGTTTTTTGCTAAAAAATTTTTTTTCACGCTTTTTAGTGGGTCGGTTTGTAATTTATCTAGTTACAAAAGCCATAATGTCAACAACTTATCACCTTTTACAAAATAGTGCTTTTCCTAATGCATAGCCGTTAATTTTTGAGGAGTTCTCCTGGTACTTGACCATCAGCTCTACATCACCATATGTATTGTGACGAGCATAAAGTGTTTAACATCCGTACTCAAGTAATCGAATCGCAATCCACGAAATACTTATTACTTAGGAGTTTCAGTGGCCATCTGTGGTCTTCATCATCAGTTCAACTTCCCCAAACGGTACTTTTCGGAAGCAACTGCTCAAGGTACTATAAGAAATACCCAAAACGCTATAGGTGTGCCTATAATATTTGAAGAGTTCCCTCGATTTCTCCAAGATTCCATCATCAGATCCTGATTTCATAACAATGGGACTAACTAGAAAGTATACCCATTCAAACGCAAAAAGAATTTTTCAAATCGGTCCAGCCGTCTCCGAGTTATGAGGTAACATACATAAAAAAAAAAGTTAGAGACGAATTGTAAACCTCCTTTTTTTGAAGTCGGTTAAAAATAGGTACTTATTTTAAATAAATGTCAAATCAAATTAGGAAACTTAAATAAATGTCAAATTAAAATAGCAATGTCAGTATACAGTAGGGTCAAATTATTACATTACGCATGTACTATGTCACAAAAAATCATTTGTCAAAAAATTCATTCAATGTATAATAGCATTTATCGATGAGTAGTTTTTTAACGCGTTTTATAAATATTTTGTCGTCTTGACTCTTGATCGGATTTCATGTCATTCGGTAGTTTATTGTATATTCTAATGGATGTCACAAGAGGGCTCGTGCTGTGTAACTTTAATTTCGATGGGGGTATTACAAGCGTATGTTTAAATCGTGAACGTTGCGCGTATCGGCGAGGTAGATCTATAGTTTTTTGGTAAAAGTTTGGGTTCTGTCGTACAAATTTAGTTTTCTAGAATATAGATAGATGCTAGAGTAAGAATTTCTTGTTCCTTGAATTGCGGTCTACAACTTTCGTCAGTGTGAATGTTTACGATTATTCTGACACATTTTTTCTGAAGTATAAACAAGTCGTTGCTATCTACACTATTTCCCCAGAGAATTATGCCGTAATTTAGCCACGCGTAAGCATATGCATAATAAGCAGATAGTGCAGTTTTAATATCGGTCGTTTTTTTAAGTTCACGTAACGCGTAAATAAAACTAGATAGTTTTAGCTTGATTTTATTTATGTGTGCTTTCCAGGTCATGTGAATGTCTAAATCCAGAGTTCCAGACCAAGCAAAGTAAACGTGTCAGCGCATTCCAGTTGAATATTGTCAAACGCAAAATTGATATTTAAAGGACTTTTTTGACGAGGTCTAAATTGCATTAATTTGGTTTTTGAAAAGTTAATTTCTAAATTATGGTCCTTCATCCAATGTTGTATATTTTGCAATATATTTGTTAGATTTGCATTTAGATTTTGAGAGTCAGTACAGGAAGTAATCAAAGATATGTCATCAGCAAACAGTACACACGAATCAGTCATAACTTTTGGGAGGTCATTAATATAAATCAAGAACAGTAAACATCCGACTACACTACCTTGCGGGATAGAATGTCTAATCCTAATTCCATTCGAACGTATTAGGTTAAGTTCGCCAGAGTTTTCATTGAAATGTTCAATTTCTACAAACTGCTGTCGGTTTGGTAGGTAAGATGTGAACCACTTTTTTTTTTTTTTTTAATCTATATTTATTTATGTGCTGTACCTCTTATACCAATACCGTATAGTTTGTCTAGTAGTATCTTATACTGAACTTTATCGTATGCTTTGGTCATGTCAAGCAAGATACCAATAGCGTATTTTTTATTATTTAAAATGTTAAGTATTTCTTGCGTGAACTTATATGTCGCTAAAACCGTTGACCGTTTTTTCCGAAAACCATTTTGACATTCATCAAAAACATTGAATTTTTCACAGAAATTATAAACGCGTTTACACATAGCCTTTTCAAATATTTTAGATGACATAGATAATAATGCGATTGGACGGTAGTTATTAGGGTCTAACTTCGATTTTTTTTTTGTGAATTGGCTTTACAATGGCTTTTTTAAAGCATCTGGAAATTCTCCTTCAGAAAAAGATTTACTAACAAGTAAAAAGGCAATGTTAGTTCCTCAGCACACGTTTTTATTAATATCGGGGGTGGTTCATCTGATCCGTGACTATGTTTACTTTTTAGATTCTTAATAATATTTTTTATTTCTTGCGGTGTGGGTAGATCAAGAAACATAGTGTTTACACTGGGTCGCAGTACGGGTCGGCCGCGCGGCTCTGCGTGATTCTGCCTAATTCGCCCAACTGATGCGAAAAAGTCATTTAACAAGTTAGAAACGTGTTTTGGGTCGGACGTAAGTTTATTATGGATCTTTAGTGTAATGTTTTGTCGAGTCTTATACAGGTTTTTATTCGTACGTTCCTTAATAATTTTCCACATCGCTTTAGTTTTATTAGCTGAGTTTTTAATTTGATTAATATATTGTAACTTTTTTGATTTATTGATTATCTTTTTTAATGTTTTTTCATATATTTTGTAATGGTTTGTTAATACCGGATCTTTACAATAAGAAGTAAGAATTTTGAGCAGCCGCTTATTTTTACATGATATTTTAATGCCACGTGTCAACCAGTTTTTAGGGTTCCGTAGTCAACAAGGAACCCTTATAGTTTCGCCATGTCCGTCTGTCTGTCCGTCTGTCCGCGGTTTAGCTCAAAAACTATCGGTACTAGAAAGTTGTACTTTGGCATGAGTATACATGTTAATGACGTAATGACGCTGAAAAAGTGGTAAAAAAAAAAAAAAAAAACAATTATTTAGGGTACCTCTCCCATACATGTAAAGTGGGATGATAATTATTTTTTTTCGTTCTTCCCATAGTGTGGGATATCATTGGATAGGTCTTTCAAAAAAATTAGGGGTTTGGTAAGACCGTTTTTTGATTAAGTAAACCGTTCGTGACTTATCAAGCTTTAAAATTTTCGTTAGAGTCAAGTGTCCCCCCCTTCTATCAACTAAACGGTTGTAGTTAGAAATTCAAATGTCACGGCAGTAGTACCTATATATAACGAAATTTAAAGGAAAACTATCACACATAAGTGGGCTTTACAAGTTTACGAGTAATAGTCGACCAATTGTATTTGACTCGAAAATTTCGAACAACTCTACAGAAATGTCGATAGATGGCGCTAAGCGCCAGTTGTATCGTGCTAGCTTCTTGTGACGATTGATTAGTGTAGCTCTGTGTCCGTATTTAAATTCAAAACACCAGCTATGACAAGTTTTATACAAATCTCTAAAAAAATTTAAAAGTTTTCGTGCAAAATTGTCGGATCAGGTGAGGATTTGTATAGGAAGTCAAATTAGTTAGGTAGTCATGTTTGGCTTTTAGTTAGAGCATGGTACGAAACGATCAGTCAGTGAATACGACACGCACTTGGCTGTTATAAAAACTACGGAACCCTACACTGCGCGTGGCCCGACACGCACTTGACCGGTTTTTTTTTTGTTATATTTTCATTTAATTTTATTGTTTTTGTGGGATACAGTCATTTAATATTGCGAGTAATTGGTTTTCAAATGAGATATAGTTTTCATTCATGGTTTTATCCAAACTTATTATTAGATTCCAGTTAATTTTTTGGAATGCTAATCTAAATTTCTCCATGTTTTTACTATTAAATAATCGTTTTTTAGCTTTCCATATTTTAATTTTTGAGTTTATCGCGTCATTTCTTTTTAAGTTTATTATTGTTCCTTTATGGTCAGAGAATCCGAAATCATTTACGTGAGTAGTTCTTTGCTAATTTAGGGTCAAAGTTTATAAATATTAGATCAGACAGACAGGTGGACGTGGTTTTGGTCACTCGAGTAGGGTATTCCATAGTACAATTTAGAAAAGTAACCCAGAAGACCTATCCCATAGTGGATACGCGTTTACACAGGTACCTACTAACGCGTATCTATTCGATTCGATTAACATGTTTTTTTTTTTTTAAATTAGTTTTAGTACTAAAAAACTGCCAATGAGAAAAAAATATAACAGTAACAACAAACTTGAATCTATTTTATAAATGGAAAAATCAAAATATCACGTATGATTGTGTTTTCATAAGAAAAATAGATCAACGCGTGACAAAAATATACTAGCAATAGAAATATGTATCTTCGTTCGGTTACGGTTGATGGACCTGGTTCTTTTTGCTATTGATTTCTCTTATTGTCCTTTATCATATAACTTAGGTTTCATTTCTGGTGAAAGAAAAAAGAAAATCATGCCCATAGTTTGCATTGGCATTTGGTAAGTAGGTAGTAGACATCCTGGAATAACAATTTTATCCCGGAATTCCGACGAAACCGGAATTTAGGCGGGAAAATCTGCCCTCGCGAAGTCGAGGCCTGAAGCTAGTGTTTCATATTCTTATTAACATTTTTTTTATTTTTAGACAAAAATAACCGTAGAGCTACAGAACGAGTACCTCAATTCAAATTTGGCTACTATAACCGTGCATTGTTAAATATAGATCTACATTTAAAGAACAAACCCGACAATGTAATTGTGGATGCCTATTTAAATTATACAAAAGGTAAACATTTTTATTCTTAAGTATGTAAAGTAAATTATGTTAAGTTAAAGTAAGTATGTAATGTAAAGTAATGTAAAGAAATACAAATGGACCGGACATAATTATAAATCTGGACCCACTCGAAATGGACCCGCGGGATCACTCAACCCAGTCACAGTTTGAATAAGTCAACTGGACTGATTTAATTACTTGTACATATTTTTGGTATACGTAAATATGTTTTTAAGTCTGTTATAAGCCGTCGTTTTGAGCACATGAGGCTTTGTCATTGCAGTTTTACGACACTCATGTAATCTTGAATCAGAGGAGGTGGGCAAAGACCATCACCCATTGGACGCCTGAAAGAGGACAACGCCGGCGAGGTTGACCACGGCGCCGCGCCGGTGGAGTGACGATCAATACATCGATTCTGTAAAGTTCGAACAACAACTCGCATCTCACATAGCTATTCACTGTCACTTCGCTTATGGTTCAAAGTGAACTTGATTTAGCATTCTGTAAACAGCGTCGAAGTGACGGAGGAATTACCTTACCGAATGCCACTTCTCACGTCATCTCATACTTTATCTGTCAAAATCTTTAGTTCAACTCACTGACACGCTCGCAAGGGTAGCGCTAGTGTAAATTCGAATTAACAACCGAGTTTTTAGAATTTTCATTTCATTTCATTTATTTCATAAACAATTTTAACATTGTGTTGAAATCATCACTCTAAAATACACACAAACATAAAAAATTTACAGGTAGGCATTATTACTATACAGCACAAACTAATCAAAATAAAATAAGTTACAATATTTCATTTCAAATAATATTCTTAGAATAGCATTGTTACACAAATCATATAATTATGTCAAATATAAACAATGTAAAAAAATAAACAAATACAAATTCAACCATTACAAGTCAGAAGTAAAAATAATAATAATAATCAAAATTTATATAATAATATCAATAAAATTAGCAAAAATGTAAAGTCCAAATTATGTCAAATAGGTACCTATTGTAAAACTAACACCAAAAAGTTTGCATACAGATCAGCCATTAAAATTGTCAAAATGTCAAAATAAAAAAATTACGTCAATTAAATAAGGACAATAAGTTAATACAGTCTAGTTGTATGTGTCACAAAGAAACTCTTCAAGTGTGTAATAGCACTTCTCTATCAAAAAGGACTTTAGCTGTTGCTTAAATGTGTTTAAATTATATATGGACTTTAATGATACAGGTAGTTTATTAAATAGTTTAATTGATTGATATCCTGCAGCATGATTTACTACTTTTAAGTGTGGTTGCACCTTATATTGTAAGTCCTTACGCCTTGTAGCTTCCCGCTTATCTCTTTCCTCAAGTGTTTCGAAAAGGTGTAGTTTTTTCATAAGGTCAGTAAGTAATACTAATATATACAAGCAAGGGACCGTTAGTATCTGCAGTTCTTTAAAATACTCCCTACACGAAACCCACTGTGGAATTCTCACCATCGTTCTTATGGCCCTTTTCTGTATAACAAAAGCAGTATTTATATTGTACGCATAACTACCTCCCCATAGAGTGATACTGTACCTCAGCTTCGACTCCACAAGCGAAAAATACACTATTTTTAATTGCTCGATAGCAATTACATCTCTTAGACTTCTAAGGGCAAAGCAAGCTGAGCTAATTGAATTTTCTATCGCAGACAGTTCCTTTTTCCAGTTAAGATTTTCGTCAATATAAATACCTAAGAATTTCACGCAGTCTACCAATGATATTCTATTATCATTAAGTTTCACGTCCATTACTTCTTTGTTTCTCGACGTCGTCCTAAATAACATGGCATTTGTTTTGCTGGCATTCAACTTAAGATTGTTAATAGAGAACCAAGAGTGAAAGAGAGTCAGAGCTTTATTTACCTTGCTATTGAGAGTATCTACATCTTTAGCTGTTACAATAGCATTCGTATCGTCAGCAAAAAGAACAAGTTCTATATCGTTAAGTTTAAGCATATAGTTAATTAAATCATTAATAAATAAAATGAAAAGGATTGGTCCTAGTATCGAGCCTTGTGGAACTCCTTGTTTTATTAGTTTAAGTCCAGATTTGTAAAATATTTCGCAATTGTTTTCTTCCACTTTAATTTCTACATATTGCTTCCGATTTTCTAAATAAGATTTAAATAAATTTAAGACCGGTCCTCTTACTCCATAATGTTCCATTTTAGCCAGCAATAGTTTGTGGTTTACTGAGTCAAAAGCAGAGCTAAGATCAAGGAATATCCCTACAACCTTTAATCTATCATTAATTCCATTAACCACTTGTTCCATTAATGTATTAATAGCGTCATTTGTTCCCACACTTCTCTGATAACCAAATTGTCTGTGATTAAGAATTTTATTTCGATTTATATGTTTTAGAAGTCTTACTTTAAGAATTTTTTCAAAAATTTTCGAAATAATTTCGAATGCCAATCAATAAACTCACAGCGGATTCAGATTCGAAGTTTAGAATGAGGTCTTACAGAATAACATAGCTGATCATGTTCGTGGGGCAAACATGCGCCGAAATTGCCCAAGATAGAGAGGTTTGGAAGGAAAAGGGGGAGGCCTTTGCTCAGCAGTGGAGCACAACGTAGGGTAAGATAAAAGTCATATTTGGTTAAAATGTCAAAGGTTACCCATTATCATCGAAATGTATAATAGAGCCGAGAGTTTCAAAGCATAATTCCAGAATGAGCAGCTCGATCTTCATGATCATGGATCTACAACGTGTAATTTAAAGGGTATATACATACTAAGTGCACGGCTTCTTTGGATGATAACAAACGATATAGCAAGGGTTTGGTAATCCTATGTCTACATGTGTGGAGTTTATTAGAAATTTCAATACATTGATACCAGAGACCGAATTTTTCAAATTAAGAAGGACGAAGATAATTATTGTTTTATTGGCAAGTGACGTGGTAAGTGCTGTGACACGTTTGTTATTACTGGTATTCAAGAAACATACGAAACCAAATATTTGGGTTCAATTCTGTGAGTCACTTATTTTGAGCTTAATCTTTGCATAGAGACTCCATACCAGATGTTGTCTTCAGTCCTTATGGATAGATATGGGGTTTCCGTTACACGTTGTATATCCAATGCTTGCCGAAGTTGATCCATGGATTCGGATAAGATGTTAAGACCTTGTCTGGGGTGTCATTTGTGATATTTGAGCTATCTAGTCAGAAACCACAAAATCTGACGAAAGTCTTGCCGAGGGGTATTGAGTTACCCAGTTACTGGGTTGTGAAGGTCAGACAGGCGGTCGCTCCATGTAAAACACTAGTCCTCAGTTACATCCCGTAAGACTGAAAGCCAACCCCAACATAGGAAACATGGGAAAAGTCTAAGCAGAGGATGATTATAATTTATGTAAC
The DNA here is from genome assembly GCA_943138885.2 of Tholera decimalis. Taxonomy (NCBI): domain Eukaryota; kingdom Metazoa; phylum Arthropoda; class Insecta; order Lepidoptera; family Noctuidae; genus Tholera; species Tholera decimalis. The sequence goes on along the minus strand of OW964576.2, from coordinate 21,447,101 downwards.
AAATGATGAATTTTATGTTCCAGAATCCACGAATATGAAAAAAATTCAAATAAAAGAAACGAAAGAACAAGGGAAGTATTTTGAAATACGACATAATTTACGGGAGTCTTCTACAACAATTGAACTGGAATTATCGACTAATTCTGGCTTTTGTATCGGAAAAGAAATAGTTACAGCGACTAAACTAACAACACGAACAAACAAGGAGACACGTAGGTGAAACAATTTTATGCACTCGTGGTAATCCCTGGTTGAAAGATTACTGACGCGTACAGTAGGTTCAAGGTTCTAAACCCACGGGAACTTTTCAATGGCTGTTCAGGCTAATTGCCTTCTGCTAGGGTAGTGGGAACGTTCTAATGAGATACCGCGGAAAACGCAAGGGTAATCGAAGGAATAAGGCGGGTTTTTAGTCAATAGAAATCTAACACTCCCTTCCGCTTCACCTAGACCCAGGTCATATGATCATCTTCCAAAAAAAAGATTCATGTAGGTCCTGGTTTTGATCCCCTGAATATGATTATTAATAAATTAATCAAATTATACATACAAACATTCAAGAATAAAACATTTACATAACAAATCTAAAACGAATTACAAAACTAGAATACAATATTAAATCTATAATTATATACAACGTCTAACGAAAACCCCATATCTATCCAAAAGGACTGAAGACAACATCTGGTATGGAGTCTCTATGCAAAGTTTCAGCTCAAAATAAGTGACTCACAGAATTGACCCCAAATTATTGGTTTCATATGTTTCTTGAATACCAGTAATAACAAACGTGTCACAGCACTATGAGGGTCATTACTTTCCCCGTCACTTGCCAATAAAACGATAATTCTCTTCGTTCTTCTTAATTTGAAAAATTTGGCCTCTGGTATCAATGTATTGAAATTTCTAATATGCTGTAGACATAGGCATAGTAGACATAGGATCAGAAGACCCTTGCCATATCGTTTGTTATCATCCAAAGAAGCCATGCACTCGGTATGTATATACCCTTTAAATTACACGTTGTAGAAAAGCGAAATACTACTCACTGATAAATCACGAAATCTGAGAAACTACAAGTCCTACTACTTTTAGTTTCTCTCTACTTGTAGCTCTCAAATTTTGCATAGGGGTTCCTTTTAGTAGGTGGTATGTAGTATGTTCGCTAAGACGGATTTTGCGAAATTCCCACGGGATCGGGATTTACACGGGAAAAACTTCTCACGCGAAGTCGCGAACAACTGCTTGTAAGTATTGTTAGAATAGAATAGAATCATTTATTTCGGGCTTTGCACCCATAAAACCATATATATACATTAATATCTTAAAAATAGATACTACAAAATTGAAATACTATTAAAAGAAATAAAATACGTCACAATAGCTTAACTTACATATTCAAAAACAATCATTCATAATATATTAATTTACATATGTCACAAATTTATAAAATACATTGGACGAACAAATTATATTATATTATATTATTATTATTAAATTAATTTGGCAACAAAAAATAACAATATAAGATTTATAAAAGAGGTTTTCCTATACAAAACAAAAGCTACCTCAACCTGTATTTTGGACTAGACCCAGAGTGCTCCGGGCACGCCGCAATTGCGGCGGTAAGACCCCTCTTTGAGGAGTGGCTAGATCGGCGTCACGGCGTCCTGACCTACCGCATGACGCAGGTCCTCACCGGACACGGAAGTTTCGGGAGGTACCTGTGTCTGATGGGTAAGGAAGAGACGCCTGGGTGTCACCACTGCGAGGGTCGCCCTGAGGACACAGTCGAGCACACGGTGCAGGACTGCCCAGCTTGGGCAGAGCACCGACGTGTCCTCACGGCGACAATAGGCGGAGACCTCTCGCGCCCGGCCTTGGTCGAGGCCATGCTGCGGGGCGAGAGGGAGTGGGAAGCGGTCGCCTCCTTCTGCGAAGCAGTCATGCTTGCGAAGGAGGAGGCGGGCCGCGTGAGGGAGAGGATGGCGTCCTCCCTCCAGCCCAGCCGCAGTGGTAGACGCCCACGGCGTCGGACGTCGGCCGACGATCTCCGGCCACCGTAGGCGCGGGCATGCGGACAGCGAGTAAAGGGCAACTCGCTGTCCGACCATGGACCATGCCCGGGTCGACGGCGCGTCGTGTTCCACACGCGCCTCAAAGAGCGTCAGCAACATGACGAGGCCCCCTCTGCAGAGGGCCGAAGCCCGCCGGGGTCGTGGGACTCATCCCGTTACCGTGGCCCCGGTATGTAAAGGGTTATTGAAGGAACACCGTGGATTTTAGTCAGTAAAAGTCTGACAGTCCCTCCCACCCTGCCCGAAGTGGGAGGACTTATTTGATAATTTTACCACGCTAAAAAAAAAAAAAAAAAAAGACCCAGAGTGCTCAATGTGATTGCTATTCCAGTGATTCATGATTGAGCACTCCTGGTCCATCCGGCTGGCAAATAGCTGCAGGTAGCTGTTGTCGCCGCCGGCGACTCGACGCATTAGGGACGCGACTCGCTTACGCAGAATCGATGCAAACCCGTCAATGTGTGCATCGGCAAACATCCCAGAAGCGCTACACCATGGCGGCAGCCTCATCAGCGCCCTGAAGGCATTATTATACTGGATGCGCCGAGAGTTGTACGACTTCTTTGTAAACTTAACCCACAGGCTGCACGTATAAAATCTTAACAATCTTACTAATGATGGGCGCGAATGCTTAACACGCTGTCTCGTGTTCGATTCCCCGGTCGGGTAATAAGTTCTATTGGGATTTTCTGTAAGAAATTTCTCAGTAGCAGCCCGGAGTTTGGAAGTTGGCGGTGTGACATCCCTGTCCCTAGGAAAGTACGTTAAACCGTTGGTCCTGGCTGTCATTCGGACTACTTTGACAGTCATTACGGGTAGTCAGAAGCCAGAAAATCTGACCCTGATCTAGCCACGGAGTATCGTAACTACTGGGTTGTGAAGGTCAGATTTATTTATTATTTATTTATTTTATTTTTTACAAGTTACAAGTTAATTTACAACAATGTCTCACAAAACTGAACAGACAGTTTGACTGTAGGATCAATTTATATAATCTATTTTTATCTTATGTGTATAATTAATAAATATATTATATAAATAAATAGTGCTAAGTAAATAGATTTTTAATTTAGATTTGAATTTTTTAATATTATTTTCTTCTCGAATGCCCTCGGGTAAACCGTTAAGTATATATGAGATGCGTTTTTTTAATGTCCTGTCTCCATAAACGTTGGTGATTCTAGGCACAACATATTTACCTGAGGTCATTGCTCTAGTATTATATTTATTATTTATGGGCAGTCGCTCCACGTAAAACACTACCTAATACAAGCTACTACTACTACCTAAGGACAAGCTTCACAGCCTGGCTCATCGGCGAACCGTTGCTTGCCTGTCGGTCTTCTACAGATTGTACTTCGGGGAGTGTGCGCAGGAGCTCCATGACCTGATCCCTCCATCTCCCTTTCACTACCGGTCTACCAGACGCACGGCTGGGTACCACCCACACTTGGTTGATATACCGTCTTGTCGTACCAAGCGCTTCTCCTCCACATTTATTGTGCGCACAGTCAAGCTGTGGAATTCTCTGCCGACTTTTGTATTCCCTGCCACTTGTGACCTTTCAGCCTTTAAAGCAAGAGTGAATAGGTATCTTCTCGGCTCGCTCGTCCTATCATTTATCGCTTACCATCAAGCGAGATAGAAGTCAAGAGTGGGCCCATCCCTAATAAAATAAAACTGTTAAGAGTGGAAGTTGAATCAAACGCAGATGCAGAAAGCCTAAGCAAATGTTAATGAGTACAATCTTATTTACTATGTTAGTCCACACCCATAACAACACGCATCCATTTGTGCTGGATTGTGCAATCCGTACGAGTAACAATGATCTGCAGGATGCTGTTATCACTACCTCTCACGCGCTGAAGTAAGAAGGCTACTTTCTTCCGAACAATCGCATGAAAGCCGTCCGTTCGGGCCTCCACAAACATTCTAGACGCGCTTCAATAACGAGGCAGTCGCATCAGCAACCGAGAACATCAGAAAATATTGTTTTTTTTTTGTTAATTATTTAATATTACATACATCCCAACTAGCACAAATGGGCTGCATTAGAGCTTTGGAGCGTATCCGATTATTACTTATGGTAATAGACGTAAGCGCTAGAGCGTCTACTGCAGACTTAAAGCAGCCGCTTTAGCGCTATTTGGGCGCCATTTTATGCAACCTAAAGTTCCATTTAACCTGCACAACGGTTGCATAAAGGTTCCTTAATAGCTATAACGATTTATTAACGCTATACTAAAGCTCTCGTAGCGCTACTTTTGAATGATTTTGAACTACTTTGAACGAATGAATTGATAATAGTTCTTTATTGTATATCTTCAGTTGACATTGTTTGTAATATTTTGGTAAAGTGTTTTCGTCGCCATCATGAAAATAAAACAAAAAGAAGTAAATGTTTGTATTCTGTATTAGCAAGATATATAAAGATACATAAAACGCTGTCCAGTTTACTGTAGATATATAAGATAATTTTCGAGTAATTTTAACGCGCTTTTATGATATTTAAAAAATTAACAAAAGATATGTGATATTTTTTATTTGTTATACAGAATAAATTTTATTTCCGTATTTTTACGTGTCGATAACTTACTATTTGCAAGTGGCCGATTGTTTACAGGTACATTTAATGCACATTTTACTGAAAAACCAATGTATATCAACTCAATTTTGGAAGTGAATTATAAGTTTTCTTAAAAAATCATGGCGTCATTGTATTGTAGTCATAACCTGCAGTTTGAGCTCTAATACCTCCCTTTTGAGAATCATAGCGCTAATTTTCACCCTTCTAACGCTTCCAGTGATTTTTGTTCCCCTAGTGCAACTCACAGCCACAAAAAGCTCCTATTTTCCTGTTTTTGAGGTTATAAGATTAATTATTTGTATCCTTAAGGGTATTGTAAGGTGTACAATAAAGTATATAATAAATAAATAAAATCTAGTTACGTACTTATTCGTTTAGCATCCATTTTATTAAATGTTTTATAATAGTTACAAAAGCGGCTGTAAAATGGCGAATGGATTGAGCCTGCAAGGAATGACTATTGCTACTAAAGGCCTTAGTTACACTGATGATTTTTTTGTAACTATAGTATGCATAAGAGTTTCTATTATTTCTATAATTAAACTTATAGTAGTATAATAGTGGTTACTATAACTATAACCTATACAAGTTACAATGGAAACTACTATGCAGCTGTGAGTGGCAGAATGACCTTCGTAACTCTCATATAAAGGTGTAAGTGGTAAATGAGTTCTACCGTGGACTACTGTGAAGGCTAGGGTAGTATTTGATTCAGCTTATAGCACCTTAAGTAACTTTTATAACTATAGACGTTTCCGGATGCAGATATGCAACTCTGAACTGCTTTTTGAACCCTTAAAGCGCCATTTTACAGCCCAAAGTAACAAAATAGGCTGCTATTTCCACTAATGTGCTCGTTGGGATACACCTATCTTTACAGGAATTTCCAATTTGATAGTGTAGAAAAGAAAAACATATTTTGTACAATTCAATTTCAGCATGATAATCAAGTCTACATATAAAAATATAATCACGGAAATAAATAATCAGAATTAATAAATTATTAATGGACAAAAAATAATTAGCAAAAATAACCAATAAAATATAAGCAATAAAAAAATAATGAGTAAAATAGTCACTTAAAATAATCAATAAAATATAATCAAAATAATATAATCTTAAAAAATTAATAAAAAATACAATTCAGTACCATAGTCACTAAAAATAACCCATACAAAATAATCAATACAACATAATCAATAAAAAATAATCATTAAAATAAAAACCAATTCGTCATCACATAGTTGACAGTTTAATACTGAGTTTTAAACCACGGGAACTTTATAATAATATAATATATACTTTATTTCGGATGTGTTAGTAACAGAAATAAAATACTTATACAACCATATTAGTAACAAAATAAATTAACTTTATAATCTCATCCCCTCTTAATTCATATATTTTCCCTCAGCACCGGTGCTGTATATAAAAAAGTCCAGTGCACCAGGGATGGACAGTCTGGTTTCTCAACAAGTGGCTTCAGGATGCTTTTGGAGCTTCCACGTATCCTACGCATCAAGGATGCGTAGGATACGTGGTACTTTGCAATGGCCGCTTAGAGTACCCAGGCAATAAGCCCATTGAAACGAATCTTAATCATTTCTTTGTGTTCCAAATTCGATGAGAATATTGAATTTTTAAAATACCCGACCTTATTCCCTTCAACATTATAAAATGACTCATAGGTGACTTGGTATTGGTAGACAAGCTTTACAGTCTGGCTCATCGACGAAACGTTGCCTTGTACTTCGGAGAATGTGCGCAGGAGTTCCATGACCTGATTCCTCCAGCTCCCTTTCACTACCGCTCAACCAGACGTAATGCGACCAGTACCGGGTACTATCCTCACTTGGTCGATATATCGTCTTGTTTAAGCGCTTCTCCTCTACGTTTATTGTGCGCACGGCCAAGGTGTGGAACAATTTGCCGGTTTCTGTGTTCCCTTCCACATATGACCCATCTGCATTTAAAGCAAGAGTGAACAGGCATCTTCTGGGCTCGTTCGTTCCATCGTAGACCTCATCTATCGCTTACCATTAGGCGTAAACGAGGTCAAGAGCGAGCTCAACAGTAATAAAAAAAAGTGAAAACAGCATTAGATTGACAGTTAGTTGATCATGAGCACGGTGCTTATGATAATCACTACTTCTCATAAAAAGGGTGATGGAAAACCAACGTCCTTTTTTCCGGGTGGGAAACTCATCAAATGACTTCTCCCGCTCTGGATGGAGCGGCAGGGAGTATCAGACTTCTACTGACTAAAAACCCAACCTGTTCCTTCAGCTACCCTTGAAATTAAATTGAAATAAAAAAAAACATTTATTCGAACGAAGACACACACAACAACATACAATACAAAATTACAAACATTATAAAAAAGGATAAAAAAAAACAAATAATAATCGTTGAGCATGTCCACACCGAAAGGGACACCAACTCAGCATGTGCTGGGCGGAAGACACCCAGCGCTGGTTTGCAGTTGGCACCCAGCAGTGACACACGGACGAGGGCAAGTAAATTAAATAAATTTTAAAGTGTGTGTAGTGTTTTAAATACATAAATAAAATTATATTGAACAATGCAATATCGTGTACGCAAAACTTTGCGTTCCGGGGCCGCGGTATCTTGTCAAAACCTTCCCGCAACGCTGGCAGGCAACCGCCCTATGGGGCGTCGCCACTATTGCTAAAAGCTCTTTGAGGCGCGCGTGGATAAAACTGACATTAGGATGTCGGTTTTATCACCAAAGGTTCGAAGACATTCAACATCCACCAACTCTCGCGTGGTAGATTAGGGCCCATTCCATTCATAGACAAGAGACTGGGCACGGCACAATAGCGGCGATAAGTCCCCTCTTTGAGGAGTAGCTAACGAGGCGTCATGGCGTCCTCACCTTCCGCCTGACGCAGGTGCTCACCGGACATGGTTGTTTCGGGAGTTACTTGTGTCGGATTCGGCGGGAGGAAACGCCCGGGTGTCACCACTGCGAGGATCGCCCTGAGGACACGGTGGAACACATAGTGGAGGTTTGTCCCGCTTGGGCAGAGCTCCGCCGTGTCCTCGTAGGGGTGATAGGCGGCGACCTCTCGCTCCCGGCCCTGGTTCGATCCATGATCCGGAGCGAGGAGGCATGGGAAGCAGTCACCTCTTTCTGCGAAGCGATTGTGCAAGCGAAGTAGGTGGCGGGACGCGAGAGGGAGAGGCAGGTCTCAAGGCCCTCTCTGCCCTTGCGCCCCAGCCGTCGCAGGAGACGCTCCGGGCGTCGCGAGTCGCAGGGTGACTCCCTGCCACCGTAGGCGCGGTCCTGCGGGCTGCGAGCAATGGGTAGCTCGCCGCCCGTGTAGACGGCGCGTCGTGTTCCACGCGCACCTCTAAAGCCTCCTCTACACGTCTGCAGATGCGTCCGCGGACGTCATCTGCGGATGCGTCCGCAGACGTATAGAGGGGGTAATTTTTGCATCTGTTGTAGGTATTTAACGTCTGCAGACGCACGCAGACGCGTCCGCCTCAATCCGATTGTTGTCGGTTTTTGTGGCACAATCAAAGGGTTTCGGCGCGGACGTCCGGCGCCTGTCCACACGTCTGGCGACGCATCAGTTTAATCGGAGTTGCGGTTGAGAGTGCACGCGTGCTTCTTGCTGTTTAATTCTTGTTGAAATGGCTAATAATATGAGCACCGAGAAAACTTTTAGGTTTCTTAAGCTATATCAAGCTGAAAACTGTTTGTGTAACCCCAAAAATAAATACCGCAAAAATAAAAATGTTGTAAGTGTACCTACTATTTTAATACTTATACTTACCTAATTCAAATTAATTCAAAATTCCTATTTTTTTAATAACTCTACTGCGTTGCACACTCACGTAGTAGTTAAAAGTACTAAATAAATAAATAGCTGCGGCAGCTAAGGTCTCAATATCCATTTTTAAATGTGCGTGTTGCGTCTGTCGAGAATGAACCTAGACTGATCGACCTGCAGACGTGTGGACAGCTCGTGGTGATCCATCTGGGGATGCATCTGTGGGCGTCCGCGGACGCATCTGCAGACGTGTAGAGGAGGCTTAAGAGTGTCAGCAAAATTTATATGGAACATTATATGTAGACTGCTTATAACTGCTTATAAATGGACCTCAATAAATTAATATGTCAACCAGTGATTAAGTATGTACATAGATACATAATTTTGTATTATTTTTAATGAGATTAAATAATGTGTGTCTTTAATTTGCAGATTACGATATATGTCTAAAATCAGAGCCCTGTGTCATTGAAGTAGACTTATCAAACATTGTGTGTAAAGGTAAGTATGTAAAAAAATATATAATAAACTTAAATAATTAATCTATACTAATATGAGGGAAGAAATTGTTGCCTATGAGGTATAAATAAGTAAAGTTTGTACGCAGGGAGTATCTCCGAAACTAATGATTCAATTTTAAAAATATTTTTATATATTTACGTTATAATATATACAAAACATTTATCCAAAAAAGAATCAATTAGAAACCGAAATTACTACTACAATAAAACATACATTAACAAAACTGTAACTCAAACATATAAAACAATATTCAAAAACATAAAGAATAATAACGATTAAATGGCACATCACACTATTTCTATATCCATTACAATATTAAGATCAAATATATCACCAACCGATCTGTGGCTTCCATAATGTTGTTAACACTTTCACTGCCACTGACACGCCTGTCTTGCTCTCGTAAATTTTTTCGAGGTGCCGGCAACACGCCTAGCGTGTATTTAATATTTTATCGATATTTCAGTCATTTTGCTGTATTTTCTACTGAAAATGATAGCATAGTTTTATAATTTCATATATTTATAACGTTTGAAATGGTTCGAGTATTGAGACTATTTTAATATCTTATAAAAAATACATCGCTATGCTATGCTGTTAGCACGCTAGGCGTGTCAATTATTGGATGTAGACATAGATCGTCAACTATGGGCATGTGGGTAGGTAGGCTAATTTTGTATTGCGTGAACCGATTTTAATAATTCTTTATTTCGACGCTTGAAAGGCAATCCTAACTAAGCGACATAAATCCGTAAAATGAGTTATATATACCATTCGAACCGGCAGATTTTTCTGCGTCGTTTGGTCTAGGTCTCATAGTTCTACGACGAGTTTTATTGTCGCTTAGATATTGCGTGATTTCGGTAAAATCTACATTTTCTGCTTACTAAACGACCAAAAAATTGTGATTTTTTGAATATCTAGCAGTTATGACGTTCTAACAATTAGGAATATGAACTTAGTCGGTTTTTCATGTATTGACTTTTTCATTTATTTGTATTGACGTATTTTTACTTGTTAAGAATTTTTCCTTTGAAATTACTTAGTAGATTTTACCTACATAAAGCAATTGTAATTTATGTGGTTATATATTTTAACTCGATAATATATTTTGTGACAGTGTCATTTGTATAAGTTAGCCTGAAATAAAGTGGAAGAATATTAGAGCTTAGATATTTTTACTTGTATATCATAATATTTATTTTTTATTCTTAGATATTTTTATTTGACAACGCTTAATACTAATGGTGTTGGTTAGATAGTCTTACTTGATTTGCTAAATGGCTAACAATGGCGCGTAGATAAATTTACCCGTACGCAAAATTATATTTTCTCGTCGCTAAAGAACCGCACGAGTTTAAAAAACGTCGTGTAGCTATGCGCGATACGCGTCGTGACACGTCTATACAGGTTCTAATTCAGGCACCCGCCGTCGCTTAGGGAGGACGTACTTCACATTTTGGCGCATATTCTATGAAGACATGGTAAGTATTCAATCAAATTATGCAAAGGTAGTACCTATTTCAAAACTGCATTTTGTTTCGGATTATTTTTAAACCCTATTATGTTTTAGATGGAACAAAGTACTCATTTTAAATCAATTTTATTATCTTTGCAGTTAAAAATGAGTTGCTTTTTTATAATTTGTTTGAGTACCTACAAGACAAATAAACAGTAGTTATTTATCTTGTAGTTTCACTTAGTAAAATACACGGTATAAATCTGACATCATCGAATTGATTTTTTTTTGCAGTCTGCGGCTTCGTCAATTAATAGCAACACAAACAGTTTAACAAAACATTAGAGTCAGCTTCTATCAGTATTGACACTTCGAAAGATTTAGCTTTTCCGGTTCTTGCCGATAGTTTATGCACCACAACAGATCACACTGAAACGACTGCATCGATTACTGCTCCACGTATATCGGTTGATCACGCATTTAATATGACTTTAACTGCTGAACCAGACATTGAAAAACCGACTTTGAATGATCACCAGGTTGAGGAAAACACACAATATACATCACTTACGTCCGATCATGATGTACCGTCTACATCGGCATGAAAGTAAAGAATCTACCGTATCAAATCCAATTAAAAGTAAAGTTGGTAAAAGAAAATCCAAGAAAGATATTAAATATATTGATTTTATGTGTAGATACAGTGCATGCTATTATTGAAAATAGATTGAAGAATACAACTGTTTACGCACCATCACAATGGTTTACAGTTTTTTCCAGATCCACAGATCCAGTCTCTCCTTGAGGACATGGTTGGGCGCTTGAACTTGTCCTTGAAGGCTGTCTCCGAATGGGGCGATGCCAACTTGGTCAAGTTTAATGCAGCTAAGACCCAGGCGTGTCTCTTCTCTGCAAAAAGGAGTCAATTCAAACCGGCTCCTACTTTCCGAGATGTAACCGTGCCAATAACCGATCGTATCGAGCTTCTGGGGGTAACACTAACTTCTACCCTCAATTTTGGCCCGTATATCGAGGCTAAGGCTCAATTAGCATAAAAAAAGTTGGGAATCCTAGCAAAGGTGAGATGGTACTTCACACCCGAACAGCTGCTCAATCTCTATCAAGCCCAGGTTCGGTCGTGTATGGAGTACTGCTCTCATCTTTGGGATGGATCTGCCAAGTACTAGCTGGATGCGCTTGATTCTATTGAGAAACGGGCCAAAAGACTCATTGGCAACGATATACTGGTCGAATCAAAGCTCCAGAGCCTTGAACATCGACGACGAGATGCTAGTCTATCGGTTTTCTATCGGTTACATTTCGGAGAGTGTAAGATGGAATTACACAATGTAATTCCGCCAAGCCCGTTCCATCATCGGACTACAAGACAAACGACGATGCGCCTTCGTTACATGGTGGATATCCCACCTATACGCACTAAACGTTCTGGGAATACCTTCATTGTGTGTACGGCTAAGGAGTGGAATTCCCTGACGGATTCTGTGTTTCCCGATAGCTATAACCTAGGGGTCTTTAAGTCAAGAGTGAATAGGTTACTTTTAGGTAAGCGTGCTCCATCTTCGACCACATCATCACTTACCATCAGGTGAGATGGTGGTCAAACACGAGCCTATTATCAAAAAAAAAAAAAGTTGAAATTCAGTCTAAAACCAAGGTATCTCTTTTACGTTGTTATCGATCGCAGCTTCCCATATCAAAAGCAATTGTGAGATATAATTTTTTTTAGAAACTGAATGATGAAGATGCTAGGTAATTTATAATTGCGACAGCAATAATAATTGTTCAATTAAAAATATATTAATCTCAGACTGAATGTTATGTCATAATTAGTTTCCTGGTCGGCACTACATAGCGTATTTGTTTAATTTTCAATAAAGACTTTTATTCAATAATAATTGATTTAATTTATTTTTGTGCATGATAATAATTACCTATACAGTTCTTGGTTAAATGTCGGTTATGAAGGGAGGTTTGGGGTAATTTTAATAACTAAGATACAATTTCCAAAATCACAAATACTATTAAAGAATGCTTAGGTAAATTTACTTATTTTATTTTAAACTGTCAGATCTTTTTAGATCAATCTTTATGTTTCAAAATTCTAAACTAAGTAAGTTTACCTATTTTTAAATGTTACTGCACACACTACAATGATGATTTAGATAATTTTACCTGTTTATCAAATCAGGTAAATTTTATCTAACCGACACAAACCGGTGTTTTTAAAAGTGTCAGGTGTCTTATTTTGACAATTTGGATAGCTATAAAAAATGATTTCTAGGAGTGTTAACATCATTTTAATCGAACAATTAGGAAAATTTTTATGTTTTTTTTTGTAAATATTTGAACTTTAAATCGCTCTCCTGTAAAGTTTACTCAATGTCGCTTAGTTATGATTGCCTTTCAAGCGTCGATTTGTTTGAAAGAAGATACGTTCAGGATAATAAAATATGTAAACTAATTTAAAAAATGCTTGCATATACGGCAATATTGCAAACTTAGCTCAGAAAATATTTTGTACAACTATTCAAAAAATGTTCTTCCTATCAAGTTCAAAATAATTTTCGTAGAAAGTCTTTATAAAGCTCTACTTTTGAGATATTTTTCATATTTTCTAAACTTATGGTTAAAAAGTTAGAGGGGGGTGCCCCCCTCTAACTTTTGAACTTTACTTCATCGAGATCAAATAACTGGTGAATTTGAGGAGATTCAAAAATTTAGTACAACTCTCATTTTGGCATGTCCTTCAAGTTCTTCTTATTTTCGTGGTAATTCCTGTACTTATTTAAGTTAAAATAGTCTCTCAATCGAAAATATATCTCTTATACTACGTTTTCAACTAAATTCCAATGAAATCTAGCTAAAATTAAATATTTGTAAATTATGTTAATCTAATACACCCCTTCATTTTGGCTTGTCCCCAGTAAAAATGAAAACTTAAAGTTATTTTTTTTTTTCAATATTTTCTGGACATCCGGACATATTGTGTTGTTTTTATAAAAAATAAACTGATATTAAGTATACTGATATATTAAAGCTTTAATTCCTTTATGTGTTTAAAACTTAAAAACAATGAGTGTCCCGTTTGTTACTTTTAATTATATATCGACGCTTGAAAGGCAATCATAACTAAGCGACATGGAGTAAACTTTACAGGAGAGCGATTTAAAGTTCAAATATTTACAAAAAAAAATCATAAAAATTTTCCTAATTGTTCGATTAAAATGATGTTAACACTCCTAGAAATCATTTTTTTATAGGTATCCAAATTGTCAAAATAAGACACCTGACACTTTTAAAAACACCGGTTTGTGTCGGTTAGATAAAATTTACCTGATTTGATAAACAGGTAAAATCTAAATCATCATTGTAGTGTGTGCAGTAACATGTAAAAATAGGTAAACTTACTTAGTTTAGAATTTTGAAACAGAAAGATTGATCTAAAAAGATCTGACAGTTTAAAATAAAATAAGTAAATTTACCTATGCATTCTTTAATGGTTTTTGTGATTTTGGAAATTGTATCTTAGTTATTAAAATTACCCCAAACCTCCCTTCATAACCGACATTTAACCAAGAACTGTATAGGTAATTATTATCATGCACAAAAATAAATGAAATCAATTATTATTGAATAAAAGTCTTTATTGAAAATTAAACAAATACGCTATGTAGTGCCGACCAGGAAACTAATTATGACATAACATTCAGTCTGAGATTAATATATTTTTAATTGAACAATTATTATTGCTGTCGCCATTATAAATTACTTTTCTTTTTTTTTTTTTTCTTTTTTTTTTATTTTTTTTTTTTGGGGTGGGACAATCATCTTATGACTTCTTCCGCTCTGGGTTAAGCGGAAGGGTGTGTCAGATTTCTACTGACTAAAAACCCACCCTGTTCCTCCGGCTGCCCTAAATTTCCGGGGCAGCGGTAACTCGGCAGAACTTTCCCGCAAAACCCCGGCAGGCAATGGCCCTATGAGGCCCCGTCGCTGGTGTTGACAGCTCTTTGAGGCGCGCGTGGAACACGACGCGCCGCCGACACGGGCCTGGTCCTTACCGGACGGTGAGCGACCCCTGCTCGCTGTCCGCAGGCCCGCGCCTACGGTGGCCGGAAATCGGCTCGCGATCCCCGACGCCCGGGGCGTCTCCCGCGGCGGCAAGGGCGCGAGAAAGAGAGTTGCCTCTCCCTCGCGCGTTCGGCCTCCTCCTTCGCTAGCATGACTGCTTCGCAGAAGGAGGCGACCGCATCCCATTCCCTCTCGCTCCGCATCATAGTCTGAACCAGAGCAGGGCGCGAGAGGTCGCCGCCGCCGACCGCCTCTACGAGGACACGACGTTGCTCCGCCCAAGCAGGGCACACCTCCACCGTATGCTCCACCGTGTCCTCCAGGTGGTCCTCACAATGACGACACCCGGGCGTGTCCTCCCGCTGAATCCGAAACAGGTACCTCCCGAAACAGCCATGTCCGGTCAGCACCTGCGTCAGGCGGAAGGTGAGGACGCCGTGGCCTCTCTCCAGCCACTCCTCAAAGAGGGGACTTATCGCCGCGATTGCGGCGTGCCCAGCCTTCGGTTGCGACAGCCGCTCTTTCCATGCTGCCGTGAGATCGCGCCGGAGTTCTATCCGCTGAGCCGCGACTTGCCGCGGTAACGGAGTTTCACCCCGGCTTAGCACCTCTGCGCGCCAATTATGCACGCGCGCGAGGGCTACCGCCTCCAGATCCCACGGCAGCAATCCGGCAAGGAGGTTCGCCGCCTCCCCAGAGATCGTGCGGTATCCCCGGATCATCCGGATAGCCATGACCCTCTGAGACGCGACCAGCCGGCTAGCTGGTCGCCGCTGCAAATTCAGCGCCCACACAGGGGCCCCATAGAGGGCTATGGACCGCACGATCTCCGCATAGAGCCTCCGGCAGGAGGCGTTTGGCCCCCCTAGATTGGGTAGGAGCCGCTTGAGTGCAGCCCCCGCCCGGTCCAGTCTTGGAGCCAAACGTCGGAAGTGCTCGACGAAGTTCCACCGGCTATCGAGGACGAGTCCCAGGTACTTCATCGTCGTCTCGACGCCGATGTGAACTCCTCCCACCGTTACTTGGGAACCCGAAGGTGGCGCGTTCCGACGGCCGTGGAAACACATGGCCTCGGACTTGTGCAGGGCCACCTCGAGTCCCAGTTGCCGGATCCTCTCTACGACTGTCGCAACCCCTCGCATCGCCAGTTCGGCCGCCGCCTCGTGCGACCCCCCATGCGCCAGGACCAGCGTGTCGTCAGCGTAGCAAACTACACTGACGCCTGTAGGGAGGTCGGCGCGCAACACCCAGTCGTAACCGATGTCCCACAGGGGTGGCCCCAAAACCGATCCCTGTGGGACATTATAAATTACCTAGCATCTTCATCATTCAGTTTCTAAAAAAAATTATATCTCACAATTACTTTTGATATGGGAAGCTGCGATCGATAACAACGTAAAAGAGATACCTTGGTTTTAGACTGGTTTCAACTTCTTTTTTTAATTGGCTCGCGTTTGACCACCATCTCACCTGATGGTAAGTGATGATGTGGTCGAAGATGGAGCACGCTTACCTAACAGTAACCTATTCACTCTTGACTTAAAGACCCCTAGGTTATAGCTATCGGGAAACACAGAATCCGTCAGGGAATTCCACTCCTTAGCCATACACACAATGAAGGTATTCCCAAAACGTTTAGTGCGTATAGGTGGGATATCCACCATGTAACAAAGGCGCATCGTCGTTTGTCTTGTAGTCCGATGATGGAACGGGCTTGGTGGAATTAGATTGTGTAATTCCATCTTACACTCTCCGAAATGTAACCGATAGAAAACCGATAGACTAGCAACTCGTCGTCGATGTTCAAGGCTCTGGAGCTTTGATTCGACCAGTATATCGTTGCCAATGAGTCTTTTGGCCCGTTTCTCAATAGATTCAAGCGCATCCAGCTGGTACTTGGCAGATCCATCCCAAAGATGAGAGCAGTACTCCATACACGACCGAATCTGGGCTTGATAGAGATTGAGCAGCTGTTCGGGTGTGAAGTACCGTCTCACCTTTGCTAGGATTCCCAACTTTTTTTATGCTAATTGAGCCTTAGCCTCGATATACGGGCCAAAATTGAGGGTAGAAGTTAGTGTTACACCCAGAAGCTCGATACGATCGGTTATTGGCACGGTTACATCTCGGAAAGTAGGAGCCGGTTTGAATTGACTCCTTTTTGCAGAGAAGAGACACGCCTGGGTCTTAGCTGCATTAAACTTGACCAAGTTGGCATCGCCCCATTCGGAGACAGCCTTCAAGGACAAGTTCAAGTGTCCAACCACGTCCTCACGGAGAGACTGGATCTGTGGATCTGGAAAAACTGTAAACCATTGTGATGGTGCGTAAACAGTTGTATTCTTCAATCTATTTTCAATAATAGCATGCACTGTATCTACACATAAAATCAATATATTTAATATCTTTCTTGGATTTTCTTTTACCAACTTTACTTTTAATTGGATTTGATACGGTAGATTCTTTACTTTCATGCCGATGTAGACGGTACATCATGATTATAGTTGCAAAACTTCTGAATAATTCCGAATAATTCCGGAATACTTCGGGGAGTTTCTTTAAATGGGAATTATTCAAAATGATAAATTCATTTTGAATCATTCTGATTTAAAGAAACTTTTAATTATTTATTAAGATTTCAACTTTTTTTGCTGAAAAATCGTATTTTGCATCGATCGTCGATCTCTGTGCGCCGGCCGCTGCCGCCGCGCTGGCACCGCGACGCGCGCACCCGACTGCCACCGGCCACGAGTCGTGCGTGCCGGCGATGGCGGTGCGGGGTGCGGTAAGAGGGAGGGGATGCTGCTCCTCAGAGAAGTTTTCACCCGCGCGAGAAAGATTCGTACCCCGCAATCGAATGTTTCCGAATATTTCGCCCGAATAATTCAATGGGAATAAATGTGTTTGCTTGTTGTGTGGTGGGTGAGATAATTATTGTTCACTGCGAGAGTACGTATGTACGCTACGAGAGTAAAATATAAATGTTTATTTTATTATAAATGGGATTGATTAAGTATATGTTGATATTTTTATAGGTATATTTATTAGCCTGCGATTAACAAGATTTTTATTCTTTTGTTTTTAGGTAGGTAATATCGGCCAAAGATACGCATACTCACTTAAGAAAATATTTCTGCGGAAGCGCAGCTAGTGACAAACCACATCCCTTCCTGTTTTCGCCCAATTAGAAATAATATGCATTTTGTGAGTACAGGGCGTGTAACATTATATTAATACTTACTATTACGACCACTACTAAAATACGCTTCGTGCATCCTATTGGTCAAAATACATGCATTAGGCGATCGAGTTGTAAGTCGTGCTATGCGATTATAGCCTTAAATGTAAGTTGTGAAATAAAAAAACCAGGTCAAGCATATTTGATTTGCTATTTGAAAAAGGGTTACCTATGTTTTTGGTTAGTTTGTATGTAGCTCTGTACGCATCGCGAGTATTCGCGAGTCGCATAGGTAGGTATTAATCATTACCTACCTACTTAACGCGTATAATAGCCCAGTCAATAAAAGCAAATAAAGGCAAACCTTGCAAGCAAACACGTTTTGATGCGGTTTTCAGAAAAGTATTTGTTCTTACCTACTTAGGAGCAGGTTTTGGTATATTAACAGACTTCAAAGGTCGATTTTCCTGTTTTTTTTTTACAGTTGAAATATTCCCAAAGTTTCGGAATATTTCAGAATACTTCCGAAGTATTCGACGGGAATGATTCGGAATGTTTCCCGCCAGCATCTATAATCATGATCGGACGTAAGTGATGTATATTGTGTGTTTTCCTCAACCTGGTGATCATTCAAAGTCGGTTTTTCAATGTCTGGTTCAGCAGTTAAAGTCATATTAAATGCGTGATCAACCGATATACGTGGAGCAGTAATCGATGCAGTCGTTTCAGTGTGATCTGTTGTGGTGCATAAACTATCGGCAAGAACCGGAAAAGCTAAATCTTTCGAAGTGTCAATACTGATAGAAGCTGACTCTAATGTTTTGTTAAACTGTTTGTGTTGCTATTAATTGACGAAGCCGCAGACTGCAAAAAAAAATCAATTCGATGATGTCAGATTTATACCGTGTATTTTTACTAAGTGAAACTACAAGATAAATAACTACTGTTTATTTTTCTTGTAGGTACTCAAACAAATTATAAAAAAGCAACTCATTTTTAACTGCATAGATAATAAAATTGATTTAAAATGAGTACTTTGTTCCATCTAAAACATAATAGGGTTTAAAAATAATCCGAAACAAAATGCAGTTTTGAATTAGGTACTACCTTTGCATACTTTGATTGAATACTTACCATGTCTTCATAGAATATGCGCCAAAATGTGAAGTACGTCCTCCCTAAGCGACGGCGGGTGCCTGAATTAGAACCTGTATAGACGTGTCACGACGCGTGTCGCGCATACCTACACGACGTTTTTTAAACTCGTGCGGTTCTTTAGCGACGAGAAAATATAATTTTGCGTACGGGTAAATTTATCTACGCGCCATTGTTAGCCATTTAGCAAATCAAGTAAGACTATCTAACCGACATCATTAGTATTAAGCGTTGTCAAATAAAAATATCTAAGAATAAAAAATAAATATTATGATATACAAGTAAAAATATCTAAGCTCTAATATTCTTCCACTTTATTTCAGGCTAACTTATACAAATGACACTGTCACAAAATATATTATCGAGTTAAAATATATAACCACATAAATTACAATTGCTTTATGTAGGTAAAATCTACTAAGTAATTTCAAAGGAAAAATTCTTAACAAGTAAAAATACGTCAATACAAATAAATGAAAAAGTCAATACATGAAAACCGACTAAGTTCATATTCCTAATTGTTAGAACGTCATAACTGCTAGATATTCAAAAAATCACAATTTTTTGGTCGTTTAGTCAGCACAAAATGTAGATTTTACCGAAATCACGCAATATCTAAGCGACAATAAAACTCGTCGTAAAACTATGAGACCTAGACCAAACGACGCAGAAAAATCTGCCGGTTCGAATGGTATATATAACTCATTTTACGGATTTATGTCGCTCAGTTAGGATTGCCTTTCAAGCGTCGATATATATACCATTAATATGTAAACACATACTTACCAGATTTCGCCATTTGGGTTCTTCGTCGAATCTCTATTTTGCTTCCTCACTGGTTGGTTAGTAAAGACCCCAAATACACAAAATGGCTGAAATACTGCAAATCAGAGAGCACTCCTGTCCGCGAGAAATTGCCTGCCGTATCCACCACCATGACTTTAGTCTTCGCTCTATTGAACGAGAGGCCAACTTTCTCGCTTATTTATTCGCATATTCCACTTTTCTGGACAAGTCAGCTAGCTCCTTCTCTGACGTCGCAAATAAGGTGGTGTCATCAGCGTATCTTAGGTTGCTGATTTTGGAGCCACCGCCTTCACATTCTTCCAAGGTTCTCCTCATTTTATACTCAATAAGAGTGGGTTCTAGGGTGTATTAAACTAAGAATTATAGAATAGAATAGAATATACTTTGTTGTACACCAAAATTTAAACACAGCTATAATACAATAATTGCTTATTCTATGGCTACAATGGCGGCGGTCTTGTCACTGAAAGCGATATACTATTTTTCAGTACAATAAAGATTATTTATTTATTTATGACATTAAATACCGAATTAAATTATTTTTGTTGCTATCAGCACAAGTATTTTTTTCTTAGAAAATATACAATTACACAGCGCTGGTTTAAGCGACGGCCGTATCATAGTTGCGCTCTCCGTAACACAGCAGGGTACTGAAAGTACGGCCTTCGCTAAATATCAGAGTTGTTATATTTTATTTCGAAATTTAAAAAAAAGACTAATTATTATAATATTTATTAAAAACTATGTATTTCATTCGATATCGTTTTGAAACATTACTAAATACATTATGAATTGAATATTTATTATTTTTTGACTTATAATAATTATAAGTCAAAAAATAATAAATATTAGTGTCTATCTAACTAATTATTAGTGTCTATTGCTTTTAATCAACATGACTGATAATTGTGTAACGTTTTTTTTCATTACTCTGATTATGAGAATGCTGACATTTAACTTTAAATTTTACTTAATACCTATACTATAACCTTCCTCAAATTTTAAACTCTTCCATAACAAATTTTATCCATACCCACCTAGTACTTTCAAAGATTGGCGCGTTCAAACAAACAAACTTTTCCGCTTTTATAACATTAGTATAAATTTATTTTTACGTTTTTTAAATTACGGAGATAAGGATAAGGGGTTTACTCAAGTTTAAATGTACTTTATGGCCTACAAATATACATTTTTTAATGGATTACTAGCAATGTGGGTAGAATTGACATTACTAGCAATCCTGTTAACCCCTCCAACAGCTAAATATGCTTGTGTCTGGAGTGGGTTCACGACAATAGTGTAATTGGTGGGGTTAGAACCCGTGACCTCTCTATCACAAGTCCAACACCTTATCCATTAGGCTATTGACGCTTAAATAATGTCCCTTCTGCCCCTAACATGACTAGACTACGGTTCGTAACTGTTCTCGGGATAACGCGAATATTCTCACCAGACACCGCAGCCCTGGAAGGCAAAGGCTTCTGAAGGAGCAGAGTAGGTTGTTAGTCAGTACGGACATCTACTGACTAACAACCTACTCTGCTCCTTCCGCTCCACACACAACAAAAAATGAGGTGATATACTTTATCTTGATTTCAGAAGACACCAAACAGACGCCTGCGCGATGGAATGTGATAATCTACGTGATACCAACAATGATAGTAGTGTGCGTGGTTGCACTGGTGGTTTATATTAGCTTCAAGAAATACAGTCATAGGATTTCTGAGGAAACAATTGAAATGAATACTTCTGTAAGTCTTAAGTATTTAAGGCGACATTATATGGCAGCGACCTTGAGCGACTGGGGAGAAGCTTGCGTCACTCCCCGCGACCGCGCAATGCACCCCCGCAACGCAAGCTCGAAATTTCGTAAGGTAACCATACGTTTCAAATAGTAAAGACTGTACTGCCTGATTTATTATCACCATCCAAATTTTTTCTGGACTTTAATTGTCTGGTCATTGAAAACTACTATGTGTATTTAGACAAATAATTCTATCTATCTATATATATAAAAATGACTATGTGGCTACGCTACTTAGACTCATTTGATACTCGTAAATAATTAAGTTTTAATAACATTGAAATCGTAATATTGAAATAAGTATGAATTTACTTGTCAGCAATCATGTGCTCATTTTCGACATGCTGAGTTGAGTTTTTCGCTTTTGTATACAGCCAGAGCTGAATTTTTTTTTTAATAGTCTATAGGCTTGCGTTTGACCATAATCTAACCTGATGTTAAGCGATGATGTGGTCGAAGATGAAGCACGCTTGCCTAGATGTAATCTATTCACTCTTGACTTAAAGACTTCCAGGTTATAACTATCAGGAAACATACTCCGGCAGGGAATTCTACTCCTTAGCCGTACCCATAATTAAAGTAATCTCAAAACGTTTCATGCGTATGGGTGGGATGTCCACCATGTAACGATGGCGCATCACCGTTTGTCTTGTAGTCCTATGATGGAACGGGCTTGGTGGAATAAGACTGCAATTCCATCGCACACTCCCCGAAATGTAACCGATAGAAAACTGTTAGGCTTACAACACGTCGCCGATGCTCTAGGCTCTGGACCTTTGTCTCGACCAGTTTCTCGTTGCCGATGAGCCTTTTGGCCCGTTTCTCTATAGACTCAAGTGCATTAAGCTGGTATTTGGCAGATCCGTCCCAGAGATGAGAGCAGCACTCCATGCACGACCGAAGTTGCGCTTGATAGAGGTTGAGCAGCTGTTCTGGTGTGAAGTACCGTCTCACTTTTGAAATGAAATGAAATTAAATATTTATTTTGTAAATTGGTTATAAATAACACTTTTACACGTCATGTTTTTTTGCGTGTTTAGTTTAGCTAGATGAGGCCGGTATTTCTTAACTGACTACCCTGATCAGAGGTCAAAGTCTCTTTTAAAGTCCAGACAATTTGTATTTGTATATGAGAAGCATGTAAGTTCATGTCTGTGGTATTTTTTTGAGGAAATAACCAAGCAAATTTGAGCGGACCTGTCCAGTCAGTGCAAGCATTTGTCAGTTATCGTGTAGCTCAACTTAGAATTTAAGGAGCTCAACAATTTGACTAACAATACCAAAGTAAGGCCATTTGGGTAGGCCACACAAGTACTCAAACTGCTTGACATCATTAAAGAAATTATAGTGAAACTAAAAACTACGAAGTTAGAATAACCTACATTGTCCTCACAAGTACAATAATGAAATAATTATATTTATATACAACGTGTAATTTAAAGGGTATATACATACCAAGTGCATGGCTTCTTTGGATGATAACAAACGATATGGCAAGGGTTTAGTAATCCTAAGTCTACGTGTGTAGAACTTATTATAAATTACAATACACTGATACCAGAGACCGAATTTTTCAAATTAAGAAGAACGAAAAGAATTATCGTGTTATTGGCAAGTGACGTGGAAAGTTATTAACCCTCGTAGTGCTGTGACACGTTTTTTATGATTGGTATCCAAGAAATATATGAAACCAATAATTTGGTATCAATTCTTTGAGTCAGTTATTTTGTGCTGAAACTGTGCATAGAGACTCCATACCAGATGTTGTCTTCAGCCCTTTTGGATAGATATGGGGTTTCCGTTACACGTTGTATATAAAAAAAACAATAAACAAAAACAAAATTAATAGGTATATACAATACTTTTTTTTCTCTTTATTGATTATAAGGATATACAATACTTGAGAACGCAAATATTCTAATCAATCAAAAATAAATCATCAATCAAAATTTTAAAACTAAATAGAAAAGGCACACGTATATCACTGGAGCGTTTCATTCCCAGGCCTTCTTGTCCTCAATATAATCTGTAACTGTGTAAAAAGCTTTCTGACATAGCTTACGTTTTATAAATAATTTGAATTTATTAATACTTTGTTCTTGAATATGGCTAGGAATTTTATTATAAAAACGTATACATTGGCATCTAAACGATCCACCAATCTTTTTTCCTTGTTTTAGGAATGACATATGTGTCTTTGTTCCTTGTATTTACACTATGAATATCACTGTATTTTTTAAAAAGATTAATATTTTTGTGTGCATACAAGAGATTCTCATAAATATACTGAGATTAATATTCATAGTCAGAGTCATTCAGAGTCATAATATTAATCTCTTTAAATTTGTCTCTTAAGGAGTGCTTAGGACTTAATTTATAAATTGCACGAATAGCCCATTTTTGTAATACAAATATTATATGAATGTCGGCGGCGTTTCCCCAAAGTATAATGCCGTATGAGATCACTCTGTGAAAGTAACTAAAGTAGACTAAACGTGCTGTTTCGATATCAGTTAATCCACGTATTTTTCTAACGGCATATGCTGCAGAACTTGGCTATTTTGACAATTTATATGGGGGCCCCACTGAAGCTTCGCACCCAAAGTTATGCCCAAGAAAACTGTGGTATCTTCGGGTTTCAATATTTCGCCCTTTATTGATACACTTGTATTCACTTGTCTAACATGAGGTAACGTAAATTTTAGGCATTTGGTTTTTTTCTCATTAACAAGAAGATTATTAACATTAAACCAGCTAACTACAGTTGCAAGGGCACTGTTTACTTCTTCAGTAACCTGCTGTTAACTTTGATTTTAAATAAAAGATTATTGATACACTTGTATTCACTTGTCTAACATGAGGTAACGTAAATTTTAGGCATTTGGTTTTTTTCTCATTAACAAGAAGATTATTAACATTACTTCTTCAGTAACCTGCTGTTAACTTTGATTTTAAATAAAAGATTATTGATACACTTGTATTCACTTGTCTAACATGAGGTAACGTAAATTTTAGGCATTTGGTATTTTTCTCAGTAACAAGAAGATTATTAACATTAAACCAGCTAACTACAGTTGCAAGGGCACTGTTTACTTCTTCAGTAACCTGCTGTTAACTTTGATTTTAAGTAAAAGATAAGTATCGTCAGCGAATAACACTATGTCATGATTTTTGATCAGGTACGGTAAATCATTTATATAAATAAGAAACAAAAAGGGACCTAAAATTGAGCCTTGGGGACCCCCATCTTGACGTCACAGATCCCGGCGATCTTTTGCCGTTCAAGTCGAGTCTCTGAATCCTTTCACTCAAGTATGAGGTCAGAAGATTCAGAGAGGCGCCCCGGAATCCGTAGTGGTGCAGTTTCCTGATTAATGTCTCATGGGGAACACAGTCAAATACATTTGAAAAATCGCAAAAAATACCCAACACTTACCAACACTTATCTTCCCATGCATTATAAATGTGTCCTAAAAGTTCAACACCAGCCATCAGCTGTTGAACGTCCCTTTGTAAAACCAAATTGTTTATTATGTAGCAATTTGTGTTTATTAAAATATCTTTGCATCTGCATTAAAATAATTTTCTCAAAAATTTTACTGAAAGTGGGCAATACAGAAATAGGTCTATAATTAGTAGGGTCAGATGTACTAACTGCTTTAAATAATGGGATTATTTTACTATATTTCATTAAATAAGGAATCTCACCGCAATCAATACAATTATTAAATATAACAGCTAATGTAGGAGCTATAATGTGTATAATGGACTTAGTAACATGAACAGAATTACCCCACAGATCTGCAGCCTTTTTAACATTCAAAGAATTAAAAGTTTTGATGATGTCATTAGAAGTAACATATTGGAATTTAAACTCTGAACTACAAACTGGAACACTTTTTTTGAGTAATGTGTCTGCAGCAATGGCAGATGATTTTAGGGACTTGATTGTCGATACGGGTATGCCAGTGAAAAAATTTTCAAATTCTGTGGCGACTTGTGAATCTAATGTTATTATATTATCATCAATAGTTAGGGTGTAATTACTAGGATTCCCAACTTTTTGGCAGCCAATTGAGCCTTAGCCTCGATAAACGGACCAAAATTAAGGGTGGATGTCAACGTAACCTCAAGAAGTTCGATGCGATCTATATAATATAAAGCGAGTTATATAATATAAATATTGACCATAAATATGGGCGAAAGTTGGAATATTGGAGAGTTGTGCGTAAACAAAACATCAGATCTCCGCATTCAAGGTCATGGTACTTTCGTACCATAGCTAGCTATAAGTACCTACAACTATGTCAAAAACCGCACTCAAGTATTTTTTAAACTAATCTGGACTGTCCTTACTACGCTGTAGTATGGTTACATTATAGTTAAATACTCACCTCGTACTCACCACAAAAAAAACACTATTATTTCAATGAAATAAAAAATTACTAAACATTAGATCTCCGCATTCAAGGTCATGCTACATAAGTACCTACCCTAGACCTATACCTACAACTCGTGTCAATATCAGCTCTCAAGTATTTTTTGATACTCTAATCCGGACTGTCCTTAGTACCTACGCTGTAGTATGTTGCTATTACATTGCAATATTTACCTCGTCTCTGCATTTTCGCGGCGAGAATCTAAGTTATTTGATATACTCCAAAAACAAAACATAATTTGAATAAAATAAAAATAATTTTAAGTAAGTAGGTACCTACTAAATATTAGATCTCCGCATTCAAGGTCATGCTACTTACGTATCAAGAGCTATACCTACAACTATTCCAATATCAGCAACACTCAAGTATTTTTTGAAACTCTAATCGAACTGTCCTTACTACGCTCCAATATGGTTACCTACTCGTAAATTACATTTCAATACTCACCCTGTCTCTACATTTTTGACTCAAGAATCTTTACTATTTGTTGTTCTCCTAAAAGGAAATAACATAATTATTTCAATAAAATAAAAGTTTGTTTACTACATTTAAATCACATTTATTTTATTCCAATATGCTAATTTAAACTATTGATAGAGATTATATAAATAATCTTCTTATCGTGTGGGTAGTAATGTCTAATGACCCCATACACCCTAGTGTCAGAGTTTCTAGACTGCCTCAAGAGCCTCTGACGTGGTCTATTCTGACGACCGCCATTTGGCGACCGGGACTACCGGCTTATATGTGTCTTCCGAAGCACGGAACCATCTTTTTATCAGACAATCAGGTGATTCAGGCCTGCAATGTCCTAGCCAAAGTGGAAACAAATTTACAAAGTATGCGTCCCGCGGGAATCGAACCCACGACCACACACAAGTTAAACCCCTAAACCACTCGACCATGGCGGCAGTAAATTATATAAATAATTAAAATTCGTTACTTCATTAATCTATTTTTAACATTGTAAGGCGTTTCTTTTTTAGTGTTTTGGGTTTACCAACTATTTTGGCGTTAAACTTCTATGCGAATAAAATCATGTTGTATTTTTTGCGCGGAGAGTTAGCGTCTACTCGTGACAGTGGTCAGCGATGCACTGCCGCCCGTCGCCCGCAAGAGCCCCCGATTCATTGCGCACCTAGATTATTCGAATAATAATACACCATGACTTTACCAAACACAATATGAAGAAAAGCCGTATACTAAAAGATTGGCAATTAAATTATCTTTTAGACTGTGAAAGTTTCATAAAAATACACCCAATGGTTGTTGCCTGATCTTCGCTTTTATGCCCGCGTTAGACGTACTTTTAAAAATAAATTACACAATGTTTTACAAAAAAATATTAAAATATTAATATATCAAATTATTAAGGAAATAGTCTAGTTTATCATTATTTTTTTTCAAAACATACCGACTAGCCGTTTAGACGTGATCTTGGATTAAAAATCATCGAAAATCGAATATCTGCCCCTTAAGAGATCGCTTGCGCGATGGGTAGCTCATTGTCCGGTAAGGACTAGGCTAGGGTTTGAGGCGCGTCTTGTTCCGCGTGCGCCTCAAACAGCAGTTAGCACTATTGTCAGGGCCTGGCAGGGCCATTGCCTGTCATGTTAGTTGGAAAAAGTCTAAGAAGACTATGATGATGATCACATGCTAAGCTGGACTCCCATTAGGTGCAATTTGGAGTCACACACTACATTATTATATATTACAGATATTCCATTTTTGTAAAGATTTTTTAAATTAATTTTTCTGTTTTTATCTCCTGTCATCTATAATGTAAATTATACGTCACTGTTATTTTATGTTTTGTGTCTTCCTTTGTCCAATATAAGCTTTATCTATCGTTATTCCATCTCTCTCACTCTGGGCACGACCGCAACGAAGATAGTGTTATCTCTAGCTTCTATCCTAAGACCTACAACTAGTATATATATTAAAATTATGTTTGTACGTTTTCCAGGCGAGAAACGAAGTTGTATACGCGGTTCTTAGCTTAGAGAATGGACACGGTGAATCACCAATTCGACATGAATCCCCATATGCCCAAATTGTAGGCGTAATGAGACCAGTTCTTTCTCGAAAATGAAGAAAAATAACTGTAGCATATAGACGAAAATATCTGTGAACCACTCACTACTTACCACCAAGTGAGCTTCTCCCTGGAGCATCTTACCTTCCGTAGCCCAAACAGCCCCAGAACATACGTACCTATACTTGGGCCAAACAGCAGTGAGGCAGCGGCGTGCACAGGTTTATGACACTGGGTATGCGGCGGAGTACTCGGTCACAAAAACTTTTTCTTTTATAGATTTTAAGCATAGCCGCAGCCACGCGACGGATCTCTAAGTCGGAAACCATGCCAACAGAACAAGTCTTAGATGTACTACTATTCATGTACATCTTCTACGGCAACGCAGACAAAACGGCGATCGATCGTCGCGGCGGAAGAAATTCTAATACGTAAAATAATAAGCTAAGATATTACTACTCACCTAGTCAGCTTCAATTTTCACATATTCAAGGTTGATGGATTTAGTGGTAATAAATATAATTAAATATTGAAATATTTGTGGCTATTCAGGTATAATACAAAAAAAAACATCTCAGTTATCTAACCTTAAAACAGAAGAATAACTATATTGTAAAAATGTTTTAAGTTAGTAATAATAACATGTTTACTTACATCAAAATGATCCTGACAGACGAAAATTACCGAACTATCCTTTATTTCTTTAGTATTTCTGCGTGCAAGTTGTAAATACTTATTACGAACTTTAACATTTTTTGGAACGGTTATATTATTTGTATAGTATAGTATTTGTGCACCGTGGTACTGCACACCATTTATAACTCATTTTTTCCAGTAAATTACAGCCAGAAACTTTATTAAACTACATAAAACTGTCAATTTGACTTGCTCCCCAATATTTATATACAAACGTGAAATGTGTGACATCACTCCGTCATATTGTTCGTCCAACAAGCGTTTTGACAGCTTATATAATCACTATATTTTGTAATGCTTTTTTTTTAAACGAAATATTTATAAAATATGAAAATAAATATTATTTGTAGGGTGCTTATACGCTAATAAATAATATGAGACGGCTTTTAGAAACCATTCAAATAGCCTATTCTGTCTATTATTTTTACTCGGAACGGCAACGAACAACATTTCTGAACGTTGTCTCATGCATACGACTTTGGCTTTAGACATTCATGGGTGTGTGCGTAGGCGAATTGTGCACAAATAGCAAAAGTACTGCACACATGCGAACAAAAATCCTGCCGTAGAGGGTGGCAGGACTTGAGAATAATAGGTACGTTAATTTGCAGCGCCTGGCAAACATTGTTTGTGTGCTTGCAAATAGGTGCTATTTATAAACTATTAGGCGTTTTTAAATTATTATATTTTGTTTATTCATTTATTTAGTATTAATTAAAGTCATCTAAAACGTGCGAACGTTTTATTAAAATATCTGTGAATGGCAAGTAATGCACTGCATTTA
This sequence comes from Tholera decimalis, assembly GCA_943138885.2. Taxonomy (NCBI): domain Eukaryota; kingdom Metazoa; phylum Arthropoda; class Insecta; order Lepidoptera; family Noctuidae; genus Tholera; species Tholera decimalis. The sequence goes on along the minus strand of OW964576.2, from coordinate 21,417,665 downwards.
TGCTTTCAAGGAGCGCACGCGCCTGCAGTGAGGTATGGATTTGGATCTGCACTGCCAACTATGCTCTACTTCCTTATTTTTATTATTACGGATAAGCCCGCTTTTGGTGTGGTAGGGAACATAGAAGCCAGTAGAGAGTACCACATCTTAGCTATGCGTAAATGTATAGTGTGTTTAGTGCGACAAGACGGCATATCGATCAAATCGACCAAATGTTGATGTTTCTCACCTATTCTCTCGAGCCCACAACTTGCAGCAAAGTGATCTCCACCCCATTGATACCAGCGTGGAAATGGCAAAGTTCTGGGCTAAAAATATATGAATGCTATCGTGCCAACAACACGAAAAAAGAGTGAATGTGTATAGGCGAAGCTCACAGAGCTGCTGAAAGATTTTATTGGATATCAGTAACACGCTGTCACTCAGCCCGACAGCGCTTCGCAGTTATATATCTAAAGCCGGGTCCGCTGCGCCTATTTTTGTAATGTTTTTTTAGTTTTAGATGTTCAGAAAGTGATTATCAGGAGCTGTTATCATTAATTTTACCAGATATAGAGAAGAAAACAACTTGGAGGAACGATGTGATTCGTCCTGACATTAGATTAGGTGTGGCAATTCTGTCTCTGAGATTAAAAAATAGGGATAGTGAGCGCGAACACAAAATGCGTCATTTTCCCCCTCGCCGCAGGCGAACGCGGGGGTTGTTATCCATTCGTCTCGGCAAACATGTTATTGTGTTTTTGCAAACAAAACTGTTAGGCCACGCCTATATTCTGTTAGCAAACAATGTTATATTGTTTGCAAACACGAAAACACGTCGCAGGTCGCAGCGGACCCGGCTTTACCCACAGATTTGGAATTCAACTTTTGTAAGAATAACTTTCAACTTATTCTTACATAAGTTGAAAGCTTAGTTGACTATAGTCATAATCATTTATTCATGTGACTTTTGGTAATTTACAGAATGTCCGTTATAATAAAAGTGCACAAAAGTCTACCCGTAGGGCTTACATAGATCATTTATAGTTTATATTAACAATAAGTAATTACTGAAATTATAATAAAATCTAAATAAGACGATTGAATACAAAATTAAATTTACTAAATTCATAATTATACCAAATATACCAAAACAGAGTCACTTTTAATATAAATTCCACATTTTCATTGTTATTATTTCTTCCTGTGTAAATGTGTAACTTTAATTTATAATTAGCGTGTTGCTGTTGGTATACTTATAATGTTATTTTATTATAAGTCTAAACGTAAGGACTTGTCATTGGCTCTCTGGCGACTATGTATTCATCTTTTGTGTTTTAATTAGTCCTCCATAAACTAAATATAAATATAAAAATATTTATTTATTTCTTGTTTTCAATTACCTGTATTTTTTCATTTGTTTTCTTTCCTTTATAAATTAGTATTTTGTGTGAAGTCAATACTGTCTTGCATGGGCTATGAACAAGGATAAAAAAATCTCGGTTTATTACTGCCTCCCAAGATTCAGGCTTTGCCTAGTTGGACAACAGACTAAACTGTTAAAGGACATTGTTCGATTTTAGCCTATGTTACCGATTTCAATATAAATTATATGATAATTTTCATTTCTTTTTATACTGCTTGAAACATATTTTATTATTCTATGGACACGTGAAATAAATAAATTCAAAATATTTCCCCGATTTTAGGAAATACGGACGGTTGTCGGGATTAAATCAGAAATTGATAAAGTTCAGAATATTTCGGGTATTTTGAATGTATAGATACAATTAAAAATATTAATAAAATATTGAATGGGTTACGTTATTAATTTAACCCTAGTAAATAATATATAATCGTCAGCTAATTGAGGATGGGAAATCCCCCATGCTTCTTCAGTCTGACGCCTTGTCTCATTCACTTAGTTAAGCTCACATTCATTTGTTCAATTGACTGATTATTTCTGAATTTGAGTTGATCACATATAGGTACATAATAATATTAATTCAATATATCAAATAGGCACTGTATCCTATTATTGACAATAAATAAATGAATACTTATCAAAAAAAAATATTTTTTAAAAACAAAATCTAAAAATCGGAAATTTTTGGCATGGCATTCGGGTATGATAGCTTTTCGTAATTGGCAACACTGGTGTGCTTATGCTTCACTTCGTTTCAACTTTTATCGCAACGTTCTTTGCTTTGCGATTTTATATGCTTTTTATGGTTTTAATTCTAACAACTTTGGCATGATAACGGACTCTGATCAGATTGCATATTTAGTAGACTCGGATGTGTATAAAAGACTGTGAATCTTACTACCTGGCTATTTTCGGACTTGATTTCGATGAATTGATTATTTTTGTATCTTCAAGTGTCCGTTAGTAAAAACTGATTTACTATGATTCCATAAAATATTTAGAGTCTATCTAAGTCATTTTCGATTCAAACGATTCTTAGGCGTGACATGTATGGAGCCGGATCGATGTCCTTAATGTACAAGATAAGAGGGTGACACTGAAAGTTCTTAGAAAATCAAAAACTGAACAAACTAGCAAGTTATAAGTTTATTATATCTTTTCAAAATAGTGTCCATTTACATCAATACATCGCTGCATCCGATGGAACCACTCAGAAAAGCACTTTACCCACTCGTCCTGACGGGTCTCTTCGATGGCATTTTGAAACGCAGCCACTGTTTCTTTGGCGTCCATAAAACGTTATCCTCGAAATTTTTCTTTTATTTTCGGAAATTAATAAAAATCACAAGGTGCGAGGTCGAGGCTATAGGGCGGGTGACCCAGTAATTCTACGTCTGATGTCGCCAAGTAGTCGATTGTTTGCTTGGCGGTGTGCGACGAGGCCTTGTCGTGGTGAAGGAGGATCTTACTGTGAGGTCGTTTCTCCCGAACTTTTTCCAAGACAAGTGGCAAACAATTGTTAGTGTACCACGCTGCAGTAACTTTTTCGATCCTCTAAAACATTTTTCCCGTAATGACCTGTATTTCCGAAGAACAAGGCCACCATCTTTTTTCCTACGCTTCGACTTCTCTTCACTTTAGTTGGCAATTCCTCGGAAGGAAACGCCCTGACAGCAGACTGTGTCTTAGTTTCAGAATCATAACAATTAATCCAGCTTTCGTCACCCGTAAATCTTTGAACCATTTCACGACACCAATCAATACGACGGAGTTTTTGGGCCTCTGTCAAATTATGAGGTATCCACCGGGCACAAAGCTTCCTGACCATCAAATGTCATGGAGGATTTTGAGCACTTGACGCATACCGATGCCTAAGCTTATCCAAATCTGCTGATAAGTCACTCTTTTGTCAGTCTCTCATACGCCGCACAACACTGATGTTATCTTCAGTCGTCGCCGTAGAAAGCCGTTGCTCACGCAGATCATCAGTGAGATTAGTGTGCGACTACGTTTAAATAAAATAATCCAAACAGTGCAAGCATTTGTCAAATATCGCGTAGTTCAACTTAGAACCTTAAGGAGCTCGAACGATTTGACGAACAATACCAAAGTAAGGACATTTGGGTGGGCCGTATAAAGCACTCAAACTGCCAGACAGTGCGGTAATCTATTCATAATTATCGTTGTTATTAGTGTTGCCCAAAATTAGTCTTGGTCTTGCGGTCTTGGTCTTGTTCTTGCATTTTTGCAAGACCAAGACTTACCCTGCAATATTTAAGCAAGAACAAGACTAAGCCTGCAAGACTCTTGCGTCTTGCAGTTAGGTCAGACTGTCGTTTTAGTTGTGTTATTATTATTAAAATGAGAAAACTTACATTGCAAAAATACAGGGGGAGGGCGATGCGGGGGAAACAATTAAACTTAGGCAGCTCTGAAAAGAGCTATTTATGTGTTCTCTGAGTTAGCATCGTTTGTCCGGAGCCGGACTTCGGATCATTCGATGAAGACGTTAATGCGTCGGCTCTGACGTAGGTACTGCTCAAAGTTACTACCTCCAACAGTGATACAGGTCCCGCAACAACGCACAAGATTTTTTTTTTGGCAGTGTATAACATTGTAAAATGGATGTAGCTTTTGTAACCGAACAGGGCCGTCTTTACCAGGGGGTGCAAGGGGTGTGGTGCACCCGGGCGCGGAGCGCCCGGGGGCGCCTATCGAGCACTGAATTTTTGGATATTTCATTGAACTTAATGCCATTGCACAGTTTTATATACCGACTTGTTACTTACTACAAATATGTATGCGCAAGCAAAACAAAAATAGTCATCAACAATAATATTTTTTTACTTTTATTACGCTTTCGGCGCTTGTCATACCGCATTATTACACTACACAAATAACAATTTTATTTAATACAACACGCGCGTGGCAAAATCTCTAATCCAAAGAGAGTGTATCTATGTACGTTTGACACGTTGCCGCCCGGTCGCCCGCACTTGAAGCAAAATAATCTCAAGTCAACAAAGTCTATAGTGTAAGTTCATTTGAAAAGGCGCGCGGCACCTGTGCGTCTGTCATGATAGTCGAGTAATTGCGCCCTTTGACATTGCCGCCCGGTCGCCCGCACTTGGAGCAAAATGATCTCTAAGTCAATAAAGTGTAAGTTCATTCATTTGATCTGTTGCGTCCTTCCTTTGCCATAGCCGTCCAGGCGCTCGCGCTCGAGAAATGATCTCCAAATCACTACAATTAGGTGTAGGTTCATTTGAATTTACAGCGCGGCGCGCGGCGCCTATGTAAGTGTCGGTCAGTGATCGATGTGATTTCTACTTTTAAGTAATTGAATTCGTTAGCTCATTTCATTTGCGACAACCGACGAATTAGCACGGAAGTTCTTAGAGAAAAAATATAAAGGTAAGTCAATTTTATTTTTTAAGTGTTAGTGTTAGATACATTACAATCATTATCATCACTCATCATCATCATCACATCATTTGTTTATGAGAGAGAGTCATGACTGTTTTGTTTATTTGTTTATAATCGCAAAAATACAAATTCTTGATGTTAGTGATTGATAAAAAACCACTTACTTTATTTAGAATAAAGAAAGAAAAATTAAAAACTAAATTGAAAACATTGAATGCTGGAATAAATTAGAGATGCATGAAAAAAAATCTCAGTGTTATCGGCTCCAAGAAAAACTAACATTTAAAAATAGATTTGATATTGACGGGGAGGATTTTATATAATGAATTAGAATTGTTGCCAATATTTTTTCCCAATGCATCAACAAGTACTCCACTGACATTTTAAGCTATATATATTCTAATAATTTAATTTCCTCATTTCCCAATATCTCAACAGCTCTGCGTATATATTTAACATTGCCTGTTACAGTAGCAGAAGGTGAAAGATCCTTTTCAAAATAAAAATTAATAAAAAATTATCTTCGTTCAACGATGACCCAAGACAGACTGACAAACTTAGCCATTATAAGTATAGAATCCAAAATTGAGACAAAAATAAATGATTTAATTAAAATCTTTGCCAACTCAAAAGCAAGAAAAATTGAGTTTGTTTGATGTATGTGTATGTACATGTATTAAATAGATATTTAGTGGGTAATCGAAGTTAAATTATCAAAATTACGTATATTGTGTTTTCTTGGTTGACTAGGACCACTTTCATACTGCAGTGTGTCGTCGCTTGGTTGCATGCCACGCTGCAGTGTAAAAAAAAACGAGGGCGCAGGCTGAATCCCGCACCCCGGCGCAGAATAGACTTAAGACGGCCCTGTAACCGAACTAGGCAATGCCTGTGTTTCAGTTATTAATGCCATTTCCCAGGAGTTTCAATAAAATCGCCAACAAAGTGTTTACAATAGCATGGAGTACTTATCAGCTAAGATTAGAATTTAACACTGATTACAAAAATTAAGAGTTAGTAAGAGCGGAAGTGATTATTAGAGTGCGTGCAGTATCTGTGGAGTTTGATTGAAGTATGAATGCGTGAAGTGTATGTAAGTGGTAGTATGTGTGTGAGTGGTGGGATGTATGTGTGTGCTTGAGTGTGTGACTAGCAGTGGCGAAGGGTGAATTTTCATAAAAGGGAAGCCGGACCAAAAAATGCTTACCTTGCTCAAGTGTGATGCGTGAATTCCAGTAACTGTGGCCCTGTGGCTGACTTCGAAATCTTGTACAGATGAATTGGTTTTAGCTCACTTTCACTATACATGTAAGCACTAATACATAGAAACAGTGTCTTGCAAGTATAATAAAAGTGGCTTTGAGAATCAAAAGTGGCACCCGCGTGTCTAGATAATATTGTTATATCGTCGCCGTAGAACGAAAAGTCACCAAGTAGGTCAAAACGTGTTTTGAGTTATGAAGGTTTAAAGTTTTATAAAACAAAAAAAATCATAACTTAGTTTTGGCATGAGATAATTGTTTTTTTATAGTTTTGTAGCTTATAAAATAGATAAGAGCATAAGTTGACATTATTTTTTTTAACGAATTACTTATAATTATTGAAATAATGACAAAATACTAACTTAGTTATTTTTCACCCTCAAATACCGTACCAAGATTTTTGGTTATAGAGTTTTAGTGACTTTTCACCTGTGTCTAGAACCATTGTTAAAAACAATAACTCTAGTTAGTTACAATATTACTTATATTACGAACTTCAATAGATCTTTTAATGAATTTCAACTCTCTAATTTACACCCTTTTTAATTATTATTATCTGGTTTTGAAATCAAGGCAAAGAAAAGAGTAAAACAAATGCGTTACTTATTATTAGCTTATTAAAAAAACACAAAGAAACATTCATAAGAAAAAGTATTATAAATAATCATAATTAAATTAATCCGACTCTTCACTTTCATTGTTAAGATCAGGTTCCAATGCCCTGTCTTGAACGTCATTGCTGGTCGGTAGAGACTCATACCATGAGTGAAGTTCTTGGGGTATGATACCCTTGCGACAGAGACCAATAAGGTCTCTTTTCTTAGCCTCTGAAATCGAAAGAGGAGCAGTATAAGCCATTGGAATAGCATATACTTTTAATTTAGCTATCAAATCGCTTCTTCTAGTTTCCGAATCACTCTCTTATTCCATTCTCTTCCTGAAGTCTTCTTTTTTTTCTTGTTCGAGGAACCAATTTTTCTTCTATTTGAAATACGTCAAACTCAGAGTACGGGCCATCGTGAGTATAACGAAACTTAACTATGCCTGGACATTGCTTTTCAAACCTAAAACATTTGATTTTCAGCCACATAATTTTCTTTCCGTGTTTATCCTTGCTTGTATTACTGATAAATTTTCTATTTTCTATTTCATTTTCAGTAAGTTCTTTTACTATATAAGGAGATGCTGTTTCGCGGTGTCTCTTTGAGCGCGCGTGACGCATGACTGACTTCCTCTAAAAATAAACTGGCGTATGCTTTTGCTCTTTTTCTATTGCGCTATGCATGAAGTCAACCTCCATGTGCGTGTGACCACTTTCCAAGTATTTCTGCTCAAAAACGTCCAAATGTAAATCGGGTCTTTGGATCAGCTGAACCAAAAAGGCAGTTATAAATTGGTTTCTATTTTGCCCTGCGCTAGTGTCACTATAAATACAGATTTCTTTAATAGTATGTGGCACCTGACTGATCCACCAGTTTAAAGCACTGGCGATTTCAACACTTCCTCTTTTGCCATTAACTTCGTTCCATGTTATACAATAGGCTTCATTAGGAGGCTTTGCTGTATGAATCGTGTAGTTCTGGACATTTAGTTTCCTTGTGTAGTATAGAATGCTGACGCCACAAACAGGTATGTGTAACGTAGATTGCATGTCAGCAGTGAGCACAAGATAGGTTTCGTCTGCAATAGACCGTTCCTTATCACTTTCTTTGGCAGTTTGTGCCGCGATTTTTCTCTCAATATGGGCATCATAAATTATTCTTTAAGATTATCAGGCCAACCTGCACTATCGAACCGTGTACCTATCCAGAGATCCTTTTTTGGAGTGAAAAATGACAAGTTAAATTCAGATTCAAATATTCTTTTATATAGTTAAAATGAACAAGGGGTATCATTAATTGATCGTTGATGCTAGTTTTTCATTGTATATCTCGTACATTTTGGCAATGCTGAGTTTGCTCTCCAAGTATTGCCTTTGGGTAGTTTTTCTGCAATAATGTGATTCAAGTAGAGGATAGGAATTAATGTGATTAATAATTTTTTGTTCAGAATCACGATCGGCTTTATTAATAGGAATTTGGGAACCACGCCCGTCTTTCCCCTCAAAAATGCCGAACTCGTTCTTTTGTTTGAGAGCTTCATTGACCGGTCCATTTGAAACGCATAATGTTTTGAGGAAAAACTGCTTGCACGGTCTTATTTTAGAACCATTTTTGTTAAAATAGTATTCATATGAGGCACTTCGACGTTTATCTTTTGAAATAAGCACCTTCAAAGTTTTTACAGGTTTGGCAACTATAAATTGCAATAAAAAATGTTTTTGTGCCACATAATCCATAATGTTCCAGTATTGTTGACATAGTGAAACTATTTCATCTTCAGAAAAGTTATACAAACAAAGAAAGCTGCATTTTGTATTACATTTCACGGACTTAGGCATCTTAGCGGGCATGATTTTCCCTTTTTTATTCTTATAAGGCAAACAATTGTGTTTATTCGCTTTTGCTTGATTCTTTTTCCATTTACTTGGGCAGCATTTTTTCCATCTTTAAGTATTCTTGTTCTTTGTGGCAGCAGTGGTAGCTGATGCTAACTTTTGATCTTCAACAGATTCTTGTGTATTTGTTTCTGATTTGTCGTTTTCGACAGAGTTTAAAACGCCACCAATAGTAGCCGATGGAGAGTTTAGAGGTTCAACGGATTCTGGTATTTCAATCACTGCCTTTTCATTTTCATCTGCATTGTTAGTTGGTATTATTATTTCTTGCTGTTTATTAGATTCTTTGTTTTCATTGGCAAAGGTAATACCCAGGTTGATTTTCAACTGTAAAGTTACTGTTTCTATTGTAAATAAGAATTCATCAAATCTTCGCTATCACTGCTGTCACTTGAAATGTTTCTAATTACTCTTCGTTTATTCTCCAAATAGTGTTTCTCGTCATTATCTGGATACCTAGAAAATCCACCAAAACTGCTTTTATCGGGTATTTCACCAGAGGCTACTAATCGGAAAAGTCTAATAAATACTTAAATCACTCACCTGTACAGCAACATCTTCTTTATTCAATAAATTTAAGATTAACTTTGCTCGACTCATTGTTTATTTGAGTTTATAAAATCACGTACAAAATAATAACGGGACGCGTGCGCATCGGACGGCGTTCCGCCGAGAGTAAAAGTCACCAACGCGTGTGGAGGCACGTATGCAACGGCCAACAAACCTAGTTAAAAGAGCAAAACTAACCAAGTCGTGCGCGAAAATCACCTAATTATCGTAGCTATACAAAGATAGTGATTGAAATATTCACTAAAAGTTTTTAGCGAAAAGTCGAAACAAATTTCTGTGACCATAGCATTAGGATAGAATTGATAAAATAAGTTTGACGAATTCTCGCGTTAAGATTATGTTCACGTAATTACTATAAATGTCGGTCGAGTAATCACTAAGTTGACTTGGTTAGTTTTCGCCTGCTGTTTTTTTTATCGAACGAGTCATTCTAAAACTAATTAAGTTATTTTAGTTATCTTTGCCTTGAATTAAGTCCCGGCTATCATTTATTTTGTAAAGAGGAAAGGTAATCAAACCGAGTTAAGTACAGAATTGCAATCTTACCGAATAATGAAAAAGTATTTAAGTATTTTAATTAATTTTCGATTAATGTGTTGTAAACCAAATGAAGAATTAGTGATTTTTTGCACTATCTAAAATGAAAATTATGACACGTTTAAACATGACTGTAAGGTTGATATTCGTAGAAAAAATTGGTGATTTTGATGACATAACTAACTCAATTTTGGCCAAAAGTCGACTTGGTGACTTTTCGCTCTACGGCGACGATATGAAAATGTATATGAAATAATCATTAAAATAACTTTAATTTCGGTAGTCGGTTATTGGTTTTGTATTTTCTTTTTTGACACCGCCTTCCGAAATTAAAGTTATTTTTGGCTTTGTAGTGTTTTGATATGGAAGTCGGTTTTATTTTTTGCCAAAAAGTTTTTTTTTCACGCTTTTTAGTGGGTCGGTTTGTCTTCGAGTTATGAGGTAACTTACATAAAAAAAAGTTCAAGACGAACTGAGAACCTCCTCCTTTTTTTGAAGTCGGTTAAAAATAAAAGAAATGAGTAATAAGAAAAATCAAACAAAACAAAATTACAACATATGTAATTGGAACAGCTCAATCCCAGGCATTTTTGTCCGCAAGATAGTCTTTAACAGAATAAAAAGCTTTCTGACAAAGTTTCTGCTTCACAAATGATTTAAAAAGGACGCTTGGTTCTTACATTTGACTAGGAAGTTTATTGTAAAAACGTATACATTGACATCTAAAAGAGCCCCCAATTTTCTTGAACCTATGTAGTTGAAGGAACAATAAATGTATGCTTATTTCTAGTATTTATTAGTGTGGATAACACAGTACTTTTTAAACAAATTTTTATTTACAGGACTGTAATATATTGACAGGACACAATGATTATATTACTATCTTTAATTTTATTTCTGAGGGAGCATCTAGGACTTAATTTATAAATGGAACGAATAGCCCTTTTTTTTAAACAAACACTGTCTGAATACACGTCGACATTACACGTCGACGTTACACTATGAAAATAGCTAAAGCAAACTAAACAAGCACAACTCAGTTTTTTGGATATTTTATGGATGCTTCTTCCAGTAAGGCATTCTTTGGTGATTTTTGTGGCAATTTATAAATTCATTTTTTTTAAATCGATATCGGTATCTTAAAATATACGTAAAAGTAATTTTTTTATAAAAAAAAAACCTCAGAGAGCGATATACTTACAAAGATATTCTTGTAACATAGTATATTTTTAAATTCCGTTACTCCCTTAATCTATACTAATATTATAAAGCGGAAAAGTTTGTTAGTTTGTTTGTTTGTTTGCTTGAACGCGCTAATCTTCGAAAGTACTGGGTGGATTTGGATGAAATTTGGTATGGAAGTAGCTTGATGCTTGAGGAAGGTTATAGGCTACTTTTTACCCGACTGTAAAAAAGGAGAGTTATGTTTTTACCGTGATAGAATCCACGGGAGCGAAGCCCCGCGAGAGTACTAGTTTATTATAATGTAACACTTGATCTCATTAAATTTAATCTAATTTATGTGCCTGATTTAATTTTTTTAAAGTATAATGCCAGATACTCTATAGATCTTTGCCCCACTCAATAAAAGCCATTTACAAGCATGCAATATGCAGCATCTTATCTATACTAATATTATAAAGCGTAAAAGTTTCTTTGTTTGTTTGCTTGAACGCGCTAATCTTCGAAAGTACTGGGTGGATTTGGATGCAATTTGGTATGGAAGTAGCTTGAAGCTTGAGGAAGGTTATAGGCTAACTAACTAGGCTTTTTACGCGAATGCAAAAAAGGAGAGTTATGTTTTTCCGTGATAGAATTCACGGGAGCGAAGCCCCGCGTGAGTTCTAGTTGTATATTAATTATTACTGATAACTAAACATTTGTCCTGAAATCTGTAAAACTTGCGGTTTTCGTTTAAAAATAAAAACAATAATGACATTGATTTATAGGTTAGGTGGTGTACTAACATTATTGTTTTTATTTTTAAACGAAAACCGCAAGTTTTACATGTTTCAGGACAAATGTTTAGTTACAGGCTATATAATTGTTAAAATAAATGTTATAATTATGGTAACCTAGGTAGGGTTCTGTTATTAAGTAGGTACTTACTATAAAACAGTATGACTAAGATGAAAAAAAAAAACAAACACAGATGATTTATTTATTATCTAATCTTCAAAAGTAATTAAGACATCATCGAGAAATGCTGCCGATGCGTCAATATTAGTTTAATGTCGTACCCAACCATGGGCGTACCCAGCTTCTGACCCGGGGGGGGCAAGTCAGATTTTTTAGGTCGCATCGACCGCGGCTGTTTTGTCATACATACTACACAAATACACCTACATGAAACATTAGGTATATGAAGTGTAGTGTGTAGGGCAAACAGCCGCAAATGATCTTGCTTTATAGGTAGTTAGATAAATAATTTTCGAGGATCTCATTTCAGTTTAATTCCGCGCACTGGTGGGTGGGGTGGGGTTAGAACAGGCCCACCCCGTCCACTGTCTTACTGAGTAGACTCGGACCCTAGATAAATAAAAGTAAATTTGACTTTACATGCATTTTTATTTTATTTAAATCGCTTCTACTTTAACAGTAATTTTCGAGGATCTGCTGCAAAACGGTTTATAACGTCTTTCGTGAAAGAATCGCCCATACTGTTTACAAGTTTTTTATGTACACTGAGCAAACAAAGTCCATTTAACCTGTCTTCAATCATTGTTGATCTCAGCCATGTTTTCACGCGTCTAAGTGTACTGAATGATCTTTCAATTGTAGCCGTGGAATAAGGCATTGCCAGTAAAATTTCTAGGGCTGTTTTCACTTTGGGATAAAAACACTCTGCTTGTTGGATTAATTTCATTATCTCCAAATCTTCGGATTCCTCCTGCTTGTTAACCAAAAAAGTGTGCCATAGTTCAGCTTCAGATGTGATCTCTTCTAATTCATAAAATTTAGATACTTCGTCCATACATTTTCTTAATTTTGGAGCTGAATATTTATTATTTGAGCAGGGTGTAACAATGAAAGAGCAAACGCTGGTGAATGTTCTTTACCGAATCTCACCTCTAATGAGGATGATAATGAATCCAAATAGGGCACGTACAACGATCGGCGAAAATATTCGCTTAACGAACAAGCTGGATGATTTGCCCTATATTGTTAGCGGCTTGCTGTCCTTGGAAGACGCAGCTCAAGATTCAAAACCTTAGCAATTTCATTAGCTGATTTCAATAATTCTTCAGTGCCTTCTGCGGCAGGAAGTCTATGTTCCATAATTGCTGTTTTTATGGTTTGAATGTGCTCTGCACACTTAATTACGTATAAGGTTTTAGACTGCAATGTTTGCGACGGGTTGCAGCAGCGAATTGTATTTGTCTATAATACATAAAGACAATATGAATGTGGTTTGTCCAGCTGCGGATAACGCAAAAATATAAATTGTAAATTAAATTAATAAAAATTGTAATTGCTAAGGTATAAATTGGAAAGCTACTTTTCTTGTCCCAGAATTACCTTCCTGTGAAAGCTTTTCCAAACCTTCCACAATTTCCACAAATGGTTCTTAAACATCGAAATACTTTTGTATTTATGCGACCACCTTGTTTCACACAGCAATGGTATTTTCGGTGCATATTTTTGACGCAAAACTGATTCCCTGAAAAAATTAATAGTAGATATCTTTTACAGTTCCGATGCAGTTACGGATCTCAGGAACATTATTTAAATTGTTTACTACTTTAGCTTAGGTTAGGTTTAGCTTGTGGCAGGCGCAGTGAAAATATAAACCCTTTTCAAACGTTTCTCTCAATATTTTTTGGACACCGCCATCTTTTCCCGCCATCGTAGCACATCCGTCGTAGCCCTGTCCCACGCATTTGTTAACATCAATGTTTAAGGCATTGATGAATCCATTAATTTCAGTAGCTGTTGTTTGAGCATCCTTTTTTTGTAACTCGACAAAACCGATAAATTCTTCCTTAACATTTTTTTCCTTTTGATCGTAATATCTAAGATCTAATCTAATATTGATAGTTGTTCCTTTCCTGCAATATCAGCTGTTTCATCAGCCAAAATGCTGTAGACACTTGCAGCCTGAACATCATCGATCAATTTTTCTCTAATAATGAGATCCACATATATTTAAAATCTCATTTTGTATTTTTGGGGACGTATATTGTGCATTTTTATGGCTTTTTTCTAAGTGTTTTCGCAAAATTTCATCACCAGAATCAATTTTCAGTTTTAACAAATCTCGAAAAACGCCTTCATCGTTTTCTTTTCCTCTCAATGGCAAATCGTGAGTACCGCAAAAATTATTGTATTAACTATAGGTTGTAACGTATTTCTGTTCTCTTCAATAAATTTTGCGTGGTCTGTTTGCAAAGCAACCTGACCATTTGTTTTTTTTTTTTGCATTGCCAAAACAATTGGCAGCTTCACTTGATTCTCTATGCCATTGACTATCTACATGTGCTTTACAATAATTGTGTACATCTTTATATTTAGTGAATGGTTGGACAATTAGAGATCTCTGTACACCACGTACAAGTTTCGGAGGAAATAAAACGCAAAACAAACAAAAAGCATCTTTCGATTTCTTTGAGTAAACAAGCCAAGTTTTGTACATTTCTAACCAAGAGTGATTAAATTTTCGTTTCAAATGCGCGACATCACCAGCATAATCATAGTTTTCCGGAGGTGCCCAGCATCGCGTTAACATTTCCATTCACATCTCAGTAATAATTACGAAAGATCGTCCAACCCATTGCTCGATATCATTTTTATGACAATTATCTGCATCTTCCAGAGTGGATGTAGATTCAAATGCTTGTGCTGAATCTCCCTCACTGGATTTACCGACACTGGAATTACTGACTTAAAAAAGAGGTTTTTTTTCGATCTATACGTACTTATGTACATACCAATGTAAAACGATTCGAATTCAAATCGACTCGAAATCGAATCGAATTCCACGATTTTCTTAAAAATCAATAAATCGATCATATTTGTGCACCATGTATTTTTGTCAACAATCCTTTTAATTGACCAAATAATAATAAACGAAATGCATTTGAATTCAAGATGTTTCAAAATCAAAATAATCTTTATTATTATAATATATATAATTTATACCTACATAAAAGAGTGATATATAGATTATCATTAAACAGACAGATGAACAAGAACGAAATTTAATTAAATCAGATATCAAGAACATCACGTCTACTAACATAAGCTGTGTGTGAAATTGAAAGTTCACATTTAAATTGTTTGGAGTTGCTTGACGTTCGTAAAAACGCGAGGTTCGGCTTTCGTTAGCCAGACAATAAAGAAAACTTAAGTAAATACGATTTAGCTGAATAAACCCATAAGATAATCTCTATTTTCCTTACCTACGTTACATACACCTATCTTGATACGAACAACATTGCTTCCTTTTACGAATAGGTAAACTGTTAAAAATAATAACAGAAAAAAACTTACAAAAAAAAATTCGAATGTCCATATCTATCTTTATTATTGCTCAGCAGAATGTATGTGCGTGTCACAATCACAACACAATATCAATCAGACAGATTTCTATATAGTTACGTTGATATAAATGAATGAATATTTTTTAATCACATACGTTTGATTTAGCCACGTTTAACTCCTTCAAAACAATAACATGTCGAATAAAATAAATGTTAGTCGCTCGCAACCTCAGCTCTCTACTCCCTACCGAAGAGTACCGAGTACCGAATACAGCCGAGCGTATGAACGCTCGGCTAGATTCGGTAATCTTCGTCCGCCATCGTCGCGTACGGTTTTTTGGCAATTGCACCGTGCATTTTGAGTGTCTACTGCGCGGTTTATTTAAAAGTTAGAACATAAGGCCCCGTTTACACTTTGATTAGTAATTAGGCGAGTTCATACATGTTCTGCGAGATTTCCAGGGGGGGCAGCTGCCCCTCCCTGCCCCCCCCTGGGTACGCCTATGTACCCAACCAAGATACCATATTATAGTCATAATGTGACAACAACACCCAACTGTCCTATTACCCACAACACAACTGCAGCAATATCCTAATATAGCGTCAATTGCACGACTTTTGCTTGGCTCCCTGTCAATTAGTATGTACGTAAAATAGTGTTTTTGGCTGATATGCTTAGATTTAATTCTGCCCCTTATCAATAATGGATAGTTCCCTCCAATGTGGGTCACCATCTCATGCGATTGTTCCATTTCTGGACAAACTTCTATAATATATATTCTTCTCCATAACACGAACGCGCTTGTTTCACTTGGTATGGCCCTAAAGATATCAGAATTAATTAATTTAAATTAAGTATGGGAAACTGCTGCAATTGTGGTAGATTTCCATAAATTCTAGAAAACATTATTCTACGTCTATTTAGTTATAATCATGGACAAATTGAGCCGAATGGTTGGGTTCATTTAAGAAATGCAATACTCTAGAAATAATTTCATGAGCATCTGGTCGATCCTGAATTAGTGGATGAAAGCGATTAATCAAATCCGCTGCAATAAGGGCATCAACCATCAGGTGTAATGACACCCTATTAAAAAAATCTTGCCTAAACAATTTAAAATCACGTTTAAAGCGGCCATTCCACACTTCCACTACCCATCTGCACAGTGTTACACAACGGCTCTTATTGGCTTGTAATGTTGTTAGCTGTGTTTCGCCATCATCCACTGATTCAGGCTTGAAGTTTTGTAACCATAAGATTTTAGAGCTGGTCTACTATCCCTAAATCCTCAATCGAGAATAAAAATATCATTAGCTCTAAAATAACTCATAGGCCCAATTTCATTTTCAAACAATTAAACAATTATTTCAGAGTCGGTTTGTGTTGCTGCGTATGGGCCTGAAACATCAATGACGTGCCCATCACTGGCAACTATTAAAAAAGGCTTTATTAAATTATTATATTTCTGCAAACTGTATGTTCTTTTTTGGTAAAAATAGTTGCTACTCTTTTGAATAAAGATAAATATCCCATCGCAAATAACTATAGCCAGCATTTCAGAGATTGGAGCATTTGGGTTACCAAAAAGGTTATTTGGTATTATCAAATTCCATTGAGCTACTTGTTCTCTAGTTATATGCTGCAGCCCAACATGATTATTAACAAAATGATTTTTAAAATAGTCCCGCATCCTTTTTAAATAAGATTCTAATGTGGAACGCAGACAGACAGAGATGAATGATATTTTATTATTAACACTGACAGCTGACTTGAGCGCTTCAATACGTTTCGTTACACAAAATTCAGAACTATGATTGTTATAGTTTTTTTGATTTTCATAATTATTTGCAATTTCATCTTTAACGATTTAAACAACGAATAAACGTTACGCATAATTATAATCTTGGTATAATATTTTATGTATATTTGTTTTACAGTTACCAACTTTTTAGGGTTCCGTAGCCGATAGGCAAAAAACGAAACTCTTATAGTTTCGTCATGTCTGTCGGTTTGTCTGTCTGTCTGTCCGCTCGTTCGTCCGTATGTCACAGCCATTTTATTCCAAAACTTTTAAGACTATACATGTGATACTTGGTAGGTAGATGTATCGTATGAAATACTTTCCGGTTTAAGATAAAAAAAAATAAAGGGGACTCTGTTACAATGAGTACCGTCTCTTTGTAACACGGTACTCATTGTACGGTACTCATCCATACATGGAACTAAAACTGAAACTATTTTTTTTTTCATGAAACCTATGCGTGTGTGGTATCTATAGACAGCTCTTTAAAAATGACATTGGGGTTTCTAAAACCACTTTTTCATAAAGTAAATCGTTTAAAAGATATACCCTTCCAAAGTGGTAAAATGTGTCCCCCCTCTTCTTTCTTTTTTTCTTCAACTTCTATATCAAAGAAGTGAAAAATCTAAAAAAATATATTTCTGTAGATCTTAATGTAAACTTTCAACCAAAATTAGTTTGAACGAGATCGGGTTAGGAGTTTTTGAGATACAGCATATTTTCTAAAACCGCAAATATAACTGTAATTCATACAAACACTATGAAAAACAAAGTTATTTGGCGTAGTTGTAAAAACTGTAAATAAGCTAGCTTTAAGAAATTTGTAAGGTTTTTTTTTTGTCAAATAAATATACATATTATGTTATATTATTATAGTTATTACGGAACCCTTCAGGGGCGAGTCTGACTCGCACTTGGCCAATTATTTTTTTTAGTTTTGTATATGCGTTTTATGTAACGCAGATGGTTATCAGAAAACAGGAAATGGC
This sequence comes from Tholera decimalis, assembly GCA_943138885.2. Lineage (NCBI taxonomy): Eukaryota > Metazoa > Arthropoda > Insecta > Lepidoptera > Noctuidae > Tholera > Tholera decimalis. The sequence goes on along the minus strand of OW964576.2, from coordinate 21,399,697 downwards.
AAAAAATAATTTCCTGGATTGAATACATTTTTTCATAAAATTGTAAACCGCAACTTTTAAAGAAAAACTATTTATTATGAAAAGGTTCTTTATTTGTCACACTTATTTTCATTATTTTACTTTTTCTGTAAATGATAACCATGCATGACTGGGTCAGGATCGGGCATTGTCATTTATTATTTCATTATCTTAATTACTATTTTAATTAATGTTCTATCTTAATATTTAAATTTGACATCCATATTATTCATGCATTGAATTTGTGATCATTGTATTGTATTGTGTGTATCTTAAGAACAAAACTAACCAAAATTATTGGATCTATTAGTAAAAATAATTGATTTTGTACACGTTTAATCCGTTTTCTGTGTATGTGGTGTTAGCCTATAAGTGATTGAAAAAGGGATAACCGCCACTTTACAAACTTCACAGGAAAGTAGTTTAAAGTTCAAAATAAATGAAAAAAGAAATCCTATCAATTTTTCTGTGGGTTCCAAAAGTTTCAAAATTTACCCATGTCATTGTTAATTAAAATAAATCACACTCCTAACACCATATACTGTCGCTTACCCTCAAATGGTCCTGACTTTAATAACAGGAAGAAACGTCGTAAGTGACTCACTGATTTACTTCCAACCTAAATGATTGAACTGCATCATTCTTTTTATTTAAGAAAAAGAGCATACCTGTGAGTTTTTTGTGCATCAAGTGGAGCCAATATGATATAACCGGCTATTGGTTAATGAGAGAAGAACAAGGAAATTATAATAAGTTAATTATCTATAAAAAGTAATAATCAGCTCTTTTATATGACATGAAAGCACAAATTGTGTTTAATTCTTACATAATTATACATACATACATAAGACCTTTACCCATATAGACAGGATATTAATAAAGGAATTTTTGCTAAATTAGTCTTTATTTTATAAAATTATACCTCACAATAGTTACAAATTGTAAGTAAGTCTTGCACTATACAGCCATACTGAAATTCGTAACGAAGGACTATTCTTAGGTATGACAAAACAATAATAAACTTAAAATGTCGTGCCTAAGGACTACTATTAAATTTAAAATTTTAAACTCTTGAAAAATATTTTTAATTATTAATTTTACAAAAACTATTAAAGGTACTTTAATCACCAACATGAATCAACCATCTTCGTATAACCATTATCAATTTCTTTGGTTATTATGTCTAATGTACTGTGTCTAATGTAATGTATGTCTAAATTACAAATTTTAAGACTTATGTACGTCTTAAAATTTGTAATTTTACTACTTGAGCGCAAACTAATCGCCAAGCCTTTGATTTATCTTTTTATCTAACCACCATACTCGATAAATTTAGCAGGGGTGGAAAAAGGATAAGCGACAATGCTAGGCGTTATTCGTTTGAATGATTTTTATACTAAGCGCCTTCGACAATTTATATAGTACCTAGGGAAAATAGCAATAAGCGCCTATCTATGTCTCAGAAATGTGACCTAAATGTAATAAACGACAACTATTATAACATTATGAACCAATGAAAAAGCCATAAAATCCTAACCGGAAATTTAGTGAGCAAATATTCCAGTAAAATTTGATTAATGTATTTTTTGAAAATAAATATTTATAGTCCAAACCAGTCAACGTTCAAGCAAGAAAATTTTGTATAAAGCTAAAATTGCATAACTCACAGTTTTGAAATATTGTTTTCATCCAACTACCATAGTAAAAATTATACCTAAATAACTGTCGTTTATGACGAAAAATTAAGTGTTAGGACCCTAATTTATTTACCGGCTAAGCGACAAAAAGTTCGGCCTAGAGTCACGAAACTTAGACCAAAAGACGCAGAAAAAAAAGCCGATTCTAACCATATATATAAATCGATTTCGGAAAAAACGTCGCTTATCCCTTTTTGGCCGTAAGGCATCGATATGTAAATTTATCAATCGCATTGTAATGATATGTGTAAACAATTGTTGGTTGACCTTCATAAATAACTATTTATTTATAAAGTCCAGCTTATAAATATAATTTTCATATCATATACCCATGTATATGATATGAAAATTATATTTATAAGTTCTGCTCATTAGCGTAGAAAGTAGATCCGCAATTTCTTTTTGAATGCATAGAGACTGTTAGCAGTCCTGATCGAGATTCCATTCCAGAGGTGAATCGACTGAATATGAAAAGAAGAATGCACAAAGCCAGAAGTATGAGAAGGGCAGAGTAAGAGAAGATTGTTGGAGGAACGTAGATTCCTGTTGTGTGAAGAACAAAGAAACTGAAAGTGTGACATTAGATAAGAAGGTGGGCTGGGAGAGTTGAGTAGAGAGAAAAGCGTTGTCAAAGCACGCAAACTTCTCCTCTGACGATTGGTCATCCATTTTAGCTCAGAACTGAAACTAGAAATATATGTCATATATTTTCCTTAAATTAAATATGAACCGAATGCAGTTATTAAGTATACGATCAAGCTTATATAGTAATACCGCATTGAGGGTCAAAGTAACATAAGTCACCATAGTCGATCAAAGATTTTCGAGTCAACTTTTTTGGTCTAATATGAAATGTCAAACTTTCATGTATTTCCGTTGTGACCATATTGAAAAACAAGAGGTATATACATTGATATACTAAAAACCCGGTATATACCTAGTTATTATATTGAAAACCCTAGGCTGGAAACAGTGCTCGGCCGACGGTCAGCGCTGACCATACGTCTTGACCATCAGCGCTGACCGTCGGTTGTGAAAATCGTCAGCGTAGCTGAGTGCGCATTCATAGGCTTGCATTGATATAGCTACGCCGACTGATGGTCAGCGCCGACCGTCGGTCAAGCACTGTTTCCAGCCTTAAAGTAGGAACTCACATAAAAACGCACATGTATGCTGTGTGTGTGTGGTGCCTTGCCAGGACAAGATATATACATGTTTGCAGATGACACAGTACTTTTATTCCATAGTAAAACATGGGAACTGGTTTTACAATTGGCTGAGACAGGGCTGGCAACCGTCACTAAGTGGCTTGAAAACAGTCTCCTCTCACTAAATGCAAGTAAAACAAAATACATCTGTTTCACTAAAACGGAATCAATCAAGGCCGGCATGGAAAATACACTTAAGATACATACATGCCCATGCAACCGCACCATTAATCGCGCTAATTGTATCTGCCCGGCACTCTCACGCGTCGAGCACATTAAATACCTGGGAGTAACACTGGACGAAAAGCTAACCTGGAACGTTCACATAGCGACACTCGTGGGGAGGATTAGGAAATTGATTTACGTTTTTAAAAATCTACGTGACGTGGCAAACCATCAACTCCTAATCCAAACTTATAGGGCGCTATGCGAATGTTTAATTAGGTACTGCATATGTGCATGGGGTGGTGCTGGAAAAGCTCTCCTTATCACTGCAGAAAGAGCTCAACGGGTGGTACTGAAAGTGCTTATGCGCCTTCTCTTCAGACATCCCACTACCTCTGTGTACGAGAAAGCCGATAAAGCCGGTCTGTAAGAAAAATTTTTATCTTCGAAACAATTAGGAGATACCACAAACTTAACATACGAACGTTACCACCAAACAAGACCAAAAGAGGCTTTTCCTGTACCATACCCCGTGTTAGATCCCAATTTGCTCGTAGACATTACTTTGCCATTGCACCGCGCTTTTATAATGCTTTAAACAAAAAAATAAAAACTCAGAATCTTAACAATCACCAACTGAAAAAGGCTCTCCTAATGTGGTTGAAAAACCTCGACTATGATGAAACTGAGAATTTGTTAAATATAGTAAAGTAACTTAGTAACTTCCCTTTTCACGAAAACACACACACACATACACACACACACCCACACTCACATCACATACATACACATGCATGCTATACAATTTTAATTTACCATTTTCATTAATTTTATTTTATCTTATTCCTTTTGATCCTATTGTGAATACTTATTGTTATTAATTCATTTCAATATTTAAATTTTATTATTTACTAGCTGACCCGCCACGACTTCGTTCGCGTGGTATCTTACCCCTACCCAACCGATACCATTACCCCTATCCTACCGATACCCTACCCATACCCTACACTACCCCTACCCTACCCCTACCCTACCCCTACCCCTACCCTGCCCCTACCCTACCCCTACCCTACCCCTACCCCTACCCTGCCCCTACCCTACCCCTACCCTACTCTCCATTTTATTTAGAAAACGTTTGTATAGGAAATAGAAAAGTGCTGTTTTGAGGGTTTTCCCGGTTTTTTTTTATTTTTCTCAACTTTTAAACCTTCCCTAGACCTCCACGAACATTTCAAAACCAAGATATGATAAATCCGTTCAGCCGTTCTCGAGTTTTAGCGAGACTAACGAACAGCAATTAATTTTTATATATATAGATTATTCTAAATTTTAATATCCTGACATGTTAAATTACCTGTTTTTGATGTTTTTAACCGACTTCTAAAAAAGGAGGAGGTTCTCAATTCGGATGTTTGTATTTTTTTTTTGTTTTTTTTTTTTTTATGTTTGTCCACGCATAACTCCGTCGCTTGCCAACCGATTTGAAAAATTCTTTTTTTGTTGGAAAGGGTATACTTCCCAAATGGTCCCATGAAAATTTTATCGAAATCGGACGAGCCGTTTCTGAAAAATCAAAAAAAGTCGAAAAAAGTAATTTACGTTGATCTTCTTCTCTTACTCTGTCTCTCTTCTTCTTCTTTTCTCTTCTCGTTTACTCTGCATTGCGTTTTTTGTTCGCGCATAACTCCGTCATTTACGAATCGATTTGGAAAATTCACTGACCCACTAAAAAGCGCGAAAATAAAAACTTTTTTGCAAAAAATAAAACCGACTTCCATATCAAAACACTACAAAGCCAAAAATAATTTTAATTTCGGAAGGCGGTGTGAAAAAAATAGAAAATACAAAACCAATAACACCGACTACCGAAATTAAAATTATTTTTGGCTTTGTAGTGTTTTGATATGGAAGTCGGTTTTATTTTTTGCAAAAAAGTTTTTATTTATTATTTTTTTATTTCGTATTTTATTTTAGTTTTTAGCTTTATTCTTTTCATTTTGTATAACTGCCAGTTTGTATTTTTTTTTCTGTATGGTACTTTATTGAGCGGAATGCACTGGCTCCTGTCATACAGTTTACAACTAGTTCAGGAGTCAGGGAATTTCAATTGTAATGAGTATATAATCTTTCTGGTAATAAAGAATGTTTTATGTTATGTTATGTTTATGTTTATGCAATGCATTTATGTAAATTAAGTAATTCCAGTGATCTCCCATGAATCACCAATTTTAATAAATTGGTGATTCATGGGGGATCACTGTATAACTCATAAATTCCGATGATTTACTGTAAAAAAATGTCAACGAATGTCCTACCTACTGTATGCATTTCACAAAATTCTTGTGACCTCAGGATTTACACAGGAAAATTAGGTAACAGGATAACTGAAAACTAAATTATTCTGCTTTATTAGTAACGTGGATTTAAATAAAGAGCTCATTACAACATTGACTGAAGTACGATTATCGCCAAGTTTCTCCAAGTCCAAAGAACAAATTGATTTTTCCTTGTTAATATGAACTATTTTAAAACTTGTGTCATTGGATTATGCTGGGCCGTCCTGAATACTCTTGTTTCTGGAAATAATTATCAACAAAGTAAGTTGATTTCGTTTTATGGTTCCGCACGTTATAATGATACTTACACTGAACTTGTTACCTCGCTCTTATATAGACTTAAAAATTACATACAATTTTTGTGGGCAATTCATTAACTATTAAAGATATTCGATACAGTTAAATAGTTATCTAAGTTAAATTATTAGTGAAATAGTTATCAAAACCTAATTCAAAAAACTTTTTAACAAGAAACAAACTAAAAATCGACTCCACTTTAAAGCGAAAAATACCCTTAAAGATTGTTGTATGTATGTATGTACACACATCAAAAGTGTCTAGGGATCAACATATATTTTTGCAATAACTTTTCTCCTGATTGATATTAATTAAAATTTTCTTTAAGGATTCATCAAATAAAGTGTTTTCGTTTGTCACAGTAACGATAAACCAAGTCACCTTTGCTTTAATAAAGAAATTTGCCATTTTCCTAAAAAAGGGATTTTTGACATTTGAACCACTAACATTAAACTTCGAAAAAAAGACTGAAATAACAGTTTTCTTTAAAATTTTATTGGGTAACTCAAACAATTAATAATCCGTGTTTCTACCGCGAACACTAACAACACAAGAACATCGGTTTGGCATACTCAAAATGAGTTCATCCAAATCACGCTGTGGAATGACCGCCCATGTTCGTTGCAACAACAAAAAAAGGTCTTCTTGCGACTGGATACCCTCCATATTCGGCAGAGCTCTTCTCTGTAGCATATCCCATGCATGCTCAATCGGGTTCAAGTCTGGCGACTGAGCAGGCCAGAGCAGGACATTGATGTTAGCTGCGGCGAGAGTCTGTCTTACAACTCTTGCGGTGTGCGGTCGTGCATTATCATGCATTAACTGAAATAAGGGACCGATTTGCACTTGTAGAGGAACGATGACGTCAGATACAATCGTCTCAGCATAAATTTGAGCGTTGAGGTTGCCTCTGATCCAAATCAACTCAGTTCTTCCGCCGATCCAAATACCCGCCCATACCATGATGGTTCCACCACTATAAGGATGGACTTCCTGGCAGGATTTTAATCGCTGTTGGCGTCCAGGGGTTCTCCAGTGTCGTATACGTCTTGTATCCGGTCTCATACCAAAACGAGACTCATCAGAAAAGCACACGAAACGCCATTGTTCTTCTGCCCAATTTCTGTGTTCAAGAGCCCATTGATATCGAATCCTACGATTGTGCATTGCTATAGGTGGTACCCGTAGCGGTCTTAGTTTATGATTTCACTTCATGCAAGCGGTTTCTGACTGTTTGGTCGCTAATTAAGTTCCCTGAAGAGTGATGAAGCCTCACGGCTAACATCATGGCGGTTATTGTAGGAGCTCTTCGAGTTAAGATTTGAATGTGTCGGTCTTGTCTCCGTGTGGTGCAGCGATACCGTCCTCCATGGCGCTCAGCCACGGTACCAGTGCTTCGGTAACGTGTCCAAAGTCGACTGATAACACTCTGACTTGTATTCAGAGCTAAAGCCACAGTACGTTGCCGGGAACCAGCTTCTATCATTCCCACGGCTCTGAGCATTTCTTCCCTGCTTAAATGACGTCGCCGCTCCATAATAACGTTGGTTTTAATCAGTAGTAGTGAAACAGTAGCACTAATAATGTCTTCAATGCGTTGTATGTTTTTATAGGGAAAATATTGACAGCGGATTTTCATCTTTTACTCGAATTTGATTAACAGTTCCTGTTTCAAATTATGAAATGCACCAAAAAGGATCCATATAAATTTATAAAATCATAAATTTATTACAAATCTCAATCTCAAGAAATCCGCATAAAAATGCTTGATCCCTAGACACTTTTGATGTGTGTATGTCGGGCAGGTATCCGCAACTCCACGACCAAGCGCGTATTTTGCGTAAGGGTAAGGATCTTTTCATTCTATCCATGCCAACTCCTCCAGGAAGGCGAGCAGCGCCCTTTTTTTGCTTACCATTTCTCGGAGGGTACCTGGTTTGCCGAAGTATTTAGTCCTATAGTCCGCGACTGCAGGGCGGCTCAGTAGCAGGTGTGCTGCTGTTTCGTCCTCCTCCATGCAGACTCTGCATAGTGGGCTGTCTGTGACTCCTATTACATAGAGGTGTTTATTAAAGGATCCATGACCGGTAAGGGCGGCTGTCATCAGCCGCAATTGCGGTTTAGACAGTCGTAGGACCTGTTTTGACAAGCGGCCATCAAGTGTCGGGAGAGCCTCTTTAGCCTGCCTGCACTCATCATGGTTCTCCCATAGTTTGTGGTGTAGGTCTCTGGTACGTTTCCTTACCAGGTGACGCAGATAACCGAAGGGGAGTGGTGTAATGGGTTCAAGTCCCATAATCGCCATACTCGAAGCCCTTCTCCGCCCGAAGCTTCTCGAAGCAGTTCGTACGCTGCATCGTTGCCTCGGGAGTCGCTGTGTCCTTTGATCCATTGAATGGTTATATTGTTGTGTCTACCGACCTGGTTGAGGAGATTGTGACACTCCAAGATCAGCCCGGAGTTAACTGTGTGGCTGCTCAGTGCTTGCAGGACTGCCATGCTGTCCGAAAGTATGCGTATTGAGTGGTCCACAACTTCCCTGTTTATAATAGCTGAAGCTATGAAATCCCCAGGCACTCGGCCTGAAACACTGTGTTGTAGACCCCCAATGGTCTGGCTATACGAATGTTAAGATCCTCCGAAAAGACTTCTGCACCCGTACCAGTACCTGTTTTGGAACCATCGGTGAAGACCCGTACCTCAGAGGGGCACAGCCCCTCGCAGCGGTGATCCTCGTACAGTTGGATTCTGTATTTTTTGTCAAAGACAATTTGTTTGGGCACCCGGTCATTAACTGCCTTCGTTATGGGGAGCTCGTTGTTGAGTTCCTCAAGCAGAGCGGTGTGCCTTGTTTCTATCTTACCCCAGAGGTCCAGTGTTTTGAGACGTACTGCTGCCATCGTCGCTTCCTGTTGTATGAACAGATGGAGCGGCGAGAGCCCCAGCATAGCCTCTACAGCTGCTGTCGGGGTAGTTCAGGCCAGCCTTTGCATGCGTTATAGTTTGTTAATGGCTGTGACAAGCTTGGTGCGGGGCCACCACACCACGGCCCCGTAAATAATCATGGGCCGAATTACAGCGTTGTACAACCACATAGTGTTTTTTGGGGATAGGCCCCACTACTTACCTATCATTTTCTTGCATTGCCAGAAGGTGATGCAAGCCCTGTTTAATTTATAGTCTAGATGGTTACTCCAGTTTAATTTACAGTCCATTATGACCCCCAGGTATTTAACCTCGCTAGACAACTGGAGTTCTGTATTGAACAGCTTAGCTTAGATGAGGGCCTAGTGTTCGTTTATGAGTGAACAAGATTAATTCGGTTTTAGTGGGGTTTACCGACAAATCATACTCCCTGCACCATCGCTCCACGATGCGTAATGCTTGCTGGGTGAGGTTACAGATAGTTCCTGTTACCTTCCCAGGCACGAGGATCGCGAGGTCGTCTGCATAGCCTATTGTGTAATAACGGTGAGCGTTGAGTTTCGTGATGAGGTCATTGATCACAAGATTCCAGAGGAGAGGTGATAGCACCCCACCCTGTGGACAGCCTCTGGCTATTAAGGCTACCTGCTGGTCTTCCTCAAGGCGAACCACACGTTTGCTTAGCATATTTGTAATCCAATCAATAAGTACCTGCTGTACCCCATGTCTGGAGAGTGCGGCTCTTATGCTGGAGAAGTTTGTTTTGTCGAATGCTCCTTCGATGTCTATGAACGTACCCAGGCAGGAACCCTTTTGGTTAATCGATTCTTCAATCACGGTGACTACCTGAATGATGAAGAGCGGATTCGGTCGACTTACTAGCGCAATACGCGTGTTGGTTGCCGTGCAGTGGTACTGTTTTTAGAGCGCCATCACGTAGCTCCCTTTCACACACTCTCTCCATTGTTTTTAATAAAAAGGAGGTCAAACTGATTGGGAGGTGCGTTCGTGTAGTCACTCTTACCTGGCTTTGGGATGAATATGACTTTCACTTCCCTCCATACCTTTGGAACGTATCTAAATGCCAGGCACGCTCTCATTAGGGGCACCAGTCTTGTCGCAAGAGAGTTGCCTCCCCATTGAAGTAAGGCAGGGAAGACTCCGTCGGGACCTGGCGCCTTAAAAGGTTGGAAGCTTCGGATGGCCCACTGGACTTTCTCCAGCGTGATCATCTTACGAGCGTGTAGCCAATCATTGTCTGATGGTGTTTGGATTTCGTCCGTCCATTCGGTTACCTGCGCGAGGACGCTACCTGGGAAGTGTGTTTCGATTAGGATACGCCTTGTTTCTTCCGGTGATGTGGACAGTGTGTTATCAGGTTTACGAAGTGAATCAGGCCCAGAGGTGTTCTGCTGTGCCAGTATCTTCCTTACCCTGTTTGCTTGTTTGCAAGATTCGATGTCGCCACAGAACTTCCGCCATCCAGTGGTTTGTCTGAATCTGATGCTTTTTTGTAGGCGGATTTGGCGGCATAGTAAGCCCAGTCATCCTCCCTGCATGTGTTCATGGCCCTATTGAATGCCTTCCTTACCTTCCTGCGTTTACGCTCCAGATCCGCTCCCCACCAGGGCTGTTTACCCGGTGTGTCACGTGGTGTGATTTCTGGGCATGCAGAATGGTAGCTGTTGATCAGTGATTCGGTGAGATGGTCTACATGCGCGTCTATCTGAGTCGCATCCACCAGGTTCACCAAGTCGCTTGTAAGGGCAAGCCTTGTGTCAAGGCTGCGTGTATTAGCCACTCTATCCATATTACGTGGGTTACGTCGAGGGAGTTTAGGAGTAACACAGACCTGGATGTCGAAGCGGATCCACCTATGATCGGAGCATGAGGCCTCGTCAGATACCTGCCACCCATTGATGAGTTCCGCTGCACCCTCCGTTGCTAGTGTAAGGTCTATAATTGTACGACTGCGTTTGGTCACGAATGTTGGTTCGGAACCTTTATTAAGAAGGGATTTTTTTTTTAACGTGGTAAAATTATCACATAAGTCCTCCCACCCCGGGCAGGGTGGGAGGGACTGTCAGACTTTTACTGACTAAAATCCACGGTGTTCCTTCAATAACCCTTTACGTACCGGGGTCACGGTAATGGGATAAGTCCCACGACCCCGGCAGGCTTCGGCCCTCTGCAGAGGGGGCCTCGTCATGTTGCTGACGCTCTTTGAGGCGCGCGTGGAACACAACGCGCCGTCGACCTGGGCATGGTCCATGGTCGGACAGCGAATTGCCCTTTACTCGCTGTCCGCATGCCCGCGCCTACGGTGGCCGGAGATCGTCAGCCGACGTCCGACGCCGTGGGCGTCTACCACTGCGGCTGGGCTGGAGGGAGGACGCCATCCTCTCCCTCACGCGGCCCACCTCCTCCTTCGGAAGCATGACTGCTTCGCAGAAGGAGGCGACCGCTTCCCACTCCCTCTCACCCCGCAGCATGGCCTCGACCAATGCCGGGCGCGAGAGGTCTCCGCCTATCGCCGCCGTGAGGACACGTCGGTGCTCTGCCCAGGCGGGGCAGTCTTGCACCGTGTGCTCTACGGTGTCCTCAGGGCGACCCTCGCAGTGGTGACACCCAGGCTTATCCTCCTTTCCCATCAGACACAGGTACCTCCCGAAACTTCCGTGTCCGGTGAGGACCTGCGTCATGCGGTAGGTCAGGACGCCGTGACGCCGATCTAGCCACTCCTCAAAGAGGGGTCTTACCGCCGCAATTGCGGCGTGCCCGATTAAGAAGGGATAGGTTAGTTGTGAACAAGAATTCAACCAAGGCCTTACCTCGTTCGTTTTGTGTGTCCATACCCCATAAGGGGTGGTGTGCATTGGCGTCGGTTCCGATGACGACCTCATCCCCCCTGCCTTCACAGTGGGTCACGAGGCGGGCCAGTTCCCGAGGAGGCGGCGCCTCTGTGTCGGGCATGTAAGCCGAGACGAAGACGATCGCTTTCTCCTCGTGCCCCTGCTGTATGGTCATCTTTGCTGCAGAGACATCTCTGCAACAGAAATCGTATAAGAACTGTGTTTTGACATTACCTGTAACGTAGATGCACACCCTCGGTTTGTCGTGGTCGAGATTGGAGAGTCCTCGTACTTGGCCGCCACTGATCCACGGCTCCTGAATCAGGGCAATGGCCGTGTGTTGAACCTCCAGCCACTTGCGTATTTGGGCCGTCGCAATCTGGCTGTGGTGGAGGTTCGCCTGTATAATTTTACAATTGGACGAATTGGGAACCATCTTTGACGGGACCCTCGTCATCCAACCCCAGTTGTAGCCCAGCTACAACAGGTCGTCGAAATCACTCCCACCCGGTACAGAGGATGGTGACAGTGTGATGTCATCCATCGCCTCTCCCGATGCAGGGACGGCGTCCACAGTGTCTGGTACTGCCTCAGCAGCTGGATCCACCATGATTGTAGCCGGGTTGTCTTGTGCACCTAGTGGTGGCGCAGTTTGGTCCCATCCTGGAGGAACGTCGGTAAACCTGCTGTTCGCGCCCTGGTACTTGATATATACTGACCCCAGACCAATTGAGAGTCGGCGATTGTGCTCCATAAGAATCGGAACCTGCTCCTCCGGAATGGCCAGTACCACAAACCAGCATGCTGCTTGTTTTTCGGCATGCAGAAGAACCCACCTCCTGACGTCGACCCACTGGTTCTGGAACCAGAGGGCTCGCCCAATGTAGGTCGCATCCTTGTACAAATTCATGTCGTCAGGGATTGCAATTCCGCAGCGCACGCGTTTCTGGATCTCCGACTGGCTCTTGACGACTAGCGAGGTGCTAGCCGGGAGAGTCAGCCTCGAGACTGTCTTCCTCAGCCATGCCAAGATGTGGTCGTTGCCGCACCACAGTTTGAGGACACCTCCAGTGAAAGTGGGCTTAGCATGAAAGATAAGCCCGGGAGTGCCCTGTGTAGAAGCGAACGCCGCGAGCATTATCTGTTCGTGAATCGCTGCTAATACCTGTTTTGATACGTCCTGGCTGATGAACCCTGTTCGACCGCAGGTAATCGCGACGTTAAGGGGCTCACTAGCGGCCTGGGCGTAGCTTTTGTTGTCAATCCGTTTGGACTGATCAAGACACGGCCGCTTGTGCTCACCCCGAGGCGATAAACTCTCGTTGAGAGCTCGCTTAGCCGCAGCCTGATCCTTCCCTACGGATTGTTGTGATGGGGTAGCTACCTCGCCTGGACCTCCTGCGGAATTGAGTTGCGGTTGAGTGGGCTTGGGTCGGCTTTTGCCGGCTACGTCCTGAGACCGTTTCCCTGCAGAGAAGCTAAACTTATTACTACGATACGAACACAAAACTGTTTTTATATCAGGAAAATGGAGTTGTTAGTCGATAACGCAATCATAATAAGCCAGGGAAGCGACATGCGCAGAAGGAAGGAATCATCGCCAAGAAGTCATGTTGTTCATCCGTTAACGGATACTGATCCGATTTATACAAACAGTTTTTTTAGACTTTTTCTTTTCCTTTTACCCGTGTTTACCCGTCCATGTCCACAGAGAATACTAGCGATAAATCTCTATATCTACTGAACCGATTTAAAAAACGTTTCACCAATAGAAATCTTCATTATTCCTAAGTGACACCTACAGTGTCTGAAAAAACTTTTTACGCGAGGGAAGCTGCGGGCATATGCTATGTTAATATTTTTAATCATTACTTAGGATGCGAAAAATAAAATTAGTTACCTACTTGATTAGTAACTAATTTTATTTTTCGCATCCTGTGAGCATGCTTAATCTATTTCAGATGGATTGGCATCGACGCAAAACATAAATATTTACCAGAACATTACCAACTTTGGCGACGTGATGAACGTTATAGTAACTGTAGACACCGTGTTCAAATCATTGAGTGGTTGGGGCACCACCAGAGTGGTATCCGAAAGAAAATATTCGAGTATTTTGCCAGGCGGACTAGTTCAGCCGACTTTTCAACGTAAGTGATTTTATAACTCACTAGCAGCTCTTATAGGTTCGAGGATGTAGTCCGTTTAGCCTCTGGCCTCAAAAAATGGAAAAGCCTGACAAATCGCTGGGTGAAGATTGGTGATCGCGATCTTCAATCATGAAGGGTCGACCACAGTGAGAGAGAGCAGTCACGCGGGACTTGACTTCGTGGACTTTGTCACGATATAACATAACCCTCCTTCTTTTTCAGTCTGCTAATACCTTTAACCTTCCTCAAGCTTCAAGCTACTTCCATACCAAATTTCATGCAAATCTTTCCAGTACTTTAGAACATTAGCGCGTTTAAACAAACTTTTATTTTTTTATAAAATTGGTATAGACTATAGCTAACCCGACAGAAGTTGCCTTTCTGACTTTTTAAATCTTCCCTGTATCTGATGAAACGCCGTCCTCGACTCGAGTTTAAGCAAGACTTACGAACAGTTATTCATTTTTATGTAGGTATACAACGTGTAACGGAAACCCCATATCTATCCAAAAGGACTGAAGACAACATCTGGTATGGAGTCTCTATGCAAAGTTTCAGCTCAAAATAAGTGATTCACAGAATTGACCCCAAATTATCGGTTTCATATGTTTCTAGAATACCAATAATAACAAACGTGTCACATCACTATGAGGGTCATCACTTTTCACGTCACTATCCAATAACACGATAATTCTCTTCGTTCTTCGTAATTTGAAAAATTCGGTCTCTGGTATCAATGTATTGAAATTTCTAATAAGCTCCATACATGTAGACATAGGATTACAAAACCCTTGCTATATCGTTTGTTATCATCCAAAGAAGCCGTGCACTCGGTATGTATATACCCTTTAAATTACACGTTGTATATGTGTATTTTATCAGTATTATTATATATTAATATTAAATATATTATTTCATTCCATTTTCTCGTACACCTACCACAATGTGTTTTTTTAACCCAAAGATTGACTGGTAGAGAATGCCTTGATGCATTAAGTCCGCCCATGTAACACTATTGTACATAAAGTTTAAATAAATAAATAAATACTGGTCTTGCCAATGGTGTGTGTTACCCAGCTACAGGGTTGTGAAGGTCAGAAACACAAATTCTCAGCTGTAATCGGTTAGACTGCAAGCTGACCTCAATATAGTTGTGAAAAGGCTAAGCAAAATGATAGATAACGCTACCTAACATAGTTTAAATGTTGGAACTGTAAAGGTTAGTGTATATAGACAATGAAGGGCTGGTAACTGCACAGCCTGGCTCATCAGCAAAGCGTTGCTTGCCACCAGACCCCTCCATCTCCCTTTCACTACCGGACTACCAAACGTACTGCAGAGTACATTCCACACTTCGTCGATATACCGTCTTGTAATAGAAATTTCTCAGTAGTAGCCACAGCCGGAGCTTGAAAGGTGAAAAGCACGTTAAGCGGTCGGTCCTGCGCCTGATCTGTGTCGGATTGCCGTCCCATCGGAAAAAAACAGAGAGTGCCCCTGTACCTGCACATACTGGTGCACTATAATATCTCCTGCGCAGCTGGCTAATCGATTATGAGATTGACCGCCGTGCCCGAACTCGGCTAGGAGACCGTCTTGTCGTACTAAGCGCTTGTCCTCCACATTAGTTTGCGCTTAGTCAAGGTCTCTAACTATCTGTCAGCTTCTGTGTTCCCTACCACATATGACCCTTTAGCCTTAAGCAAGACTGAACAGGTATTAAGATTTTTTAATTCACAAATTATTCGAAATGTTTTTTTTTTTTATAGTTCAATCTGTTCCTCTTTTGAGCTTTCAACGTTGTGCATTCTCTCGCCAGTTCCTGAGGAAGGCATCCTGCCATTTTCTTTACGGTCAGCTACCCAAGAAGCAAAATTATCCTATAGTTCAGGTGTTATAGGCCTCCAGCACTTATAATTATCTCTTAACGGTTCTAGTATCGGCTGCCATGCTTATAATAGCAACCATGGAGTTAGTTGGGTTTAATAGTATATCTGATCTTATACATTAACTTATAATTACTTATAGATACAAATTAAGGGTGCAATATAAGCTTAGGTGACCTATAAAAGTATCATGAGGGTGTAAACGCACTCAAGAATAGTTAAACTGGTAAGCTATACTTATAACTACTAACAAGAAGCATTACAGAACCGTTATAAGTATAAAAACTTTTTTGCAAAAAATAAAACCGACTTCCATATCAAAACACTACATAGCCAAAAATAATTTTAATTTCGGTAGTCGGTGTTATTGGTTTTGTATTTTCTTTTTTTTTTCACACCGCCTTCCGAAATTAAAATTATTTTTGGCTTTGTAGTGTTTTGATATGGAAGTCGGTTTTATTTTTTGCAAAAAAGTTTTTATTTTCGCGCTTTTTAGTGGGTCAGTGAATTTTCCAAATCGATTTGTAAATGACGTTTCTTTTTTGTTCGAGTTATGCGCGAACAAAAAACGCAATGCAGAGTAAACGAAAAGATCATCAAGGTAAATTATTTTTTTCGACTTTTTTTGATTTTTCAGAAACGGCTCGTCCGATTTCGATAAAATTTTCATGGGACCATTTGGGAAGTATACCCTTTCCAACAAAAAAAGAATTTTTCAAATCGGTTGGCAAGCGACGTAGTTATGCGTGGACAAACATTAAAAAAAAAAAAAAAAAATACCAACATCCGAATTGAGAACCTCCTCCTTTTTTAGAAGTCGGTTAAAAATACGGCAATAAGAGTGATGCACAGAACTAAACATACTGGAAACCATATGTATTTATTAATTGGTTTTATAAGGGTTTATAAATTCACTTTATAGAACAATTATAAGTTAAATGGAGCGGCTTTATAGTGGTTTAAACCAATACTATTATAATCTTAACACGATTGTAAAGGTTCGGTATAATATACTTAGTATCCTAAACTATATCCGTGGTGTCCTGTACAAGAATACATCGGTTTATAATAGTTTTGCAAATGCTGTTATACGAGTAGTCTCAGTAGGCACATTTTGATTTGTTGCCGACGTATCGTGCTATTAACTTTTCTTTCAAAAGTGGATCTGAATAAATGTAAACGACTAAAAAGAAGAGGTTCTTACAAACAAAAAGTTCATAACCAAATAATTCAAGTGTCGGTTTCTAACTTCGTATTTGGCGAAGAACGTATCGTAGATATAGGAGAAGGATCCGTACACATTAGTTCCAGCGAAACTTTGAGACAAAATGTTTATATGAATAATTCTGAACAAAACGGTGTTTTATCGTACAATATAAGCGACGAGCGACGACATGCGACGTTAAATTCTTTATCAGAAATTTTGAATTAAGCCTGATTTGGACGCATTTTTGAGACAGAAATGATTTCACATCAAGATGGATTTACATTAGCAACTAAATTATAAAGAGAAATTAAAGTGCATGTGAGAATTCGAGCAGAATAATATACGTTTTAGAACAAATGTTTTGGCCTTATTATTTGACTGATCGGTTGATTTAATTTTCTTTTGATTTGATTTTCTCATTAACTCCTATTCTTAAAGTATACTGCTAAAGTACTTACCGATCATGTTAAATGTAGAACTAAACTGTGCGATAACAGGATATCAATAAAAGCAAATGTTTCTTACAAATGTTTTAATTGAAATTATTTAAAGTTCTCTCTTAAAATAGGTTCGCTACCTTAATCTTGCATAATAGTTGGACTTTTTTCCTTATGTTATAATACTTAATCAACAGTCTTCCATTTCACAATCATACCAGTGCTTGAATTACTTATTTAAATAGGTAACTTAGATATCTTTTATTAATTTATACTTTCATTCATACTTTATTTTACATCTAAACTAATATTATAAAGAGGAAACATTTGTGTTTTTGTATGTATATAACGTTTTCATACAAAAACTACTGGACTAATTTCAAAAATTCTTTCACCATTAGAAAGCTGCATCTTCACTGAGTGACATAGGCTATATCACATATTCAAAAAAAAAAAGGGATCCCTAATAAAAATGTTTACTCTTTAAGTAGATAGTTTTCATCCTGGAATAACACATAGTCTGATTTTTATCCCGGAATTCCCATGGGATCGGGATTTTACGCGAGAATACCCTCCCGAGCGAACGAAGTCGCGGGCAGAAAGCTAGTCGTACAATATTTCTATGAAAACAAAAAGTAAAACTTGTGTACAATGGGCAGTTTTATCGCACAGGCCGATCTTTTACATACAGACAACCTTTCGATATACAGAACATAAAGGAGACACGATATAAGGCTGTCAGTGTCAAACTTCATAAATAGTTTTAAATAATATTATTAAACATATTATTTATCACAATAATAGAAGATTAATAATAATTCACATACAAATAAAATAAAATAAATTCCAATAAAAATCCAATAATGTCAAAAAATAAAATAACAATGATATTTTTAAAAACAAAAAATTGCGTCATCTCGTTACGTGAAGTCGAATAAGCCTCCCTAGCACTGCATACTCCGGCCTTTCTGATATCATCTTCAGAATTCTCTCCCTTGGATCCTACACATCAGAGATGCTGCTTTTATACGTATTATGGCATAAAAATCATCGACTCTTGCGTCAGCAAACATGGCTAAAGCGCGTGAAACGTGGGAGCCCTACCAGAATTCTGAAGGCATTGTTATATTGTACGCGAAGAGCGTTGTAGGTCCGTTGCGTATAGCTGGCCCATAGAGCGCTAGTGCAATAGCTTTGGCAGCAGGCCCTGAACAGTCTCACTTTTACGTCTTATGTACACCTTGCAAATCTATGCACCAACATATTAGCACGAACCGACGACGCCCTTCGCTCTCGCTTGGTCTCAGTTACTATGTGTCCTAGGTACTTAAATTTAGAGACACGTTTTAGAGGTACTCCGTTTAAACGGACTGGAGGTACATGTTCCGGAGACTTTTTCTTACCTATAATAACCATAAACATACTTTTCTTCTCGTTGTACTTCAGACCATGAGCTTTCGCATATGACTCACAGATACCGAGCAGTTTTCTCAATCCACTGAGCGACGGACTCAGTAACACCATATCGTCAGCGTAACTGATGTTGTTAACGCAGACGTCATCCATATGACAGCCAACGTGGGTGTTACTGAGCCCCTCAATCAGCTGATTAACATACAAGATAAATAGTCTTGGAGAGGACAGGCCTCCCTGTCTGACACCGCATTTAAGTGCATACTCATCCGACTCCCCACTTTACATAATTTTTCTGATGGTTACCACCAAAAGGACAAGATGTTAATAAATTCAGTGGGAGCCCCTACCTCTCCAAGTTTGACCCAGAGCCTGCTGTAATCCACCAGGTCCAGGAAACAAGCATAGACAGGTGTTTTTCTATTAACATAGTAGTTGACTAATAAGTATTTCCATATCCTTTGGATTTCAGTAAAAATAAATTACTTACGAGAGGTATTTCAAATAGGTAAGTTAATCACGTAACAAAGAATAGGAAATTAATAATGTATGTATAGGTACGTACTACGTATAGGTGAGTGTCATGCAAAACTAACTATATTTAAAAATTGTAATGTCTATGTGGTAATAACACTAAACAATTCAACAAAAACTAATGTTTTTGTTCTAAATTTATTTAGAATCTAAATTTCAAAACAAAATCTCAGAGTATTCTTGCTTTATAGTACCTATAATATAATTTAAGCAACTACCGAGGGTAGTAGTATTACTACATAAAAATTTCTGTGGCACATGGCGTGGCGAGCTTGAAACGTTGGTAATTGTATAATTAGCTAAAACAATAAATTACAAAACAGAAAACTTTTAACAATTTAAATTAATTTAAGATTTACTTAAGCTTAAATATCTCTTTTGAAGCAGCTGGTCCATTGGCATGTATGACAACACTGACGACCTCTGTTTGCACTGCTGGATGGCACATCGTCCTCTTCATCTAAACAAAAACATTAAAATAAGACAGGTTACAGGAACGTTAACGGAACCCTAATTCTAAACAATATGGCCAAGCAATGGTTCGTATGGTCACCATTTTAAAGAAAAGTACGCCT
This sequence comes from Tholera decimalis, assembly GCA_943138885.2. NCBI lineage: Eukaryota > Metazoa > Arthropoda > Insecta > Lepidoptera > Noctuidae > Tholera > Tholera decimalis. The sequence continues at coordinate 21,379,997 of OW964576.2, read as the reverse complement.
ATAAAGGTTTTTTAATGTATTTGTGAAAACCAACTCTGTGAAAATGGCGACTTTTAATTGCATATCTTACTGAACCAAATATTATTTTAAAAATCAACTTATCGATAACGCGAATTCCAGGAAGCGCGTAAAAAAATTGATGAAATCTGATAATACTTCACCAAAAATATACGTGCGCCATGCACATTTATACACACATTATAACATCTTGACTGTTAACTACACTTTTAATATTTGAGATATTATTTATAATAAGAAATGGATCAATAACTTACCTTTAATAAAAAAAAATGTCAGCAATAGCTATTCACCAGTGCACAACACTTTTGTATGAGCTTTTAAGAGATTCACTGTTTACGTTATTGTCGTGTTTGGTTCCATTAAGCGCTAATAGTTAGCTACGCGGGAGCAAATAGTTCTACGCAGTCTAACTATAAGGTCGTTATTGATCGAAGTGGTGTTCAACAAGTCTACTATAGATATTTAATTAGATAATATACGCCTATAAATTGGGCCCTTTTCCGTGGTTATAATCGTTTACTATTCCGTTATAGTCCAGATGAAATGGTGGTTCCAGGACAATTACTCGACCACATTTTGCTTCTTGGGTAAGACCCCGTCTACCTGTCTCTGTGAAATGGAAATGAACAGAGAAAAACCATTTTATCTGTGTCTGGACAGGACAGGTGCTTCTTTCCTCAAAAGAGCACCACCGACATGAACTTACATGCTTTTCATATGATTGGACTAATACGAATTATATGGACTTTAAAAGAAACGTTGAACTCTAAGTTTATTTCGGTGTGTCTTCTCAGATTAGTCAATTAGGAAACACTGGCCTCATCTAGCTAAACTTAAAACGCATAAAACATGACGTGAAAAGTATTATTTATAATCAAATTACAAAATAAATATTTCGTTTCATTTCATTATTCCAAGACCGACATAAGATAATCACTAATGATCGAAATTACATTCTCTATTACTCCAGAAAGTGCTATCTCTCATATCCCGGAAGTTTCGAGAGATGTAACTGATACATCAAAATCAATTGACTTCACCTCAATCGCTCGTAATGAAGATACTGCTACCGTTCCTCAAGCAGATGCACCATCAGTTATTTCAAACGTCACTCAAGAAAAGCCGGATACTTCAAATACAACTGGAACAGATGGTTCGTATTACAATTATATCGACAATGATGTTATTTACCTATAATTGTGATATATCAATTATGTCGCTGGAACTCACAGCAATTTACAAAGCAGTAAATTATGGATTGAATCAATATTTTAATAAATTAGTTATTTTTCTATAGCAAAAGCGTACTCCAGCATATCGCTCGATACGCCTCAGGCTACAGCAAGCTACATCGATAGTGTGTGATATTTTAAAAACTACAATTATACTAAAACAACATAATGGGTTCCAGCATGTATTGGACTAAGCGGTAACGAGGAGGCTAACTGTATGTCCAAATCAGCGGTAGTGGACGGATGTATGATTCATTATGCTTTTAAAAACATAGTAAAAGATCTCTATCTCTCTCTTTAATTTAATTTATTTTCTGCTGCTGTGTCAAATCCATCCAAAGGTTGTCCATAAAAGATCGCTCTTAGCGATAAGACCACCCATTGTAGTTTTTAAATCCTTATTTAATTCTGTTATGGTGTACAATAAAGAGTATATCTATCTATCTACCCGCGCATACGAGTATACATACTTGTGCATTATAATATATATCCTGTGCAGGTGGCTAATTTCTGCTGAGATTGAGATTGGTTTGAGATTAGTTGCCGTTGCTGACATCGGGCTGGAGGAGAGATTCCTATATAGTTACTATAACAATAACGAATGGTTATAGATATTAATAACGCTCACAAAATGGTTGCTAAAACCAAATCTGGAACATCTTATATTAAGGTACCTTCCCTGTAGGCATGCGCGTGCACAGGATTATGACAGGGTATGCGGCAGAGTAATCGGTTACAAAAACTTTTTCTTTTATAGATTTTTAGCATAGCCACAGCCACGCATCGCCACTATGCTACGATGCGTGGCTGTGGCTATGCTAAAAATCTATAAAAGGCAAAGTTTTTGTGACCGATTACTCCGCCGCATACCCTGTCATAATCCTGTGCACGCCCCTGCCTGTAGGAGGTATTATTAGATTTTAAGTCAAAATTAATAGATTGTCCTAGAACTATCTTTGGCAAGTATAGTACCAGCTCAAAAAGAAGAGTTATCTAACCGGGCACGCCGCAATCGCGGCGATAAGACCCCTCTTTGAGGAGTTTACCGCGATTACCCATGCTAGTCTAGTTGGTCCAAGAAGTTGGGAATACAAACGGTGTAGATATTTTTAGCAAGGTTAATGAAGATGATAACAAATTTCTTATTAGCATCGATCTTCTCAACTATAAAGTTGGTGAAATGATGAATAGCATCGTCAATGGATTTGTTAGCTCGAAAGCCATATTGTGATAAAGCATGTAGCTTTTTTTATTCTAGGTAATTAACAAGCCTACAATTTATAACGCGTTCAAATATTTTAGATAATGACATAGGTCTATAGTTGTTTACACGGTCAGTATCCCCTGCCTTTTGTATAGGAACATGAATAGATTTCTTAAGTGCATTAGGGAAAACCGCAGCCTCAAAGCAGCAGTTTATGAGATCGGTAGCATAGGATTCAGGATTCATTACTCCTGTGCTTTCTAATCCAACAACACTCATAAAAAACTAAGACGTAATTACGTTGTCCCAACCTGGTTCACAGTCATGTTTTAGGTTAAGTATAACTTCCGCACAGTCTACGTAAAGAAGTGCAAAAGAATCGCAGGGAGAGTTTTTTATGTTCAGCACTCAGACCAATAAATTTATTGGTCTGAAGTTCAGCAATATTACAAAAAGGTAGAGTAGGAGGTATACTTTGTGCTAGCCGACTACTAACACCAGCAAAAATTATCCAAAGACCGATATAAGATATCACTAATGAAATTATATTCTCTATTACTCTAGAAAGTGCCATCTCTCATACCCCGGAAGCTTCGAGAGATGTAATTGATACATCAGAATCAATTGAGCTCAGCTCAGTTGTACGTAATGAAGATACTGCTACCGTTCTTCAGGTAGATTCACTGGTTAAATCCAATACATCAGTCACTGCCAACGTAACTCAAGAAAAGCCGGAAACTTCAAATACAGCTGAAACTGATGGTTCGTATTGCAATTATATCGATAATGCTTTATCCCTTGTAACTTGTGGCTAAAATATAGCTGTCTTCAAGGTTACTCAATACTTGCCGTGGTGGTCTATGGATGTGTAACTATCCAAGATGGCCCCAATAAAGAACGCGTGGAGATTTCGAGTTGACATTAAAACCATATACTCAGGTCTACAGACTCTTGAAGCTCTGAAAACTTTAAACTTCTAAATTAACGAAAAATATGATAGGGCTGTATATGACGCAAAAAACGTATTTTGACACTCTCAAGGGAATCAAAATTCATAGGGTACGTCCCGTTGACCTAGAACTATGAAATTTGGCAAGTAACATGATTTTTCATGATTGAAAAATCTAAAAACTAAATATTGGTAAATAAATCATAAAAAAATAGCCTTAATAAATTAATTATTACCATCCCCTATCGGTCTGATACCGCCCGTTGGTGACTCTGACTCCTACTTCTCTGGTTTATTTACATCTATAATAATATATAATAATAATAAATAATAGCTGGGCTGATAGCTAAAAGCTTCGACGACCATCTGTCGAAGCTGGCTTTGCACAGCTGGATAAAGGGCCTGATACAGAAGGCAGTTCTCCTCGATACAGCTCGTATTGTGAGGAGGTTCCTTTCTCTGGAGACCTAACCACCGGTAGCTTGGACCTCGTTCCCGATACCAGTGGACTGCCATTTTTTATATTTTTAAATGTTTTTTTATTGACACTTTTTTATAGAAAAATATTTAAAAATGTAATTTTTGAGAGGTATATAAAATAAAGGAGATAATAATAATAAAAATATTTATTTCATAAAACAGGATGAGGAGGAACAGGACAGGAGGACACATTGCACTATCTATATTTGACATTACGTATAGCATATAGCATGTAATAATTTGTTACGCTTTAAGCACAGTTTTATACTCTATCTCTTAAACTAGGTCAGGCCTGTATCTTAAGAGATCTATGTCCGCTTGGACGGTTCTTTGTTCCGTGATGCGTGTTTTAATTCCGTCTGTGTAGTCGTTTCATTCCATTTGTGATGTGTCTGTGTTTATCGTTTACAGATGCGGAAAAGAATCACTGTATTACTATCACTGTACTCCCATCTGCATTCGTAATGGTGATTCTGCTGATCATTGTAATATGGAATCGATGCTGGATCGGACACGTTCCCTCGCGCCATTCCCTGTTAATGGTAAACTATGTGAGTATAATTAACTAATAGCTTTTTTCACGGGGTTGTTCCGACGTAATTACCTAAAAATGCTTAATAATAGACCGAGAGTTCCGTACCATGATCTAATAAAACCAAACTACTCTGCTTTTCTTTATGCGTGATAGGCTCACGTTTGACAACTATCTCACCTGATGGTAAGCGATGATGTGACCGAAGACAAAGCACGCTTGCCTAGAAGTAACCCTCTTCATTCTTGACTTAAATACCCCAAGTTACAGCTATCAGGCAGGGCCGCACTGACCTAAGACAGCGCCTGTGTGCAAAATCTATGAAGCGCCTAAGATTTTTTCCACAGGCGTGAGTATTGTCTTAGGGTCTCCAAAGACAATACTCACACCTGTGGTTTAACTTTACACTGTTTGTACCTACTCAATTATAAAGAATAATATGTTGTAGTTTTACAAAAATAATTTCAATAATTAATACTGGCATTACATCCGACGCCCCTTCTGCTTTGGCACCTGTGTGTGCCGCACACTTCGCATATGGGGACGGCTCGGCCCTGCTATCAGGATATACAGACTCTGGCAGGGAATTCCACTCCTTAGCTGTACCCACAATGAAAGTATTCAAAAAACGTTTCATGCATATGGGTGGGATATCCACCATGTAACGATGGCGCATCGCCATTCGTCTTCTTGCGATGATGGAACGGGCTGGGTGGAATTAGACTGTGCAATTCCATCGCACACTCTCCGAAATGTAACCGATAGACTTGCAACACGTTGCTGGTGTCCAAAGTTCTGGAGCTTTGATTCGGCCAGTTCCTCGTTGTCAATTAACCTTTCGGCCCGTTTCTCGTATATTCAAGTGCATTAAGCTAGTGTTTGGCAGATCTGTCCCAGAAATAGGAGCAGTACTCCATACACGACCGAACTTGCGCTTGGTAAAGATTGATCAGCTGAAGTGAAGTCCTGTCTTACCTTTGCTTGGATTCCCAACTTTTTGTCAGCCAGTTGAGCCTAAAGCTCCCAATAAATGGTCCAAATTAAGGGAGGATGTCAACGTAACCACGAGAAGCTCGATGTGATCGGTTAGCGGTACGTTAACATCTTGGAAAGATGGAGCCGGTTGGAAATGGTTCCCTTTTGCGGAAAATAGACACGCCTGGGTTTTGGTGGCATTAAACTTGGCCAAGTTGGCATCGCCCCATTCGGAGACAGCTTTCAACATGTCGAAGCGCCCAATGGCCTCACAGAGAAACCGGACCTGCGACCGATTAGCACACGCATCTCTCAGCAACGGTGCTGTTATCTTCATACCCAAAGGTACCAGGCATTAGCAGATCATTAATGTGCAGCAAGAATAAAGTTGCTAAGTGAACTGATCCGTGAGGTATCACGTAGAAATTGAAATTGAAAACCATTTATTCGGTGATAAACACACACAACAACATACAATAAATAATTACAAACATAAAAAATAACACGAAGAATTTCGTTGAGCATGTCCATATAAATAAATAATAGTAATAGCCAATTGGTCAGACTAGCATTCATCGATAACCACTTGAATGGTCTTGTCAAATGAATCTTTCAGGAAGTCAACAATCCAAGCGCATAGTTTAGTGGGTATACCGGAGGAAGGGAGCTTGTTAAGAAGGCTATAATGCCAGACCCTGTCAAAAGCCTTGGAGATGTCAAGGAAAACAGCTAGTGCTTCCCCGCGCATTAGACTCTTAACTGTAGCACTTTAAAGCTCGCTTTAATATGTCGAAAACGGGTCACTTTAGATCATTAACAGTCGACCCTGTAAAAATGCCGTCAAAATGGCGTTTACATCTTATGAAGTCAAGAGTGAAAAGGTTACTTCTAGGCAAGCGTGCTCCATCTTCGACCACATTATCACTTACCATCAGGTGAGATGGTGGTCAAACGCGAGCCTCTTATAAAAAAAAATAATTTAATTGTTCCTTAATAATATACTTACTTAAAGTTTACTTGCCGATTAACCTTTCGGCCCGGTAACTCTATTAGTTGTTTTTAATCGTCCTGTAATTTCTGCACATTATTAAAGCACAATTCGTGACTTTTATGTGCCACTATAGTCGGAACTCCTGTTTACCATAAAGGTAATGACACTATTACCATTTCGCCAATGAGCAGGCGGGACGAGCTTATGAGCCATCAGTTGGCTTATGAGTTGGCTGATATTTTTTGGCGTTTAGACGTTCGAACTCTCTGCCTATGTAATATTATACCTAATCAATATTTTCTGTAGCACATTGGAGAGCACTAATGGCCCAGTTGATACGGGCCCGTCTCGTGAGCTCAAACCCAGTCAGGCACATTTCTTTGTTGATTTGATTGATTTTGATTTCTTTCTCACACATCGGTGAGGGAAAACATTGTGAGGAAACCGGCAAGTTCTAGAACTAAAAGTTCGAGGAAATGTGACATTCACCAACCAGCACCTGGCCCGCGAGGTGGATTATGGCCCATTCCCCTCATAGAGAGGCCGCCTGTGTAGCAGCAGTGGGAACATTATACGCTAAATTATAATTATGATATACTTATATAACATTTTAACTAAGAGTTTCCTATTCTGTTATTTTCAGCCTACCAGCCCCTTCTACCTGAACCTACTGTTTAGAAAAGAGTGTGATCAGGAGATTGCGGCCATAGAGCAGCACTACTATGAGGAGATTTAACAGATGATAAATATCACACATGATTGAATATCATCCGGAAACAGCCTTACGTTAATTTTATTGGAAAGAAAGATTTGGATAAGCGCCATCTAGTGAGTAGTAAAGGAAAACCTCCAGTAAAACTTGACATAATTATTATTATTGTCGTAAACAAAATGCCATCAATAGATGGCGCTAATTAAAATATTTCCATGTTATATGTTTTGAATAATTACGTCTGATATACTGCCCCGATCACGGTTTTTGGCTTTGGACATACCTGTTCATATTTGTGAAAACAAAAAGTTGCTTTTCGCAGCCCAGTATTTTGTTAGAAGCACTTCTAACCAAAGCGACAAATTTGTCTGAAGAAGAACAAAAAAAAATCAAAACAGGTTTGTCAAGTGTATATGTGTGTTTTGCATAGAAATTGGAAATTGTGTAGGTAATCAAACGATGCATACATTCGTCAAGAAGTATGAGACTTGGCTAGAAAAAGAGACCAAATGGCCCAACTTCATTAAAGACAGATTTGTACAAAGTGAAGAAATTGGATTGGTATTAATCAACTCTGTTACTGATACTGTTGAACCTTCAACCTCAAATGCTAGTGCTATAAATGAAGGAGTATCCACGTCCAAAGTAACTACATGTACTGTTAGCACTACAACACTAAAAAGGAGCCCAAGAAAACCTTTCTCAGAATTATGCCAAAAACAGAAGAAGAGAAGAATGGAAGAACTTTTAACGCACGACTCTCAGGAACTTGCATATGCTGCTGCAGTGAGTTGTGGTGATGAGAACTAGGACGTGAAAGATTTACCGATTAGATTTTAAAAATGGCAAGCCAGAGATGAAGCTAGTAAAGTAGCTTTGAAAAGTCCCTTTGCGTCAAACACCTTTTTATATAAAGGTGCTTGAACCACGAATGATGGCAACACGGCTAGAAATTTTTTCCAGTGTCCTGATAAGACTGCAAATATCTGGATTGAGTCAGGAGCTCATCCAAAAATTCGCAACTATTCTCCGTGTTATATCATCAAGGAAGTCTATTAATATTGGTTTGTTTGCCAATTATCTCGACGAAGCCGTTCAGCTGTATGTGGAACTGTATGGCTGGTATTTCATGCCTTCCAGTATCCACAAATTTCTGCTGCATGGAGCCGAAATAATAAAATATTTCAACATTTTGCCTATAGGAAAGCTATCAGAAGAGGCATCTGAGGCCCGAAACAAAGATTTTAGAAAACTCAGGGAACATCATACGCGGAAATTTTGTCGCAGAGCGACAAACCAAGACATCTTTAATGGTTTCATCGTATCCTCAGATCCATATTTGTCAAGCATTCGACCTAAACTGACAAATAATAGTAGAAATGATTTAACTGAAGAAATGAAGCCTCTTCTTTTAATTGACCCGGATACCATGGATAAGGAAAACATTGTATTTGTCGAGGTGCTAAGTATGATCAGTGGCGGTACCTTCATATAAGCCCAAAAGCCCGGCATGCCTTACTAAAAAATGCTCGATAGAGAATCAATGTCAAACCCGAACTATTTAAAAGTTCGCGCGCTTAATTCTTATCAAAATAACACAATGTATCTACTGAGTACACTACTACGCATCGCGATTGTTCGCGCGCAGAGTTTCGCATTTGTAGCATCTAATGATCTACATATTGCTATCTCGCTTACACGCACCGGCTTTTACCGGGCTTTCAAATACTATATCTGTCACTTTCGCACTTATAGCGATGTGCCGTATAACGAGTTAGGCCTTGTGCTTAAAAAATATCGATCACTATGGCTATATGTATCATCTATGACTATGGCAGATTTAAGCAGGGCATTCGTATGAAGTTGCATGCGTATGCGTGACCTTGTCAGCTTGCCAACTCTGCAGTGTTGCCGTTTTAGCCACACGTTGAAAGATCTTGGAGATTTTTAACGTGTTTGGAAACTTTTTTAACATTTATCAACAATAAAAACTAGCGACTTTTAAAATAACGAAATTAAATACAGTCAAAACCGTTTACAACAACATCATTTAGAACAACATACCGGTTATATAGACCAAAATCATAGGTACAAAATACTTTGTACCTTGAAAACATCACCAGTTATTACGACTATCGGTTTTTACAACCAAATATGAGTGGTCCCTTGGATGTTGTTATAACAGATTTTGACTGTATTCAAGCAATATCTTAAAAATAAAAAAAAATTTAGCTAGATTTTTCATATACCTGGCGACTTTTTTTGTCTAAATGACAACACTTGAGTAGTTCCCGACATTTATAGAGTGCAACTAACTTCAGTTTCATTTGCTTGAGTGAGTGAGAAAAGGTTTTGTTTGTTTTCTAAGATTTTCTCAGTGATACAATTGTTTTGGTGATTTACCTACAACAATGGAGGTAATTGTACCTTGTGAGGATTTAAAATGCGTTCAAGTTTTGATTGGCGAAGATAAGGTAAAATCTTTAAACTTTGCTCAGAAAAAACAGTTAATTTCTTCATTAAAACCGACGCCTAATCTGTGTATTTCTCAGACTAGTAAATCGCATAAACGAAAATTTAATAGATCAGTCAATCATTTCATTCATGAGAATAACCTCGAAGATGCCTTTCCCGAGCTGTTAAAGTTAGCGTATCTTGTTGTAACTATTCCGGCTACAAGTTCTTCCGCGGAACGTGCTTTTTCGTCTCTTAAACGTATCCATACCTATCTGAGAAATACACAAGGTCAAGAGCGTCTTTCCGAATTATCAATGATAGCTATTGAAAAACAGTTGTTGGTAGAATTAAAACGATCACCAACATTTTACTCTGATGTAATTAAATCATTTCTTAAGAAAGATAGACGATTCCAATTAGAATATAAATAATTTATTTAAATTCCTTATTACATTCTATCTAGCTATTTTTTAACTTTCGTTTTGTAACTTTTTGTTTTGTTTTTTTTTTGTCTGTAACCTGGGTTCTGTTACGAAGGAAGCAACTACTTACCATAACTTTGTTCCCTCAAGCAATGAAGCAAACCAAACGGCTTTTTTCAAAGCCACCGAAGGTATGCAATTGCTGATATGTTTATTATATTCAATCTAGCACTAGCATGCCTTCAGTGTGCTTTGGTTACCTCATTCACCGCACGACAAGCAAGAGTGAAATTGAAGAAAGAAGAGGAAAGAAGAAGATGGATGAATTCACTTTTAATTTATTGTACCTAACCAGTAGTTTATGAGAAAATTGCGATGATACATACGTAGGTACATACATACTCAGTCGAAAACTGAACTTTCTTTTTTTGAAATCGGTTAAAATTTTATTGGGCTTGCGTTATTTTGAAACCCTAGGCACGCCACTGAGTATGATGGATTCTTGTTTTTGAATTCTTTGATAGCGATAACAAAACTTAGTGGACTAGATTTTAATGTTTGATGTTTTGGTGTAAATTTTATATTTTTCTCAATTATACAATTGCCTATTTTAAGTATTTTTCTGTATTAAGTAGTTATAAGTTTTTGTACTAAAACATATATTTCTTTTTATGTTAAATATGAGGTCAAACTTTGTATCTACTAATATAATCTACTAACAACGAATTAAATCATCATAAGAAATATTGCAATATCTATTTATATTGTAAATGAGTCTCTAATTGAGTGTTCTTTTTAGTATTTTTATATTGTATATTCCATTATTTCTCATTATAATTAATAAAATTAATTACTTTGTATATTTTCAAGATCACACCTAAATCAACGTAAAAATCTCTAACTGAATTTCTCGAAATTCAACGCTCTCCTGTGAGTGAAGCGGCGCGCATGGGTGTGCGTGTTATAGCATTTTGGAATTGCCTCACGTGGGACAACACCCGTGTAAGCCGCAGGCTTAAGGTTTATAAAGTTGTGAGAAAAATCGACTTTTGTGTTTTTCTTCATACAAAAAAATATTTTTTTTTTTTTCGGAGTTGGTGCTGTCTATAGCTGTCATATTACCAAATATTATAAATAATACTGAAATAAAGCCGTTCCGATTCTTATTCCTCGTCTAAAGAAATTTTGATTTCAATGTCCATGGAGCGTCGATTTCGAACCATTGTTGTTGGTCGGGGGCGCGGCGCGCCGCGTTTTGACCCACCACAACAGAGTATGGAGATTACCGAAAAGGGAGCTCAAATTAAATTGCAAGCGCTATGGGACCACACTGTGGATAGGATTTTACTAGATATGAATTCTGTTGATAGGTCTCAAAATGAAAAACTCAAGTTGACCTGGAAATGGGGACTTGATGGTTCTTCGTCGCAGAGTAATTATAAACAGAAAACGTCAAACACAGCTACAGAGTTCGATGATTCATCAGTAGTCATGATAAGCATCGTCCCTCTTCGGCTAGTTCCCAGTAGTCCCCATAACACAGGATTTTTCTAGCACGGGGATCAATAATCTTTTTTTTAAGTGTTTAAGAGCTGTTTCTGTATCTTCACTCCAAAAGTGTTATAATGTAAGTACAAGGATATCCTTTTTGTGAAATGTAATTAATGTAACGTAATTCACTCTTTTACTTTTATGTTATATAAATAACATTACATAATATTGTATATCTAAATAACTTATAAATGTCGACAGCGTAACTTATTAAGGAGTCGACTAATCTATAAATAATAATAAAGAGAAGGGGACCTAAAATTGACCCCTGTGGCACACCAGACGAGACGGTTACATATTCAGACTGGAAACCCTGAATAAGTTCTTTGCCTTTTTTTCGTTACATACGATATAAACCGGCGGAGAAAATCAGCAGTATACGCAAGCTTATTGCGTAATCCAATTAGTAAGTACCGTGTCCGGAGAGAGAGACACTTATGCAGGAGAAGTTTATTTTGTCGAAGGCTCCTTCAATGTCTATGAACGTGCCCAAGCAGGAACCTTTCTAGTGAATCGATTGTTCAATCTGGCTATCTACCAGGTAAAGAACAGATTCAGTCAACTTACCCGAACTGTATGCATATTGCCTTTTGGTAGACATGCAATGGTATTGTTTTTATAACGTTATCTCGTAGCTCAATTTCATACACTCCATTGTTTTCAATAAGAATGTCAGGATCTGGCGTTTGTGTAATCACTCTTACCTGACTTTGAGATAAATATGCTTTTTTTTGGATAAGAAATCTTCGAATGAGTTTTTCCACTCTAGGTCGTAGAGTGGAAGGTAGTCATACTTCTCCTTTCTAAAACCCACCCCGTTCCTTCAGCTGCACTTGCGTTCCGGGGACGTGATATCTCGTTGGAACATTCTAGCAACCCCGGCAGGAAATGACCCTATGAAGCCCCGTTATTAGTGCTGACAGGCACTTCAATCAGCGCCACCGACCCAGGTCCGTTCCTTACCGGACGGTGAGGAACGGACCCCTGCTCGCCGCCCCCTAAACCGCGTCTACAGTGGCTGGAGATCAGCTCACCCCAACGCCTGGGGCGTCTCGAGAGTTGTCTCTTTCTCACGCGTTCGACCTCCTCCTTCACTAGCATGACTGCTTCGCAGAAGGAGGCGACTGCATATCATTCCCTCTCGCTCCGCACCAGGGCCGGGCGCGAAAGTTCACCGCCACCGATCGCTTCGACTAGGGGATAATCACTGATACTTAGCTTTGGGATAAATAAAACTTAGAGATATCAAAACACAACAACAGATTATTTAAACAATATTTAAATAAAGACAACGTTTTTATTCTTTTTCCATAATCTCAGGTAGATCTCTATCACTCTCTTGATTAAAATAATCTTCGGGAATCACGTAATTTTCCGGCGGCCGCATAGGGCCATACATCTTCTTAACTTCTGGTGTCTCTGTCTCGCTTTTTACATCTTCTATGCTCTTCTGTTCTCTATCGATTACTTCCAAACTGGTTTCTTTTTTAGTGTCAATGGTTTCTGTGTCATCATCTGAATCCATTTCTTCGACGAATTCTGATTCTTCTTGTTTCACTTCTTTCTTTATCTTTGTTCTTTTCTCTGCGTCTTCTTTTAAACGTATTCTGTAAAGAGATAGTATATGAGTGTTGGTATGTTCACAAATCGAAAAATGTGGTAGACTTATGGTCTGGTTGCTCAGCAGTGGGACAGTATGTGTTGAAACAAGGTGTTGAAAAACGGTTTCATCAGAAAAAAAAATTGTTTGTGACTGACTGTCTTTCCGTACATAAGATATTTAACCACCCTAAACCACTTTTTTTGCCGATGGAAAATATCACTCAGTGTCCTCACGCTTTGGGTGGGGACGAATAGAGCGTCAGACTACTGACTAAAAACCGATCCTGTTCCATCAGTTGACCTTGCCTTCCGGGGCCGGTTCCAGTTTGTGTTTAGAGTATTCCCGCAACACTGATCACCCTGAACTAAACGCTACTAAAAGCATAATAACGACATTGTTTATTTTTATTAATGATAGGCCCGCGTTTGACCACCATCTAACGATGGTAAGCGCGCACGCTTACCCACAAGTAACCTACAGTAGGCGCGCGATCTGAGTGCAGTTCTGAGGAATGCGCTAGTGATGTGACCTAATTAGCGACAATGAACGGAGTTCGATGTTTTTCTTTTCCACCTTAAAAGTGGACGTTCAAACTGCTTGTATCTGTTAGTATTTTAGCACATTTTATTCATTATATTTGCGCTAGATATTTTTATTACAAATTATGGTACAAAAAAGAAAATATCATGCATATATTCCCTACTTTAAGAAAACTGTGTGGAAAAGCCGGAAACCTTAATCAAACAAGTTTATTATTGTAGAAAATATATATTGTAATTTTAATCATCATCAGTTTCGACTATCACAGATATGGCAGAATTGGAGTCACTATGATGACTAATTGACGATGAATAAAAACACTTCTTTTATCAATAGTGCTTGAAGAACACTGATCAGTCATCTTTAAAACAAAAAATAACACGAATACGCAACTTGAGTAAAACGCTATCGATAAGCGCGCGAGCGAGAGACAGCAAGGTCAGCACGGCACTAAACTACAGGCGGCCGCGGCGAGGTGTCGACGGGCGGGGGGAGTTGCACCCGCCCCGCTCCTCATACCCCGACTGCACTCAGATCGCGCGCCTACTTGTATTCACTATTGCTAATCAATCAAGTCATCGATATTACTCTGTGGCTCGAAAAGCACGTTATGCCGTCGGTCCCCAACCCCAATATAGTTGATAAAAGGCTAAGTAGGATGATAATGCCAACTACACGCTAAGAATATTAATTTTACCTTTAAAAAGAGAACTACTAATGTCTGTAGAATTCAAATTACTAGCAATCTGGTTAACCCCTCCAACTAAGCTAAATATGCTTGTGTCTGGAGTGGGTTCACGGCAATAGTGTAATGGGTGGGGTTCGAACCCGCCACCTCTCGATCACAAGTCCGACACTTTAGGCGGGTATTGCCGCTTTAATTACATTATTCTTGTTCTTCTTAGCGTGTCGATGGCAAGAATATTTAAATGAGAAACCACTACTTAAAAGCCTGTCATTCTTAGTTTGGTTTTCGCAATCATTATAATTATTGTGAGTTCTCTTAGTCAGAAAAATTATTAGAAAGCACCGTATTTATTAGTCTATTATTTTATCATATATATATGTACTTTATTATTATTTCATTTATTACATTTTATAAACCTATTAATTAATAAAAACAAAATATATTTAAAAATATTCAAAAGTAGTCCACCGGTATCGGTGTTCCCGATACCGGTGGACTACTTTTTTATATTTTTAAATATTTTTTGTTTTTGGGGTCCAAGCTACCGGTGGTCATAGCTCTTGAGAGAGGAACTTCCTAACAATTCGCGCCGTGTCCAGAAGTACTGCTTTCTGGATCAAGACCTTGATCATTATTATTATATATATATATATATATATATATATATATATATCTATACATACATATATTCTTTCGATAATGACATTTATTTTCTTGTACATTGTGGTCTTTTTAACCCAAAGGTTGGCTGGTAGAAAATGGCTTGTTGCATTAAGTCCGCCCAAGTTTAAATAAATAAAAATCAAAACCGCCCGTTTTTTGCAAAGGAGTGTATATTGTTACCATGTCGTTGGTCAATTGACAATAAATACTTTTTCTTTCTCCTTTCGAATAATTCCGCAACCCCGGCAGTTAACAGCCTCCTAACTCACTAGGAGCCCCAAAAATTTTGCAGACCCTCTTTGAGGCAAGAGTACAGGTGACAGGGTTAGTAGTTAGATTATTACTAACCTTTTCCCGTAAATGACGGAGTTGGTCTGTTTGATATGTACTTTGTCGTCCTTCTTGATTAATGGCGGTAAGTGTGCAGGTCTCGCCAGTTCAGCCAACCGTTGCGTCTTCGATAGTTCGCCCTTCAGCTTCTGAATGCTCATCTGTTCAATGTAAGATCATACGTTACATCTGATAGATAGATAGTTAGACTATTCTTTGTTGTACACCAATAATTTATTTTTACTACTTAGTTTTATTTTTTTAAGCACCTGGCATGTTCTCTCTTCACAATCCATGGTTGAACAGCAGAGAATGCCTATGGCATTAAGTCCGCCTTTGTACATTTTGTGTTGCATAAAGTTTTAATAAACAAATAAATAATTAATAACACATCTGTTTCACAATATTGCTTAACCTGCGGTTACAATGGCGGTCTTATCGCTGATTGCGACTTTCCTGAAAAAATTTGGATGGATTTTATGAACATAAAACAAAGAGGGGAGAGGAAAGTCAGTGTACTTCTACCATATTCATACTAATATTATAAATGCGAAATTAATTCTGTCTGTCTGACTGGTACCTTTTCACGCCTAAACCGCAAAACCAATTTAGATGAAATTTAGCACGGGAATAGTTTAGGACCCTGGAATGGATATAGGATAGTTTTTATGCCGAAATTCCCACGGGATCGAAATTTACGCGGGAAAATCCTCCCACGCGAACGAAGTCGCGGGCAAAAGCTAGTAAGAAATAAATAAGAGTTTTAATGTCAGAGAAATACAATATATAGTAATAGGAGTGTATAAAAACGATTGACAACAAAACTGATACTCGTGGCTAGACAATAACAGCTGCACGGGTGATAGACCCGTGCAGTTGTTGTTCAAGCGTATTCCCAAAACGCTTTGTGCGTATGGGTGGGATGTCCACTATGTAACGATGGCGCATCGCCGTTTGTCTTGTAGTCCGATGATGGACGGGCTTGGCAGAATTAGATTGTGTAAATCCATCGCACACTCCCCGAAATGTAACCGATAGAAAACCTCGAACTTGCAACTTCGAATAACACTATTGCCGTGAACCCACTCCACAAGCATATTTAGCTTAGTTGGAGGGGTTAACAGGATTGCTAGTAATGTGAATTCTACCCACATTGCTAGTTATCTATTAAAAAATAACTCGTCGTACATAGTATATATTTATTAATATATACATATTAGTAAGGATATTGGTAGGGATGATAGTTGGGATATTAGTAGGAATGATAGAAGAGATATTTAGTAATAATATTAGTAGGATTTACCTTTGTCTTGGAGATCTCGGCCTTCTGTGCCATACTATGTCCTTGCTTCCCGAGGGTGCTCATATACTGGTCCAGTTCGTCCACATCCTCACTGGCCTGCTGACTCTTGGCTGCAGAGGATCTCAGCTTCTCTAGCGTTTCCTCTTCAGTGGATATCTTGCTTTCGATTTCTGTGATTTCTTTTAGCTGAAATAATCAAAATTTAATGGTTTTAAAAACATACATTTTGGGAATAGTTTAATTGTGCGTACAGCTAAGGAGTGGAATTCTCTGCCGGAGTCTGTGTTTCTTGATCGTTATAACTTGAGAGTCTTTAAGTCAATAGTGAATAGGTTACTTCTAGGCAAGCGTGCTTCATCTTTGACTATATCATCAGGTGAGATGGTGGTCAAACGCAAACCTATCAATAATAAAAACATTTTTTTTTTCATTCTCCCCTGTCAGACGTCACGGCATCATTTACTCCTTTTTCTTTCATATCATTCCTCACAAAACATCCATCGTTATTTTGGCCTTCCTGATTTTTTTTTTAAGGATAAGAAATTATCCTATGACTGTCTCACGATCTGGTTGAAGCGGGAGGGTGTGTCAGACTTTTACTGACTAAAACCCATCCGTGTTCCGTCATTTGCCCTTCGTGTTCCGAGGCCGCGGTAACTCTTTTGAACTATTTGTCAACCCCGGCAGGCAACGGCCCTCTTGTGGGCCCCGACAACTTTGCTGACACTCTGAGGCACGCGTGGAACACTCGGCGCCGTCTACACGGGCCTGGTTTCAGTCGGGCGACGAGCTACCCATAGCTCTCCGCCCGCAGGCCGCCCGGAGGTGGCTGGGAGTCACCCTGCGACTCCCGACGCCCGGAGCGTCTCCTGCGGCGGCTGGGGCACAAAGGCTGAGAGGGCCTTGAGACCTGCCTCTCCCTCGCGCGTCCCGTCACCTCCTACGCTTACATAACCGCTTCGCAGAAAGAGGTGGCTGCTTCCCATGCCTCTTCGCTCTTCGGACCATGGATCGAACCAGGGCCGGGAGCGAGAGGTCACCACCTATCGCCCCTACGAGGACATGACGGAGCCCTGCCCAAGTGGGGCAAACCTCCACTGTGTGTTCCACCGTGTCCTCAGGACGATCCTCGCAGTGCTGACACCCGGGCGTTTCCTCCCGCCGAATCCGACACAAGTAACTCCCGAAACAACCGTGTCCGGTGAACGCATGAGTCAGGCGGAAAGTGAGGACGCCATGACGCCTCGTTAGCCACTCCTCAAAGAGGGGACTTATCGCGGCTATTGTGGCGTGCCCAGGGCCTTCCTCTACCTCTCCATCCATTAGTATTGAAACCCATCACAATATGAGTTCCGTAATTTTGGCTTTAAATACTACAAACTAATATAATTACTAGCTGCCTGCGACTTCGGTCGCGCGGGTCACGGTATTACCTTTTCTCCCGCGTATATCCCGATCTCGTGGGAATATCAGGATAAAAAGAGCCTATATGTGAGATAGATAAAGCTAAAAATAAAACCTTCCTTCCTCCTTTTCACTGTATAATAAATTAACTAACTAATTACGACTCGCCAGCACACAAATAAGCCCTAAGAGGCTTTCGTGTATGGCAATTTTTTTTTTTTTATTTAGTATTGGATAAAATAAATAAATAAAAAATTTAAAAATATAATTTCAAGCGGCAATAACCTAATGGTGTAGGTGTCCGCATTGTGATCTAGAGGTCACGGATTCTACCCCACCCATTGTCTGAAATGGGTTGAAATGACACTAGCAAATTCAGCTTAGATGGGTTAACAAGATTGCTATTAATATAAATTCTTCCCACATTGCTAGTTATCTCAAAAATACTGCAAAAAGGCTGGCATACGCAGTGCGTTATGGTCCCTAATCCATACTAATATTATAAATGCAAAAGTAGCTCACTCTGTCTGTCTGTTACCTTTTCATGCCTAAACTACTGAACCGATTTAGATGAAATTTGACATGAGAATAGTTTAGGAGCCTGGGAAGGACATAGGATAGTTTTTTATCTCGTAATTCCCCGAAAAAACCTACCACGCGCATGAAGTCGCGGGCAAAAGCTAGTAAAAAATAATGAAAAAAGAAGTACCCTCTCTCTATATCTTTGTCTCTCTCTTTCTATCAGTATGTCTTTATGTTTCTCTCTATCTGTCTGTATCTCTTTCTATCTGTACAATTTAGCTCTCGATCTTTCTCTATCACTCTCTCTCTTTCTATCTCTCTCTCCATTTCTCCATAACTCTCTCTATCCCTCTTGCTCTATCTTACCAAGTCATCGTAAGTCCGAGGCTTCTCACTCTCCCGTTCAGCGGCACCGAGTTTCTGCATACGCATCTTCCGCTTTCTCTCAACGCTGCCCGTTCGATCCAGGAAGGTGTCGTCATCAGAATCGTAGAAGTCATCCGCTGACCAGTCGCGTTCCTTCCGTCGACGGGACTCTGAAGAATAGATGTTATATATATTAAGATAAATATGCATCACATTGTATTAAACAAATACGATATACAGAGTTGATACGACAGTGGGGCATTAATAATAAACTACGTATACTATACGTGTTTAGTGTTAATTTGATAAAGTTAAAAAATAAAAAGAGGCAAAAAAGTATTTTTCAAACAAATTAAATAGCTTACAAATCAGAGTAAAACGCAACCACCCAAACCAACCAAACTCAACGGCATTTGAAAGAAGAAGACTTTTTTTTTATATGGTAACCTTTATTTTTTTAGAAAAAATAATTCGTGAGTCTACATAACCTCAAAATCGGGCAAAAACGGTACTTTTTGCACTTTTAGGTTAGGATATCTCAGAAACCTGACGTGATAGAGCAATTCTAAGGATTTGGATTCAGCGCATCGAAAACCTTCGGAAATACTTATACAACGTGTAATTTAAAGGGTATATTATACATACCAAGTGCATGGCTTCTTTGGATGATAACAAACGATATGGCAAGGGTTTTGTAATCATAAGTCTACGTGTGTAGAACTTATTACAAATACCAATACACTGATACCAGAGATCGAATTTTTCAAATTAAGAAGAACGAAGAGAATTATCGTGTTATTGGCAAGTGACGTGGAAATTTATTGACCCTCGTAGTGCTGTGACACGTTTGTTATGATTGGTATTCAAGAAACATATGAAACCGATAATTTGATATCAATTCTTTGAGTCACTTATTTATAGCTGAAACTGTGCATAGAGACTCCATACCAGATGTTGTCTTCAGCCCTTTTGGATAGATATGGGGTTTCCGTTACACGTTGTATAGTCTGGTTTCTGGTTAAAAATTTTGTCGGCCTGTGTAATTTTTCCGACCAGAAAAAAAAGGTGTGTTCTGTATACGTATGTTTGTGTATGTGTGTGTATGTATGTGTGTGTGTGAGTGTGTGTGTTACTTCTGTGAACTTCTGCAATGAGGAGTTTACAGGTCAGCGTCTGTCCCTACTCACCATGCTTGGACTGCCTCAACAGCCCCGCCCTGTCCAGTATCCTGCAGGCTTCCAGGGCGCACGCGATCACAGCTTCCTTCTTCTTCCCTCTGTGTATGACTTCTGCGATGACGGGGTTGCCTCTTGCGTCATCTATTGGTAACTCCACTCTGCAAGAAGAATAGGGTCTATTATATTCTGTTTTACCGAGACTTTGTTCGTGTTTTTTTTTTCGTTCTTGTGGGTATTCCGGGAACAAGCCTGTAAGTTGCTCTACAACCTATTTAAATCGGATCAGCCTTACCAGAGATTAAATCGGACAAACAAAAGGATAGAATAGTTACAAGCACTTCGCACATCAAGTTCATAAAATTCATAAATGTAATTTCCTAAATTTTACAATAGAGCGTTTTATCTAGATATTGTTACGCCAGTCGCTTAGTGAAGTACGTCGAGAAACTTCGACATAAATCTAGAATGTTCGAGACATTAACGCCATCTAGCGGCGAATAGCGGTACGGTGTATATCTAGTCGAGACACTAACGCCATCTAGCGGTGAATAGCGGTTCTGTGTATCTCGAGTAGCTTCCTGGAATATTCTGGGCAGTATAAACAGTGACTCGATTTTATAAGAATGTTCTAGAATTCATAGACCGGGGTATAAATAGAATCGCAAAGGAACGCGGACAGTCAGTCCGCTTTACGCCGGCTTCTGGAGACGAGTATCGGCTGGTCCAGCGTTACTTAATGAAGCTTGAGGAGGAGACAGGGCTCAGCTGGTTCTCCTACTCACCACCAGCTGAGCTGAAGATGAAGGTAGCAATACGGGGGCTGCCTGCCGACACAGATCCCAAGGAGATCGAGGAGGAGCTCCGCACCCTGGGATACGAGCCGGAGTACGTGCGCCACATAAGGGCGCGCCAGGGACGACCCGGCTGCGTGTTCCACGCGGTGCTCGAGCGCACGGCGAACGTGCGTAGCATCTTCGACGTCACGACATTTATGTGTATGCGTGGCGTCAAGATAGAGATGTGGCGGAGAAAACGTGGGCCCGCCCAATGCCACCGGTGCCAAAAATTTAGGCACTCTTCACACCAGTGCCACCGGCCGCTCGCTTGCGTCAAATGCGGAGAGGGGCATCTGGCCAAGGATTGCCCGAGGCCCAGAGAAGAGCCGGCCACCTGCGCCAACTGCGGTGGCCCCCATCCAGCATGCCACGTAAGATGCCCCGTCTTCCAACGGGAGATGCTAAACAAGCGAGCGGGGACTATCGCCATCACCAAGACAGTGACGCGCCGCTCCGAAGTCTTCACCCACCCTACAACTACAGAGGCCACAGAAGAGGCCCAAGGCGCGTCGCTGATGGCGGCAACCAACGGGCCCACGAACAGAGACGCAACCACCTCCTCACGGCGGAGAAAACGGGGGCGCGGGGGCAAGGGGAGAAAACCCAACCCCCAGTTACCCACCCCCTCAGCGACCCAAGAAGAGGTCCCCACGGCCGCCCCTGTCCCTACAATGGCGCAGGAAAAGGAAGTTAAAACTAACACCCACGCAACGCGGACACGGCGCGCCGGCGCACAGGAAAGTACCGGCACGCTCGCCAATGCACGACCCAACACTGAAGCCGAGCCCACCCAGAGGCTCTCCGAAGCCACATCCTGCGCCATTAGGATATTACTCGGCCTCATAAGAGCGCTGAGACAGGGACAGGAGATAGAGCAAGTCGTGCTAGACGGCCTAGCGGAGTTAGCAACACTTTGCAGTCGCTAGGCCGCCGAGCACGACCAACAGAAGCCCGCGGCCCACAGGGACAAGTCGCCCACTCCGCCTCTCCTTGGGATTTATTTAATTATTTCATATCTCCCTACCTACTGACGCCTGGGTAAGTCGCCTCCACACTACACGCGGCTTATCCAAACAATGAAACTATTCATAATACTTTTTTTTTTTTTTTATTCTTGTTTTATTTAGGGGCATTTATCTCCATGGACATGCAAGCCCCAGCGTTCTCTAATCTTAATCTCCATATCTAAAAATCTTATTTCCTAAAAAGAGAGAGTCATTGGTACAAAATCATGTTTTCTACCATAAACTTTGCAGTGTCAGATGTTGGTTCTGCTAGAATACTTAAAAAGGCTCCTTGATCGTATTTGTTAATATGAAATTTTTGCACCAATAAGTCTCTCACTCTTTTATATTTTTTACATTCTGCAAGAATGTGCTGTACATCATCCAGCATGCCACACACGTCGCAATTAGGGTTATCACTTTTTTTCATTAAGTATGCAAATTTTTTTGATGGATAATGTCCAGAACGTAATCTATCTATAGCTACAATGTAGGCTCTACTTAACTTACTATTATAAAACCACGGTATTCGAGGAGGCTGACATTGTATTGTTTTAAACCATATACCTTTTTCTTTACTTCTTTCATCGAAATATTCCTTAAATGTTAAATAGCAATTATTTTTGAATTTTGTTATGACTTCTGTATAATGTGGTAAAATTGAAATCTCCAAGCCATCTTTTGATGCTAATTTAGCCAACCTGTCAGCCTCCTCGTTGTCCTTTAAGCCTATATGTGATGGGACCCATTGCAATCTCAGATTTTTATTATACTTAGTGACTAATTCATTTATTAATTTTAAAATCGTATAGACTATCGGTACACCTCTGCTGTTACCAGAAGCGCATCGAGTCACATGCTGTAAGGCGCTTTTGCTATCTGTAATTATAACAAAATATCTACCTTCCTGATCTTTTATAAAATTAAGAGCCTCTGAGATTGCAATGAGCTCCAATGTCATGATCGAAACTGTTGCCCCAACTTTAAACATAGCGCATGTGTTTTTTGAGCTATCGAAATATGCCGCTCCAAGACCACTTTTACTTTTTGATCCATCAGTAAATATTTTTATCCATCCGGCGTATTCGTTAGCTAATTCTGCAATTATGTTAGATTTAAGACACATGGGATCGTAACATCTTTTTGACCCTTTCATAGATTCTAAGTTTATTTTAATGAATCTGTTTATATCGATATAACTCACCCAGATATCTGTTTTAAATAATTCAAGCGGATTCGAAGTATATATGTCACAGTTTTTGCATTCATTATAAACAGGTATAAGTAATGGTTTCTTAATCCTTTGCCAATATCGATCATACACATCTGAGCTAAGGTCTATCAAAAGGTCTATTGTTACATTATTGGACCAGGACATACTTTTAATACAGTATTTATAGGCAAGATACAATCTTCTTAGAAACAATGGTGGCAGACACAATTCACTCTCCATAACATGGATTGGTGTACTTTTAATATAACCTCCTATTATTCGTAGTGCTTGATTATGAATCCGGTCAAGTTTGAACAAATTATTTTTCGCACTATTATCGTAAAGAAAACATCCAAAATCCACTCTACTTCTAATTAATGAAATATATATTGTTCTTAAATGTTTAGGGTGAATGCCCCAACCTGAACCCGCCAATACTTTTAATAAGTTCAAGAATTTAAAAGCTTTTTTGGAAATCTCATTCACATGTTTACTCCATCGCAAAGATGTATCCAGCCATAATCCTAAATATTTAACATTAACTTCAGTCGGAATAATATCACTTCCAATATACAGTCTCACTTCCTTCCTTCTACGTCCTCTGCTGAAAATACAAATTTTAGATTTCTTTGGGGATAATTGCAGGCCTATGTCATCTAGCATAGTTATAAATTTATTCAAAGATATTTGTAGTTGTGATTCACAGTAACTAAGGTTTTTATGACATATATATAAAACGAAATCGTCCGCATACTGGGACAAAATAACATTACTTATTTTATGACACAATTTAAATGTAGTTATATTAAACAATAACGGTGATAATGGGTCTCCTTGAGATAGTCCCCTGTTAGTATATCTTATTTCACTAATTTGATTCTCCATACTATTCCTAATCATTAGGCGTCTATCACTCAAAAAGCGCCATAAATAGTTACAAATTTTTTTACCAACTTTTAATTCATCTAGAATGTTCACTACTTTGTCAATTAATAAGTTATTGTAAGCATTTTCTACGTCGAGAAAGCAGGATACTGTCGGACAATTCTTTCCAAAACCAACTTGTATATAGCTTACTAGTCTTGTTAAGCAATCTAGACACGATTGAGCCCTACGGAAACCACATGTATACGATGATAAAATCGAATGTTTTTCTATGTACCACTCCAGTCGTTTCCCTATCATTTGATGAAAAATTTTGCATATGCAAGATATCAGGGAAATCGGTCTAAGTTTGAGTTCTAAATTGCTTTCGGTTCCCATTTTTGGTATGGGAACTATTAATATAGTTCGCCACTGGTTCGGTACAATTCCTAATGTAAGTATCGCATTATATATATTTAATAGAAATTGTTTACCTGGCAAAGGCAGGTTATAAATGACTGAATAGGTGATTCCATCAATACCTGGAGCAGTATCAGTTTTCTTTAAACAAGCTTCTAATTATTCCTGCATTGTAAAAACCGACTCAAGTAAAGTATTACTTGAAACAAAAAGTGGCGAATTGTTAGGAACGAAGTCTGGTGTCAAACTCTTTAACAACTGTTTTTGTTTATCTTCGGATGGAATAAACTTAGACTGACGATATCCCCTGAACCAGCGCATTTTATGCCACATGTTAGAAACAGATACACACTCATTAATGCTTCCACAAAAATTCTGCCAACTAGACGATTTAGCCTGGCGGGTATGTTTTCTGGCTTTTTGAATTTGATCCTCTAACTTTGTGAGATTGTCCGGTGTAGGGTTTTTCTAAATAAACTTAACGCTAATCTTCGCTCTGCTATTGTTTTAGACAAAGATGGAGACCAATAATGCTTTGGCGTAAATTTATTTGTGGGGCCTGTGTATACTTTTAGTAATGGAATATTTTTATATACTGATTTATTTACTACATCTAAAAAATAATTATAATAATTTTGAATGTCTGTACTGCTACAATTAAGACTATCAAAGGGAAAGAATGAGTCTTTAAGATCTTCTTTGTATTTTAACAATTAGCTTTTTTAAAATTAAGTTTATCTTTAACTTCTGAGAGTTCTATCGAATTTATTGTCATTTTTATGATAAGGTGATCGCTCCCCAAATTCTCATTAAGTACTTTCCATTTGAAATCTATCGCTATATCTGTTGAAGAAAAGGTTATATCGGGAGACGACTTTTGCAGTACATTGTTTACTAATTTGATTCTTGTAGCTTCCCCATTATTTATCGAAATAAACCCGTTTTCTAAAGCTGAATCAATAAGTTGTATACCCCTCTGGTCATTTTTATAAGACCAATTCGTGTGGTGACCGTTAAAGTCCCCTGCAATTAATGTTCTTTTGGAAGATATTTTAAAAATGTTTTCCCAATCCGACAGTGACGTACGGACTGAAGATGGGCAGTATATAGAAATAATATTATCTAATTGTTTACAGTTTAATAATTTAATATGAATTGCTTCTATACCTGTGTTTATACTGCTGATGGAGCAAACCTGTGACTGTATAGACTTATGAACAATTATCGCCACACCTCCATAGGAGTCAAATCTGTCTTTACGGTGAATATTATATCCGCTAATATGGAGAGTAGATTCTGAGTCCAACCATGTTTCGCTAATAATAGCTATGTGCACTTTTTCTTTAAACAATAAAGCATCAAAGTCTATTAACTTGGGTTTTAGACTCTGTGAATTCCACTGAACAATATTAAGAGCCCCCTCCATTGATAAGGTTAAAAAGATTCTCAACTATTCCAACATCAGAAAATATTTTCATAAAAAAATCTTTAAATTCTTGAAAAATAACCCTTAACATTAATATGCATTTATCCTTAAAACTTTCTTCCGACATGAATATATTTTTAATTTTTAATATGAGATTCCAAATTTTCCATAGAAATTTCTTTCCTCGGTTGTACTCTTTCTCCCTCAAAATTTTCTGTTTCGACTTCCATAACTTCTTTTTCATATTGTAGATTTTTGCGTTCTTTTGGTTTTTTATTGGTTTCCTTTTTCTCCTTTTGTGAGTGGCTATTTCCCATACCCCTCTCTTTTTCTTGATCCTTATTAGATTCATGTACAACGGCCGTTGTTCGTAAAACACTACTATATGACCTATACATATTAATTGGCGGCAAAGTCTGGCTATGTATAATGTCAGTATTAGTGGGTCCAATCTCTGTGCTTGTAGTTTTTTTTGGAATTTCCTGCATAAGATATATCTCCAAAGCTTTTTTATATGTTATATTCTGTTCACTCATAATCTCACGAATCTTTTTTTCTTTAATAAAACATGGACATGATTTATTAAGTGCGATATGAGGCCCTTTGCAATTAAGGCACTTGAATTCCTGAATTTCACACTTGCTATGTCCTTGGCCACACTTGGGACAAACGTCCTTATTCAATGAACAGAACTTCTTGATGTGCCCAAACCTCCAACATTTAGAACATTGTGTTACAGGGAAAACATACTTTTCTACGTCACACTTACAACCGTAAGCAATGACGTAAGCGGGGGTAGATATACTTTTAAAGCTTAGTCGGACGGTCTCACTTTCCACCCACTCATCGTCTGAACTTCTTCTCCTCAATCTTTTGACAGATAATATGTCACATGCTGCGTTTAAGTTTTCTAATAATTCTTTTTCGTTTATATCCAAATCTACCCCCTTTATGATACCATATGATATATTGTTTTGGTCGGTAAATTGAGCACGTATATCAAGGTCAATCAACTTTTGGTTTTTAATAAGTTTTTCAGCCTGCACTATATTTTCAAATTGAACATACACTCTGTACGGACTTTTATATTTTATTTTATTTATGTTCAATATATTTTCATCTCTCAGAAGTCTGGCTAAGGCCATTTGTTTTGGTAGCACTTTTAATGATGTCAGACAGACTTCATACATTCGGCCGATATCCATGTTATCCTCCGTATCAAAATTAACTGCTGAGTCACTTCTGATCAACCTTTTAGGTCTTCTTCTATTTACAGTAATAAATCCCTCTTCGCTACTATTTTCACTTTCTCGCGGTCTTTTATCATTTCTTTTCAATCCCGTATCTTGTAATACACTTTCACACTCCTTAATACTATCCGATTCACTTTTATCCTCATCACTTAAAATATTATCCATCATTATAATCTTCGGGGGTGCTAAGTTAATATAGGCACGTTACGTACCGAATCACACATGCGCCACTATACATACATGTAAACATAACAGCGCCGGATAGCTTGCTATTCGACGTCGACGCACTGAGCGGTGACGCACACAACAATGCCGCTCACACACGCACAACACGGCTCTGCGGCTCGGAACGTAACCGGCTAGATCTGGAAGCGGGACGGGCCGGAGCCACGCATCCAACTGTAGGCTCGCCTAAGCCGGCACCTTCGCCGCTGGTCGCGCTCCGCTAGGCCTCCCTCAGGCAACTGGGGGTCTCACCTGGCGGGCGCAGACCGCCGAGGTGTCGTGAAGAAACGACGCCGAATAACGGCGTCGTGGCGCGCCTACAGTTCACACATCATAAATACATAACATGTGTGCGCGCCCGCCGCGCATTAATACGCGCAGGCAAGGCACGCACGCAAACAGGCTATGCCTATAAGGCAACCCAATGACGGGCCCGTTGTTACGGGTCGAGGTTGGCTTCCGTGGCCGGGGGGCATATGCCCCGATGCCACTTGCCGCGCCCCCTGCGGGGGCGCAGCGACTGTTACAAGTTTGCGGACAGTCAGTCTTATTACGAGGCGAATACGCGATACAATCGAAGCTTTGCTAGTGAATTTCAGTGCGATTTAAGTGTTAAGTGACAAGTGTTGTGGTGCGAATAATTGTGTTAAATTTTTATTTTGTGTTTAATTAAATAAAGTGTTAATTTTGGTTTAATTGGCGTTAATTATTTCTATCCCGAACTCCAGCTCGTAACAATATTAATTATACTAAGGTAATTACTAGATTTTGAAAGAAATAAAGTTAACAATTATTTTTTTGTTCAAATTTGTTAATTTTTGTACAATTTGAATCACTGATTGTGCGTACGGCTAAGAAGTGAAATTCCTTGCCGGAGTCTGTGTTTCCTGATAGCTACCTGGGCGTGTTTAAGTTGTTTAACCGCCGCCACTAGGCCACCGACGCAATTCAGATTTAGTAATAATTTAAATAATCTGGTGTCGTAAAATTGGTTTATAAGTTAATGTTCCTTCCGCCTGTGATACAGGATTATGCCTAGCAGGTTCAGATATTAAATTGTAAGCCCTATATAATTTTCTTTGAGGAGTGGCTAGATCGGCGTCACGGCGTCCTGACCTACCGCATGACGCAGGTCCTCACCGGACACGGAAGTTTCGGGAGATATCTGTGTCTGATGGGGAAGGAAGAAACGCCTGGGTGTCACCACTGCGAGGATCGCCCTGAGGACACAGTAGAGCATACAGTGCAAGACTGCCCCGCTTGGTCAGAGCACCGACGTGTCCTCACGGCGGCGATAGGCGGAGACCTCTCGCGCCCGGCATTGGTCGAGGCCATGCTGGAGACGGAGTGGGAAGCGGTCGCCTCCTTCTGCGAAGCAGTCATGCTATCAAAGGAGGAGGCGGGCCGCGTGAGGGAGAGGATAGCGTCCTCCCTCCAGCCCAGCCGCAGTGGTAGACGCCCACGGCGTCGGACGTCAGCCGACGATCTCCGGCCACCATAGGCGCGAGCATGCGGACAGCGAGTAAAGGGCAACTCGCTGTCCGACCATGGACCATGCCCGGGTCGACGGCGCGTTGTGTTCCACGCGCGCCTCAAAGAGCGTCAGCAAGATGACGAGGCCCCCCCTGTAGAGGGCGGAAGCCTGCCGGGGTCGTGGGACTTACCTCATTACCGTGACCCCGGAACGTAAAGGGCTATTGAAGGAACACCGTGGATTTTAGTCAGTACAAGTCTGACAGTCCCTCCGGCCCTGCCCGGGGTGGGAGGACTCACCTGATGATTTTACCACGAAAAAAAAAGCCCTATATAATTTAATTATTAATTAATTTGGAATAATTGTTTTACTTATTTTTTTATATATACTCTTTGTTGTACACCATAACAGAACTAAATAAGGACTTAAAAACTACAAAGGGTGTTACAATGGGCGGTTTTATCGCTAAAAGCGATCTTTTACAGACAACCTTTGGATGGATTTGACACAGTAGGAGAGAATAAATACGCGGGTAGTCCATGGTGTGCTATTTACTTTTATATAATACATAAGTAATCCCATAAAAAACAATACTTGTCAAAAAAAAAGTCTCGCAACTCAATTCTTCTACCGTAAAAAGTTGTGAGATCCATTAATAGCCGACTTGGTATTAACCAAGTCGGTTATTAATTTATTCAGTCCCTACTTAAGGGACCTTCTGTCTTAAGTTGTTACGTAATTATCTAACCTAACAACATCTTATAGTGACCATATCAATATATTTTTTTAATGTTTTAAATAAATAGATTGACTCGGCCATCGCATGAAAACACAATATATCTCACAAGTAATAAATATATAAATTAGATTGTTTAATGCGATTGCCAAGTCAATCTATTTATTTAAAAGGTTAAAAAAAAATTATATTGATATGGTCACTATAAGATGTTGTTAGGTTAGATAATTACGTAACAACTTAAGACAGAAGGTCCCTTAAGTAGGGACTGAATAAATTAATAACCGACTTGGTATTACATGGATCTCACAACTTTTTACGGTAGAAGAATTGAGTTGCGAGACTTGGTTTTTTTGACAAGTATTGTTTTTTATGGGATCTCATTTCTTTTTGTAGGTATCTTTGCTGCTAGGCAAGCGTGCTCCATCTTCGACCACATCATCACTTACCATCAGGTGAGATGGTAGTCAAACGCGAGCCTATTATCATTAAAACAAAAAACGAAATTAGTTAATATTTTAGTTTTTCCTTGATTCATACACTAAACACTAATTGTATTCTAAAGTGCATTGCCCATCCTGGGCTCAGTATGGACACTTCTTTTGAAAGAAATTACAATTACCATTATTTTTTTAATATCATATCATGAATTTTACATACATTCTAATGAGCGCCATTGTAATGAATAATATTATGTATAAAAAAGTACTTTTATAAAAATCTAAAACGTTCTTGTAGATAAATGTTGCCACTACTTAAAACACGCTTTATCGATTTTTCCACGGTTATTAATTTTATAGTAATAAATAAATAATACAATATAATTAAATGTAATACATCTTGGACTTTGCACAAACAGTAGTTATAAAAAAAGATTGATGAGCATTAAACCAACGTTTTACTTATATGAATTATAATGTAACGTAGAATAAATCGATTATTCGATTTAGTGTTTTGTATATTTTTATTTCATAATGACAACACTTTCTTCGTTTGTCAAAAATAAAAAGATATTCTATTCACGTCATGTCACATTTTGTTTTCGCTTAGTGTTGATGTGTTTTTTCTTGATACTCGATTTCTGTTATTACGACCCGGCTTATAAAACATGGACTAATTATTGATCTTTCAACGACAACTTTGGCTTTGTTATACGGACTTGGTTCTCACCCTCAACGACGACTTTTGCTTTAGTATCAGGATCTCTGCCGCATTCGTTTTGGATTTCGACTAATAATTGAAATTGAAAAACATTTATTCGGACGAAGATACACTGAATAACTAACAATGGTCAACGAACATTGTGTTAACTGTGGCCATACCCTGACGGGAATTCAAAGTCACATTTTGGAGCCCGAGCAAGTACAGCAATGGATTGCGCCATAACTGGTAAATAATAATTGTTTAAAAACATACATACATGTGTTACCTACATTATTGTGTCATAACATAACTTAGAGATTGTAATATTGTTTTAGGTATCCAACGATCTTGTTTGCCACAACTGCTGGGAGGACCAGTCTTGTTACTCCACAACAAGAAACAGGTGTTAGCCATACAAATAGTTGTATTTATTTATTGTGGCCGCTCAATCAGAAAAAATAGAAGTAATTTGTTACAGACAAATACTGAACGGGAGAATCATATTAAAAATGTTATCATAGAATGGATTCAACCGCGAAAGTGGGTTTTATTTCAATTAATAAACAAATGCAAAGTATGGTATTCTAAGTTATCATGTTGTTAATATGTGTTTTGTAAATGTGTATCTATTCTAAATCTATTGTATATCCACCTGATAGGATACTTGTTTTCTTTTTTTAGATATCAATCTCAAGCCACATCTGTCATCCATGCTGGGAGAGAGCTGATCGGGCAGCTGTACATTTTGTACAAGAATCTCCACCCCTTCTTCAGATGCCACTAATGAAACGGAGATATTTCTACCCAATTATATCCGAGCTGCAAATACAGAACGACGTGAGTGCTCTGGTATGTAGGATGGGCGAGATATGAAACAATTATTTTCCCTCCTGCGCCATTTTTGGATAATATATTAGTCATATATGAAAATGATGAAAATATAGATGTGTGCATTACACACTAAAAAACTTGCTTTATTTTATTTTATAATTAAGATAAATATAATAAAATATATTAATAACATCAAGCACACAAACAATAATAAATCTTTGATTTACCGTCGTTAAAACACTTTTTTATATTGAGGAATATCAAAGCAATCCATTTTTGTTTTTAAACAATGGCCACATTTTCGGTATATTTTTTATATTTCCGATACACATAAGATTCTAAAATACACAACTGGTGTTCCATTATTCGCTGTCCATTCTGGGCCCAACGCACTATGATGGGTGGGCTATCCCCTTTGAAGCTTCTATGTCTGCTAGAAGTGCCTTAGACTTTTGATGATCGGTCAGTCAGTGAGTGACAAAATTAAGAAACTTTGACCCGTTATAATTCTTAAACTACTGGTTCAAATTGAATGAAATATGAAATATACCGTGTTTATACAATGCCTGCTTGGTTACTGAAACTTCAGGCTTCTAGTTTTATCCACAACGAAGTTATAGGGGTTCGAAAATGGCGTGAATTGCTTCGAGAAAAGTATGGTACGGCCGTGCCGCTTTTTTGCTCGACTTGGCGGGGGTACTGCCGATGCCGTGCCCCCAGATTAACTACATACTCCATACATATGTATTTATATACACAAAAAATTTAAAAAATTAAAGCTGAGATATATAAATATAGTAACTAATTAAAAAGAGAGATAGAGATCTTTTACCATGTTTTTGAAAGAAGGAAGGGTTTGTGCTTGTCTTATTGACACGGGAAGAGTATTCCACAGCCGTATTGCTTGAGCTGCAAACGAGTTACCAAAGAAATTGGTGGAGTGACTCGTTACCTCTAGCCTCAAGTTTTCCGATGACCTCAGAAATTTTGCATGTGTGTTATGAAGGAACTTGAATCGTTCTTTAAGATAAGACATAACTTTAGTCTTTTGCCAATTTTGTAAAGCTTCGTTTCTGATTAGTATACATTGATTATGTTAATTGGTCTATACTGTCCTCTCATAGCTATAAAAACTGTATTAAGGAATGATTATGTAGATTTTTTTTAAATCAATAACAGTGGTGTTTCTGGCCACCTCGATCACACCTGATGGTAAGTGTAAGATGAGGTCTACGATCGAACGAGCGAGCCCAGAAAATGCCAATTCACTCTTTCTTTAAAGGCTGACGGGTCATATGTGGCAGGGAACACAGAAGCCGGCAGAGAGTTCCACACTTTGGCTGTGCGCACAATAAATGTAGACGAGAAGCGCTTAGTACGACAAGACGGTATATCGACCAAGTGTGGATGGTATCCTGCGGTACGTCTGGTAGACCGGTAGTAAAAGGGGGATGAAGGGATCAGGTCGTGGAGCTCATGCGCACACTCTCCGAAGTACAATCTGTAGAAGATAGACGGGCAAGCAACATTTCGCCGGTGAGCCAGGCTGTGAAGCTTGCCTGCCAGAACCTCGTCACCTATGAGCCTTTTAGCTCTGCGTTCGATCGAGTCAAGTGCAGCTAGCTGGTATTTGGCTGAGCCATCCCAGAAGTGACTGCAATACTGCATACAGGAACGGACCTGTGCTTTATATACATTCAAAAGAAACGAAACGAAACATAAACGATAAATGAAACGATCGAATCGAGCTGTCAGTCTATTTAGCTAGAAGCTGGTTATAGGATAGTTTTATCCGACTGCCAAAGGCGGGTTATGTTTTAACGTGATATAGTCCACGGGAGCGAAGCCCCGCGCAATTATAATCTAACTTCCAGTTTGCAAAATTTGCCGTCTCCTGTAATCGAGGAAAATATTCCTGTGTCGTAATAGACGCCATTTTTCTTCTCTGTTAAAGAAAAATGTTATTGTATTGGGTCGACGAATATTAAGAACGCAGTGGATTTAATGTCTGCCTGAGTTGCGGAATTGTTCGAAAAAGTAACCGTAGCCTCGAAACACGAAGGGCAAATGATGCAACACAGATGGGTTGTAGTCAGTAAAAAGAAGACACAACCTCCCGGTTCGCCCAGATCGGAAGGCAGTCATGGGATGACTTCACATCTTTATAAAAATAGTGGATTTCATGTATTACTTTGCCAGAAGTAATTGCAGATAGAGGGGAATTACGTATTGAAGAAATTCCCTCTGAAAGACATAGACTTATCTGCTCAGTCCTAGGACTGATACAACCAGAAGAAAAAAGAACTTTTGTAAGGGCAAAGCCTATACAACGTGTAACGGAAACCCATATCTATCCAATAGGGCTGAAGACAACATCTGGTATGGAGTCTCTATGCACAGTTTCAGCACAAAATAACTGACTCAAAGAATTGATAACAAATTATTGGTTTCATATATTTCTTGAATACCAATCATAACAAACGTGTCACAGCACTACGAGGGTCAATAACTTTCCACGTCACTTGCCAATAACACGATAATTCTTTTCATTCTTCTTAATTTGAAAAATTCGGTCTCTGGTATCAGTGTATTGGAATTTGTAATAAGTTCTACACACATAGACTTAGGATTACAAAACCCTTGCCATATCGTTTGTTATCATCCAAAGAAGCCATGCACTTGGTATGTATTATACCCTTTAAATTACGCGTTGTATATACACTTAATGTTCAATGTTAATAAATTAAAATAACGTTAATGTTAAATAATAATTTAGTACAAAATTAAACTAAAACAATGTAATTATAAAATAATAGAATGTAAAAGAAAACCTTTTAAAAATGTTATAAAAAATGTTGGATGTTGCGCTAGCTCGATATTGAACCGAAGACGTATATGATGATACTACATTTTATAAATTAACAAAATTTGCGTTATTTTAACTAGGCTAAAGTAAAATGTGCGGTTACTAACCGCACAACTTTGCTAGTAAAAAAATCAAGCGTCTAAACCCCACCTGCACATGCGCACCTGCGCTCTTCTCGTCACAATTATACGTGAGCTCGTGGCCCTCCCGTTCGAAGTAGCCCCTCAGGGTCTTTTTGGGGTCTTCGAAGTATAAGACATAGAACTTAAGACCTCATCTGCTCATAGTCCTAGAACTGATTGCATGATATGACCAGGAGAAAAAAAATCTGGTAAAAAAATTCAAGCTCCTAAGGCAGTTGTCCGACTGCCGGCGAGTAAACGACTATCGGCGATTTACTCGCTCAAGAAACGCACAATGAAATATACATCCCGTGTAAACGAAAGAGATGCACATATAAATAGTTGCTCTCTGACTGTTCACACTGCCGGTGACTACTCGCTTCACTAGTTCTGTCGCTGAGCGACAAGAGCTGTCAAAGATAATACTCGTTCAGCGATGCTCGCTTGGCGGTCAAAACTCACTAGCGAGTATTCGCCCGTCGCACTCGCCTACTCGCTTATAGCCCAGCGCCAAAACTATCGGAACAACACACTCGCTGTTCGCCAACTCGTTTTCAGATGCTGGCTCTACTCGCTACTCGTTCATCGTCGGCGGTGGGACAACTGCCTTAACAACTACAAAGAGTGTTACAATGGCCGGTCTTATCGCTAAAAGCGATCTTTTACAGTTGTCTGTAAAAGATCGCTTTTAGCGATCCGGCCATTGTAACCTTTGCGTGTCGTTTCCTGTTGTGGATTTTATGTAGTAGTACAGTCACGGACTATAATTGATAAGCCACATTCAAGATTTCCAATTTTGCAGTTTTATACATTCACGAGATTACACGATTAAACACGAACTCAAACCGAATGCTCGGAAACAAAATGACAAATTACTAATAATCGGAAATAGTCTTATCCATAGAGGTTGAAAAATGACTTTATAAGTTGTCAATGATAAATCCATACAACGGTGCTTACGTGTATCCCATCTATTTGATACTGACCTCCTTTGAAATAGTCCTCATTAAATACTCTTTATTTCTGAAATCCTATCCGAAGACAGAGCGACAGTTGAAATCATAAATGATACATATAAATTTGAAATGTCGATGTCAGAAAAGATTTGGAGACGAAAATTTCGAATTTTGGTGAATCGTAGCCGTAGTTATTAACGCGAAAATGCCAGCTGCAATTTCTGAAGAAATTCGCTACAGAATCATAACAATGCATCAGCAGGGTCTGAGCATTCGTGCAATTTCGAGAGATCTGCACTTGACGGTGAGCTTATTCACTCATTCTATATGTTTTTGATTTTTTTTAAAAAGGTAATTATCTGAATCCATTAACTTGAAAGTTGTTATTTTTTTAGCGAAACACCGTTTCTTTGTGGGTAAGACGATACGCCGAAGAAGGACATATAAATGATCGTCGCCGAAACAACCATCGCCCTTCTGCATTAAGCGAAGCTCAGAGAACTGAAATGCTCCGCAAATATGAAGTTGATGGATTTATACCAACGCAGCGTTACGCGGAACGTTTTGATGTGAATCCCAGAACCATCCGAAGGCATCTTCACTCAATGAATTTGCATCATAGGATTCCTGCCTACAAAGTCGATATGACAGACGCTCATAAAACCGCACGTGTAAATTTCGCACACCGATTTTTAAATTTCGATTGGTCATCAACTATTTTTTGTGATCAGAAGTCATTCCAATCAAGCGATCATGGCCGCTTACACCTATGGCGATATAACAGTTCACGGTATGATGCAGATAACGACATACCAAATAGGGAATCAGGAAGGATAACTGTTAATATGTGGGGTTGGATGAGCTCCGAAGGTGTAGGCGAGCTTGTTCAACTACCACCTCGTGCAAATGCCGTGAACTATATAAGGATTTTGGAAGATTTTATGCTTCCGTCTGTAAGGATTGTGTATCCACAGCACGAAATGGAAAATATTAATTTTGTTCACGATAATTCTGCCATACATCGAGCAAGGACTGTCAGGACCTGGTTTGAAGCACATCCAGACATAACGGTGATTCCATGGCCAGCTAAATCCCCGGACCTGAATCCCATAGAAAATCTGTGGGGTTTAATGGTGCAGCGATGGGATCACCGTAATGAACGAAGAAAGGAAGATCTGGCTCAACATTGTCAAGAAGTATGGGAGAACATGCGAGGGACTGATATTTGCACTCGTCTGGTTAGCTCCATGCAATCACGACTGCAAGCTGTAATAGACAGCCAGGGAGCATTTACAAGATATTAAGACAGTCCAACAGTTTTGATTCTTATTATACAAATTAAAATAATTATTCAAATAATATAGTGTTTTTTTTGCTTAGCACATTTTATGACATTTATAATAGCTAAAACGTAAACTCTTTAGCAGAAATAGCAAATAAAACTTCTTGCAAGATGGCGGCAGTAAGGGCCCACGATGCGTTGCGGCGCCGCACCGCAAAGATTTCACCGTGTCAGTGGGCACACGAGCGGTGCGGCGCCGTAACGTTGTTATGTCGCAGTGGCGCCGTAGCAGCGTTGGACAGTCTGTTGACAGACAATCGAAACGAGCGAGCGTGTGTCCTTCCTTGTGACGCTAAACAACTGAGCGGTGCCGCTCCGACGTCGCAACGCATTCACCCCTCCCCGCCTCGTCCTGGTGGTTGCAAGTCCGGTGCGGCGCCGGAGCGCATCGTGTGCATGCCACAGATATTTCTATGTAAGACGACGCAGCGACACCGCTCCGGCGCCACACCGCCGCCGCAACGCATCGTGTGCCCCGGCTCTTAGGTGTTATCTATGTTTAATACATAATCATAATTATCGTGAACGTCATCTTGGACGCTACGCGTTCGGATAAAATCGTGGTTTCGAGTTTTTCCGATGTCTAAATTATACCAACTATAATTTCTCCGTACACCAACGTTACTATGGCTACGCTAAAACAATTGTCGCTAGGTTACGGTTTCTACACCTGCAATTCGTCGACTTTAGGTAGTCACTCTGTTCTGTGTACGAATATAACCGATTAAACCCGATTTGCATTACACGGCTAAAATACGAATGGTGGCAAGTGGCTCATCATTTATAGTCCGTGACTGTACATTGCTACTAAAAAATTAAAGCATCTAAAGCTCACCTGCACATAAACTGCCCCAGGCCCCTCTCGTCACAATTATACGTGAGCTCGTGGCCCTCCCGTTCGAAGTAACCTCTCAGAGTCTTCTTAGGATCTTCAAGGTATAATTCCTCATTGGTTGTGACTGCGTAAGGATTTTCAGCTAAGTCCGCTTCCTCTTCGGCATCCTCACCTGGAAATATTAAATAAATAAATAATAATAATAATTCTTTAGTGACATAAAATGAGCTCACAAAATACTGCAAAGCCTCTGAATCCCGAATTAGGTTAAAATTTAGAATATTAATTTTATTATAAAGATGCACCAAATTAAAAGCCTTTTGTCTTCTTCCTAATGCTGTACGACATCTCATAAAGTTTAGTACCTTAATAATTCGGCAACGGAAAACGTAGAAGATGTGATGAGAGAAGTTGAAAAAGCCTTACCACATATAAAACCCCAGTTGCATTAACCCTTTCGGTACGGCCCATACACGTATCCTCAGGACTGCTAATCTAAATTAGATATTCGCGAAATTTTTACAATATAAATAATACAATAATAAACCCAAAAATAGCCACCCTTATTTTTTTTACCCTGAAAAATCCTTTTTTCAGCATGGGACATTAGGTTCCATCGGTCTTGAAACTTTAAAATGAGAGTAGTATAGAAAAGAAACAAACCCAAAATTATACTTTTGTGGGAAGATATGTATATGTACCATTAGTCTAATACCGTAATGGGACATATACATACCTACAGTACCGAAAGGGTTAAATTGTATAATTATCTGAATAAAAATTCAAATTGATTACATGTAAAACCAAATTAACAGATTATTTACATGTGTTATTGACTTGTTATACAGTTTATAACTATGTAGTTCAGGAGTCAGGGTATTTCAATATTAATCAATAGCACTTACCTGAAACTTTGTCCCTAAGAAGTGTGACCATTGCCTTTTCAGTGCTGCCACCTACTCACCCTCCAGAGTAATAAAATTTAACTCACCCATTCCCCAATCAATTCCCTGTTCCTCTCTCCTCTTCTCTTCTTCTTTTCTATCCCTCTCCCTCTGTTCTATAGCTTCCTTGATCATTCTGTCTCGTTCTTCCTTCATGTCTTGTGATCTTCTCTTGATTTCCGTGACTGTAAGCTCTGATTCTCCTTCGCAGTCGAAATCTGGACCCTGTGTTGAAGGTTTTAAGGTAGCAATCACAATTAACCAATAATGTCCGTGAGATTAGAGGCATTGTTAGAGTCAAGAGCTTATTCATACCTAGTTAAGCCATACGAATCCGCAATCATTAAGTCAATAGGCTAATTGGTGAGGTGTCGGGCTTGTGTTCGAGAAGTCGCGGATTCGAACCACAATCTCTCAAATCAGTTTTGCATTCCACCCACAAACACATTGCCCTCCATTTAAAAACAAAAAAGAAACAAAAAAAATATAACTTGCACTACTCCATATAAAGGTGAAAATTCTTCTTAAGAGTCTTAAAGTCAAAAGTCTTCTAAGACAGCGACTAGCTCATTAAAGCGTTATTAAATAAATAAATAAATCGAGAAGAGTTTAGTCCTAATAGTTTCAAAATAAAACGGGTGTGACATACGGATGAACGGACTGTCAGACAGGACCAATCTATAAGGATTCCGTTTTTTGCCATTCGGCTACAGAACCCTAAAAAACGTAAGGCTCAAGCACCTCGTGGCCGAAGACACACTTGATTTGTTTACATAATGCTTTTATAATAATTCAGCCAAAAACATTCCCACTGCTAAACACAAATCTGCTCTCTATGAGAGAGAATGGGCTGTAATCTATCAAGCGGGCCCAGCTCGATTTGGTAAATGTAAATCTTCGAATTTTTGATCCTAGGACATACCGGTTTACTATCCATACTAATATTATAAATGCGAAAGTAACTCTGTCTGTCTGTTACCTTTTCGCGCCTAAACCGCTAAACCGATTTAGATGAAATTTGGCATGGGAATAGTTTAGGACCCTGGGAAGGACATACGATAGTTTTTATCTATTTTTATTGAACGAAGTCGCGGACAGAAGCTAGTACACAATATTTTACTTCATCACTTTGAGCGAAGTAATGACGATTTAGATTACCCAAAGTAATGTACCTGCCTGGGCTTGAACTTGCGACCTGCAGCTCGTAAGACAGAACCATAATTGTATGAAGCATACATACCAATAATTCACTCATTCCCATTCCATTCATTCAGTCACCATTCGCAACCTGTCTGTGTAACATTGTTCCTTTTATTTAATTGTCCATAATTCAAAATACAGTCCACTTATTTTATGTGGTTTTATTACCAGCAACTGCCACATAAAAATGGTCCATCGGCCGTAATAATGTTCGCGGCAGTGTTAATAATAATAAATAACATTATAAGTTGTGTATTGAGTGACTCAATTTCGTAGGCGTGGTCAAGCGGCCATCATTCGATTTCGAGTATCGCGTGAGCATAGCATCCAACTACAGCATAGTCTCAACTTTCACGTCGCATACTGAGTCACAACTGCTCTCATCTACTATTAAACATAATTATGCATCTGCACAACTCACCAACATAACATATGTTCTGGTACTGTTGCCAAACTTGATCTGATGGCCGACCCTCACTCGTGTATAGTGGCTGGCTTTCACTCGGTCCTTATTCAGGAAAGTTCCATGAGTGCTGCCCAGATCGAAGAGGTACCAGCCGCAGGGAGGCTCCCCATCTTCAGCGAAGGCTTTGTATTGGAGAACACAGTGGTGCCTGGAAATAATGAAATAATTCCTTTACTCTTCTCTTCTTTTTTTAAAAAGAGAACTATCAATGTGTGTAAAATTCACATTTGGAGCTTCTTGTTAACCCCTCCAACTAAACTATTAAGCCTGCAATACATGTTGGCCGAGCGTAGGCCAAAACGAGCGTTGGAAAATAGGTACAAGGCAAGAAATAACGTCCACACGTTCGACAAGTTCATCGAACGCCAATGCAGACGACCAATGTAGAAGAGGGTCTG
Source organism: Tholera decimalis (assembly GCA_943138885.2). NCBI lineage: Eukaryota > Metazoa > Arthropoda > Insecta > Lepidoptera > Noctuidae > Tholera > Tholera decimalis. The sequence goes on along the minus strand of OW964576.2, from coordinate 21,339,320 downwards.
TAGAGCTGCCCACACGTTGGCCGAGCGCAGGCGAGCGCTGATTTGTGACTAAAAACCGACACCGAGCCGAAGTGATCACGAGCAACGGCGAGCGAAGACAAGTTGCACCAAATGAGCTCTATACACGTTGGCGCTGGCCTCCGCTCGGCCAACTAGGCAAGTGACACCGAGCGATAGCAAGACAAGGCAAATATAACGTCTACATGTTGGTATTGGCCTTCACTCGACAACGCTCGGCCAACATGTATTGCAGGCTTTAGCAGTTTAACTAGATGCAGCTGAGTAATAGTCTTCTACATGTAGTGTTGCGTATCTGATCTCCACAGCCAGTTAGCTGGGAAACATGGTACCTCTTAGCTAGGCCAGTATCAGATTTATTCTCCCTTCTGACTTCTGACTATCGACATAAGATGACCAAATTACAGCCAGGACCAACAGCTTAACGCTTTTGTGAGGCATGGGAGTATCACACTGCCAACTCCCAACTCCTTCCAAACTTCCAAAGCGTCAATAGCCTAATGGCTAAGGTGTCGGACTTGTGATCGAGAGGTCGCAGGTTCGAACCCCACCCATTACACTATTGCCGTGAACCCACTCCAGACACAAGCATATTTAACTTAGTTGGATGGGTTAACAAGATTGCTAGTAATGTGAATTCTACCCACATTGCTAGTAATCTTTACAACAATAAAAAATAGCTCCAGGCTGAGAAATTCCGACCAAGAAATCGAACGCGAGACCTTCGCGCTCAGTAGACGCACTGGCGACCACACAACCAACGAGGCAGTCAAATAAAACACATGGTAAGTATCCCGTTTTAAGTTCTAATGATACTGGTAATAAACATGTCAATTTTCAAAGTTATGTTGCCTTATCTGATGTCCACAATCCAGTGATGGGTTAACATTACCGACCGACGACGAGTTGCAAGTCTATCGGTTTTCTATCGGTTACATTTCGGGGAGTGTGCGATGGAATTACACAATCTAATTCCGCCAAGCCCGTTCCATCATCGGACTACGAGACAAACGGCGAAACGCCATCGTTACATGGTGGACATCCCACCCATACGCACAAAACTTTTTGGGAATAGCTTCATTGTGCGGACGGCTATGGAATGGAATTCCATGCCGGAGTCTGTGTTTCCCGACAGCTACAACCTAGGAGTCTTTAAGTCAAGAGTGAATAGGTTACTTTTAGGTAAGCGTGCTCCATCTTCGATCACATCATCACTTACCATCAGGTGAGATAGTGGTCAAACGCGAACCTATTTTCAATAAAAAAAAATGATATGCCTTGGCAAAACTGTTATCACGTTTTCTGCCTGTTCTGGTACAAATGTTAGCTGGGACCGACAGTTTAAAGTGCTTTCCAAGGCATAGAGGAATCTCAATATATTATGGTGGATCGGTATCCACGAACCAACCTCGGTAAGCGATGCTTATCTTTAAAGACCGACCCGCGCGGCTGTTATCATTTAGCCACGAGCTCCTCTACCTAGCCTCCTGTTGTAGTCAAGTAAAATAATGCTTTTCTCTAAAGAAAAGATGATAATTCTACAACATGTAATTTAAAAGGTATATACACACCAAGTGCACGGCTTCTTTGGATGATAACAAACGATATGGCCACGGTTTTCTAATTCTATGTCTACATGTGTGGAACTTATTAGAAATTTCAATACATTGATACCAGAGACCGAATTTTTCAAATTAAGAAGAACGAAGAGAATTATCGTGTTATTGGCTAGTGACGTGGAAAGTGATGACCCTCATAGTGACGTGACACGTTTGTTATTATTGGTATTCAAGAAACATATTTTTTTTTTAATGTTAAATTTATGCCATCTGTCCTTAGTGACATTTAGCAGTTTGTGTCTTTTTGTGAGTTTAGGCATGCTTGGTATACGCCCAATGGCATATCCACATCAAAACTAGGCACCATTAGGTGACTATCTTAGCAGGTCTTGTGGGGCTAATCTTTTAAGCCTCCTGAAAGTTTTTGTTTTCATCAGGTTTGATGCCAGTATATTGGGATGTGATAGGATCCTTTTTTTGTAGGCATTGACTCTCTGTGTGATTTCTTCCTTGACTTGTTTTATGTTCAAGAAACATATGAAACCGATAATTTGGGGTCAATTCTGTGAGTCAATTATTTTGAGCTGAAACTTTACATAGACTACATACCAGATGTTGTCTTCAGTCCTTTTGGATAGATATGGGGTTTCCGTTACATGTTGTATAAGCAACTTAATCATAACCTGCTAAGCCTTTTCCCACCTATGTTGGGTCGGCTTCCAGTCTACCTAGATGCAGCTGAGTATTAGTGTTTGACATGGTGCGACTGCCTATCCATACCTATAACTAACACAGCTGACAGCCGGGACCAACGACTTAACTGTTTTCCCAGGCACGGGGGTATCATACCGCCAACTTCCAAACTCCGGGCTACTACTGAGAAATTCCTTGCAGAAAAACCCAACAGCACTTTTGGCCCAATCCGGGTATCAGACCCGAGACCTCTTGCAGCTCAATCAGTCTCGCTTGCGATCAACCAACATGGAAGTTATATAATAAGCTTACGTAAAGCTAACCTGGATATAGTGGGATGAGCCATCACAACATCACAGTTAGCCAGTCTGCCAAACACATAGTACGGTTTGTTTGTCAAGTCCACTTTATCCACAATCATGCCTGATTTCAGCACCTCCAAGGCATACTCTGGACCTAAAATAAAGTATAATACATTTAATAATAATAGTGGTAGTCCTCACCGGCAGCCAATCTCAGTGGGGATTAGCCATCTGGGCAGGAGATATTATAGTGCATAAGTATGTGTGCAGGTACAGGAACTCTCTCTGTTTCTTTAATCTCATTGTCTAATGGAACGGCAATTCAACACAAACAGAGACAGATCAGACGCAGGAACAACAGCTTAACAGGTGTATCACACTACCAAACTCCAGGCTACTTACTACTGAGAATATTAATTAACAGGAATAACAACTGCTAATTGCATTTTTTTTTTAAACCTTTATTTTTGTACGAGTGCACAAGCGTTAAAGTTCGCAGAGCCTAACTTCACACTCGCCAAGTTAGAACGGCCGCATTGTAATATACTAAAATGGCAATACAATGAGAATATAGAGGATTTATATGTAATACATATATTTGTCACAAAAATATTTCAAAATAAGAAGTTGGTCAATATAAACTACTTAAACAAATTCCAATAATTAATAAACTCTATTTGTGAAAAGCTCAGTATTTTTTCTTTGAATACAATGTTTATTCAGGCAAAAGTTGTGTCAGATCATTTGATTTTGATTATTGTTCAATAATATGAAAGTGGCAAATATGATTGTCAACATAAATATAATTGTGGATAAAGTTGAGTTACAATGGTTGTAGTTTAGTCTGACAAAAATTTTGTCACTTGGTCTGATAACATTAAGTAGTTTACAAAATATATATAATACTTTTTTTGTTGCAATCCAAACAATGATTATAACATTAAATACTATAACATAGCATGTATAGATACCAGCATGGATCTTGAGTGCTCGGCAGTAGGGTGAGGATCGCTTTGTGCATCGTACACTAAGGCAAAATACAATGAAATACCCAAAATTCACTTGTGAATTCGGTGAAGGTCAACGCTCAAGATCCGTGCCGAGTATTGTATAATACTATAAGAAACTACTTATATGTCTATCAACTCAAAATTTTGAATATTTTATCAAATTACAAATATTTCATAATTTTTTAATATTTTATCACAATGTACCTTTCCATTTAAAAATTAATAAATCATAAAGTTGATTCAATGTGCAATAAAGTGAGCAGAACTTATACCTTACAACATATTTATTAACCCCTCAAAAGTGAAACGTCACAAAATGTACCGCCTTTGTGGCCACCGGTGGCCTTCCGTGATTTGAGTGGCTCAAAACTGTTTTAATAAAATAGTTTTAATAAAGTCGAGAAAGTTGAGAGAGTTGGCTTGTATAAAGTTAAGAAATATATAAAAACTATAAAGTTCTTTAACTCTGATAAGACTACCCATAATCTAGAACTGGTAAAAATAAATCTACTTATAGATTTGAAATTCAACAAATTCAAATCAAAACATAATGAGCCTGGGAGCCGGGGTTGCGGTAATGTTCTAACGAGATATCGCCGCCCCAGAACTTAAGGGCAGCTGAAGGAACAGGGTGGGTTTTTAGTCAGTAGAAGTCTGACACTCACTTCTGCTTAACCCAGAGCGGGAGAAGTCATTCGATGATTTTCCCAAACAGCAAAAAACAGGTGTGGTAAGCAAAAGATTAAATAATATTACCGGCAACAGATGTACTATAAACTAATGTAATAGTTCGATTATATGAAAGTGACTAAGATGGATGTACACATAAATATATTGACATAAAAAACTGGGCTATGAGTAGTTATTATAAATCAAACATAGGGTTAATGCCTCAAACGCTCACCATCGGGGCAAATCCCGGACCACTTCGGCTCTTTGTAAGGGATAGGCGTAGACAGTTCTTTTAAAAGCACTGCTGGCGGCAACGAGCTTTTCGAAGACGATTCCGAAGACTTTTCCACAGTCTTTACGGCTTGATTTTCTTCTGAAACTTTCTCTGGTTCACTCTTTACCTTTTTCGGTAATTTCCCAATACGCCCGAACAATACAGGCTTCTTAAATTCGATTTTATCTTCTGTCTTGGGTTTTTCATCAGATTCGTCCATTTTTTAAGGTTATATTTTGTAACTTTCTGTTGCGAATTATCTACTATCAATAGTCAACTCACGGATTATTAATGTAGTTTCATCTTAAATAATTACAAATTTAACTTTCTCTGTTTTTTGGTACTGTATTCAGCATAAAATTCATAACAACATACACAGACTATACTATTACTATATAGCCGTAGCAGGGTTGCCAACGGTAAAAGAAAATCCCTCGTAGGGGGAAGTGGGGCAGATTCCTACAAGGGGCACCGTCATACACCAAATATATCTGATGTTAGGTGCACATCAACAGAATGACTTATTTGTGTATGCGTAGCTTACTTTTGTGTGTGGTTGCTCACGGAGTTTGAAAGCAGTCGGTGGGAAACGCGCGTTGGTGTAACACGGAACGTGATTCGGCCAGGCATAAGTATTTTTATAAGCTCATTTTAACGTCTTTTTTTTAATAAAAGCTGCTCTCTAGATTATTCAGTTCTATTTTTCAACCGACGACCAAAAGAGGAGGTTATCAATTCGACGCGTATATTTTTTTTTTTTTTTTTTTTTTTTTATGTATGATCATCGAGTACTCGAAGACGGCTGAGCCGATTTGAAAAATTCTTTTTTTGTTCGAATGGGTATACTTCGAAATTGGTACCATTATCACCAAAGTCAGGATCTGATGATGGGATCCTGGAGAAATCGAGGGAACTCTTCAAATATTATAGGCACACCTATGGCGTTTTGGGTATTTCTTATAGTAACTTGTGCAGTTGCTCTCAAAAAGTACCATTTGGGGAAGTGGAACTGATGATGAAGACCACAGATGGCCGCCGAAACTACTCAATAATAAGTATTAAGTGGATTGCGATTCGATTACTTGAATATGGATGTTAAGCACTTTATGCTCGTCACAATGCATATGGTGATGTAGAGCTGATGGTGAAGTACCAGGAGAACTCCTCAACAATTAACGGCCCAGCATTGGGAAAAGCAATATTTTGTAAAAGGTTATAAGTAGGTGACATTTAGGCTCTTGTAACTAGGTAATTTAAAAATCATCCAACTAAAAAGAGTGAAAAAAAAACTTTTTAACAAAAAATTAAACCGACTCCCAAAAAACACTGCAAAGTGAAAAATAACTTTAATTTCGGAAGTCGGTGCCAAAAACGAAAAAACAAAACTAAAGACACCGACTACCGAAATTAAAGTTATTTTTCACTTTGCAGTGTTTTTTGGGAGTCGGTTTAATTTTTTGTTAAAAAGTTTTTTTTAAAAGATAATAGGGTCAAGTTTGTGAATTAATCTGTGAATAATTTTATATATGCTTGCTTTTTTTTTAGAAATATTTTGATTTCATTTTCTTGTGATGGGGTAGATTCATACAGGAGTGTACGGGGCACATTCATACTGTATGAATGTGCCCCATTTTTTGTTTGCTTGTTTTAAGTTATACCATAATTTTGTTTTGCAGAACGATTATGGTCAGTAATTACAAGAAAACGGGAACTAGGAGTGGAGAGGTGGACGAAGAGGCAATGTTTAAAGCTATCGATAAAGTTTTGGAAAACAAACTCTCATTTCGGAAATCAGCAGCCAAATATGGACTATTAATAAATAAGAAATAAGCAATAGGATGTAGATATTTAAAAAGTGATGTGACTGATCAGAAAGACTGTTTTTTTTAATTACTGGTGGGCCCACTTCTTGACCTCGATCTCGCCTGATGGTAAGCGATAGATGAGGTCTACGATGTGACGAGCGAGCCCAGAAGATGCCTATTTACTCGTGCTTTAAAGGCTGAAAGGTGGCTAAGTGGCAGGGAATATATGTATTCCCTGCCACTTAGCCGGCAGAGAATTCCACAGCTTGGCTGTGCGCACAATAAACGTGAAGGAGAAGCGCTTGGACAAGACGGTATATCAACCAAGTGTGGGTAGTACCCAGCCGTGCGTCTGGTAGTCCGGTAGTGAAAGGGATATGGAGGAATCAGGTCATGGAGCTTCTGCGTACATTCCCCGAAGTACAATCTGTAGAAAACCGACAGGCAAGCAACGGTTCGCCGATGAGCCAGGCTATGAAGCCTGTTCACCAGCACCTCGTCGCCTATAAGCCTTTTAGCTCTGCACTCGATCGAGTCCAATGCAGCAAGTTGGTACTTTGCAGAGCCATCCCACAAGTGGCTGCAATACTCCACGCAGGAACGGACCTGTGCTTTATAAAGATTTAGAAGCTGTCCAGGCGTGAAGTACCGCCTCACCTTGTGTAGGATTCCCAGGTTTTTTGCTGCAGTCTGAGCTCTGGACTCGATGGTTGAGCCGAAGTTGAGGTCTGACGTCAACTCCATGCCCAAAAGATCCAGGCGATTGGTAACTGGCACAGATGTAGTTCGGAAAGTAGGGGTCAATTCAAAAGGGCTCCTTTTAGCGCTGAAAAGACAAGCCTGTGTTTTCAGAGCGTTGAATTTAACCAGATTGTCGTCACCCCATTGGGAAACGAGATTTAAGGTCAAATTCATGCGCTCTACCATGGCCTTTCTGAGAGTGGCAATTTCGTCCCTGTCAACTCTAGAACTGGATAAGTAGTCTCTGTGTGCTGTGTGTGTTAGGTTAAGTTAGTTCCCTCGGTGCCATAAAAATAAAAACTAACTATATTTGTCTTTTTTATAATATGATTATGTAAGTATTATTTGGTAATAGAGACTAATATTTCTTTTGTTTTCATTAACGTTGTGTTTTGATACTTTGATTTTGATAAATAAATAAACATTTCACGCAAAACTTGTGTATTTTGTCACATGTATGAATCTGCCCCATAGGCTGTATGTAAGTGCCCCGCTTGTGGGGTACATTCATACATTATTAATTTTTTCTTTCAAGTGTTACAAAAAGTCGTACAAGTGTATTTACACAAATTTCATGTTTTTTATATAAAGTCAGATAGTAAGACTATTGATTTTTGATGAATCGATATAGATATTGATACCCGAGAGCATTCTATAAGACGAAATATAAAAACTGTATGAAGCTGCCCCACCTTCCCCTACATATGCAGCTAAAAATCTCGTATTTTGAATAAATCAATAATAATCAAAATACCGTGTTCATTTGTTGTTTAGTAGTTTCCTGCAAAATTAGTAGCCACAATAAAAAAATTACTTGGAATAAGTACGTGCACCATGACCACATTCGATAAGTGAGGGGTATAGAAGCAAAAGCGCTTCAGTCCAAAAATGCATTTTATTACACTGAGCACACCAAATTGTAGCGATAAAAAATTGCAAAATATATTATAATCGTCACCATGCAAATCCACTTCAATCCTACATAAAATTCACTTAGAAAGTAACGTTTACATGCAAAACCGCTTCGATCCAAAATTTGTTAGGAGCAAATCCGCCTCAATCACAAACAACCAATCAGAAGCAGCCATTTCAAAATTTCTAAGATGGCGAATCAGTTACTTTTCATAGTAAGTTGTCTGTGCATAGCGCGTGTTTAATTTGTGTTTTTTATTAAATTACTTATTGTAATGGAAGAAAACATTACACCAGCACGTGCAGGACTAGCACGGAAACGTCTGGTAAATAAAAATCAGTGGCGACGAGTAAAGGAAAAGGCAGAAAGGTAACAAACAATTTACTAATATTTTGGCCGTTATGAGAGGGTAAAGTAGGGTTTGCATAGAAAGCTTCATCTAAATTTTATTTCAATTTTCACTAAATTATAATTATTGTAAAAAGCACCTAACGTACTAACATTTTATTCACGCTATACTGAACAGTTTTTTCTGCTTTTGGTAATGGGTTTTATTTTCATTTGCTTAAGGTACTCTGCAAAAGATCTCCCACAACTACCTGCATGTCAGCACAATAAAAAAAATATTTTCGACTGCAAAAATATAAGTTTGACTTATGCTAAATATTTTTATGACGCTTTTTATGCTAATGAATCAAAAGGTCAAGATGCTTTTCTTTTAAAATATTGTGAAGTAGCTAATGTTCAACGTCGTCGTCCCAGGCCGGGAACACTGGGGCCAGCACGCCAGGCGAACTACTCTACGAAATTATTTGTAAAGAAACGGAACTCTAATACCTTGCTCCACGTTTGCCAATCAACATTTTTGGGCATATTGCAAATACCGCGGAATAGAATCCGTAGGGTAGCGGAAATTTATAAAACAACTGGTGGTCTCGTAAAAGAAAATAGAGGAGGAGATCACACATCACACAAAAATGTCCACAAACTACAGCAAGTTAAAACATTTATTGAATCTTTTAAGTTCATAGAGTCTCACTATTGCCGGTCTTCTACCGAAAGGAAATATTTAGATTCGACATTAAACATTAAAAAAAATGTGGCAAATGTTTAATAAACAAGCAGTGAATTCTGTAAAGCAGTGTTATTTTTGAAGAATTTTTAATACGCATTACAATGTTGGATTTGGTAACCCAAGAACTGATGTTTGTTCCAAATGTACAGAATTGGACGAACAAATTAAGAGTCAACAAAATTCATCAGTTAAAGCTAAGTACATGATAGAAAAAACAATTCACAAACGTAAGGCTAAAAAATTCTACGAATTATTAAATGAGCGACAAGATGGAATGCTCACACTTTCTTTTGACTGTCAAAAAAACCAAGTTCTGCCTAAAATACCGGACCAAATAACTTATTATAGTCGACAGCTGTATATATACAACTTTGCTATTGTTTTATCAGTGGAAGGAAAGAAACTTAATCGGGATACTGTCAATTTATACTCATGGAATGAAAATGAGTACAAGAAAGGAGCGAATGAAATTGCTTCAGCAGTATATCACCAGTTGAATTTATTGAGCTTTGATGGAATTCAAACTTTGCGACTTGTAGCTGATGGTTGCGGAGCTCAAAATAAAAATTCTATTTTTATCGGAATGTGCTGTGTCTGGTTAAGTAATGCTCCCAGTAATATAAAAGAAGTAGAACTTGTTTTTCCTATACCAGGTCATTCTTTCCTACCAGCTGACAGGGTGTTTGGTAACATTGAAAGGGAGTTAAAAAGACATGAAGTGATTGTACAACCTAAAGAATATCATAATATTTTTAACAAATATGGGACGGTTACTAACATGGAGATGGTTTATGACTGGAAATCTGCCCTACAGGATATTATTAAACCGCCTGGTCAATGGCATTTTCAATTTGCGCAAAGTAAGCGTTTTTTTATAAGTAGGATTGGTAGTATGGTAAAAGTTAAAGGGGAACTCCATTACACATCTGACTTTACCCAATTAAAATCTATTCTAAAAAGAGGGAAATCTTTCAAGGATGTTCTGCCATTGCCCCTGCCATAAAATAATGTGGTTATAAAAGCAGAGAAAAAACATGATGTGAGGAAGTTGTTGGAGAAACACTATGGACCGCAGTGGGAAAATCTCAATGAACTCCAATATTACAATAATATTTTGAATAACAACAACAGTGATTTAGTTCAAGAGGATGAGCCTATCTGCGATCCACCCACAGCTGATTCAAATATTATGATTTAATTCTTTTAATATTTGTTTTTACAATGAGCAGGAATATTATTTTATCTTTACTTTCCATAAATAATTATAATACAATATAATGTACCTTATCTCTAACTAATTTGTTAAGAAAATTAAGTAAATTCATAATCTTGTAAAACTTTGTTTTATTTTGCAATCGGTACCTTACGCTACCGCCATTTATTGACAGTTGATGAATTAAATAGTGACATGCAAATTCGCTTCGATCCAAAGCAATGAAAAGCAAACATGCTTTAGTCCAACGCTTAAATGCAAAAACACCTCAGTCCTACACTATTTCTTAAATTATAAAGAATTTATGTATATTTTCTTTGTTTTGATTATTGTTATTTGAATAATGTATTCTATTGAATGTACCAACATCAGATTTTGATAAAAAATGCAATTTATTACGACACAGTGGAAATTTGCGGTTTACTCAGTCTAGGTATTTTGTGACTGAAGCGCCTTTGCTTTTATACCCCTCAAGTAATAATTGATACTAGGTGGACTAGGGAGTAGGTGGACTAGGTGGAATAGGTATCTGGATCACGTATTTTTAAATACTAAGAATAGGTGCACCTAGTCCCAAATTTACCTAGTACAACCCATCTCTAGAGTAAAGTAATATAGCAAAGAGTATGTAATACACTATTGAGCCGTAGAGTACAGTAGTACTCTATGCTATATAGGCTAACGCAGAGTATAAGGCCGTGCGCGCACTGTGTTGCGTTTTGGAAACGCAAAATCTGTGAAGTATGGAGTGTCATAGAAGTGCGCGCACTGCGGTGGAATAAACGGTGGCCCCGGTCATTCTACCGGTGCGGTAGAACCACCGCAATTACGGCCACCGCAAGGCAGTGCGCGCACGGAATGGTTTTAGGGATCCATAGATGAAATGTTTGACACCTTACTAACTATCTTTTTCAGAGCTTCGAGTCTAGGAGACGTTGTTTAATAGAATTGGTGCCGTCTGAAAACGCTTCTTCAGATATAGTTACTGGTTCTGAATCTGAAAATAAAGAGAAACTTACTTTTCATAGAACTGAAGAGTTGTCCTCCTCATCCTGCCCTTCCATTGATTCAGACATAGAGTGCATGGATATATCAGGCAGTTCCAAAAATGATACACAAGCCAATATTTCCATCGACAGTGCCGAGACTTATGTTGATGCTAATACTTTTATGGGGCAGTAAACGAAAACATTGAAATGGACGACCGTCCTAGCGTTAGTGGCATTAAAAATAACTCTGGGTTAGAAGTCGATGACATTTTAGACCATGAGCAACCTCCGTTGACTCCTGTTACTAACAACGTGCTACCACCGACTGGCGAAGTCAATTATAATGCTACAACGTGCTACCACCGACTGGTGAAGTCAATTATAATGCTTTACCAAGCTTAGCTTAATTATTGTCTATTCTATTATCAAATCCTTCGTATAGACGAAGGACTAGCCATAGGGCTAGTCCATTAACACTAAGAACATCTAGACGTAAGAGGAATCTACCAACACGAGCTGTGCCAAATGTTCGTGCAAAAAATACCAAGAAGACACTAATTGTGACCTACAAATGGAGAAAAGGACAATTCAGACACAATACTGATATTCAATCCAACGATTTCCTGTTTGGTTTACCGGATACTGACTCTCCGTTGGACTTTTTTATCTGTTCTTTTCCTCAGATCATAGATGATACATATTACCTCAGATACTCGTTGACATCGTCGACAACACAAACTTGTATTCGACTGGGAAATGTATACAATTGACCATCGAGCAGCTGAAAGATTTTCTCGTGATTCTTCTTATCATGGGTATTGTAAAATGCCTTGCTGTCTAGACTATTGGTCTACAGAATTCAGATATGCCCAAGTGGCTAATGTCATGCCATTGAAACGATTTGAGCAGATTTGACGTAACATTCACTTTTTCGACAATATCTTTTCTGATGACGACAGATATACAAGATACGACCATTCATCGAAAAAATAGGGAAAACTGCCTAGCATCATAAGAAGAAATAAAGTACAGCATAGATGAGATAATTATACCCTATAAACGTTCTAAAGTAGGAATCCGGAAACAGTGTAACCACATGAAACCGAATAAATGGGGATTCATGAGTGTCGTACGCGCTGGTGCTTCTGGAATCGTCTATGATTTTCTATTATACGGCGGTAATGACACCTTCCGGTATACCGATTTTAGCGAGGAGGAAGAGCAGATAACACTGGGTGATGACAATTCTGTCGTCCAGACTCCAGGATTTGCTGTTTATTTTGATAATTATTTTACGACGCTCGATTTCATTTGCTATCTACGTAAATACTTGGGGATTTTCAGTGTTGGACCCATACGGCAAAACAGACCATATATTGATTATAGTGCAACCTGCACTATAATCAACATATTTATGGGAGGAGTTGACCTTTGTGACACGTTGATAGTTCTCTACAGAACATCTTCCAAGAGCCGTTATAGATATTTAATTAATATGTTCAGAACATAAGTGAGTTCATCGTACTTATAATTTTTTGGTGTTGTTATTAGTGTTAAGCATGAACCAACGTAACTACGAGACTAATGTTCCAAAATATAATACATATTTTATCACGGAAGCACTTGTTTCTTTTATCCTTTCTTTTAGACAATGGGAAATATGCTGCACGTGGTTGGAGTGCATCAGTTTCTTACGAACTTGATAATGTCCAATATAATGGTCATGTATTTTTCAGGAAACTGAAACATGTAGAATTTTTCAGGTTTTTTTCTAGAGTCCCTTACAAGCTAAGAACCAAAACCTATAACGATTTTACAAATAAAATGTAAAAAAAGTCCGTCGAATTAAGGGTTAAGTGATACCTATCGAATGTGCTTTCAAGGTTAACAAAACACAGAAACATTGGTCGACCTTGCTCCCTGCTCTTCTCAATAAGCTGGCGGATTGAGAAGATGGCCTCGCAGGTTTTTCTCTACGGTCTGAAGCCGAACTGAGATTCTGGCAGTATTTCTTCGGATAAAGGCAGCAATCTATTTAGAAGGACTCGGATGAATTTTTTTCTTGGAACGGAGAGAAGGGAAATGCCTCGGTACGAATTACAGTCAGAGCGATCTCCTTTGTTTTTGTACAGTGAGCAAATGCGAGAGATTTTAAAGCACTTAGTACATCTTCTTCCACCCACATACGCAATAACAGTTTCCACATGATCTGATGTAACTCCTCTCCCCCATACTTTACCATTTCGCCGCAGATATTATCCCCTACTACTGCTTTCTTATTCTGCTGTTGCCTGATGGCCGTTGTGATTTCCTCGACAGTATAAGGTTCAAGTAACTCTTTCCTAGGTTTAGTGTGCTGGAGGAAATTAATGTAAGTTATATCAGCAGAGCGATCCACATTCAGAAGGTTTCGAAATATTGTCCTTGTTGGCGAGAGATACTCCATCTAGTGACTTTACCGGTACGTTTAAATTTTTCCTGGTGCTTATGACTCTACGAATCTCGTTATAAAATGCAATCAGTTGTTGTGTGTCCATAAGCCACTGTAACAATTTCGCCTTCTCTTGCCACCACTTAACTATCGCATCTCTCGTTAGTCTTCTCAATCTTGAAGTGCTTTCCTGGATTCGTTTGTTTTAATTGTGCTGTTTATTAAGTATCTGACGGTGACCCTGACCATTTAGTACACTTGTAATTGTATTGTCATTCTCAATCAAACCAGTCATCCAATGTAGTGTTTCTATGGCCCAAGATTTGAGAACTTGTTTCCGTGACAAAAGATGTTGCGGACTGCCAAATGGTTTCCAGGTCATCGTTTTCAATATTCAAGGAATTAAGAGCTTCATTCAGCTCGGTAACATAGGCTTCCCTTTTCTGAAGATAATGAAAATTTTCAGTTTCCAAACGGAATGGCTTGACCACGTCTTTAAAAACGTACCTATTCAATCAATCAATCAATCAATCAATATAATTTTATTCTCAAGTATCATAAGACTCATACAAAGTATCAATTACATGTCAGTCACAATTAAAATACAATTAGATAACATTAAATTAAATTAAACAATTATTATTAAAATTCAAATTAAAATTTTCAATTTTTTAAAATGACTAAAAATACTCTATAAATATGTTCCATCCCTGCGTGTAATGTGCAACCTACAACAGTGAGTGATGTACGCATAATCCAGCATTCCCGCGAGCGCGGCCAGCATGCTGTTGGCGCTCCCTCGCACTCGCCGCACAAGCGAAGTACCTCTCTTGCGCATTGTAGTGTAGAAGCAATCTACGCGCGCCTCCGCGAACATCGCCGATGCGCTGCAAAAGCGCGGGAGCCCCAACAACATCCTAAACGCGTTATTGAATTGGACTCGAAGGGCGCTGTACGATGTTTGCGTGTAATCTGTCCACAGACTGCACGTATACAGCGTCGAGCAATAGGCTCTAAACAGAGTTAACTTCACATCTCTTGAGCAGCGAGCAAACCTGCGGATCACCATGTTCGCTCTGACCGACAGCGCCCTTCGCGCCCGTTCAATGTCAGTATCGTCTTTAAGAGTGGGGGTAACTAGATGGCCTAGGTATTTAAAAACCTTTACCCTTTCTAAAGGTAAGCCATATAGAGTTACTGGTGGTGTATCTAGAACTTTTCTTCGCCCACCCTGAAAAACTATATACTGACTCTTTTTAACATTATATAGCAGCCCGCAATCATTAGCATAGCTCTCACAGATACTTATTAGCTATTGATGTAGATGAAATGATAACGTGTTTCGGGAGAAAACCTAACCGAAAAATTGATTTTGTTATTTAAATATGGGTAAGTAGGTGTTTATTAATAAAAAGCTTTTTTGCAAAAAATAATACCGACTTCCATATCAAAACACTACAAAGCCAAAAATAACTTTAATTTCGCTAGTCGGTGTTATTGGTTTTGTATTTTCTTTTTTTTTGACACCGCGTTCCGAAATTGATTTTTGCGAAGAAGTTTTTTTCAGGCTTTTTAGTGGGTCGGTTTGTAATTTATCTAGATGCAAAGATGTGAACTACTTATCACGTTTACAAAATATTGCTTTTTCCGATGCAGAGCCGTTAATTTTTGAGGAGATCTCCTGGTACTTCACCATCAGATCTGCATCACCATATGCATTGTGAGTTGACGAGCATAAAGTGACGACATCCATATTCAAGTAATCGAAGCGCAATCCACGAATTATTTATTATTGAGGAGTTTCGGTGGCCATCTGTGGTCCTCCATCATCAGTTCCACTTCCCCAAACGGTGCTTTTCGAGAGCAAATGCACAAAGTACACAATAAATATCCAAAACGCTATAGATGCGCCTATAATATTTGAGGAGTTCCCTCGATTACTCCAGGATCCCATCATCAGATCCTGATTTCGTAACAATGGGACCAACTAGAAAGTATACCCTTTCAAATGAAAAAAAAAAATCTAAATCGGTCCAGCCGTCTTCGAGTTATGAGGTACATAAATTAAAAAAAGTTAAAAGCTACTGAGAAACTCTTCCTTTTTTGAAGTCGGTTAAAATACCTACTATTTACAGCTACCTATTATTATCAAAATTAAATTATAACTTCCTGTTACTTGACCACGACTATGTGACCCCCCCCCCCCTGGCGTAATGTTTAAAGTAATGTTACGCAGCTAACACCGCTCTTTTCCAGATTCAGAAAACACGATATAATATTTCATGCAAATAGTTAATTTACAAATAATTTAAACAGAAAATAAGGGCGAAATCGCGACTCGTAAACAATAAAATATATAATGAAATTGGGATAAATTAATTAGTAGTAGTAGTGTAGAGTGAATGAATGTGTGGGTGAGTGTAAGTGAGGTGTGTAAGTGGAATTTGTGGCATGTTTGTTGCGTGGTTTTGTTGAGTGTGTGATGAATGATTGCCACTTCCACGAGATTCTCCGTATCTGTATGATTTTGTGATTTTAACCAGGAATTTACTTTGATTTTGCATTTGCTATTGGTTTATCTTTGAACTTATGTGTTTGAACTGACGACTTGCAGCTAAGGTTCAACGATACATAGTATTACAAATCCTATTTGAGCGGCGTGTAGTACAGCATTTAGGATCAAAAAGTTGGCTGTATTTGCGAAGAATAGTTTGCAGAATAATTAGTTATCTCACGGTGAGGACCTGGCAGAGGGATATATATAGATAGGATGTCGAATATCGGATCGGTTTCCTTGCCAGCACGTTCAGGACAGATCTCTGCCCTTTTTTTTTTTTTTTTGGTGTCTGGTTGGAAAATTCTCATGAAGTCCCTCCGTCCTCGGGGAAGGGCGGAGGGGACTGTCAGACTCTTACTGACTAAAAACCAACCCGGTGTTCCTCACGTACCCGTGTGTTGGAAGGGGCGGGTGTCGCAAAAGCATTCTTCGCTAACCCCCCGACGGGTATTGGCCCGCCAGATGGTCGGGCGGGCCCCGTCACCCACTGCGGCCGTCACCCCGGCCGCAGGACTCCACTACGAGGCGCGCGCGGAACACGGCGGCGCCGCCTCGAGGCCTGCTGCTGATCAGACGACAAGACGCCCCAAGTCTGTCGTCCGCAGCCCACGCCCTATGGTGGCCGGAAGTCGGCCACCCTCCGACGCCCCGTGCGTCTGCTGCGGGAGGGGTGAGAGGAGGCAGCCTCTCTCTCCCTTTCCGCCGCCTCCTTTGCAAGCATCACGGCCTCGCAAAAGGTGGCGACGGCATTCCAACCTGACTCGCTCCCGACCATGGTAGACACAACAGCCGGAAGCGAGAGGTCTCCCGCAGCCCCTGCGGCCGCGACCAGGTCACGGCGCTACTCAGCCCAAGCTGGGCACTCCGCCAGCGACAGATCTCTGCCCTCGTTCGACTCGAAGCATCACTGTTTAACCAGCAGCACTACCCCAGACCGTTAGGTAGTACCAATTAACTTTTCTGGGTGGGAAAATCATCGAATGACTTCTCCCGCTCTGGGTTAAGTGGAAGGGTGTGTCAGACTTCTACTGACTAAAAACCCACCCTTTTCCTTCAGCTGCCCTTAAGTTCCGGGGCCGCGGCATCTTGTTAGAACATTTCCGCAACCCCGGTGGGCAATGGCCTTTTGGGTCTCCGTCACTGTTGCTGACAGCTCTTTGAGATGCACGTGCAACACGACGCCAACCCGGGTCTGGTCCTTACCGGACCGTGAGCTACCTTCGCTCGCCGTCCGAAAGCCCGCGCTTACTGTGGCCGGAGATTGGCTCCCGCGGCGGCTGGGGAGTGAGGAAGAAAGTTTTCTCTCCCTTGCGCGTTCGGCCTACTCCTTAGCATAAGCGCTTTGCAGAAGGAGGTGATTGCACCCTATTCCCTCTCGCTCCGCACCATGGTCGAACCAATGACGGGCACGAGAGGTCGCCGCCGTCAATCGCCTCTACGAGGCCAAGGCGGTGCTCCGCCCAAGCAGGGCACACCTCCACTGTTTGATGCACCACCGTGTCCTCCGAATGGTCCTCATAATGACGACACCCGGGCGTGTCCTCTCGCTGTATCTGAAACAGGTACCTCCCGAAACAGCCACGTCCGGTCAGCACCTGCATCAGGCGGAAGGTGAGGATGCCGTAGCATCTCTCTAGCCACTCCTCAAAGAGGGGACTTATTACCGCGATTGCGGTGTGTCCGTTAGGCAGTACCCTACAACAGACTGAACTAGCGCAGTTTTTTCAGGTTTCAACCTTTGTGCAGTACTTATTATAGGTCTCGTATAGGTATCCATACTATCCATAGTATTATAGTACTCTATGCGTATAGGTGTTTCCGTGCCGAATGTCTGAAGACTTTTTGCTCTTTCGCTAGAGCTTGCCACTACTTTGAGAACTTCTGGTGGCACTATGCCTGCTAGTGGATACAATATCTTTACCAGGGTCAGTTTAAGGCAATTAGTGATAATCCGACACGTTTCATTATGAGCTGTATCCACTAACTTTGTGTGGCCTGAACGAACCACACGGGGCATTTACATTTGTTCGCGGAAAAAGATACGTTTAGGTTTTGCTTGAATTCTATTGCCGATACTGCTGGGCTACTATTTTCTTATATTTTAAATGATTTTATTTAAATAATTCTTTCTTTAGCCTTTTCTTAACTACGTCGGCTTCCAGTCCAACCAGATGTAGCCGAGTAGTGTTTTATATTCGAATTGAAGTTTTACAAATCGATTCGCATAAAACCAAGATCTGAACAATCTATATTTTAAAATCCCTACAACCGTTTACTTTTTCCATAAAAACATAGTCGTAGAAACCAAAAATGCTCAAAAATGTCATTATTATTTTATATCCTTCACATAAATTAATTTTTAAATATTAGAAATATCAATAATATAATATATAAATTATATCAAAAATTACTATAAAATACATAATGAAAGAATGTAGAATATCATACAGAATGTTATACATATTTTATAGAATCGTTCACGCCTGTTGGCTGTGGGTGAATGGGAGTCGGGCCTTTGGCTACAAGCATTACATTATCTTAATATAGGTACTATGTTAAGTGACAACATGTCCCGGATCGCTACATGTCTGCGTCTGGGTGCTCCCAGCGGAGCTCCACATCCCTGTCAATGCGGTGCGGCAGTCGACCACTTCGGACATCATGGCCTTTCCGGCAGCAGAAGCTCTTGGTCAGATAGCATGGCATGCCAGCATAAATGAAATCATCCGTTGGACTCTTGTCACCGTGGGAGTACCATCTGTTTTAGAACCCAACAGCAAGCTGTTGGGTTCGTGCCAAGGCACGGGACGATGGGAAGAGGCCAGACGGGATGACACATCTTCTCAGTACGGCGGGCTGTGCCAAAGAGTATGTAATCGGGGCGGCAGCTGCACGAGCAGAAAATCTCAAACGGCACAAATACAACAACCTATTGAGCATATATTTTTTGTTATCTTTTTCTACGGCGTTGAAACGCGAAAGAGAGCAAGAATCTGTCAATTTTTTGCTACAATGAACTGGAACGCGTAACTGTCACTTATTTTGCGATGCGTTCATAGTTATCTGTTTGAAACAATATAAATGCATTCAATTTTCATTCTCATTATTCTTCCAATGCACAAAGTACTTGGTATCTTTTCTGGTAATGGATGTGACATATTCTCGAAGGTAAAATGAAAGAAATTAGGAACAGAATATTTCGTTCCAAAATATAAATTGTAGCTGTAGGTAAGCATCACAGCTGCCAAGCTAAAATATGACTGGGCTGACCATATCTGCCACCAGCTGTTAAAAATATCGAATCTTACCAAGATGTTGTAAGTGTGGGATCCTTTGTTCAAATAAATTACTTCATTCTGTAGTTTCACTGCGTTTTATTTCATTCCCAAAACCCTTTACAAAATTCTAAATTACATTCTATACATGTTTGATAAAATTGGTAAACTGCTCTAAAAAAACTAAATCATTTATGATCGACCATATACAACCACTCCGACTACGACTATATCTTCAACTCACAATATTTTCTACTTGACTTTTCTTTTCATCTGTCTTGTCACATTTTAAAAACATTCCTAACAACATTTTGGTTTTAAATGCCATAGACTTAAAAACCTGCCAGTAAACCATAGACATAAAATTCTATAAAACCAATATTACAACATCCCCTCTGAATTTTATGTTTATTGCAATTAGAATAACATCTCCTATATAACTCCTATCAACTCATTTTAAAAACCCAACTCAATTAAACCACTACTTCACGTTGCCAGCTATGCAAAGGAGCCCCAATAACACAAAACCTATAAAATTCTACACCAACATCCCCTCTGAATTTTATACTCTGACCATCACTAAACACACTTCACTTATAAAACTCCTAACTTATCTACTTCGACTCTATATAAAATTATTACAAAACTCCTAACTTATCTTCTTCGACTCTATATAAAATTATTCAACGCTATCTTCAACACCAACTCCTCGAACTTCAACATCTTCACCACTAACTTCAACTTCAACGTCTTCAATCCTGCCTTCAGAAACCTCAGCATCTTCATCACTAACTTCAGCATTTTCTTCACTGCGAAAATCATCACCAACAACTCCTTTGCATCGCTTTCAAATTTCAACTACTATATCATCTCTATTCCCCTCTGAAAATATTATTTTCATTTCTTTCCAAGCCACATATTGTCTTTCTTGACAACTTTTAATCTTCAAATCATTTTCAATTTTATTTTGAATTATAATTTCTCATGTACTCCAAATAATTTTTAGACTTATCTTTCGTCGATCTTCTTACAACATCTGGTTAAATTTGCCCGGGGGCAGCCCATAACCTGTTAAAAATATCGTCTTGGAAGCGTCCTGGGCCATAAACTGTTGATGATATATCGAATAGTTCTCTTACCAAGATGTTGTAAGTGTGGGATCCTTTGTTCAAATAAATTACTTCATTCTGTAGTTTCACTGCGTTTTATTTCATTCCCAAAACCCTTTACAAAATTCTAAATTACATTCTATACATGTTTGATAAAATTGGTAAACTGCTCTAAAAAAACTAAATCATTTATGATCGACCATATACAACCACTCCGACTACGACTATATCTTCAACTCACAATATTTTCTACTTGACTTTTCTTTTCATCTATCTTGTCACATTTTAAAAACATTCCTAACAACATTTTGGTTTTAAATGCCATAGACTTAAAAACCTGCCAGTAAACCATAGACATAAAATTCTATAAAACCAATATTACAACACCAGCACCACTAAAATTCGTCAAAAGTAGCTACAAATTGGACTGAACACTGAACAGCTAACAGAATATTTCATTCTTTACGGATTGGCCAAGTGCAAAAGCAGACAGGGAAAAGTGGAAAGAAGCAAAAAAAAAGCAAGAAGAAGAAAAGTGGAGAGAGGGCGGTGGGCTTTGCCCTACAATGAAACACAACAGGCACATAATAATAATCAATCAGCAGTTTGCAGCATTGATTATTTTAGTTCTCTTAGTCGAATTATCCTGGTCTAGTTATAAATTAGCAATTTATTCATAATTTTATTTATAGAATACTTGCCTTACTCTCCTATCATAGGTGATACATATAAATACTGAGATCACCAATGGTCACATAGATGATACATATAAATACTGAGATTTCAATGATTTGAACTGTAAACTAAACGCGTTTAACCTCATTCAATCATTCATTCAATAACATTCTCGAACGAACTACTCCACATGAATGAAACAACCAAATCAATCAATTCAAAAGAATATCGTGACGATTGCCAACCGATCGAATAACATTATTAAAACGAACATTCGATTTCGTAGTGGACATTGCTCAAATTGTGTCGCGTGCGTGTTTGTTTGTTCATTTTTTACACATCAGCTGTAAATATTACATGAGCAACTGTGTCGCGGTGACCATATTGTGTGTACGAAGGCGCGGAACCTTAGAACAAAGATTGTTACAATATTTACTTTTATCAAAATTTTATCGTAATTCAGGTGTTTAAGTGATTTGATAGTATTGCTGACGTCTGTTCCCGCGTAATTAACTCAGGTAAGTGTAAAGTTATGTTAGAAAAGTGACGAAAAATTTCGAAGTTCGTCTCTCAATTTTTTTGTAATCACATTACAATTTGGGAGATAACAATCACGTTTATGAGCCGGTGAAAGTATAATTCAGAAATTCCATGTTGTATAATGTTTCTATTGTTTTCGAACCTTTCGTTCGATTATTTCTTTCTAAATCGTGACACAGCCTTGCAATTTGAGTTGGAAAATTTTCTGATCACAAATTGAGAAACTGGTTTCTAATTAGTAGATTTTTGTGTCTGGGTTTCTGAGAACTAGGTGTTGTTATGTGTCACAATACTTTGTGATTGTCACATATTTTGTTTGTTTCATAAAAACCTCTATTGACATGTAAAAGTTATACCAGAGATGATAATGTCAAAAGTCGGGTCGCCCTTGAGATGAGAAACTCAGAATATTTTTTATGAGCACTTCACATTCCCAAAGACTGAATCTTTTAAAATACAGATACATAGACGAACATAGATTTTTTTAAACAGCCAGTGATTACTTTCGGTCCTGCTGTAAAACTTGTGCCAAACAACCCCTAAGGATACCCACTGACGAAACTATAGTAAACCTAAATAAATAAAAAGAAAACAAATTTACATTGCTATGCAAAATATTTTTCAACATCATCTACATAACACAATCATATTTAAAATGTTAAATGTATCTTTTTTCTTACTTTGAAAAACCATGCCTGGAAAAGGAAAATTTTCTAGCGAGCTGTCATACTCCTATGCATTGATAAAGTCAGTGTATAGATTAAAAAAAGATTCTTAGAGTAAGTTATTTTTTTTAAATAACATAACATTATAACTTTATTAATAGCTAAAATTCAATACAACATTTCAAAGAAAACAATAAGTACATAAATTTTTGCCAGTGTAAAATATACAATACTAGCTTTGTGAAAATCCTGATCCTTTGGGATTTGTAGACTGAAATTAATGTGAAAATGATTCCTATGTTTTATTCAGGATGTCAACTATTTACTTTACAAATTTCTTTCAGTTCCGTAGTAGTTTTTGCCTGAAACACTAACAAATATTCATACATTTATACATCCATCCACACAAACTTTCGCATTTATAATATTAGTAAGCCCCAAGCTAGAGTAATCTCTGTTATGGGAGTCAGTGTTCCTTTGTATAGCAGCAAACACATTGATATACCTAAATCATTAAATCTGTAGGTCATATTGTCTTGGACTTGATATATTAGATTGAGCTCATCCTTTCGTAAATAAAATAGCACCATGTTGTATGTATGTTGGGCAGCTATCTGCAACTCCACGACCATGTGCATATTTTGTGTAAGGGTAATCTTTTCATTCAATTCAAGTCCTGTAATCCGCGACTACAGGGTGGCACTATGGTCTTGTAGTATATTATTGTACAGATATTGATTTGGTAAACACCAATATTTTCCTCATGCACTTATTGAATGACAAATCCTTTAAAATTTTCCTTCTTGGAATAAATACCTTCTTAGTGACACCTCTGTTACTATTATGGTATATGAGGATAACTTGGTCGAGCCAAATTACTAGAAGCTAAAAACTAAAAAATCCAGGACCTTTGATACCCCTATCGTTCAGTCTTGTCTCTCTGGCATGTGTTTCCTGGTCCAAACCTGCGCAAGTACCATTATGAACTATTCTGATATCATATTGTCACTTATCGAACAAAACCTCTGAAGTAATTTTTACTCAATTTACAGGGTAGTGAAAAACCTGCTCAAATGATTTATTTAAGTGCTTATACGTCAGTTTAAGGGGCAGATATTCGATTTTCGATGATTTTTAATCCAAGATCACGTCTAAACGGCTAGTCGGTATGCTTTGAAAAAAAAATAATGGTAAACTAGACTATTTCGTTAATAATTTGATATATGAATATTTAAATATTTGTTTTGTAAAACATTGTGTAATTTATTTTTAAAAGTACGTATAACGCGGGCATAAAAGCGAAGATCAGGCAACAACCATTGGGTGTATTTTTATGAAACTTTCACAGTCTAAAAGATAATTTAATTGCCAATCTTTTAGTATACGGCTTTTCTTCATATTGTGTTTGGTAAAGTCATTGTGTATTATTATTCGAATAATCTAGGTGCGCAATGAATCGGGGGCTCTTGTGGGCGACGGGCGGCAGTGCATCGCTGACCACTGTCACGAGTAGACGCTAACGCTCCGCGCAAAAAATACAAAATGATTTTATTCGCATAGAAGTTTAACGCCAAAATGGTTGGTAAACCCAAAACACTAAAAAAGAAACGCCTTACAATGTTAAAAATAGATTAATGAAGTAACGAATTTTAATTATTTATATAATTTACTGCCGCCATGGTCGAGTGGTTTAGGGGTTTAACTTGTGTGTGATCGTGGGTTCGATTCCCGCGGGACGCATACTTTGTAAATTTGTTTCCACTTTGGCTAGGACATTGCAGGCCTGAATCACCTGATTGTCTGATAAAAAGATGGTTCCGTGCTTCGGAAGACACATATAAGCCGGTAGTCCCGGTCGCCAAATGGCGGTCGTCAGAATAAACCACGTCAGAGGCTCTTGAGGCAGTCTAGAAACTCTGACACTAGGGTGTATGGGGTCATTAGACATTACTACCCACACGATAAGAAGATTATTTATATAATCTCTATCAATAGTTTAAATTAGCATATTGGAATAAAATAAATGTGATTTAAATGTAGTAAACAAACTTTTATTTTATTGAAATAATTATATTATTTCCTTTTAGGAGAACACCAAATAGTAAAGATTCTTGAGTCAAAAATGTAGAGACAGGGTGAGTATTGAAATGTAATTTACGAGTAGGTAACCATATTGGAGCGTAGTAAGGACAGTTCGATTAGAGTTTCAAAAAATACTTGAGTGATTATAATCTAATATTTAGTAGGTACTTACTTAAAATTATTTTTATTTTATTCAAATTACGTTTTTTTTTTGGAGTATATCAAATAACTTAGATTCTCGCCGCGAAAATGCAGAGACGAGGTAAATATTGCAATGTAATAGCACCATACTACAGCGTAGGTACTAAGGACAGTCCGGATTAGAGTATCAAAAAATACTTGAGAGCTGATATTGACACGAGTTGTAGGTATAGGTCTAGGGTAGGTACTTATGTAGCATGACCTTGAATGCGGAGATCTAATCTTTAGTAATTTTTTATTTCATTGAAATAATAGTGTTTTTTTGTGGTGAGTACGAGGTGAGTATTTAACTATAATGTAACCATACTACAGCGTAGTAAGGACAGTCCAGATTAGTTTAAAAAATACTTGAGTGCGGTTTTTGACATAGTTGTAGGTACTTATAGCTAGCTATGGTACGAAAGTACCATTACCTTGAATGCGGAGATCTAATGTTTTGTTTACGCACAACTCTCCAATATTCCAACTTTCGCCCATATGGTCAATCTTACTTTCGCGCCCGTGCCTATACTTACCTAAATTTAATTTATATTATATAACTCGCTTTATATTATATAGATCGCATCGAACTTCTTGAGGTTACGGTGACATCCATCCTTAATTTTGGTCCGTTTATCGAGGCTAAGGCTCAATTGGCTGCCAAAAAGTTGGGAATCCTAGTAATTACACCCTAACTATTGATGATAATATAATAACATTAGATTCACAAGTCGCCACAGAATTTGAAAATTTTTCACTGACATACCCGTATCGACAATCAAGTCGCTAAAATCATCTGCCATTGCTGCAGACACATTACTTAAAAAAAGTGTTCCAGTTTGTAGTTCAGAGTTTAAATTCCAATATGTTACTTCTAATGACATCATCAAAACTTTTAATTCTTCGAATGTTAAAAAGGCTGCAGATCTGTGGGGTAATTCTGTTCATGTTACTAAGTCCATTATACACATTATAGCTCCTACATTAGCTGTTATATTTAATAATTGTATTGATTGCAGTGAGATTCCTGATTTAATGAAATATAGTAAAATAATCCCACTATTTAAATCAGTTAGTACATCTGACCCTACTAATTATAGACCTATTTCTGTATTGCCCACTTTCAGTAAAATTTTTGAGAAAATTATTTTAATGCAGATGCAAAGATATTTTAATAAACACAAATTGCTACGTAATAAACAATTTGGTTTTACAAAAGGACGTTCAACAACTGATGGCCGGTGTTGAACTTTTAGGACACATTTATAATGCATGGGAAGATAAGTGTTGGTAAGTGTTGGGCATTTTTTGCGATTTTTCAAAGGTATTTGACTGTGTTCCCCATGAGACATTAATCAGGAAACTGCACCACTACGGATTCCGGGGCGCCTCTCTGAATCTTCAGACCTCATACTTGAGTGAAAGGATTCAGAGAGTCGACTTGAACGGCAAAAGATCGCCGGGATCTGTGACGTCAAGATGAGGGTCCCCAAGGCTCAATTTTAGGTCCCTTTTTGTTTCTTATTTATATAAATGATTTACCGTACCTGATCAAAAATCATGACATAGTGTTATTCGCTGACGATACTTATCTTTTATTTAAAATCAAAGTTATCAGCAGGTTACTGAAGAAGTAAACAGTGCCCTTGCAACTGTAGTTAGCTGGTTTAATGTTAATAATCTTCTTGTTAATGAGAAAAATACCAAATGCCTAAAATTTACGTTACTTCATGTTAGACAAGTGAATACAAGTGTATCAATAATCTTTTATTTAAAATCAAAGTTAACAGCAGGTTACTGAAGAAGTAAACAGTGCCCTTGCAACTGTAGTTAGCTGGTTTAATGTTAATAATCTTCTTGTTAATGAGAAAAAAACCAAATGCCTAAAATTTACGTTACCTCATGTTAGACAAGTGAATACAAGTGTATCAATAAAGGGCGAAATATTGAAACCCGAAGATACCACAGTTTTCTTGGGCATAAATTTGGGTGCGAAGCTTCAGTGGGGCCCCCATATAAATTGTCAAAATAGCCAAGTTCTGCAGCATATGCCGTTAGAAAAATACGTGGATTAACTGATATCGAAATAGCACGTTTAGTCTACTTTAGTTACTTTCACAGAGTGATCTCATACGGCATTATACTTTGGGGAAACGCCGCCGACATTCATACAATATTTGTATTCGTGCAATTTATAAATTAAGTCCTAAGCACTCCTTAAGAGACAAATTTAAAGAGATTAATATTATGACTCTGACTATGAATATTAATCTCAGTATATTTATGAGAATCTCTTGTATGCACACAAAAATCTTTAAAAAAAATACAGTGATAATCATAGTGTAAATACAAGGAACAAAGACACATATGTCATTCCTAAAACAAGGAAAAAAGATTGGTGGATCGTTTAGATGCCAATGTATACGTTTTTATAATAAAATTCCTAGCCATATTCAAGAACTAAGTATTAATAAATTCAAATTCAAAACGTAAGCTATGTCAGAAAGCTTTTTACACAGTTACAGATTATATTGAGGACAAGAAGGCCTGGGAATGAGATGCTCCAGTGATATACGTGTGCCTTTTCTATTTAGTTTTAAAATTTTGATTGATGATTTATTTTTGATTGATTAGAATATTTGCGTTCTCAAGTATTGTATATCCTTATAATCAATAAAGAGAAAAAAAAAGTATTGTATATACCTATTAATTTTGTTTTTGTTTATTGTTTTTTTTTATGTACAACGTGTAACGGAAACCCCATATCTATCCAAAAGGGCTGAAGACAACATCTGGTATGGAGTCTCTATGCACAGTTTCAGCACAAAATAACTGACTCAAAGAATTGATACCAAATGATTGGTTTCATATATTTCTTGAATACCAATCATAAAAAACGTGTCACAGCACTACGAGGGTCAATAACTTTCCACGTCACTTGCCAATAACACGATAATTCTTTTCGTTCTTCTTAATTTGAAAAATTCGGTCTCTGGTATCAGTGTATTGTAATTTATAATAAGTTCTACACACGTAGACTTAGGATTACTAAACCCTTGCCATATCGTTTGTTATCATCCAAAGAAGCCATTCACTTGGTATGTATATACCCTTTAAATTACACGTTGTATATAAATATAATTATTTCATTATTGTTCTTGTGAGGACAATGTAGGTTATTCTATCTTCGTAGTTTTTACTTTCACTATAATTTCTTTAATGATGTCAAGCAGTTTGAGTACTTGTGTGGCCTACCCAAATGGCCTTACTTTGGTATTGTTTGTCAAATTGTTGAGCTCCTTAAATTCTAAGTTGAGCTACACGATAACTGACAAATGCTTGCACTGACTGGACAGGTCCGCTCAAATTTGCTTGGTTATTTCCTCAAAAAAATACCACAGACATGAACTTACATGCTTCTCATATACAAATACAAATTGTCTGGACTTTAAAAGAGACTTTGACCTCTGATTTTGTTTCGGTGTTTCTTCTCAGAGTTGTCAGTTAAGAAATACCGGCCTCATCTAGCTAAACTAAACACGCAAAAAAAACACGACGTGTAAAAGTGTTATTTATAACCAATTTACAAAATAAATATTTAATTTCATTTCATTTCAAAAGTGAGACGGTACTTCACACCGGAACAGCTGCTCAACCTCTATCAAGCGCAAGTTCGGTCGTGTATGGAGTGCTGCTCTCATCTCTGGGACGGATCTGCCAAATACCAGCTTAATGCACTTGAGTCTATAGAGAAACGGGCCAAAAGGCTCATCGGCAACGAGAAACTGGTCGAGACAAAGGTCCAGAGCCTAGAGCATCGGCGACGTGTTGCAAGCCTATCAGTTTTCTATCGGTTACATTTCGGGGAGTGTGCGATGGAATTGCAGTCTTATTCCACCAAGCCCGTTCCACCATAGGACTACAAGACAAACGGTGATGCGCCATCGTTGCATGGTGGACATCCCACCCATACGCATGAAACGTTTTGAGATTACTTTAATTATGGGTACGGCTAAGGAGTAGAATTCCCTGCTGGAGTCTGTTTCCTGATAGTTATAACCTGGAAGTCTTTAAGTCAAGAGTGAATAGACTACTTCTAGGCAAGCGTGCTTCATCTTCGACCACATCATCGCTTAACATCAGGTTAGATTATGGTCAAACGCAAGCCTATAAACTATTAAAAAAAAAATCAGCTCTGGCTGTATACAAAAGGGAAAAACTCCACTCAGCATGTCGAAAATGAGGACATGATTGCTGACAAGTAAATTCATACTTATTTCAATATTCCGATTTCAATGTTATTAAAACTTAATTATTTACGAGTATCAAATGAGTCTAAGTAGCGTAGCCACATAGTCATTTTTATATATATATATATATATATAGATAGATTTACTTGTCTAAATACACATAGTAGTTTTCAATGACCAGACAATTAAAGTCCAGAAAAAATTTGGATGGTGATAATAAATCAGGCAGTACAGTCTTTACTATTTGAAACGTATGGTTACCTTACGAAATTTCGAGCTTGCGTTGCGGGGGTGCATTGCGCGGTCGCGGGGAGTGACGCAAGCTTCTCCCCAGTCGCTCAAGGTCGCTGCCATATAATGTCGCCTTAAGGATACTCTGGCTATCATTAGGAGATATTTGACAGTGATTACAGATAGTTTGAAGCCAGAAATTGTAACACCGACACCACCACTGATCAGATAGGCGTCTATCAGCTGCATCTAGTTATATTGGAAGACTACAATAAGACTACAGTTGGGAAGTCTGATAGTTTGGATGGATTATAAAACAACATCCAATTACTACTTAATTTGTACTAATAATATACAGTATGTTAACTAACAGAGGGTTTTCCCGTTAACCCGCAATAGTATAGCATCTAGCATATAGCATGCTAAAAAAACTATTACCATTCGAAAACAAAATGTTTTTATTTTTTTTTATATTAAAATATTCACTAAAAATGTTAAATTGATACGTAAAAGAAACACTCTGTGTACACGTGTACTTGAAGGACGGCAACGTCGCAATTTATTTATGAATGACGGGCCGCGTGTGCGGCGATCTAATTGATGTGCTTATACTATTGTGGGTTAACGGGAACGCCCTGTGTTAGTTAACATACTGTATTACTTAATGATACTTAACAAGTATTCAAATAATTTGTTACATGTTATCCTCATTTCATACTAATACATAATTCACACATCAACAGCATGTACAATTAGTAAATAGAGTATTTTATAAGTAATTCATTTATCTGCTTTGCCTTTCTCCCAACTGTTGGGGTCAGCTTTCTGTCTAACCAAATGCAGCGGAGTACTAATGTTTAACACTAGCAGTTGTTCGGGACTTCGTTCGCGTGAGAAGTTTTTCCCGTGTAAATCCCGATCCGGTGGGAATTTCGCCAAATCCCGTCTTACTGAGCATCTACGTACTAAAAGGAACCCCCATGCAAAATTTGAGAGCCCTACTACTTGTAGTTTCTGAGATTTCGTGATTAATTAGTGAGTGGTATTTCGCTTTTATACAATATAGATGTAGCGACTGCCTATCTGAGCTCCGCATTCCGCAACCCTACTTGGTTGGTTGCTGCATAACACGATACCGCTTGGCAAGACTTGCGTCTGAATTTCTAGCTTCTAATTACCCCTAAAAACTGTCAAAGATGTGCAAATAACAGCCAGGACCGACGGCTTAAGCCGGGTTTTCACAGTAAGAGTTGGCTCGGACCGAGTGCACTCGGATGTCTACTCGGACGCTACTCGTATCATGTAAACACTTAATCCGAGCGCACTCGGACGCCGGCATCTAATCTCGAGTAGACTCGGACACTGCTCTATTTTTCGAGCTCACTCGGATCATTTGAATGTACTCTGTGGATCATATTTATGTAAGTAAGTAAGTAGTGTAAGTGGAGTGAACGTGGTTTATAGAACTCGTGTGTAAACCACTATCCGTGTACACTCGTACGAAGCTGACTCGTACGAGTGCACTCGGTCCGAGCCAACTCTTAGGCTGCGTTTCCACCAGAGATGTGCGAGGATGCATAGCGAGAGATGTGTTTTTAAAGAACCAATAGAATTGCTTCATTTACCTCGCCTCGGTCAGCACAGCTCTGGTGGAAACGGCTCAGCGGAGCTAGATTTTTGCGCATACAAAACAAGCGAGGGATGTGTGCGAGGGATGTGTGTGAGAGATGTGTTGCGAGGAATATGTGTTGAGAAGGATGTGTTGCGAGGTTTGCGCATACTCGCACCACACATTAATGCGCATTTTCACAGCTCCGCTACACATCCTCGTAGGCACATTTTCATCGCACAGCTTTGGTAGAAACCCCCACACATTTTCACAGCACAGCTAGACATCCTCGCACGACACATTTCCATCGCACATCTCTGGTGGAAACGCAGCCTTACTATGAAAACCCGGCTTTAACGTACTTTCCGAGCCACGAAGGAATCTCAATATGTCAATATGCTTCCCCATCCATCAACTGACCTCGGAGAGCGTTGCTTAACCTTGAAAATCGGCTCGTGCTTCTGTTTTCATTTAGCCACGAGCTCGTACAGTATTTTATAAGTAATTTAGTTGTTATTCAATTACATGATCTTACGTTCTCTTGAGGTGCTAGTATTCTTACGTAATATAATCATTTCTTCCAATTGGAGACAAAAAACATGTTTCGATAGAAAAGAAAGTCTTATATAATATGCAGACACTTCCATAATTAATTATTTTGTTGTTATTCCACCTGTCTGTTAAATAGTGCTTTATTATAATTATGATTAAATTGATTATATTTTAAACTAGCTTTTGCCCGCGACTTCGTCCGCGTGGAATAGTTACTTTGGGCTAACGTTAATTTTAACCCCGATTTTGAAACATTCTTCATTGGCGCTCCGCTCCTATTGGCCTTAGCGTAATGATATATAGCCTATAAGCCTTTCTCTATAAATTGACTATTTAATTAAAAAAATATTTTTCAATTCGAACCAGTAGTTCCTGAGATTATCGCGTTCAAACAAACAAACGAACTCTTCAGCCTTAAATTATTAGTATAGATAGCTGTTGCCCGCGACATCGTCCACGTTTCCGTCGTTTTTCGTAAAAAAAAGTAGCCTATGTCCTTCCTCACGGTTCAGTGATTTTGATGTAACAGACAGATTAACCTTCGTAATTTAGTAGGGAAATATAATATGTCAATCTATAATACTGTTGAAAAATATCGCAATACCGAACCGCACAATATTATTGTTAATAGCTGTGCCCGCGACTCCGTCAGCGTGTAACTCCTTGTGTGTTATTAAGTTAATGTATTGGTAATATTGTTTAGATCACGTTCTCATGAGGCTTAAGTACCTATAGAACGAAAATACTTCAGCGCAAAGCTTCCGGGTAAACTATGTTGAAAGTTGACCCGTCCGGCACGTGAACATAAAGGTTTCTAGAAATGCTAACCCGGGAAAGAGCGACGTACAACTGACCATGCGAGAAACAACTGACACCGAGATCTACTCCAGCAACACGAAAAGTCTGCCCTTGAGCCTTATTAATTGTCATTGCATAACACGCCGATACTGGGAATTGCGTTCTTTCAAATTGGAATGGAAAATTATTTGATATTATGGGAATTCTGGGAATAAAGACGGTTTCTCCTGCACCGCAACCTGTTAAAATTTGAGCCTCGATTATATTTTGTTGCAACTGGGTTACTTTTAGCCGAGTTCCATTGCAAAGTTGTGGTGGTTTTAAATTTCGGAGCAGAATAATAATCAGAAAGCTTCGAACTGCTAAGCTATCGGGAGTTACATGTGTTAACCATAAAAGATAGATATATGCTGCCGTGGGATATTTTTTATATAATTTTAAGGAGAACATTTCCGTCATAAATGATTTCTGTGTAGCTTTAACCATTAAGGTTGCACACGCGACGGAAGCTTAGAAAATGGAGTAACTTCTCCCGTTTTCCCAACATTTCCCTTCACTGCTCTGCTCCTATTTATTGTAGCGTGATGAAAAGTATACTATAACCAGCTCAGGAGTATGAAAAATAATTGTACCAAGTTTCGTTAAATTCCGTCGAGTAGTTTTTGTTTCTATAACGGTTATACAGACAGACAGACAGACAGACAGACAGACAAAAATTTTACTGATTACATTTTTGGTATCAGTATCGGTCCCTAATCACCCCCTGATAGTTATTTTGTAAATATATTTCATGTACAGAATTGACCTCTCTACAGATTTATTATAAGTATAGATAAATTATATCCATTCCCGACGAGGAAATTGCACGTCTTTCCCCTAATGATTATTTTATTGATATTTATTTATTTTTGTTAGTTTTTCCGTTTTGATGAGTATTTGTACAGGACTACACTAATATAGCCCTCCCCATTTTAATTAAAGCTCGTAAAGTCCTAAAGGTTGTCTGGAAGATATCACTCTCAGCGATAAGACCGCCATTGTAACCCATTTTTTTACAATGTGTGATTCAATTATTGGTGTACAATAAAGTATATTCTATCTAGATATCTATATATCTAATGGCTGCGTTTTATAGTAACAAACTCTGTATGGGTTTTTCTCTATACTCACGTTTACGAGATGGTGAACGTATAAAAAGTAGTGGGGCTATAAATAGTTAAATACGCTAATGTTTATTCAATTAGATAATTTCAAATTCACATACGTTATCATATCATTGAATTCCGTACGCTTACATAATATTACGATTAAAACTGATTATTTAAATTCGATATAAGTAATAACGCGCGAATTATGTTAGACGAGGCACACATTTTTGATGTACTGGAAAAATATCATAAAGACATGAAAACGTACGAATGTACATCAAGTTGGATTGAGAGATCGTCATTGTATAGCCGAGGTAATGGTGGCCCAGTAATTACAGGTCCAACTTACGAGTTGTAGGTAGTGAGTTCGAATCCCGGTAGGCATCACCAGTGCTTTCAAAACGGTGATGGAAAGCATTGTGGGATTCATGTTCTAGGACCGGAAATTTCAATCCATGTAACATCCATCAACCATCATAGGAGAGACGTGAACTATGGACGCACACACCCAATCACGCGATACTTTATCAACCCGGAAGAACACCTACCGCCCGAACACAAACTGCAGTGGCCAATCTGGAAGTCACTTAATCGATTTCGGGCCCAGGTTGGCCGTTGTACTTAAATATAATCTTACCAAATGGGGTATCCATGACCCATCGCGGACGCAATGTCACTGTGGAGTTTCTGTACAAAATATGGCCGCCTCTTGTCATGTCCATCGTGCACGGCCACCTGCACCTTGCAAGATCTTAACGAGACCAATACAAGAGCTGTTCAGGTAGCTGCATACAGGTCCAAAGAGGTTTGAGCATCGACTCGAAAAGAAGAAGAATCCATCAATAGGCACTGAGCTCGCGTGCTGGATTACGGGTCATTCCGTCTCATAAAATAGAGGACCGCTAAAATATGATATTCCATCAAAATATACGTGCAGTACATGAGCTGGTTAGTGTTACCATCCTTGCTGACATCATCTTCCTGACTTTATTCCAGTTACTAGGTCGGTGTAACACGTTTTCTTCATCCATTCTCCGCTGTCAGACGTCACAGCATCATATACTTCTTTTTTTTCATATCATTCCTCATACAATTCTCATCTTTTTAGGGTTCCGTTGTCAACAAGGAACCCTTATAGTTTCGCCATGTCCGTCTGTCTGTCCGTCTGTCCGCGGTTTAGCTCAAAAACTATTGGTACTAGAAAGTTGTACTTTGGCATGAGTATACACGCTAATGACGCCGAAAAAGTGGTAAAATAAATTAAAAAAAAAAATATCAATTATTTAGGGTACCTCCCATACATGTAAAGTGGGATGATATTTTTTTTTTTCGTTCTTCCCATAGTGTGGGATATCGTTGGATAGGTCTTTCAAAAATATTAGGGGTTTGGGAAGATCGTTTTTTGATTAAGTAAACCGTTCGTGACTTATCAAGCTTTAAAGTACCAATTTTCGTTAGAGTCAAGTGTCCCCCCCCTCCATCAACTAAACGGTTGTAGTTAGAAATTCAAATGTCACGGCAGTAGTACCTATATATAACGAAATTTAAAGGAAAACTATCACACATAAGTGGGCTTTACAAGTTTACGAGTAATAGTTGACCAATTGTATTTGACTCGAAAATTTCGAACAACTCTATAGAAATGTCGATAGATGGCGCTAAGCGCCAGTTGTATCGTGCTAGTTTCTTGTGACGATTGAGTAGTGTAGCTGTGTGTCCGTATTTAAATCCAAAACACCGGCTATGACAAGTTTTATACAAATATCTAAAAAAAAAAAACTTTCCGTGCAAAATTGTCGGATCAGGGAGGATTTGTATAAGAAGTCAAATTAGTTAGGTAGTCATGTTTGGCTTTTAGTTAGAGCATGGTACAAAACGATCAGTCAGCGAATACGACACGCACTTGGCTGTTATAAAAACTACGGAACCCTACACTGCGCGTGGCCCGACACGCACTTGACCGGTTTTTTTGGCCTTCCTTCCTCTCCATCCATCAACATTCAAACCCATTACACTTTTAGTTACATGGAATAGTAATAGTCCTCCTAGTCGATTTCGATTACAGCTGCCAATCTCATAATCGATTAGCCAGCTGCGCAGGAGATATTATAGTGCACAAGTATGTGCACAGACCGTAAAGGTGTAGTCTCTGTTCCTTTATTCTCATCGTCCGATGGGACGGCAATCCGACACGACCGCAGAGAGAACAGGCGCAAGACCACCGGCTAAACGTACTTTTCAAGGCACGGGAGTCCTTACTGACCTGGTTATTAAAGGCTCCAGCAGACCGGATGCGTATGCGTAGACGTAAGCGTAGACGTGCACGTATCACTGAGTTGTAATGTATGAACTGTATGAGACAGGACACACCGCTTGCGTAACGTAGACGTGCGCGTCGACGTACAGTTCCATACATTTAACTCAGTGGTACGTGCACGTCTACGCTTACGTCTACGCATACGCATCCGGTCTGCTGGAGCCTTAATCCTCCCATCATAATAATCCTCATCGAAGATTGATTCAGTATGAACTCAAGATGCAAATATTTCAGATTAGAATCTGGTGCAAGATATTCATTGAGATAAACGCGAGTGTCCTCTTTAAAAGATAAGGCTAAACACGGTTATCCATTCATTTACCTTTTGTTTTACGTGGCAAGCAAGCGGCGCCGGCTTCGCCACAATATGGTTTTTCGTAAAGAATATTTCACAACTTGCAACTAGGTTCGAACACATCTGCTACAATTTTTTTTTTGGGCTCGATACCTCTGGCCCACCCCTGCTCTCTATACCAATATATTTTATTTGAAGAGAACTTGCAATGTGGGTAGAATCCACATTACTAAAAATCTTGTTAACCCCTCCAACTAAGCTAAATATGCTTGTGTCTGGAGAGTTCACGGCAATAGTGTAATGGGTGGGGTTCGAACTAGGGACCTCTCGATCACAAGTCCGACACCTTAGCCATTAGGCTATTAATTAATAATGAAATTAATTACATTAAATTAATTTCAAATGGCAGACTCAGACAGACAGACAGTTTCTGCAATATAAGCACTTAAGAATAGTACACAAAAGTTCGAATACGTAGTTATTACATGATATTAAAACACAACCTTTAAACGACTGAACCGACTTTCAATGCCTTTCCCCAAAATATAGGCAACTTTTATATCCTGGAATTGCCGCGGGATCTATTTACGAGATCACATAATATAGACCGTACGAATATGGCAATGATTAAACTATAGGAATTGTTACATGCATTATGTTATATCTATCGTGTTTGAAGCTCATTGTTACCGGTAACGTAGATGGTATAAGACCAAGAGGATAGTCCCAGACGATGGGCTGACCAGGTGTCCGAAGTACTGCGGATGCCGATGTCCCAGGCTCTCCATCTAGCTGAAGATCATAGTAGATGGAGGAGCCTGTTGCAACATTTCCGTCGTAGCCACGATCCTCAGCCCTGAGGGACCGACTTAAGGAGGAGGATCATGTGTTATTTAGTGATCAATGACTGCTGATGTTCACCGACACCATTCGCAGGTTCAGTCTTTATTTTCATTCCGGTGTGGAGAAGAAGCGCTTAGTACGACTAGACAGTTCAACCAAGTGTTGTCGGTACCCTGCAGTGCGTCTGGTAGTCTGGTATTGAAAGGGAGATAAGGGAACAGTCGTGTAGCTCTTACGTACACTCTACTAAGTACAATCTGTAGAAGACCGACAGGCAAGCAACGCTTCACCGATGAGCCAGGCTGTGAAACTTGTTCACCGACGCCTTTAGGTCTGCGTTCTTTGAAAACTTCATAGTCTGAATCATATACCTATTTTTTCTCAGTAAAAAGCAGCTTCCTGCCTCCTGTCAGCATTGCAGTTTGTGGCTTTGGCAGATATAACTAATTAACTGATAACACTATCTATCAACGTCACACTGCGATATTCAGCATTTTGATAGTGACGCTTCTTGATTTTTCTAGTGCATTTTTATTTGTTTTTAGTCATTTATTTATGTACAGTAACAACAAATGCGTCGTGTCGGACTTGTGACCGAGAGGTCGCGGGCTCGAACCCCACCCATTTCAATATTGCCGTGAACCCACTCCAGACACAAGCATATTTAGCTTAGTTGTTGGGGTTAACAAGATTGCTAGTGCTTTCTTCACATTAGCTACTGCTCTTTAAGTAGAAGAAACTTTTGGCCTAAATTACACAAATCGGGTGCCCTGAGACAGGGAGGTGGGGTCGCCGCAGACGTAGAAGGAGATGGTGGGATGAACTGAATAGGTTCCGTCGGAACTGGAGGGAGATGAGCGGGCTCGCGTGAAGTGGAAAGAGGCCTTTACCCAGGAGTGGGACAGAGCAGGTTAATATAATAATATATATATATATATATATATATATATATACAACGTGTAATTTAAAGGGTATATACATACCAAGTGCATGGCTTCTTTAGATGATAACAAACGATATGGCAAGGGTTTTGTAATCCTAAGTCTACGTGTGTAGAACTTATTACAAGTTCCAATACACTGATACCAGAGACCGAATTTATCAAATTAAGAAGAACGAAAAGAATTATCGTGTTATTGGCAAGTGACGTGGAAAGTTATTGACCCTCGTAGTGCTGTGACACGTTTGTTATGATTGGTATTCAAGAAATATATGAAACCAATAATTTGGTATCAATTCTTTGAGTCAGTTATTTTGTGCTGAAACTGTCCATAGAGACTCCATACCAGATGTTGTCTTCAGCCCTTTTGGATAGATATGGGGTTTCCGTTACACGTTGTATATATTTTTAAAGAGAACTAGCAATGTAGGTGGAATTCATATTACTAGTAATCTTGTTAACTCTAACTCTAACTAAGTATTTTATAAGTAATTTAGTTGTTATTCAATTACATGATCTTACGTTCTCTTGAGGTGCTAGTATTCTTACGTAATATAATCATTTCTTCCAATTGGAGACAAAAAACATGTTTCGATAGAAAAGAAAGTCTTATATAATATGCAGACACTTCCATAATTAATTATTTTGTTGTTATTCCACCTGTCTGTTAAATAGTGCTTTATTATAATTATGATTAAATTGATTATATTTTAAACTAGCTTTTGCCCGCGACTTCGTCCGCGTGGAATAGTTACTTTGGGCTAACTTTTAATTTAACCCCGATTTTGAAGCATTCTTCATTGGCGCTCCGCTCCTATTGGCCTTAGCGTAATGATATATAGCATATAGACTTTCTCTATAAATTGACTACTTAATTAAAAAATATTTTTTTAAATCGATCCAGTAGTTCCTGAGATTATCGCGTTCAAACAAACAAACAAACTCTTCAGCCTTATATTATTAGTATAGATAGCTGTAGCTGTTGCCCGCGACTTCGTCCGCGTTTCCGTCGTTTTTCGTAAAAAAAAAGTAGCCTATGTCCTTCCTCAAGGTTCAGTGATTTTGATGTAACAGCCAGATTAACCTTCGTAATTTAGTAGGGAAATATAATATGTCAATCTATAATACTGTTGAAAAATATCGCAATACCGAACCGCACAATATTATTGTTAATAGCTGTGCCCGCGACTCCGTCAGCGTGTAACTCCTTGTGTGTTATTAAGTTAATGTATTGGTAATATTGTTTAGATCACGTTCTCACATGGGCGGATCGTGAATTTGTGGGGCCCTGGGCTGAAGCAACTTGGGGGCCCCTAAGTAGTTTCAGCGCAGGGCCTAAATACTCTACTAATAGCCATTTTGTCAAAAAAGAATTCTGCTGTGATGCACATAAAAAAAAAAAACAGGACGACAAAATAATTTTATTTTTTAATATCACTTAGTGTTTGTGAAATATGTAGGTATACAAACAGCAACTGTATAACATTATTGCAAAAAAAAAATGACAGGTTTTGCGTAGTTATGTTATATAAATTATAAAGCAACCTTTCTGCATTTTTGTGTTGCAAATTCAATTATTTGCTCATCACATTGTAAGTCCTTCGTTAAATCAGAATTTAAGGAAAGAATTGATAAATTAATTATTAAGTCAATGGTTTGACATTGTTGTCCTATATTTATTTTCTATGTATGACATCCTGGAAAAAGAGCACCACGCTTCACAGCTAGTGATTGGCAAAGTTAAAATACTTGGCTCCTTTTATTTAAATCTATAATCAACTTATCCAACGCAACGTTTAGCGTGTCTGTTTTAAATTTTTCTGCGCCGTACACTGAAAATTTATCTGTAGACTTATCTGAAAATTTTGGAGTTATGCGTCTCTTGTTTTTGTAATTGTAGTCTATTTCCACACTTGTACTTAATTTTTTAGCTTTCTCTTCGTATTCCTTTAGTTTCTGCTCTGATTGGTGCCGTATATTATTCACGAAGTCTTATAATGACACAATTAACTTGTTGCCTTCACAAATATCTAAATCAGGGATCTGTATTTTTTTATTAACTAAATGAAATATCTCCAAAATTTCTTCCCAAAAAATTATCAAAATTGCAGTATCGAGTTTCGCCATTTTATTGAATAAATTTCGTGCTTCTTTTCGGAAATCAACTTTCTCATCCTTATTTTCGCTGAAACTTTAAAAAAAATTTATGACGTATTCATAATTATTTTTAATGCTCTTACAGCATCATAATGACAAGACCATCTATCTGGCTTACACTTTTTAAAGTTAATTTGAGTTTTGTTCTACGATTTAACAGTTCCCACCTATGGGTGCAAAAAAAAATCACAATTTATGTTGCAACCTTCATTGTAGTGATCCGCCATATTAGCAGCGTTGTCATATTATTGTCTCCAGCCGCCCAGCCGCTCCAGCAGAATGTAGTGGCCAGCATATTGGCCAAGAGTTCGTGATGGCGTCCACACGTTGGAAGGTCGTTCACTTTGCTTTGGTTCAGGCCAATGTGCGGACGTATTTATTAAAATGGATATTGAGGCGCTAACTGCTGCTTCTTGGGTTCTACAAACAATTTACGGCTTGGTAGAGCTATAAACCAAAAAGTTTCTTCGTTATTAGTTAGTTTAGTTATTAGGTAGTTAGTCATTACTGACATTTTGTTTACACTAGTTGTTACCGACGCGTGACTATAAAAACTTTTTAACAAAAAATAAAACCAACTTCCATATCAAAACACTACAACGGCAAAAATAACTTTAATTTCGGTAGTCGGTGTTATTGGTTTTGTATTTTCTTTTTTTGACACCGCCTTCCGAAATTAAAGTTATTTTTGCCTTTGTAGTATTTTGATATGGAAGTCGGTTTTATTTTTTGTTAAAAAGCTTTTTTCACGCTTTTTAGTGGGTCGGTTTGTAATTTATCTAGTTACAAAAGCCAAAATGTCAACTACTTATCACCTTTTACAAAATATTGCTTTTCCCGATGCAGAGCCGTTAATTTTTGAGGAGTTCTCCTGGTACTTCACCATCAGCTCTACATCACCATATGCATTGTGACGAACATAAAGTGCTTAACATCCCTATTCAAGTAATCGAATCGCAATCCACGAAATACTTATTATTGAGTAGTTTCGGTGGTCATCTGTGGTCTTCATCATCAGTTCCACTTCCCCGAATGGTGTTTTTCAAGAGCAACTGCACAAGATACTATAAGAAATACCCAAAACGCTATAGGTGTGCCTATAATATTTGAAGAGTTCCCTCGATTACTCCAGGATCCCATCATCAGATCCTGATTTCATAACAATGGGACCAACTAGAAAGTATACCATTTCAAATGAAAAGAGAATTTTCTAAATCGGTCCAGCTGACTTCGAGTTATGAGGTAACATACATAAAAAAAAGTTCAAGACGAACTGAGAACCTCCTTCTTGTTTTGAAGTCGGTTAAAATTTTTAATCAGGTGCGTGCGATCGTTCTGGGAGCTCGTAGCATACTAAACGCTCGGCCAACGTGTGGACGCGGTAGCCAATACTCGGCCACAACCCTTTGATCTTTTGCAAAAAACCGACACCACACGGATCTCGCGCCAACTTGTCGGCCATCATTCCAATACAACCCAAGATGCACAAACACCCCCTCTACACGTTGGCGAATAGGCACTGGCCACTACATTCACCACTGTGTTGGCCAACGTGTAGAGCCGGCTTCCTACAATTATCCAATACTAGTAATCCATTTGTTTCTAAAAATTCTTGTAGAATATTAAATAAATGTATACCAGTATGACTACAAATTGTAATGAAGGATACACATCTTTCATACACTTTTCCCCGAAAACAGTATCGTAATACAATAGCAAGTTGATCATTGTGAGTCAGATCTGGGGTAGAATCCATCACAATTGAATAATACCGGCCCATTATTAAACAGTGTATGAGGGCATACACTGTTTTTGATAAGTATGAAATTATTGGTTTTGGGCGCAGCTTTATCTGTTCAATGTGTTCACGAATGAATGGATCGAACTTTACCAATAGCTCCAGAGCACCCATAAAATTACCATTATGTGGAGTACCAAATACTTCCTTGAAGCCTCTAAATGCTAAGCATTTTATACTCAAGAATTTTACCACTGCCATAACCCGTTTTAGAACATTGTGATAATATTTTGTTTCTTTTCTTAATTGCTCCTGAAGCTGCTTGTCTAAAACATGCCTATTTTCTTTTCGTTTCAACCACACTAACATTGGTTTCTTATGTTCAATAGAATTTTCGTGATTTTCTAAACAAGTTCTTATATGTATAGAAGGGGTTTTAGTAAAAATTTTGCAAGCCAAACAAAACACAGTACCAACGCTGGTTGAATAACATTTTTCATTTGCTTAGTGAAATACCTATTTGAAAATGTTCTGTTGTGTTTTTTGTATTTCTTTATTGAAGCTGAATATATATATATTTTTTTGATCTTTATTTTGAAAGTCAGTTATAT
Source organism: Tholera decimalis (assembly GCA_943138885.2). Lineage (NCBI taxonomy): Eukaryota > Metazoa > Arthropoda > Insecta > Lepidoptera > Noctuidae > Tholera > Tholera decimalis. Next base: position 21,297,053 of record OW964576.2, on the reverse strand, counting down.
CATGCGAGAGGATGTCATTAATAAAATCTTTATTTAGCAATGGGGCGTGCAAGTGAAAGCTAATCGCAGATGGCGCCACCACCGTAAAAACCTTTGTCACTGTCATTGTTAGTTAGATTGCCTTGTTAGATTGTGAGATATTATATAGTTATCTGTATCATCTATGGTTATCTGTGGTAATATTTTTTATTTTCATTTCATTGATTTCAATTGATTTCTGTACAATTTTCCGATTAAAGAACATAATACATGTTCTTTAATCGAAAAATTCTCAATAACTGTCTCTAATTTAGGAATTCATTACTGTTCCATAGAGAAACTGCTTTGATATTGGTAAGTGTGTTACTAGCGCCACTTTGACAGTTGCACGCCCCATTCTGGCCACAAGCCCTCGTCAACATATTTCTCAAACTCAAACCTAATCATAGATGATACATATAAATACTGAGAAACCTAATATTATCTGAATTTCTTTCCGCCTCGGTATTATTGTCCTCTTGCTGAACACTAATACAGTTCGATAGACGTGCACATGGGTTGATTGATCTTAGGGTTACCAACTTTATGATAGGAATTATAAAATTTATAAATATTTGGTTTTAATTCAAAATTACGCCTATTATTTTCAGTGGAGGTTGGGGGCCCCCTGTATCCACGGGGCCCTGGGCTACAGCCCCAATAGCCCATAGGTAGATCCGCCCATGCGTTCTCATGAGGCTTAAGTACCTATAGAACGAAAATACTTCAGCGCAAAGCTTCCGGGTAAACTATGTTGAAAGTTGACCCGTCCGGCACGTGAACATAAAGATTTCTAGAAATGCTAACCCGGGAAAGAGCGACGTACAACTGACCATGCGAGAAACAACTGACACCGAGATCTACTCCAGCAACACGAAAAGTCTGCCCTTGAGCCTTATTAATTGTCATTGCATAACACGCCGATACTGGGAATTGCGTTCTTTCAAATTGGAATGGAAAATTATTTGGTATTATGGGAATTCTGGGAATAAAGACGGTTTCTCCTGCACCGCAACCTGTTAAAATTTGAGCCTCGATTATATTTTGTTGCAACTGGGTTACTTTTAGCCGAGTTCCATTGCAAAGTTGTGGTGGTTTTAAATTTCGGAGCAGAATAATAATCAGAAAGCTTCGAACTGCTAAGCTATCGGGAGTTACATGTGTTAACCATAAAAGATAGATATATGCTGCCGTGGGATATTTTTTATATAATTTTAAGGAGAACATTTCCGTCATAAATGATTTCTGTGTAGCTTTAACCATTAAGGTTGCACACGCGACGGAAGCTTAGAAAATGGAGTAACTTTTCCCGTTTTCCCAACATTTCCCTTCACTGCTCTGCTCCTATTTATTGTAGCGTGATGAAAAGTATACTATAACCAGCTCAGGAGTATGAAAAATAATTGTACCAAGTTTCGTTAAATTCCGTCGAGTAGTTTTGTTTCTATAACGGTTATACAGACAGACAGACAGACAGACAAAAATTTTACTGATTACATTTTTGGTATCAGTATCGATCCCTAATCACCCCCTGATAGTTATTTTGTAAATATATTTCATGTACAGAATTGACCTCTCTACAGATTTATTATAAGTATAGATAAATTATATACATCCATTCCCGACGAGGAAATTGCACGTCTTTCCCCTAATGATTATTTTATTGATATTTATTTATTTTTGTTAGTTTTTCCGTTTTGATGAGTATTTGTACAGGACTACACTAATATAGCCCTCCCCATTTTAATTAAAGCTCGTAAAGTCCTAAAGGTTGTCTGGAAGATATCACTCTCAGCGATAAGACCGCCATTGTAACCCATTTTTTTACAATGTGTGATTCAATTATTGGTGTACAATAAAGTATATTCTATCTAGATATCTATATATCTAATGGCTGCGTTTTATAGTAACAAACTCTGTATGGGTTTTTCTCTATACTCACGTTTACGAGATGGTGAACGTATAAAAAGTAGTGGGGCTATAAATAGTTAAATACGCTAATGTTTATTCAATTAGATAATTTCAAATTCACATACGTTATCATATCATTGAATTCCGTACGCTTACATAATATTACGATTAAAACTGATTATTTAAATTCGATATAATAACGCGCGAATTATGTTAGACGAGGCACACATTTTTGATGTACTGGAAAAATATCATAAAGACATGAAAACGTACGAATGTGCATCAAGTTGGATTGAGAGATCGTCATTGTATAGCCGAGGTAATGGTGGCCCAGTAATTACAGGTCCAACTTACGAGTTGTAGGTAGTGAGTTCGAATCCCGGTAGGCATCACCAGTGCTTTCAAAACGGTGATGGAAAGCATTGTGGGATTCATGTTCTAGGACCGGAAATTTCAATCCATGTAACATCCATCAACCATCACAGGAGAGACGTGAACTTTGGAGGCACCCACCCAGTCACGCGACACTTTATCAATCCGGAAGAACACCTACCGCCCGGACTCAAACTGCAATGGCCAATCTGGAAGTCACTTAATCGGTTTCGGGCCCAGGTTGGCCGTTGTCCTTAAATATAATCTTACCAAATGGGGTATCCATGACCCATCGCGGCCGCAATATCAGTGTGGAGTTCCTGTACAAAATATGGCACCTCTTGTCATGTCCATCGTGCACGACCATCTGCACCTTGCAAGATCTTAACGAGACCAATACAAGAGCTGTTCAGGTAGCTGCATACAGGTCCAAAGAGGTTTGACCATCGACTCGAAAGGAAGAAGAATCCATCAATAGGCACTGAGCTGGCATGCTGGATTACGGCCCATTTCGTCTCATAGAGTGGGGGTGTGTGTGTCCGAACAGTGGGAACGTTATATACTGATTATATCGCACACTTAGTTATAAAGGCACAACTCAAAAAAGTAGATTTTTGAGAAATTACATTTCAAGATTCTGGATTCCTACATTACAGATATTTTTTCATATAACATGCTTATTATTTAAGTTAGCCAACCAGTATAGTTAACCAGTAGCGAATTTCATTTTGTGCCCTTAGCATTTAAAACCTCAGTTTGCAAAAAAATTTACTTGATCCCTTATATTACTGAGGGTGCGATATATTGCCCGCATCATATATGATGTAGCAAGCCACATATAGCAAGGTATACGTGCAGTCGGGCTTACGGACGATGAGCACGGGTAGCTCTCTGTTCAGTAAGGAACAGGCCCGGGTAGGCGGCGCGTCGTGTTCTGCGCGCTCCTCAAGGAGCTGTCAGCGTTGGTGACGGGGCCTCATAAGGCCATTGCCCGCCGCGGTTGCGGAAATGTACTAACAAGATACCGAACAGGGTGGGTTTTTAGTCAGTAGAAGTCTGACACTCCCGCTTAACCCAGAGCGGGAGAAGTTATTCGATGATTTTGCCACCCAGGAAAAAAAAGAGATACACGTGCAGTAATGACCTGGTTAGTATTATCTTCTTTAGTTAGCACATCATCTTCCTGCTCTTATCCCAATTACTAGGTCGGTGTAACACGTTTTCTTCTTCCATTCTCCCCTGTCAGACGTCACAGCATCATTTACTTCTTTTTCTTTCATATCATTCCTCACACAATTCTCTTTCTTTTTTTGGCCTTCCTTCCTCTCCATCCATCAACATTCAAACCCATTACACTTTTAGTTACATGAAATAAATAGTTCTCCTAGTCGATTTTGATTACAGCTGTCAATCTCATAATCGATTAGCCAGCTGCGCAGGAGATATTATAGTGCACAAGTATGTGCACAGACCGTAAAGGTGTAGTCTCTGTTCCTTTATTCTCATCGTCCGATGGGACGGCAATCCGACACGACCGGAGAGAGAGAACAGGCGCAAGACCACCGGCTAAACGTACTTTTCAAAGCACGGGAGTCCTTACTGACCTGGTAATAATCCTCATCGAAGATTGATTCAGTATGAACTCAAGATGCAAATATTTCAGATTAGAATCTGGTGCAAGATATTCATTGAGATAAACGCGAGTGTCCTCTTTAAAAGATAAGGCTAAACACGGTTATCCATTCATTTACCTTTTGTTTTTACTGGCAAGCAAGCGGCGCCGGCTTCGCCACAATATGGTTTTTCATAAAGAATATTTCACAACTTGCAACTGGGTTCGAACACATCTGCTACAATTTTTTTTGGGCCCGATGCCTCTGGGCCGCCACTGCTCTCTATACCAATATATTTTATTTGAAGAGAACTAGCAATATAGGTAGAATCCACATTACTAAAAATCTTGTTAACCCCTCCAACTAAGCTAAATATTATGCTTGTGTCTGGAATGGGTTCACGGCAATAGTATTAGGCTGCGTTTCCACCAGAGATGTGTGAGGATGCGTAGCGAGTGACGTGTTTGTAAAGAACCAATAGAATCGCTTCAGTTACCTCGCCTCGGTCAGCACAGCTCTGCTGGAAGCGGCTCAGCGGAGCTAGTTTTTTGCGCATACAAAACAAGCGAGGGATGTGTTGCGAGGGATGTGTTGCGAGGAATATGTGTTGAGAAGGATGTGTTGCGAGGTTTGTGCATACTCGCACCATACATTAATGCGCATTTTCACAGCTCCGCTACACATCCTCGTAGGCACATTTTTATCGCACGGCTTTGGTGGAAACCACCACACATTTTCACAGCACAGCTAGACATCCTCGCACGACACATTTCCATCGCACATCTCTGGTGGAAACGCAGCCTAATGGGTGGGGTTTGAACTCGGGACCTCTCGATCACAAGTCCGACACCTTAGCCATTAGGCTATTAATTAATAATTAAATTAATTTCAAATTGCAGATTCAGACAGACAGTTTCTACAATTGAAGCACTTAAGAATTGTACACAGAAGTTCGAATACGTAGTTTTTACATGATATTAAAACACAACCTTTAAAAGGTCTGAACCGACTCAATGCCTTTCCCTGAAATAGGCAACTTTTATATCCTGGAATCGCCGCGGGATCGATATTTACGAGATCATAATTATAATATCTATCAGTATACTTAAAGGTACTAATGTGGCAATGATTAAACTATAGGAATTGTTACATGCATTATGTTATATCGTGTTTGAAGCTCATTGTTACCGGTAACGTAGATGGTATAAGACCAAGAGGATAGTCCCAGACGATGGGCTGACCAGGTGTCCGAAGTACTGCGGATGCCGATGTCCCAGGCTCTCCATCTAGCTGAAGATCATAGTAGATGGAGGAGCCTGTTGCAACATTTCCGTCGTAGCCACGATCCTCAGCCCTGAGGGACCGACTTTAGGAGGAGGATCATGTGTTATTTAGTGATTTGTACTGCTGATGTTCACCGACACCATTCGCAGGTTCAGTCTTTATTTTCATTTCGGTGTGGAGAAGAAGCGCTTAGTACGACTAGACAGTTCAACCAAGTGTTGTCGGTACCCTGCAGTGCGCCTGGTGGTCCGGTATTAAAAGGGAGATGAGGGAACAGTCGTGTAGATTTTACGTACACTCTACTAAGTACAGTCTGTAGAAGATCGACAGGCAAGCAACGCTTCACCGATGAGCCAAGCTAGGAAGCTAGTCCACCAGTTTTTTTTTCTGGGTGGGGTAGTCATCAAATGACTCTTCCAGTCTTCCTGCTGTGGGTGGGCGGAAGGGTGTGTCAGACTTCTACTGACTAAAAACCCACTCTGTTCATCAGTTGCCCTTGTAGTCAGGGACCGCGGTAACTTGCTAGAACATTTCTGCAGCCCCATTGATGGTACCCTGCAGTGCGTCTAGTAGACCGGTAGTGTAAGCTATATGCAGGGATCAGTTGTGGAGCTCTTACGCACACTCTCCGAAGTACAATCTATTGAAGACCGTCAGGCAAGCAACGCTTCGCCGATTAGCCAGGCTGTGAAACTTGTTCACCGACGCCTTTAGGTCTGCGTTCTTTGAAAACTTCATAGTCTGAATCATATACCCATTGTTTCTCAGTAAAAAGCAGCTTCCTGCCTCCTGTCAGCGTTGCAGTTTGTGGCTTTGGCAGATAAAAACTAATTAACTGATAACACTATCTATCAACGTCAGACTGCGATATTCAGCATTTTGATAGTGACGCTTCTTGATTTTTCTAGTGCATTTTTATTTGCTTTTTAGTCATTTATTTATGTACAATAGCAACAAATGCGTCGTGTCGGACTTGTGACCGAGAGGTCGCGGGCTCGAACCTCACCCATTACAATATTGCCGTGAACCCACTCCAGTCACAAGCATATTTAGCTTAGTTCGAGGGGTTAACAAGATTGCTAGTGCTTTCTTCGCATTAGCTACTGCTCTTTAAGTAGAAGAAACTTTTGGCCAAAATTACACAAAACGGGTGCCCTGAGACAGGGAGGTGGCGTCGCGGCAGACGACGAAAGAGATGGTGGGATGAACTGAATAGGTTCCGTCGGAACTGGAGGGAGATGAGCGGGCTCGCGTGAAGTGGAAAGAGGCCTTTACCCAGGAGTGGGACAGAGCAGGTTAATATAATAATAATATATATATATATATAATATTTTTAAAGAGAACTAGCAATGTGGGTGGAATTCATATTACTAGCAATCTTGTTAACTCCTCCAACTAAAAAATATGCTTGTGTCTGAATCGGGTTTACGGCAATAGTGTAATGTTTGCGATTCGGACTCGCGTCCTCTCGATCACAAGTACGACATCTTAGGGCATGTGCACACCACGTTTTTTAAACGCGCGTCGACGGCGCGCTTTTATCCTACAGAGCAGTCTGACTTGCGTGCGTATCGCGTCTGTATCGCTACAAACGCGCGTCAACGGCGCGTTTAAAAAATGTGGTGTGCATAGGCCCTTAGTCCGCGCTTCAACAGAAGAGGGACCAACAGCTTAGCTCGTCGTTTAGGAATTCCGAAATATTAAGATGGACACATATCCACGGACAGAACTCGACAAGCGTTGGTTGACTTTGAAAATTGCGTTTGACCACAATCTCACCTGGTGGTAAGCGATGATATGGTTGAAGATGGAGCACGCTTACCTAGAAGTAACCTAATCACTCTTGACAAGACCCCCAGGTTATAGCTATCAGGAAACACAGACTCAGGCAGGGAACTCCACTCTTTAGCTGTACGCACAATAAAAGTATTCCCAAAACGTTTTGTGCGTATGGTTGGGGGGATGTCTTACGGTATATCATAAATTGCATCGAGGTTTGGTCTTCCATTAAATGGTTATCGTAGCCTCGAACTTTCCGAGCGATATTAAATAATCTACGTCAATAATATGGCGATCTTATCATGATGTAAGATACTCTTGCTTGCATTAATGATATTATACGTTAATTTCGGTCACGTAGCCGGGGTTGCGGGAATGTTCTAACGAAGTACCGCGGCCCTGGAACGCAAGGGCAATCAAGAGGCAAGGTGGTTTTAAGCAGTAGAAGTCTGGCACTCTTTTTCTGCTCCACCCAGAGCGGGGGAGTCATTGATGATTTTCCCCCAGAAAAATAGTATAGATCTTTTAATACTTAAGGCATATTGATAAAAGACCAATCACTTTAATTGTTCAGACTCAGCATCACCAAAGAATTTTCCTAAAATTTGCCAATACAACGTTTTTACACCAATAAACGTCATTTTTGTGGCAAGTTTCTCATCATAATAGGTATAAGAGATGGTCAATTGGTCACCCATTTGCAAACTCCTCGGCAAGCGTAGCTCAACCTTCGAGAGAGGCCTTTTAACCCTTTCGGTACTGTAGGTTTGTATATGTCCCAATACGGTATTAGACTAATGGTACACATCTTCCCACAAAAGTATAATTTTGGGTATTTTTCTTTTCTATACTACTCTCATTTTAAAGTTTCAAGACCGATGGAACCTAATGTCCCATGCTGAAAAAAGGATTTTTCAGGGTAAAAAAAATAAAGGTGGCTGTTTGCGGGTTTATTATTGTATTATTTATATTGTTCAGTAAAAATTTCACAAATATCTCATTTAGATTATCAGTCCTGAGGATACGTGTATGGACGGCACATACACGTATCCTCAGGACTGATAATCTAAAAGGCAGACACCGAAAGGGTTAATTCCGATTGTGGTTGATATTGTATGTCCTGAAGTTTTCTTCGATGTAATTTCATTTAATATTATAATCTAAGGAGTGGAAATGTGGAACTCCCTGCCAGAGTCTATATTTCCAGATAACCTGGGGTCTTTAAGTTAAGAGTGAATAGGTTACTTCTAGGCAAGCGTGCTCCATCTTCGACCTCATCGCTTACCATCAGGTGAGATGGTGGTCAAACACGCACCTATCATGAATAACGAAATGAAATCTGTAAACAGACGAGATTCGATGGGATGGTAACTTAAATTAATTTTGGAAGTTGGTTATAAATAACACTGTTACACGATTTTGTTTTTGTAAAAAGCTAGATAAGACCTAAACTTCGTGACTTCAAATTTCAAAAAGAATAAGTATTCACATAAATATTAGAACACGCCACGACATAATCAAATTGGTTATTAAATTACAATTTAAAACGTCAATTTTAGGGTTCCGTAGCCAAATGGCAAAAAACTGAACCCTTATAAATTCGTCATGTCTGTCTGTCCATATGTCACAGCCATTTTATTCCGAAACTATTAAGACTACACGTGTGAAACTTGGTAGATGGATGTATTCTGTAAATACAAATACATATTAATACAAATACATGGAACTGAAACTAAAAATATTTGTTTTCATCAAACCTATACGTGTTTGGTGTCTATAGACAGGTCTTGAAAATGACATTGGGTTTTCTAAAACCATTTTTTCTTAAAAACCAATCGTTTAAAAGATAGACACTTCCAAAGTGTTAAAATGTGTGCCCCCGCTCCCTAACTTCTATAATAATGAAGTGAAAAATCTAAAAAAAAGATGCTGTAGAACGTAACAAAAAATTTTAACGAAAATTAGTTTGAACTAGATAGTCAGTAGTTTTTGAGACAACGCACATTTTCTAAAACCGCAAATATTACTTTGTATTACATACAAACACTATGAAAAACAAAGTTAACAACAACAGGTACTTTATAGATTTTTAGCATAGCCACAGCCACGCATCGCCACCATGCTACGATGCGTGGCTGTGGCTATGCTAAAAATCTGTAAAAGAAAAAGTTTTTGTGACCGATTACTCCGCCGCATACCCTGTCATAATCCTGTGCACGCGCCTGGTACCTTGAGCAGTTGCTTCCGAAAAGTACCATTTGGGGAAGTTGAACTGATGATGAAGACCACAGATGGCCACTGAAACTCCTCAATAATAAGTAGTTCGTGGATTGCGATTCGATTACTTGAGTACGGATGTTAAACACTTTATGCTTGTCACAATACATATGGTGATGTAGAGCTGATGGTCAAATACCAGGAGAACTCCTCAAAAATTAACGGCTATGCACAGGGAAAAGCAATATTTTGTAAAAGGTGATAAGTTGTTGACATTATGGCTTTTGTAACTAGATAAATTACAAACCAAACCACTAAAAAGCGTGAAAAAAATTTTTTTGCAAAAAATAGAACCGATTTCCATATCAAAACACTACAAAGCCAAAAATAACTTTAATTTCGGAAGGCGGTGTGAAAAACAAAGGAAAATCCAAAACCAATAACACCGACTTCCGAAATTTAAGTTATTTTTGGCTTTGTAGTGTTTTGATATGAAAGTCGGTTCTATTTTTTGCAAAAAATTTTTTTTACTGTTTCTTAATCCCCTCCCCCTGCATTTATATTTTGTTCAATGTACAGGCACAATTTTTTACTGTTTATGTATTAATTAAGGAATCGTATGAATTAGCAGAATAAGACCGTGCGAAGCCGATCCGCTTCTCTAGTAGGTATTATATAACTTAAATGAATTAGTACGGCTTCTTACTCTATACAAGCCGGTTACGTAAAGTATATCAAACCGAAACCTACAAGGTCGTAGGCAAGAGACTTAGGAAATGTCGTATGTTGTGTTTATATAAGTTCTTGATTTGTGGCTTTTCATAGAGGCCCTTGTGGTTCATATAAAAGTAATAAAGACATTCTTGAGTTCTTGACCACTCGGATGACGCAGTGGTTAAGAGATTGGCTACAGCGCTGCCTGACGCGGGTTTCCTTTTTTATGGAGATGCATCGCGTTTTACCACCATCTCACCTAATGGTAAACGACGCGCGAAGCGTGCTCCATCTTCGACCACATCGGTCAAAGATGGAGCACGCTTACTTAGAAATAATCTGTTCAGTCCTGACTTAAAGACCCCCTGAGGTTCTAGCTATCAGGAAACACAGACTCTGACAGGGAATTACACGCCTTAGCTGTAAGCACTATGAAAGTATTCCCAAAACGTTTTGTGCGTATGGTTGGGATGTCCATCATGTAACGAAGGCGCATCGCCGCTCGTCTTGTAGTTCGATGATGGTTCGATTCCTGCAGCGAAGTTTGTATTTATTTATTAAAACTATGCAACACAAATGGTACAAAGGCGGACTTAATGACTTAGGCATTCTCTACCAGTCACCCGTTGGAGTATGGCCTATATCAATTTTTACCCGACTGCAAAGGAAGGGTTATGTTTTTCGCGCGTATCTTGTATGTATGTATGTTTGTAATATTCTTTATTACCTCATATCTCCAGAACAGCTGAACGGATTCACATAATTGAGGTATCGTTAGATTCGTCTTAGCAGCCCGAGTGTTCTTAGATTTGAAAAAAATCAAACATGGCGGCTGTGCGAAGCCATTATACATAGTGAAAAAAAAATGTTTTGTTTCGAATACCACAATATGGGTATCAAATTAAAGGGCTTATCGCAAGGATTTCAAAAAGGTATATCATATTTATCATTAGTGTAATACTAGCAAAAATATTACAAAGAGAAAGTTTAAAAATATGGACTTAGAGCTCTTTCACTTTCTTAATCCGGTGGGGTGCCAATGTGACATGACCGGGAAAATTAAAAAAATATTAATTAAAAGTTTAACTGAAAAGTTGAAAAAAAAAATATTTAAAAAATCTAAAAAACCCGCTCAACTGAAATGCAAGAAACAAGCACATTTTTATTTTAAAAAGTGACAAGCAGGCGGACCCGTCAAATTTAAAAGAAAATACGTTCAATTGTGCCCCGCCTGCTTGTCACTTTTTAAAATAAAAATGTGCTTGTTTCTTGCATTTCAGTTGAGCAGTCGGGTTTTTTAGATTTTTTAAATATTTTTTTTTATCGTAGTACAATGTTATGCAGCGACGGCCTCGTTGGTCGAGAGGTTGCAAGCGCGACAGCTGAGGAATGTAAGGAATTTCTCAGTAGTAGCCCGGAGTTTGGAAGTTGGCGGTATGATACCTCCATGCCTGGGAAAGCACGTTAACCCGTTGGTCCCGGCTGCCATTTGGACATCTTTGACAGTCATTACGGGTAGTCAGAAGCCAGTAAATGTGGGCATGGAGTTGACATTAGACCTCAACTTCGGCTCAACCATCGAGTCCAGAGATCAGATTGCAGCAAGAAAGCTGGGAATCCTACACAAGGTGAGGCTGACACTGGTCTAGCCAAGTGGTACCGTATTACCCAGCTACTGGGTTGTGGAGGTCAGATAGGCAGTCGTTTCATGTAAAACACTTATACTCAGCTGTATCCGGTTAGACTGGTAGCCGACCCTGACATAGATAGAATAGGCTAAGCAGATAATGATGATGAATGTTATGCAGCTGCCTACTCGGGTCCGCTGTTGATTGATTGCTTTCCAAACTGGCTACTGCTAGATGAGTGTGATACGTGATTTCGAAAAGTGAAACACCGAAGAACACGTCCCCGTAAGTTCACGAATACGAAACACTTAACAACGAATGCACACAACCCAGAAGAACTGAACACCGTAGGTAGCCATGCAATATCGAATAACTAAATATAAATTTAACAATCAAACATTGCTTTAATAAGGAAATAAATAATTATTTGGTTGATTGACACATAATATGACAATGATATGTTTTATTTTTCTCAAAAATTAATGTTTGAATAAAGAATATATCCTTTAAAATAGCAAAAGCAATGTTTGATTGTTAAATTAATAAAGACATTTTATGAAGACTTTTCGAGGTTTAGTTATTCGATATTGCATGGCTACGGTGTTCAGTTTTTCTGGGTTGTGTGCATTCGTTGTAAAGTGATTCGAATAGGTGAAATTAGAGATTTAGTTATTCGAGATCCCATGGCTACTGCGTTAGGTTTTTCGTGGTAGCGTGCATTCGTTGTTAATGTGTTTCGTATTCGTGAACTTACGGGGACGTGTTCTTCGGTGTTTCACTTTTCGAAATCGTGTATCACACCCCTGCTAGCAGTGGCGGTACCTTCATATAAGCCCAAAAGCCCGGCATGCCTTACTAAAAAATGCTCGATAGAGAATCAATGTCAAACCCGAACTATTTAAAAGTTCGCGCGCTTAATTCTTATCAAAATAACACAATGTATCTACTGAGTACACTACTACGCATCGCGATTGTTCGCGCGCAGAGTTTCGCATTTGTAGCATCTAATGATCTACATATTGCTATCTCGCTTACACGCACCGGCTTTTACCGGGCTTTCAAATACTATATCTGTCACTTTCGCACTTATAGCGATGTGCCGTATAACGAGTTAGGCCTTGTGCGTAGAAAAAATCTATCACTATGGCAGATTTAAGCAGGGCATTCGTATGAAGTTGCATGCGTATGCGTGACCTTGTCAGCTTGCCAACTCTGCAGTGTTGCCGTTTTAGCCACACGTTGAAAGATCTTGGAGATTTTTAACGTGTTTGGAAACATTTTTAACATTTATCAACAATAAAAACTAGCGACTTTTAAAATAACGAAATTAAATACAGTCAAAACCGTTTACAACAACATCATTTAGAACAACATACCGGTTATATAGACCAAAATCATAGGTACAAAATACTTTGTACCTTGAAAACATCACCGGTTATTACGACTATCGGTTTTTACAACCAAATATGAGTGGTCCCTTGGATGTTGTTATAACAGATTTTGACTGTATTCAAGCAATATCTTAAAAATAAAAAAATAAAATAGCTAGATTTTTCATATACCTGGCGACTTTTTTTGCCTAAATGACAACACTTGAGTAGTTCCCGACATTCTAGAGTGCAACTAACTTCAGTTTCATTTGCTTGAGTGAGTGAGAAAAGGTTTTGTTTCTTTTCTAAGATTTTCTCAGTGATACAATTGTTTTGGTGATTTACCTACAACAATGGAGGTAATTGTACCTTGTGAGGATTTAAAATGCGTTCAAGTTTTGATTGGCGAAGATAAGGTAAAATCTTTAAACTTTGCTCAGAAAAAACAGTTAATTTCTTCATTAAAACCAACGCCTAATCTGTGTATTTCTCAGACTAGTAAATCGCATAAACGAAAATTTAATAGATCAGTCAATCATTTCATTCATGAGAATAACCTCGAAGATGCCTTTCCCGAGCTGTTAAAGTTAGCGTATCTTGTTGTAACTATTCCGGCTACAAGTTCTTCCGCGGAACGTGCTTTTTCGTCTCTTAAACGTATCTGAGAAATACACAAGGTCAAGAGCGTCTTTCCGAATTATCAATGATAGCTATTGAAAAACAGTTGTTGGTAGAATTAAAACGATCACCAACATTTTACTCTGATGTAATTAAATCATTTCTTAAGAAAGATAGACGATTCCAATTAAAATATAAATAATTTATTTAAATTCCTTATTACATTCTATCTAGCTATTTTTTAACTTTCGTTTTGTAACTTTTTGATTTGTTTTTTTTTTTGTCTGTAACCTGGGTTCTGTTACGAAGGAAGCAACTACTTACCATAACTTTGTTCCCTCAAGCAATGAAGCAAACCAAACGGCTTTTTTCAAAGCCACCGGAGGTATGCAATTGCTGATATGTTTATTATATTCAATCTAGCACTAGCATGCCTTCAGTGTGCTTTGGTTACCTCATTCACCGCACGACAAGCAAGAGTGAAATTGAAGAAAGAAGAGGAAAGAAGAAGATGGATGAATTCACTTTTAATTTATTGTACCTAACCAGTAGTTTATGAGAAAATTGCGATGATACATACGTAGGTACCTACATACTCAGTCGAAAACTGAACTTTCTTTTTTTGAAATCGGTTAAAATTTTATTGGGCTTGCGTTATTTTGAAACCCTAGGCACGCCACTGCCTGCTAGATCAGGTGATTGTTATTTTACGATGAGTAAGAGTCGCCTTCTTCTTGTCAGTGAGCTATGGAACGTAGCATCCTGAACTTCAAACGCACAGATAAAAAGAGCGAAAGATCTGAGGAAGATAACCTGAAAGATGCCACGTTCTATACAAAAAGAATGAAACGGAGATGGGCAGGACACGTGATCCGAGACAGTGGTCAAGTGCAGTAACAGAATGGCAAATTAGATATGGTTCGGAGAGAGTTAGGGGAAGGCAGCTGAAACGCTAGGATGACGACATAGTGAAGACAGCTGGTGCTTTATGGACAAGAGTTGCACAGGACCGTGGCCACTGGATGAGCCTGGGGCAGGTCTTCGTGTCATGGGACGCGCTGATAGAAGATACCGAAGTGCAATAATGTAATTTGTTGAGTTTTATAATTTTATCAGTACATAAAGGCTTTTGAATTTGAAGAGCCGCCTATCCATGTTTCGATCCATCTAAATCCGATGCTAATAAAACCTTACCACTCAACACAATCAAGTATTATGTTAACCTACAAGGAGTCGTGATGCGTAGAGCGTCATTGCACAATAGTGTGATACAAATCCCTATTGTTCAGGCTTATAAAGACAGGAAAGATGCACACTTGACGTGTGAATTTTAATTAGTGTGGAGAAGGTATTTCAGGGAGCATCTATCTTTCGTTTAAGAATAATAACAGCTGTATAGGTCAATTTTCAAGGCAAAGCAGCGATTTTTGACGTGTCCTGTCCGTGGATGTTTTACCATCTTGACATGTCTAGATTCTCCGTGGATCTGAAAGCACGTCAAACCCCGGCTGTCATTTGTACATCTTTGACAGTCATAATGATTAGTCAGAAGTCAGAAAATCTGATACCAGTCTTAAGGGCCTATACTACCTCAGCGCTTCTCACTCTTTATCTCGCTCGCACACTACTGGCCGCGGTCACGCGAGCAAGCGAGACAGGGTGGCAGAGAAGACTCCAAGACACCGATAATTTAGTTTATTTATTTTTACGGTGAAAATAATGGTAATTTAAAAAAAGTAAATAACATAAGACCTGCTTTATAGTTAGTTCAATTAATGTGCAAAGTTTCATTACCTAATTTAAAGTAATTTTTGAAAACTAGCGGTTTATTGTTCGGTTTGGAGGTAACTTTGGAATGTTTTTCTATCAAGAATATTTTATGGAATCGTGTTTTCGTCAAACATAGTACCTAACAGTTATCCTCAACTTTTCAGCAAGCGCGTATTTTGCGTAAGGGTAAGGATTTTTTCATTCTATCCATGCCAACTCCTCCAGGAAGGCAAGCAACGCCCTCGTTTTGCTTACCAATTCTCGGAGGGTACCTGGTTTGCCGAAGTATTTAGTCTTGTAGTCCGCGACTACAGGGCAGCTCAGTAGCAGGTGTGATGCTGTTGCGTCCTCCTCCATGCAGGTTCTGCAGAGTGGGCTGTCTGTGACTCCTATTACATAGAGGTGTTTTTAGGGTTCCGTAGCCGAATGGCAAAAACGGAACCCTTATAGTCTCGACATGTCTGTCCGTCTGTCTGTCTGTCTGTCTGTCCGTCCGTCCGTATGTCACAGCTATTTTATTCCGAAACTATTAAGACTATACATGTGAAACTTGGTAGGTAGATGTATTCTGTAAACCGCTTTCCGACTTTATGCAAAAATTAAAAAAATATTTAAAATAAATGGGGGCTCCCCATACATGGAACTGAAACTGAAAATTCCGGGTCAGCAATTTTTGAGATACAGCATATTTTCTAAAACCGCAAATATAACTTTGTAATTCAAACATTATGAAAAACAAAGTTATTGGGCGTGGTTGTAAAAAATGTAAATAAGCTAGTTTTAAGAAATTTGTGATTTTTTTAAATAAATATACATATTATATTATTATAGTTACTTCGAAACCCTTCATGGGCGAGTCTGACTCGCACAAGGCCAATTTTTTAAGAGATTAGCGGGTACAAACAGATAATTATTTAAAATTCTTGCACTATGACGGTTTTTAACCGACTTCAAAAAAAGGAGGTTTATAATTCGTCTATGTTACCTCATAACTCGGATAAGGCTGGACCGATTTGGAAAATTCTTTTTTTGTTTGAAAGGGTATACTTTCTAGTTGGTCCCATTGTCGTCATGTTTGGATCTGATGATGGGATCATGGAGAAATCGAGGGAACTCTTCAAATATTATAGGCACACCTATAGCGTTTTGGGTATTTCTTATAGTACCTTGTGCAGTTGCTCTCGAAAAGCACCATTTGAGGAAGTGAAACTGATGATGAAAACCCCAGATGGCCACCGAAACTACTCAATAATAAGTATTTCGTTAATTGCGATTAGATTACTTGAATATGGATGTTAAGCACTTTATGCTCGTCACAATGCATATGGTGAAGTAGAGCTGATGGCGATGTACCAGGAGTACTCCTCAAAAATTAACGGCTCTACACCGGGAAAAGCAATATTTTGTAAAAGGTGATAAGTAGTTGACATTTTGGCTTTTGTAACTAGATAAATTACAAACCGACCCACTAAAAAGCGTGAAAAAAAAGCTTTTTAGCAAAAAATAGAACCGACTTCCATATAAACACACTACAAATTCGGAAGGCGGTGTCTTTAATTTTGTATATATTTTCGTTTTTGACACCGCCTTCCGAAATTAAAGTTATTTTTGCCTTTGTAGTGTGTTTATATGGAAGTCGGTTCTATTTTTTGCTAAAAAGTTTTTTTTTATTCCCGCTTAATTATTTTTTGTTAATGTTACACTTCTTTTACTGTTTTGTTATAATATGTTTTGATATTAGTTTTCTGCTCTGCTACCCCGTCCCACATCATAAAATCATCTTTAATGACGAGGTTAGTTCGTGGATGGATCTTAACATTAAAAGAAAAGCACGTTAAGACCAGGCAGTCTAAAATAATTTTCACGCAAGCTCCGCCCCCATGCACCCCGGTTAGGCCGTTGTATGCTAAACGTTAAGTCAGCAGTAATAAAGTTGAATATCGCGTGCGCTCTTTCGCTTGGTCGGGTTCGAAACTGTCGTTGTGTACTAAACGGTAACGCAGCAGTAATAAAGTTGAACATCGCGTGCGCTCTTTTACCATGTTCTGGTTCGAAACTAAATGTCGTAAGTCCAATTCTTATTTCGTTTATAACTAAAGTAATAATTGATCTAGAGAAAAACTATCCTACATTTGGATAATAAACTATATTTTCTTACTGTCAATACTAATTTTAGACATAAAAGCCGAGTAATCTAGATTAAATTTTGAATAATCTTTAAAAAAGACTTGATTTTCGATTAAAAAAATGAATCGAGCGAAAATGTTCCAATTACGTAACTGTTCTAGACATATAAAGAAAAAGATCCAATAAATCATATACTAAAGTTTCATTATGATTGTATGCGTGAATGTTTCAGAATATTAATGCAAAGTTACATACAATTTAGGGAGCCTCCTCTTAAGACGTCAGTCCCGGCAGACAGTCGTTACGGGAGTCGGAAGGCAGAATATCCGATATGAGTCTTGCCAAGAGGTACCGTGTTACTCAGCCACTGGGTGTAGAGGTCAGATAGGCAGGCTCTTGTTAGACTGAAAGAGGACCCCGACGTAGGCTAAGTCGATGATGATAATGTGTCAAATATTTACATACCAGTTGCCTGGTTGAATATGATGGACTCTGCATACCTATCAACCTAGTGCACTCGTATTTTGCTAATAAATGTTATTCGAATCTATTCTGTTCTATTCTACTGAAGCACGCTGGAATCTCGTGTATGTTATGTACCTTAATTTAAAAAAAAACCTTTGCTACTTGACCAACATATTTTATAATATCTGTTGTCCGCGACTTTGTTTGTAAATCCCGATCCCGTAGGAATATCGGGATAAAAAGTATCCTTTGTGTTATTCTAGGATTTCAGCTATATGCGTATCAAATTTCATTCAGATCCGTTCAGTAGTTATCCTCACAAACTTTCGCATTTGTAATATTAGTCAGAAGAGGTCGGCTCCTTTTTTTTTTAAAAAAAAAAACAGGAAAACTAGCAATGTAAGTAGAATTTACATTACTAGCAATCTTGCTAACCCTGTGTGCTAACACCTCCAACTAAGCTAAATATCCAACTTGGAAAATGGGCCAAAATTATAACCATAGCCTAATCTAAAGTTTCAATTCAACAAAAATTTTGAACTGCTTGACGCGATCTAGACTCACCTTTCGTAACTCCGTGGCACGGATATGTACGTTCAGTATGCTTCTAAGATTTGCATTCAATGAATGGGCCGATGGGGGCCTTTGTTTCTTGAAAGATACTAGAATGTTAAGCTGTCATCCGTCACGGTTGCTTGCTAGAACTGATTGGATGACGTGATATCTTCTTGTATACTGGTATATTTTTGTAGGGTTCTGTACCATCTTCTATCCCCTCTTGGAGGTGGGCGCTAATGGTCGCGACACAGTATTTCATACTAATGTGATTGTTAACGTAAACTGTTTTTTGTTCCAATAAATATTTGTATTTGTATCTAAGGAAAAATGGAACCCTTACCCATAATATACTATCCATTTAATATTATAAATGCGAAAGTAACTCTGTCTGTCTGTCTGTTACCTTTTCACGCCTTAACTGCTGAACCGAATTAGATGAAATGTTATCATGGTAATAGTTTAGGACCCTGGGAAGGACATAGTTTTTATCCCGGTATTCCCACCGGATCGGGATTTACTCGGGAAACCCTCCCACGCGAACGAAATTGCGGGCAAACGCTAGTAGATTATAAGTTTTTAAGCTAACAGGGTCACTAACAGTGTCATTAGAACTTAAAACTGGATAATTACTATGTGTATTTTTTGTTTTGAGTTTCCGATATTTCGGCACTGTTGCAAGCGCCATGATCACGGAAAGTCATTGCGGGCGGACGTTTATGAGCAAACAATAAAAACACATAGTAAAAATCCCGTTTTAGGGTCCTTATAAGTTGTCTGTAATTAGAAAGTATATAAAGTAAGCTGGTTACTTTATGTGGGTGATAAAGTCTACAAGTAGAATAAAAATAAGTCGCCTTGGTTCACCTGGGTGAATCAATTCCAAATCGAACAAAGGCAACCGCGTATTTCTCATCATTTATTTAAGCATTTCACCTGGATGGTATTACTTAGGCGAAATATTTCCGAGGTGAAATAAGGATACTGAAATTTTCAAAAAAGTTGATTTATTCCACGTTTTTGAACAAAGTTTTTTATCCAAATCCACCCCGTACTTTCGAAGACTAGCGCTTTTCAACAAAGAATCTTTTCTGCTTTGTAATATTTGTATATAGATTAGTATGTCTAAAGAGCTGCAATAATTGCAAACAACAAACCGTAAGACCATTTTTACTAAATGCTTATCTTAAGGCTGCTCTCTCGAAAAAAGCTTGAAAAAAGCATTCAGTTGAAGCAACTTTTCGTCGGCAATTACAAAGAAATTACATCTGAAAAAAATTGTTAGTAATCTACATGATATGAACCGTAATTTGGTTTAGCCACAATTTTTCTATCGGTATCACATAATAAGAAAAAAAAATGCCAAATCACCTCCAAATCATTGAGATGAAACCATTTTACTCCTTAATTTCTTAGCAAAAGGGTATAAAAAAATATAGTACTGTTTTGCAATACAAATGAAAATAATTTGGTTTTGTTACTTTTTACAAATATGTATTATTTTTATTACAATAAATTAAAAATGCGTCCAATTAAAGACTGCGTTTACATCACCCCCGCACTCGTCCACAAATTCAGTGCGGGGCGCACCGTGTTGCTAGGTGGACGTACGTCGCGTTGCGAGAGCTCAAGCACTACGAAATAATATCGTAAAATATTACTGCAAAAATTAATTTTGTAAATAGTGGAATAGCTTTTTAACCGACTTTAGAAACAGGAGAAGGTTCTCAATTCGTCTTGAACTTTTTTTTATGATGTTACTTCATTACTCGCAGATGGCTGGACCGATTTCGAAAATTCTTTTTTTGTTTGAATGATTATACATTCTAGTTAGTTCCATTGTCGTCACGTTTGGATCTGATGATGGAATCATGGAGAAATCGAGGGAACTCTTCAAATATTATAGGCATACCTATAGCGTTTTGGGTATTTCTTATTGTACCTTGTTTAGTTTCTCTCGAAAAGCACCATTTGAGGAAGTGGAACTGATGACGAAGACCCCAGATAGCCATCGAAACTACTCAATAATAAGTATTTCGTAGATTGCGATTAGATTACTTGAATATAGATGTTAAGCACTTTATGCTCGTCACAATACATATGGTGAAGTAGAGCTGATAGTGATGTACCAGGAGAACTCCTCAAAAATTAACGGCTCTGCACCGGGAAAAGCAATATTTTGTAAAAGGTGATAAGTAGTTGACATTTTGGCTTTTGTAACTAGATAAATTACAAACCGACCCACTAAAAAGCGTGAAATAAAACTTATTATCAAAAAATAGAACCGACTTTCGATTCGTCAAAAAGTTTTATTTCTGATTCTTGTTTATAAGTCAAAGAGTATTCTATGTATCTATAAGTAGTGTTAGTGTTATAAACTCATAGTATTTTACAGTTTTAGTAGTGTTTAAATTTAGTTTGTAAAACATGGGAATAAGCAGAAACGAATGAAGAGAGGTCTATGAAAGTATTACAAACAAAAGGGTATACATTTATTATCAAGGTAAGCTTAAAGTTTTATCTACATATTTCATTATAAACTATCGCTTTACTTACCTCGCATAAGAGTAGATAGCACAGAGTAAACGGACAGAGGGTAAGCTTCATACAACTGCGCTATGATAGGTACACTACTACAAGCAAGGCGCGTGTGTGCGCTTGGTCTGAGCGAGGCCTGGCTTGAGCCGATATGCACCGGTTTCTCTTCGTACGGACGAAGCCGCCAGTTGAGATAGAGAGATACAGTTAAGATAATGTACAAGAGAAAGAAGAAAACGACAAAGAGAAGGAAATAGAACTAAGGAAAGAAAAATAGATTGATGAGAAAAATGAAGAAAACGAGAACGAAGAAGGACGAAAAGAAAACATAGAACAAGATTTTATATAGCCATCAAAATTTCTAAAAATAAATATATGTGAACACGGAGAAATAAATGAGGATGAAGAAGTTCAACCAACCAAAAGAATAAAAATACTTGGTGAAAGAAAGTTAAATTTCAGTGAATTTTAGTTATAATCTATTTGTTTATAAAAAATGTAACAAATAACTACAATACACACTAGCAAACATACACTAATATATAACATACACTAGTAATAATTATACTACCTATCTACCTTACTCTAAGTTCCTACCTACATACCTACCTTACCTACCTACCTACCCATTTTTCTCTTAATAGAAACCTTCCTCAGACTATAACGAATATTTGAAAAAAAATCCGTATTGGTCCAGCCATTCCTGAGTTTTGCGCTTAGCAACACATTTAGCCATTAATTTTTATTTATATATAATTTAGTTAAAAAGATACATCAAGTTGTTTACCTCAAGTTTCGAGCCAGGCTGATCTATTATAATAGAGGTATAGTTTCTACAGTACATACTCAAAGTGCATCTATATCAATAGATAATAAATAAAAACAAAATTTGACCATTTTTGATGCGGTAAAAATAAAAATGAATTTAACTTTCACGATGACTTGACCTTCTGTGATTTCGATACTCTGTGCCGAGACTAGGCGAAGCGACGACGCATGCTGGCGGCGCAGGCGCGGGCCGAGCGCGCCTCTCTTTTCTGTTGCATGCGGGTAGCGGAGAGCTGCGCGGAGTGGCACGCGGAGAGGGGTCGTTAGCTCCGCCCAAATGGTCAAGGTTATTGGCATGAATATAAGCCTTAACCGTTGAGATGAGATAAAAGCGTGTCAACGAGTATAATAACGGTCACTTGACGGTTGCAGTGAGCGGCGCCCACAAACATACTGACACATTGGTTACTGTTTTACTGTGGGAGTCTCCGATGATAAGAAAAAAAAAAGTAATTTGCTGTTCGCACATAGTTTTATAAACGCACGACTTTATTCTTGGAAAATCTTAAAGATGATTTTATTATACCTACGGTTTTACGGCTTTCTATAGGTTACATTTCGGGGAATGTGCGATGGAATTGCACATTCTAATTCACCAAGCCCATTCCATCATCGGACTACAAGACAAACGGCGATGCGTCATCATGACATGGTGGGCATCCCACCCATATGCACAAAACGTTTTGTGAATACTTTCATTGTGCGTACAGCTAACGAGTGGAATTCCCTGCCGGAGTCTAGTTTCCTGAGAGCTATAACCTGGGGTTATTTAAGTCCAGAGAGTTTAGAGTCCCCCGAATCGTTAGTATGGCCATTTAAATATGGAATTTATATCATCATTTTTCAAAAAGGTAAAGGAAAACATCGTAAGAAGCCGGTTTGTCTTAGGACCAAAAATCCGAATACAGGCTACATCCACCAACACGCAATGTGGCTGCGTGGTGGATTACGGCACATTTTCTCGTGGAGAGGAGTCCTGAGTCTCAACAGTGGGACCGTTATCTATAATCTGATTATGTTTTTCTTGGACTCAGTAGGTAGCCACGTTAATCGCCACCACAGCGGTATTGATGAAGTCTTCAAAGGTGCACTTATTTAATAATCATTATTATTTATTTATTTCACACGAGTTATTGAGAAAAGAGAGATACAAAAGAAGAAGAAAGCAAACAGTATACAGGAGAAGTACCCGTGGGCCCCAAACTAGGTACAGCCTGTATCTTGGTGGTCCAGGATGTAAATTTATCAGATTACAGTTCAGTGCGAACAGCGCAGTTTGACTTTTGACACAACATGATAAATTGAATGTGGAAAATAAATTTGGAAAAAATAACGAACAAAAAAAAACAAATAAAATAACAAATACATTAAAAATATTACAAAGAAATTATAGTTCATTTAAAAATTAAATTACGATAAAGTTACAATTAAATTATAGTTAAATTACAAATTAGATAAAGATAAAGTTACAATAAAATTTGATGTTAAATCCAAGTCGTATACACAATTCCGGTCACAATTAATTAAGGTCAATAATTAGTACATACATAATTAGTAGTCAAATTTAGTAGTCAAGACCTTAGTCACAAATTAGTAAGAACAAAAACAGAATTAATAATAAATAAAACAAAGTTGGGGAGGATGGGTGTGAGACTGAGTCTTTGTTGTGTGTGTGCATGTTATGCGAAGGTAGGTGTCTTCGTGAGAGTGTTTGTGTTTGGATGCTGGTCATCTCAATGGCATATTTGGACACTTAGAACACTCCAGCAGATAGAGCATGGTTTGGCCAGGAGCACCGTGATGGAAGCGTCAATAACCCATTGTTAAGGTGTCGGACTTGTGATCGAGAGGTCGCAGATTCGAACTCAACCCATTAAACAATGGCCGTGAACCCTCTCCAGACACAAGCATATTTAGCGTAGTTGGATGGGTTAACAATATTGCTTGTAATGTGAATTCTATCCTTTATAACTAGTTTTCTTTAAAAAAAAGCTGCACTGGGTGTCATTGTGTTCTATAATCCCCCATTTCTATAAATTGTGCCTTGGCTTACCTAAATTAGCAGTCGATTCAGGACCTGATACTCAATATTCGCTCTCGCTGCATTAGCTAACGATACAGTGAAGTTCTATAAATAACTTTGTACTTACTAATTCACCTTACGGTACATAAATACCTCGTGTTCTACTCAGCTCCCTAAGGAGAAGCGTGCAGGTAATTAAGCATGTTAAATTATTATAAATGCGTAGAGGACACTTATGGGATTTTATATACTTGTTCGATTTAGGTCGTGAGTGTACTAAAAGCGATGATGAGGCTATGATAGATTTAAATTGTGTTCGTGATTGTTCTGTGTTTACTGGTATTATATCGTTTCTATGCTATTTATACTAACCTATAATAATATTATATTAGTGTTTGTTGTTGCTTTGCAACGAGACAAGTTGCTCAATGATAAATATGATGATAAATAAGAAAAAACCTCAAAGTATAACTATTTCCGTAAACGCGGAAAAATATTACTTATACAAACCACTTCAATTTTTAATACGCTAATCTTCGAAAGTTCTAGGTAGATTTTGTTGAAATTTGGTATGTAAGTAGCTTGAAACATAAGCTAGGTTGTACCTTTACCCATTGCAAAAGTAGGAGGTTTTTTTGTTAATATAAAAGGGGTAACGTTCATGATTGAGTTTGTATGTAGAAAGAAATCTTTGAAACTACTTAAAAATTTCATTGGGGCCATATTTTTCGCTGAATAAAATTTTCACGAGAGCAAAGCTGCGGGCAGTAGGTATTTATGAAATGTGCAAAAATATGTTATTGTAAGACTTAGTCAACAGATTACTCACAATCTTGAATCTATATGCATATTATAGTTTCTTACAGAATTATAAACGCTATGCATGTATGCATGCATAGTTTTAGCTGCCCCATAAAATATTTTGACCTTTCTTTAAAAACACAACTGACATATAACTCAAAAATCTCATTGACAACAAGTGGCCTTTTATAAATGTCTTACACATTCTCTTTACGAATGTAACTCTACGAGTGCTAAGCACTTCTATAAGTTACGTACAAACTATACCTACTATTGTCTGTGATTTCTGTGTATTTATGTCTTAAGCCCGATTTACACTTCAATAAGTACAGTAGCGAGTTAAGAACTCAGACAGTTAAGTAATAAGTAGTAAGTTGTAAGTAGCGTCCAAACGTAGTCGAGTGAGTAGTCATAAGTTGCCATCCCGAGAAGAAGACTAGTCGCGTCGCTTATTGTTTTTTTCTGTGCTGTGATTGTTTAGTTCCTCCGAAACAGTTGTTTTAATCCAGAAAATGGACGTTGAATTAATCAATACCAATTTACGTGCTATAGTGACAGAATAATAGTATCAATACTTTCAGAACACATTGAAAATGAAATAAAATGAATGAAATAAATACGTGTTCGCGGCCGCTACCTACAAATTTATGGTCTGTACTAAACTCGCCCGTCTACATTCCAGCCAGTTAAGTTGGCGGGGTGCGGGAGACGCGAGAGAGGGGGCTACTTCGCACTGGACTCGCCGAAAATTAGGATCGCGATCTATTTAACTCAACTTAATCAACAACTTACTACTTAACTCGCTTTTACCGTTCAAACTACATTAACAACTTAACTCGCCAATGACGCAAGTTAACTCGCTACTGTACTTGTTGAAGTGTAAATCGGGCTTTAGTGAGAAAGTCTTTGAAGTGCGTAATCTCTATTTCTTTATTTTTATTTAATAAAGCGAGATAGCAATGTGGATAGTTATATCCATTACTAGCAATCTTGTTAGCCCCTTCAACTAGTCTAAATTAATATGCTTGTGTCTGGAGTGGGTTCACCGCAATAGTGTTATGGGTGGGGTTCGAATCCACGACCTCTCGATCAAAAGCCTGACACCTTAGCCATTAGGCTGTTGTCTATCAATAAATAAATAAAACAAAATTATCTGCTTAGCCTTTTCTCAACTACGTTGGGGTCGGCTTGCAGTCTAACCTAATGCAGCTGGGTATCAGTGTTTTACATGAAGCACCCGCCTATCTGCTCAGTAGCTGGATAATTCGCACGCTTAATCCAATACTGTTACTATCCAAAATTTTGCCAAATCGACTTTTTAATGCCATCTGTTGGGAAACGTAGAACTACGCGTAATTGCGCTTACACTAGTCTAAAAGTAACAGAAATAACGGCCATACCGGCAGTAGTCCGCATCGTCACCAAACAAAAAAATTCCCACTCTCATTCCATTTTTGCCTCTCCTGAAAATTTTGTCTTTTTGGGATAGTGACAGTATTGGAATAAGCGTGCGATACATATATATTTTTAAAGGGAACTAGCAATGTGGTTAGATTAATAGCTAAGCTAAATCGCACCCTCAGTAATATAAGGAATCAAGTCAAAATTTTTGCAAACTCAGGTTTTAAATGCTAAGGTCTCAAAATTAAATTCGCTACCGGTTAACTAACCAGTTAACTAACCGATTAAATAGCTTACCGGTTGGCTAACTTACATAATAAGCATGTTATATGAAAAAATATCTGTAATGTAGGAATCCAGAATCTTGAAACGCGAGTAGTCAAAAATCTACTTTTTTGAGTTGTGCCCTTATATTACTAAGGGTGCGAAATATGCTTGTGTCTGGAGTGGGTTCACGGTAATACTGTAACGGGTGAACATACTGCCAGACCAGTGTCAGATTTTCAGGCTTCTGAATAACCGAAATGACAGACACAAGATGTTCAAATGACGCTGGGACAACGGCTTTCCGAGCCATGGAAACGGATTCTCTTTTCGAAAGCTCTTTGCTAATTTTTTTTATTTTATTTATTTATTTTCTTTTTCTAAATTATAATTACTATCGGGCTACTCCGTAGCATTTGTTTGGTTTCGTAAGTTAGTGCTATTGTAGCATTCTCTGTGTTTACGTTATCCTCCACCTTGCTATTTCACGTCCAGACTTAAAGCTGCACTAAAGCTATAAGAATATCGCGTATCCTCCACTGTAGCATAAAGTTTACACATTAAAGATTCACAGCGAACGGCACTAAGGCGCGCCCATGTTTATGTGTCTGTCCGTTTGTTGTTTGCATACGTAATGGTTTGTTCAAATACTAGATTTTACTCGTGACTTCGCTTGTGTTTGGTTAAGCTTATTAGGGTTGTGTTTTTTATATGTGGTTTGTCTGTTATTGATTCATTAATTACTTTGGCGCCCTATTATTCCTACCTATTATTCAATTAAATCAGTAGTTTCGAATTTAGTTTCTATACAATGAAATCAACATCAGATCAAACAGAAGCAGCAATAGCCTAATGGGGCTAAGGTGTCGGCCTTGTGATTGAGAGGTCGTGGGCTCGAACCCCACCCATTACACTATTGCTGTGAACCCACTCCAGACACAAGCATATTTAGCTTAGTTGGAGGGGTTAACAAGTTCGCTAGTAATGTGAATTCTACCCACATTGCAAGTTTGTTCTTTGTGTGCCTTACGATTAGAATACTTACCTAGTTGGAAATTATGAGGGTACTTTAGTTTCTAAATGGCCAGCTATGATATGGAATCTTAGATGCACCAAAACTTACCCTTCTGATGTGTTTTGTTATTGTTTTTCTCCATCTAATGTATAAATGTACAAACTTGTGAATTTATAATATTAGGAAGAAAACGTAAGATTAAAAAGTTCTGTCTGACTAAACGAGCATTAATTACCTAGATACCGATACGCAGATTCCGTACAAAAATAAATAAATATGTTGGTACGTGTATTGTTAGTACTTCCTGAGTCGAATACGTGCTTGGGAAGTTCAACTACATTGTTCTGCGGCTGATGCTCTAATTCTAATAATAAATTATCTGTCTATAACGCTTTCTTCACTACTTATACCTATAAACATAGTGTTGTCAGCTCGTCCTACCGAATAGCCGGACAGACTAGCCAGTTTTCCCGGACATTTGTGTGAAAAGGCCGGACACCTTAAATGATTAAGGATTTTGTGTCTTAGTATTACTAGCGACCCGCCCCGGCTTCGCACGGGTGCAATGTTTATATTAAATATACTATAGAATGTCTTTATATACATCGTTGACAGCCTTTTTGTCATTCGACATACATGTTCTCTTTAGTAATTACTCTTGAAAGTGCGACACATAATTTACCATGGGAAAAACAT
Source organism: Tholera decimalis (assembly GCA_943138885.2). Lineage (NCBI taxonomy): Eukaryota > Metazoa > Arthropoda > Insecta > Lepidoptera > Noctuidae > Tholera > Tholera decimalis. The sequence goes on along the minus strand of OW964576.2, from coordinate 21,269,046 downwards.
TCAACGCTCAAATCTAAGCAACATAGGCACGCGCGCCGTGCCTCCGCCGGCACCACGCCGCAACCGCTATGTCCTTGCATTTTAAATCTGTAATATCTTCGAAACTATTTATTTAAACTATATTCTGTAAAGGGCAATATTGATTTATATTAAATGCACAATGTATTTATGATACTTAATTGGATAAGGATTAATGCTGTATTACTTAAAATCGCTTCGTAAAATATGCTCGTATTTCTCGTAAAAAGTAAAGAATAAAAAATGGTTGTTGTGGGTTATCTATAAGAGATAGACAGATGCCATCGAGGACATTTTTGTTGACCTTTTTAAGGTGTACAATACTGTAGTACATTATTTTGATCTATCTCGTAGGGTTCAGCCAGCGTTTGCAAAGCAAACGCAAAGAAATGTGTTTATTTGCGACATCACATTAGAAACCTCAAAAATTATCTGTGTTTCTCTACTATATTATGCATGTTATATACTTAAAAACCTTCCTATTGAATCACTCTTTCTATTGAAAGAAACTGCATCAAAATCCGTTGCGTAGTTTTAAAGCTTTAAACATACATAGGGACAGACACAGGGAAGCGACTTTGCTTTATACTTTGTTAAGAAGATACGAGAAAAATTGTGTACGTAAACCTAGGTTCTTTTTATTATTTACCGTAAATCTTCTTAAGGTTTGGTCAAATTTAAAAAACCTAACAAAAGCCGGACAAGCCGGACTTGGTTTATTTAGGCCGGACACGCATTCAAAAAGCCTATGTCCGGTTTTATCCGTACGCCTGGCAACGCTACCTACGCAGGTCTCCTCTCTTTGTGAGTGTTCAGTAATCCTAATCCTCCACGGGGAATAGAGTGAGTTTGTAGGTTTCTAAAAGTAAAATAATCATAAAAAATATTCATAGTAGCAGTCGCGTGGGACTTCGCTCCTATGTACTTTTTGCAGTCGGGTAAATAGTAGCATATAACCTTTTTTTTTTTTTTTAACGGGGGGAAATCCTCATGGACTACCTCCGCCTGGGGAATGGCGGAGGGGTGTGCCGGATTCTTACCGGCTAAAACCACCCCGGTGTCTCCTCACACGTGCGCGGGGGGCCGCGGGAAACCTAATTCTTTTTATAACCTTCCTTAAGCTTCAAGGTACTTCCATACCAAATTCACATCCAAATTCATTCTGTACTCTCGAAGTTTAGCGCGTATAAACAAATTAACAAACACTTTTCCGCTTTTTAATATTAGTGTAGATGCTACAGAGACTCACATGTTAGTACTTTAACTCTAAATACACAATTTTAAAACATAATCTTCATAAGTTTTAGCGACAGGGTATTGTCTGACGCGCCAAGATATTCATCAAATCTATACTAATCTAAATATACACACATCAAAAGTGTCTAGGGATCAACATATATTTTTGCAATAACTTTTCTCCTGATTGATATTAATTAAAATTTTCTTTAAGGATTCATCAAATAAAGTGTTTTCGTTTGTCACAGTAACGATAAACCAAGTCACCTTTGCATTAATAAAGAAATTTGCCATTTTCCTAATAAAGGGATTTTTGACATTTGAACCACTAACATTAAAGTTCGAAAAAAAGACTGAAATAACAGTTTTCTTTAAAATTTTATTGGGTAACTTAAACAATTAATAATCCGTGTTTCTACCGCGAACACTAACAACACAAGAACATCGGTTTGGCATACTCAAAATGAGTTCATCCAAATCACGCTGTGGAATGGCCGCCCATGTTCGTTGCAACAACAAAAAAAGGTCTTCTTGCGACTGGATACCCTCCATATTCGGCAGAGCTCTTCTCTGTAGCATATCCCATGCATGCTCAATCGGGTTCAAGTCTGGCGACTGAGCAGGCCAGAGCAGGACATTGATGTTAGCTGCGGCGAGAGTCTGTCTTACAACTCTTGCGGTGTGCGGTCGTGCATTATCATGCATTAACTGAAATAAGGGACCGATTTGCACTTGTAGAGGAACGATGACGTCAGATACAATCGTCTCAGCATAAATTTGAGCGTTGAGGTTGCCTCTGATCCAAATCAACTCAGTTCTTCCGCCGATCCAAATACCCGCCCATACCATGATGGTTCCACCACTATAAGGATGGACTTCCTGGCAGGATTTTAATCGCTGTTGGCGTCCAGGGGTTCTCCAGTGTCGTATACGTCTTGTATCCGGTCTCATACCAAAACGAGACTCATCAGAAAAGCACACGAAACGCCATTGTTCTTCTGCCCAATTTCTGTGTTCAAGAGCCCATTGATATCGAATCCTACGATTGTGCATTGCTATAGGTGGTACCCGTAGCGGTCTTCGGGAATGAAGGTTCACTTCATGCAAGCGGTTTCTGACTGTTTGGTCGCTAATTAAGTTCCCTGAAGAGTGATGAAGCCTCACGGCTAACATCATGGCGGTTATTGTTGGAGCTCTTCGAGTTAAGATTTGAATGTATCGGTCTTGTCTCCGTGTGGTGCAGCGATACCGTCCTCCATGGCGCTCAGCCACGGTACCAGTGCTTCAGTAACGTGTCCAAAGTCGACTGATAACACTCTGACTTGTATTCTGAGCTAAAGCCACATTACGTTGCCGGGAACCAGCTTCTATCATTCCCACGGCTCTGAGCATTTCTTCCCTGCTTAAATGACGTCGCCGCTCCATAATAACGTTGGTTTTAATCAGTAGTAGGGAAACAGTAGCACTAATAATGTCTTCAATGCGTTGTATGTTTTTATAGGGAAAATATTGACAGCTGATTTTCATCTTTTACTCGAATTTGATTAACAGTTCCTGTTTCAAATTATGAAATGCACCAAAAAGGATCCATATAAATTTATAAAATCATAAATTTATTACAAAGCCACATCTCAATCTCAAGAAATCCGCATAAAAATGCTTGATCTCTAGACACTTTGATGTGTGTATATATAACCCAAAGGTGACTGACTGACATAGTGATCATTCAACGCACAGCCCAAACCACTGGACGGAACGTGCTGAAATTTGGCATGCACGTAGATGTTATGACGTAGGCATCCGCTAAGAAAGGATTTTGCGAAATTCCCACGGGATCGGGATTTACACGGGAAAAACTTCCCACGCGAACGAAGTCGCGAGCAACTGCTAGTATTATATAAAGCGGAAAAGTTTGTTTATTTTAACATGCTAAGCTTTGAAAGTACTGGGTGGATTTTAATGAAATTTGGTGTAGATCTAGCTTGAAGCTTGAGGAAGGTCATAGGCTTTTACCCGACCGCAAAAGAAGGCGGGTTATGTTTTTATTGTGATAAAGTCCACGGAAACAAAGCTAGCGACTGCTGCTAGTGATTCATAATGCGCGAGTCGTATAGATCAGATAGCGTTTTCAGAATGCCATTAAAGCCGCGTCGTATTCTTTTCAGTCGGTCTTGTTCCTTATAATCGCATAAAAGTCATTTGTCAGCTCTTCAACGAACATAGTTGAAGCACTGCAAAATCTTGGCAGATTCAACAGTACTCTAAAACCATAAAAAACGACGTTCATATGTCACAGACAATATCCTCCGAATTTGCTGAACTGTTCTTATTATTATTTTAAAATCAATATTGCTGTTACAAAATTAGGCAATAACGGTCCCACTGTTACAAACAGGCTTCCCCTCAATGATACGTAACATGATACCTCTTGGCTAGACCAGTTGTGTCGGCTTCCAATCGGATACAGCTGACTATGTATTAGTGTTTTACATAGAACGACTGCCTGTCTGACCTCCACAGCCCAGAGGACACACACTGGCCAGACCAGAGTCAGATTCTGGCTTCGGACTACTCGCAACGACTGTCAAAGATGTACAAAGCGTCAATAGCATAATAGATATGGTGCCGGGACTTGTGATCTCTCGGTCACGAGTTCGAACCTCACCCGTTACACTATTGCCGTGAACCCACTCCAGACACAAGCATATTTAGCTTAGTTGGAGGGGTTAAAAAGATTGCTAGTAATGTGAATTCTACCCACATTGCTAGTAATCTTTTAAAAAAAATATAAGAGGGACCAACTATTTAACGTGCTCTCTGAGTAGGGTTGTCATCCGTCCGGGTTTTACCGGATTTGTCCTAGTTTGAAGAGCGTCCGGGGGGATATTACCAACAAGCGTCCAGGTAAAGTCCGGACACACATTGGTCTTACGGGTACCAAAAAGCACTATCTCTATTATTATTTTCTATGGTACCTATTTCATCGCAATGTTTATGTTACGTTGATTAAATGAAAAGGAAGGGACTGTTATTAAAAAAATTCTAAAGCTCTACAATGTTATCACTTTATCATCATACTTCATATCATACTATACTAATACTATACTTACTATACTAATATTATAAATGCGAAAGTTTGTGAGGGTGGATGGATGTTTGTTACTCTTTCACGCAAAAACTACAGAACGGATCTGAATGAAATTTGGTAAGTAGATAGTTGACATCCTGGAATAACACATAGGCTACTTTTTATCCCGAAATTCCCACGGGATCGGGATTTGCGCGGGAAAACCTTCCCACGCGTACGAAGTCGCGGGCAAAAGCTAGTCAGTAAATAAAAACCATAATTAAACATCGTTGTTTGTAGTTTCAAGTTCAAAAATGTATTTTTCTACGGTGTCCGGGGAAAAACTGTGATTTTACTCAAATGTCCGGGGTTAATAAGTCTTTGTCTGGGGCCCGCAAATTTGGTGATGGCAACCCTATCTCTGAGACACAGAGAGAAATATCGATGTGTTAAATGGTCACCGGTCATTGCCACAGTGTCATAAATATTCATGTTTAAATTAAAGAAGATTGCCATTTTTATTTACACACAGAAAGTTGACTGCTATGTGGTTCAGTTGCCAACCGATGAACCTTTCACTTGATGTTTTAATTTAACGCTAATCTAACAATCTTAGTGAAAAAACTTTCGATTAATCGTTCCAGTTAGGAATAGGCCTTAAAACGGATTGGATTGGAAGCGTTACTTTGAGGAAATTCATCTATATTATATTCATTTATATATTTTAATTAGTTTTCCGTTTTGATAAGTATTTGTAGTACACTACTCGTAATTTAGCCTAGACCAAAACTTGTATTTTTATATACAACGCTCTTAACAAAAGTATACTGACGGATTTATTTCTTACTTAAGTGAAATAACTGACCCAACGAACTCGTCGAGCTAGTTTATTAATTTTTCCTAGTAAAAAACTTTTTAGCAAAAATTAAATCCGACTTCCATATCAAAACACTACAATGCCAAAAATAACTTTATTATATATTTCGGTAGTCGGTGTTATTAGTTTTTTTATTTTGTTAGTTGCAAAAGCCAAAATGTCAACTACTTTTTGCCTTTTACAAAATATGGCTTTTCTCGATGCAGAGCCGTTCATTTTTGAGGAGTTCTCCTGGTACTTCACCATCAGCTCTACTTCACCATATGCATTGTGACGAGCATAAAGTGCTTAACATCCATATTCAAGTAATCGAATCGCAATCCACGAAATAATTATTATTGAGTGGTTTCGGTGGCCATCTGTGGTCATCTGTGGTCTTCTTCATCAGTTCCACTTCCCCAAATAGTGCTTTTTGAGAGCAATGCACAAGGTACTATAAGAAATACCCAAAACACTACAGGTGTGCCTATAATAATTGAAGAGTTCCCTCGATTTCTCCATGATTCCATCATCAGATCCTAACGTGATGACAATGGGACCAACTAGAAAGTTTTCAAACAAAAAAAGAATTTTCCAAATCGGTCCAGCCGTCTTTGAGTTATGATTATGACTTATGAGGTAACACATAAAAAAAAGTTCTAGACGAACTGAGAACCTCCTCCTTTTTTTGAAGTCGGTTAAAATGAAAGTAAGATAGACGAGAGGATTAAGGCACTGCATGCATCTGGTATTCTTGCATATAATAAACATTTGATTATCATATTATCATATCATTAGATGATCGTGAATGTGCCTATATTTGCGGGTGGTAGAGCAGTGCTGAATTTTTTTTAATGGATGATAGCTCGCGTTTGACCACCATCTCACCTGATAGTAAGTGATAATGTGGTCGTAGATGGAGGACGCTTACCTAGAAGTAACGTATCACTCTTGACTTAAACACTCCCATGTTATAGCTATCGAGAAACACAGACTCCGGTAGGGAATTCCGCTCCTTAGCCGTGCGCACAATGAAAGTATTGCCAAAACGTTATATTGCGTATGGGTGGGATGACCAAACTAATTTTCGGCGATCCATGGCTTGAATACTAAATATTGTTTATTTAATATCTACTCTATGCGTTGAAATTAGAGCTTTTCATAGTAACAATTCCCTTAAATCCTCCTAATTTATTTAAACACTCCTCCAAAGAGCATCACATAATTATATTTTTCGTTGCTTGAATTTTGCGACGCAGCATTCGAGGAGTCAACATGATGATGTTCCGTGGAGGGGCGAAACACGTGTCGAGCATGGTTTGCTTGCATATTGTATGTTTTTATTGCATCCCTTCTGCATTTGCATATATTTGCGGGCGGGAGGTGGTGCTGCATACTGTATGCGAGCTTTATTATCGAGTTCTTTTACGGGTGTGAGTTTACTAGTTGTTATGCAGAGAGTATTTAACCTAGAGAGCTTATAGGCCGATTTCTTTGAAGAACACAACTCACCAATATGGGTTGGGAGGCGAGGAAAAAATGCACTACTGCAATTGGTCAGTTCAAGATCAAGCTTCATAGATATGCCGAGTTAGGGATTGCTCTACTTTATTGAGGGAAAGTTATCGATATCGATAAAATGAAGTTTAACATTATAAAAAATACTCAATAAAATCACATAATAATATTTAATCATTATCAGTCTCAATTGAAATAAGAAAAACAAATATGCTGTTATTATTGATTTTTAAAATGAATTAATTTAGTAAATGTTTTTCAAATTAAAGTTTTAGGGTCCTGATTGTTTTTGCTAAAAAATGATAACCGAGCGTCTATATATTTTTGAATTATGCATCTTGCTAATTCAATCAAATGATTGGTAGTTTCTATTTCATATTGATGAAAATTCATATCCGGGAATAAATTATACCTAATCAGTGATTTTAAAACCGATCTCATAAAATAATTGGAATTATATTTCTGAGACAGCACTTTCGAACCACTCTCGTTGATCGCCCTTTTAATATAAATTTCACAACGACGACAAATTTCTATTACTGTGGTGGATCCGCACAATAACTTGTTTTTAGTGTCTTTTTGAAATTGTAAGGCGTTTTGATATGTAACACCAATCAACGCTCCAATACAAGTTAAGCATTTTATTTGCTTTATCAGAGCATGGACAATGTAGCCGACCAAAATCAGTTGTGTCAACAACTGAAGCTTCAGCAGGCACTCGGTAATAATTATTTTTTTGGTGATGAGTCATTAGATGATTTATCTAATGATCCTCCCTCCTACATACACTTAACCCGTGGACTCGACATCGAAACAAAGTAACCTGTTTTTAGGGTTCCGTAGCCGAATGGCAAAAAACGGAACCCTTATAGTTTCGATATGTCTGTCCGTCTGTCTGTCTGTCTCTCTGTCTGTCTGTCTGTCTGTCTGTCTGTCTGTCTGTCTGTCTGTCTGTCTGTCTGTCTGTCTGTCTGTCCGTCCGTATGTCACAGCCATTTCATTCCGAAACTATTAAGACTATACTTATGAAACTTGGTAGGTAGATGTATTCTGTGAACCGCTTTCCGATTTTAAGAAAAAAATTAATAAGTATTTAAAATAAAAGGGGGTCCCCATACATGGAACTAGAACTGAAAATATATTTTTTTTTTCATGAAACCTATGCGTGTCGTGTGTGGTATCTATAGACAGGTCTTTAAAAATGATATAAAGTTTTCTAAAACCACTTTTTCATAAAGTCAATCGTTTAAAAGATATAAGCTTCCAAAGTGGTGAAATGCGTCCCCCCCTCTAACTTCTATAATAATAGAGTGCAAAATATAAAAAAAATGTCTGTAGATCTTAATGTAAACTTTCAACCAAAATTAGTTTGAACGAAATCGTGTCAGCAGTTTTTGAGATACAGCATATTTTCTAAAACCGCAAATATAACTTTGTAATTCATACAAACACTATGAAAAACAAAGTTATTTAGCGTAGTTGTAAAAATGTAAATAAGCTAGTTGTAAGAAGTTTTTAAGGCTTTTTTTTATTCGTATAATAAATATACATATTATTTTTTATTATGTTAGTTACTACGGAACCCTTCATGGGCGAGTCTGACTCGCACTTGGCCAATTTTATTTTTCCTGGGTGGGAAAATAATCGAATGACTTCTCCCGCTCTGGGTAAAGTGGAAGGGAGTGTCAGAATTCTACTGACTGGCGGGAACAATTTGAACGTATTTTTTTTTTAAATTTGTCGGGTCCGCCTGCTTGTCACTTTTAAAAACTAAAAATGTGCTTGTTCCTTGCATTTCAGTTGAGCAGTCGGGTTTTTTAGATTTTTAAATAACTTTTTTTTCAACTTTTCAGTTAAAATATTAATAAATTTTTTTTTAATTTTCCCGGTCGTGTCACATTGGCATCCCACTGGATTCAGAAAGTGAAATAGCTCAAGTCCATATTTTTAAACTTTCTCTTTGTATTATTTTTGCTAGTATTACACTAATGATAAATATGATATACCTTTTTGAAATCCTTGTGATAAGCCCTTTAATTTGATACCCATATTGTGGTATTCGAAAAAAAAAATTTTTTTCCACTATGTATAATGACTTCGCACAGCCGCCATGTTTGATTTTTTCAAATATGACCTATCTAAAAACACTTGGGCTTCTAAGAAAAATCTAACGATACCTCAATTATGTGAATCTGGTCAGTGGTTCTGGAGATATGAGGTAATAAAGATTATTACAAACATATGTATATACATACATACATACATACAAGATACGCGCGAAAAACATAACCCTTCCTTTGCAGTCGGGTAAAAATCCACCCTGTTCCTTCAGCTGCCCTTAAGTTCCGGGGCCGCGGTATCTCATTAGAAGATTACCGCAACCCCGGAACCAAAGTAACTTACGAGGGCGATATTGTAATGCAAAAGTCCAAGTTAATTAATATTAGACTCCGTCATACTATTTGAAGCCTAGAAAGATTGGATATAGGTATCTTATATTATTTTGACTTTTCTCAACATTATATAAATCAATAAAAACCAAACTAGAAACCAATATTCCCTAGTAACCTTATCCATCCACTTTTCTGTTTAATCTGGAATCTTGGGAAATCTAAAATGAAAACATGCATGTCACACAGAAGAAAAAATATCAGAACCTTCTCCTTTTTTTAAAGTCGGTTAATGTAGATAGGTATTATATGACAACTATCTGAATACAATTAAAAAAAAATAAGTTTAATTTTATAATTATCGATATCGTATTCAGCCGTTATAGGTAACAGCATAGATTTTTACGATAAAAATACGAAAGAAAAGACAGGGATAAAAGAATTAGAATTTCTTCATGTAAGAAAGAGACATTTCCAAAAGACATCAACGCGCGACACAATTTTGTCCTTGACCACCCAAACCACCACTTTAAATGGACCTCTGCGGTAGCTTATAATCTGATTAAATGATAAATAATTTTCATATTATTTCATTACTGATGAATAGTTGTGTCATCCATTTGGTATCTAGATGTCTGGGAATGTTTTCCACACCATTTCAACGCGCATGAAAGCATTATTATGCGTTATAAATTGGATACAAAAATTTAAAATTTGTAATTGTTTAGCATGCACACAGGCCTAATACTTGGTCACAACTAAAATGGTTCGTGTATCGTAGCCAATATATAAGAGCAAGAACTCGCATAGTTTTCGTGCGTCGGGGCAGCGTATGTGCAATCAAGTGGTTTTCAAATCAGTGTTGTTATGGGTATAGAAAGCGGTATTCCTGGGCACTGCAAGTTTTTTGTCAACTGTCGAGAAAGCTGTCTTGTAGTTTGAGTCTTGTTGCAAATGCCAGTGGGCTGGATTTTTATATATTTGAGTTGCCAAATGTTTTCTTGTTAACTCTATATAATTTGTTGGTTTTTAACTGTAGTTGACAATAAATAAAAGAATATCATCGTCTGCTTAGCCTCTTCCCAACTATGTTGGGTAGGCTTCCAGTCTAACTGGATGCAGCTGAGTATTAGTGTTGTACATAGAGCGACTGCCTCTCTGACCTCCACAACCCAGTAACTGGGTAACACGATACCTCTTGGCAAGACTGGTGTCAGATTTTTGCCTTTCCGTAACGACTGTCAAAGATGTACAGACGCCAGCACATCAAGCTACAACAATCTGTCAAATTTCTTTAATAGATTTTCAACTTTATTGTTAATGAAATTAGTTTCAAGGTTGATTGGGAAAATTTGACAGTTTCGGGTAGCTTCATGTGCTGGCGTCTGTACAATCGACAGCCGGGACTTACGTGCTTTGTGTGAGGCATGGAGGAAACTCGATCTTTTGAGATGGTCACAATTCCACGGACTGATGTTGGCAAGCGTTGCTTAATCTGAAGTTTGATCAGGGCAGCTGTTAGTATTAAGACTCGAGACTAATTATACTACACACGATAATCGTATAACCAGCCAGTGCAATCGTCGCTCCTAGGTTACAGTTTTTAATTTATTTTTTATTGATAATAGGCTCGCGTTTGACCACCATTTCACCTGATGGTAAGTGATGATGTGGTCGAAGATGGAGCACGCTTACCAGAAGTAACCTATTCACTTTTGACTTAAGATTCTGAAACACAAATCCCAGCAGGGAATTCCATTCCTTAGCCGAACTGTCTTTAAAAAAAATATATATATTCTATTGGAACCACTTTAATTCACCACAATATAAAAACACAGACATACAAGTCCTTGGATACTTATATTTTAACAATGTCCCTCTTAATTACTCCCTTAATTTGGGCAACTAGTTTACGCGACCGCGTGCAGAATCTAACTAACTCAATTATCCATATTATTTCAGTGCATTGATTAAAAATGCAACATAAGTAATTTAGTAAAGGAAAAGTACACTGTAAATAAGTAAAAGCTGACTTAGGCTTTATTGCCTTGTAATAAGGGTTATAACAGTACGCACAATGAAAGTATTCACAAAACGTGACTACTAATCCTTATTTATTTAGAGATTTTTACCTTACAAAGATACGTCAGCCTCATCATACTCTAATCTTACTTATTACTATACCTAATTATAATACTTTTAATACAAATATATTATTGGGTAAGCGATGGAGTTAGTGATGCAGCAACCATTTCATAAATCAGTTTTGCTTCTCACGAATTAGGTGTAGATAATATTCTAATGAAAGTCCCAAACATCATACATATTAATTTTTAAGGAACCCAACATTACTTTGCGTAATTTTAAAGCCTTTCATCATCGCAAAACGTTGAAGGAAATCGTGAGGAAGCCGGCAGGTTATAGGGCCGTATAATCCGAAAACCATTTAAAAAAACGTAGATATAACTATCATTTATAGAAACATTATGAAAAACAAAGTTAGTTTTCGTTTATCCATGCCTGCTACTACGGAACCTTTCATAGGGGAGGCCGACTCGCAGTAAGTCACTTTTTATTTAAAGATTGTTATTTTCGCCTGCCGTTTTTTCTGGTGAACTATACAGTAATAGTAATATATTCAGCCTGTACCGTTCCCACAGCGGGATAGGCCTTCCCTGAGTAAGAGCCTAGCCAGTATAGGTACGTTTTTTTCCGAGTGGGAAAATCATCAAATAACTTCTCTCGCTCTGGGTACAGCGGATGGAAGTGTCAGACTTCTACTGACTAAAAACCCACCCTGTTCCTTCAACTGCCCTTAATTTCCGGTGCTGCGGTATCTCGTTGAAACATTCCCGCAACCCCGGCAGGCAATGGCTCTTTGGGGCCCCGTCACTAGTGCTGACGACTCTTTGAGGCGCGCGTTGAATAGGAATAATTTACTCTCAAACAGCTCATGCATACACAGGAGTACCACAAAATCTCTTCCGCCTCGAAACACATCTCCAATCCGGTACTTATAAACAGATGCACTACGTACTTACGTCAGTACTCAACACCGTAAACTGAAAATAAATAATTTCATTGCGGTGTTGTGTCTGCCCTGGATCGATCGTATGCCATTCCGGCGTCTCTGCAGGCTGTGTCAGTGACCTTAGACTATGGGGCGGAGAATAGCAGGTATGGGGAAAAAGGTTCAGTTGGTGAAAGACTGCTTATATGGTGGAGACCGGTAAATGGATGCCATAGAGTCAGTTATTTGAATGGTCAGTCAAGTGTAAGTAAAGTTGTGCGCTGAACTAAATTGAGCATACCTATGTCTCTAGCTTATGTACTAATATTATAAACTAGCTTTCTGCCCGCGATTTCTTTCGCGTGGGAGTGTATTCCCGCGTAAAATCCCGATCCCGTGGGAAATCCGGCATAAAAATTCGACTATGTGTTACTCCAGGATGTAAACTATCTACTTGCCAAATTTCAATCCGTTCAGTAGTTATTGCGTGAAAGAGTGAAGTGTCACTCAGTAAAGATGCAGCTTTCTAATGGTGAAAGAATTTTTGAAATCAGTCCAGTAGTTTTTGTGTAAAAACGTTACAAACATACAAAAACACAAATGTTTCCTCTTTATAATATTAGTTTAGACTAGCAGTCGTGCGGGGATTCCCTCCCGTGGACTTTATCTCGATGAAAACATAACCTCCTTATTTATTTATTTATTTATTTATTTATGTACACACATGACACTTATAAAGGAAAAAAATTAATACAGACAAAAGAGCACAAAGGTGCTGCTTATTTCCTAAGAAATTTCTTCCAGCAGACCTGCGACAGGAGAATTGAAGAGGAGATGATAGACACAGTGTGTATAAATACTAATTACGATATAAAACATCTTCTTCTTCTTCTTTTGCAGTTGGGTAAAACCTAACCTATAACATTCCTCAAGCTTGAACTTCCATACTAAACGTCCAAATCCATCTAAGATTAGCGCGTTCAAACAAACAAACAAACTTTTCCGCTTTACATTATTAATAGCGAAAGTTTGTGAGGATGAATGGATGGGTGTTTGTTATTCTTATAAGCAAAAACTCGTGAACGGATCTGAATGAAATTTGGTATGTAGTTAGTAGCAATCCTGGAATAACACATATATTGGGTTTTTGTGTTGTCACTATTATTATTATTATTTTTTCCAATGTCATTTTCACGTATATATATATTGCACCTGCCACACTATCTCTTCACCACTCATGGTAGACTGGTAGAGAATGCCTACGGAATTAAGTCCGCCTTTGTACCTTTGTGCATAAAGTCCATCATCGGACTACGAGACAAACGGCGAAGCGCCATCGTTACAATATGGTGGACATCCCACCCATACGCACAAAACGTTTTGGGAATACCTTCATTGTGCGTACGGCTAAGGAGTGGAATTCCCTGCCGGAGTCTGTGTTTCCCGATAGCTATAACCTAGGAGTCTTTAAGTCAAGAGTGAATAGGTTACTTTTAGGTAAGCGTGCTCCATCATCACTTACCATCAGGTGAAATGGTGGTCAAACGCGAACCTATTTTTTAATAAAATGAAAAAAAAAATCACGGAGAGATAGAAAGAAGCGTTTGTTGCCCGTGGTACTACCGGTGGTACTACCAGTAGTACCACGGGCAAGAGCTTATAGCTCTTCTATCTCTCCGTGAAATCAGTTTTATTCAAATAGTTTCGGCCGTTACTGATATATTTAAGCACGGAAGAACTGAAGGATAGGTAGGCAACGTTTTAAAAAAATTTATAGTGTTTTAGTATCTAGTACATAACTAAGCACATGAGAGAGCACAGTTATTTTGAAATCACAGACAGGTTTTTAATTTGTTAGTTTACTAGGGTAGGGACGTACGTGTGGGAGGTTTTTCCTGAGTAAATCCTATGTGTTAATTCCAGAATTTCAGCTATCTACGTACTGAATTTCAATCAGATCCGATCAATAGATTTTGCGTGAAAGAGTCACAAACCTCCATCCATCCTCACTAACTTTTGCGTTTATAATATTAGGAGCACAGTTATTTTGAAATCACAGACAGGTTTTTAATTTGTTAGTTTACTAGGGTAGGGACGTACGTGTGGGAGGTTTTTCCTGAGTAAATCCTATGTGTTAATTCCAGAATTTCAGCTATCTACGTACTGAATTTCAATCAGATCCGATCAATAGATTTTGCGTGAAAGAGTCACAAACCTCCATCCATCCTCACTAACTTTTGCGTTTATAATATTAGTATGCGGTATTAATGTATCTATGTATAAAATATTTTTAAAGTTGTCAGCTATTAAGACTGCGGTTTCTTTTTAATTTTAGGTCACAAATTGCTTTCGCGAGGGAATACTATGCTGTTATTTAAAAAGACCGAAAACATTTTTTTTTTCTGTCCTGAAAATACTAAATGTAACGAGAAGATATCTTGAATTTTTAATGTAATTTGCAAAGAAGACTTTAGAAACGGTGAAATATTAAACTGGTCTTAAAAATGCTCGTTGAATTTTCATTTTCTTTGTGTAAATTGGAGTCTTGAAACGAAGGGGGGTGGATATTTCCTCTAAAACAAAAGGGCTTTCTCAACTTCTCAAATATCTAATTTTATTTGGAAATATACTCGCAATATTATTAGTGTTTGATAAAAGTACCAACATTTATCAATCACTAGCTTTCTGCCCGCGACTTCGTTTGCGCGGGTGGGTATTCCCATGTAAAATTCCGATCCCATATAGCCTATGTCACTCAGTGAAGATGCAGCTTTCTAATGGTGAAAGAATTTTTGAAATCGATCCAGTAGTTTTTGTTTAGTCCAACGTGAAATCGAACGCACCTTTGGATTGGCAACATTATTCTATAGTCTTTGACTTTTTTTCACTTTTGACGCTTTCCTTCTTGCAAAACTAACCACCGTTTGGGAGATTGAGTTTTATTGATTATAATTGGAAATCAAATTGGATCTCACGTGAGATTAACAGATTAATTGTGTTCAGTGATTGATTGAACTTTGTAATCCCGGATTGACGAGAATCCAGGGATATTTCTCCGAACAATTACGCCATATTGACGCCATACCAAGGCACGCGCATTGTTGGAATTAAGTTGTGCTGATTGCTGACGGACCGCATTGGGAGGACTGCATCTTGGAGAACCTTCGTCCATCCACTTGACTTTCACTATACGTTTCAATTACTCACCTCATTACCTATACACACACACACACACGGACGCGGCCTCAAGAAAGGTCGTAGCTTGTCGTCATCAGCTCCTTGGGTAAGTGATTATAATTATTAACCACTAAGGGGAAGCCCAGAGGGCTATAGTGTAACCTTGTTTATTGTAAGCAACGTTAGGCTCCACGTACTGTGGACCGTTCAGCATACCAGCCCCGTTGCGCTGGCTTGGGACTGAACATTTGGTAAGCAGAGCGTGGATTTTAATAATAAATCCACATAGTAAATTGGAAGTTTTGAAAATAACTTTAGTTAATTACTTAATATAACTTATAACCTAATAAGTTTGAATATATTGCTTTGTCAGCCGGGCTCAAATAGTGCTTGTAGTTTGTACTGTAATTTGTAGTGCTAGTCTCTTGGTATTGCACTGACAAGCAAGATTGTTTGTGAAATTAGGAATTATCAGGTTAATTTGATATTTATTGTAAAAGCTGTTTGGTATATTCGTTGTGATTAATAATTGAATGTCACTAGTCTGAAGTTAAAAGTTCATCTAAATAATAATCACATAGTCTAACATAATAAGACTTGAATTGTGTGTATTGGTTATTGTTTATAGTGTGATTATTAGATTGTGTTATTGGAGGTTGTCCGGAGCAATATTACACATCCTATTGTTGTATTTATTTGAGGTTGATCCAGCATTCTATTATACATTCAATTGTTATTTCTTTGTAACTAGCCATCCTTAGCAAGCTAGATTCATACTTGGAATAAGTACAGGGTCGGATTTGGACCTGAAATAAATTGAATTTAAGTTTTATTTTGGTGAGATTGCTCGGTTGGCTAACAAGTCATTGTTTGTTTGTTTAGGTAATTTAGCCTATTTGTATTAATATTTGATTGTTGCAATGGCCTCATTAAAGGCAGTCAGGGAGTCTGCTGCCGTATTGGTCTCACAGTTGAGATGGTTCACATCGGCGGTAGCAACGGTTGAGCGTCCGGACTTTGAAGAGCTCACCCTTGCTCGGAACGGGCAAGTGAATGAGAGGATCAAGTCAGCTGATGCTGCGCTCACACGTTTCAACGAGTACATCATGGACGTGGATTTGGCGGTGATGGACCAGGCAGCCCGCGATAAGGTTTTGGGTGACTATGACCAGATTGTCAACCTGGGGGATGTCATAGGTCAACGAGCCCGGGAAATTTTGAGGAGCCGGATGCCTGAGGAGGCCAAGCCTCAGACCTCCGTTGTTAAGGGCCCTGGACTGTTGGGTAGGCTGCCCACCCTGGAGCTGCCACATTTTGACGGTCGTTTGGACCACTGGCTGGGCTTCATTAATCTTTTTGAGAGTCTTGTGGATGCACGCTCGGACCTCGGACCTGCCCAGAAGTTGGCCTACTTGTTGTCCGTTTTGGAGGGCGAAGCCAGAGCCTTGGTGCAGCACCTGCCGGTGACGGACTCCTCCTACCCTACCGCTCTGGAGCTTCTCTCCCGACGGTATCAGAACAAGCGCTGCCTGGCTGATGTGCACATCGGCCAGATTTTGGAACTACCGGCCATTGCCAGCACGTCGACGTTGCGGACTGACTTGCTGAACCCATTGGTCTCAGCGACCAACGCCTTGAGACGCTTGAAGTTGCCGGTAGAACATTGGTCCTACTTGTTGGTGCACATAGTGCTGCAGTTGCTCCCTGCGGAGCTGAGGTCACGGTTTGAGCAGAAGTATGGTGGGGATAGTGCCACCCATCTTCCCACCTTTGACGACCTTCTCAAGTTCTTGGAAGACGAGTGTCGGTTTTTGGACAACACTCGTGGCGCCACGGGGTCACGCCCACCACCTTCTCGGCCTAGAAACCAGGGACGGACTAGGGCTAGGGGGCCTGTTGATGTTCGCCCCCCCCCCCCCCCCCCGTTTTGCTGGCGCCCGGAGTTCTCACGATTGCGACTTTTGCAAGGCCACGGGGCATGTCATGGCAAGTTGCTCGGCCTTTTTGAACTTGCACGTAAGTGCCCGCCGCCGTATTGCCAACGCACGCCGTTTGTGCTTCTCGTGCTTGGGGGCCCATTTCCATCGGTACTGCCCCGACCCCCGTCCGTGTAGAATTTGCACGGGGTCCCACCTGGAGATTTTGTGCGCCAACGCGAACCGCTCCAGCAGACCCTCTTCTGAGGAGGGTTCGCGCAGGGGGGGGGGTATTCCGGAGACGAGCACCGGGCTGAGGCCCGCAATTCTGCACGCCGCTCTCCACCCCCCGCGCAAGTTGTACGGGAGTCTCGCGAGCGCCATTTGGTCTCCCCTCGTCAGGGAGAACGCGCGTTGGCTGCTAGGCAGCAGTGGCCGGACCAGCACCGCTACCTCTCCCCTCCGTTGGCGGAACGTCCCCGGTTGGAGTTGCGCCCCCCGCCATTCAGGCATCCGGTGGGATATGCCCCTCCAGCGATGGCGAGCGGCTCGGGACACCGCGCGGACGAACCATTTGATGTTTACCCTCGTCGTGAACGAAGGCAGTCTGGATGCGGCGAGCGGTCGCCGCCCAGGCACCGCTAGGAAATTGGCGCCTGCCCCGCTAAAGGACCCCCCCCGATCGAGTCGATTTTGTTGCCAGCGGCCTCGGTCAGGGTCTGGGGACCCTTGGGTGACTCGATTGTGGTCCGTGCCATGTTGGACACGGGAGCCCAGGGTACCCTTTTGTCGTCTTGGTTAGCGGGACAGGTTGGCCTGGAGGTGAAAGACTTTTCAGGCAAGATTCATGGAGTTGGCGAAGCGGCTGTCACCACTGTTGAGGGAGAGACCTGGTTTGAAATCACCCCTGTGAGTTGTCTTTACCCTAAAATTGGTGCTCCTGCCCTTGTTATAACTGAACTTGGTTGGGACGAGCCACTTCGGGAAACCCTGTTGGAACCCTGCCCTTGTTCTACCGACTATAATGGGTAACCTTCCCGATTGTCAGTTGCCTTTGGATGTTCTACGGTTGACGTCAGGTCTGAATATGGCTGACACCCGGTTTGATTCCCCTTGTACGGTGCATTTGTTGTTGGGTTCCGATGTTTTAGGGAAAATATTGTTGGGAAATATGACGGTCTTGCAGCCGGAGACCCCAGGGTGCCACCCGAGGGGCCTGGTGGCGGTCTCAACCATCTTCGGCTTTGCGATTATGGGCCCAGTGTTGAACGTGCCCCCTCCACCTGAACCTGTCTTTGCGTTGGTGTCCGGCTCAGCCCTCTCTGACGCCGTTCAGAGGTTTTGGGAGGTTGAGGAGCCCCCTCAGGTGGCCCGCTTGAATCCGGAACACGAAGAGTGCGAGTTGTTCTATCAGAACAACACCGGTCGACTCCGCTCCGGTCGGCTTGAGACCCGGCTGCCTTTTGTTACGGTGCGACCACCTCTTGGCCAATCCAGACCTACGGCTGAGAAAAGATTGTTGGCAATGGAGCGCCGCATGGCCAGGGACCCGGTGCTGCGGCAAAAATATGTAGAGTTTATGCGTGAGTATGCAGACTTGGGACACATGTCGGTGTCAGATTTGGATTGGCGCTCAGTGGAGCATTTCTTCTTGCCACATCACGCGGTCCTCAAGCCATCCACTGGTAAACTGCGCACAGTGTTTGATGGGTCTGCGCGGACTTCTTCCGGCGTCTCCTTGAATGATTGCCTGCATTCCGGCCCCAAATTGTTGAGGGATCTTTGTGACGTCATCACGTCTTTTCGTCGTCATCAAGTAGTCTTTGTGGCCGACATCAAAATGATGTTCCGGCAAACGGTTATTCACCGGGATGACAGACGTTATCAGTTGATCCTGTTGCGGGAACATCCCCAGGATCCCATGATTGTGTATGAGCTCAACACGAATACTTACGGCCTTCGGTCAAGCCCCTTTGTTGCTATTCGCTCGCTTTGGGAGCTTGCGGACCGGGAGCGTTTGAGGTTCCCTCGTGCGTCCGCCATCTTGAAAACGGACCTGTACGTCGACGATGTCTGTACTGGAGCTCCTACGGTTGAGGAAGCTATCCTGTTGCGTGACGAGTTGGTCCAGATTCTGGCTTCCGTTGGCTATGAGTTGCGTAAATGGGTGTCCAACTCGCCAGCGCTATTGGAAGGTGTGTTGGAGGATCATAAGCAGGATCCTCATTTGTTTGAAAACATTGACAACCCCGCCATGATGGCCGTCCTCGGCGTTCAGTACCGACCAGTTCAAGACACCTTTACGTATGATGTCGACTTGGAGTCTCCTCATACTTGGACTAAACGACTGGTGTTGTCTACTGTAGCAAGGACCTTTGACCCTAATGGTTGGATCTGCCCGGTATTGTTTTGGGCGAAATGCTTCCTTCAGCGCCTTTGGACCGCTGAACTTGGTTGGGACGAGCCACTTCGGGAAACCCTGTTGGAAGACTGGCTCCAATTTGTATCCGTGCTCCCTGTGGTCAATGAGGTCGCGCTGCCACGCGCCATCCTCCCCCCTGGGGCTTATGCTGCCACCCTTCATGGGTTTTGTGACGCGTCCTCTCACGGTTATGCCGCCGCTGTTTATTTGCGCACCGTCACCGCCACGGGCCAGGTGAAGTTGTCACTGGTCATGGCCAAGAGCAAGGTGGCCCCCCTCCGGACGGCATTGACCATCCCTAAGTTGGAGTTGTCAGGGGCGGTGCTTCTTGTGCGTCTCCTAAATCACGTTGTGCATACTTTGGGTGGAACTGTTGACATTCGGGCTTCTTACGCCTGGACGGACAGTCAAATTGTTTTGTGTTGGTTGAAGACGTCCGTCCACTCTTTGGAGGTCTTTGTTGCGAACCGAGTGTCTCAGATTCAAGGTTCTGAAACGCCTTTGATTTGGAGGTACGTGCCTGGTGACCTGAACCCGGCCGATGTAGCCTCACGCGGATGCATGGCCCCCCGCTTGATTGCCCACCCCCTCTGGTGGGGACCGGACTGGCTGACCCGCCCCGAGGACGATTGGCCTCGAATGCCAGTCTTGATGTCGGATCCTTTGCCCGGACTTAAGGTGTTCGCTGTTGGGACGACGGATCCTCCGTTTGATCCTGATTTTTTGTTGAATCGATACAGCTCCCTCGACAAATTGTTGAACGTCACCTCGTGGATCAGGCGTTTTGGCCATATTTCTAGGAATCCAGGGGACAAGCGCCTTTCACCAGTTCTCTCTCCTCAAGAGCGACAGGAGTCACTCCCCCTTTGGGTCCGCTCTGTGCAGGCTGCACACTTTGAGAAGGAGATCGAGGTCTTGAAGTCTGGTAGGGTTAAGTTGTCGGGAGCTGTTAGCAAGCTGAATCCCTTCTTGGATAAGACGGGTCTTTTGCGTGTTGGAGGACGGTTGAGGCACTCTAGCCTTCCTTATGGGGCCCGTCACCCCCTTTTGTTGCCCAAGGAGGGCCACTTGGTACAATTGTTGGTGACTGATCGTCACATTAAAAACTCGCATGCCGGCTGCAATGCGCTGTTGGCCATTCTGCAGCGAGAATTTTGGATTTTGTCAGCTCGTCGTACTATTCGTAGCATTGTCTTCCGTTGTATGCCGTGTTATCGGACTAAGGCCTCCACTATGCAGCCCCTAATGGGAGATTTGCCGGCTGATCGTGTCAATGAGGCGAGGCCCTTTGCTGGCGTCGGAACGGACTTTGCTGGTCCCTTTTCGGTGAAGACGTCCACACTTCGAAATAGTAAAATTGTCAAGGCTTATTTGTGTGTTTTTGTCTGCCTGTCAACCAAGGCAGTACATTTGGAGCTGGTAACCTCCCTCTCGACAGAGGCCTTTGTGGCGACTTTGGACAGATTTGTGTCTCGCCGTGGGTTACCTTCTTTGATTAGGTCTGATTGCGGTACGAATTACAAGGGTACAAGTAACAATTTCAAGGAGGTATACGCCTTCCTTAATGAGAGCCAGGTTGACATTGGTAACAGTTTGGCCCGCCGAGGGGTCACTTGGTTGTTTGACCCGCCAGCCTGCCCCCATTGGGGGGGTATTTTTGAGGCCGCGGTGAAAGCGGCAAAGGGACACTGGCGGAGATTGTTGGGAGACACCGTTCTCACCTTTGAGGAACTAGCTACGGTATTTTGCCGCATTGAAGCTGTGTTGAATTCGCGCCCATTGTGCCCGCTCTCTTCGGACCCGAATGACTTGGAGGCTCTAACACCGGGCCACTTCTTGATTGGACAGCCACTTGTCGCCTTGCCGGAGTACCCTTTTGTTGATGTGAGCCAAAATCGGCTCTCGCGGTTTCAGTTGGTGCAACAGCTCGCTCAGAACTTTTGGAAGCGTTGGAGCTGAGAGTATCTGCACATCCTCCAGCAACGCGTCAAGTGGACGGATAAAACTCATCCGCCCAAGATCGGAGACCTCGTCCTGATTAAGGATGCCAACCTGAAGCCTTTGTATTGGCGCATGGGGCGCATTCTCAATTTGGTGGCTGGCACCGACGGGGTCCCTCGTTTTGCTGAAGTTTTGGTGGACGGATCCATCATAAAGAGAGCGGTCGCAACTTTGTCAAGACTTCCAATTGATTAGCGGACGGGTAGGCCCGTCGGGGGGGGGGGGGGGGTAGATGTTTAGTCCAACGTGAAATCGAACGCACCTTTGGATTGGCAACATTATTCTATAGTCTTTGACTTTTTTTCACTTTTGACGTTTTCCTTCTTGCAAAACTAACCACCGTTTGGGAGATTGAGTTTTATTGAAATAAAAATCAAATTGGATCTCACGTGAGATTAACAGATTAATTGTGTTCAGTGATTGATTGAACTTTGTAATCCCGGATTGACGAGAATCCAGGGATATTTCTCTGAACAATTACGCCATATTGACGCCATACCAAGGCACGCGCATTGTTGGAATTAAGTTGTGCTGATTGCTGACGGACCGCATTGGGAGGACTGCATCTTGGAGAACCTTCGTCCATCCACTTGACTTTCACTATACGTTTCAATTACTCACCTCATTACCTATACACACACACACACGGACGCGGCCTCAAGAAAGGTCGTAGCTTGTCGTCATCAGCTCCTTGGGTAAGTGATTATAATTATTAACCACTAAGGGGAAGCCCAGAGGGCTATAGTGTAACCTTGTTTATTGTAAGCAACGTTAGGCTCCACGTACCGTGGACCGTTCAGCATACCAGCCCCGTTGCGCTGGCTTGGGACTGAACAGTTTTTGTGTGAAAACGTTACAAACATACAAAATCACAAATGTTTCCTGTTTATAATATTACTTAGTTTAGATAGCATGTCAAACCCCGAAAAAAGGGTACGCTTGCATTATTTAGGTAAAAGTCATTTGCTTAGCTTCTTCCCAGGTTGTGTTCGGCTTCCAGTCTAACCTGGCTATCTGACCTCTACAATCTAGTAACCCACCCACTAGGAACACACACTTGGCAAGACTTGTGTCACATTTTCTGGCTTCTGACTCTGCGTAACGACTGTCAAAGATGGTCCGACCGCGGTCTCCGAGACTAGGTTTTGTTCATAAACACGTAGACATTAGTGTTATTGTCAATTGGCAATAGCCTAATTAAGACATCTAAGTATTTGGTACCTCAAGTATTTAACAAAATAGAGTTATTAAGTGAAAAAATAAAAATAAGTAAAGGAACGCTAAAGAAAAAACTAAAAAATATATTGGAATGCTAATTTGAATTAATTTGGATTGGAATTTAGGTAATTAACACATTGTTACTGTGAGATTATAGATTATGGATATAGGATTGTATTGCAACATATTGTGTAGAAGAAATTGGAATGGTTAATGTTAACGTATAAAGAGCGCCTCTCGCCATCAAACGTAAGTTTGGCGAGTTTAGATTTAAGTGATACCTCTGTATATAAATAAAATAAATTAACTAAATAAATAAAAAAAAAAAAAAAATAGCTAAGGTGTCGGCTTTGTGATCGAGAGGTCGCGGGTTCGAACTCCACCCATAACACTATCGCCGTGAACCCACTCCAGACACAAGCATATTTAGCTAAGTTGGAGGGGTTAACAAGATTGCTAGTAATAATTCACATTACTACCCACATTGCTAGTTTGTTCTTTGTGTGCCTTACGATTTGAATACCTAGTTCGAAATTATGAGAGTACCTTGGTTTGTAAATGGCCAGCTATGATATGAAATCTTAGATGCACCAAAACTTCTGATGTGTTTTGTTATTCTTTTTTCTCCATCTTTTAATTTTTTTTTTGAATGTATCTCATGTTCAGCATACATGTGTATACACAGCATACACACGTGTTTTGAACAAATAAAAGTTATCTTATCTTAATGTATAAGGGGCAGGACCAAATGTAATTTGCATATGCATTAAGCTTTTTGAGAATACTTTCATTATGCGTACGGCTAAGGAGTGGAATTCCCTGCCGGAGTCTATGTTTCCTGATAGCTATAATCTCGGGGTCTTTAAGTCAAGAGTGAATAGGTTACTTCTAGGTAAACGTGCTTCATATTCAACCACATTATCCCTTACCATCAGGTGAGATGGTGGTCAAACGCAAGCCATTATTAATTAAAAGAAAAAAAATCAGCACTGCCCTACTACCCCTAAATATATGCACATACACGATCATCTAATGATATGATAATCAAATGTTTATATGCAAGAATAAAAAAACCGAAGTTGTTTAAATCACAGCCAGGAACAACGGCTTAACAATTAACATGCTTTTCCGATACATGGAGGAATCTCGGATATGTTTATATTGTCATGGTCAGCCATCGTTGGTCTTTAACGGGATTGCCCGTTAAAGACCAACGATGTATTGACATGGGTTCGCTTGATTCCTGGGTCAATGGTTGTAATAATATCATAGGTCTAATGATCGCTTTAGAGCCTTGAACTTGAGCAGACTCGATCTAGGTTCATTTCACAGACTTCTGTTTCTACCAAGTAGTGATGATGCGAAGAGTGTGTTCAGGTCTTGGCAAAATGTAAGACTTATGAACAAAGATGTATTTAATTAGATTTAGGCTACGATGGAGCGGTCATGTATGTATATCGGGCAGGTATCCGCAACTCCACGACCAAGCGCGTATTTTGTGTATGGGTAGGATACATTTATCATTCGATCCATGCCAGTTCCTCTAGGAAGGCGAGCAACGCCCTAGTTTTGTTTGCCGTTTCGCGGAGGGTACCTGGGTTGCCGAAGTATTTGGTCTTGTAATCCGCGACTACGGGACTGCTTAGTAGCAGGCTGGTGTGCCGCTGTTTCGTCCTCCTCCATATAGGCTCTGCAGAGTGGGCTGTTTGTGACTCCTATCACCTAGAGGTGTTTATTAAAGGATCCGTGACCAGTGAGAGCGGCTGTGACCATGGGGCAGTCAATGGTCATACGCAGTGCGTAAAAGTCCCTAATAAAATAAAATTATAGGTCTTTTTGTACTTCTTTTCTTTGTCTGTCGTATGACTCAATGAAAACCTACTATGGTTTTTATGTAAGTATTCAGCGACTTTTTGCCATTTACAATATCTCTGAATTATAAGAATATGTCCTACTTACCTCTTTGTCTGTAGTTATTTTGTACACAATTTCCTAAAGCCATTTTAGAGTAGGTACAGTATAAATGGAAATTGCTAAAAAGTAGGTATATTTTATCTATACTAATATTATAAAGCGGAAAAGTTTGTTAGTTTGTTTGTTTGTTTGTTTGTTTGCTTGAACGCGCTAATCTTCGAAAGTACTGGGTGGATTTGGATGAAATTTGGTATGGAAGTAGCTTGAAGCTTGAGGAAGGTTATAGGCTACTTTTTACCCGACTACAAAAAAGGAGAGTTATGTTTTTACCGTGATAGAATCCACGGGAGCGAAGCCCCGCGAGAGTACTAGTGTATTATATAATGTATGAAGATAACACGTAAAGAAAAAGATAAACGTGAGGACTTGTTATTGGCTCTCTGGCGACTATGTATTCCTCTTTTTATGTTTTAGTAGCGGTAAGTCCTCCATAAAGTAAATAAATAAATAAACACTGAATAGACTACCTCGCTGGTCTAGTTAAAGAACTGCAAGAGCAACTGCTATGCATGAAGTCTTGGGTTTGATTCCCGGATCGGACTAAATTGCTATAGTGTTTTTCTGTAAGGAGTTTCTCAGTAGTCAGGCCAAAGTTTGGAAGAAGACGGTGTGATACCCCCGTGTCTCGAAAACCTCGTAAAGCCATTGGTTCTGGGGCTCTAGTATGAGTTTGCATTACTATTATCGTTTTCGAAAACTATCGCTTTGTCTCTTTCACACTCATCTAAAAGTTTGGAGCGAGTGAAAGAAACAGCGATAGTTTTCGAAAACGGCAAACGTATTTCAAACTCATACTAAGCCCACTGCACCTGTTCTCTTCGGTCGTGTCGGATTGCCGTCCCAACATACGATGAGAGTAAAGGAGAGTGAGAGAGTGTACCTGTACACATACTTGGAAATGGCATATCTCCGCTGAGATTGGCAGCCCCGCCGCACCGTGGCTGAAATCGTTCGGAAGTATTCCCTCGTCACTTGCATCCGGAGATGCGTGTGCGGATATGACTTCCACTGCCCTGGAATAATCTTCGGTCTAACCTAACCATATTGCCAAAAAATTATAATTGCTCTGCGTTTAATTAAGCTCCTTCTGTGTCCTTTTTCCTTGAAAGATGACGTAAAAAAATGACGTGCAAAATGGGTATAATTTATCAATAAACCGTGGGATTTTCTTCACTAGTCTGTCTTTAGTATTTATATATTTTATAGTAAAATAAAGCCCCTGCAACCACCGTACCAGGCACGAAAGAACATTACCAACAAAGTTTCAGTAGCTTGGCCTAGTTCATGCCATCCAACGTTTATGTTTCTTAAATTTGTTGTCATATAGTTTATTGACACGGGACATAACATCTTACCTTCTATACTTATAGTCTTACCTAATAATCTTACCAGACAAGCTTTCCACCAGCCACCATCATCATCCTCGTCTGCTTAGACTTTTACCACATAGTTGGTGTCGGCTTTCCGTCTAGACTGGTGTTTCTTATAATTTAAAATGTCTTCAAATATTGTAATTTCACACAACAAGATTTCCGGTGTTTTATTTTGCTGATGGACTCTTGACCTCGATCTCGCCTGATGGTAAGCGATAGATGAGGTCTAAGATGGGACGAGCGAGCCCAGAAGTTGCCTATTTACTCGTGCTTTAAAGTTTCTGACTACCATTTAGGGCTTTCAAATACCGGATTTTTTCAATACCGGTATCAATACCGGTATTGGAAAAGTCAATACCGTGATCCCGGTATCAATACCGGTAATCCGGTATTAAACGCAAGTTCAATTAGGACATTAATAAAAGCAATAAAATACGTGTTTTTATTTTCAAATCAATCTTTATTGTTCTTATTTATTGAAAATAATAATTATTATTATTAATTGTAACGTCCGCTTTGGTTTTGCTTAGCCTTCAATCCTCTAAGCACACTGCTGGAGAATTCAGGCCTAGGCTATAGGTTGAAAAGAGGTGGTCAGGTTATTTCTCACCTCCTTTACATGGATGATTTAAAACTTTTTGGCGCCACTAGTCTACAACTGATGGAACTACTGAAGGTAACTGAAACTTTCAGTAGTTGGCACTACTGCAGCAGGATGGAGTTTGGTGTCGACAAATGTGCGATTATGCATGTAAAGCAAGGGTAGATTGTGGAATCCGTGGGATCTCAACCCTCGAATTCCATAAACCTGAGATCCCTCTCTCCAACCGAAACCTATAAGTATTTGGGTATGTCGGAAGTGTTAGGTATCAATGTAGTTGACATGAAGCAATCGCTGAAGGAGCGCTTCTTTGGTCGCCTAAAGAAGGTATTTAAAAGCCTTCTATCGGGTGGGAACAAGGTGCGTGCCTTCAACAGTTGGGTCATGCCAGTGTTGATATACTCTTTCGGCGTACTCAAATGGACTCAAACTGAACTTGAGGCCCTGGATAGGCGAGTTCGTACATTGCTGACTGCATATCGAATGCATCGCCCACGCTCGTCGGTGATGAGGCTGTATATCCCGCAGAAATGTGTAGGTCGAGGCTTTTTGAATGCTAAAACTCTCCACAACCGCGAGGTATGCAGTCGCAGAGTTCACTTTCTTACTTCCGAAGTGGGTATGCATCGAGTTGTAGTAGCGGTGGACAAAGGACTCACCCCGCTCTCCTTGGCTAATGAGAACTGGTGCAAACCTGCAGTACTAGACACTAACGATCGAAGAGGGATATGGCAGAGTAAGGAGCTTCATGGACGTTTTTTCCGGGCCCTACATCGGTCCGACGTAGACCAAGTGGCGTCCGTCCGGGTGAATCAATCCGCCACATTATCTCTGGTTGTTATCGTCTTGCTAATGGCGAGTACTTGCACAGGCACAACCTTGCAGCCAAGATAATTCATCAGCAACTTGCTCTGAAATATTCTCTTGTGGAATCAGAAGTGCCGTACTATAGGTATGTGCCCGACTCAGTTCTCGATAACGGCCATACCACATTATACTGGGATCGGTCCATCATTACTGACAGAACCATTGTAGCCAATAAGCCTGATATAGTGGTGGTGAACCGACACGAGAGGCGTGCCATAATTGTCGACATAACCATCCCGCATGACGAGAACCTCGTGAAAGCTGAGAAAGATAATCAAATCAAGTAACTTGACTTGGCACATGAGATTGTCGACATGTGGGATGTGAACTCGGCAATCATTGTACCGATAGTCATCTCAGCCAATGGCTTAATAGCCAAGAGCCTCGACTTTCACTATAATTTATTTAATGATGTCAAGCAGTTTGAGTACTTGTGTGGCCTACCCAAATCACCTTTGGTTTTTTTTGTCAAATTGTTGAGCTCCTTAAGTTCTAAGTTGAGCTACATGATAACTGACAAATGCTTGCACTGTCGGTCCGCTTAAATTTGCGTGGTTATTTCCTCAAAAAAATACCACAGACATGAACCTACATGCTTCTCATATACAAATACAAATTGTCTGGACTTTAAAAGAGACTATGACCTCTGAGTATGTATCGGTGTTTCTTCTCAGAGTAGTCAGTTAGGAAATACCGGCCTCATCTAGCTAAACTTAACACGCAAAAAAACATGACGTGTAAAAGTGTTATTTATAACCAATTTATAAATAAATATTTCATTTCATTTCAACACCTCGGGAGGCTCTCGTTAGGCGGTTGGATCAAGGGCTTGCTTCAGAAAGCGGTACTCCTCGACACGGCGCGTATCGTCAGGAGGTTTCTCTCTATGGAGCCCTGACCTAGCTTCGACCCTGTTCCTGAAACCGGTGGGCTACTATTTATTATATTATTAAATGTATTTTTTATAGAGAATTTTTAAAAATGTAATTTATATGTATAATACATACATATAAATTACATTTTAAATGAAATAAATTGAAATAAAGAATACATAATAATTAATACGTTTTATCCATAGCTCTCTTATATAACAATTTGGTCATGGTTGATTATTTAAGTAGGTCTAGGAATTAGGAACATAATGAAAACTGAAACTTAATCTATTATTTTTGCAGAAAGGCATTTCACATAGGCTTTAAATGTAAGTAAGTAAAATATAGCTTAAGTCGTTAGTCGCTAGCAATCATTTGGTGATCATTTTAGTAAAATTCTTAATAATGATGTAATAAAAAATAATCAAAATATCTAAAACTAAAAAAGTAACAAAATTAAATCAAGCGTTACAATTTCTGAAAAACATAGTAAAAAAATGTAAAAGTATACAAATAACACAATAATACAAAAAGTTTTCATTCAAATTTCTGAAATTCAAACGCCAAGAACGTTTCGGGTAAGACACGAAGAGGCAGCAACGACGGCAATCTAATTAAACTAGCAAAAATACGCGCTATTATATCAGAACTTCACAGTTACAAGTTAACACAACACAATAACAAAGTCTATATACGCGTTATCCCGTCGCCTTTGCGAAACTGACTGACAATAACAAAAACGACATAAGTGCAGCTCGATTTCGGCTTAAGACAGCAGCGAGACGCTTGCGCTGATGAAAACTAGTATGAGAATAAGATCCCATACATTTTCAGATCTAATGTTTGTAATACCGTGATCACGGTATTGGGACGTCAATACCGGTATTGTAAAAGACCAAAATAAAATCCGTGATCACGGTATTACGGGATCCCGGAATACCGGTATTGAAAGCCCTACTACCATTACATTTTTACTTCATGTTACTGTTGCTATTTTAGTGTTCTGTGCTAAAGCCCGATTTACACTTCAACACTCGCCCTAAGGATAGGAGCCAGTGCACAGAGCCGCCCAGCTGCGTGCTGTGTGGACAATCTGGCCACCCGGCCAACTACCGGGGCTGTCCAAAGGCCCCCAAAACCTCGGCCCCTATGCTGGCAAAGCGCGCTAAGTGTCCACTTAGGCCTATCTATACCTACTTAATATTTCAAAGCGGTATAGTTTGTTTGTTGGAATGTGCTAATTATCGAAACTACTGGGTGGATTTGGATCAAATTTGGTATAAAAGAAGCTTGAGGCAGGCTTCAGGAAAATTTTACCCGACGGCAAAAGAAGGAAGTTATGTTTTTATCGTGATAAAGTCTACGGAAGCGAAGCCCCGCGCGACTGTTGAAATTAGATATTTTAGTTTGAAAGCTACATAGTACAACGACAGTCACCATTACCACTCTAGTCTTATATACGAAAACACAGGCATGAATTTAGAACGTCAACATGACATCCCTTGTAAACATTTCAAGTTATTCTAATGTCATAATATCCTTTAACAATGTTACTTTAAAGCCTCATTAGCTAACTTAAGTAAACTATACCCAGTATCTCTCAAATATCGACCTTATTTTCCTTATCACTAAGTTCAAAATCGCTTAAACTTTTACTAATAGGATGATCGAAACTAATTCAGCTTGGCACTTTGTATTAGCGTATTTGTTAAAGGAAAAGCGAACTTATTCAAACGGAGAATAATGAGGCATGTGTGCGACGTTGTGTAAACGATTTTCAACTTTATTTTTGGGTTAATTAAAGTTGAAAATAGTTTGGAAATATTATATGTAGACGGGGTTGATAAACGTTGGCTTCATTTATGGTATTTTGAGCTCTATGTTTATGCTAATAAAGTCCATTTTTGGTATGGTCGTGAATCTCAATAGGGTTGTCAAAACAAAGTTAAATCTGCCGCCATTCCCAACTCGATTTGCAGTATGTAAAACGAGGATTTTAGTGAGCTGACAGCGTAATAAGTTTGTAGGGATGTGTAAGGACTTAATTGTGGGTTGGCTGTGAGCCAAGTTGGTTTAGTCACGTTTGTATGGGATAGTATAGGAGTTTGTCATGCGATTTATTTACTGCTTAACTTATTGATGCGTCAAAGAAGTTTGAACTTGGCCGGAACGTTAGGGATCGCAATTTAGTACCAGTATCCATAGGTACTAATATTATTTGAAGTGTCATTAGCCGTTAGCGGTTAACGTGTCGGACTTGTGATCGAGAGGTCGCAGGTTCGAACCCCACCCATTACACTATGCGTGTACTCACTCCAGACTCTAGCATATTTAGCTTAGTTTGAGGGGTTAACAAGATTGCTAGTAATGTGGTTCTACCCACATGGCTAGTTCTCTTTAAAAAGAAAAAAAAGAATGCGAAAGTTTGTCTGTCTGTCTGTCTATTACGCTTTCATATATTATTTGATTTTGATAAAATTTGGAATGAAAATAGTAAAAGACCCAGAGTCAAACACCTACATTTTCAATAATCAACCCCTAAAAGGTAGAAATAGAGGATGAAAGTTTGTAATGAGAAATTTAAACCGCTTAACTGATTTTTATGAATTTTGAGTTTTTCGGATCAAACCGCGGGCAAAAGCTATTTAATATAACGCTACCATCTATCTAAAACGTCGTCTATGTATTTATCAAAATACTTACTAAATACTTCATTGCCTTGTTGGTCTAGTGGTCGCAAGCGCGACTGCAGAGATATAGGTCTCGGGTTCAATTCCCCGGGTCGGGCAAAAATGCTATTGGGGTTTTCTATTAAACATTTCTTTTGCGCCATCGTTACATGGTGGACATCCCACCCATACGCACGAAACGTTTTGGGAATACTTTCATTGTGCCGGCTAAAGAGTGGAATTCCCTGCCGGAGTCTGTGTTTCCTGATAACTATAACCTGGGAGTCTTTAAGTCAAGAGTGAATAGGTTCTAGGCAAGCGTGCTTCATCTTCGACCACATCATCGCTTAACCTCAGGTGAGATTATGTTCTAACGCAAGCCTATAAACCATTAAAAAAAAAAACATTAGCCCGGAGTTTGGAAGTGGAGGTGTGATAACCCTGTGCCTTGGTGCGCACGTGTTGCCGCTGGTTCTACACCCATCTATCTCCGCCGGTTGCCGTCTCATCGGACTCTTACTTTACTTTCGTAAAGAAACAGAGATTGCACGTTCCTGCGTATATACCTATGCACTATATTGTCTCCTGCGTATTTGGCGAGTCTCCGTTGAGATTTGCCGCCGTGGTAGAAATCAGGTAGGGCGACTATTAAGGTAGCATTAAAGTTTAAACCAACTAAATAAGACAATGTATGCAAGTACCCATTATAATCCCCTTGTTTTAAAGAGAACTAGTAATGTGATTAGAACTCTCATTACTAGCAACTTTATGTAGGTACAATAGTGGTACATGGGCGGACTTAATGCAACAAGGCATTCTCTACCAGCCAACCTTTGGGTTAAAAAAAAAGTATAAGTTTTGGTTTAGTGATGTATGTATTAGTTTATTTATATTTATTGTAATAGATTGTATTTTATTTGTATGGGCCAAGTTGCCTGAAATATATAAAATTCTATTCTATAAAGACCACAAAGTGGTAGGTGTAAAAAAAATTTCATAAATTATAAAATCAAATAATAAATATAATAATCTCTCTGATTAAGACAAGACAACTCACAATAATTAGGGTGAAGACTAAATTATGAACGACAGGCTTTTAAGTAGTGGCTTCTCATTTTACGCTTAGTACTAGACATGTACCTACTTTCTGAGATATGAATGTAGATTACATTATCTGTAACCGAGTATGTAGTATCGTTTCTCTACGGACAATTTGGTACAGTCGTATTGTTTGATTCTTGCTCCATTTATCAACAGATCACTAATCAAAAAGTTCATAGGATCGTGACGAGGGTGTGCTGCGTCGAATTTGTCTTAGAAACAATTGAAGGATTTACAGTGCGTTTCAACTAATAACAATAATGACTAAGCGCCATATTGTGACAGCATAGCTGTCAAATCGAAAAAATTAGGTAGGGTGTGCAAAACAATAATACATTAAAATAAAAATTATTTACGAAGATTTACGAGTAAAAATTTTAGGATTTTTGCATGGCTTCTGGACTATTGTCAACATTGAAAATAAGAGAGAAAAAAGTATGGTCAAATAAAAAGGAATTATGACTTTAAATTATTAAATATTATATGCAGCAAATTTTGGTGAATTAATAACGTTTTATTTAAGTTAGATATTAGACTCGATTAAACGAAATTATTACTTTTAGGTAAGCGTGCTCCATCTTCGACCACATCATCACTTACCATCAGGTGAGATGGTGGTCAAACGCGAACCTATTCTAAATAATAAAAAAAAAACGATGTAAAATAAACAATATAAAATTTCTATGCAAATAAGATTTCTTTGCTAACCAATCTTTTGAAGCGATATTGAACAGATAGAGGTCATTGACTCTCCTATTAGCATTTGATACGCATAGTAATGGCTTCTCTAATTCATTGTCTTGTTGACTGCACATGAATGGTTTAAAGTTTGAGAATGCATTCATTATGTAATGACGAAAAAAGCCGACCTATATACTACTTTTTCAACGTTTAAATGGAACAGCATATCTGAATCTCTACTCAAAATATATGACACTATTTTCTTATAGACTTCTTGAAGCCAGAAAATCTGATACTTGTCAAACCAAGGTTTTTCAGGTTGTCCAGCTGCTGGGTTATTGAGATCAGATAGGCAGTCCCCCTTGTAAGACCCTAGTGATCAGCTGAGACTACCAGCATATGATGATGATCTCAAATAAGGTACAGATTTGGGTAGGAATAAGATATGATCATATATATACTTTCCCTCCTAGTAAGACATAACCATTTACTTACTACCAGTGGCGAAGGGTGAATTTTCATAAAAGGGAAGCAGGACCAAAAAATGCTTACGTTGCTCAAGTGTGATGCATGAATTCCAGTAACTGTGGCCCTGTGGCTGACTTCGAAATCTTGTAACTTCGTAAATAATTATTTTTTTAATTGAAAATAATAGATTACTATTTATATACTCATACATAAAATAAGAGACTAATATTTTCCATATTTCAAAAGAGAAGCCTGTAGGAATCGAGTTGTATGGAGCCTTCGCCACTGCTTACTACTCCTCTGAGTTAGTTCAAGTGTTTCTTCTCAGAGTAGTCAGTTAGGGAACACTGGCCCAATCTAATTTATATTTACGAAAAAAATTACGTGTAAAAGTGTTATTTATAATCTATTTTCAAAATTAACATACAGACTGCCTTGTTAATATTGAAAATATGTTATAAATCGTCATTTTTACACGTCATTTTTTTCATTATCCAAAACTGAGCTCGCACGCTGAGCAAGTCACATCAAGGTGAACAAATCGTTATCAAGTAAATCTTGAATTCTGTCTAGCCCATGAACTTGATACTTTTATAATAATAAAAATGTAATTCCCACTGCGGCAATGTCATTCGACTGTTAATTGGAGCGTGGTGACTTGGACAGTTTCCGTTCCGTGACCGTCTTAGCAACTATGATGCTGCGTTCGATGCTTCTTTAGATATATAAGCGTCAATAGCCTAATGGAAAGAAAGAAAAGAAAAGAAAATTTATTTTACTCAGATGTAATATATATATATATTTTTTTATTTTATTTAAAATAGGTTCGCGTTTGACCACCATCTCACCTGATGGTAAGTGATGATGTGGTCGAAGATGGAGCACGCTTACCTAAAAGTAACCTAATCACTCTTGACTTAGACTCCTAGGTTATAGCTATCGGGAAACAGACTACGGCAGGGAATTACACTCCTTAGCCGTACGCACAATGAAAGTATTCCCAAAACGTTTCGTGCGTAAGGGTGGGATGTACAAAATACAAATAAAAACAACAACTTAAATAAAACAGCGTTGCGTGTGTCTTACGGCTGTGCCAAATAGGCCCAGTTCAGCAAAATGCCAGACAACTGCGAATTGCTTGACGATGGTTTTCAACTGGACCTAATGGCTAAGGTGTCGTACTTGTGATCGAGAGGTCGTGGGTTCAAATCCAACCCACACTGTTGCCGTGAACCCACTCCAGACACAAGCATATTTAGCTTAGTTGGAGGGTTTAACAAGTTTGCTAATAATGTGAATTCTACCCAAATTACTAGATCTATATTTAAAAAAAAAAGTAAAACAATGTCTCCTAGTGTCTGTCTGTTCTTGATAAACTCAAAAACAACAGAACTGATTTTCATGTGGTTCCCACCGGTAGATATAGTGATTCATGAGGAATGTTTAAGATTATAATAAACTAAGAGTCGCGCGGGGCTTCGTTCCAATCGAATCTCGTTTATTCGGAACTCGAGGGACTCAATATTACTTTTTATCGAGTGTTTGAAATATCAAATGGTTCGAAATTTTTAAGAGAAAAGAAATAAAACTTTATTGAATCTTGGTAATCAATTATTACTTTTGAAAGAACTCTGTTAAGTATATTAGGTTGCTTCAAAGCATATTGCTGCTGCTCAGACTGCTCAATAACTTTATGCTTTTCTAACCTCTGCAAATTCTGCAATCTTTCTCTCTCTTTCTCTATGGAACTTTGAATTGTAGAGTGTTTCACGCCGACGAGTTTGAATTAACGCGTCGTTTTGGTATGCAGCGATGATTGTTCGTTCGAATTACTAAGAGCATAAAAATGTATTGATTTAGTTCGAATTATAGAGAGATTTTCTTAGGGTCGACGGCGCGTTGTGTTCCACGCGCGCCTCAAAGAGCGTCAGCAACAAACATGACGAGGCCCCCCCTGCAGAGGGCCGAAGCCTGCCGGGGTCGTGGGACTTATCTCATTACCGTGACCCCGGTACGTAAAGGGTTATTGAAGGAACACCGTGGATTTTAGTCAGTAGAAGTCTGACAGTCCCTCCCACCCTGCCCGGGGTGAGAGGACTTATTTGATAATTTTACCACGCTAAAAAAAAAGGGAACTTGTGATAACTTTGAATTATAGAGAGGTCCAAATTATCGCAGGTTTGTATTAACGAGAGTCGACTGTAACGATAAAAACATAACCGTTCTTCTTTTGCAGTCGGGAAAAAAGTTATTTCCATACCAAATTTCATGCATAAGTACTTTCGAAGATTAGCGCGTTTCAACAAACAAACATTTCCGCTTTATAATCTTACTTCTTACTAATATTATAAATGCGGAAGCTTTTGAGGATAGGTGTATCGATGTTTATTACTCCTTCACGCAAAAACTACTGAACGAATCTGAATGGAATTTGGTAAGTGGTAACTGACGGGCTACATTTTATTCCAGAATTCCCACGGGATCTGGATTTTCGTGGAAACACACGAACGAAGTCGCAGGCAAAAGCTAGTATTAGTATTATAAATAGTCAGAAGTAAGATCAAAGTTTCTTCGCATTTTTCTAGAAAATTCAAAACATTTTTTAATATAGTTTATTTACATTTAACTAAAGTATGTAGGTACCATTTTGTTCGATAACTTTTTGCCATCTTGTAGGTAGGACATGATCCCATTGTTATAGAAATTTTGGGACTTCTGATCACAATACCGCGACAAGTGGTTTTGGCAGTCCTCTCGTGATGTTAACCTGACACTGCCTAAAGAATTCTGAAGAGACCTAAACAGGTGGAAATCTGAAGGTGCAAGGTCAGGACTATTCGGCGGATGCATTAACAACTCCCAGCCAAACTCTCTTTATTTTTGCTGAGTGGCTAAAGATGTGTGAGGTCTAGCGTTATCATGATGAAAAACCACACCCCTTCTGTTGATTAATTTCGGCCGCTTTCTCTCAACTTCCTGCTTTAATCTCATCAGTTGTTCGCAGTAGAGTTCAGAATCGATGGTCCTGCCTGGTGGTAACAGCTCATAATGAATAATGCATCACCTTGCTGCGAGTTAACCCGGGTTTTGCCACAGTCTGTGAAGCCTGACTAGCCTTTGACCACGACCTTTTTCACACGTTCTTGTCGTACATGATCCACTTTTCATCACCAGTTATCAGCTTCTTCAAAAATGGTTCGGTTTCATTACGTCGTAATAAAGAATCACAAATGAGTACACGGTTCATTAGGTTTCTTTCAGTGAGCTCGTGAGGTACCCAAATATCGAGCTTTTTTGTGTACCCAGTTTTTTTCAAATGCGTCAAAACTGTTTTTTGGTGAATTCCCAGTTCTTCAGCTACGTCGTAACTACTGATCTGCCGATCTTGCTCCACTTTTTCAAACATGGCATCCATTTTATCCGTAATAGGGCGACCAGAGCGACGTGCGTCTTTGACATCAAAATTTCCGGATTGAAAACGCTTAAACCAAATTTGTGCTACACTCACAGACACTGCACTAGGTCCATAAACATCGCAAATTTTTTTCGCGGCTTGCGTTGCATTGTTACCTTTTTAACCGACTTCAAAAAAAGGAGGTTTACAATTCGTCTTGAACTTTTTTTTTTTTTTTTAATGTATGTTACCTCATAACTCGGAGACGGCTGAACCGATTTGAAAAATTCTTTTTGCGTTTGAATAGGTATAGTTTCTAGTTGGTCCCATTGTCGCGAAATCAGGATCTGATGATGGGATCCTGGAGAAATCGACGGAACTCTTCAAATATTATAGGCACACCTATAGCGTTTTGGGTATTTCTTATAGTACCTTGAGCAGTTACTTCCGAAAAGTACCATTTGGGGAAGTTGAACTGATGATGAAGACCACAGATGGCCACTGAAACTCCTCAATAATAAGTATTTCGTGGATTGCGATTCCATTACTTGAGTACGGATGTTAAACACTTTATGCTCGTCACAATACATATGGTGATGTAGAGTTGCCATCAACTCCTTCTGCTTCTGCTGGCAACTGAGTTCTCCTGGTACTTGACCATTCAAGTACCAGGAGAACTCCTCAAAAATTAACGGCTATGCATCGGGAAAAGCAATATTTTGTAAAAGGTGATAAGTTGTTGACATTATGGCTTTTGTAACTAGATAAATTACAAACCGACCCACTAAAAAGCGTGAAAAAAAAATTTTTTGCAAAAAATAGAACCGACTTCCATATCAAAACACTACAAAGGCAAAAATAACTTTAATTTCGGAAGGCGGTGTCAAAAACGAAAATATATACAAAACTAAAGACACCGCCTCACATCATTGAAAGTTTAAATTTTGAAGAACATAATTCCAAATTCAAATTAGGGAAATGTGTGATTTTCATTTGTTTTTCGTACTGCCAAGATGAGTGAATCTAATGAAGAAATTCGATACATTTTAAAATTTAACTACAAAAAAAATTTTTTAGCAAAAAATAGAACCGACTTCCATATCAAAACACTACAAAGGCAAAAATAACTTTAATTTCGGAAGGCGGTGTCAAAAACGAAAATATATACAAAACTAAAGACACCGCCTTCCGAAATTAAACTTATTTTTGCCTTTGTAGTGTTTTGATATGGAAGTCGGTTCTATTTTTTGCAAAAAATTTTTTTTTCACGCTTTTTAGTGGGTCGGTTTGTAATTTATCTAGTTACAAAAGCCATAATGTCAACAACTTATCACCTTTTACAAAATATTGCTTTTCCCGATGCATAGCCGTTAATTTTTGAGGAGTTCTCCTGGTACTTGAATGGTCAAGTACCAGGAGAACTCAGTTGCCAGCAGAAGCAGAAGGAGTTGATGGCAACTCTACATCACCATATGTATTGTGACGAGCATAAAGTGTTTAACATCCGTACTCAAGTAATGGAATCGCAATCCACGAAATACTTATTATTGAGGAGTTTCAGTGGCCATCTGTGGTCTTCATCATCAGTTCAACTTCCCCAAATGGTACTTTTCGGAAGTAACTGCTCAAGGTACTATAAGAAATACCCAAAACGCTATAGGTGTGCCTATAATATTTGAAGAGTTCCGTCGATTTCTCCAGGATCCCATCATCAGATCCTGATTTCGTGACAATGGGACCAACTAGAAACTATACCTATTCAAACGCAAAAAGAATTTTTCAAATCGGTTCAGCCGTCTCCGAGTTATGAGGTAACATACATTAAAAAAAAAAAAAAAGTTCAAGACGAATTGTAAACCTCCTTTTTTTGAAGTCGGTTAAAAAGGTAACAATGCAACGCAAGCCGCGAAAAAAAATTTGCGATGTTTATGGACCTAGTGCAGTGTCTGTGAGTGTAGCACAAATTTGGTTTAAGCGTTTTCAATCCGGAAATTTTGATGTCAAAGACGCACGTCGCTCTGGTCGCCCTATTACGGATAAAATGGATGCCATGTTTGAAAAAGTGGAGCAAGATCGGCAGATCAGTAGTTACGACGTAGCTGAAGAACTGGGAATTCACCAAAAAACAGTTTTGACGCATTTGAAAAAAACTGGGTACACAAAAAAGCTCGATATTTGGGTACCTCGCGAGCTCACTGAAAGAAACCTAATGAACCGTGTACTCATTTGTGATTCTTTATTACGACGTAATGAAACCGAACCATTTTTGAAGAAGCTGATAACTGGTGATGAAAAGTGGATCATGTACGACAAGAACGTGTGAAAAAGGTCGTGGTCAAAGGCTAGTCAGGCTTCACAGACTGTGGCAAAACCCGGGTTAACTCGCAGCAAGGTGATGCATTATTCATTATGAGCTGTTACCACCAGGCAGGACCATCGATTCTGAACTCTACTGCGAACAACTGATGAGATTAAAGCAGGAAGTTGAGAGAAAGCGGCCGAAATTAATCAACAGAAGGGGTGTGGTTTTTCATCATGATAACGCTAGACCTCACACATCTTTAGCCACTCAGCAAAAATAAAGAGAGTTTGGCTGGGAGGTGTTAATGCATCCGCCGAATAGTCCTGACCTTGCACCTTCAGATTTCCACCTGTTTAGGTCTCTTCAGAATTCTTTAGGCAGTGTCAGGTTAACATCACGAGAGGACTGCCAAAACCACTTGTCGCGGTATTGTGATCAGAAGTCCCAAAATTTCTATAACAATGGGATCATGTCCTACCTACAAGATGGCAAAAAGTTATCGAACAAAATGGTACCTACATACTTTAGTTAAATGTAAATAAACTATATTAAAAAATGTTTTGAATTTTCTAGAAAAATGCGAAGAAACTTTGATCTTACTTCTGACTATTTATAATACTAATACTAGCTTTTGCCTGCGACTTCGTTCGTGTGTTTCCACGAAAATCCAGATCCCGTGGGAATTCTGGAATAAAATGTAGCCCGTCAGTTACCACTTACCAAATTCCATTCAGATTCGTTCAGTAGTTTTTGCGTGAAGGAGTAATAAACATCGATACACCTATCCTCAAAAGCTTCCGCATTTATAATATTAGTAAGAAGTAAGATTATAAAGCGGAAATGTTTGTTTGTTGAAACGCGCTAATCTTCGAAAGTACTTATGCATGAAATTTGGTATGGAAATAACTTTTTTCCCGACTGCAAAAGAAGAACGGTTATGTTTTTATCGTTACAGTCGACTCTCGTTAATACAAACCTGCGATAATTTGGACCTCTCTATAATTCAAAGTTATCACAAGTTCCCTTTTTTTTTTAGCGTGGTAAAATTATCAAATAAGTCCTCTCACCCCGGGCAGGGTGGGAGGGACTGTCAGACTTCTACTGACTAAAATCCACGGTGTTCCTTCAATAACCCTTTACGTACCGGGGTCACGGTAATGAGATAAGTCCCACGACCCCGGCAGGCTTCGGCCCTCTGCAGGGGGGGCCTCGTCATGTTTGTTGCTGACGCTCTTTGAGGCGCGCGTGGAACACAACGCGCCGTCGACCCTAAGAAAATCTCTCTATAATTCGAACTAAATCAATACATTTTTATGCTCTTAGTAATTCGAACGAACAATCATCGCTGCATACCAAAACGACGCGTTAATTCAAACTCGTCGGCGTGAAACACTCTACAATTCAAAGTTCCATAGAGAAAGAGAGAGAAAGATTGCAGAATTTGCAGAGGTTAGAAAAGCATAAAGTTACTTTTACGTTTAGTTAAAGGCACACCTATAGCGTTTTGGGTATTTCTTATAGTACCTTGAGCAGTTACTTCCGAAAAGTACCATTTGGGGAAGTTGAACTGATGATGAAGACCACAGATGGCCACTGAAACTCCTCAATAATAAGTTTTTCGTGGATTGCGATTCCATTACTTGAGTACGGATGTTAAACACTTTATGCTCGTCACAATACATATGGTGATGTAGAGTTGCCATCAACTCCTTCTGCTTCTGCTGGCAACTGAGTTCTCCTGGTACTTGACCATTCAAGTACCAGGAGAACTCCTCAAAAATTAACGGCTATGCATCGGGAAAAGCAATATTTTGTAAAAGGTGATAAGTTGTTGACATTATGGCTTTTGTAACTAGATAAATTACAAACCGACCCACTAAAAAGCGTGAAAAAAAAATTTTTTGCAAAAAATAGAACCGACTTCCATATCAAAACACTACAAAGGCAAAAATAAGTTTAATTTCGGAAGGCGGTGTCTTTAGTTTTGTATATATTTTCGTTTTTGACACCGCCTTCCGAAATTAAAGTTATTTTTGCCTTTGTAGTGTTTTGATATGGAAGTCGGTTCTATTTTTTGCTAAAAAATTTTTTTTGTAGTTAAATTTTAAAATGTATCGAATTTCTTCATTAGATTCACTCATCTTGGCAGTACGAAAAACAAATGAAAATCACACATTTCCCTAATTTGAATTTGGAATTATGTTCTTCAAAATTTAAACTTTCAATGATACCAAAACCAGCCAGATACAAATAGAGATTTTATTACAAGTTCATACATACTATAATGCGAAAAGACTTTTTCCCCAACCTTATACTATTAATACAGAATCTGCTGTATATGTATGTAATGCAAGTCAAGTTTAGTTTTAAATAGACTTCTAATTACATGCAACTATAAATATATTTTCTAGTTAGTTATTAGTTTATTTTTGTAGGCGCCTACCAGGATCTCTTCATCACTTTTGTGTGACTGGTAAGCCTTTTCTTATGGATGGGAAATCATCCAATGACTGCCTCCCGGTCTGGGCGAAGCGGGAGGGTGTGTCAGACTTTTACTGACTAAAACCCATCCGTGTTCCGTCATTTGCCCTTCGTGTTCTGAGGCGGCTGTCACTCTTTAACAATTCCGTAGGACTGGCAAAAGCACATCTGTACCTTTGCGTTGCATAAAGTTTTAAATCATTAATACAGTTAGTGAAACTGGATATGAACTGTTCAGGTTTCAACTAGGTTTTGCGAGACTGACCCTAGATGGGACAAGCTGTCAGTTCAATACTGGAACATATATACCATTTCCATAGTTCTAGTACAGGATGGGCCATATGAGTGTTGGCGATTTAATTCTTCAATTTCTCGGAAACGCGTGGCGCGGGGCGATATGTTGTTAGCTGCGCCGCTTCCTGGAAATTTATTTAGTCGCCATGGAGCCGTACATGGGAGCGCAGCATGCATTTTGTGTCCGAGCGTATTACGAAAATAATGAATCAGTGAATACTGCACGACGTTTGTATCGACATGAACACGGTTTACGCGATCTAAGTGAAGTTCCAAGCGCCAATGTGATACGGAAATGGATCAGAATGTTCGAAAGAACCGGCTCAACAGTACCAATTACGGCTCGTGGTCGCCCAGTTTCTGCAAGATCAGCCGACATTGTGGAGCGTGTTCGTGTTTCACTTCAGCGAAATCCGCAACGACACACGTAAGAGAAGTCAGTCTTTGGACATCAAAAGAACGACTGCGACGAATTTTGAAGCGTGATTTGCATTTGAATGCTTATAAGATTCAGATAGTCCAAGAACTCTTTTGTTTTTTGTTGAACCGCTCGAGCATCAAATTGACTTAACTTTGTCAATTTGATGCTCGAGCGGTTCAACAATTTCAACAACGTGATGTTTAGTGGTGAGGCCAATTTTCACGTTAATGGCCATGTGAACAAGCAAAATTGTCGGTTCTGGTCCGAGACTAATCCACGACGCTTGCATGAACGTCCACTTCACAGCCCTAAGCTTGTCGTGTGGGCTGGGATAACGTCAACCGGTATTATTGGGCCATACTTTTTTGAGGACAAAAGAGGGCAAGCGATGACGGTTAGAGCTAACAATTATTGCAACATGATAACAGACTTTTTTCCAGCTTTGCAAGAACTTGAAGGCCAATACCTCGAGGATGTGGTTTCAACAGGGTGGGGCCACATGTCATACGGCTAGGGTATCCATAGAGCTATTGAAAAATGTTGGTTCCAGTTTTTGCCGTTCATCTACGGATATATACGGATTTGCTCGTTCCATCGTAGACCTTATCTATCGCTTACCATCAGGCGTGATCGAGGTCAAGAGCATCACACAACACTAAAAAAAAAGAATATTCTTCGGTATTTTTTCCGAGTTTACAGATCTTAAGAGGTTTCTTGACATTGAAAGGAATTAAAAGTATTGAATACAATCTTGCAGACCTCTGCCGTACAATGTCGCAGTACCTTGCACCTACATAAGTTGAAGGCTGACACATTCAAATGATCACCTCGCTGCAGATGACGACACGAGGATTTGCATTCGTTTACATATTCAATACCGCTTGGGGTAAACATGGAAATGTTTCGAATACCTCTGTTGATTGTCGAGGTTTATTGTGAATGGACAAAGATTCACGTGTATTTATTTTTTTAGGAAATGTGGGTAGAATTCACATTACTAGCAATCTTGTTAACCCTCTCCGACTAAGTGACATATGCTTGTGTCTGGTAGTCTTGGGTAGTACATGTACGATGTACTAATAGGTTACGTTACTTACTGAGGTACGAAAAGTAATATTACCAAACGTCAATTGCTATTCGGATCTAATCGGACTAATCGTACACTGTAACAGTACTTAATCTGTGGTACTTGGTACAACGTTGAACTACGTTTAGCGAGGTCCGAGTCCGATTTGTATTGTATAGTCTATGGGTCCGACGTCCGACTGTCCGAGAAGGTCCAAGATGATGTTATTCGTATATTTCGTACGACGTTCGTTTGTTCTAAAATGAAACAGAGCTATACGGCAGAACGGTACGAAGGAACGGCTAATGTAACGCGGTCGTCGCGTCGATGCGTCTCGCATTTTATTCATTTCGCGTTTTAAGTAGTGTCCCCTTTTAAATCAAAGGTTTATAAAAACAATTCCTTTTACGTAAAAGTAAATGTTTTTGTTTAGTGTAAGTAAAAATTGAGAATTTTTGTAATTTAAAAAACTTTTTAAATACACCATTACTTTTACGTAAAAAAAACAATATCCAAATAAGCTATTCAATAAATCGTTGTACATATTTGATTTTTAAATACGCTTTTCTTTCTATAATAAAATGACAATCCTAAGCCTGTTGAAGTATGAAGGGAAATCAAATTATGTGTATGAATGACTAATGAGGTTTGTTACTTCATAATTCGTATCTTTAGTGCTAAAAGATACTAAATATTATCAAAACCATGAAAAAAGTATTGTGACCTGTAGGTACACATTTTTAACCGACTTCAAAAAAAGGAGGTTTACAATTCGTCTTGAACTTTTTTTTTTATGTATGTTACCTCATATCTCGGAGACGGCTGGACCGATTTGAAAAATTCTTTTGGATGATGGATTGCATTTGAATGCAAAATCTGGGTACTACTAAGTACTAATAAGTTGTAGTAGTAGTAAATTTTTCAAATTGTACGAATAGAGTGCGCATCCAACAACGTCCGATTAAGCCCAAGACTAGTGTCTGGAGTGAGTTCACGGCAATGGGTGAGGTTCGAAACAGCATCCTCTCGATCACAAGACCGACACCGTGAACCCACTACAGACACAAGCATGTTTAGC
This sequence comes from Tholera decimalis, assembly GCA_943138885.2. Taxonomy (NCBI): domain Eukaryota; kingdom Metazoa; phylum Arthropoda; class Insecta; order Lepidoptera; family Noctuidae; genus Tholera; species Tholera decimalis. Next base: position 21,224,575 of record OW964576.2, on the reverse strand, counting down.
TGAGTTGGAGAGGTTAACAAGAGTGCTGATAGTAGAGTGATTTCTACCTACATTCCCACATTGCTAGTTATTTCTAAAAACATGGGCTTCGGCTGTGTTGTATTGAAGTAAGCAAATAAATAAATAAACACACGTGTTTACCATAAAATATTAATGAAATATTTCAGTTAGAGCAATTTCCATCAATTCCTCGCCAAGGGTTGAGAGTATGCTTAGCTGGTTTGCTGTACTCTTATTAACGAGAGTTTTCCTCGAGACGAATTTCCTCAAGCGGAATACGTAAGAAGAATTCTTGGCAAACTCCCAGCTTGAGATGAAGAAAAACCCCGGAAAAAATATACATATTTGTATCAAATGAATTCAGGACGGGCGCCAGATATGGTCGATATACGCAAAATGGTGATGTTTGTAGCGGTGTGTAATGGTGGCTCAGTGGTTACAGCTTGGGTTTATGAGTTACAGGTCGTAGGTCCACTGCTCTCAAAGTAGAGTAAAGGAAAACGTATTTGTAAAAACTAAAATGTCTTAATAAAATTAATAATTAAAAAAGCATTAAAATTCCATTACGTTAAAAATAACTTACTATTTATTTTATGTCGTTGTCCTTACTAATATAATATCCTGGGGGTCTTTAAGTCAAGAGTGAACAGGTAACTTCTAAGTAAGCGTGCTCCATCTTCGACCACATCATCACTTACCATCAGCTGGGATGGTGGTCAAACGCGAGCCTATTATCGATTAAAAAAAGTCTCGTTTTGTCTGACAATAAATACTTTTTCTTTTTCAAGTCAGCCAAAGATGTGGCACGTAACAGCTGGTCAATAAAAACAGAACCACACCTTCAAGCAAAACTAACATTTAACAATAATAGTTAAAGTTAAGAAAACTTAACAACTTGTTACAAAACAAGTTTAACTTTGTAATAACAATGGCGGACCTGCGGCCGTAAGTTTAAATGTCTGTTTGTTCGGGGTACACGGTTAAACGGCAACAATGTTGTAGTTCAGGATAAGAAGTTCAGGAATAACTTTATCTGCGATCACATCATCGCTTACCATCAGGTGAGATGGTGGTCAAACGCGAGCCTATTATCATTAAAAAAATGAACTAGCAATCCTGTTAAACCCTCCAACTAAGCTAAATATACTTGTGTCTGGAATGGATGTAGGAATGGAAAGGATGTGCCAATAGTGTACTTTGACTTGACCAGTGCATTGTTGCCAATAAGTCTCTTGGCCCGTTTCTCGATAGACTCAAGCGCGTCAAGTTGGTATTTGGCAGATCCATCTCAAAGATGAGAGCAGTAGGTACTCCATACACGACCGAACCTGGGCTTGATACAGATTGAGCAGCTGTGCCGGCGTGAAGTCTGTCTTACCTTTGCTAGGATTCCCAACCTTTTTGCTGCTAGTTAAGCCTTAGCCTCGATGAACGGACCAAAATTGATGGTGGAAGTCAGTGTTACCCCAAGAACTTCAATACGATCGATTATAGGCACGGCTACACCACGGAAAGAAGGAGCCGGTTGGAATTAGTTCCTTTTTGCGGAGAAGAGACTCCTGGATCTTAGCTGCATTAAACTTTACCAAGTTGGCATCGCCCACGGAATAGATGAATAAGGTTGGAATGGTAATGTGGGCGTGGCGAGCGTGCCACATTTATGATACGAAAATCATAGCGCGACCGTTTAATTCATTCACCGCGTTTAGTGTGCTTCGGATTACTTCGGAACACAGAGCTCTGCTTTAAAATGCCGTGTTGTGCAATTATAACCTGTAAAACAAAAAGTTAGACCGCAAGTATAGAGCGAGGAGGTATATCTTTCCATTGGTAAGTTGAAAATAACATTTAATTACAATTTTATTTGTAAAAAACATAAAAATATTCTGATCACTATGAAATTCCCAACATTAACAACATTATTGCAACAAGTTACAAAAAATATACATGGCCCGATGTGTACTCGCTTAATCAACGCAATGACCAAGTCCGCTTACAATGTACTGCATGCGTTGCGTCCTCCACATTTCAACCATTGGCGTTTCGTCCTTTGCCCTGATTGGTCGTGATGCACGGCGCATGTTTATTGACAGTGAGTTACAATCAGTAGCAAGCTCTCGATTTAAGTTTGTGTTATTTATTTGTGTGCGTAATTCGCATATGTAACGTGCCTCTTGCTTGTAGTGGAGCTACATTTCAGGAACCATTTCCTTTCTAACCTCTTTTATCTGTTCTGTGGCATCGCCCCATTCGCAGACATTCTTCAAAGTTCAAGCGCCCAACCATGGCCTCACGGAGATATTAGATCTGTGATCTACCAGCACGCGCACTGGACACATGTCTCAGCAACTGTGTTTTCAGTGTTCTTCAGTTCTCTTTTTTACTGAACATTCTGTTAATACACAGACGCGCTACACCAATAATTTGAATAAATCAATTAATCAAATTGAAAGCGTGCAGGAAAACAGCAAGGAAACCCGCATGTTAAATAATAAGTACTTAATATTTACATACGTTACTTATGTACCTATAGCTGGTCACGTTTGTAATGACTAATGGGGCACTGAAGCACTTATGACCTTTCTGCCTTTAAAGCAGGAGTCAATAGGCATCTTCTGGGCTCGCTCGTCCCATCGTAGACCTCATCTATCGCTTACCATCAGGCGAGATCGAGATCACGAGTGGGGTCACCCTGAATTAAAAAAAAAAACTGAATGGCGATGCCTTTTCATCTATATTCTTGAAAACATGGAAAATATACGTAAAACTTTTCTTTTGTCATCGAAGATGTCAAACAATTAAAAACAAAAAAGTGCGATAAAACTCTCAGTACTACGCGATTCAAATTAGAATAGGAACGTCAATGTCCTGTTTCTGTCAAATGTCAGTTGAAAGTACGCTTTGTTAAGAAAAAAAAATTGCATACATAGCTTATTATACTTTGACTTGCAACAAATTCAAATAAAAACGTTATTATTTACCTAAAATTATCTAAATATAATCATTGACGATCGTTATTAGTTTTTTATAGGTACAGACTTTCTTATTTTCAAGGGGACGTACGGCGCAAAGGCCTAGTAACTGTGTCAAAAATATAAAAGAATCTTCACAATCTCATTTTAATAAATTCTTGTTTTGCTCACTCTACCAACTGGATTGAATTGACAGCTATTACGTCACAATGTCTTAATAAATGAAGTAAAAGTAAAGTACTTTTTTTAAAAACTGGCGCAATCGATCCTTTTCTTAGTTGAAAAATTAATCATGAAGTTTTTCCAGGGGTGAAATTAGTAGGTTAATTAAAACGTACTTTAAAAGTATGCTTAAAGTACTATTTATTTATTAAAGTAAGCTAATATTTAATAAATAAATAGTACTTTAAAAGTATACTTAATTTTTTATCAAGAAGTTCCATTAGCATCTAATACAAAGTCCTCAACGGTAATTGTATCGGATCGCCCGTTTCTCGACGCGCGTCACTAGTTAAAAATAATCGATTCATTGATGGCATCTGTTGTTATTAAGTTATCATTGTAAGATGTTCTTTGTCTCAAAGAAGCTAACAGTTTCGACATAGTTGAAGTCATATTTTAAATTCCCCTTCGTCTCATCTTGTTGGGATGAAGTTACGTACTTAAAAATTGGCCAAGTGCGAGTCGGACTCGCCCATGAAGGGTTCCGTATTAACTATAATAAATCTAGAGCGTGTCAAGCCAAGAACTGGCGCGCAGCTCACCGTGTGTCATATTACACGAACCATTTGGAGCCACTTTTGAGCACCTCATAACTCAAAAACTATTCCACCTAAACTTGTCAAATTTGGCTCATATATTGAGACTGTCGAGATACATATGTGTTCCAAATTTTATAAACATATCTCAAACGGTTACTTGTCGGTTCTTATTTTATTATTCCGAAAATTTGGCGTGCTGGTAGAAACTAACCATCGAACATAATAATTCGTATATAAGAACTAGCCAGGTCAACCTTAGGCTACAATATGTTCTCCTAAGTTATAAGAATAAATGATATTTTATGTTGTTATAAATAAGTTTTAGGACTGACCATTGAACTTGGCACCCATTTAGATTTCACTTCTTTTGTCGTTGAAGTCAACAACCAAGGCATTTATGATAATATTGAACTTGGCTCTCATTTCACATTTATGTTTTTCATGGGATATAACATACTTAATATATTTATTTGAAAAAAAAAAAAACAAAAACCTTATAAATTTCTTAAGACTAGCTTATTTACAATTTTTACAACTACGCCAAATAACTTTGTTTTTCTTCGTATTTGTATGAATTACAAAGTTATATTTGCGGTTTTCGAAAATATACTGTATCTCAAAAACTACTGACTCGATCTCGTTCAAACCAATTTTGGTTGAAAGTTTACATTAAAATCTACAACAATTGGTTTTTTTAGATTTTTCACTTCATTATTATAGAAGTTAGAGGGGTGGGGACACACATTATACCACTTTGGAAGCATATATCTTTTAAAAGATTAACTTTATGAAAAAGTCATTTTAGAAACCATAATGTCATTTTTAAAGACCTGTCTATAGATACCACACACGTATAGGTTTCATGAAAAAAAATATTTTCAGTTTCAGTTCCATGTATGGGGAGCCCCCTTTATTTTAAATATTTTTAAAATTTTCTCTTAAAATCGGAAAGCGGTTCACAGAATACATCTATCTACCAAGTTTTACATGTTTAGTCCTAATAGTTTCGGAATAAAATGGCTGTGACATACGGACGGACGGACAGACAGACAGACGGACAGACATGTCGAAACTATAAGGGTTCCGTTTTTTGCCATTCGGCTAGGGAACCCTAAAAATGATAATGATTTTTTGCTACCAAATAATTTATATCACAAATAGCAATCATGCTTCGCTACCGTGGAGCTCTGTTTTCTAAACTAGGCATAGCCTGTCGGGCACGCCGCAATTGCGGCGGTAAGACCCCTCTTTGAGGAGTGGCTAGATCGGCGTCACGGCGTCCTGACCTACCGCATGACGCAGGTCCTCACCGGACACGGAAGTTTCGGGAGGTACCTGTGTCTGATGGGAAAGGAGGAAACGCCTGGGTATCACCACTGCGAGGGTCGCCCTGAGGACACCGTGGAGCACACGGTGCAAGACTGCCCCGCCTGGGCAGAGCACCGACGTGTCCTCACGGCGGCGATAGGCGGAGACCTCTCGCGCCCGGCATTAGTCGAGGCCATGCTGCGGGGCGAGAGGGAGTGGGAAGCGGTCGCCTCCTTCTGCGAAGCAGTCATGCTTCCGAAGGAGGAGGCGGGCCTCGTGAGGGAGAGGATGCCGTCCTCCCTCCAGCCCAGCCGCAGTGGTAGACGCCCACGGCGTCGGACGTCGGCCGACGATCTCCGGCCACCGTAGGCGCGGGCATGCGGACAGCGAGTAAAGGGCAACTCGGTGTCCGACCATGGACCATGCCCGGGTCGACGGCGCGTTGTGTTCCACGCGCGCCTCAAAGAGCGTCAGCAACATGACGAGGCCCCCTCTGCAGAGGGCCGAAGCCTGCCGGGGTCGTGGGACTTATCCCATTACCGTGACCCCGGTACGTAAAGGGTTATTGAAGGTACACCGTGGATTTTAGTCAGTAAAAGTCTGACAGTCCCTCCCACCCTGCCCGGGGTGGGAGGACTTATTTGATAATTTTACCACGTTAAAAAAAAAGGCATAGCCTGTATCTCATTAAAACAGTATTCAGTAATAGCTAGAAAACATTTAATTTCGTCCTATGTGCAACCGACCAAATCGACATCCAGTCTAACGAGATGCAGTTGAGTAGGTACTGGCCTGTGATATGAAGCGGCAGCATATCGTAACAAAAGATGACAGACAAATGACAGCCGAGACCAACGGTTTAACACGCTTTCCGAGGCATGAAGGAAACTCCAAATGTTAAGTTGTCAGTGTTGTCACCCATCGAGGCACCGTTAGAGATAGATATACTCTTTATTGTACACCATAACAGATAACTAATAAACTACATACTCAATACATATATACATAAAGCTGAGACATATACAAATAATGGTTGACTGGTAGAGAATGCCTTGTTGCAATAAGTCCGCCCATGTAACACCATTGTACATAAAGTTTAAATAAATAAAAATAGAGATCTTTTACCTTGTTTTTGAAAGAAAGAAGGGTTTGTGCTTGTCTTACTGACACGGGAAGAGCATTCCACAGTCGAACTGTTTGAGCTGCGAACGACTTACTTAAGAAATTGATGGAGTGACTCGGTACCACCTGCCTCAAATTTTACGATGAACTTGAGGGAATTTTAGGATTGAACAGAATACTGTAAAGCAGAGACAAGATCTGTAAGTTGCACAGTTCTCGGTGCTATTATTTGGTCACAAACTCCTCATGCGTATTCGAATAGTGTGGCGGTATCAAAAATATTCTTTGATTTGTTTCTCCATTCAAGTCCAAACATAGATGACCACATTATATTATCTTACGTATATTTCGCAAGCGGTTGCGTACGCTGCTCGGCATGCAAATATCGCCTATTTGTTGTTGTCGTAACCCGCATGCTTGCTTTAGATACGCGCCTTGTACGAATGTGTCGCCAATCTGTCATGTTCAGTGTTAGAATATAACACCTACATATCTTCATTGTGAAAGAAAGTTGCGCAAGATGGGTAGCTCAAATAGCTCACCGTCCGGTAAGGACCAGGCCCGGGTCGGCAGCGCGTCGTGTCGTGTTCCACGCGCGCCATAAGAGCAGTAATCGGCTGCCCCATTTCAAAAACCTTGTAAATTTTACAGGTACGCGCAAACGTAAATATTATCCTCTTGATTCACACTACATGATCTTCCAGTGCCCCTCAAAATCAGTTCAGTCGTTCCAGAGCTCCAGCCCAGATAAATAGAAAGACAGATGGAAAACACAAAAGTTTTTTTTTTGTTTGTGTGTCGTGTATAACTTGAGTAAATAAATATAGGTATTTTGAAATCACAGAAAGATTCGTCAGTAGACACGATATTCAAATTCTATATTTTAAAGAATTCAGAGCAGTATTAAAACGAAGCTTGTGAGTCTAAGAATTTTGTATAAATAGGCCTCTTAATTATTTTAATTCAATATATTTACTTGTTTTTCGACTTTGGTTTTAAGTTTAGCGAGACATAAAATAACTGCATATTAATTAATATATTACCTACTCTGACTGAAGGCCGAATATGTGTGGTAACTGCTGGGAAAACATGCATATAAAATTAAAAACTTATCAAAATACCTTAAAATAATATTAGTAATTATTTTTTTAAAGGGAACTTGCAATGCGTTTTAAATTAAATTAAATTTTAATTATGTCAGTAAGGAAGAAGGTGTAATGATTAAAATTTTAAAGAAACAGGGAAAAATAAACAAAAACAACGCAAATTATGGCCGTCGTAGCCGCGGCAACAAGGCTCCCACTTAGGGTTGCCATCCGTCCGGGTTTTCCCGGATTTGTCGTAGTTTGGAGAGCGTCCGAGGGCGTCCGAGGGGATTTTTCCAATAAGCGTCCAGGTAAAATCCGGACACACATTGGTCTTACGGGTACCAAAAAGCACGATCTCTTTTATTATTTTCCTATGGTATTACATCTCATTGTTTATGTTACGTTGATTAAATGAAAAGGAAGAGACTGTTATTAAAAAAGTTCTAAAGCTCTATAATGTTATCACTTTACTAGTACTCACGCGGGGCTTCGCTCCCGTGGATTCTATCACGGTAAAAACATATCTCTCCTTTTTTGCAGTCGCGTAAAAAGTAGCCTATAACCTTCCTCAAGCTTCAAGCTACTTCCATACCAAATTGCATCCAAATCCACCCAGTACTTTCGAAGATTAGCGCGTTCAAGCAAACAAACAAACAAACTTTTCCGCTTTATAATATTAGTATACATCAGTAAATAAAAACCATAAGTAAAAATCGTTATTTTTAGTTTCAAGTTCAAAATATATATATTTTTCTACGGTGTCCGCGGAAAAGCTGTGACTTTACCCAAATGTCAGGGGTTTATAAGTCTGTCTGGGCCCGGCAAATTTGGTGATGGCAACCCTACTCCCACTAAGCATTATGCTATGCCATGGGCATAGGTTGCCTAAAATTACTAGTTTGTACTCTTATTGCTCCGCTGTTCTTTTCTGATTTATTACATTGTGATACAAGGCAGTTGAATCATTTCCCAAGGACTCGTTAAGCTGACTCAGGAGTCGGGATTATCCGGGGTTGCGGAGACGTTCTAACGAGATACTGCTTAACTGACTCCTCTCTGCCTCAGATCTATATTGTCAGACTTCTTTTTTTTTTAAATAGAACTAGCAATGAGGGTATAATTCACTTTATTAACAATCTTATTCACCCCTCCAACTAAGCTTGTGTCTGTAGTGGGTTCACGGCAATAGTGTAATGGCTGGGGTTGGAACCTATGAACTCTCGATCACGAGTCCAATACCTATTGCCATTAAGCTATTGCCGTGAACTCGTTAGAACATTTCCGCAACCCCGGATAGATCTGGCCTTAAAATATCATTTACTAGAAATACCTATTAAATCATTGATAAAGCCATTGTTTATGACCTTTCAGCCTTTAAAGCACGAGTAAATAGGCATCTTCTGGGCTCGCTCGTCACATCGTCAAGAGTAGAGATGTAAGTGCTGTATTATACCATTTGTATTGAAATGTATTAAACGAAAAATACCGTATAATACGGTATTATACCATTTGCTACGGTATTTTATGTATAAATCGATTGTTTCTATATTTTTTATGTAAATTATCTGAGTAATCATTAAAATACCTAAGTACTGAATACGGTGGAAAAGCACAGAAAAAATGAAAATATTAAAGGAAAAAGAAGAAGCCAATTAGAAAATCACGTCAATGCGACGCCATTAACACGGCGCTAACGCAGCGCGGTGGTGTCGACGGCGACGAATACTGTGAAGTTTAATTACTAAGTAATCATTAAATTAGAATTAGTCATTCTAAAATATAGAATACAATCGAAACTTAAAATATATTTAATTTATTAAACTAAAACTCTTCGTAATATTGCAAGATCTTAAAAAGTGAATCAAAATATAAAATACATAAAATACCAATAATACCGTAAGTTATAATAAAATACCTGTTTAATACATAGCCTTTTGGTATTATACGGTATTTTTACAACACTAGTCAAGAGCGAGCCCATCAGTAATAAAAAATAATAATAATCTCGAGATTATCTATATTAAATAGATTAATTGATAGAAAAACTGCGATGTTTGTGAAGATTATACGCGTTAACGTAAATACCTAGTTTTTTTTATCAGTTCCTATATTTGTGTGAAAATTCACAAGATTGATGATGATAATTGTTTAACCTTGAATGATAATAACATTTTAAATGAGGTGGCTTGACCGTTGTCCGACTCACGCGCAATTCGGTAATATATTTTATTTTTGTGTTTCTCTCTCGCTCTCTCTTCTAATCGTACCCTCATTGCTGAGGATCGTGACTCCATACACTGGCTACAGCACTCCTCCATCAGTTGCGGTCGGTGGCCCGGTGTAGTACAACGTTGACAGGGATACCCATTTTTTTAATGATAATAGTTTCACCTTTTGCCACTATCTCACCTGATGGTGAGTGATGATGTGGTCGAAGATGAAGCACGCTTACCTAGAAGTAACATATTCACTCTTTACTTGTTTATTTATAGCTATCACCAAACATAGACTCAGGCAGGGAATTCCACTCCTTAGCCGTACGCACAATGAAAGTATTCCCAAAACGTCTTTTTCCGTATGGGTCCACCATGTAACTGATGTAACGATGGCGCATCGCCGTTTGTCTTGTAGTCTTTTATTCTTGACTTAAAGACCCCCAGGTTATAACTATCAGGAAATACAGACTCCAGCAAGGAATTTAACTCCTTAGCTGTACGCATAATGTAAGTATTCCCAAAACATTTTGTGCGTATGGGTGGGATATCCACCATGCAACGATGGCGCATCGCCGTTTGTCTTGTAGTCCGGTGATGGAACGGGCTTGGTGGAATTAGATTGTGCAATTCCATCGCACGCTCTACGAAATGTAATCGATAGAAAACCGATAGACTTGCAATTCGTCGCCGATGTTTAAGGCAAAGCCAAGGAGCTTTGACTCGACTGATCGGATATCTGGTCCGACCATCTCTTCAGGATACGGCCTCTCGGTCTATACCTTGTACTTTACCCGTCACCATCAGTCGTACAAAACTGTCATCGCTCCTGCGAGCAATGTGACCGAAGTATTTCAGGATTTTCAGTAGGCAAACTTGAAACAGTTCTTATGTTTATTACTATCGAAATTAGTCTACGAAATTATTCAACTGTCTGTTCATTTGTTTTGTATTCACTGACCCGACCGACGTTCTTTCTGACCTTTTAAAACATCCCTGTAAGTATGAGAGGGAACACAATACAAAAACAACGAATGAAATCGGTCCAGCCGTTCTCGAGTTTTAGCCGTCTTAACATATTTAATGTAAGCTATGTCAGAAAGCTTTTTACACTGTTAAAGATTATATTGGGGAAAAGAAGGCTTGGGAATGAGATGCTCCAGTGATATACGTGTGCCTCTATTATTTATTTTTAAATTTTTTATTGATTATTTATTTTTGATTGATTAAAATCTTGCTTTCTCAAGTATTGTATATACCTTTTTTTTTTTTTCTTAACGTGGTAAAATTATCAAATAAGTCCTCCCACCCCGGGTAGGGCGGGAGGGACTGTCAGACTTTTACTAACTAAAATCCACGGTGTTCCTTCAATAACTGGGCTGGAGGGAGGACGCCATCCTCTCCCTCACACGGCCTGCCTCCTCCTTCGGAAGCATGACTGCTTTTTCATTATTTCATTATTGTAAATGTGAGGACAATGTAGGTTAGTCTTTCTTCGTTGTTTTTACTTTCACTATAATTTATTTATTGATGTCAAGCAGTTTGAGTACTTGTGTGGCCTACTCAAATGTCCTTACTTTGGTATTGTTCGTCAAATTGTTGAGCTCCTTAAGTTCTAAGTTGAGCTACACGATAACTGACAAATGCTTGCACAGTCTGGACAGGTCCGCTCAAATTTGCGTGGTTTCCTCAAAAGAATACCACAGACATGAACCTATATGCTTCTCAGATATAAATACAAATTGTCTAGATTTTAAAAAAGACTTTGACCTCTGAGTTTGTTTCGGTGTTTCATCTCAAAGTAGTCAGTTAGGAAATACCGGCCTCATCTAGCTAAACTAAACTTGACACTCAAAAAAACATGACGTGTAAAAGTGTTATTTATAACCAATTTACAAAAATAAATATTTCATTTCTTTTCATATTATTATTGAGTTTCCTCTATGCCTCTGTTGGTCTTGGCTGTCGTCGATGGGTCGATGCACAAATGACAGCCGGGATCAAATACTTCACGTGCTTTCCGACGCACGGCTTAATCTCGATATGTTAAGAGGGTCACTCATTCACGGACCAACTTCGGTAAACGCTACTTAACCTTGAAGAATGTCTCATGCAGCAGATGCTTCTCACGTAGGGTTGCCATCCATCCGGGTTTTCCCGGATTTGTCCTAGTTTGGGGAGCGTCCGGGGGGATTTTCCCAATAAGCGTCCGGGTAAAACCCGGACACACATTAGTTTTACGAGTACCAAAAAGCACGATCTCTATTATTATTTTCCAATGGTATTTCATCTCATTGTTTATGTTACGTTGATTAAATGAAAAGGAAGAGACTATTATTAAAAAAGTTCTAAAGCTCTACAATGTTATCACTTTATCAGTAAATAAAAACCATAATTAAACATCGTTGTTTTTAGTTTCAAGTTCAAAAATGTATTTTTCTACGGTGTCCGGGGAAAAACTGTGATTTAACGCAAATGTCCGGGGCTTATAAGGCTTTGTCTGGGGCCGGCAAATTTGGTGATGGCAACCCCGTTTTTTTTTTTTCTCTCACGTTTTATAAGTGCCCATGTAGGCTTATGTGAAACAAAATATTTTGAGTTGGGTTGAGTAATTATTTAGCCACGAGCTTCTTCATACAAATGGCAAACGCAATTTTGCTATATTTGAATGCCTGTTGGTAGGTATTTAATTAGGGATGCAATTAGATAATTTTATCATGATATAAAAACTAAGTTATATACCTACCTGTTTATGCATCTTACCAGATTATGTTAATACTAAGTAGTAGCTCTGCCAATAATGAGTTCTACCCTACATGTTTATTGAACCGAAACCTGTCGTACATGATAATTTTGTTTTGTCAATTGACCGAACGTCTTCTCTCTCTTTCACAGATATGGCAGTAAGCGAGACGACAATACTTGAATCGGAGAAAATTGTCAACCGTAGACCCGTCGTCTTGTCTACGATGTGATTCTTAAAAAATAACATAAATACAAAATTAAAACGCGTGAAATAGTCAAAATAAGTGTAATAATAGTGTTATAAGTGTCGAAAATCGAATTCCGTTCGTGTTTTTATGCTCAAACTCGTGTAAACAAAGTGCTGTGCTCAAAACATCCAGTTCCTCCAAAATGGCTAGTGACTCTAAATACGTCCATAATTGCATACAGTGAATTGAATTAGTGCATTTTTGTGTGAAATAGTGTTTTATTTAAATAAGTTAAATGTGAAAAATTAATTCGCGCGCACTAAAAGTTCAAAACAGCGCCATCTAACTTGCAATGGATTGAGTGAGTTTAAATGTAATTGCGTACACCGCCATCTTTTGATGAGTAGCGGCGATGTTTAGTACCTGATATTATCATGGAAGCCGGTTTCATACCGGTCGGTAGCGGGAATGGTGGCAATATGCCGCAAGCCAGCTCGGTGGTGGCGCCACCGGCTAATGTTATTCGCGCGCCGGGTTTGAAGCGCGGGAAAATGGAAGAAGCAATTTCGGATCGGGTAAGTGAATTAAGTAATGTTTTTTCGATTTCATTTTTGATGAGTTAAAAATAAATATTACAGGTTATGCAACAAAATTTAAAACGGCAACGTTGATAATTTGTAAACTTAAGTATATATTTCTTTGGAAAAATCAAGACACAACAATAATTATTAGGATGTTCCACAAAATTAATGTTATAGATATACAAGTACTAACATTTCTTCGGTTCAAGACAACATATTTACGTAACTATTATGAAGTAAAGGTTCTGACCGCGGCTTGGCTCGCGTAAAAAGATTTTGATTCACACATCCAATCGTTACTCAGTTTTGACGAAACAAAGACAAAATCAAAAATATGTTTATTTTGCATATATATAATCATCAAACGACCTGAAATATTTTTATTTCACGTAGGCCTATGTGAGGTATTTCAGGTTAGGTACATCGAATTGGTCGATTCCTATGGAGAACAACCTTTTTTTTTTGGGTTTGGAAAATCATCGAATGACTTCTTCCGCTCTGGGTCAAGCGGAAGGGTGTGTCAGATTTCTACTGACTAAAAACCCACCCTGTTCCTGCTGGCTGCCCTAAATTTCCGGGGCCGCGGTAACTCGGTAGAACTTTCCCGCAAACCCCGGCAGGCAATGGCCCTATGAGGCCCCGTCACGTGTTGACAGCTCTTTGAGGCGCGCGTGGAACACAACGCGCCGCCGACCCGGGCCTGGTCCTTACCGGACGGTGAGCGACCCCTGCTCGCCGTCCGCAGGCCCATGGAGAACAACCTAGAAGAAACTCCATAGCTACTCATCAATCAAAAACATAAATGATTTTCACAATGTCTTCATAATATATATTTTATAGCCTGTGTGAGTGGACAGCATAAACCAATTAACATGTTCAATGTAATAACTAATAAAAAGAAATCTAATAGTCCACAGCGTTATAAAAATCCGCTTTGTAAATTGACATGAAACCAAAACATTTAAAAAAATAATAACAAAAAACACACTTTCGCATTTATACGATAATTAAAACTGATAAAGTTATAAAAGACGAAATTTTTTCTTTTAACTTGCCATTTATCTAAATAAACATAAAAAAAAAATAAGCTTCTTTTCTTAACAAACTATGCAAATTGATTTCCTCTCTTACATCGCCCGCATTCCCGATGAAATGAAATGCATAGATACTACAGACGGCAACTCAGCATAGCTCGAGACGAACTGAGCGAAAAATTGGCGCTCCACTGCACCACTCGCGGAATTACATTTACTACAGCCAGGGCTGTCAAACGGTAACTAACTTTATTTAAAAGTAGTTCAAAAATCGACTAAATAAAAAACCGACTGGACAAACGTAGTTTTGTCATATATATTGCTTGGACATTATAACGATAAAAACATAACCTCCTTCTTTTGCAGTCGGGTAAAAATATATATAGCCTATAGCCTTCCACCAGCTTCAAGCGAAGTTACCAAATTTCATCAAAATCCACCCAGTACTTTTGAAGATTAGCGCGTTCAAACAAACAAACTTTCCCGCTTTATATTATTATTATAGACTTCTAGTGAAAAAAAAGCAGCTATTCTCAGACCTACCAAATTTATACAAAAAATCATAAAAATCGGTCAAGCCGTTTCGCAGGAGTTCGATAACAAACTCTGTGACTCAAGATTTTAATATAATAGTAGACTAGCTAATCCGGGCATACGTTGTTCGCCATGTAGATTATTTTAGAGATAAAAAGATTGCCTACGCCCTATTCTCAGACCTACTAAATATACATTAAAAATAAAAAAAATCGGTCAAGCCGTTTCGGAGGAGTTCAAACTATAGCAAACACTGTAACACGACAGTTTTGTATAGGAAGAATCATTATGTGTACCACCAGCCAAGTTTCTTAGAACATGCTGTTTTTTAAACTTTCTTATTTTATTGATAATAGCCACCATCTCACCTGAGGGTAAGTGATGATGTGGTGTGTGGTGGTGTGGTCGAGGATGGAGAGTCCTAGGTTCATCTATCGGGAAACAGACTCCGGCAGGGAATTCCACTCCTTAGCCGTACCTACGCACCATGAAAGTATTCCCAAAACGTTTTGGTGGCGTATGGGTGGGATGTCCACAATTTACCGATTGCGTCAACCCTAGACACGACTTGTGCATAATTTGAAGAATTTCTTTGGTCTGTGATGTTGGTTTTAAACAGAATTTCTGGTGCAGAAAATCTACTCGAAATCTACACCTAATTCAAGTTTTAAGTATCACGTAGCTGTGCTTGCGACCTTGTTCGCTTGGTAGGATTTAAATTTCGATCCCATGGGAATACCGGAATAAAAAGTAAACCTATAAGTTGTCTAATAACTTTTTTCTTTGTTTTTATTGATTATAGGCGCGCATTTGAAGATGAAGATGAAGCACGCTAACATAAAATTACACTTCTATTACTTCTTCTGTCTTCCAATAAAAGTCCCATTCAAATCGGTTCAGCCGTTCCAGATATTAACCCAGATAAGCAGAAAGACATACAGACAAAAATAAAAACTGATTTTGTTTTAGTATCGTGTAAGCTGTGTTTTCTGAAGTACTACTTTGGTTAACGCGATGGTTAAGCGCTTGAAAATACTCAGAGATTTTGAAATCATATCTTTGTAAACTTACTATAGTAATGAATAACCGACGGGAAAGAGAACAAAACAATTATGAATGTATTAGGTGTACGTAGGTATATAAAAACTCGTTATATCGGGCCGTTATGCCCGGTACATAAGAATTATGTACCGTATATTATGTAGGATTCGTAAATTCAACCAATAATCTTTGTCTCAGCCAAATTTGATCCAGATCCATTTAGCCATTTTGGTCTGATTGTGTAAAGAAGCAAACATCCATACTTACATACATATCAGTATAGATTCTTATGGTTCCGATAGCAAAATGTTCATTCCGTTAACATTTACGAAGCCGCCTGCCTATCAACCGGCATGGTAATACTGGCTAAATTATTCAGTCCAATACAAAATAAAAACTTTATTAACAGCCAAAGTACATTACATTAGTCAATAGGTACCTACATAGAATTTTTGAAGCGGAAAATATACAAAATGCGAGTCTGCTGGCTCCCAAGCTAGCTTATCTTACCTATAAATAACACTTCTGTTTTCCGTCCCGATTGTTCTTACTCGGCCAGATTTTCTCAAGACCTGCCTAAGAGCCGGCTCAAGTCGTAGGTAGCCGGAACGCTCGTCAAAGAACAACACTTGAGAAGCTCAAAGCGTTCTCAGCTCGTCAAAAGTCACTTTTACGTCTTACCTTTTCATTTCTCAGCCATTTCGTTACGTTTCTCTAAAAATAACTTTATTATGACCTTGTTTTTATAATCTGGTTCGTTTTCTGGGTTTTCCGAAACCTAGCAGATTTTTTCCAACTACTGTTTTAAAGAGCGGTCAGCACAAATGAAGCGTCATAAGCCTAATGGTTAAGATTTCGGACTTGTGATCGAGAGGTCGCGGGTTCAAACTCCACCAATTACATTATTGCCGTGAACCCACTCCAGTCACAAGCATATTTAGCCTAGTTGGTGGGGTTAACAAGATTGCTAGTAATGTGGATGCATTGTGAAGAGCATATTGTGCTTAATAACCATATTCAAGTAATCGAAGCGAAACCCATGAAATACTTATTATTCCTACTTGTATATTGAGTAGTTCCAGTGGCCATCTGTGGTCTTCATCATCAGGTCCACTTCACAAATGGTGCTTTTCGAATGCAACTACACAAGTTACTATAAAAAATACTCGAATCACTACAGGTGTGCCTATAACATTTGAAGAGTTCCCTCGATTGCTCCAGGATCCCATCATCAGATCCTGACTTGGTGGCAATGGGACCAATTTCAAAGTACCCCTTTCAAACAAAAAAAGAATTTTCCAAATCGGTTCAGCCGTCCTTGAGTAATCGCTGATCAAGTGATCATACATAAAAAAAAAATATACGCGTCGAATTGATAACCTCCTCCTGTTTCGGGATATGCGTTATGTGTAACAGGGTGTTAAGTCCCGCAAACCCATTGAAAAGGAAGGATTCTCCGACCAGACAGGTGTTTTGTCAAGTGGGTAACTGCCCGATGTTTGTTGTCGGGACATGAGGGTAGAGTTGACATTATTGGTAATCTTGTTAACCCCTCCAACTAAGTTTAATATGCTTGTATCTAGATTTTTATCGTTTGTTAGTATGTTGCGACATAGATGTCGCTGCACCTGCGTGGAGGGCTTGCGTTTGGCTCCCCCACGCAAGTTCAACTGAAGGGGTAACAATGCCGAATCGCCGTTCGTCTTGTAGTCCAATAATGGAACGAGTTTGGTGGAATTAGAATGTGTAATTCCATCGCACACTCCCCGTAATGTAACAGATAAGTTCCCTCATTAGCCTCACTAATTAAGCCCATTCATTTGCTCACAAGTCATTCATTAAACATCTTAGTAACGACAGTTATTCACGTCCTTAAATTCTCTAACTACCGTAATTTTGTATGCTATACATACAAGGATTGAGATGTGTAAAATCTCTCAATGCCTCACAAATTGGTCAGAATACTCTCCATACATAGCAAAGGGACCCTGGCCCGATAGCTATTCTGAAGGGAATTAATACTGTTTCGGAGAACCGTTCTTATCTCTCTTCTGAATGCAGTTAAATGGTGTCTTTAATTATGATCAGGTATTTTAAATGGCTATTTATTGAACTTCACGTTTAGAAGCGAAGGCTTAATTGGGATTTAATTAGAATGATGTGGGGCTGCGGCTGGTTTTTCAACCTCAACTATAACTACCCTGTAAGGTTCCAGGATACAGGCCTCCCCTCTATGTGAGGAAATGGGCCTAATGGATGAGATAGTGGGATGTTTTCTTTTTAAAAACAATAATAAATTATTTAATGGCAGTCAGTGTCATAAAACGAGAGCACAAAACCAAAGGCGGACTACTGAAAATAAAATTATTTTTCTCTTTGCTTTCTTTTGGAAGTCAGTTTTACATGCTTAATACTCATAGCCATGTTCGGAGGATAGCCGTGATCGTATGGCACTTTGCTTTGAACAGAACATGTCTGTCGAAATCATAACCCTCTTTTTTGTTAGGGTTCCGTAGTCAACAAGGAACCCTTATAGTTTCGCCATGTCCGTCTGTCTGTCCGTCTGTCCGCGATTTAGCTCAAAAACTATTGGTACTAGAAATTTGTAATTTGGCATGAGTGTACACGTTAATGACGCCAAAAAAGTGGTAAAATAAAATTTTGAAAAAAACAATTATTTTGGGTACCTCCCATACATGTAAAGTGGGATGATAATTATATTTTTTCGTTCTTCCCATAGTGACACTATGGGAAGAACGAAAGAAAATAATTATAAATATACACTATGATAGTGTGGGATATCGTTGGATAGATCTTTTAAAAATATTAGGGGTTTGGTAAGACCGTTTTTTGATTAAGTAAACCGTTCGTGACTTATCAAGCTTTAAAGTACCAATTTTCGTTAGAGTCAAGTGTCCTCCCCCTCTATCAACTAAACGGTTGTAGTTAGAAATTCAAATGTCACGGCAGTAGAACCTATATATAACGAAATTTAAAGGAAAACTATCACACATAAGTGGGCTTTACAAGTTTACGAGTAATAGTCGACCAATTGTATTTGACTCGAAAATTTCGAACAACTCTACAGAAATGTCGATAGATGGCGCTAGGCGCCAGTTGTATCGTGCTAGCTTCTTGTGACGATTGAGTAGTGTAGCTCTGTGTCCGTATTTAAATTCAAAACACCGGCTATGACAAGTTTAATACAAATCTCTAAAAAAAATTAAATCTTTTCGTGCAAAATTGTCGGATCAGGTGAGGATTTGTATAGGAAGTCAAATTAGTCATGTTTGGCTTTTAGTTAGAGCATGGTACGAAACGATCAGTCAGCGAATACGACACGCACTTGGCTGTTATAAAAACTACGGAACCCTACACTGCGCGTGGCCCGACACACACTTGACCGGTTTTTTCGTTATAGTTTATAGGTTTTAGTTTTGCTGCTATATAAATCTGCTACCGAAATAAACTATGACAAAGTTAGAAAACTCAAAATGTAATTTTTAAAAAACAATCCCGTTGGTATTTGTTTAAGTTCAGTCATACTTAGGTTGGATGCCTTAAACTGCAACAGACTATAAACAACTGATACTTAAAAAAGAAACTCGCGGTAAGACCATAATCTGACATTAATTCTCTCCCATTTTTCGAATTTCAATTGCTGCCTTTAACTAAAAATAATATGTAATCAATGGTGCACAATTAACTATGATAAAAGACAGCATAGAAAGCTGTGGATAGAAATTAAATTGCATAAGTAATTAAAATAACTGTTAAACCGATCTTAATTACTTGAATGGTAAGAAACTATAATTTCAATAATGTTTATGCCCAAACTTCAATTATATTTATTTATTTAAACTTTATGTACAATAGGGGTACATGGGCGAACTTAATCTAACAAAGCATTCTCTCTATTGATATCTGTCGATCAAAATCATTTCAGAATGTCAGCGCTCTGTCAAAAAAAAACATACTTGACAGCTGTCATTTTGACATCAATCGCGTGAAAGAGGGCAACTCATGTTATTTTTTTGTTTGCTGAACAAAAACGTCTGTAAACAAAAACGAAAAGTTGAAAAAATTGCGTTACAGTTTAAAGATTTTAAGTTGGTAGTTTGTATCTATAAAATTATTGTATGGTGTATAATAAAGTTTATGATAAATAAATAAACTCTGATCAAAGATAAGCTCTTATGTAAAAATAATCTTTAGCTCCATGTATTAATTTACTTAGATAACGAATTGCTGCATATTTCGCTTTAAAGTTATACTTTCTAATTTGTACAGATCATGCTAAATAGTCTGTTAGACTCACGGAGGTTAGACTGTACAACGAGCTTACAGTTGAGTACTTTAGTAATTACTAAAACTAATCAAGTAGAATGTGCTAATTAAATGGGCATAGCTCGGAGTCTCGGCTTAATATTATTGCCTTTACGGTACATAATGTTGGACTCGAAGTAAGCGGGAACGCGCCTCCAATGCGTTTTAAATAATAATATCTGTCAAATCTCACTCGAAAAGTACGGTTTGCAAAGAAAACAATTTATTTGACTTTGTTTAAATTTAAATATAATGTTTAATTTTCATAATTTTCTCTTTTATTTTCATTGTTGGCACAAATTCGTCTGAAAGTAAAGAGAATGCATAGCGCAAAGGCCCAGAAGCCATGTTGAAATTATTAAAGCTTATTTTTTATTTAATTTCTGATGATTGGCTAGCGTTTGGCCACCAAAATAAGGAAAGGGGCTCATTTTGTATCGCTCAATATTTGTAAATAAATATTTTAATGAATTCTTGGTTTGTTCATTCTACCCAAATGGTTCGATTTGATAGCTACGACGTCACAATATGGCGCCTAGTCGACCCTATATTAGTTGAAACGCACTGTACATTTAAATCGAACTGGTCTCGAAGGCATCGGGCGGCGAGCGGCGTACGAGCTGTGCGCTCCTATCTAGCGGTGCCCGCGCGTCTGTATTCATGTAGTGTTGAGCTGTCGTATTCTTCTCACTACGCCACTGGCTAGACTGGGTACAGCGTTGCCGCCGCCGCCGCTCCGCTCCCGCTGACTTCGTGACCGAGCCCTTATAGTCTAAGTATTCAAAGTGCCAGTTGGCAATGGAATGGATTTTATATGTTCCCCTCATTTGTCTGTCTCGTTGGGCCAGTGAATGATGAATATGATCATTCGGGTTGGGGTTCGGGAGTTTCTCGCAGCCTGGAGATTGGATGGTTGAGGGAATTTTCTAACGAGATACCGCGGCCGCGGAAACTAAGGGCAATTGAAGGAACAGGGTGGGTTTTTGGTCAGTAGAAGTCAGACACTCCCTTTCGCTTTACTCAGAGCTGGCGGAACAATAATTTGTCGATTATCCCACTGAAAAAATAAAATACTGGCCTGCCTCATTTTGAGGTCAGGATTTTTGACTAGCAGTTCGAACGGTGCAGTTGTCGCCCGGTCGTTACAGGCACGGCTTACAAGTTGTAAGTCGTGGGTTCAGACTCAGACAGACTTATTCCTTTAGGAATTTTATCAATCATCACTACTATTTTGAAATCGGTGAAGGAAACTGTCTTAGGACCGAAAAATCCGAAGCCATGCGACTATCACAAACCCGAACTGTAACCGCGTGGTGGATTTTTTAATATTTTTTTTTCATTTCTCATTCCGTTTTGTTCCATTTTGTCATGGAAAGTAGGCCTGTGTCCCAGCAGTGGGAATGGTATAGGCTGATTATGGTATATTTGCTCTAACGGTCAATTTGACAAGATATTCGTCTATTTTGCCATCACGTTTTTTCACTACATGCGCGAACGCCTCTTTTCGACCCTAAAGTATCAAACGACATTATGGAAGTACTGCATACCCATATAATATAAGATTTCGAGGACGTATCGTGTTAGTCCACGTTAATGAAAATGTGTAATTAATACCTGACATACTTTATCTGCCACGCCCAGATTAACATTCAGATTTAATGTTTAACAAACATAACTACACGTAACAACATAACTGATCGTATTACCCTTGATATCGCAGAGGACATTCGATATGACAAATATGGTCATTTGCATTATTACCATTTGATTAATCATGCTGGCAGGTAGGTACTTATAAACCGGTGTATTACTCTCATAGCAGGGCAAAGGGTATTTTTTCGTCACCAACTGGTTGCTGCGTCTTTCTGATTACAGTTGTCTTGTTGCTTGTGCGAACATCTCTGATGCGCTGCAATAGCGAAGTAGTCTCAACAACATCCTGAAATCATTATTGTATTGCACACGCAGGGCATCTAGCGATCTTTTGAAGTACTTGCTCCGTAGAGTACTCATGTACATACTCTGAAAATACAACTTAAAGTAGTTTTTACTTGTTCTGTACAACGAGCAAATCTACGAACCAACATTTTACTCCGGACCGCTAGTGGCCTGCGCTCTCTTTCAATATCTACATTGTCCTTAAGGTCGTTGGCAAGAAAAAGCCCTAAGTATTAAAAGGTGGACACTCGCTTTATAGCTGCCCCGTTCAACCTCAATTCAGGGCCATCTCTTCATTGCTTGCCGCCGACCTTAAAGACCATGTACTCACACTTCTTCACATTATAAGTTAAACCATGCACGGCAACGTACCCTTCATACCTTTGTAGTAACTCTCTGATAGCCCCCGCCGATGGACCCAGCAGAAACATATCATCAGTGTAGCGTAGCGTTTATGGTTAATCTCGGTTTTCTTTACCGGGAGTCCGAGAGAGATCAGCTATATATCACCGATGACGCTGCTCCATTCAGTAATGGAACCGATTGCCATAAACGATTGATCTTGAACAGTCATACACAACATCGATTTCGATCTGATCTACCGGATCTGAAAGTGTAAAATATCAATGTAAAAATATCGGTAGCCGCTTATCTTGCGTATTAAGATTACTTTGAATTATTTATAGAAAACTGCATTGAATCATAGTCAATTAAGTACTGCAGTCGTGAAATAAAATTTCTGAAGATGCAGTTGAAATTAACTATGCGCTTTAATTTCAATTTGATATTTCTTGTTATGGAGCTTTATTTGAAATACATGCAAAACTTTTCTTTGTAACAAAAATAAAATAGATTAGATGATTATTCCTACAATATTATTTAATTTTCCTTTAGTTTTACCTATACAATATCGAGAAGTGCATTCTAAAGAAAAAGAGGAGGCTCTCAATTCAGGTGGTTTTTACCTCACTAAAATTACCCCGGTGATCACCGTCAGCACGCAGAAGAGCCCCCGTTACCTTTTAAAAGACCACATCGGAGCCAACACTGTGCAACGCCTATTACGGCACATCCCTGTGGAAACTAAAGGGGTTCTCCCCTGAGCCTCCCTGTGCACGGTGGCACGTAAAACCTGTGCTTTTGACCCTGGGTACATCCAATGATCTACCCGAAATACGACGAATTACGAAGCTCAAAATATATATTACACGTCACAAGCTAGTGCATGGTTCGAATTGATATCGTTTCCTATGGAGAAGAACCGGCAAGAAACTCCATGGTTACTCTTATCAAAATAAAAATGATTTTCATAATCTGTTCATAATACAGGTTTTATAGGTATGAGAGGACAGTATAGACCAATTGTCTAATGGCTAAGGTATCGGACTCGTGATCGAGAGGTCGCGGATTCGAACCCCACCCATTACATTATTGCCGTGAACCGAAGCCAGACACAAGCATAATGACGCCTTAGAGTGAAAACCTCGTAAGTGAAAAAGGAGTAACTTTTCAGGAGGAAGAAAAATCTGCGTGCTATAAAATTTTTGTACGGTTTCTTTTATGTTTTTTTTTTATTGATTTAAATGTAAATTTAACCCGTTTTTATATCCAGAACTGTTCGATATCTATACTAATATTATAAAGAGGAAACCTTTGTATTTTTGTATTGAATAGGCTCAAAAACTACTGGACCGATTTCAAAATTTCTTTTACCATTACTTAGAGGGATTCTTCCGAATCCGTATAGGCTATATTTTATCCCGGAAAATAGATAGGATTTTTCGTGGTAGTGAAAATTGTGGAGTAAGGCGTCGAAAAAACTGCCGTACGTTAACGATTCTCGCGAACGCTGCCTATATTTAATATAAACATTGCACCCGTGCGAAGCCGGGGCGGGTCGCTAGTTATGTATAATATGAAAAATATTATACATAATATCGAACAGTTCAGAAATGTATAATCCATGGCCTGATTACGCTAAACTGACGACGCGATGCGAGTGTTTACGAGGTTCTCACTTACTTTCATAGATAGCGTTTCGAGTATTGAATGAACATATTAGTGAGATCAGGATGTGCGTTGCTAGGATTGCTTTCTGGGAACGCAATAAAAAAAATTGGACAAAAATGTAATCCCGAGGTTTTCACTCTTAAGGCGACGATAAATAGCTTAGTATATTCATTGCTAGTCATGTGGATTCTTCCCAAATTCCTAGTTCTCTTTTTTTTTAGATTACATAATACAATGTATCTAATTGTTGTAAGAGCCTACAGTATTTTTCCCACCGACCAAAAATTTTTGAATTGACAGTCCGACTAAATTCCATTAGCTATTATCATTGTAAAAGTCTATGCTCTGCCATGAATGTGCGCTATGGTATTCCATGGCGTGTTCTCATGTGATTGTAGTCGAAAGTCGTAGCACGTAACAGGCTACATCCGTCGAGTACTTCTAATGACACATTAACGTGTGATCCCACGTGAATGGGGCTGCCAGACTAGAGAATTAATTGTATAGCGTACTATTTTTTGTTTAAATACATGTTTTTATTCCTCTCCATTTTTTGTTTGAACACAAATGTATACACTACTGTCAAACATAAGACTGTCCTAAATATCATACATGGTTTCAAAGCTTAAGACCTTAGTTTTAAATTGGTACGGTTCAGTTAGCATTAATTTTAAAAGTACTAAATAAATGTTGATAATTATATTATGTTACCAATTTCAATTTAAGTAGTAAGTAAATAAGTACTACCCGCATAATGGTTCCAAGTACTTACCGATTTTATAAAATCGGCAAGCAGTTCGTAATAGTTTGAACTTCTCACAAAATCATTCAACAAGTATGAATGTAGATATTTATACTTGTTTTAATTTCTCGTCACATTTTCTTCATTCTCTACCACGAGACGACATTGTGTTTTTATCAAAGTTGATAATGTTTTTCCTAACTTAAACCTACGTATTTCGTTTCTAACTATAGCAACACTGGGGCCTCACCGCGAGATCCACGAGCGTCTAAGCCAGTGTCGGTAAATGCTTGGCCGCGTTCGCACGCGTGGTCGCCTCTCAGTCAGTTATCACCGAAAATCACAATTAAATCGAATTGCCCATTACGTCAGTGTCCTCCGCAAGTGTCAAGAGTGTCAGTGTCATAAAGTGACAAGTGCTAGTGATGTGTCAAAAATAAGTGTTGCACTTCTGTGTTGTTAGAAAGGCGTTCGTAATGCAAGTATGTGGGGAATGCAATCGTTTTTAGTTAATATCTAGGTCTTGTTTGCAATGCGTTTGAAAATATGTACTATGTATGTTGACAAAATATTGGCTTGTTATGTCTTTGGGAATGAGCTAGTTTGGGATTTTCGCGAAAAACTTAAGGCATAGTGGTACGGGGTTAATAGCAAAAAGTGCATTGCTAAATAAATACATACATTACGTCAATGTGTTCTCTTGCCCCCTGAACTAGGACAACCTATATGACAACGGTTGAGAGATACTCCAGATGGATTTTACTATTTAAATTTACATAAAAAACTGTCGTATGTCGGACTTGTGATCAAGAGGTCGCTGGTTCGAACCCCACCCATTACAATATTGCCGTGAACCCACTCCAAACACAAGCATATTTAGCTTAGTTGGAGGGGTTAACAGGATTGCTAGTTATGTGAATTCCACCCACATTCCTAGTTATCCTTTATAATTATATAAAAAATTAGGACAACATTATAATAAGGGTTGGATAACAATGTGGGTAAATAACGAATAGTATCAGTATATTACCGCCAAGTTTGAGTTCTTTATGCGGCCTACACAAATGTCCTTACTTTGGTATTGTTAGTCAAATCGTTCGAGCTCCTTGAAGTTCTAAATTGAGTTACGTTATAACTTATAATATAACTGACAAAACATGCTTTCACTGTTTGGACGGGTAGCTCAAATTTGTGTGTTTGTGTCCTCAAAAGAGCACCGCAGACATAAAACTAAATGATCCTCCTATGATTAATTGATCAGAACGGAATGTATGGACTTCAAGAGACGATGACCTCTGAGTTGGTTTCGGTGTTTCTTCTCAAGATAGATGAGGTCGGACCTCATCTAGTTTCAATTTATGAAAAGAAAAGAAGAGTAAAAGTGTTACTTATTAAAGCAGCAACAGCCTAATGGCTAAGATGTCGGCCTTGTGATTGAAAGGTCACGGGTTTGAACCCCACCCATTACACTATTGCCGTGAACCCACTCCAGACACAAGCATATTTAGCTTAGTTGGAGGGGTTAATGTGATTGCTAGTAAAGTGAATTCTACCCTCATTGCTAGTTATATAACAAAAATATAACTAATTTGCTAAGTAAATATAATTATTAAACACGCTAGCAATGCTAGCGTGTTTAATTAGACAATAACATTTCTCTGTTCTAGTCCATAAACTTTACGCCAGCATACCATCTTTGTGGACTACAGTACTTATAGCTATGTTTAATGAGATTGTACCTAACTGGTTTTTTTTCTGAGTGGGAAAATCATCGACTGACTCCTCTACCGTTCCAGGGCCGCGGTATCTCGTTAGAACATTCCCGCAACCCTGGTAGACAATGGCCCTGTCGACTCCCGTCAATGTGTCGGGTACTGTCAATGAAATGTGGAGTCTCGCGTTTGACCACCGTCTCACCTGATAGTAAGCGAAGATGTAGTCGGAGATGTAGCACGCTTACCTAGATGTAACCTATTCACTCTCGACTTAAATACCCCTAGGTGATAGCTATCAGGAAACACAGACTGCGGTAGGGAATTCCGCTCCTTAGCTGTACGTACAATGAATGTGTTCCCAAAACGTTGTGATCGTCTGGATGGGATGTCCACCATGTAAAGATGGTTAATGATGGCATGTATGACGATAGGTATCTAAATGTTTACCAAAAAACCAAAATTGCTATAATCAGAACTACGCTTGACATAATGAACAGTCAATTGCACCCAAATTATTACGTTCACCCAGGCGAAACTTTTGGGGTAAAATTCAATATTATCAACAGCAATTTAAACAGAAATGGACGAGTTGCCTTGTTGGTATTGAAACTGTTGAGCTCTTGGTATTCCCAAAACAGAACTTATTCAAGTCTTCAAATCAGCAGAATAATCTATATTATATATATTTAACCCTGTTGGAGTTACAGGAATGTTCTACGAACGGATTATCGCGGCTCTTGAACGCAAGACCAACTGAAAGGACAGGGTGGGTTTTAGTCAGTAGGAGTCTTGCTTGACTCTCCGTTCCTCTATACCAAGAGTGGGACAAATCATTTAATGATTTAGCCCCGAAATAAATAGCCACTACTTTGTACCACTTTTTATGAAAATTGCGCCGACGAATACTGTATGATATTTAGCACAATTAAAGTAACCCGCAAGCTCTCGATAAGGTGTCGATGATCGAGAGGTGGCGGCGGTCGATGGCTAAGGAGCCAATGGGCTATTGACGCTTCAAAATTAGAACGCGTTTCATGGGCTAAGGCTGCGTTTCCACCAGAGATGTGCGAGGATGCGTAGCGAGGGATGTGTTTGTAAAGAACCAATAGAATCGCTTCATTTACCTCGCCTCGGTCAGCACAGCTCTGGTGGAAACGGCTCAGCGGAGCTAGATTTTTGCGCATACAAAACAAGCGAGGGATGTGTGCGAGGAATGCGCATTTTCACAGCTCCGCTACACATCCTCGTAGGCACATTTTCATCGCACAGCTTTGGTGGAAACGCCCACACATTTTCACAGCACAGCTAGACATCCTCGCACGACACATTTCCATCGCACATCTCTGGTGGAAACGCAGCCTTAAGAAGAAATTTCTTAATAACAAACTATATTAGGGTTCTGATCTTTTTCTTAAATTAGTGGACTTGACAGCCGGTTGCGTACAAGTTGATCTAAATGCCATCAAAAATATTAGACCGTTTGGATTATGTTTTTTTTTTTTTATCACATGTAAAGAGAAATAAATAAGTAATTTAGCAAATGTTTCTTCACAGAAATTCTCTCAACTCTTAAAAATGTGACTACGCATTTTTTAAACATAGCTAACATTTATGTATGCTAGGTTTCCTAATAAGTATATCAAATGCAAGCGATATGGCTCTCGTATACAGCTGACTGTTTAATCTTCTGGCCGACCGTCGTAATTAACCCTTTCCCCTACATTAAAATTAATTACTTTGAAGATGAGTTGTTTATTGTACACTATAACAGTTTTACTTGTTTCGTTCTACTACAACTTATATTAGGGCATAAATAGCATTACTGTAGCACCTTTTTTACTGTGTGGGAAAATCATTAAATGGTTCCTCCCGTTGTAGGGGGAGCGGAAGAGAGTATCAGACTTCTACTGGCTAAAAACCTTCCCTGCACCTTCAGTTGCCCTTGTATTCCAGGGCCGGCGCATCTCGTTAGAACATTCCCGCAACCCCGTAAGACAATAGCCCTATCGGGCCTCGTCAATATTACTTTAGTAGCTAAAACGCACAGGTATACTCTCTCGATGACGAGAGAACAATATGAAATCGAGGCGATCAACATCTACTACCGCGAAATTCTATTGTCAGGTCTGCGGCAAGTCGGGCCGCTCCCGCATCGGTTTATAGCCAACAAAAAAGCCAACTCGCAGACATTGCTGTTAAACTTCTGCAATACACGTAAAGGCCTACCTATATATCTACGGTGGTATGGATGTACACAAACAAGCACAAGCGTATTTAGCTTAGTTGTAGACGTTAAAAAGATCGCTAGTAATGTGAATTTTACTCACAAAAATACTCTTTACTTCCCGATTACTACTTAATTTTCTTCTGAAAGACATTTCAACGAATAAAGTGGCTGATGTCCTTCGGCATCCATCGGTTATGTGGTTTAGACGTGAATTTTTAACAGACATGACTTACTTTCTCATTTATAATAACTAGCTTTTGCCCGCGACTTCGTTCGCGTGGGAGGTTTTTCCCGCGTAAATTCCTATTGTTATTTCAGGATATCAACTATCTACTTACCAAATTTCATTGAGATCAGTTCAGTAGTTTTTGCGTGAAAGAGCAATAAACATACAAATAAGAAATTAGATGTACACCAACTTAACCAACACAATCTCAAGATAATTGTTCAGGATTGGCTTCTTAAGTAATCTTATAATGCAACAGAAGCTGTCTGAATCTGTTGCAAGTACTGAAATACACACATCAAAAGTGTCTAGGGATCAACATATATTTTTGCAATAACTTTTCTCCTGATTGATATTAATTAAAATTTTCTTTAAGGATTCATCAAATAAAGTGTTTTCGTTTGTCACAGTAACGATAAACCAAGTCACCTTTGCATTAATAAAGAAATTTGCCATTTTCCTAATAAAGGGAATTTTGACATTTGAACCACTAACATTAAAGTTCGAAAAAAAGACTGAAATAACAGTTTTCTTTAAAATTTTATTGGGTAACTTAAACAATTAATAATCCGTGTTTCTACCGCGAATACTAACAACACAAGAACATCGGTTTGGCATACTCAAAATGAGTTCATCCAAATCACGCTGTGGAATGGCCGCCCATGTTCGTTGCAACAACAAAAAAAGGTCTTCTTGCGACTGGATACCCTCCATATTCGGCAGAGCTCTTCTTTGTAGCATATCCCATGCATGCTCAATCGGGTTCAAGTCTGGCGACTGAGCAGGCCAGAGCAGGACATTGATGTTAGCTGCGGCGAGAGTCTGTCTTACAACTCTTGCGGTGTGCGGTCGTGCATTATCATGCATTAACTGAAATAAGGGACCGATTTGCACTTGTAGAGGAACGATGACGTCAGATACAATCGTCTCAGCATAAATTTGAGCGTTGAGGTTGCCTCTGATCCAAATCAACTCAGTTCTTCCGCCGATCCAAATACCCGCCCATACCACGATGGTTCCACCACTATAAGGATGGACTTCCTGGCAGGATTTTAATCGCTGTTGGCGTCCAGGGGTTCTCCAGTGTCGTATACGTCTTGTATCCGGTCTCATACCAAAACGAGACTCATCAGAAAAGCACACGAAACGCCATTGTTCTTCTGCCCAATTTCTGTGTTCAAGAGCCCATTGATATCGAATCCTACGATTGTGCATTGCTATAGGTGGTACCCGTAGCGGTCTTCGGGAATGAAGGTTCACTTCATGCAAGCGGTTTCTGACTGTTTGGTCGCTAATTAAGTTCCCTGAAGAGTGATGTGGTGGTGGAGGTGGTTATTGTTGGAGCTCTTCGAGTTAAGATTTGAATGTATCGGTCTTGTCTCCGTGTGGTGCAGCGATACCGTCCTCCATGGCGCTCAGCCACGGTACCAGTGCTTCGGTAACGTGTCCAAAGTCGACTGATAACACTCTGACTTGTATTCAGAGCTAAAGCCATAGTACGTTGCCGGGAACCAGCTTCTATCATTCCCACGGCTCTGAGCATTTCTTCCCTGCTTAAATGACGTCGCCACTCTATAATAACGTTGGTTTTAATCAGTAGTAGGGAAACAGTAGCACTAATAATGTCTTCAATGCGATGTATGTTTTTATAGGGAAAATATTGACAGCTGATTTTCATCTTTTACTCGAATTTGATTAACAGTTCCTGTTTCAAATTATGAAATGCACCAAAAAGGATCCATATAAATTTAGAAAATCATAAATTTATTACAAAGCCACATCTCAATCTCAAGAAATCCGCATAAAAATGCTTGATCCCTAGACACTTTTGATGTGTGTAGTTAACCTAATCCCACAGACAAACATTTTACACACACACACACACGCACATACACCACATCACACCTCACACGTCGTCACACAACACCACGGCATACCATTGTTTGTAACTGCACTAATCTCTTAAATTTCTTATTGTATTTTAATTTGCTTGCTTACCTTGTAATTTAGTATTGGTATCATAAAATTATTTTGTGTAAAACAGTTTCTGAGAGGTGAAATTCTGGTGACCCAGGTGATACAGGTTTTGATTACCTACCACAGGCACCAGTGTTTATCGGCCAATGTACTTGTGTTCTTATGTATGCCAATAAAATAAATAAATAAAATAACATCCCCACAAACTTTCGTATTTATAATATTGGTAGGATATTAAGGAGGGATTATGTTAAGGCCTAGTAAGTAGTAAGATAAATTGTGTGTCGGTTTGTGTTCCCAAATAAAATATAGTCAAAATGTAGCTCTAATTTAATTAAGACAGTTTTACAAATTAATCAACCCAGAATATTCAGTTATAGACCATGAACTTATCCATATAAGTACCGTCCAACAATGCCTTCAACAAGCTGTTTTCGTCAAATAACCAATCGTCGCTTGACCAATCGTTTTGTGTATTGTGTAATGTCAGCTGATTGTGACGGCATCAGCTGTTTAGTGCACGTACTTGTTTTTAAACAAACTATCCAATGCATCGGGCAATTGATAATTTTTCTAAAGACTATGTACATGTAACATTCTCACAAACATGTTGGTCATCATCATACACAGCCTAACTTCACTCACTGGTGGGCCTCTCTTCGCTTGTGCCAAGCTCCACGTTCCTGTTTCATTCTTATCCAGGGTCTCTACCCGCGATGGCAACAGAGTCGTCTGCCCATCTCGCTGGCGGACGACCAACGCTCCTCTTACCAGTCCTTGGACCCCAATCGGTCTCAGCTTTACTCCAACTGCCATATCATTGCGCCTGCCCAACTCCACTCGAGTTCCATAATGCGATTTCCGATATCAAAGGATCTTCGTACGTCTTCGGATTTCTACTTTTTAAACCCGATCTACTAGTTTCATGCCAAGCATCGAACGCTCCGTGGCTCTTTCCCGTGTAAGGGTCTACATCTCAGCACCATACGTCATGACGGATAAACATACTGACACAATATGGTGTCAACATCTCTTTTGTTCGATTCTCCTTGTGCAGATATGCTGAAAGAGATTTTGTTGCAATAATCATCGCCTTTGCACCTATTTTTCTTCTATATACTTTCTATTATAAAAAAGTAATATTTGTTTGTATGTGTGGGGTAATCTTGTTGAAAGTAATGATCCAGGTTCTAAAAAATCTTTCTTTGGTATATAATCCACGCAGATGAAGTCGAGGGCAAAGTGCTAGTCTTCAAATAAATTAATAATGATTCACTGATTCCCGGATTGAGTTAAACTTGAAGGTAGATTTTTTGTAATAATCTAGTTGTGATATTTTATTTTTAGTATTTCTCTTGTCCTCTACAAAATCCTCATATTGTCTCTAACATATTGCTGATAAGATAACCTATGAGTTCATGTCATATATCATCATACTTATTCAAATTGAGTAATTCTTAACTTAAATTTACATAAGTAATATCAGGCTTTAACGTTTCCACAGCTGGGTTACAGGCCTCCCCTATATGTGAGGGAATAAGCTGTAATCCACCACGCGGGCTAAGTGCGGTTTGGAGACCGTCGCATTTCTTCGGATTTTTGGTTCTAGGACATCTCTTTAGGAGTCCCCTCACGATGGTTTCTTGAACCGTTGAGAGCAGCAGTAATGATGAGAAATTACACCAAGTATTGCGCCTGCCTGGGTCAAACAAAGGCTTTATTTAAATTTTTGCTGTATTCACAAATAGCCAGTTTGTCACAGAACCGACGAATTGTAAATGTTATTATCGCCGTTATTGTCATGTAATTCACTACACACCACTTGTTAAACAATTTTTTACATCATAACATAATGCAAAATGTACGTGAAGTAACAGTGCTTTTAACAGATACACAATAAATAAACATTACATCTCACACAAGAGGTCTGTAGACATAGCCAAAGATGCACTTGTAGTATCTCTTGTAGTATCAGGCCCGTTGGTATAGTGGTCAGTGACCCTGACTGCTATGCGCAAGGTCGTGGGTTCGATTCCCACCTAGGACAAATGTTTGTGTGATGAGCACGGTCATTTGTTCTTTGTCTGGGTGTAATTTATCTATAATATGTATGTATTTAGAAATATATATGTATGATTATCAGTTGTCTAGTACTCATACCACAAGCTCTGCTTAGTTTGGGACTAGATGGCGTTGTGTGAAAATTGTGGAATATTATCTACTCCTTTTGGTTACTTCTACATCTTAGAAAACAGGACCTCATACCGACGGCATGCATGGTAAAGGACGCTGGGTACCGTTTATAGGTCATGGAGATAATCAACGCCATCATTTTTTATCTCCATGACCCATAATGGCTCCCCAGCGTCCTTTAGTATGACCTCCAGCCTCGCGTAGGATCCCCCCACATGGCACCACGCCCCTCCCACAAGCATTAATGAAATTTCTCAACGTGGGCCGGCGGACCTTAATCCTTGAAGGTCACATAATTGACACACAAATAACTCGCTTTATTTCAAACTGTGATGTAATGTACTACGGAGCTTGTATTAATAGACTGCCGAACCGGTTTTC
This sequence comes from Tholera decimalis, assembly GCA_943138885.2. Lineage (NCBI taxonomy): Eukaryota > Metazoa > Arthropoda > Insecta > Lepidoptera > Noctuidae > Tholera > Tholera decimalis. The sequence goes on along the minus strand of OW964576.2, from coordinate 21,191,253 downwards.
GGTAATTGTTTGTTTTTTTTGTTGCGTATCGTTAAATTTTAATTTATGTTTATTCTGTGGTGTCATAGTGGTGGTGTAATTAGTTGTAAATGATAATTAGAGGAAAAGCACGTGTTTTGACCACGTTCATCTTCGATTCTTGGAATTTTTCGGTAATTGGTTTGCTGTTCGATGTGTGATGTGTCCTGCTTTAGTTTTTTATCGTGTTTAATCTTTATAATATTTGAAAACCTCGTGTCACAGTGTTTGTTATCGAAATCCTCCGGAACGGCTTGACCGATTTTTGTGTATATTTGGTAGGTCTGCGATTAGGTCGCCTGCAATTATTTTTTTCACCTGCTGAACAACGTTTGCCAGGTCAACAAGTAATAACATATATACATAATTATGTATTAGTATGAACCATGCGGTGTCTTATGTCAGGGAAATTTTATTGAATCTCGAGCGTAAAGAATTTCAGAGTTAACTTACTGTACTTCAGACGTAATTACTCTCGCTCTCACTGTATTCTAATCCCGAATGCAGTGAGAGATTCATGCTAGCTTAAGGCAAGATACCTTTATGTCAAGGAGAATGCTCCGCAATTCAAACTTACTATTGTAAGTTAATTGATACCTCTAAAAATCCTGAAGTGGTTAGAATTCACATTACTAGCAATCTTGTTAATCCATCAAATATGCCTGTGTCTGGAGTGGGTTCACGGCAGTAGCGTAATGGGTCGGGTTTGAACCTGCGACCTTTCAATCACAAGGCCCTTAGCCATTTGGTTATTGATGTTTCGACCAGCTGTAGGTGACATTATTCTAAGAATTCCATGATTTATAAAATACGAACCTGACTCATTTAAACTTCGCCAGAAATTCTTAATATTATCTAGCATGCGAACTGTATAATGTTTATTCTTCAAGATAAACTAAGTCACTAGACGGCAAGATAAGTAATTGTTTTTCTTCTTATGAAGCTATGATAATAAATGTTAGTTTGAAATAAAATAAAAAGCAAACACGACAGACTGACTTATAATCCGTGTGTGGAACAAAAACTCGACTGATCTTACCTTATATAAATGTCTATTACATTTAATCTGATTAATTAATGTCTAAGGAAGTTATTTGAAGTATTTCTTCATGGAGGGTTGACCCTACTTGACTTTATATGAGACTAGGAAACGGAAGGTATCAGTAACCAGACAACTGTTTAAAAATGGCGCAGAAAATTGATACTGCCTATCATGGTATTTCATTACCCAACGTGGTTCCATGTCCCTCTGACTCGATGTAACTCATTCTACTCGTCAATTTTGTTATCAGCCATCATGCTAAAACTCACTTACTCACTCATGCATAGCCTGACTTCAACCCGTTTTCTTGTCTTGTTTTTGAAGTGAAAACTTCCTTAGCATCGTTGTGATTTGAAAGTTTATGAAAAGAAAAAGCGACAGTAAAATAGACAGACACATAAATTGCCGAATTTGGAATTCTGTTGGGGCCAAGTGGTAGAGCTTTGGATGCCTTTTAAAATGAGCCCAAACTCGGCTATCTTTCGACCACGGGAACGAAGTTAGGTCGCGGGGGGGGGGGTGAGGTAGCCCTTAGAGGGGAGGTGAAGGGGTCTCGTGGGGAGTCGAAAAAACGACAGTAAAAAGAGACAGACACATATTTCTTTTTTTTTAAGGTTTCACTTCTACCACGTGTGAATTGCACACATGCTTTTTTTTTCTCACAGAAAGAGAACTAGCAATGTGAGTAGAATTTACATTACTAGCAATCTCGTTAACCCCTCCGACTAAGCTTATGTCTGGAGTGGGTTCACGGCAATAGTGTAATGGGTGGGGTTCGAACCCGCGACCTCTCGCTCACAAAGCCCACACTTTAGCCATTAGGTTATAAACGCTAAAAATGGTCCCTTTGGGTCGATGTTAACTCATTCTACTCCGTCAGTTTTCGATATAAGCCTCTCTTAGCTTGCTCAAAAGCTCTACGTTCTGTACCAGTCTCACCCAGGATATACTCACGATCGCAACAACGTCATGTGTGAGTGAGTTTTGAATAGACGACTGCCCAAAAATCAGATAAGTACTCACTTCTGTCTTAAAACTTGACTGAAAGTTAAGCCTGTCACGATCTTGTAAAAAAGATTTATTTTTTAAAGTTAATTCCTTTTTAATTCTGTATTTTATTAGGTCCCACAACAGCCTAGTTTTAGTAACATATATTGACACATACGAAGACAGATTAGCATAATGCAAGGTCCAAATGAAAGATAACAATGATAGTATCTATAAGACGCAGCTATATGCGAATGACATCAACGATTAAGTAATAATCTATAGTTAGTATGGTGTAGGTATTTTCCTATGTATACCTAGGTACTGGTTATGGCTCGACTATTCAAGGTGACAATGATTTATGTGCGAAGCATTGTTGTTTTGATAGGGTTTGTGAATTAAAGTACAAATATAGTGTGCACAGTCACGTTTAGCCATTAAGGGGGGAGGTCGCCGCTCGCGCTCTGAAGGTATCTATGAAATTGTAAATTTTCTTTTGTTTTTGAAAATAGTGGACTAACCCGTACTGTGGTGGATTACGGTCCATTTCTTCTCATAGAGCATCAATCAGAGTGCATAGAGTCATCGAAAACCCTGTATGCATTCGGGCAAATTCTGAGAATAAAAGCTATTCTTTCGCTTATAGAGCGCCAACAATACGTATGGCGAACGAACTACCACCGAGACTTATTATTAGTGTACCCTCAGAAATAAATGTATACATAAAAATATCATATGTAAACTTAAGCAATATTATTTAGGGATGATTGTTACTATTTAAAAACCTAAAGATGTTAATAATAACTGTTATGAACAATAACGTATCTACACATAAGTAATCCTATCCTACTTCCTACTTCCTACTAATCCTACTGTCCTACTTCCTATCCTACTTCCTTCCTACTAATCCTACTATCCTACTTCCTACTATCCTACTAATCCTACTATCCTACTAATATTATAAATGCGAAAGTTTGTGAGGATGGATGGATGTTTGTTACTCTTTCACGCAAAAACTACTGAACGGATCTGAATGAAATTTGGTAAGTAGATAGTTGACATTCTGGAATAACATATAGGTTACTTTTTATTCCGAAATTCCCACGGGATCGGGATTTGCGCGGGAAAACCTTCCCACGCGTACGAAGTCGCGGGCAAAAGCTAGTTATGTATAAAAAGCACAATTGTATAGTTTGATATTGAGATAAGACTCGAGGCAAAAGTTTATTAAACCTTAGTGGTTTTTGGTTGTTATTTGATATGAATAATCCTGTGTTCTTTTGTATAAATGGTAAATACACTTTAAAAAGAGAAGGGGGGGGGGGGGTAGTCAATTAAGACCTACTTATGTTTGATAAGTAGGTCTTGATTTATTGTATTACGTGATATGTTCATCAGAATTAGTGTTGCCCAAACAAGAACAATGTAACAGAGTCTGTTACATTGTTCTGAGATCTCAACTACCGTTTAATAAATAGCAATAGGATAATCGCTAATTGCAAGACTCTTGCGAGACTCTCGTTTAGGCAACACTAATCAGAATAAGTTCCACGTATACGATAAAGTATATAATTATGAGTATGTCAAATAGTATTTACTGATTTCATGGCATGAATAGCCGCTGTTACATAGGGTAGGCCCAAAGAGGCGGGTTTGCCGTTTGCACCACTCAGGGACTGCGTTGAAGAATAATAAGTGTCCTTGCAGTCCTCTGTGCAAGGGTGCCAGGGAACACGGGATAGTTTTAGTCAGTTATGAGTCTGAGGAACATCTTCGCCCGCCCCAAGGTGGAGGATTTCTCGGGGTTGCGGGAATGTTTTAACGAGTTACCTGTTACGCGGCCCTGGAACGCAAGGGTAACTAAAGGAACATTGTGGGTTCTTGGTCAGTAAAGATCTGATACTCTGATGATTTTGCCACCATAAAAAAAGGTGGAGTATTTCTACCTTGATAAAACGGCTTTCCGATGCTTTACGTCTTCCTATAGGCATCTGTTCAATAAATAGATGATAAATGAGATGTATTTGCAAATTGGTTAAACATGTTTAACGTAAATTTAAAGTTTAAACTACATGCGGCAGGTGTTTTCTAACTGACGAGCTTAAGAAGAAACACCGTAACAAACTCAGTGGTCGAAATTTCTTTTGAAGTACATACAATCTGTATGGAGCCATGTAGGACAGTAATGACTAAGGTGATCTTTAGAGGAAAAACACAAACAGATTTGAGTGGACCTGTCCAGACAGTGCAAGCATTTGTCAGTTATCAATTTATCATGTAGCAATCCTTCCTACTAATATTATAAATGCGAAAGTTTGTGAGGATGGATGGATGTTTGTTACTCTTTCACGCAAAAACTACTGAATGGATCTGAATGAAATTTGGTAAGTAATAATAATAATAATAATAAGCAGTTCATCCGTTACCAAACTGGAAGTCTCCAGGACCGGATGGACTGCACAACTTCTGGCTCAAGTGGTATAGCAGCTCGCACGCGCTTTTGGCTTCTCAATTCCAGGCATCCTTAGAGGCTGGGTCTCTACCAGAGTTTCTTACGACTGGCTGTACCCACCTGCTCCATAAGAGTGGTAGTCCCATGGAACCCAAAAACTATAGACCGATTACTTGTTTGTCTACGGTCTATAAGATTCTTACGTCCATTCTGAGAGTGAAAATAAATATGCACATTGAGTGCAACTCAATTATGTCCGCTTCTCAGAATGGATGTAGGAAAGGGTCCCGTGGCACTAAGGAGCTACTCCTCATTGACATGGCCATTAGCCAACAGGTTCGTCGATCCCGCAAAGATCTATCAACATGCTGGATAGACTACAAAAAAGCCTATGACTCTGTTCCTCATACCTGGCTCATGAAGGTGCTAGAGCTTTACAAAATAGATCCAACTCTACGCACCTTCATTGAGTCATGTATGAGGCAATGGAAGACGGTACTTCTCTATCCAGGATGTCGACCGATCCGAGGGAATGATGAGCCTATATGGATCAGACGGGGAATATTTCAGGGCGACAGTTTGAGTCCACTTTGGTTTTGCTTGGCCCTGAATCCTCTAAGTACAATGCTAGAGGAGTCAGGCCTGGGCTATCGGTTGAGAAGAGGAGGTCAAAGTATATCCCACCTCCTCTACATGGATGATTTGAAACTCTTTGCCCCCAACAACTTGCAACTGATGGAACTACTGAAGGTAACTGAAACTTTCAGTAGCGCCATCAAGATGGAATTTGGTGTGGAAAAATGTGCAATCATGCATGTAAAACGAGGAGAGATTATGGAATCTGAGGGAATTCAACTTTCAGATTCCATACACCTTAGATCTCTCTGCTTAACCGAAACTTATAAGTATTTGGGTATGTCGGAAGCTTTGGGCATTAATGTTGCTGACATGAAGCAATCGCTGAGGGAGCGCTTCTTTGGCCGCCTGACAAAGGTATTAAACAGCCTTTTGTCGGGAGGAAATAAGGTGCGCGCTTTCAACGGTTGGGTCATGCCGGTGTTGATGTATTCTTTCGGCATACTCAAATGGACTCAAACCGAACTGGACGCCCTGGATAGGAGGGTCCGTACACTGCTAACCGCAAATCGGATGCATCACCCACGATCATCGGTGATGAGACTGTATATCCCGCGGAAATGTGGAGGTCGAGGCTTTTTAAATGCCAAAACTCTCCACAACCGCGAGATTTGCAGTCTCAGGGAATATTTCCTTAAAGCCGATGTGGGTATGCACCGAGATGTGATTGCAGTGGACAAGGGACTCACCCCGCTGACTATGGCTAAAGAGAACTGGCACAAACCTGTTATACTTACCCCAGATGACCGCAAGGAGGTATGGAAAAGCAAGGAACTTCATGGTCGCTACTATCGGGCTCTTTATGGGTCTGATGTAGATTTGACAGCTTCCGTTGCCTGGCTACGCTTCGGGGATCTCTTCGGAGAAACTGAAGGTTTTGTCTGTGCAATTATGGACGAAGTTATCTTGACGAATAATTACCGGAGACATATTATGAAGGACGGGACGATTGACGTGTGTCGGGCATGCCATCGTCCTGGTGAGTCCATCAGACATATTATCTCCGGTTGTTCTCGTCTAGCTAACGGCGAGTACTTGCATAGACACAACCAAGTAGCCAGAATTATCCACCAGCAACTTGCTTTGAAATACAAACTTGTCGATTCTGAGGTACCGTGTTACAAGTATGTGCCCGACCCAGTTCTCGAAAATGAACATGTCACGTTGTACTGGGATCGGTCTATCATCACTGATAGGACTATTGTTGCCAATAAGCCTGATATAGTGGTGATAGACCGATTAGTGCGCCGCGCAATGATAATCGATGTTACCATCCCACATGATGAGAATCTCGTGAAAGCTGAGAAAGAGAAACACATTAAGTATCTCGACTTAGCTCATGAGGTTGTTGACATGTGGGATGTGGACTCGGCTGTCATTGTGCCGATTGTCATATCAGTCAATGGGCTGATAGCTAAAAGCTTCGACGACCATCTGTCGAAGCTGGCTTTGCACAGCTGGATAAAGGGCCTGATACAGAAGGCAGTTCTCCTCGATACGGCTCGTATTGTGAGGAGGTTCCTTTCTCTGGAGACCTAACCACCGGTAGCTTGGACCCCGTTCCCGATACCAGTGGACTGCCATTTTTTATATTTTTAAATGTTTTTTTATTGTCACTTTTTTATAGAAAAATATTTAAAAATGTAATTTTTGAGAGGTATATAAAATAAAGGAGATAATAATAATAATAATAATCTGTGGCCCGGCTGTCAACAAGCACGTCAAAATTTTTCATTCCGATTTTTACCAATTATTGAAAATATAAAATAGTTATTTAAAATGTTATTTAAAACGAAAATATTAAAAAAAAAACTACAATCCACTACATCTAAAATAGACCAAGAATATGGAAATGATATATGGATGAGAATATGGAAATAGACCAAGTATAAATGACAACTTCGTGCATAAAGAATGTTGACGAGAAACCGGGCACGATTGCTCGAATCTACACGCCCAAGATCTTCGGATTCGTCACTCAGCTCCGCCTCGCAGCCGCCGGGACCTGCTCCAGCCGTGAGTGAAGAGACTCCGGCCGCTGCAGTTGCGTCGAGCTCGAGTGACGAATACTTCTCGCCGCCGACGACACCACCACCTGCGCGTCGGCGAGGAAGAGGCCGACCTCCGGACTGCTTGGAACCTCGAGGCCCACCGGCCTCTGATAGGGTTCCCGCTGCCGGTGGAAGTGTGCAGCGCATGCGATGGACTCAATCCATTAATGAGAACGTCATGCGCTCATACTATGGGGCTACAGAGGGGGGAAATAACTTGACTGCGTACCGTGGTCGGATGCTCTCTCTGTTTCAGGTACTTGAGCCAACTGTCAACGTTTCGGCCCAGCGACTATCGGATCAAGTGCGTGTCATCCAACGTAACCGTATGTTGGATGAAGCCGTACTTGATCGCCTCCGTTCGGAAATGAGTAGCTGTGTCACTTCACATCCGACGCCGACTGTGGTGGCACCACCACAGCCCAACATTCAAGTTGAAGAGAGTAGTGACAGAGTTACAAACGTAAGTACCCAGTATAATGAGCAATTGAGGAGTGCTTTGGAGTGTGCTATTCGGGAATATCGCAACATGTCGCCTGAAATAAGACCACGCTTACCTCGTTTGCCCATGCATAACAGGAATAGGGCACTGGTGGCTGCTCTGGATTCGCAGTTGTCAGACTATTTTGATAACTGCGAAGACCTCGCCGATACCCACTCTGTCTTATACTGCGCAGCTGTCGTGGCATGTCGTGTAGCTAACGTTAAAATTTCTAATGACATAGCTATACGACCTAAACCCGCTGTCCCAGCTTGGCAGTGTAGGATCGAGCGCCGTATTGGTGAGGCCAGGGCACTCATTGGCAAACTTATTTGCTTTAGGGAGGGCAACACTCGCCCGAGAGTGATGCGCTTTGTGAGACGGGCGTTTTTGGGAACCAATATCCACCCACATAATTATATGTCCTGTGTCACAGAGCGCATCGACTTCCTAAAGCAGAAGGTGTATGCATGGGCAAACCGTATCCGAAGGTATAGACGGCGAGTGGAGCGATTCACCCAGAATCGCACATTCCGAAGTAACGAAAGGTGGGTATATAGGGCTTGGGAGCGACCGGACCAAGGTGCGACTGATATGTGCCTGCCCGATGATGACGCCTTATGTACGTTCTGGCGCAACATCTGGTCGGTACCTGTCAGTCACACCGAAGGTGATTGGACCCGGGAGGTCAAGCAAGCGTGCGATCCAATACCAGAAATGGGGGCAATCATCATCAGCCCCCATGATATAGCCAATGCAGTTCGTCCGCTGCCTAATTGGAAGTCTCCAGGGCCGGATGGACTGCATAACTTTTGGATCAAATGGCTAACAAGATCGCACGCTCGCTTGGCGTCTCAGTACCAATCTGCCCTAGAATCTGGCTCACTACCCGAGTTCTTTACCACTGGAGTTACCCACCTGCTCCACAAATCTGGTAGCACCGTGGACCCCAAAAATTATAGACCAATCACGTGTCTGCCTACGGTCTATAAGGTTCTGACATCCATTTTGAGAGCTAAAATTAACAAACACATTGACAACAATCACATCATGTCTCCCTCTCAAAATGGATGTAAGAATGGGTCCCGCGGTACTAAAGAGCTACTCCTCATTGATATGGCCATTAGCCAACAGGTTCGACGTTCCAAAAAAGATCTGTCGACATGTTGGATAGACTACAAGAAGGCCTATAACTCAGTGCCTCATACATGGCTCATGAGGGTGCTAGAATTGTATAAAATTAATGCAACTTTACGCACCTTTCTGACATCATGTATGGGACAATGGAGGACAGTTCTTCGCTATCCAGGATGTCGATATATCCCAAGGTACAGCGAACCGATAAGGATTGAGCGAGGCATATTTCAGGGCGATAGTTTGAGTCCGCTTTGGTTTTGCTTAGCCTTGAATACTCTAAGCACACTGCTGGAGAATTCAGGCCTAGGCTATAGGTTGAAAAGAGGTGGTCAGGTTATTTCTCACCTCCTTTACATGGATGATTTAAAAATTTTTGGCGCCACTGGTCTACAGCTGACGGAACTACTGAAGGTAACTGAAACTTTCAGTAGTGCCATCAGGATGGAGTTTGGTGTCGACAAATGTGCGATTATGCATGTAAAGCGAGGGGAGATTGTGGAATCCGTGGGATCTCAACCCTCGAATTCCATAAACCTGAGATCCCTCTCTCCAACTGAAACCTATAAGTATTTGGGTATGTCGGAAGCGTTAGGTATCAATGTAGTTGACATGAAGCAATCGCTGAAGGAGCGCTTCTTTGGCCGCCTAAAGAAGGTATTTAAAAGCCTTCTATCGGGCGGGAACAAGGTGCGTGCCTTCAACGGTTGGGTCATGCCAGTGTTGATATACTCTTTCGGCGTACTCAAATGGACTCAAACTGAACTTGACGCCCTGGATAGGAGAGTTCGTACATTGCTGACTGCATATCGAATGCATCACCCACGCTCATCAGTGATGAGGCTGTATATCCCGCGGAAGTGTGGAGGTCGAGGCTTTTTGAATGCTAAAACTCTCCACAACCGCGAGGTATGCAGTCTCAGGGAACATTTCCTTGCTTCTGAAGTGGGTATGCTTCGAGATTTAGTAGCGGTGGATAAGGGACTCACCCCGCTCTCCTTGGCTAATGAGAACTGGCGCCAACCTGCAGTGCTAGACACTAACGATCGCAGAGGGATATGGCAGAGTAAGGAGCTTCATGGACGTTTTTTCCGGGCCCTACATGGGTCCGACGTAGACCAAATAGCGTCCGTAGCTTGGTTGCGCTTCGGTGACCTCTTTGGGGAAACCGAAGGTTTTGTTTGTGCAATTATGGACGAAGTTATCATGACGAACAACTACCGGAAATTTATTGTGAAGGATGGCACGGTTGACATATGTCGGGCATGTCACCGTCCGGGTGAATCAATCCGCCACATTATCTCTGGTTGTTCTCGTCTTGCTAATGGAGAGTACTTGCACAGGCACAACCTTGCAGCCAAGATAATTCATCAGCAAATTGCTCTGAAATATTCTCTTGTGGAATCGGAAGTGCCGTACTATAGGTATGTGCCCGACTCAGTTCTCGATAACGGCCATGTCACATTATACTGGGATCGGTCCATCATCACTGACAGGACTATTGTAGCCAATAAGCCGGATATAGTGGTGGTGGACCGAATCGTGAGGCGTGCCATGATTGTCGACATAACCATCCCGCATGACGAGAACCTCGTGAAAGCTGAGAAAGATAAGCAAATCAAGTATCTTGACTTGGCACACAAGATTGTCGACATGTGGGATGTGAGCTCGGCAATCATTGTACCGATAGTCATCTCAGCCAATGGCTTAATAGCCAAGAGCCTCAACCAACACCTCAGGAGGCTCTCGTTAGACGGTTGGATCAAGGGCTTGCTTCAGAGAGTGGTACTCCTGGACACGGCGCGTATCGTCAGGAGGTTCCTCTCTTTGGAGCCCTGACCGCCGGTAGCTTGGACCCTGTTCCCGGTACCGGTGGGCTACTATTTTTTATATTTTTAAATGTTTTTTTTAGAGAATATTTAAAAATGTAATTTATATGTATATATTGAAAATAAAGACAATAATAATAATAATCCACAACTTTTCACACAACGCCATCTAGTCCCAAACTAAGCAGAGCTTGTGGTATGGGTACTAGACAACTGATAAACATTACATATATATTTCTAAATACATACATATTATAGATAAATTACACCCAGACAAAGAACAATTGACCGTGCTCATCACACAAACATTTGTCCTAGGTGGGAATCGAACCCACGACCTTGCGCACAGCAGTCAGGGCCATAGGGTCAGTATATAGTTGGCAGCCTGGAATAACACATAGGCTACTTTTTATCCCGAAATTCCCACGGGATCGGGATTTGCGTGGGAAAACCTTCCCACGCGTACGAAGTCGCGGGTAGAAGCTAGTGAGCTATATGTTCGCCTCAGTAGGTATAGAACTGAAGTTTTCAAACAACGCATTGTCCTACCTTTTCAATATGATTTATTACTTCGGAGACGCGTTTAAGTGTTATTTAATAGTCGTTGTTATATTATTTGCGGCTGCATGTCAAAGTGTGTTTGGAAAAGGTACTTGGATGACGCGATTTTAGTTTTAAATAGCTGTGCTATATTCTCTATACTTATCTATAAGGGGCAGGACTCGTGCTCCACCTAGGATCTCCACCTGGGTGGAGCACGGGTACTATATGGGTCCCGTGCTCCACCTGATGACGTTGTTGTACAGTGATGCAGTAAATTGTTTTCCCTATATGTTTCAAAGTCTCGAAACAATGATTTAATAGGAGTAAGTTTATATGTACCTAGGTATATTATATTATTAATTGACCTTATAGCTTTTATATTATTTACAAAAAAAAAACCTTTTTGGTGAATAAAATTTATGAAAAATAATAGCTGACCTGACAAACGTTTAATTGCCGGGTCGGGAAATGGGCAAAACCTAATAAGGTTTTCTATTAGAATTTCCTCAGACGTAGCCCGGAGTTTGGAAGTTGGTGGTGTGATAACCCCCGTGCCTCGCAAAGCACGTTAACCCGTTGGTCCTGCGCCTGATCTGTCTCCGGTCGTGTCGGATTGCCGCCCCATCGTACTATGAGAGTAAAGGAACAGAGAGTAGAGTGCACCTGTACTTGCACACATACTTGTGTACTATAATGTCTCCTACGCAGATGACTAAACAATTATGAGATTAGCCGCCGTGGCCGAAATCAGTTAGGAGGACTATAATTATTACCTCCTTCACATACCTATATATATAATAATGTAAACATACAAGGATGCAATTACCTATTCAAATGACGTATACTGTTTACATACAAAGACTTATCCGTTTTCCTGCTTCTAATCTGCTTCTTTGCATAATACCTGTTTAGGCGTGAATGACTTAAATAGTATTCTAGATTACCTGCAGTCTTCAAGGATAACTTTGGAAGTGGTGTAAGCAATTAATTCAAAAAATAGTTTTAAGGGAAAGGTATGCTGACGATATCAGATCGTGGAGTTCAATCTCAACTGGAACTGAAAATTGACGGTATTGTAATTATGTAGTTACATGAACAACTGCTGATACTCGATACGATCAGATTTTTTAAGTCAATCTATATCTATACTATACATACTTACTTACTTGAATTATAAACGTGGATGTCTTTCTTTTCACGCGTTCATGGCTAATTCGTTGAACAGATTTTGGTGGAATTTAGCATGGAAATGGTTGAAACTCCGGGTTGAAACATAGGCTTCTTCAATTTCAAAGTCAACCCCTGAGGGGATGTTCTGATTTGCATATTTATTATGTAACCAGCAGCATAAAATAGGTACACTTAATTTTACTCCTTAAGGGCCTATGCTACCTCAAATGGCTTAGCATGATCCTCCGTTATGTCGAAAATACTGAAGCAATAATTTTGAAATAAATATATGGTAAAGCTCAACTTTATTAATGTTAGGTACTTACTATGTTTGACGAAAACACAATTCCATAAAATCTTAATAAATTAAAAATAATAAAAAAAAATCCAATGTTACCTCCAATCCGAACAATAAACCGCTGGTATTCAAAAAATACTTCAAATTAGATAATGAAACTTTGCATAGTAATTTAACTAAATATAAAGCAGGTCTTATGTTATTATTTTTTTTTAAATTACATTACTAATTTATCGGTGTCTTGGAATCTTTTACCTGTCTCGCTCGCTCGCGTGACCGCGGCCAGTAGTGTGCGAGCGAGATAAAGAGTGAGAAACGCTGAGATGGTATATGCCCTTAATACAGGAAATTCAATAACCTAGTAAGGAGAACAGAACGTCCACTCGACTGGTTGACGACATTTGTACAAATCCATAAAAATACTTATTTTTCTTATACTCTAAATTAAGATCGCAATCTCACCATTATTTCACTCACCGGACGTAACCCACATTTTAAAACCAAGACAAGAACAAACAAATTAATCATTGCGAACACATTACACATACGGAAAATATAATATCTTGTCTAAATAATATGACGAAGTAATAACAGAAGGCTTAACTACGTTTCACGTGCACCTGATGGTAAGCGAAGATTTGGTTTAAGATGAAGTAATTTTGTCTAGAAGTAACCTATTCACCCTCGACTTCGAAAAGTGCTTAGCCTAATGGCTAAGATGTCGGCCTTTTGATCGAGAGGTCGCGGTTTCGAACCCCATCACACTATTGCCGTGAACTCACTCGAGAAACGAGCATTATTTAGCTTAGTTGGAGGGTAATTTGAATTCTTCCATTACTAGTATACTACTATTTTTTTACAACTTATGCAATCATAATTATTTATTTATTTTATTTAGACAGTATTTTTTTCCTTTCATATTAATTCAAGTTTTTTCTTTGATATTCATTCAAGTTACACTTTTTGAGCGTGGTGACCGATAAGAACACAATTTTTTTTTCTTTTATTGAATAAATGACAAGTAAGTTAATATTGTTTAAAATATTTTTATTATCTTACAATACATGTAGGTTATTCAGGAATTTTTATCATTGAAACTATAGGTTTATTAGCAGCTAGTCTACACGCATACGTCTAGACGCACGCACACAAACACCGTGCCGAAGTCTGCCGAACTGAAACGACGTTGACGATGCACGGCTTTCAACGCCGCACCGCTGTGCCGGTCAGAGTGGGGGGTGTTAGGTTTATTTTCGTTACGGAATTTCTTGATTCGGTCGCCGCGCTCTAAGCCCGCGATAAAAGCTATGCAATAGCTTAATATAAAAAAAGAGTTACCGCGCCTCCAGAAGGCAAGGGCCACTGATGAAACAGATAAGTCGAGTGATCGCAAGCGCGACTGCTGAGCACGAGGTCGCTGGTTCGATTCCCGGGTCCGGCAAACAATTCTATTGGGTTTTTCTTTAAGGAATTTCTTATTAGTTAGCGCGGAGTTTGGAGTTTGGTGGTGTGATAACCCCCGTGCCTCGGAAAGCACTTTAATCCGTTGGTCCCGGCTGTCATTGAGACATCTTTGACACGGTTAGTCAGAAGCCAGTGAATCTGACACTGGTCTAGCCAAGGGGTATCGTGTTACCCAGTTACTGGGTTGTGGAGGTCAGATAGGCAGCCGCTCTATGTCAAGACTAGAAGTGGGCAAAGTGTACCATTTTTGAGATTGGAACATTTGCATCTCGATCACTGAAATGATCCGGAACACTGATATGTTTCATTTGGCTCATTTGGATCATCGGCTCAAATGACTCAGTGAACGCACGCGACGCGACGTCACGTAAGATTTTTACGTTGCGTCGCGGGCGTTTACTATTGAGACATAGAAATGTTTTGAGGCATCAATACTGAATGTTTTATGTTTACATATTTATTGTAATAAGTGAGATTATAAATAAAGTCGATCTTCGTTCTTACGATACGAGAGTCAATAGTTAAAGTAACTCAGTTAGTCTCCCTCTCTCGTTCGCTCACTGCTCAGTCGCCACACTCGCGGGCGACGCGTCGCGCGAATTGAGCCAGAGCAAAGTAATGTTTCAGATTCAAATGATGCATTTGAAACGTTGTTACTGAACCAATCTTTTGAATCACTTCAATGATTCGGATCAGTGAGTCGGTTCCGTAAAGAGTTACACACGCCTAGTCAAGACAAGACTAATACTGAGCTGCATCCTGTTAGACGGAAAGCCGACTCCAACGTAGTTGGATGATGAGTCCACCTTCTGCACAAAATGTGATGTTGGATCGTACACAGCTCAAACTTAGATATGATCTAAGTGTTCTGCTGATCCACTTATCTCAATTTGTATAATGACGTCATCGTTTATGGCTCGTGTTGAACGATGTTCATTGCAGCTCGTAAACTAAAGTAGTGATGTGTTTGCTAAGGTTAGTTCAGTTAGATAAAATTGGGGATTTTAAGAAGAGAAAGATTAGGTTTTTTGTGTAGTTGACCAGTGAGGAGCTCGTGGCTAAATAATAATTAAGTGAAAAAGACGAAAGCAAACGGTATACAAGAGAAGTATCCGTGGGCACGAAACTGCACAGCCTGTATCTTGGTAGCCCATAACAGCCACATGAGTCGATCTTTAAGGCTCGCTGGATGGGTGAGCATGTTATCATATAGAGATTCTTCCGTGCCTCGGAAGCACGATACGTCTTTGTTCCTCGCTGTCATTTTTTTTCAAGCTACCCGAAACTGTCAAATTTTCCCAATCAACCTTGAACCTAATTTCTTTAAACATAAAGTTGAAAATCTATTAAAGAAATTTGACAGATTGTTGTAGCTTGATGTGCTGGCGTCTGTACCTACATATTTGAAAGTCGTTACGGGTAGTTAGAAGCCGGAAAACCTGACGCCAGTCTTGAAAACGGGTATTGTGTTACCCAGCTACTAGGTTGTAGAGCTTTTAGAGGTCAATTAGGCAGTCGTTCCATGTAATACAATAGTATTCAGTTGCATCCTGTTAGACTGCAAGCCTAATCCGACATAGATCATCACTGACTAGTGGCTTTGTATTTTCGTTTCCTATGATCTCTGTCCTGACTTCGATCACGCCCGATGGCAAGCGATAGTTGAGGTCTACGATGGAACGAGCGAACCCAGAAGATGCCTGTTCACTCTTGCTTTAAAGGCTGTCAGGTCATACCTGGTAGGGAACACAGAAGCTGTAAAGAGTGCCATACCTTGGCTGTGAGCACTAAACAGTATGTTAACTAACAGAGGGCGTGCCCGTTAACCCGCAATAGTATAAGCACATCAATTAGATCGCCGCACACGCGGCCCGTCATTCATAAATAAATTGCGACGTTGCCGTCCTTCAAGTACGCGTGTACAGAGTGTTTCTTTTACGTATCGATTTAACGTTTTTAGTGAATATTTTAATATAAAAAAAATAAAAACATTTTGTTTTCGAATAGTAATATTTTTTTAGCATGTATGGATGCTATACTAGTGCGGGTTAACGGGAACGCCCTCTGTTAGTTAACATACTGTATTATGATACTACAGACACGAAAGTCGCGCGGGATTTCGCTCCCGTGGACTTTATCGCGATAAAAACATAACCCTCCTTTTTAGCAGTCAAGTGCAATATCCTTTAACCCTCTATAAGCTTCAAGCTCCTTGCATACCAAATTTCTTCATCCAAATACACACAGAACCTTTCCACTTTATAATATTTGTAATAAAATTTTACTGCAGTAAGATTGTTATGCTGTTAAATAATCTAACAACCTTTAAGTCGTTTTACACTTTGAGCTCTTACTGATAAAAATGATGAGAGCTATGTTCCTTGTTACATACTAATTGAGTTAGCAATATTCGTCGTGTCCTTGAGACATAACGCCGTCGGAGCATGACAGCATGACTGTATCGTCTGCTTGTAAATTGTATACGTGTGTTATGTTACTCACTGGTTGTTGAGTTGATAGTTACATCAGGTAGCCGACTAAGAAGATGGCAGGCCTTTTGCTCTTCCCGGATTTGCCAGAATGTCGTTAGGGTTATCGAAGGAACTAGGTGGGATTTTAGTCAGTAGAAGAGCCGAAAATGGAACCCGAAAGCCGACCCCAAATAGTTGGGATAAGAAGACTAAGGAGATAAGTCTGAACTCCCTTGCCCTTTGTCTGAGTCATTTGAAGAATTTTTAGCCAAAAAAAAGCTTACTCGTCACCGTTTTAGCATGACGACGGTTTTTATTTTATATTACAAAGGACCCAATGCTATACAGTTCAATCGTGATGCTCCATGTATTAAAATTTATTTGACGTTCGCTTGTGAAGCTGGAATCTGAATCTGATACCAGTATTGACAAGAGCAAGCTGGGTAACACAATACAAGCTACTGGGTTGTAGAGGTCAGGTAGGCACTAGGCAGTCGCTTTATGTAAAACATTAGTAAACAGGTGCATCCAGCAAGGCTGGAAGCAGACTCCAACCTAGGCCGCTATCCCACTGGCGTTTTATGAACGTTGGCGCTTTTCCAACGTCTGCGCAGCGTCAACACTGCTCAAACGCAACGTTAACGTCGCGAGTTTCTAGTGGTAAACGTTTGCGTTGTGACTTGGTTACGTTAACGTCGCGGTAACTTGACGCTAATGTTGTGATTTTGGGCAACAGGGGTTACGGCAATCGGACTTTTCCTAAAATTGACAATGAGACTTTCTTTTTCTTTTACGTAATTTTCGTCGAAATAGCAAAGCCAACAGTAGTGTTTCTTCCATCCAATCCATTTTTTTTTTCTGATTATACACCCGACTCGCGACGTTGACGTCACGTCTGCGCAACGTTGGCGCTTGGAGAAGCGCCAACGCTCGTAAAACGCCAGTGGGATAGCGGCCCTAGTTGGGAAAAGGCTAAAGTAGATGTTCACCGTATTACTTAAGAGTGAATAAAAATGTGAAATACCTGTAACCATTATGAAGCATTAGTAGTTTTTGCCAAGATTAGCTTGTTTAAGTATTTACATAATCATTTACCAACTTTTACCGTTCTTATGTTAACTACTTCTTTGTAATGTGTGCAATAAATTAGCAAAGCTGTTGTTGAAAGTTAGTGGTGCCTTGTAACGACATACATACATAATCCGGACACATCGTATTCCTAAACTGTATAAGCCTTCTTTTAAATCTAGGTTTGAACGTCAAGTATCCCTTCTCCTTTTTTTAGGTGAACTAGTAATGTGGGTAGATTTGACATAACCAGCAATCTTGTTAACCCCTCCAACTAAGCTAAATATGCTTGTGTCTGGAGTCACGGCAATAGTGTAATCTCACGATCACAAGGCACCTTAGTCATTATGCTGTTGATGCTTCGTAATCATGAATGATTATAATTTAATATGGATCTAGTCTTCATCTGTATTGAGATGTCTTATTTCATTTCACACATTTTCCCGGGACACAAAATGAAGGCAGTCTGCAATCCTAAGTTCCAAATACAATAAATTGATTAACCACATACTCAAGTACCTAACTAACCTCGTATGGTAGTCCCTGTACTGTTTCAAAATCTATCTATACAAATATTATAAAACGGAGGAGAATTGCGAAAGGTAATATGTTATGTATTTCGACGTCTGGACTACTCTGGACAGACTAGTTTCATTCTTACCGTGTCGTCAGAAGTATCTTGGACTTATGCGTTCTTCGCGGCAGTTAAAATAAATCATTATTGTCATTTACATAATATGGCGCGAGCATGCGATGTATCGTGCTTATTATAAACGGGTTTTATCATAACATCTTCTAAGTCGATGATTACTTACTTATTTTGTTGTACAGTCTTATAATTAGACAGTCTCTCGATCTTGCTTTTTTAACAATAAATTGAGCATTTGGTTTACGCTACTCACTTGCACGTACAACGAATAAATACCTTATAATAATTCATTAGTGTCCCAGTGGTGTAACGGGCCCGACTTGCGAGTTGCAAGTCGTGAATTCATCAATTATTCTTTACTTGATATAAGTTTTCTTCGTAGGAGTTATTTTTTGTGGAAATTTTCATCCCCTATTTCAGTCCAATAGAGATCGATGTTAAATATAATAATAATAATAAAATACTTTATTTTCAGACCAAAGTCCATATACAGACACATTTACACAAAAAAAAAAATAAACACACAAATTCAAAATAAATATCATTTTGCAATTGAAACACAAAACTTCCTATTGATAAATAACTTTTTGCCCAACTTTGTTCCCCAGATTTCTATCTATTCAAACTCACCATCCCCCATAATTTTTGAAAATAAAGTAACTTACCCTCGGTCTTCAAACACCAGATTGCATCAACAACGGTTCTACGGTTTATCCATGAAAACGTAACAGATGGACAGACTTCTGCATTTATAATAATAGTATGGATATTTAAATATCATCTTAGACGTCAAAAGCTAACTGCGTAGTAGGCATATCTGCCAAGCCCTTGAAGTATCAAAGGTTTAATCATTGTCATAATAAGTTTTACGACTTTAATAGCAATCACATCGTATGAACACCTGAGCACAATCCAACGACCCACATACAAAGCGATGATAAAAAATAATTACGCACCAACAATATGCGTTATGAATATGCACTATATGTAAAAAAGTATGCAAAATTGTTACGCTCGATGGTGGGCGATGAAAAACTTAATTACTGCTTCGTAATAGTTGCATCATTTCGAATTATGCAGGCGGCTATTAGTGTTGACGAATGAAATGAAAGTATTTGAATATAGTGCTGGTGATTTATTTGTTTCTTCATGCACAATACTTCTGTAGAATTTTAGCTTTAGTTTTTGTCCGATGGGAAAGTTATGACTCCTTCCGCTCTAGGTAGAGTGGAAGGGAGTGTCAGACTTATACTGACTAAAAACCCACCTTGTTCCTTCAGTTGCTCTTGTGATCCGGAGCTGCGGTAACTCTTTAGAACACACCCGCAACCCGGCAGGCAATGGCTCTGTCCGGCCACGTTAATGCTGCTGACTGCTCTTTGAGGAGCGCGTGGAACTCGATGCAGCGCCCACTCGGGCCTGGTCCTTACCGGACGGTGAGCTACCCCTGCTCGCCGCCCGCAGGCCTGTGTCTACGGTGGCCGGCGATTTGCTCGGCGTCAGCGGTTACCGGTTACCAGGTTGTGATTTGCCTTCTTCTTCGTCGTTGGCTTCATTGATGCGAACCGACTCCTGAGACAAGCATATATACCTAGCTTAATTGAAGGGATTAACAATATTGCTATACACAGCTAGTTCTCTTATTCAAAAAAAGATTCTCCTAGTGCAGATCTTCCATAAAATAAAATAATATGTATGTGTCTCATTGATATATAAATAAAAACAATGTATATCAATGATGTGTTTACCTACAATTACACACATACACATACATAGTACATTTGTGGAAGAAAAAATACTTAAGCCTGTGTAGTGGTTCGTCTTGTCTTCAACTCTACCAACAAGAACATCACTTCGGTTATGTTCTTTCCTTTTTATGTTGTATTTTTCCATAATAATCAGAGATTTGGGCAGGATACACCTTATTTTAATTTCCTCTTTGTGCTCAAATTGCTATCCCGGATTCTGTCACAAAAATGGGGTGACTATGGTAGCGTGACGCGACGCAATATTAGATTTAAATATACGTCACGCTTGTTTGATGTATATTTTGAGTACTGGAAGCCAGAAACTAATACCTACAGGTTTCACGATTGTATGGTCATATTATTTATCAGTAGTTGTAATATAATCAGTAGCGGTCCAGTGGTTATGGCAACAACTTACGACTTGTAGGTTTCGGGTTTGAACCTAGACAGATGTTATACTTTCTCTAATTTTCATCATCACCACTCAAAAGTGTGAAGGAAACCACGTAAGGAAACCGGCTCTGGTTGGAGTGGAACGGATTACCAGACTTCTGTTGATTAAAAACCCTAACCTGTTTCTTGAGTTGCCCTTGCATGTCTGGGCTGCGATATCTCGTTAGAACATTGACGACATTGACTCCAATGACGACAAAGAGGTCAGGCGACCTCAAATAAATCAGGACAAAGATAGGTTTCTCAAAGTCATTCCTATTCCTTCTAGAACTCACACAAATCTACACAGAAGCAATCAGGTAACCTTGCCATCGAACACAATTGGATAATAAAGCACAACATGAAGTCATATCCTTGTTACGAGATATTTGTCGAGATATATGCACAATTCTTTAGTTAGTAACACCCACGGTGGCGGGGACTCGGTTCTTTGAGATTGGTGGTGTGTATCTCCTCCTGGAGATTATTTATTTATTTAAACTCCATGTACAACAGTGGTAAATGGGCAGACTTAATGCAACTCGGCATTCTCTACCAGTCAATGAAATAAAATGAAGTCCCCCGGCTGCATCTGTCAGTCTGTATGAACAAGATAAACTCAAAAACTACCGAACGGATATTTGTACGGTCTTCACCAATAGATAGTGTGATTCTTGGGGAAGGTTGAGGTGTATAAGTAATTCTTTGTATTTTATTTTATTGGTTATAGACTTGTGTTTGATCACCATCTCACCTGATGGTAAGTGATGAGGTGGTCGAAGATGAAGCACTCTTACCTAGAAGTAACCTATTCACTCTTAGGTTATAGCTATCAGGAAACACAGACTTAGGCGGGGAATTCCACTCGTTAGCTGTACGCACAATGAAAGTATTCCTACAACGTTTTGTGCATATGGGTGGGATGTTTACCAACGATGGCGCATCGCCGTTCGTCTTGTAGTCCAATGGTGGAACGGGCTTGGCGGAATTAGATTGTGCAATTCCATTATTATTATAAGTTTGTGTAAATTTACTTTGTTTATCAGCAGTATTTGTCATGTCTCTTTTTCGCAATCCGCAGTCTTTGATAGCTAGCGACCATAAAGTTGATCGACTAAGATGACGAATAATTTATAGCTAACTGGGAAACATACATACATCTCATCATGCAATCTGTAGCTCGAATTGCTGTTGCTTTTCCTATGTTGCGGTCAGTTTCCATTTAAACCAGAAATCTTAGTATCGATATTTTTCCATACACTCGTAAATTCTGCTCAAAGTCGAGAGTCTAATGAAGCCGTCTATTTAATAAATCGCACAAATCAACAATTTTCCATAACTCAGACCATAGACACACTCGTTACGGTAGTTTATGTCAACCACAATCCAATATGGCGTTATGATTTCCCGCGCATGTTTCCGCTCGCATCCGGTTCGGGACAAAGATGGCGGTACTTCCGGTAAGCCCTCTAGCGGTGTTCCCCCATATGGGAAGGTGTTTAACTGTACTTTTTTTGCGAATGGTTTATAATCGTGTTTATAATGTTATGCAAATCTGTTGGTCCCGGCTGTCATTCTTACATCTTTGACAGTCGTATATACTTAGTAGGTTGCTATAACTTACACATTACGATTTAAATTAAAATTTAAAAGAAAATGACTTGAAAAATGTTTCTATCATTTTCTTATAAATTTTAATTTATATTTTTCATGTCTTGTGTCCGTAGGTTATCTAAACTAATATAAATAAAAGTTTGGTTGATCTTCGAAGGTCCTGGGTGGATTTGAATAAAATTTGCTAGGTATTTGGTATTGTAGTAGCTTGAGTAAGGTTATGGGCTACTTTTTACCCTACTGCAAAATAAGGAGGATTAGGTATGTTTTTATCGTGAAAAAGTCCACGGGAGTGAAACCTAGTAACTTGAAAAGTAGTATATACGGTATACCTACGTTTCATTAAAGTTCTGCGACCAAAGTAATTTATGTTTTATTTTTTATTGATGATCGTGTTTCACCACCGTCTCACCTGATTGTAAGCGATGATGTGGTCGAAGATGAAGCACGGTTATCTAGAAGAACATATTCACTCTTAACATAAAGCTCTCAGGTTATAACTACCAGGAAATAAAGACTTTGTCAGGGAATTCCACTCCTGCAGCTGTACGCACACTGAAACTATTCTTAGTACGTTTTCATTCTTGAATTCTCTATTAAGAACGAATTTACCGGTTGCCATTGACCGTGTATTAGGGTGTTTTTCTGACTGCCTATTTCCCTTTCCCTATACTAGAAAAATAAAACATAAAATCTCTACCACTCACGTATAAGTCACTCCGCAAACAAAAGCGGTCTATGCCGGATACATCCAGTTAATCATACGGAGAAAAGTATCGACTTCCGTACATACCACCGCGGAAATGCTGCACGCGACTCATCGAGATGAAAGTTGTGTGTAAGTAATCTAAGCAATCAGCGGCGAATGCTGTAATTATGGCTTTATATAAACTATTTAATTCCTTCGGAGCGTTGGAAATGGATAGTATGTTATGAACTTTCCATGTCATTTTCTATACTCGTATTCTGTCTTTTAATAAGTTTCCTTTCAGAAAGATATGATTGCACTAGTTAACATACTTAACCAGCTAAGTAATAATGAAAGAATGGGAGGTGATCACATCAAAAACATAACCTCCTTTTATGGTAGTCGGGTAAAAAGTACCAAATATCGTCCCTCAAGTTTCAAGCTACTTCCATACCAAATTTTATCCCAATCCGCCCAGTACTTAGAAGATTAGTGCGCATAAACAAACAAACAGACTTGTTCGTTTTATGATAATAATACTTAGCAGTCGCGTTCGTTCCCTTGGACTTTGTCACGATAAAACATAATTTCCTTCTTTTGCAGCCGGTTAAAAAGTAGGCTATAACGTCCCTCAGAAAAAGAAATTATAGCAAAAAATAAAACCGACTTCCATAAAAAAAACACTACAAAGTCAAAAATAACTTTAATTTCGGTATTCGGTGTTGATTGTTTTGTATTTTCTTTTTTCCAAACACCGCCTTCGGGAATTAAAGTTATTTTGGGGTTTGTAGTGTTTTGTTATGGAAGTCGGTTTTATTTTTTGCTAAAAAGTTTTTTTCACGCTTTTTAGTGGGTCGGTTTGTAATTTATCTAGTTGCAAAATCCAAAATGTCAACTACTTATCCACTTTTACAAAATATTGCTTTTCCCGATGTAGGGCCGTTAATTTTTGAGGAATTCTCCTGGTACTTCACCATCAGCTCTACTTCACCATATGCATTGTGACGAGCATAAAGTGCTTAACATCCATATTCAAGTAATCGAATCGCAATCCACAAAATACTTATTATTGAGTAGTTTCGGTGGCCATCTGTGGTCTTCCTCATCAGTTCCACTTCTCCTAATTGTGCTTTTCGAGAGCAACTGTACAAGGCCTATAACATTTGAAGAGTTCCCTTGATTTCTCCATGATTCCATCATCAGATCATGATTTAATAACAATGGGACCAACTAGAAAGTATACCCTTTCAAACGAAAAAAGAATTTTCCAAATCGGTCTAGCCGTCTTCAAGTTATGAGGTAACACATAAAAAAAAAGTTCAAGACGAACTTTTTTGAAGTCGGTTAAAAACTAACTAACTTTCCCGCTTTATAATATTATATTATCATTATAGATTTATATGGATATACCCCATAAACTAAGCAGGTTTAAGGCAAACCATCGGATTCTGTGTTACAGTAAAAGCGCGATCCAAGAAAGATTACCGTTTGGTAGGTATATAATTAATTACAAAACCACAGTTCACCCGTCATGGCTGTCATTATCAGTTTCGTTAATAGCTTTCGATTAAAAACATATAAACATGTTTCACAACCAATCACAATCCACGTGTATGTAGTTGACAACGAGACAGACGCATTTGATGATAAAATATTAGTAACATAACGATCAATTACACTTCACGGCTTTGTTTTATTATATACTAGCTATTTCCCGCGACAACGTTTGTTTTTTATTTGGAAATTAATGAAAAACTAATATAATGAAGAGGTGAAATTTGTTTGTAAGTTTGTATGTAAGGCTCAATTAGCATTAAAAACGTTGGGAATTTTGGCAAAGGTGAGACGGTACTTCACACCGGAACAGCTGCTCAATCTGTATTAAGCCCAGGTACGGTCGTGTATGGAGTACTGTTCTCATCTTTGGGATGTATCTGCCAAATACGAACTGGACGCGCTTGTCCATTGAGAAACGGGCCACTAGACTCATTGGCAACGATGCACTGGTCGAGTCAAGGCTCCGGAGCCTTGAACATCGACGACGAGTTGCAAGTCTATCGGTTTTCTATCGGTTACATTTCGGGGAGTGTGCGATGAAATTACACAATCTAAAATAATTCCGCCAAGTCCGTTCCATCATCGGACTACAAGACAAACGGCGATGCGCCATTGTTATATGGTGGACATCCCACCCATTCGCACTAAACGTATTGGGAATACTTTGATTGTGCGTACGGCTGAGGAGTGGAATTCCTTGCCCGATTCTGTGTTACCCGACAGCTATAACCTAGGGGTCTTTAAGTCAAGAGTGAATAGGTTACTTTTAGGTAAGCGTGCTCCATTTTCGACCACATCATCACTTACCTTAAGGTGAGATGGTGGTCAAACGCGAACCTATTATCAATAAAAAAAATGTAGGGTGTAATCTCCGGAAAATATGATCCAATTCTAAAAAAATTGCCTTTGGTAGTAAGTTGCATTATTTGAGACGAGTCGCGGGCGAAGTTTTAGTGAAAAATAATCAGAATATTTTATCACGGGCGATCAACTATCTCTACAAAGTTATTTATATACATAGTTTAATCAAAATCTTTTGAAAGCTTTAACCGGGAACGCGTACTAAACAAACAGACTCGCATCTATACATCTGTACTAATATTATAAAGACGTAAAGCTGTAAGTTTTGTATGTGAGTTAGTGTTGCCCAAACGAGAGTCTCGCAAGAGTCTTGCAATTAGCGATTATCCTATTGCTATTTATTAAACGGTAGTTGAGATCTCAGAACAATGTAACAGAGTCTGTTACATTGTTCTGAGACTCTTGCGAGACTCTCGTTTGGGCGACACTAATGTGAGTGCTATAGGCTATACATTATTTCGGAATCCAGGCAAACGAAATCATGGGCGAAGTGCTAGTAGACACTCCTACTTCAGCCTTTAAAGCAAGAGTGAACAGGCATCTTCTGGGCTCGCTCGTTTCATCATAGACCTCATCTAACGTTTACCATCAGGCATAATTGGGGTCAAAAGCGAGATCATCCGGAATAAAAAATATCGGGTTTTAGGGCAATGTACCTTTGCTTCACTGCATCTCTCGGGAAGAACATCCCACGCAAGCTAAGTCTCAGCTAGTTTATAATATTATTAGAACGGATACAATACGCCAAACCAATTTCAGTTCTAATATCGCAAATTCAAAACAGCCTGTTTTGTTCCATCCGCCAACAATCAATATTGGATATCAAACTTGGATAATAATCAATTCATATAGATTTCCATTCCATGCATTAAGCTGGGTAAACATCTATATTACATTTCTAAACGATTGTTTGTTCCCCGACCGTACAAAAACACACACATACGTTTCACACATCAATAACTTCTTCATGTCATCATCATTTGCTTAAGGGCCTATACTACCTCAAATGGCTTGATCGTCCGTTATGTCGAAAATACTGGAGCAATAATTTTGAAATAAATATATATGGTAAAGTTGAGGATTAATGTTAGGTTACTATGTTTGACGAAAACACGACTCCATAAAATTTTCTTGATAGAAAAAAATTCCAAAGTTACCTCCAAACCGAACAATAAACCGCTGGTATTCAAAAATAACTTCTAATTAGATAATAGAAACTTTGCATATTAATTGAACTAACTATAAAGCAGGTCTTATGTTATTTACTTTTTTTTAATTACCATTATTTTCACCGTAAAAAGAAATAAACTAAATTATCGGTGTCTTGGAGTCTTTTCGCTGCCACTCTGTCTCGCTTGCTCGAGTGACTGCAACCAGTAGTGTGCGAGCGAGATAAAGAGTGAGAAGCGCTGAGGTAGTATAGGCCCTTAACCTTTTCCCGGAAATGTTAGGGTAGGCTTCCAGTCTAACCGGATCCAGCTGAGTACTAGTGTTTTACATAGAGCAACTGCCTATCTGACCTTCGCAATCCAGTAACCGGAAAGACTGGTGATACGTTGGAACGTCAATAGCCTAATGCCTATGGTTTTAGACTTGTGTTTGGGAGGTCGAGGTTTCGAACCTCACCCATTACACTATTGCCGTGAACCCACTCCAGACACAAGCATATTTAGCTTAGTTGGAGGGGTTAACCATCTGGTTAACCCCTCCAACTAAGCTAAATGTGCTTTTGCTAGTAATGTGGATTCTACACACATCGCTAGTTCTTTTAATTGCTTCTGAAAATCCGTAACGACTTTTAGAGATATACAAATATACGGCTTAGCCTGCTTTCCAAGGCACGGAGGAAACTGTTATGAAAGTCAACCATCACAGACAAACCTCGGCAAGCGTTGCTTACTCGTGAAGATCGATTCTTGCGGCCGTTATAATTAGACACGATACTTCTTTTCAGTTTATTAATAGTTCTTCTACTTCGTTTCGTTCGGGTGACTGCTTCGTTGGTAAGTGTTCGCAAGCACGAGTGTTGAGCATTCGGTCTCGGGTTTGGAAGTTTTTATTTTTGTATTCTTGTTTTATTTAGGGGCATTTATCTTCATGGACATGCGAATAGCAGCGTTCCCTAATCTTAATCTCCATATCTAAAAGACTTATTTCCTAAAAAGAGAGAGTCATTAGTGCAAAATCATGTTTTTTACTTACTTACTTTTACCATAAACTTTGCAGTGTCAGGATGTTGGTTCTGCTAAAATACTTAAAAAAGCTCCTTGACCGTATTTGTTAATATGACATTTTTGCACCAATAAGCCTCTCTCTCTTTTATATTTTTTACATTCTGCAAGAATGTGCTGTACATCATCCAGCATGCCACACACGTCGTAATTAGGGGTACCTATCACTTTTTTCAATAAGTATGTAAATTTTTTTGATGGATAATGTCCAGAACGCTCAATCGTCCTTAGGGGTCTATGACGGCATTTTGAAACGCGTTTCGTGCCTCTGAAACCTCAAACAGCCGTTCGTCCCGGCTTCCATTCCAACATCTTTGACTGTCGTTACGGGTAAGCCTGAAAGAGGTAGAAGCCTGAAAATCAGATACTGCTCTGGCCAAAGGGTATCGTGTTACCCAGCTGCTGGGTTGTGGAAGTCAGAAATTCGCTCCATGTGGAGTTGACCGTAAGTCGTAACATAGTTGGGAAAACGCAGATGATGAATAGTTCTAATAAGTTCCAGGTAAAAGGAGATCATTTACTTAATCAGTTAGGAGAGAGGCCTTAAGCTGCGTTTCCACCAGAGATGTGCGAGGATGCGTAGCGAGGGATGTGTTTGTAAAGAACCAATAGAATCGCTTCATTTACCTCGCCTCGGTCAGCACAGCTCTGGTGGAAACGGCTCAGCGGAGCTAGATTTTTGCGCATACAAAACAAGCGAGGGATGTGTGCGAGGGATGTGTACGAGAGATGTGTTGCGAGGAATGTGTGTTGAGAAGGATGTGTTGCGAGGTTTGCGCATCCTCGCACCACACATTAATGCGCATTTTCACAGCTCCGCTACACATCCTCGTAGGCACATTTTCATCACACAGCTTTGGCGGAAACGCCCACACATTTTCACAGCACAGCTAGACATCCTCGCACGACACATTTCCATCGCACATCTCTGGTGGAAACGCACCCTTACAAGATGCAAATGGATAATTATGACTATTTTACTTGCGTCAACGGTAAAAACAGTAATTGCATGTGCTAAGACGGTACTTACAAATGTCGCACTTATTACCGTAATTACCTCGTTAGGGAGGAAATTATTTCTAGCGTATTGTAAGGAAGGCACTTGTTAGTTTTTGGTCATTTTGCAGTGTTATTAAATTGCGAAACGCTTTAATACCGGCCCATGACACGACTTTTTTTTTAAATTGGGAATAGCCTCGCGTTTTACCAGTATTTCACCTGATGGTAAGTGATGATGTGATCGAAAATGGAACCCGTTTACCTAGAAGGCTAGAAGTAAGCTATTCATTAAAGACCCCCAGGTGATAGCTATCGGGAAACAAACGGGATTACATGTAAGTGTTATTTAAAAATAAATGGCTGACCCGGGAACTTCGTATCGCCATTTATTAATGTTTGATTTTTGTTTCTTTTTCTATCAATATTGTTCTGAAAATAAGGATGTGTTCCATAAAGGAAATTATCCAATTTAGTGTAGTCGTTAGGAATTGTGAACGTGAAGTTTGGTTCATGTTCACTTTGTAACCCTTTGTACGAAAAATTCGCGGACTAAATTTTGCACAGTTATTCTTTGAAAAAATCTTTAAATTTAAAATAATGTTAATCTTTAAAATAAAGCGTCAATGGCTCAGGTGTCGGACTTGACGTGATCGAGAGGTCATGGGTTCTAACCCCAACCATTACACAATTGCCGTAAACCCACTCCAGACACAAGCATATTTAGCTTAGTTAGAGGGGTTAACAGGATTGTTAGTAATGTGAATTCTACCCACATTGCTAATAATCTTTTAAAAAATGGAGAACTGCAGAATGCTTATATTTTAATACTAGTACTCTCGCGGGGCTTCGCTCCCGTGGATTCTATCACGGTAAAAACATAACTTTCCTTTTTTGCAGTCGCGTAAAAAGTAGCCTATAACCTTCCTCAAGCTTCAAGCCACTTCCATACCAAATCCACCCTGTACTTTCGAAGATTAGCGCATTCAAGCAAACAAACAAACTTTTCCGCTTTATTAGTATAGATATTAATGTATAAAATAATGTGGAAATAATTTAAATTATGGTCGAATTTTGACCTCTGGCCTCCTCTAGTATATATTAATACGTGAAGTAAAAACTTTGGACACCTTTTTACAAAGATTACGTGAACGGAGGAGTTAGAATTTTTTACACTCAAAGTTTATATGGAGAAGAAGTGCAGGAAGATAATACATCATTTTCATAATTACTTTCAAACTTACAATTTTTGCGACGACTTGGCGACCTTTATTTTATATATTCGTCGAGTGGAACGAATATAAAATAAAGCAAGTAACTACGTATTCCAACATACACACACTTCAGTTATCTAGGGTTAAAGTTAACCAAACATCGTAATACCTGTCTCTCCAAAAAGTACTATAAAACTGTTCAAACACTTTCCCTTCTCCAAACGCTTATCTGACCAATTTGACCATATTAAGAGTGTTTCGAAAGTCCAGCTCACAGGCTTGTCTAGTGTCGCTTGCGGGCATTATACGTTTGGACAAGATATTGTCGAGTACCACTCATTGCTAGCTTAGCTCATCTTGACTCAGTGTGTAGATAGCCGGAGTCTGTGTTTCCCGATAGCTATAACCTAGGGGTCTTTAAGTCAAGAGGAATAGGTTACTTCTAGGCAAGCGTGCTCGATCTTCGACCACATTATCACTTACCATTAGATGAGATGGTGGTCAAACGCGAAACTATTATCAGTAAAAAAAAACTTTATTGTATACCATAACATTATTTAAACTACTACTGATACTGTTCCGATGGTTAACCAGATTTTGGCTGCAACATCTTGGGGCTTCAAGGAAATCCAAACTCAAACCTTTTATGCAACGACCATAGGTACAGCCTCTAGACGCCTAATGTTTGATCTAATGCTTCAAACCAATTCTGACAACTAGGTGAGGTAGACGAAGGGTTCTGATTGGCCCTTTCAAGGTCATGACGTCTCACTAGGGATAAAAAATATCTGTGATTTATTTAAACCTGTTAAAGGTCTAGGTTTTTTGTTACTTAAGTGTGTGATATAAATTATTCTTATTCTTAGCGGCCGTCCATTTTTATTTTCTTTTCATTCCTTTTTCCTTGCGCCTTATAATTTCCACGCATATTCCGCTTCAGTCAACCTCGCTCAGCTCCCTCCTAGCTCAGCTCGTTACCACAACTGACCAGTTCAGTTCAGTCGTGACTTCGTGACTGACCCACACGTGGTAACTGGCGGGCCTGCTACATGATTTGTTAGCTTATTACTGTAGCGTTATTACTTACAATATTAAACTGAAAGTGAGGTTGCGTAATGATTTTATTACGGTCGTGTTGCTATTGAAAGAACTTAGGATAAGAATGTTTGAAGGGGCTTCTCTGGGGAAGTGAAACCAATACACTTATTATTTCTGGTTATTTGTGTTATAATATAACTTTGACATCAGAGTATCAGTTAATAAACAGGCCTCCTAAGTCCTAACTAGAGTTGCCATCACCAAATTTGAAGGCCCCAGATAAAGACTTATAAAACCCCGGACATTTAGGTAAAATCACAGTTTTTCCCCGGACACCGTAGAAAAATATATTTTTGAACTTGAAACTAAAAACAACGATGTTTAATTATGGTTTTTATTTACTGATAAAGTGATAACTTTGTAGAGCGTTAGAACTTTTTTAATAACTGTCTCTTCCTTTTCATTTAATCAACGTAACATAAACAATGTGATGAAATACCATAGGAAAATAATAATAGAGATCGTGCTTTTTGGTACCCGTAAGACCAATGTGTTTTCGGGTTTTACCTGGACACTTATTGGGAAATCCCCCCGGACGCTCTCCAAACTAGGACAAATCAGGGAAAACCCGGACGGATGGCAACCCTACTCCTAACCGATTTCAGCTATGGCGGCCAATTTCAGCAGATTATAGTGCACTAGTATGTGCGCAGGTACAAGTGCACTCTGTTCCTTTTTTCTTATAGTCCGTCACTGATGACTGGACGGCAATCCGACACAACTGGAGAGAGATCAGGCGTAAGACGGTTTTACGTCCTTACTGAGGCACAGGGAGTGTCAAACCACTAACTTCTTACCTACATGCCACCTAACTACTAATGGGAAATTTCTATTAAAACCTCTTGTTCAGCAGTCACGCATGCTACACCTAAATCGGGAAACGTGCGTACGTATTATATAATAACGTTTGGACATACTACACACATCAAAAGTGTCTAGGGATCAACATATATTTTTGCAATAACTTTTCTCCTGATTGATATTAATTAAAATTTTCTTTAAGGATTCATCAAATAAAGTGTTTTCGTTTGTCACAGTAACGATAAACCAAGTCACCTTTGCATTAATAAAGAAATTTGCCATTTTCCTAATAAAGGGATTTTTGACATTTGAACCACTAACATTAAAGTTCGAAAAAAAGACTGAAATAACAGTTTTCTTTAAAATTTTATTGGGTAACTTAAACAATTAATAATCCGTGTTTCTACCGCGAACACTAACAACACAAGAACATCTGTTTGGCATACTCAAAATGAGTTCATCCAAATCACGCTGTGGAATGGCCGCCCATGTTCGTTGCAACAACAAAAAAAGGTCTTCTTGCGACTGGATACCCTCCATATTCGGCAGAGCTCTTCTCTGTAGCATATCCCATGCATGCTCAATCGGGTTCAAGTCTGGCGACTGAGCAGGCCAGAGCAGGACATTGATGTTAGCTGCGGCGAGAGTCTGTCTTACAACTCTTGCGGTGTGCGGTCGTGCATTATCATGCATTAACTGAAATAAGGGACCGATTTGCACTTGTAGAGGAACGATGACGTCAGATACAATCGTCTCAGCATAAATTTGAGCGTTGAGGTTGCCTCTGATCCAAATCAACTCAGTTCTTCCGCCGATCCAAATACCCGCCCATACCATGATGGTTCCACCACTATAAGGATGGACTTCCTGGCCGGATTTTAATCGCTGTTGGCGTCCAGGGGTTCTTCAGTGTCGTATACGTCTTGTATCCGGTCTCATACCAAAACGAGACTCATCAGAAAAGCACACGAAACGCCATTGTTCTTCTGCCCAATTTCTGTGTTCAAGAGCCCATTGATATCGAATCCTACGATTGTGCATTGCTATAGGTGGTACCCGTAGCGGTCTTCGGGAATGAAGGTTCACTTCATGCAAGCGGTTTCTGACTGTTTGGTCGCTAATTAAGTTCCCTGAAGAGTGATGAAGCCTCACGGCTAACATCATGGCGGTTATTGTTGGAGCTCTTCGAGTTAAGATTTGAATGTATCGGTCTTGTCTCCGTGTGGTGCAGCGATACCGTCCTCCATGGCGCTCAGCCACGGTACCAGTGCTTCGGTAACGTGTCCAAAGTCGACTGATAACACTCTGACTTGTATTCAGAGCTAAAGCCACAGTACGTTGCCGGGAACCAGCTTCTATCATTCCCACGGCTCTGAGCATTTCTTCCCTGCTTAAATGACGTCGCCGCTCCATAATAACGTTGGTTTTAATCAGTAGTAGGGAAACAGTAGCACTAATAATGTCTTCAATACGTTGTATGTTTTTATAGGGAAAATATTGACAGCTGATTTTCATCTTTTACTCGAATTTGATTAACAGTTCCTGTTTCAAATTATGAAATGCACCAAAAAGGATCCATATAAATTTATAAAATCATAAATTTATTACAAAGCCACATCTCAATCTCAAGAAATCCGCATAAAAATGCTTGATCCCTAGACACTTTTGATGTGTGTAAATGTGTCATTTCTAAGCACTAATCCACAAAACAGGCCTTGGCCTAGTTTGGGTTTTAGCATCAGTTTTTGGGCGAAGTATCTAAAATTAACTGTGTTATTTACTAAACTTGTATCCTTGCTTAGTGTCTAATAAATGTTTTTATTTTTATTTAAGTATTTATTTTTGTTTACGACATATTTTTTGGACCTTACCCGCCTATGGCGCTAACTAGTTAGCTTTTAACCCGTAGCCCCCATTACGTCTTTAAAAGTCACCATGTATGTCTCTATGTGACTTTCTTTCGATTACAAGCGCTTTCTCGCGTTACCGCCGACAAAAAGGTCAGGTTACGCATGTCTATCGTGTTACGAGATATCACACACTATTGTTATATACGAAACTGCTGCATTCATTCATGTTTGTATCGTGAATCAATCGCACGCAATTTGCACAAGGATTTGTTTTGAAAACTGAGATGGTTTGTTTTTTAATAGGACCGTATGTGTCCAAAACATATTCGCGATCGGACACGGAGAGTTTTGTATGTCGGGAATACAATCGAGTTTTGAGTGATATATGTGTACTGTCTCCGTACGGGTATTATCACTGGCTCGGCAACACACTCAGTTCTCCGGCGGGCACACATCTAACCTGCGCCAGCGCACTGATGTGACCAACCAAGAGCGCATGAGATAGTGTTATATCTATTTGTATGTTTACATAGATACTTAGTTTATGTACAGACGCCAGCACATCGAGCTACAACAATCTGTCGAATTTCTTTACTAGATTTTCAACTTTATTGTTAAAGAAATTAGGTTCAAGATTGATTGGGAAAATTTGTCAGTTTCAGGTAGCTTCATGTGCTGGCGTCTGTACATGCATACACTACCTTTTTCCTTATTTTACATACTATTATTTTTTCTGACATACCTCAAGTATCCACTTTCTCTAATAAAAATATAAAATTTCAAATATCTCATTCCCAGTGGTAGCCGTGTCGATCACAAAAAACGAACGAAAACGAGGGTAGATCGATTCGTCTGCTCATAAACGTCAACCCGCAATTTCTCAGTTCATCAATGATCATGGCGCTTGCCACAGTGCCTAAATATCGGAAACTCGAAACTTCTCTCTTAAGTTCTAATGATAATCCAAATACCGTTTATTGTTGTTAAAATTTGAACATACTTACATCATTATGATCTCGACCCCTTATCAAATGCTCGCACTGTCCACTGTCGGTATTCTATCGGTTACATTTCGAGGAGTGTGCGATGGAATTGCATAATCTAATTCCACCAAGCCCAATCCATCATCGGACTACAAGACGAATGGTGATGTGCCATCGTTACATGGTGGACATCCCACCCATACGTACAAAACGTTTTGGAAATACTTTCATTGTGCGTACAGCTAAGGAGTGGAATTCCCTGCCAGAGCCCGTATTTCCTGATATAGCTATCAGGAAATACGGACTCTGGCAGGGAATTCTAGGTTATAGCTAACCTGGCGGTCTTTAAGTCAAGAGTGAATAGGTTACTTCTAAGCAAACGTGCTTCATCTCCGACCTCATCATCGGTTAACATTAGATGAGACAGCGTTCAAACACGAGCCTATTATGAATAAAAAAAACTCTCTCGTTTTCAAGGCAGCTAAAACCTCAACCTAACCAAGTTCTGAACGCCCAGCAAGAACTTAACAAAACACTTGAAGCGTTCGAAAGCCTTTAGAAACTGGCATACACCTCGGTCTGGCATTGTTTGAAACAATCGCTCGACTCGACCCGCGCGGTGAAGTTGAACCACAGAATAACTTTATACTTAAACCACACGGTAGCTCATTGTAGTGTGATCGATGTACTTTTTGACATTGACGGCGTTTAACACGGCTTTTGTATATTCAACTAGCTTTAGTTCGCGGCTTCGTTCGCGTGGGAGGGTTTTTCTGTGTGTCTGGTAAATCAGGGATAAAAATCAGCCGGTCCAGAGATTAGCTACGACAAACAGAAAAACTTTGTATATATGAGTATTAGTATTGTGTAAGTAACTATAAGCGCTTGAAAAAACCTAGTTATTTTGAATTCATAGACAGACAAATGTTGTATGTGTCATCATCATCTTTCTACCCTTATCGCATTCACTTGTGGTCGGGGCGACACGTTTTCTTCTTCCATTCTCCCCTGTCAAACGTCATAGCATCATTTACTCCTTTCTTCATATCATTCCTCACACAATCCATTAATCTTTTCTTTGGCCTTCCTTTATAAATTTTGTATGTGTAGTATAATATATATAGAGAAGTATTCAATTGCTACGTCTTTTGCCCAACTTTAGGCATAAATACTTCTTTTGTTTTCTTTAGTTTTGTGTCTTTAGTGCGAACGTTTATTTTTGCGATTAGTATTTTTTTTTATAGATAACTCGCAATGTGGGTAAAATCCAACTAAGCAATAGTGATGTAAGTGGGGTTCAAACCCGCAACCTCTCGATCACAAGTCCGACAACTTTGCCAATAGGCTATTGACGCTTTTCGTGGAATTCGACTCTTATCAAAATATGCGTGAACATACTGGGCATGGTGTCCTGTGGCATTCTGTAAAGCTTTCGAACGGTTAATGCGCGTTGAGTCGAGGTCAATGGGATCGGCCCGCGTTCGGCATTGTTAATGGGTGGCAAGTGGTTTGACGCATTACGTGTGCGAGCGTTTACTGTTTCTGGACTGATCGGAATCGTAAGGAAGGTTTGAGGAATGTGTTTTGTGCTTAGATTGCGTTATTAAAGCGTGAGAAGTGGGTACCTATAGCTTTGTGTCCTCGATACGGCCAGCGAAACGGATAGCGACTAGGCTTCTGTTTTTCGTCTTGACGTGTCCAGCTATAGTTGTTTTTTTTTTTTCGGGGGAAAGTCTCCGAATGACTCCTCCTGCTCTGGGTGGAGTGAAAGGAAGTGTCGGACTTCTACTGACTATAAACCCACCCTGTTCCTTTTTTATTTTTTACTAGCTTCTACCCGCGACTTCGTACGCGTAGGAAGGTTTTCCCGCGCGAATCCCGATCCCGTGGGAATTTCGGGATAAAAAGTAGCCTATGTGTTATTCCAGGCTGCCAACTATATACTTACCAAATTTCATTTAGATCCGTTCAGTAGTTTTTGCGTGAAAGAGTAACAAACATCCATCCTTCCTCACAAACTTTCGCATTTATAATATTAGTAGGATTAGTAGGAAGTAGGAAGTAG
The DNA here is from genome assembly GCA_943138885.2 of Tholera decimalis. Lineage (NCBI taxonomy): Eukaryota > Metazoa > Arthropoda > Insecta > Lepidoptera > Noctuidae > Tholera > Tholera decimalis. The sequence goes on along the minus strand of OW964576.2, from coordinate 21,154,822 downwards.
GATATTAGTAGGATTGTTTATAGACTTGCGTTTGAACACCATCTCACCTGATGGTAAGTGATGTTGTGGTCGAAGATGAAGCACGCTTACCTAGAAGTAATCTATTCACTCTTTTATGTTTATAGCTATCCGGAAATACAGACCCTGTAAACTTTAGCGGCCCTTAGGGTTCCGGGGCCAATCCTACCATACATTTTATCATATTACCATACGTTTTGTAATAATGTTATAATTATAACTCAAAAGGTTTTGACAGCGTTTTCGATTAAAGCTCCCGATCGGCTTAATTTTTTCCGAAATGTCGAACTAATATCGTCGTATTTCATCCAATTTACACAAAACCTTAACTTATTATATCTGTTGGTGAAAACTGTAAGAAAATCCGTCTTGCACATTTTGAGTTTATCGCGAACAGACAGACAGACAGACGCGGCAGGGGACTTGTTTTATAATATTTATGGAGATGATACTGTTAGTGACCATGTTAGCTTAAAATACAACGTTTTCTAACCTGGTCCTACGAGTCGGACGCGGTAGCTGCTGAGATGTTAAAGATCTAAGTGTAACACTAGATCTGAAGTGAATTCCGATTCCACCCTTCCACCTGTTCCGTCTAGTTCCGAGCTGCTTTCACTTGAGAGAAAACTGTTATGATTGTTGTACAGTAAACCTGATGCTATGCTTTATAAGTATATATTTAAAGACAACTAGCAATGTGAGTAGAATACACATTACTAGTACTTGGCATTTCGGGCAAGCAAGTGCGCAGTAAGGCACGCTTGGAACAAGACGCTGACTCGGGCCTTATATTTTACCCCATCTAGAGATTTTCACACTTCAGTAAGCAGTGATGTGTTCGAAAATGGAGCACGCTTACATATACGTAACCTATTCACTCTTGACTTAAAAACCCTCTAGTAATAGCTTACAAATGTCGCATTTTCTGGGTTTAAACAACTGTTAAAGATCTACAAATGAACCCGGAATCAAAGGGCTGCCGTCCTTTCACGAGCTTGGACTCAGACTCAGTATTTAATCGATCATCACGTATCATCTGGATCAGCAAGCGCTGATTCACTTCGAAGATCGAATCATGATGCTGATATTATTGAGCCATGAGTCAAGACGATAGCTCATAAATGTCTCCGCATCGCGACCACTGCGCGCAGAGCCTTTCACGTGTAATTGTTGACAGCTTTCTACTCTACGGGATAACTGTCGAGTGTCGGGCGAATAGCCAGCGATGCTTTATGTTAGCCTGGTAGATGATGACAGTAACGGGGTAGGCAGATATAATAAACTTACTTCCAAGGGTCAATGGCCTAATGGCTAAGATGTCGGTTGGACTTGTGATCGTGAGGTTGCAAGTTCGAACCCCACACATTACACTATTGCTGCGAACCCACTCAAGACACATATTTAGCTTAGTCGGAGGGGTTAACAAGATTGTTAGTAATGTGAAGTCTACCTATAATCTTTAAAAAACAAAACTACATAATACTATAAATAACGTAGGCTTACAATGTGTTCTTTTAAGCATATGAGTTCCTAAGTTTCTGTAGCCGAACTAGGCATTGCCTGTATTTCGACTATCAGTGCCCGACTCCTTAATGAAACAATCTTATAAGCTTTTACCTGTACCTCGGATGTCCGATTTCAAAACCTATAAGTAAAATTAAAATAGCCTTTATTCTACCACAACATTCAATAAACATTGACATTATTATTACAAAATTGCATTCAATCAGATTCATTCAATAAAACCTCTAAACTTCTATTCATAATTGGACATGCCATTGAAATTTTATTCATTACAAATTGAGTTTTATTAGTTCACTAGCGACCCGCCCCGGCTTCGCACGGGTGCAATGTTTATATTAAATATACTATAGAATGTCTTTATATACATCGTTGACAGTCTTTTTGTCATTCGACATACATGTTCTCTTTAGTAATTACTCTTGAAAGTGCGACACATAATTTACCATGGGAAAAACATTCAACGCTCAAATCTAAGCAACGTAGGCACGCGCGCCGTGCCTCCGCCGGCACTGCGCGGCAACCGCTATGTCCTTGCATTTTAAATCTGTAATATCTTCGAAACTATTTAATTAAATTATATTCTGTAAAGGGCAATATTGATTTATATTAAATGCACAATGTATTTATGGTACTTAATTGGATAAGGATTAATGCTGTATTGCTTAAAATCGCTTCGTAAAATATGCTCGTATTTCTCGTAAAAAGTAAAGGATAAAAAATGGTTGTTGTGGGTTATCTATAAGAGATAGACAGATGCCATCGAGGACATTTTTGTTGACCTTTTTAAGGTGTACAATACTGTAGTACATTATTTTGATCTATCTCGTAGGGTTCAGCCAGCGTTTGCAAAGCAAGCGCAAAAAAATGTGTTTATTTGCGACATCACATTAGAAACCTTCAAAAATTATCAGTGTTCCTCTACTATATTATGCATTTTATATACTTAAAAACCTTCCTATTGAATCACTCTTTCTATTGAAAGAAACTGCATCAAAATCCGTTGCGTAGTTTTAAAGATTTAAGCATACATAGGGACAGACACAAGGAAGCGACTTTGCTTTATACTATGTTAAGAAGATTAAGATTATTTATGGTATGTATAGGTATAAACTTTTTTTTTTATAATAAATAATTAAATAAAATAACAAATCTATACTTTTATATTGGAACTAGCTTTTACCCGCGACTTCGTACGCGTAGGAAGGTTTTCCCGCGCAAATCCCGACCCCTGGGAATTTCGGGATAAAAAGTAGCCTATGTGTTATTCCAGAATGTCATCTATCTACTTACCAAATTTCATTCAGATCCGTTCAGTAGTTTTTACGTGAAAGAGTAACAAACATCCATCCATCCTCACAAACTTTCGCATTTATAATATTAATTAATAATTAGTATATTAGTAAGAAAGATTATAAAGAGATAAAGTTTGTATGTAGGGGGTAATCTTCGGAACTAATGATCCAATTATAATAAATTAATAATTCTTTGTTTGATAGTAAGATGCATTATTGGTGAGTGCTATAAATAAATTATATATAAATTATTTACGAAGTGCTATTTCATAATAAAATAAATATGACATGCTATATTTGTTTTATTCATTAGCTATGGAAGTCGTCTCTTTGACGTAGGCCTATTCCCTTTTTTAAGTTTTATAGCTAGCTTTTCTTCTCCAGTCTAGTCCACTTCCCTCTTTGATAGTATGTTCCCATCGGTCCCTTGGTCTACCTCTTTGTCTTTGGCATTTCAAAACCTAGTTAGGATCAATGTCTACAAAAATCGTTTTATTGCATGATCTTGCTAAACTTGGAATACTTCCATTCTGCGTATAGCTAAGGAGTAGAGTTCCTTGCCGGAGTCTGTGTTTCCCGATAGCAGATAATTTGGGGGTCCTTAAGTCAAGAGTGAATAGCTGACTCATAGGTAAGCGTGCTTCATCTTCGGCCACATCATCGCTTACTATCAAGTGAGATTGTGATCAAACGCAAGCCTGTCATCAATAAATAAAAATTACTACCTAATACAGAAAGACCAGCGCTTTAAATAAGCTGATATATGAATGGAAAAGCACAGGCAGAGATGCAGATCCATTTATGAGCGGAAAAGAATAAAAACCTTTCGTTTTTAATGTTCAGACAAAGCAGGTTCTGCCGTTTTTTACATGAATAGATTATGATAACATACAAAGGACTATTAAGATTTTTATTAATGCTACTAACCCTGCAAAAAGTGGACTAAAAACGCTTAAAAACAGTTTTTTTCCAACATACATATTATTATTAACCTCGCGATTCTACCAACTAACCTTGAGGTACTACCAACAGCAAGCAGAACTAGTAATTGAACTACAAAAACGGCCCTTAATGCTTTGCAATAAAGACTTACTCAAAGTCTAACTGTGCTTATTATGATTTGGATTTTAATTAAAATAAATGTATGGTATGTAGTTTGTTGTGTGAGAGATAGTTTTATTCCGTCAATGAATATTTTGACTGTAAAATGTAAAACTTATTTATCAATACTTAGAATAAATGGCATCATTATTCATATTATTTACATTTTAAATATGAATATAACAAAATATACCTACTTACATAATAATCTAAAAATATTATTATGACATCTACATATTGACATTACGTACCTAAATAATATAGAAACATTCATCTATGGTTTAGTGACATGACGTACCTATTATTGATAACCATATTAGGTACTTAACTGCAAATTTATTATATGAAATTAGTATAATTTTACAGTTTTTGTATTTTTTATTAAAAATGTTGTTTAGAAATCTCCAAAACTAATCAATTGAATTTCATTAGTTTCAGAGATTACTCCCTGCATGTGTAAAACTTACAAACAAATTTTTGCTGTTGATAATATTAGCATACATGATGAATGTGTACCGCAAATATTTAGATTTATGAAATGCCGAATATAGTGATACCCATAGGTCGTAAGAACTTGTATTAGGTAACAAATTTATCATTCATTCAACCGTTCAAAAAATATCAATCATTCAATCACTCTCTATAATCGTGCGGTTGACTGTATCGGAAGACTTTGAACCTTTATAGGTCATGAATTGTCGTAATTGAGACCGGTTTGGACCATCGCCGTATAACTTCCGTGGTCAAGTGTGAGATTATGTTCAGTTATGAGATGAAAGGAGATCGTTCAGTTTAAAGGTTAAGTGCTTAATCGTAACCGTGGCGTGTGTTTGAACCAGCTGTAAGAAAGTGGACAAAGCAAAAAGATCACCGATTCACGTAATATAAATAAATAGGTACATGAATATTTTTGAAGCCTCAATAGCCTTATGGCAAAGGTGTCGGACTTGTGATCGAGAGGTCGCGAGTTCGAATCCCACCCATTACACTACGACCAATTCGAACCAACTCCAGACACAAGCATATTTAGCATAGTTAGAGGGATATATTATACACCGTGTTATTTTAGTCGTCTTACAACGTCAGCCCACTTCATGTATTATTAATGACTAGTAAACATTCATAAAAAAAAAACATATTTATGACGTAGTTTGAAACATCCTGTTGCGGGTGGGGACCGAGCCTTGATTTCCAAGGCTGGTATGGAAGATAGGTGACATCTTTATCAGAGGTTGCTCACCCTAGCGCACAACAACGTCATAATAATAAATATTATTTTCAATTTTGAATTATTCAAATGTTCATAAATATGTTTTTTTTTTTAATGAATGTTTACTAGTCATTGCATACATGAAGTGAACTGCCGTTGGTTGTAAGACGACTAAAATAACACGGTGTATAGAGGGACATAACAAGATTGCTAGCTATCTGAATTTTACTCACATTGCTAGTTCTCTTTTTAAAAAGAAAATAAAAAGTCTTATGTCCAAAAATTCCGGCCGCAAAAACGGTTCTCTTTTTTTTATTCCTGATGAACCATAATAACATAAACGCCATGAGACAAATATACACTTAATTTTTTTTTTATACAGAAGGATAGGTGCATCGACGCTTCGAGCCCTTTTTAACCGCACATTGTAACCATACAACCAAAAAAACTATGTACCTACATAGTGTTTTTTTTTTTCATAAAATGGTGTGTGGTGGTCGCTATTTGTAATTTTCATTGCTATTATGTTTTTAAAAAAACACTCAAAACAAAAGAACAAACGTACAAACTGATAAATACATCAACCTAAAGTCGTATAATGTATGTAATTAATTTAGTAATTAAGGCAACCACAGGCAAGCCCGGTTAAGCAGCCGACAACCTCAGAAGTTACCTGCGAGATGCCACACAATAAAAAAAAAATCGTATACTGTATGGTACACCTAGATAGTATAAGTTTTTTTTTTTTAATCTTTATTTTTATTGAATGGGGGTTTTTTCAATAGCGAAAATGTCACCCCCATTATTGAATACAAAAAATCTTAACCTAACTTACTCATAACCTTAAAGTTGGGAAGCTATTATTATTTTGTCAACATTATTTACATATTTATTAATATCTCCATATTCTTGCAGTAGCAGTAATAAATTATTATGCAAAATCGTAAGTGACAAAAAGCTACAGAAGCGTGTTACAAAATAACAGTGATAATAACTGTGGTTACTCGATTAAATAACAGTTATTTCAGTGCTGTGACAAAGAAGTAATAGTGTTGTTGATCAGTGAAGGAAATTCTGGATATATTAATGTTGCGACGATGTGAATATGGCGTTTATCGGGCCGAGGAACAGTGCACCAGTCATCAGGGATAGCCTGCATACACCAGCCTACGAGGTGAGTCAATAACGCACCGTTAAAAGTAACGCGTTAAAAATAACAGATATTTTTTAATACAATAAAGTTATTAAGGACAGACGTCTTAACATTACATAAACGTACGTCTTAATGATTGTGACGTACTTAAGCATTTTTGATTATTTTGACAAAACTTTAGAGCCAAAGCGCGCGTTTTTTGAAAACTCGCCAGCAAAGTTATATGAAATTTAATAATTCTTGAGTTTTATGCGTCAGTAATTTTTCCTATGAAAAGCCATTACTGCCGAGCGTTGGAAAAAAAATTAGATTTTGTTACAAATAAGATGTAATTAGCATTAGGTTTAAACTATGCCATACAAGCGTCATTGCAGTTGGAAAAATGTTTTATCTATACTGATATTTTAAAGAGGTTGTTTGCAAGTTTGTGCGTACGGGGTAACCTTCGGGACTAATGATCCAATTCTAAAATTTTTGTCACTGGTAGTGAGGTGCAATATTTTTGAGGGCTAAACATTGTTATGAAATAAACGCTGACAAAGTCGCGGTATAAGTGCTAGTTCATAATAAAGGTTTGGTACATGTTAAAATTGTAATACCTTGGTTCCTGAACTAGTTATAAACTACTCAGTTCATACCTTTAGCTAAAATGCCGTTTGTGTAATGACGTTGTATAAATAGAAACAATACAAGTCATTTTCTAATTAAATTGTTATTTTGAATAAAAACTAAGATAGTCATTGTCTCAAAAAAAGACTCATATAAAATAAAAAAATGTCAATTCCAGCGTATGCTTGCAATGACTCCCCAGGGATGTGCCGTAACAGGCGTTGTACAGAAGGGGTTCCGTAGTTGTCTTTTTAGAGGTAATGGGACCCTTTCTATGTGCTGATGGTGATCATCGGGGTGGTTTTAGCGAGGTAAGAATCCCATACTCCCTGGTGTTCTCCCCAAGAGTTCCGGGGTTGCGATATCTCGATTAAACATTCCCGCAACCACGGACATCTAATTGGCTGTGGGATTCTAGCCTCTACTCCATATATATTAAACCACTTCTACAAGAAACCACGTTGTTTATTTCTATACATTTACTTTTTAATGAGTTTTATTTTGTATTTATGACACCATAAACAGGCTTAATAAAGTTATAACAAGATTAATGAGTTTCTTACTGTGGAGCAAAAAGTAAAGATCCTTGTTCATTACGTTGGTAATTGGTATTAGATCTTTACATATACATATAATATAAGTAGAATTTAAGTGACTGTCTGTTATTTCGAGTTTTTGTGTACATGATACTAAAACAACTTCTTAAATTTCTGTCTGTCCGTTTTTAATGAGACTTTCACTGAAAATTACAGGTGTTTTAGGGCAACATTCATATATAGACTTTTATCCGGGAATCCCCACGGGATCGAGTTTTACGCGGGGAAAACCGGTAATATCGATGCAATCGTAGTTGCGGCCACACCTAGTTACCAATCTTGCCAGTGATGCAGAAACGTTCATACAAGATACCGCGGCCTTAAAATGCAAGGGCACTGAAGGAACAGAGGGAGGGTATTTAGTCAGTAGAAGTCTGACACTCCCTTCCGCTCTACCTACAGCAGGAGGAGTCATTTGACGATTTAGCCTCAGCAAAAAAAAGGCTATAGATAGATAGATAGATAGAATATACTTTATTGTACAGACGCCAGCACATCAAGCTACACCAATCTGTCAAATTTCTTTAATAGATTTTCAACTTTATTGTTAAAGAAATTAGGTTCAAGGTGGATTGGGAAAATTTGACAGTTTCGGGTAGCTTCATGTGCTGGCGTCTGTACACCAAAATTTAAACGCACCTATAAACAATATTGCTTATTCTATGGTTACAATGGCGGTCTTATCGCTGAAGCAATATCTTCCAGACAACCGTTAGAAGGACTTTAAAAACTTTAATAGTTGCTTTTCATCATCCTTCTGCCCTTATCCCAGTTACTTGTGGTCGGTGCTACACGTTTTCTACTTCCATTCTCCTCTGTCAGACGTCATAGCATCATTTACTCCTTTTTCTTTCATGGTTTTTTCTCACAGGGTCCTTAATATTGCAAGCTTTTTGTTTCTCTGGGTGTGAAAATCATCAAATGACTTCTCTTGCTATGGGTGCAGAGGAGAAAGGAGTGTCAGACTTGTACTGACTAAAAACCAACCCTGTTTCTTCAGTTGCCCTTGTGGTCCGGACCGCAGCCCCAATAGGCAATGACCCTATCCCCCAATCACCCCCTCAGTGCTGCTGACAGCTCTTTGAGGAGCGCGTAGAACACGACGCGCCGTCGACCTGGGCCTGGTCCTTACCGTGCGGCGAGCAGGGGTAGTTCGCCGCCAGCAAACCCGCGCCTACGGTGGCCGGAGATCTGTTCGCGATAACTAATGTTGCAAGCTAAGCTGATGATTTTGCCTCAGGAAAAATAGCTAGTCACCATTAAAATACATAATAGTTCGGTTACTTAATAGACTTGCTTCATACATACAATGACTTGCTTAACGCCGCCGGTCGTGACTTGAATATCTCTTTTAATATACACGGATTTCATTCATTATCTTTTAATTATATTCGTTTCACGGTTCAGAAGATTTACTTGGTTGCGGGCGCTGATGCATCTGTGTATACATAGGTTGAATACAGAATGGAATCAGGCCTTATTTTGCGGAAATCGAGTGAATATTTTAGGATAATATAGATATAGTCCTTTTTTATCGACAATAGGTTCCATCTAACCTGATGGTAAGTGATGATCTGGTCGAAGATGGAGCACGCTTACCTAAAAGTAACCTATTCACTCTTGACTTAAAGACTCTTATAGCTATCGGGAAACAGACTCCGACAGGGAATTCCACTCCTTAGCCGTACGCACAATGAAGGTATTCCCAAAACGTTTAGTGCGTATGGGCGGGACGTCCACCATGTAACGATGGCGCATCGCCGTTTGTTTCGTAGTCCGATGATGGAACGGGCTTGGCGGAATTAGATTGTGTAATTCCATCGCACACTCCTCGAAATGTAACCGATAGAAAACCGATAGACCCGAGACTCCTGACCGGTTTCAGCCACGGAGGCCAATTACAGCGGAGATTAGCTACCTGCGCAGGAGATAATATGGTGCACAATTATGTGCAGGTACAGGTGCATTCTCTGTTCCTGTACTCAGATTCTTTCGGGGAGTGTGCGCAGGAGCTCCATGACGTGATCCCCCCATCTCCCTTTCACTACCGGTCTACCAGACGTACGGCTGGATACCATACACACTTGGTTGATGTACCGTCTTGTCGTACCAAGCGCTTCTCCTCCACATTCTGTGTTCCCTGCCACTTGTGACCTTTCAACCTTTAAAGCAAGAGTAAAACAGGCATCTTCTGGGCTCGCTCGTTCCATCGTAGACCTCATCTATCGCTTACCATCAGGCGAGATCGAGGTCAAGGGTGAGCTCATTCTGAATAAAAAAATAAAAAAATCCTTGAAAAGCACGTTAAACCCTTGATCCCGGCTGCGATTTGTACACCATTGACAGTCGTTACGAGTAGTCAGAAGCCAGAAAATCTGAGACCAGACTTGCTAACTTGTATCGTGTTACCCAGTTACTGGGTTGTGGAGGTCAGATAGGCAGTCGCCCCATGTACAACACTAGTACTCAGCTGCATCCAGTTAGACTGGAAGCCGACATAGGTGAATTTCGTCGTTGCGCATGCAAAAGGCGCTATGTGTTATTTAAACATTTTCGTTCTTTTATGCAGTTTCAATCGTTTAATACACACATGCTGTAAAAACAGCTATCTGATAAACGCAATATTGAATTATTAAGTATTGCGTTTATCAGATAGCTGTTTTTACAGTAACTATGTGTGTATTATAAAAACTTTTTTGCAAAAAATAAAACCGACTTCCATATCAAAACACTACAAAGCAAAAAATAATTTTAATTTCGGTAGTCGGTGTTATTGGTTTTGTATTTTCTTTTTTTTACACCGCCTTCCGAAATTAAAATTATTTTTGGCTTTGTAGTGTTTTGATATGGAAGTCGGTTTTATTTTTTGCAAAAAAGTTTTTATTTTCGTGCTTTTTAGTGGGTCAGTGAATTTTCCAAATCGGTTCGTAAATGACGGAGTTATGCGCGAACAAAAAACGCAATGCAGAATAAACGAAAAGATCAACGTAAATATTTTTTTAGACTTTTGTTGATTTTTCAGAAACGGCTTGTCCGATTTCGATAAAATTTTCATGGGAAGCATACCCTTTCTAACAAGATAAGATTTTTTCAAATCGGTTGGCAAGCGACGGAGTTATGCGCGGACAAACATAAAAAAAAAATACTAACATCCGAATTGAGAACCTCCTCCTTTTTTAGAAGTCGGTTAAAAATAACGATTGAAACTGCATAAAAGAATGAAAATTACTAAATAACAAATAGCGACTTTTGCACGCGCAGCGACGATGTGTTGTTTATGATGTTACTAACATAGTCCTAAGAGGTTGTTAGTATTTACCAATAACCCTGAATACTGATTCGGGATACAAGTGTGTGCGTAGTTAGGGGGACAACAGACAAGCTGATGATAAGCTATAGAACATACCCCGTCAATAATACACTTCTGAAACGTCATACCCGGTCTCGTCTGGACCCTTCAGCAAAAACCAATCAGTCAAATACTTGAACAACACAATTCGTTTCACTTCAAAAAGTCACGTTTTTAAAAGAATAACGGCCGAAACATTTTTTTTCTCTGCCACACATACCAAAACACCATTAAATTAACATAGGAATGGGATGAATAGTACCATTAATCGTCGGACATACCCATAACGTGACGCCTATGTCTGCCAGACACGATATTACGCCATACGAGAACAAACGAAATATGGTAACCGGTTTTTTAGATAACGAAAGTGATGAAAAAATTGAACGGCTGTTTCGTCTCTTCTGTTTCATAGTGAATTTTGAACTCATTCATTATGACTTCTTCTAAAGTTTAGAGCAAGTCAGGGCTTCAGGAAGAAGGCTGGGGTTGCAGGAAAGTTCTAACGAGATACCGCGGCCTCGGAACGAAAGGCAACTGAAGGAACGGGATAGGTTTTTAGTCGGTAGAAGCCTGACACTCCTTATTCCGCACCACTCAAAACGGGAGGTGAATTGATTTATGTACGTACCTTTATTGTCAAACCGACCCCTAATTTGAAAAATAAAGGCACTGCATACCTGTTGAATCAAATGATATACATATAATTATATTTACAATATCACTAGCAATTCGCCTGCGACTTCGCCTGCGTGGATTTCGAAATACAGCCTTTATAGTCACCAAAAATACAGCTTACTACCAATTAAAACTTTTTAGATTTGGATCATTAGTTCCAGAGATTACCCCTACACTGCCGTGATTCTTTAAAAGGCAGTCTGACAATTTACCGATTTTGAGTTTAAACATTGAGCGACATCAGGAAAAAAGGCGCGTCGACCTATCTAGCCCTTTTTTCTGAAACTTATTTAGCTTTTGAGATATTTTTTTCATAAAAAGCTGTGAAGTGGTTTTGGTTACCAGTGCCAAATTTATAAAAACTCAAAATCGGTAAATTGTCAGATGACTGCCTTTTAAAGAATCACGGCAGTACATACAAACTTACAAACAAATTTTATATCTTATTATTACTTAGTATAGATTTATTTTCACGAATTCATTTTATTTTTCGTCTTTATACGCTGTAAGATAAAGTAATAAAATGGTAGTTAATTGTTTTACCTTTCCTCGGTACATATTGTGTTGTAGCTAAAGTCCTCAGTTGTCACATTTTAGGACCAATCGTTCTGAAAGATTCAAGGTGATGAACGCCCATTGCAGTATTAAAAATTTTTTAAACGTTGGCTCATCTCAAGCACACATACAAATACGAATGTTGATAAAGAAACGGAAAGCTACAAACGAAAGTAAAAGACCTTCAACCCACACAGTGTTATTCACGTTTCTGCCCTTTAACAGGTCAAGAATAACACTGCTCTAAATAACGGTGTTTTTGTATCTTGGTGTTAATGGAACTATTTGGTTTCATCAAAATCAAAAAAATCAAAATTGTTTTATTTTACATAGGCCTAAATGGGCACTCATAAGACGTCAGAAGTTAGCACGGTTCGAAATTGGTCGTTTCCTATGGAGAAGAACCGGCAAGAAACTCCACGGTTACTCTTTTAAAAATATCTTGATTTTCACAATCTTTGCATAATAGATACAATTTTTTATTTATTTTTGGTATGAGAGGACAGTATAGACTAATTGACATAATAAAATGTAATATAACTAATCAGAAATGAATCTCAGAGTCTATAGTGTTCACACATTTACATTAAAAATTAACTTTACAGAACTGCAAATGAATTAAGCAAATGACATAAAAATAAAAATTATATACAAGTAAAATAAAATAAAAATAACAACAAAAAAAAAAACAAAAAATAACAACAACACAAAAAAAAGTGGGGTTGTTAATAGACCTTTATACAATAACGCAGTCACAATAAGCCAGGGAAGCCACATGTGCAGAAGGAATCATTGCCAAGCAGTCTTATCTTCAACGTAGTCCTTAATCTTATAATATGCTTTTTTCAAAAGGACACGTTTAATATGGGTTTTAAATTTTCCCTCGCTAAGATCTGTCACATACTTTGGCAACTTGTTATAAAAGCGTATGCTGTTTACAAGGAATGACTTGTTTGTCTTGGCTAATCTCCATTTGGGTATAACAATTTCATGTTTGTTGCGCGTGTTTATAGTATGGAAATCGCTTCTAATCTTAAAAAGTCCTATATTTTTGCGTACATACAATATGCTTTCTAATATATAAAGAGAAGGCAGAGTCAGTATATTTACTTCTTTAAATACATTTCTAAGGGATTCGCGGGGACCCATTTTATAAATTGCCCGGATTGCCCTCTTTTGTAGTATGAAGATTGAATCTACGTCAGCTGCGGATCCCCACAGTAGTATACAATAAGACATAATACTGTGGAAATAAGCAAAATAAACTAACCGAGCTGTCGCTATATCAGTCAAGTGCCTAATTTTTCTTACTGCATATGCAGCTGAGCTTAATTTACCTGAAAGAGTCCTAATGTGAGGGCCCCATTGCAACTTTGAGTCAACAGTTACACCCAAAAATACAGTTTCAGTAATAAGATCAATTTGTTTGCCGTCAAGTATCAAATTGAGTCCAGCTTGTGGGACATTAGGTAGTGAAAACTTGAGACATTTTGTCTTATTCGCATTAAGTGCGAGATTATTAGCTGAGAACCATTTCGAGAGAACAGCCAGACTTTCATTGATTTGTAAAACATCTGTATCTCTTCTAGCTATTTTAAAAATGAGTGAAGTATCATCGGCGAAAAGAATTATATTACATAAGTTAGACATCATGAGAGGTAGGTCATTAATGTATACAAGGAAAAGGAAAGGACCTAGAATCGAACCTTGTGGCACGCCCATCTTCACTAAAGATCCTGAAGATATCGCTCCGTTTACATTAACTTTTTGTTGCCTGTCTGATAAATAGGAAAAAACCAGATCAGCAGCTAGTCCACGAATTCCGTAATGGTGTAATTTACATATCAGTGTTTCGTGGTCAACGCAGTCAAAAGCTTTGGAGAGGTCACAGAATATGCCAATTGCATCATGGGATTTCTCCCAAGATTCCAAAATGTGACGGATGAGTGCTACTCCTGCATCAGTTGTTGACCTACCTTTCGTGAAACCAAACTGCTGACCATGTAGAATCCCATTTGAATTAAAATGTGACAGCATCTGGTCCAGCATGATTTTTTCGTAGATTTTACTCAATGCTGGAAGCACAGATATCGGTCTATAATTAGAGGGATCACTCTTACAACCTGACTTGAAAATTGGTACTACTTTACTAAGTTTCATTAAGTCTGGGAAAGTACCGCTGTCTATACATTGGTTAAAAATGCCTGTTAGGACGGGAGCAATTGAGTCAATGATATCTCTAAGAACCCTAACAGATATACCCCATAAGTCTTCAGTATTTTTAATGTTAAGACTTGCGAATGTTTTTTTAATTACATCAATAGAAATACGCTTAAATGCAAATGTTGGTATATCCTTCATAAAGTTTTCTTTCAGAAAAGATTCTGCTAATATTGGAGAAGATTGCAACGGTTTTGTAACCTCTATTGGAATGTTGGTGAAGTAATTTTCCAGCGTCTCAGCCACTTTTGACTTATCTGTGATGATATTATTATCAATGTTCAAAATCAATTCATTCCGATCTTGTTGATTTGTGTTTCCAGTTTCTTTGTTTATCACCTTCCACACAGTTTTTATTTTGTTAGCAGAAGTGCAAATTTTATTACTAATAGATTTTGATTTAGCATGGGCGCAGACTCTTTTAAATATTTTTGAATAATTTCTTACATAATTATGGAAGGATTCATTAGAAGTCAACGATTTTTCATGATATAATTTGTATAAGTTATCTCTGCTTATTCTAATTCCAGCAGTGGCCCATTCATTAAATCTAGATTTATTATTAATTTGAACTCTCTTAACTGGACAAGCCTTGTTAAATTCAAGGCAAAGTGTAGAAAATAATGTACTATAATTTACGTTGGGGTTTTGGGAGTCAAAATTGGCTGTTGAAAGATTACTGAGAATGTTATCATTAAAAGCTTTTAATTTGTTTTTAGTAAGAGGCCTAAAATCAATAGTTTTATTTAAAAGTAACTTTTTAATCAACTCAAAAGATACAAGTTGACCTGTATGGTCAGACCTAACGCCACTAACCAGGGAAGATTCTTCGACAGTAGTACAATTGGTAAAAATATTATCAATGCATGAAGCAGATGTTGCTGTTATTCTCGTTGCTTCATTGAATATACATTTTAAATTGAAAGAACTAAACAATGAAATAAGCTTACATTTTTCAGGCGAATTAACTAACAAATCAATATTAAAGTCACCACAAACGAAAACTAATTTATTATCTCTTAGAAGGTTAGTTAGTATTTCTTCCATTATTATTAAGAATGATGAAAAGTTTGATGCTGGTGGTCTATAAACACACAAGAAAATTTGGCCATCGACATTATGATTATGCTAATTATATTATGCCATAGGAGTGTACTTACCACGAGAGAAACAGTGGGTTTGAACCCAGCAGGAATATTACTTTGTGTAATCTACATCATAAATTCATTTCAAAGCATTTGTGTGACATTGGCAGGCTTTATATGCCCCTGTGTATAAGGCATGGCATGGGGTATATAGATGAGATAGAACAGTGTTTTATGTTATGTGTATAATGTGCGTATTATGTGTGTTTATCATTTTATACTGTGAATATCTGCTATATGAATGATTTGTGTCTACAATAAATATTATAAATACATTTAATTTATTCATAATATATTCATATTACTGACATTTTTAAATAGAAATATAAACATTTAAAAATATAGTAGCGCGCCGGTGTCGGGAACAGGGTACAAGCTACTGGCGGTCAGGGCTCTTTAGAGAGGAACATCCTTACAATACGCGCCGTGTCCAGGAGTACTGCCTTCTAGATCAAGCTCTTGGTCCAGCTGCCCAACGAAAGCCTTCTCAGATGATGGTCGTGGCTCTTAGGTACTATGCCATTTCCTGTGACGACTATCGGCAAAATGTTTACTTTATCCATTACTAAATTTCGTACTAATCCAACCAGTACTTTCGAAGATTTTTTTTTTAAACATTTACAAACTTTTCTGCTTTATAATATTAGACATTAGTATAGATTATTTAATTTGTTTATAAAGCCGTCCATCGTGACGAAACCGACGTGTCCTAGAACGGAAAAGCTTAAGATACTCGTATCCAGACACAAGAAGTTCCTACGAAGCTAGTGAAATCGCCTGGAACTTGCAACATCCATAGAACTCATAATTCCGCCGTCTTTGAATACAATCTCAGTATAGATCGCCTACACTGCACAACACATGTGATTACACAATACTTATGTCATCGCATCTGACCGCTGCCTACGTTCAAAGTTATATAGTGGTTTATCTTTTGTGCGAGAATGAACGTGTTTACATTACCAATTATTTGGGATTCATTACGCAAATACACGCGCTGATTGGAGAGTAAACAATAACATGGTTTTATTGATTGCGTAATGGAACGGTCTGAAGCGGTAATATGTCTGTTAGGTACTTACTGTGGATGTCCCTAAATCTTCCCTCCCTTAATCTAAAAAGTTTTTTCCTTCCTTTATTGAATTAATTGAATCTGTGCAAGCCTATCGTTTTTGGCAGTGTGCGATGGAATTGTACAAACTGATTAAGCGATGCGCCATCGTTACAAGGTGGACGTGGGTGGGTGGTGGTGGTGGGGTGGGATCACCCGTACGTTTTTGTACGTTTCGGGAATACGTTCATTGTGGGTACACTAAGGAGTAGAATTCCCTGCCGGAGTCTGGGTTTCCTGATAGAAGGTGAATATGTTACTTCTAGACAAGCGTGCTTCATTTTCAACCGACGACCAAGAGGAGGTTATCAATTCGACGCGTATATTTTTTTTTTTTTTTTTTTATGTATGATCATCGAGTACTCGGAGACGGCTGAGCCGATTTGGAAAATTCTTTTTTTGTTCGAATGGGTATACTTCGAAATTGGTACCATTATCACCAAAGTCAGGATCTGATGATGGGATCCTGGAGAAATCGAGGGAACTCTTCAAATATTATAGGCACACCTATGGCGTTTTGGGTATTTCTTATAGTAACTTGTGCAGTTGCTCTCAAAAATTACCATTTGGGGAAGTGGAACTGATGATGAAGACCACAGATGGCCGCCGAAACTACTCAATAATAAGTATTAAGTGGATTGCGATTCGATTACTTGAATATGGATGTTAAGCACTTTATGCTCGTCACAATGCATATGGTGATGTAGAGCTGATGGTGAAGTACCAGGAGAACTCCTCAACAATTAACGGCCCAGCATTGGGAAAAGCAATATTTTGTAAAAGGTTATAAGTAGTTGACATTTAGGCCAAAAACGAAAAAACAAAACTAAAGACACCGACTACCGAAATTAAAGTTATTTTTCACTTTGCAGTGTTTTTTGGGAGTCGGTTTAATTTTTTGTTAAAAAGTTTTTTCGACCACATCATCGCGTACCATCAGGTGAGATGGTGGTCAAACGCGTACCTATCAACAATGAAAAAATGCTTATTTCTCTCAAAGCAGGAGCACCACCATAGTGATTATCCGCGAGCCTATTTAGAATCAAAAATAAAAATTTCGTCATGCCCCACACTGCCAATTGTCTTGTTCCTAGAATTATCTAGCTTTGAGTTTAGTATTCTATGAATGCTCTTAACAAATCGCTAAGCAGTCTAACCGCTTGACATTAGCTACTCGCATACCATTGCCATATTGGATCTTTGGTCCTGTAACTATCTTAAAGGACATCAGAATTTTTGATTGGATTCGTTCTTTAAGTCGCAATATGTTCTTCGTCGTCATTATATTTATTTATTGTCAACAATTACATTGTGTAAAACAATACATATGTATAGTTAGTGTTCGCCCAGTGAGCGAAGGTCGACCATAAAACATTTGAATTTTAACTTTGAACGTAATTACAATAAATGAATAGTTTAAAAAACACTAGAAAAACACGCTTTTATAAATGCACGTAAAACAAAAAAAATCTTTAGGTTTGTTATAATCTTGAAACCTGATCGTATTCAAAGTCCATTACGTGGCCTTTCTCACAAGTGCAAACACGACTATGATACGATATTCCATCATGGAATGCCAGTGCTTATCTTCCGGCTTCATCATCAGATCTTGAAATCTAATCGTGGTCAAAGTTCATTACAAGACTTTTCTAAGAAATCCAAAGCAGCTATGATACGATATTCCATCATGAAGTTCCAGTTCATATATTCCGGCTCCATCATCAGATCAGTTCGACAGTACCATATTATTGTATTGTCATCAGAACTACATACAGCTGCCAATTTTCATTACGCTACGACCCTTGGAAGATGGTTAAATTAGTTACCTTAGATTCCATTACATAGTTAGTTACATACAGGTCGACCTAATAAAAGTGTGTTAAAAATAGCTGTCAGCGCGAATTTCATACTCTTCCGCCTGAATAATTTTCTTTAGTGCTTTGCGTATTAGGTAAGTAAAATTGTGTTAGATAAATATCACAAGCAGAAACAATTTCTAACCACTCTCGAAAATGTACAAATGATAGCCGGGACCAACGGTTTATGCTGCAATGATTTCCGAGACACGGAGGGATCTCTATGTGTTAACTCATCGTCGGGCCGACCTTGGCAAACGCAAACATTTTATTTCACATAACGTTTATTAATGCCCATGTAGGTCTACATGGCATGGGCAGGCAGGTATGTTAGCTGAAGCGCGGCTGGATGATTTCTATGACATCATGCGCAAGCGATGTGCCTCGATGCTGCAGCGATTCAGAGTCAGCACCAACAGTATCCTCGCCACCTTATCGGATAAAATTGTTGGTCCTTTTCTCAGGCACACTGGGTGGGTGTACACGTGAGAGCGAGAGTTCAGGTGCCAAATTGAGTGTGTTGTCTTATTTTTGTTTTGTGTGGGCTGTTTATTTTTGTATTCCTACTAACATTTTTTTTAATTCAGAATAGGCTCGCGTTTGACCACCATCTCACCTGATGGTAACTGACGATGTAGTCGAAGATGGAGCACGCTTGCCTAGAAGTAACCTATTCACTCTTGACTTAAAGACTCCCAGGTTATAGCGATCAGGATCATAGTTTTTAAGTTTATACTAACAAGTTTTAATGGATCCTTGGTCTGAAATAAAAAATATAATAAATAATAATAAAACGTCAGAAGCTAGTGCAAACGTTGCTTTAACCTGAACATGGACCTGTGTGGCTGTTATTAATTTATTATTCAGCCACGAACTCTTCCCGGTACGATAGCAGTCTAAGCCTTTATTTTTTTTCTCTAGCCACTGTCGTACTGCTGGGCAAAGCCTTCCATGAACTCAAATAATACTTGAGACTTAGACTTGCAACTCGTCGTCGATGTCCAAGGCTCTGGAGCTTTGTTTCGACCAGTGAATCGTTGCCAATGAGTCTCTTGGCCCGTTTCTCAATGGACTCAAGCGCGTCCATTTGGTATTTGGCAGATCCATCCAGTGTTTGACCGCCATCTCACCTGAGTAAGTGATGATGTGGTCGAAGATGAGTCACACTTACCTAGAAGTAACCTATTCACTCTTTACTTAAAAACCCCCAGGTTATAGCTAATTCCTCATCTTGTACTTACCTCAGAACAGGTCTAACAAGTGTCTCCACGTCAGCCGCCGACGCGAATGCCATTCCCCATATTTGTAAAGTGTTTGTCATAGACGGAGGTTTGTTTACCAGGCTTTAAATAGCTGTTAATGGTCCAGCTTTATTGTAAACTAACTTCTACGTACGGCTTCGCTCAAGTGTTAAATTCTGTAGTAGGTGTTTCAGTTTCTGGTATTCATTATAGCCTATAAATGTTGCCTAGATTTAATAGCTATATAGCAAAGAAAGTTTTATTAAAATCCGTCTAGTAGTTCCGGAGATTAGCATGTACGAACTTATAAACACATAGTAATACGTTCATACGTATTGCATCTTCCACACTATCCACTCTTGACTGGTATCGAATGCCGACGATGTTAACCACCTTTTTATCTATGTGCATGAAGTGTAAATAAATAAATATTATGAAGCTAAGGTCATTCATTTTATTACTACTGTATCAATCTTTCATGGAACAATCAAATAATTTTTACGAATAAATAAACTTTTTAGCAAAAAATAATACCGACTTCCATATCAAAACACTACAAAGCCAAAAATAACTTTAATTTCGGTAGTCGGTGTTATTGGTTTTGTATTTTCTTTTTTTTTTTGACACCGTCTCCTGAAATTAAAGTTATTTTTGGCTTTGTAGTGTTTTGATATGGAAGTCGGTTTGATTTTTTGCTAATAAGTTTTTTCACGCGTTTTAGTGGGTCGGTTTGTAATTCATCTAGTTACAAAAGCCAAAATGTCAACTACTTATCACCTTTTACAAAATATTGCTTTTTCCGATGCTGAGCTGTTAATTTTTGAGGAGTTATCCGGGTACTTCACCATCAGATCTACGTCACCATATGCTTTGTGACGAGCATAAAGTGCTTAACATCCTTATTCAAGTAATCGAATCGCAATCCACGAAATACTTATTATTGAGTAGTTTCGGTGGCCATCTGTGGTCTTCATCATCAGTTCCCCAAATGGTGCTTTTCGAGAGCAACTGCGTAAGGTACTATAAGAAATACCCAAAACGCTATAGATGTGCCTATAAATAATATTAAGTTATGATACTTGTTCAAGACGAAGTGAGAACCAGCTCCTTTGTTTGAAGTCGGTTAAAAAGTAAAATATTTTTTCTTATTCTAATGCATATTAATTAATTCATAATAGCATCGCGCATCGTTTTAAAGTTTTATGCAACGATAAGAAGCGAATCGCTTCCCTAGTGCGTTGGGTGCGAGCCAGCCCCAACATAATCCTACGTTGTATGGCGAGCAGACTCGACTGTGTTCGTGCACCGCTGCTGTATGCTCTTCACGTCAGTGTTGAGCTTGTAGCTTCTATTCACGAACGAACCTTGTAAGTTAGGCTTAGTACTAACATAGTATTAGGGGATTTTGTTAATAACCAATTGAGTCTTGTTACTTGAAAATAAATGAAATAAATACCTAACGCTGGATAAATAGGTTCCATTACTCTTGCCATGAGCTCTCGGAATGTGCGTGTCGAAATGCCGCTGGAGCCTCGCTACGGTTTCGCCACGCCAACTTGTAGTCTCGTGTTCTGTGCTGTTCGCCCACCAGGCAAGCGGATGTCATGAGAATGTCGTCTTGATGGCTTTATACTGTCTAGTTTAAATGGTGATGAATTTGTCACTGAGACAAGTACGATTTTTTTATTTAATAGGCTCGCGTTTGATCGATCACCGTCTCACCTGATGGTAAGCGATGATATGGTCGAAGATGAAGCGTAGCTTGCCTAGAAGTAACCTATTCACTCTTGACTTAAATGCTCCCAGGATATAATATAGCTATCAGGAAACACAGACTCAAGCAGGGAATTCAACTCCTTAGCTGTACGCACGATGAATGTATTCCCAAAACGTTCAAATATATCATAATAGGCTCATTCAAACGTCTTTATTTATATTAAAGAAAGATATTATAATAATAAAATACACTAACGTTTTTAAAAGGTTACTTAAGCATTACCTAAAAGTTAGTGGTCTTCTCAAAATATACTGTCCTGAACATATCAGTTCTTGCACATTCCATTCATCTTTCCCACATCGGCGTAAAAGCATGAGCTCTTTAAATTCACAAAGCTAGTTCAATCTAGTTTTAAATGCACTTATTAAAATTCAGCATTTGATTAGCAATCACTTGGAGTAATTGCGAAGAAAATTGTTAATTAGTGAAGCGATAGAAAGTAATTTGTAACAGTTATGGAGGTTAGAGCTAAGATTGTGGTAATTTAGACTTTATTTTGTAGGTAGGAAAGTTGGAGTTTCAGTGGAATTGGGTTTGGAGGTGGCGCGTAGGATTAGATATATGGTTCAAGATATATTCCCTATTATATTAAATAATTCAGCCTATAACGTTTCCACTGCTAGGAAAGTCTTCCTCTCTATGAGAGGGAAAGGGCAGTAATCGTGTATTAGTGTGTATGTGCGCAGTAGCTCCACGACCTAATCCCTTCAGCCCCCTATTATTTACTACCGGTTTATCTACACTTGGTCGATACACCGTC
Organism: Tholera decimalis; assembly: GCA_943138885.2. Classification (NCBI taxonomy): domain Eukaryota; kingdom Metazoa; phylum Arthropoda; class Insecta; order Lepidoptera; family Noctuidae; genus Tholera; species Tholera decimalis. The sequence goes on along the minus strand of OW964576.2, from coordinate 21,132,627 downwards.
TTGTCGTACTTAGCGCTTCTCCTCTACATTTATTGTGCGCACAGCCAGGCTGTGGAACTCAGCCGGCTTCTGTGTTCCCTGCCACATATGACCCGTCAGCCTTTAAAGCAAGAGTGAACAGGCTTCTTCTAGGCTCGCTCGTTCGATCGTAGACCTCATCTTACACTTACCATCAGGTGTGGTCGAGGTCACGAGCGGGCTCATTCGTAATAAAAAAGAATTGTTGGTGGATGTCTTTGAACTTTTAGTTCGGTTTCGTTCGTTCGATTAGTTGTAAATGTCATAATTAAATATACGTTTCCCAAAGATTCTGATAACTTGCGGCTGACCTAAAAGACTTCTTGCCTCAATTATTGGCACTTTCTTACTGCAAGCTAATATTAACATCTTAATAGCCCTGCTTACCATTCTTAGTAACAAGTACATTTATACAGACGGCTTGCATACTCTCGCCTCTGGGCACCACAAATGATCCAGTTGTTTCAATTAACTCGCGGCGTGGGATGAACGACTGACATTCGTCGTATATCTTATTAGATAGTGACACCCAGCGGCATTGTATGGTGACGACTTGTGGCGCAATGTTGTAGGGTTTTCTTGACGTTCTCTTGTGTGAATAAAAACTTTTTTGCAAAAAAATAAAACCGACTTCCATATCAAAACACTACAAAGCCAAAAATAATTTTAATTTCGGTAGTCGGTGTTATTGGTTTTGTATTTTCTTTTTTTTCACACCGCCTTCCGAAATTAAAATTATTTTTGGCTTTGTAGTGTTTTGATATGGAAGTCGGTTTTATTTTTTTGCAAAAAAGTTTTTATTTTCGCGCTTTTTAGTGGGTCAATTTGTAATTAATCTAGTTATAAAAGCCAAAATGTCAACTACAAAAAACTAAAAACGCGCGAACAAAAAACACAATATAGAGTAACCGAAAAGGTCATCAACGTAAATATTTTTTTTAGACTTTTGTTGATTTTTCAGAAACGGCTTGTTCGATGTCGATAAAATTTTTATGGGACCATTTGGGAAGTATACCCTTTCCAACGAAAAAAGAATTTTTCAAATCGGTTGGCGAGCGACGGAGCTATGCCCGAACAAACATAAAAAAAAAAAAAAAAAAAAAAAAAAAAAAAACAAACAAACATCCGAATTGAGAACCTCCTCCTTTTTCAGAAGTCGGTTAAAAATCGTTTCAATGTCGTATAACCGAAAACTGAACTGAACTGAACTAGTTTTTTCAAAATATTTCTTTTATATAAGTTTTTAAACTGACCTGGTCACTAACAGTATCATTAGAACTTACCAGGATATTTACCATGTATATTTATGGTTTTGAGTTTCCCATATTTTTATTAGAAAATTGGCAATAACACAACATCTTTTAGAAGCAGGATCGAACTTCAACCGATAGGATGGGTTTCGACTGTCGAGGGCCTGGAATCCAGTGGTTCCATTGTGTAAAAACCGTAAGTGTCCAAAATAGTTCGTTAAAACGGCGAGTGTTTTGTGTCGGGTCGTAGCACTGTTGATCACAAAAAACGAACGAGGAAGAAGGTAGACCGATTCGCCTATTCATAAACATCCACCCGCAATAACTTTAGTTCATACGTGATCATGGCGCTTCCAACAGTGCCCAAATATCGGAACCTCGAAACGATAAACGGGATGTTTACCATTTGTGTAAATGATAAACATCCCGTTTTAAGTTCCATTTCAATGTCCTTCTTGACACACATAATAAAAGAAAAGAAAGAAAGAAAAACATTTATTTGGCAAAAATTTGTCAGGCAATACACACCCCGATGCAATCCACCAACTTCTATCACCTACCCAGCCTTCTCCCAACTATCTCGGGGTCTGGTTCTACTGAAACTGGATGTAACACGATACCTCTTGATAAGACTGGTTAGATTTTCTATCTTTTGACTGTCAAAAATTTACAAATTACAGCCGGGACTAACAGCTCAAGTGGAGGCTCCCTAAATTGTATGTAACTTTGCATTAATGTTCTGAAACAATCACGCATACAATCAAAATGGAACTTTAGTGTATGATTTATTGGATCTTTTTCCTTACCTGTCTAAGATCAGTTACGTAATTGGAACATTTTCGCTCGATTCATGTTTTAATGGAAATTTCTTTTTTTTTTTCAAAATTTTATCAAGTTTACTCGGCTTTTATGTCTAAAATTAGTATTGACACTAAGAAAATGTAGTTTATTATCCAAATATAAGATATTTTTTCTCTAGATCAATTATTACTTTAGTTATAAACGAAATAAGAATTGAGACTTTACGACATTTAGTTTCGATCCCGAACATTGTGAAAGAGCGTATGCGATATTCAACTTTATTACTGCTGTGTTGGCGTTTAGCACACAACGGCCTAACCGGGGGTGCATGGGGGCGGAGCTTGCGTGAAAATTGTTTTAGAGTGCTTGGTCTTAACGTGCTTTACGAGAAGAATTTCGTTATGTAGATGTTCATCAATTCACGTTAATTAGAACATCGTCGACAATCATTATGGGTAGTCAGAGTCCAATTAATCTAACACCAATCTTGCTAAGGGGCATTCTTCTTATCGTGTGGGTAGTAAGGTCTAACGACCCCATACACCCTAGTGTCAGAGTATCTAGACCGCCTCAAGGGCCTCTGACGTGGTCTATTTTGATGACCGGGACCATCGGCTTCTACGTGCCTTCCGAAGCACGGAACCATCTTCTTATCAGACAATCAGGTGATTCAGGCCTGCAATATCCTAAAACAACTTTACAAAGTATGCTTCCCGCGGGAATCGAACCCACTACCACCGGTCACAAGGCAAACGCCTAACCCACTCGACCACGGAGGCAGTTACTGTATTGTGGAGGTCAGGTAGGCAGACGTTCCATGTAAAACACTGTTACTCAGTTAGACTGGAAGCCGACTTCGATATACATAGTTGAGAATAGCCTAATCATCTGACTACATCAGTTTTATTAACCTACCCACAGAAATGGCAGTTCCTACTTTATTATTAGTGAGGTGATTCTCAGAGGAACTGTTAATCAAGCTAATGCCTCACCCAGTAATAGATATCGATCAGTTCAGTGAAAGCGAGACCCAGCATTATTAATTTTTATCGAAATGGAAAGTTATTTCTGTGTAATTACTGAGTCAATAGTAGATGAGTGTTATTTTGGCCTGCAAATTAATTTAATCTCTATTTGCTTCTGTTATTTTGTTCATTCTGAACATAACAGGTGCATGCATAACTGGACTTGCATAATTTGCATATAACTTTCCCCTTGTTGTTACACATCACCCATGCCTCTTCGCTCGCTATAAAAAGAAATGGACCATACATAATCCACCTCTCGGTCCCAGTGCGGGATGGTAGATTTCTGCTTAGCCTCTTTAACCCCCGACGCAAAAAGCGGGGTGTTGTAGTTTGACGTGTATCTGTATGTCTATCTGTGGCATCGTAGCTCCTTAACGAATGGACCATAATGGATTATAATGCGGTTTTTTTTTGTTAAAAAGCTGACGTGATCGAGATGATTCTTAGCTACAATTTATCAAAATCTGTTCTGGTGTTTCAAGGTTGTCGAGGGTTACTTAAAATTAATTGGATGCAACTGAGTAATTGGTCTCTGAGTACTCGGGCTGGTGGATAGCATGTCTTCGGATTTATCAGTTCTAGGACCTTTCGAGGAGGTTTCCTCACAATGTTTTCCCTGCCTGTTTGATTTGAAGAACAAGAAATGGTAATGATGGGGATTAGATATAGTGATTATTACTTTTAATCTAAATAACTTTTACTTAGAAGGTTCCCTGTTTGTGTCATATTCAGTTTAATTAATAATACCAACTCATAAACTACTACAATATTTGTAGGTATTATATAAGACTCGAATTCAATTTTTTCATTAAACTTCTCTCGTATGTTAATTTAAAAAAAACTGGTTTGTGCTGAGTCGCGCAATAAGCGAGGGTTCCGTACAAACTTATCTAAGTTCTTACCTATTAGTGACCAATAATTATAAAACGTGATTGTATTCATGATAACAAACAACTGTCCAAAGAATAATTTTTTATGTTCATTCACTTTTTATCACACTAACACAGCATGAGCTGTTAGTTAATAGTTATTTTATTGGGACATAAAACAGTTACTTAGTATTAGTTAGTTTGCGACCTCGGTCTGTAAAATAGTAAGACACCCTATAAAAAATAATTAGTACCTAAAGCTACGCGTAACGGAGTTCAGATCTTTTGCGACATGAACGTCATAACTATCTCTACGGGTTCCGAATAGGTCCGTTTTTTCATTGTAGTTACGGAACTTTAAAAACTTGCAAACCACAGAGCAAAAAACATATAAAACCTCATAAAAAGTACGTCTTACGCCTCAGCCTATCAATGAAGAAGATAAAAATAAAAAAATAACAAAATCAGGAACTCCGTTTCAAGAATTCCGCGCGCTGTCAAGGTCGTCTGACACTTGATCCAAGATGGCCGACCGGGCGTCCTTGCTGCGCGCGCGCAAGGATGCACAAATAACGAGTACAGTAGCCGCTTTGAAGCCTTGTAAGTCAAGGTCAACAAGTCAATTATGTATTATACGATGCTACAGTAAGATTATAAGGATTTAATACATCCTCGTTTGTAAGTACTTAAGTAATTACATAAATAACAACAAATAACATAAATTTATTTTAAAGACATTTTCAAAAATGTCTTATAAGTAAATCTCAATAGTTTAAAGTAAATCAGGTCTGCTGAAAGAAATTTCTTTTGAAATAAAGAGCACCTTTGTGCTCTTTTTTATCTGTATTTTATTTTGTTTCTCTTTTAAATCTCATGTCATGTGTGTACATAAATAAATAAATGTATACTAATATTATAAAGCGGAAAAGTTTGTTTCTTTGTTTGTGATCTTCTAAGTACTGGTAGGATTTGTATGAAAAGGAGGGTTATGTGTTAATTGTGATAATTTCACTGGAGCCAAGCCCCGCGCGATTGCTAGTATTTTTTTATAAGAGTTTCTGAAAGAGCGTTCCTGAAATAAATGGTTTTGACAGACAGACGGACAACAAAGTGATCCTATAAGGTTCCGTTTTATTCTTTTGAGGTACGGAACCCTAAAACATAGATTTTGGCGGCCCTGTCCAAACAGTGCAAGCATTTTAACAGCTCAACTTATAACTCAAAAGAACACGAACGATTTGACGACCAATACCAAAGTAAGGAACATTTAGGTAGGCTGCATAAAGTACTTTTAACGGCCAGACAGTGCGGTAATCTCTCAATATTCAAGATGAATAATCTGTTAATTTTAATGCTGAGGAGTGATATTCGGTCCCGGAGTCTGTGTTTCCTGATAGCTATAACCTGGGGGTATTTAAGTCAAGGGTGAATAGGTTACTTCTAGGCAAGCGTGCTTCATCTTCGACCACATCATCACTTACCATCAGGTGAGATCGTGGTCAAACGCGAGCCTATCAACTACAAATATAAAATACTTTAAGATTCTTCGCGTTTATTTATAATTCTTTTGTCATGATTTTTTACTGTGATTGTGGCTCTTGTGTTTTCTATGCACCGAATTAATGTTTCCTATTTTAAAACCCGATTAACCGACGTAGCATACTAACTAGCCCAAGTACCTACTGTAGTTATTTTTAGCATTGAATAATGTTAAGCTAATTTGATTAATTAATATTAATTCACTTAGCTTGGAGAATTACAAACTGCTGAATCATTTTGTGTTAAGTCCATGCTGATGTTAATTCGCATAGCAAAAGCGGTTGTTTAGTCGCTAAAGTAAACTTTTACATCGATCGATCGATCGATCTTTTACAGCGAAAGGCTTAGGCAGTAGGCGGGTAATACGATACACCTTGGCAAGACTAGTGTCAGATTTTCTGTCTTCTGACTACCCGTAACGTCTGTCAAAGATGTACTGACTACTGACGCCAGCACATCAAGCTACAACAATCTGTCAAATTTCTTTAATATATTTTCAACGTTATTGTTAAAAAAATTAGGTTCAAGGTTGATTGGGAAAATTTGACAGTTTCGGGTAGCTTCATGTGCTGGCGTCTGTACAAATGACAACCAGGGACCGACGGCTTTTCTTGCTTTTTGGCGCACCGAGGAATCTTTCTATTATTATGTTCATACGTTACAAAACGCTTTGGGAATACTTTCATTGTGCGTACGGCTAAGTAGTGGAATTCCCTGCCGGAGTCTGTCTTTCCTGATAGCTATAACCTGGGGGTATTTAAGTCAAGAGTGAATAGGTTACTTCCACATAAGCGTGCTTCATGTTCGACCACATCATCGCTTATCATCAGGTGAAATGGTGGTCAAACGCGAGTCTATCTAATATATAAAATTCTCGTGTCACAGTTTTCGTTGCCATACTCCTCCGAAACGGCTTGACCGATTTTGATGAAATTTTTTGTGCTTATCCGGTATCTATGAGAATCGGCTACTATCTACTTTTTATCCCGGAATTCCCACGGGATCGGGATTTACGCGGGAAATCCTCCCACGCGAACGAAGTTGCGGGCAGCAGCTAGTTATTAATAAAAAAACATAGGTACATCTATGGTTGGCCTAAGCAAGGGTTTCTTTTTACCTTGAAGATCGTACCATTTGGCTGTTTTTATTCAGCCACAATCTCCTCTTATAAATGTTGTGAGAATAAGCCCTTTTAGATTGAAAAAGGTTCACTTGTGCGTTTATATTGGGGATTACATGTGATACGAAAAATATTTCAATCAATTTGGTTTAACTACAATTTTGTATAAGCTCTGAGCCTCGATTTGCATGTTTGGATTGGTTATTATTTTTCGAATTGGAATATGTGGAGATTATATTTGGATTTCCATGCAAAATTGGACGCTTAAACTGTTTGGATGTGTGAAACCATACCAGCTGCATTATACCGTGTGACATGTGAAATAGCAGCATCAATATCGTTACATATTTTTTTTAAAATTGTTGATAAGCACACATTTAACCACCATCTCATCTGATGTTAAGCGATGATGTGGTCGAAGATGGAGCACGCTTGCCTAGAAGTAACCTATTCACTCTTGACTTTAAGACTCAGGTTATAGCTATCACGAAACACAGACTCCGGCAGGGAATTCCACTCATTAGCCGTACACACAGTGAATCTACTCCCAAAACGTGGTGTGCGTATGGGTGGGATGTCCTTATTATAAATCAAAGTCGACTGCCGTGGCTGTTTGTTTGTTCGCGATAAACTCAAAAACTACTGAAGAGTGAATCGCATGAAAAGCATGCGGTATTCACTAATAGATAGAATGATTCATGGGGAAGATTTTATCACAGTTTTAATGTTATGTTTTTTGTGTCTAATGGCTACGGTGTCGGACTTGTGATCTACGGGTCGCGGCTTCTAATCCCACCCATTACACTATCCCCTCTAATCCACTTCACACACAAGCATATTTAGCTTAATTGGAGGGGTTAACAGGATTTATTTTCTAGTAATGCACAAGTGCCTCTCTTGCGCATCGTATTGTAGAAGCAATCTAAAATAAAAAATGATCTCTTGATTTATTTTTCGGAAATTTAACATCTTTGATTTATAGTTCACTTCAATAGGAAAAACACTAATTCGTCCGAAAGAACTTTGACAGTGACATCAAATCCAATATGGCTACCGCCTACTTCACATCCCATTTCGTTGCCTTTCCAACGCACAGACTGTTAAACAAAGCTTTATCTAATACAGCCAAGGTTTCTGAGATATTTGCACAACTAGTACAACCTTGCTGCCTTGTATAGTCAAATATTGTCTAATCTAGCTCGTGCCTACGGTTTGGTCTGTGCAAAGAAGAGGAACGTTTTAATCTTACTAAAGAAACATACGTACGTGTGCTTCTATTTCGTAAATTAAGTTTTATACGCGTATGATCAATTGCCTCTTTCGTCGAGTGATCGCAAGCGTCACTGCTGAGCAAGGAGGTCTCGATTCCCTGGTCAGGCAAAAAGGTTTTATTTTAGTTTAGGTTATTCTATAAAGGCTCCAGTACACGTTGGCTGAGCGCGCTCGGCGAATGCGCTCGGCAGATTTTTGTAGTACTGTTTACACGTGGGCCACTTTCATTCTGCGTTGGTCGCTACACGAACGAAGCTGGACGTTAGGGTGAAACATAAAGAAAAACAAATCGTTCTTCTTTATTATATTAGTGTGATTATCATTACTCTGAAAAAAGGGTTAAGTTAGAATTCATAAAATTCATGAGCAACATAAAAATAAAACCAGAGTAAGTACTTAATACTTACTCTGGTTTTATTTTTTATGTTCCTCAGGTTTGGGGTCCCATAAAACGGATTCATTGTGGTAATAATCAATGAACCTAGATATTTACTCATTACTCCACGATGCCATGATCGTGAAACAATATCACAATAATTAAGTGCGACATTACAGTTTACTCCGACGCTTAACTTTGAAATAAACACTCGGCCAACGTGTGATCGCTGTTTGCGGCTTGCGCCAAATTCCTTTGATTTGTGCACGAAAAACCGACACTAAACGGTTTGACGGCGAACGTTGGCCACAAACTACAGATACACTCAATACAGCCTAGTACACGTTGGCCGAACGCATTGGCCGAACGCGCTCGGCCAACGTGTACTGGAGCCTTATGTAATTTCTCAGAAGTATTAATTAGTGGTGTGTTACCCCCGTGCTTTGGACGTTAAGTCGTTGGCCCCGGCTGTCATTTTAACATCTTTGATAGTCGTTACGGGTAGTCAGAAACTGGAAAACCTGTCACTGGTCTGGCCAATGGGTATAGTGTAACCTAGCCACTGGGTTGTCCCGCCCATGGCTCCGTCTCCGACGGAACCTGAAGCTGGCGCAAACGCGGACCACAGCGACGACGACGTCTACGACGCTCCAGAGGTGACCGAGGTAGACTTGAGAGTGGCGGTACAACGGCTCAAGGCCAAAAATACCGCCCCAGGACCCGACGGCTTGCCAGGGAAAGCCTGGGTCCTGGCCTCGGAGACTCTCGGGCCTCGACTAGGGGGGCTCTTTAGCGCATGCCTGGAGAGGGGCCAGTTTCCGCTTCGCTGGAAGACGGGAAAGCTGGTCCTGATCCAGAAAGCCGGGCGCCCTGCGGACTCTCCGTCCGCATTCCGGCCCATCGTGCTGCTCGAGGAGGCGGGCAAGCTCTTGGAAAGAGTAATTGCAGACCGCCTCTTCGGGCACCTGAATCGGGTGGGCCCGGATCTTGCGGAGTGCCAGTTTGGCTTCCGCAGGGGGCGCTCGACGGTGGATGCCATCATGCGCGTGAGAGCCCTCACGACGGGGGACGCGGTATCCCGGGGCAGGGTCGTCTTGGCGGTGTCTTTGGACATCACCAACGCCTTTAACACCCTGCCCTGGAGTTGCATCAGGGAGGCACTCCGGTATCACCGGGTGCCGACCTACCTCCGTCGCATAGTCGAGGACTACCTGACGGACAGAGCCGTCATCTACCCCGGTCACCGGGGAGAGTGGAACCGGCGAGAGATGTCGTGCGGTGTCCCACAGGGATCGGTCTTGGGGCCGCCCCTGTGGAACATCGGATACGACTGGGTGCTGCGCGGCGACCTCCCTGACGGCGTCAGCGTAGTAGCGCGCGTTTGAATCGATACAAACGACAACAAACTGCTCCGTAGGGATAAAAGCGCGCAGTCGACGCGCGTTTCTAAAACGCGTTTAAAAAACTTTTTTGCAAAAAATAGAACCGACTTCCATATCAAAACACTACAAAGCCAAAAATAATTTTAATTTCGGTAGTCGGTGTTATTGGTTTTGTATTTTCTATTTTTTTCACACCGCCTTCCGAAATTAAAATTATTTTTGGCTTTGTAGTGTTTTGATATGGAAGTCGGTTCTATTTTTTGCAAAAAAGTTTTTATTTTCGTGCTTTTTAGTGGGTCAGTGAATTTTCCAAATCGGTTCGTAAATGACGGAGTTATGCGCGAACAAAAACGTAATGCAGAGTAAACGAAAAGATCATCAACGTAAATATTTTTTTTAGACATTTGTTGATTTTTCAGAAACGGCTTGTCCGATTTCGATAAAATTTTCATGGGACCATTTGGGAAGTATACCCTTTCTAACACGATAAGAATTTTTCAAATCGGTTGGCAAGCGCCGGAGTTATGCGCGGACAAACATAAAAAAAAAAAATACAAACATCCGAATTGAGAACCTCCTCCTTTTTTAGAAGTCGGTTAAAAAACGTGGTGTGCACAGGCCCTAAGTAGATGAAGGATACACGGGTACGCTCAATCCCAAATATCAAAAACTTGAAATTACAAAATATAAAAACTGAATGATACTTTCTATTTTCTAAGCTCGCTCTAATAAGAGATTGCCTGATGTATAAGACCACCCATGTTATCCATATCTCCATACTATCATCGGAAGCGTGAAAAGCCTACTGGCTAACGCTTTGAACTTGTGATCGAGAGGTCGCGGGTTTGAATCCCACCCCATTAGACTTTTGCCGATAACCCACTCCTGAAAAGCATACTTAGCTTAGTTGGACGGGTTAACAAGATTGCTAGTAATCCTAGGTTACTTCTAGGCAAGCGTGCTCCATCTTCGACCACATCATCACTTACCATCAGGTGAGATGGAGGTCAAACGCGAGCCTATTATCAATAAAAAAAAAACATTTATAAAATCCAGAAAAATGTTAAGTGTAACAATTTAAATTAATACTAATATTATAAATATTATATTATATTGTTTGAACGCGTTTTGCGGTAATCTTTGAAAGTCTTGGATGGATTTGGATTTAATTTGGTATGGATGTAGCTTGTAGCTAATAGGCTTTCTACCCGACTGAAAAAAAAGGAAGGTTATGTTTCTATCATGGTAAAGCCCACGGGAGCGAAGCCCTGCGATAATGCTGCTAGTTACTTATAAGTATATTTTCTATAGTTTTTTTATTCCTTTCTAAAAGGACCCTAATTACAACTTAAGTTTAAATTGTTTGTTGCAATGGCTGTACTTGTTAATGTTATTAACACGATCCTAAAACAAAAATTAACTTTTTTAAATCTCTATGTCTTTCTGTTTGTCCGGGCTGATCTGCGGAACGGCTGAACCGATTTTTATGGGATACACTGTGATATAGAGGAGGTTATAGTAAGTCGCTGGCAACAGCTTGAAAAAAAATAACAAAAAAACTAAATGCGTTGTAATTATTAACTCATAGTAAGTATTTTAAAATGCTCGTATACATATTATATTAAAGTTATTTGCTTAAAGATTAAAACTTTTAGTAGTAGTACATAAGGTAAACAGTTTCGTCACTGCTCTGTTTGGCGATGCGACATTGAGCATATGAGATAAGTGCCGTTTACATAGAGCAGTTTCGGTGTTCTTGGGACGTTGCTATTCTATTGCTTTCGAAATTTATAGATTTTGTGAAGGTATTTCATACATAACGTCGTGAGGAAACCGACATGTTCTGGCACCGGAAATCTAAAGATATGCGACGTCATTTCGCACTGGGCGGGTGGATTACCTAGGCCCAATCTCGGAGGGCTGTGTCATAGCAGTAGGAACGCTATATGTAAATTATGTCTCTACTTTGTATATCCTCCACTTCGCGTCGAGTTTCTCAATGCTAAGGGTCGTGAAGCCCCCGTGGAAATAGCTTTTCCCTGATGGTGTTCCGCCATCTATGCCTGTTCTTTGGCATCGTGTACAGCGAGTGAACTATCAAAGATAGGGCTTTGAGTAATAATAAACGACTGAATGTCATTCTATACAGTATGTTAGTTTAAACGAGGGACATATTCAAACCTACAATAGTGTATGCTTACATGATACTAATAAAAATATAAACAAAAAAAAAACACCGATAAATAACAGACAGAACCATACCAAAAGTCCTCGGGGGGACTCACGTGGGGGCGGAGTTTACACACGAGTTTCTTTTTTTTGGCAGGATCGGGCCGTGTTTTGCCACGTGATTACTTTAGGTACTGTTTACAAGTTCATTTACCTCTTGCGCCTCAGTGTACATGATAAATGCATTATATTGGACAATTACGTCAAAAATTTAAGTTATAGGTTTTTTCACATATTTGGGACGAGAATCGAATACTGAATACCCCCCTCAATAAGTCCCTCGTTTAACCTAACACACTGTATAAATGATTGTAACATATCCACTGTTATTCATACTATAAAGCGGAAAAGTTTGTTTAAATGCGTTAACCTTCGAAAGATGATGAAATTTGGTATGAATGTAGCTTGAAGCTTGAGAAACGTTATATGCTACTTTTTACCCGACTGCAAAATAGGAGGGTTATGTTTTTATCGTGATCCACGGGAGCGAAGACCCGCGCGACTGCTAGTGGCAATATAAAAGTCGATTAAGAGCAATCGACTTCGAACTATAGTAAGTAATCCAAATTACAATTTTATTGCTGGTATGGCATTTGGAATCTGTATTTTTAAGTATTTCTCTATTTGAATGAGCCTTGATTTCCCTGTGTGACCATTCTCGACCAATTGAAAATATTTTTCTAACAGTATTCATTTTCTTTGTCCTCAGATAAAGTTGGAGAGCGTCCTCGGACTGACTGTGGGCAGTAACGCGGCACTCGACTGTGATCCCAACACCGAGCTCGTTGCTTATCCGGCAGGGTGAGTACGCTTTATTATTTGTAAGATAATAATCGTAGGGTACCTATTTCGTGTTCAGCGGGAAAAATGTTTGTAGGACGATGTAGGTAATCTCTGGATCTACTGAACCGATTATAATTATAATTCTTTCATTTTTTGCCGAAATCACTTTTCATGCGAGCGAAGTTGCGGGCAGATGCTACTTAATATATAAGTCAGTTTATCCTTCAGAATCTTCTTAAGCAGTCCCAACTTCTACAGTTTTGGTACCTTATGCATATCTATGTAAAATAATATAGGTAAAACGTTAGCAATAAGCGTCAATAGCGTAATGGTTAAGGCGTCGGACTTGTGATCGAGAGGTCGCAGGTTCGAACCCCACCCATTACACTATTGCCGTGAACCCACTCCAGACACAAGCATATTTAGCTTAGTTGGAGGGGTTAACAAGATTGCTAGTTATGTGGATTCTACCCAAATTGCTAGTTATCTTTAAAAATAATACGACTAGCCCTACCAGTATAGTGAATCCACTTTAAGCGTTATCTGATTTAAAACCAAATAACTGCCGCGGCATGATCGAGTTTTTAGTGGGTCAAGGTTGAAAACCTCTTTGCATAGTATGTTCATTTCCTATAGCTGCAACTCTTTGATGTGCTTTTGAGAGGGGCATATGATTTGAGTATTTAAAGAGATGTTATTAAGTGGTATAATTGTTTGCATGCTCGTAAAATGTGAATGTACCATACGTACAAACCGTTTTGCAAATACTTTCATAGTGCGTACGTAAGGAGTGGAATTCGCTGCCGGAGTCTGTTTCCTGATAGCTGTAACCTTTCACTGAATAGGTTACTTATAGGCAAGCGTGCTTCATCTTCGACCACATCATCGCTTACCATCAGGTGAGATGGTGGTCAAACGCGAGCATAATACGGTTTTTTATTGATAATAGAATTTAAAAAAACCGTATTATGTTCGGGTCTTAAGGGATATGCTATAAATAGTTTTACCAGCAATGATTATAAGAAATAAGTGAAAACGTTATGTAAAGAGGAAAATCTGTTTATTTTCGTTTGTTTGTAATAGATAAACTCAAAAACTACTGGACCAATTTCAAACATTCTTACACTAATATGCAGCTACAAACAAATACCTAAGTTGTTTTTTGAAATACCTAATTTATGTACAAAATTGGACCTTGGAACTAAAGTAATTATAATAATTGGATACCTTAACTTGCTATAATATCAGCTAGTAACATAGGCTACAATAATTTCGCTTGAAAAAAAAACCTGTACCTAAATGTAAGCTAGGTCGCGGGCAGAATTTAGTAAATTATAAAAAAAGAATGCGTACATCTTTTTTTGTAATGAAATTCTACTTATTGCGAACCATTATCGTTTTGTTGTAATTTAATGATTCTAAGACATGAATTATAATTAATTTAGAATCCCGTCGCGTTTTAAGTACCTAATACTGAATAAAATAAATTTATTTGAGTATAATTATGCGTACTCTAATGATTTTTTAATTATATACTAGCTTCTACTCGCGGCTTCGCTCGCCTGAAAAGTGTTTTTTTTTCAGCGAAAAAGAAAAGTAGTCTATTTCCTTCTCTGTAGCAAATTTTATCAAAATCGCTTTAGTGGTTTAGTCGCGAAAGTATATTTAGACACATAGAGTTACTTTCGTATTTATAATACTAGTTGGGATTACATATTAACTACCCTTAAACGTGACCCTTGCACTTTTGAAGCACCTGTATAAGATTTACGATGACATTTACCTACCTAACCGTACTATTTTCACGCCGAGCTGCATTCAATTTTACGGTCACCACGTGCCCTCTGGCGGTAGCTAACGGAATTATAGCAGCGGCTATATCTGGCAATTTGATGGCCATTTTGACTGGGTAATAGCCTATTTTGAGGAAAGACGGATGTTGCTAAAGTGGCTTCGAATGATTTGTTAGTATTACGTTCAAACTTTAGGCTATGATGACATGGAATAGCATGATATAAAATCCCACCCACCCCATACGGACAAAACGTATTGTGAATATTTTCATTGTGCGAACAGCTAAAGAGTAGAATTCCTTGACTGAGTCTGCATTTCCTGATAATTATAATCTGTGGGTCTTTAAGTCAAGAGTGAATAGGTTACTTGTAGGTAAGCGTGCTTCATCTTCGATCACATCATCGCTTACTATCCAGAGAGATGGTGGTTAAACGTGAGCCTATCAATTATAAAAGTAAAGATCCTACCAACACGCACAAAATGTATAGGGAATATTTGCAATGTGCGTACTAAATTCAAGCTTAACTCAAGGCTGCATTTTTTAAAAGAGAACTAGTAATGTGCATAGACATTACTAGCAATCTTGTTAACCCCTCCAACTATGCTACATATGCTTGTGTCTGGAGTGGATTCACGGCAATATTGTAATCCGAGTAGTCTGACACCTTAACCATTAGCCTAGTGACGCTTCAAATTTTTGTTTTATCATGAGTTCATGTGATATACCAACCCGAACTGGGTCTGCGTAGTATTACGGCACGTATCGACGCCTTAGAGTGAAAACCTCGTAAGTGAAAAAGGAGTAACTTTTCAGGAGGAAGAAAAATCTGCGTGCTATAAAATTTTTGTACGGTTTCTTTTATGTTTTTTTTTAAATAATTTATATGTAAATTTAACCCGTTTTTATATCCAGAACTGTTCGATATTATGTATAATATGAAAAATATTATACATAATATCGAACAGTTCAGAAATGCATAATCCATGGCCTGATTACGCTGCGATGCGAGTGTTTACGAGGTTCTCGTTTACTTTCATAGATAGCGTTTCGAGTATCGAATGAACATATTAGTGAGATCAGGATGTGCGTTGCCAGGATTACTTTCTGGAAACGCAATAAAAAAAATTTGGACAAAAATGTACTCCCGAGGTTTTCACTCTAAGGCGACGAATTACCCTTTCATAGGCTATCAAGGACTTCCCAATGCTGGGACTTGTGCCCTAACAGTGGGAACGTTGTAGGTTACATTATGATTATTATATGGGTTATCTGTCATATTTGCTAATATAAAACTATTAAATTGATGCGGCGTTTACCAAGAAAACCTCCGCTGTTTGTACACAAGATAGATGGGTAGTAGGGCTTTCAAATACCGGATTTTTTTAATAC
Organism: Tholera decimalis; assembly: GCA_943138885.2. Classification (NCBI taxonomy): domain Eukaryota; kingdom Metazoa; phylum Arthropoda; class Insecta; order Lepidoptera; family Noctuidae; genus Tholera; species Tholera decimalis. The sequence continues at coordinate 21,116,776 of OW964576.2, read as the reverse complement.
CGGTATCAATACCGGTATTGGAAAAGTCAATACCGTGATCCCGGTATCAATACCGGTAATCCGGTATTAAACGCAAGTTCAATTAGGACATTCATAAAAGCAATAAAATACGTGTTTTTTATTTTCAAATCAATCTTTATTGTTCTTATTTATTGAAAATAATAATAATAATTACCAGCTGTCAACGTTTCGGCCCAACGACTATCTGATCAGGTGCGGGTCATCCAGCGTAACCGTATGTTGGATGACGCCGTACTTGATAGACTACGCCTCGAATCATGGTGCAGCCGAGTCTCGTCTGCTTCACCACTGGCCGCGGTGCAACTACAACCCAGTATCTCACCGTGACCCGACCCGATCATCATGTTCACTAACGTGCAGTGAACATGATGATGACAAGGCTATAACCGTGAGTACCCAGTGCAGTAACAGATTGAAGAGTGCTTTGTAGGATGCATTACGGGAGTATCGCTCCACACAGCCTGAGCTTAGACCTCGTCTGCCTCGTTTACACATGCATAAGAAAAATAGGGCGCTAGTGTGTGCTCTAGATTCACTGCTGTCAAATTATTTTGACAATAGTGAAGACCTCACCGATACCCATTTGGTCCTGTACTGTGGAGCTGTAACAGCATGTCGGGTAGCTCATGTCAAGTTCCCAAAGACTGACAGAGCTATTCGACCGGCGGCGGTACCAGCTTGGCAGTCCAGGATCGAACGTCGTATCGCTGGGGCTAGAGCACTCATTGGTAAACTTATCTGCTTCAGGCAGGGCAACACTCATCCTAGAGTGATGCGCTTTATGAGGCGAGCGTTGCGGGGATTGATATCAGCCCTCGGGATTATCTAACCCACATCACAGAGCGTATCGACTTCCTGAAGCAGAAATTCTATGCATGGGCAAATCGAATTCGTCGATATAAGCGGCGGGTGGAGCGATACACTCAGAATTGCACATTCCAAAGCAATGAAAGGTGGGTTTATAGGGCCTGGGAGCGATCTGACCAGGGTGTGACTGATACGTGCTAACGTACCTCCCGGATGATGACGCCATGTGTTCGTTCTGGCGCAGCATCTGGTCAGCTCCTGTCAGTCACACTGAGGGTGACTGGATGCGGGAGATCAGGCGCACGTGCGATCTTTTACCAGAAATGGGGGCAATCACGATCAGCCCCCAAGATGTAACCCGTGCAGTCCGTCCGTTATCCAACTGGAAATCCCCAGGACCGGACGGGCTGCACAATTTTTGGCTTAAATGGTTCCAAAGATCGCACGCTCGCTTGGCATTAGTGTTGCCCAAACGAGAGTCTCGCAAGAGTCTTGCAATTAGCGATAATCCTAACAGAGTCTGTTACATTGTTCTGAGATCTCAACTACCGTTTAATAAATAGCAATAGGATAATCGCTAATTGCAAGACTCTTGCGAGACTCTCGTTTGGGCAACACTACTTGGCATTTCAGTTCCAGTCTTCTTTAGAGTTAGGATCGCTACCTCAATTCCTAACTACAGGAATAACCCACCTGCTCCATAAATCAGGCAGTACTGCGGAACCTAAAAATTATAGATCGATCACGTGCTTACCGAAGGTCTATAAAGTTCTTACATCCATTATGAGAGCCACAATTAATAACCACATTGATACAAATTCAATCATGTCTGCTTCTCAAAATGGATGTAGGAACGGGTCCCGCGGTACTAAGGAGCTTCTCCTCATTGATATTGCCATTAACCAACAGGTACGTCGTTCGCGAAGGAATCTGTCGACGTGCTGGATAGGTTATAAGAAGGCCTATGACTCGGTTCTACATACATGGCTCATGAAGGTGTTGGAGTTGTATAAAATAAATCCAATACTACGCACTTTCCTTGAGTCATGTATGGGGCAATGGAAGACGGTACTGGGTACTCTGCTACCCAGGATGTCGACAGAGCCAGGAAAACAGCGAACCGATTAGAATTGAGCGTGGTATTTTTCAAGGCGACAGTCTGAGCCCACTGTGGTTTTGTCTGTCTTTCAACCCTCTCAGTACACTGCTGGAGGGTTCGGGGCAAGGCTACCAGTTGAGAAGAGGTAGTCAGGTCATATCACACTTGCTTTACATGGATGATTTGAAACTTTTTGCCCCTAGCAACTTGCAATTGATGGAGCTACTGAAGGTAACGGAAACCTTCAGTAGCGCCATCAGGATGGAATTTGGGATAGAAAAATGTGTGGTCATGCATGTAAAGCGAGGGGAGATTATATTACACCTAAGATCCCTCAGCTCAACTGAAACGTACAAGTATTTGGGTATGTCAGAGGCACTAGGCATCAATGTTGCTTATGTTAAACAATCATTGAAGGAACGCTTCTTTGGCCGCCTGAAAAAAGTACTGAATAGTCGTCTATCAGGCGGAAACAAGGTGCGTGCCTTCAATGGTTGGGTCATGCCAGTATTGATGTACTCTTTTGGCATACTCAAATGAACTCAGACTGAACTAGACGCCTTGGACAGGCGGGTCTGCACAACGCTGACTGCAAATCGGATGCATCACCCACGTTCATCGGTGATGAGGCTGTATATCCCGCGGAAGTACGAAGGTCGTGGCTTTTTAAATGCAAAGACCCTGCACAACCACGAGGTATGCAGCCTTAGGGAATATTTCCTAGAAGCCGACGTGGGTATGCATCGAGATGTGATAGCGGTGGACAAAGGCCCCACTCCGCTCTCCTTAGGTAGCGAGAATTGGCGCAAACCTGTAGTATTAGATACTAATGAACGCAAAGAAGTATGGCAGAGCAAGGAGCTTCATGGACGCTATAACCGGGCTCTTCATGGGTCTGACGTAGATACATTAGCGTCCGTAGCCTGGCTACGTTTTGGTGACCTCTTTGGGGAAACCGAAGGTTTTGTCTGTGCAATTATGGACGGAGACTATTTGCATAGACACAACCTTGTAGCTAGGATTTTTCACCAGCAACTTGCTCTTAAATACAATCTTGTGGAATCAGACGTACCGTACTGTAGTACGTTATCCCGAAACTGATTGACAATAACAAAAACGACATAAGTACAGCTCGATTTCGGTTTAAGACTACAGCGAGACGCTTGCGCTGGTGAAAACTAGTATGAGAATAAGATCACATACATTTTCAAATCTAATATTTGTAATACCGTAATCACGGTATTGGGGCGTCAATACCGGTATTGTAAAAGGCCAAAATAAAATCCGTGATCACGGTATTACGGGATCCCGGAATACCGGTATTGAAAGCCCTAATGGGTAGCTAAAAGCAATTTCCTTAAAATACTTCACTGCGCCACTCGCGATCGGAAATAGCAATAAATTGCTCAAGGGGGAGTGCAACATTATTTTGATGGTTCGATTTAGAAATAGTTCTTCTTTTGTTATCTTAATCATCATTATAATCTTATCATTATTATAATCCTGTCGAGGTTGCGCGCTTCTCTCAAAATCTACACTCCTCGTGCTGTTTATTACCATCAGAACATGTCTTCGAAGGGGCAGAATTATTACGTTTCTTATTGTCAATTTCTGAGTTATAGGAGCAGTGCTGATTACGGGACTATACTTGCGTGTAGGTTGTTGGTTAGCCTTTATTTTTCTGTTGGGAAAATCATCAAATGACTCCTCCCGCTCTGGTGGAGTGGAAGGGAGTGTCAGACTTCTACTGACTACGGGCCTATACTTACGTGTAGGTTATGGGTTAAAACCAAGCCTGCCTTATTACTTGTAGTGATTAATATTAGCATCCCTGCAAAACGATCCGTCACTAGCACAGAAATCAAAAATACAGGAGAAGTGGTAAGGGGGCGTATCGGTGTCCGCGCGACATGGCCACAGGGCTCATGTCACAGGCAAGTGGCCGTCTCCGCGAACTAGTGCGCTTTCGACGGCGATCGTGATAACATATATGAATGCCGAGTTGTTCTGTGGTATCTTGTAAAAACCGAAGCCAAAATCAAATCTATGTGAATCATGGAATCACTTACCATATGTAAGTACAAGTATTTTACAATATTTGTCTTTAAAATCATGAAAAACAATAAATCGTAAAATATTTCTTGGTTTTACTATGTTATTTTTGTTTTCAAATATCAGAGCGACTGTACTCCTTTTGCTATAAATACATTGCTCCTTAACCACTACCTGAGTTCGTCACTAAGTAACTGGACAAGCAATGTAAACATAACATACGAAACTGTATTACGCGGATTCATCGCGTTGTGAGGCCGCCACTTCTTGCGACGAATTAGTGATGTGCTTGTGCAGATCCACTAACGTAGGCTATCGACAGCAATGTCGATTGACGAATGAAATATTGCTATTATAGTTTAGGGGTTTTTCAACCGACGACATAAAAAAGAGGAGGTTATCAATTCGACGCGTATATTATTTTTTTTTTTTATGTATGATCACCGATTACCGAGACGGCTGAACCGATTTGAAAAATGCTTTTTTTGTTTGAAAGGGTATACTTTGAAATTGGTCCCATTGTCACCAAGTCAGGATCTCATGATGGGATCCTGGAGAAATCGAGGGAACTCTTCAAATATTATAGGCACACCTATAGTGATTTGAGTATTTTTTATAGTAACTTGTGTAGTTGCATTCGAAAAGCACCATTTTGAAGTAGACCTGATGATGAAGACCACCGATGGCCACTGGAACTACTCAATATATAAGTAGGAATAATAAGTAGTTCATGTGTTCCGCTTCGATTACTTGAATGTGGTTATTAAGCACAATATGCTCGTCACAATGCATATGGTGAAGTGAAGCTGATGGTGAACTACCAGGAGAACTCCTCAACAAATAACAGCCCAACATTGGAAAAAGCAATATTTTGTAAATGAATATAAGTAGTTGACATTTAGGCTCTTGTCACTAGGTAAATTAAAAATCGACCAACTAAAAAGAGTGAAATAAAAACTTTTTACCAATAAATTAAACCGACTCCCAAAAGACACTGCAAAGTGAAAAATAACTTTAATTTCGGAAGTCGGTGCCAAAAACGAAAATACAAAACTAAAGACACCGACTATCGAAATTAAAGTTATTTTTCACTTTGCAGTGTTTTTTGGGAGTCTGTTTAATTTTTTGGTAAAAAGTTTTTTATAACATACGGAAACCTCTAAGAAAATATGTTTAACTTTTATTTTACATGAGATGACAGAAATAAAAATACGTTGAAAAGTCAAGTGTACAAAAAAAGTAAAAAAAATAAACAATTTATTTTACGCCCGCAGCATGCGTAAGGAGTTCCGACGTCGCCGTCGCTACAATAGTTTATTTTTCAATCTGTCAACCGTTTTAGCCCGGTTGGAAGATCGATGTAAATTATGTTTTTTTACTTATTTTGATTTTTTTACAGAGTAGTAGAGAAATGCGTAACCAATATTCGTAAAGTAAGTTACTTTAATTTTAGGTTAATAACGGTGGTGTTTTTCGGTTTAGAATTATCGTATGTTATGCCTTATCCTCATGCTGTTTCTTTATTTTTTATGGTTTTTGTATTTTGCTTCCATTGAAGCTTCGAATGCGTTATAATAATCGGCATGGTTCAGATAATATATTTGTGAATTGAGCTTAAAATAAGTCAATATATTCATGCTATTTATTTGTTATGCATGGATGTGTGTTTGTTTTCATATATTTAACAATTTCTCTACTAACTAGGATTTTTCTTATAACAAAAACCTATTATAACCTACTAAACTATTACCTGCGGTTACCCCGCAGGTTATAGTTGCGTAACACACTTACAGTAGGAATCGGTTTCATTATGCTAAATCAACAACACTCACTGCGGTATTTACGTTGTTGAGCAGACCAATATTTCGAACATATGAAGCAATGGATTAGCAATATACGTCAAAATCATTCAGATCTTGATTTATAGTGTGTTACGTAATTATTGCGATGCTTATTATATGGTGACGTTTAGAAGTAGCTTAGGATGTATGTTCAGTCCTACAAAAGCCAGTGCAACGGTAACTGGACGGTCTGAACTGTCCACGGTACGTGGAGCTTAACGTTGCTCTTCAACAACAATAAACAAAAGGCTCTTCGGCCTACAAACCATACATACAAATAACAGTTCTAACCACTAACCTTCTGTGCTGGGTCCGCCAACTTCGACCTTCCTAGGTCACGCCCAAGTGTGGTATGTATGTAAATATGAGGTGAGTAATTGAAAGTGTGATGTAAGTCAAGTGTTCTGAACGGTCACAAGGCGTCAGTCTCCAGATGGCGCGGTTCAGATCAGCATCACAGCCCTAACTCGCACCGGATTGAAGCTATTTATCACTACTTATTTCCAACAAATGCGCGTGCCACGCGATGGCATCAACCCGGCGATAAATCCAAAAATATCCCGGGGTTTTCGTCAAATGGGGATTACAACTTCAAACAATAGTTAACTCGCGACCCAATTATCGGTTTCAACACGCGATTCCAAACGATATTTTATTAATTATAATTAACTCAACAGGTCCCAATCGGACATCTTTCAACAAGGAAACCAATCTATCTGTCAAGTGAAAAAGTTATGTCAAGCCCACAGATAATTAATGTTGCCAACCAAAGGTGCGTTCTGTTTCACGTCGGACCGAACAATGTATGTAAATGATAAATAAGTGCTTTTCGTACTTTTCAGCTTCCCAAAAGATGGTAACATAAAAAAGGAATGGATTGATGCCACAGGCATGCCACCTAACTGGTACCCTACAAAAAATAGCACCATATGCTCGGTTCACTTCAACGCAGAAATGTTCTAGTCTCTAAAGAAAAGTCGCAGGCTTTTTGAATGGACAATTCCAAAATTAAGAGTACAACTGATTTTTGCAGAAGTGTGTTAAATTTTATTTTATTACTGAAAGCTATTCTCATGATTTAGGGTATTCATAAAATCAGTCATTCAACTTCTCAGGATTCTATACAACCTATACGGCTGGTATGTTCCAATCAAGAGCGTAATGTAAGTTAACATCGACTTCTATTTGACCTATCACTATGATAATTAAATATTAAGATTTAAGTCGAAAGCGCCAGGGTAGCCCCTTAATACTTAGTAGGTAGTACTTAATAATAATTATGTAATGTTATGTTCTTAATAATATGTTTATTGTTATTGTAATATTTTCTGGACATGCCATTTTTTATTTGGTTCATTTTCAGGTGCCCTAAAAAAATTGTACAATAATAAATGGAAGAATCGATAACTTTCCGATTTAGTCAATCACTAGCGTATATGTAAAATAAATTGCTTTTGCACAGCACAACGATAGCGACCGATGTTTTTGTGTGGGTAAAGCCCGATTTACACTTCAACAAGTACAGTAGCGAGTTAACTTGCGTCATTGGCGGTTAAGTTGTTAATGTACTACTACTTAACTCGCTTTTGCCGTTCAAACTACAATAACAACTTAACTCGCCGATGACGCAAGTTAACTCGCTACTGTACTTGTTGAAGTGTAAATCGGGCTTTAGTTCTACGGTGCATGGTAAATACACGCTGTGTTTGGCGGAATAAGGTTTATTATTGATTGTATAGTACGTTCTGATTTAAGAAATGCGGGTGTGTGTGCGAGTGCGTAACTATTGATTTTATTAAACTGCATGTGTAGTTGTTGCCCCGCCCAGCGCCTAACTGGAGACACACGGTTCCGATATAATTTCGTCTGTTGACCAAATCTACTTATTTATTTTATCTATGGTCACTACTGTATTACCATCTAAATATGCATGTTTTGACAAATATATACCTATCTTTATTTTTTACGGTGAATGAAATAATCACGAGTACACCGAAATGTTCTACGACATACATGACATAATGACATCCACCTACCCACCCTTTGGGATTATAACCTATTGCGACTTATAGAGAGTAGAGTCCTGTGTCCCAGCAGTGGCAATATTGTAGTTTAATTAAGCGGCAATAGTCTAATGGCTAAGCTTTGTAATCGAGAGGTCACGGGTTCGAAACTCACCCATTAACTACCCCATTGCCGTGAACCCACTCCAGACACAAGCATATTTAGCTTAGTTGGAAGTTGGAGAGGCTAACTAGTAATGTGAATTCTACCCACATTGCTAGTTCTCTAGCATTTAATATTAATAATACATACATAGATTACTTGATTCTTACCTTTGTCGTAAGTCCAGACGGGGAATTAACTAATGAAAACTTTCCTCAATGTAAAAAAAACTCAGTACCTAGTTGGGCTTCCGACTTATTCAATACAATAGACCTGTTCAATAGAGTCTGGCGATGTTATATCAAGGCCCAATTTCTATTTCAAAAGCTAAGACGTATACGACTTTAGATTTGGGCATTGGACTGTGAATAGGTCGGATATAGTTTGTTGAAACAGTCTTGGTCACAAGGAATTATTGAATAATTTTACTTCAAGATTATCTTGAAGTACCAATCGTGAAGTCAAGCTATCATTCTTGAAACAACTTTTGTATAAGCAAGAGCTTCATAGCTCTAGAACATCCTAATTATATCTTCCGACCAAACTGTCAAAATCTTTATTGTAAATCAGCTCTCAATCACCATAATTATATGTACAATCGACAAATTTGAATCATGACCCATTATAAGCTTATTTTGTTAAAGACATTCAAATACATACAATTAGATCGACATTCGCTTTAACATACATTTCCATAGTAAAGACCTACGACGACGTATTCTCTTTTTTAGACGTATTCTTGGTATTTAAATCGTCCTAAGTGCAGCATACACTGTAAAAGAAGGTTATTTTGATGGTCGCAAACGATTTATCGTCAAAGTGGGTCATCATTCAAATTTGTCGATTGTACGTATGTGTACCTACTAGATTTCCTGTGACATAGACCCCACCCTCAATAAATATCCCGGAAATATCCGTATTTGAATTGAAATAAAATGAAATATATACTTTGTAAATTAAATAACACTGTTACACGTCATTTTTTTGCGTTTTAAGAACAGAAACAAACTCGAAGGTCAACGTCTCTTTTAAAGTCCATACAATTCGTATTAGTCAAATCATATGAGAAGCATGTGGGTTCATGTCTGTTGAGCTCTTTTGAGGATGGAAGCACACAGATTTGAACGGATCTGTCCAGACAGTGTAAGCAATTGTTAGTTATCGTGTAGCTCGTCTTCGAACTTAGACTTCTGTTCCTTTTCTGCTGATTGACGGTGGAATTAACCCATCAATGTATCCACGTGTACTTGTTGCTAACGTCACAATGAATGGATCGATTATAACCATTGATAATTGAAATTCCATGCGTGAATCCTGCGCATAATAATGACGCAATATCTCCCGTTTTGTGTGACCATACTTTGTATAATACAATGTGCCATAACATAACTGTCAATTTTATTTTAATTGATAATAGGCTCGCGTTTGAACACTATCTCGTAAGTGATGATGTGATCGAAGATGAAGCACGCTTACCTTGAAGTAACTTATTCACTTTTGACTGAAAGGCCCTCAGGTTATAGCTATCAGGAAACACAGACTCCGGCATTTCAATGGGAATTCCACTCCTTAGCTGTACGCACAATGAAAGTATTCCCAAAACGTTTTGTGCGTATGGGTGGGATGTTTTGGAACCGTTTTGGTGGTCAATAAAAGACTCATCGTCTGTTTAGGCTTTTCTTAACTATGAAGCAGTCATTTTGCAGTCTAACACGATGCAGCTGAGTTGTAACTTGTGTTTTACATAGATGGAGCGAATCTCTGTCTGACGTCCATTTCACATTGGATGGGAAATTTTTGCAAAGGGGTCTGTGTGTAGCAATGTTGTTAGTATTCACAATACTAGCACTATCGTTAACCCTCCCAACTAAGCTAAATATGCTTCTGTCTTGTGTCGTGTTTGTGGATGAATGGAAGAAGATCTTGTCTTTATGCCTGGAGTATAGTGAGATGAGTGTATGAATGGCGTTTCTAATTTTAACATGTCTTCAAGTAATGTAATTGGCTTTTGGCCGTGTTATTTTTGAGTAAATAAATAAATAATAAATAACTATCTCGTTGATGGAGTGGTTGCAAGCGCGACTGCTGAGTATGTTCGATGCCCGGGTTGGGCAAAAACGCTATTAGGTTTTTCTGTAAGGAATTTCTCGGTAGTAGCCCGGAGTTGTGAAGTTGGTAGTGTGATACCCGTGTGTCTCGGAAAGCACGTGAAGCCGATTACAAAATATCAAGTCGTAACTGTTATTTTCATGAAACACTTTTCTACTCGACTGTACATACAAACTTTGAAGTTAGCTTGTACTTAAACATAGTGGTTCGAATCTTCCCATTCCTAAGAGCTATTGGTCGATTCACACCGCTCGGCGCTCCAGGGACCGCCGCGGTGCGAAACGAGCTCTTCTGCGTTTCACACCGCGGCCCAAACCGCTCGTGGTCCGAAACGACGAAAAATTGTTGGTCCCGGCTGTCATTTGAACAGCTCTGACAGTCGTTACGGGTAGTCAGAAGCCAGTAAATCTGACACTGGTCTAGCCGAGGGGTAACGTGTTACCCAGTTACTGGGTTGTGGAGGTCAGATAGGCAGTCGCTCCATGTAAAACACTAACACTCAGCTTTACCCGGTTAGACTGGAAGCTGACCGTAACATAGTTGGAAAAACGGCCAAGCAGATGATGATATAGAAATAAATAACAAAGATCGAGTTCAATGCTACCACCTCACACAAATCCAGGCTCCGAGCTGCTTCTAAAGCAACAAGGCTAATGCAATTTGTGTTCCATAAATAACAGAACAGCCAGCCGGCCCCACGGCGCGCGACTAGCTAATAAAGGTGATTGCACACCGTATCGATTTAAGGGTGCGGTCACACCGCTGCGCTCCGCCTGGCGACGCGACGGTTTAAAGTTTAACTGTTTACCCTTGACAGGAACATTGTTATTATTGCGGTTTTTTTATGAAATGTATTAAGGGAATTCCTTTTTATTTATGGGTATCCTTCGAGTTTTATTTTATGGGTCTTATTATTCTGACTAACTGTCTGAGGAATGGGGGATGTCTCTACAATAATACTCTTATAAAACCATATATATTATAGACCTTTACGTCTATTGCAGACGATTAACGGCAATGTCTGCGAGGTGGCTTTTTGGTGGCTATATAAACCGATGTGGGAGCGGCACGACTTCCGCAGACCTGACAAGTTCGCGGTAGTAGATGTTGATCGGCCTCGATGTCGTATTGCTCTCTTGTCATTACATTATAATCATATGTGTGTTCCCTGCCACTTATGACCTTTCAGCCTTTAAAGCAAGAGTAAACAGGCATCTTCTGGGCTCGCTTGTCGTAGGCAAGATCGAAGTCAATAGTGGGTTCAACCGTATTAAAAAAAAATCAATTCTAGAAACATACTTCATACTGTTGTCGCACCCATTGCGCCATTTATGATACTTTTTTGAATAAAACGTTGTTTGCCGCATAAAACGTAGCCTATATCACTGTACAGCATTTCAACTATCTTCACACTAAAAATCAGGTCGATAAATTGCTCCATTTTGACATGAAAAACGGACAAGCAAACAAGCACACTTTTATAGGTACATAATATTACTATGGATTATATAAGAAGTAAGTACAGCGTGTAAATAATGAAAGAAATAGAAGAAATCGGTCACACCTGGGTAATAGAATGAGATAGATAACAATATAACAAAACACAACCAGCCTGTAACGTTTCCACTGGAACACAAGGCTATTTTTTTATTGAGAATAGGCTCGCATTTGACCACCATCTCACCCGATGGTAAGTGATAATGTGGTCGAAGATGAAGCACGCTTGCCTAGATGTAACCTATTCACTCTTGATTTAAAGACTCCCAGGTTATACGAGTAGTTATCAGAAAACTCAAGACTCCAGCAGGGAATTCCACTCTTTAGCCGTACACATAAGTAATAGTAAAGTACGTATTCCCAAAAGGTTTTGTGTGTATGGGTGGGCTGTCCCCATTCTTTTTTCTAACCAACATCTTCCTGCCGTATCAAGTTACTTGTGGTCGGTGCAACACGTTTTCTTCATCCGTTCTCCCCTGTCAGACGTCACAGCATCATGTACTCCTTTTTCTTTCATATCATTCCTCACACAACCCATCCATGTTCTACCTCTCCATCCATCAACATTCAAACCCATCACACTTTTATTTACATGCATATCATCCAGACACGGCGTTTGTCTCAGAGAGACTTACATCAGGCAAACAAAACAAAATCCAATGTTAAATAGTGTTTACTTTTGCATCATACTGGTCAAATATGGGTTCGTCAGTAAAATCCCTCGGGAAATATAAACAAGCGTGATATCGTGTAATTTAGTAGGCAGGTACCAAACTCGAAAGTAACCGTGACCGTGTGTGAATATACGATGCGATGTTACGAATGTACTCTCCGCATGAAACCTACACGCTACACACGTCACTTACGTGTAAATTTTACACACGTGTCTGTAACTGATTATTATTTGCTCATACAAGCTTCAACAGCAGAAGCAATGGTGGATACGGGCCCGGCTTGCAAGTTGCAGGTCGTGGATTCAAAATTCAAAGGGGCCGTTCAAGTATTACGTAAGCATATTTTTTGCAATTTTTAACCCACCCCTCCCCCTCGTGAGCAAAAGTAAGCAAAGCTCTTACCCCTCCCCTTCATACTTACGTAAACATTGGTACAATTGATTGATTCATGAACAGCAGTTATAAATCTAGAAATAAGGAATAGGTTTGGAAAGAAGTCTGTAACGCACATAATATTCATTTAAATAAACTTTACTGACACGGAATTCAACAATTCATTATTTGTAGGAATCCCCGAAAATGCATTTCATTTTTAAGCATAGACAATGTGTGTTGCTATATGTGTAAAAAATTCAATAATTACTGCTGACGTAATCACCATCTAGATCCCCCCGCCCCCCATGTCATCAAAAATAAGCAAAGCAAAGACCCCCACGCCCCCCTATAGTGCTTACGTAATACTTGAACGGTCCCAAACCCAGTCAGGCACATAACTGATACTGTTAGTCTACATCATCCCACTGCTCGGCAAAGGTCTCTCACATGATTTCCAGGTGGTCCAAAGTAAACCACTAGTCGTTAGTTTGGTCCAAATCGTCCCGTCATCTTTTACGAGGTCTACCGCAACGCCTTCTGCCTGTATCAGAACTCCAAAAAGTGGTGATTTAGGTCCACAACTCATTGGGAATGCGGCAGACGTGGCCAGCCTAGGCCCACTTCAACTTATTGGTCTCTTTCACTGTGTGGTGTTGCACATTCTCTGTGATATTCATTTTCATCACCACACTCTAATCGGTGTAGGAAAACATCGGGAGGAATACGGCATGTCCTAGGGCCTAAAATTGTGATATCCAACAGCCCGCACAGGGCCTTTGTGGTGGATTACAGCCCATTCTCATACAGAGGTGGCTTGTGAAGCCTGAATTATTGTAATTTACAAGCTTAAACATGCCTTTGCTTGCTCACTCCGCGATCGAGTGACTCCTGATCAGAGGTCGGAATTAGGTAGAGTTATTTATGTACAGACGCCAGCACATGAAGCTACCCGAAACTGTCAAATTTTCCCAATCAACCTTGAAACTAATTTCTTCAGCAATAAAGTTGAAAATCTATTAAAGAAATTTGACAGATGGTTGTAGCTTGATGTGCTGGCGTCTGTACTTACACTGATTTCATACAACGAAAGAATGAAGTGGATATGCCCCAATTCCCTTTGAAGAGCAGAAAAATCTCGTGATTTATTAAATAAAAAGTTATTTTCTTTTACACAATTTAAACCACTGCATGCGCGACATTGCCAAAATTACATAATATTGTTGGTCACTCGGGATTGTCTATTAGAAATCCCGAGAAGATCCATATTAATATCAACATTTCGATGCAAGTACAGACGCCAGCACATCAAGCTACAACAATCTGTCAAATTTTTTAAATAGATTTTCAACTTTATTGTTAAAAAAATTAGGTTCAAGGTTGATTGGGAAAATTTGACAGTTTCGGGTAGGTATCTTTTCCCAAATATGTTGGGTAGGTTTCCAATCTAACTGGATGCAGCTGAGTACTGGTGTTTTACATGGCGCGACTGCCTGTCTGACATCCTATACACAATACCCCTTGGAAAAACTGGTGATTTTCTGGCATCTGACTCCCAGTAGCGACTGTCTTGACGGCATCGAGTGGGTTGTGTTGATAACAATACTATAACTCAGTCAAATTCTAGCTAGCTCCTCGCCGGAGTTGAGGGAACTTTAAATGATATACCGCGAACCCGAACGCAATGGAAACTGAAGGATCAGGGTGGCTTCCGCTCTGCTTAGAGCGAGAGGAGTCATTTGATAAATTTCCCACAGAAAAATAAAAAAATAAGTTAGCTACAAATGTTAATAATGCCCTTTGGGGCATTTCTGTGGGGCAGATCCTCAAATATGGATAAAGTTTAAAGCCATTAAAAGAAAGATTTCCTATTAGGAGGTACAAACTTTGATAACTTACTGGGATTCGTTTTTACCAGATTGCGGCCAATCCCAAAAGGAAGGACAAGTTTTTTGTTTATTCCTTTTAAAGTTAACTCAAAGCTTTAACGCAAACTCAGGTAGCAAACATTGTTTCGAAAGGACACGAAAAAAAAAAATGCATATGACGCTAGTTATTTTAAATTTACTAAATATTTAAATTTAATATTAAGGAGTAACAAGTAAAAGCTGGTAACGTCACTTTGTTCCTAATTCCTAAGTAGAAAAGACAGCGTGACGTCACGTAAAGTTTCAACTCACTGTCTCATCTAGTCTCAACTCATCGTCTTCAGTTTTTAATACCATGCCCCATTTAATTCAGTGTCCAAATTGCCCATATACGTGCACCTACTACTGCGACTAGCGTGGCTACCTACTAGGCCCAACATAATATTTGCAAGTCTGCTGGAAGAAATTTCTTTAGAAATAAGCAGCAACTTTGTGCGCTTTTATCTGTATTTTTCCTTTTTATTTGTCATGTGTGAACATAAATAAATAAATATTTAAATTATTACTAACATCGATTCGAAGAAGCAGAAGTTTTTAATTACGTGTCAAAAGAAATAATACGTCAAATATGTTGTAGTAGACTGACAGACTAATAGAATATTTCAGTACCTACCTCTATTGCACAACCAATTCATACATAGCCCAGTTCTTTAATAATTCTAGTACCTACATCTGTCGGTCTGTCTGTATAATCACATTAAAGAGTCAGCCTACCGTCTGGGTTGACGCGGTCAAGTAAGAACCATCCAGCCGGTACATTGACCCCCGTCAACTGTACCGCTTCCGTTTCCGCGTAGCTTCCCGATACGAATGCCGAAGTGACGGGTTGCGGAGTTGTTCGATAGCAACACAATAAGACACTTGGTATTACGTTGTCTGGGGCTTACATAATCACTACCAAGTGTAAATTGGAATATTCTAACGAGATACCACGCCTCGGAACGTATGGGCAACTGAGGAACAGGGTGTTTCTTTATTTTATTTTTGTAAATAGGCTCGCGTTTGACTGCCATCTCATCTGATGGTAAGCGATGACTTAGTCGAAAATGAAGCACGCTTGCCTGCTTGACTGAACGACCCACATATTATAGCTATCAGGTAGTGTTGCCCAAACGAGAGTCTCGCAAGAGTCTTGCAATTAGCGATTATCCTATTGCTATTTATTAAACGGTAGTTAAGATCTCAGAACAATGTAACAGAGTCTGTTACATTGTTCAGTTGACATTTGCTGACCACATGTCACGTGATTGTCATGTGTTAGTAAATGTCAACTCCATACAATTTGATTTTTCCGTTGGCGTTAACGCTTACAGAAAATGGATTTTGTCTAGGCCCCCAGGTCTCTCGGTCTATTCAGGATGTTTGTAAGGGAATTCAACGACCCGTAGGTTTGTTTTCGTGTGTCAGTGATTCCCGTGCACTCTTGGAGTACATGTCCCACCGTTTCCTCAGTCTCCATGCAAGGCCTGCACATCAATGTCAATAAGCCGTAAACGCGTCAATAGCCTGGTAGATAAGGTGTCGGATTTGCGATCGAGAGGTCCCGGGTTCGAACCCCACCCATTACACTATTACCGTGAACCCAATCCTGACACAATCATATTTAGCTTAGTCGGAGGGGTTAACAAGATTGCTAGTAATGTGAACACTACCCACATTGCTAGCTATTTAAGTAAGTTAATAAATACTAAGTTTTCTTTTAAAAGATTTACCTATCATATTTGTTTAGTATGGTTTCTAATAATAATGTCTTTCTGGATTCGAACTCACTACGTAAAAGTCGCAAGTCGTTCCTATTACCACTAGCCACCACTGCTCCACCGTCCAATTCATCGTTCATATTAGTCATCGCTTTCGTTAAGTAATATTGTGATATATTTCGGGGTGCAATTAAGGTGTGGCCTAAGCTTAGGGAAGGGCCACCCCATGCAAATTAAGAAATAAAAACTACTATAACGTGAGGGTTCTAACCCCTGTCAGGTTCATTAATTGATGAACTCAGTTATTTCCCATTGGGTTTTACAGGGATAACATGAACGGTCTTGTAAAAAAAAAGTCTGGCACTCCCTGTTTCACCCCTCGTTTTTGCTATTTCAATTCAGTTGAACTCATAATTTCTGAGCTTCCCTTTTTATTTTATAAATAACTAGCCGTGGTGCGGGACATCGCTCCCGTGGACTATATCACGATAAAGGTATAACCCACCCTCGCCTCCCTTTTTGCAGCCATACCAAATCGACTAGTGATGTGCCAACTCGGAATAAACACAACTCGAGTTAACTCGAATTGAAATTCACGTAACTCGAGTTCAGTAACGAGTTAACTGGGTGAAATGAAACTGAGTAAATGATTTGTTTTCGCAACAATATTTGAAAAAATTGAACAGATTCAGCATAAATATGTATGGGGACCATTATAATTAAAGTAGGTAGAATTTAAATAAAAAAAGAAATGTATTATTATAATTTCTTTATGTTTTATGTATTTAGGATTAAATTTTCGTAACATAATAAATAAAGTATTTCTATTAATTAACAATAAAACTATATTTGTATGAATCTGAACACTGTTTGCACTTAGCATGTCCATTCACTGGCGATTCAAATACATCCCAAACAACAGATTTCTTTTTACGTCCCGGCATTTTTTCTATACAGTACATAATAATTCGAAAAACTAACAACAATAGCAATCGGCACTCCAAAATAACCACAAATCTGCAACAATGCAATGTTGTGTTGTTGTGACATTGACATAATTGACATTTGTAGAGAATTAATTGAATGAATATAGTCGGCATAAATAATCGGCAAACTTCACGCCATCTCAGTGTCTGTCATTCGACTGACGCGCTAGGGCGGGAGTATTCGAATCGACTAAATCGAGTTAAAGAGAATTCAACTCGAGTTGACTCGATTTAAGCCCAACTCGAGTTAACTCGAGTTAGTACATCGAGTTGACACATCACTAAAATCGACGCAGTACTTTCGAAGAATAGCGCGTGCAAACGAATAAACTTTCCGTTTTATAATATTAGTATAGATTGTAATTATACGAGAGAAATGAAACGACATGCTTATTTTGTTGAAAAGAACGAACGAACAACTTTATTGTCAAGCAAATTATTTTTGACAGAAGATAAACGTTCCACAGCTTACAAGTTTACAAAATACATCATAGAATTTTCATATTGTTTAGTTGTTAGCACAATAATAAAACCACCACTATAAACAGATACTTAACTGATTACAGTTTTGCATTTCCAGACCTTTGTTGCTAAGCGCAAACTCGAGAACGGCTGAACCGATTTGGCTGATTTCTTTTTTGTTGTGTTTGATGAAGTTTGAGGAAGGATTTTATGGAGAAAATAAAAAGTAAAAAACAAAAATAGTATAATATATTTGTTTGGAAATAAAGGTAATTTTGTTTTTGCAAAAAAAAATGAAAAAGTAAAAGAGAAAAATATTAAAAACATCAATTTTCTTTTCACATTCAAACCACTCCTGTTCCCAGCTGTCAAACATTTGACGTCAATCAAAACAAAACAATGGCGCGTTAGAATTACCTTTGGTATGCCTTTAAGTTGGTTAGAGGTTGCATGTCATTAATGAAAAATAATATGAGTTTCCTCTGTTTTATAGCTTTTATAATCGTGTAAAATATTATGTTATTTTACTTGATAATAATCAGTAATCGTGAATAATATGAAGGAAAATAAGTGATAAAAACATAAGCGTTGGTGCAGTATTTTGGATGGAAAGAGGCTGCATGGACTTAAATTATCACCACATTAAATATTACTAAAGTCTTTCAATGTTATTTTATTTCTATTAGACTGCGACAGGCCAATCACTTTTGACAGAACGAAATCTGTCGAGGCAGCTATTAACATAAAAAAAAAAAACAATATTACTTTGTTTTAGAGAAATAAGGCAGAACAAGGTTTGCTGGGACAGCTAGTTGATATAATAAAAATCTTTCTAGAGCCTAACATTATAACAAATTTTGATGATTTACAGAATTTAAACCTTTTGTCAATACGAGTAAATGTGCTCAATAACCTAATGGCGGTGTAGGACTTGTGATCGAGAGGTCGCAGGTTCGAACCCCACCCATAACACTTGCCGTGAACCCACTCCAGACACAAGCATACTTAGCTTAGTTGGAGGGTTTAACAAGATTCTACAGATTGTACTACGGGGAGTGTGCGCAGGAGCTCCATGACCTGATTCCTCCATCTCCCTTTCACTACCGATCTACCAGACGCACGGCTGGGCACCCACACTTGGTTGATATACCGTCTTGTCGTACCAAGCGCTTCTCCTCCACATTTATTGTGCGCACAGCCAAGCTGTGGAATTCTCTGCCGGCTTCTGTGTTCCCTGCCACTCATGACCTTTCAGCCTTTAAAGCACGAGTAAATAGGCATCTTCTGGGCTCGCTCGTCCCATCTTAGACCTCATCTATTGCTTACCATCAGGCGAGATCGAGATCAAGAGTGGGCCCATTAGTAATAAAAAAAAATAGTAATGTGACTACTCAAATTGCTAGTTCTCTTTTTGAAAAAATTAAAATATATATGTCTGCTGGCATATCTCTAGTGGGCAAGCCAATCGCTCAATCACTGCTCCAACCGTGTCGTCAATTTTGACGAACAATGTATTCTTTGATTCTTTTTTTAAATCTGTCTGATCTGATTAATCTGTATTGTTTGTAATTACATCAAGAGCTTACGACAGCCATATTAATTCTACTTATTCCCTAAGAAGTTCCATAATATTTAACAGTATTTATTTACGAGGAGCTCATGGGTAAGCTATAGGACAGTCGCTTTGGTCGATGTGCAATGTAAAGCAATATTTGTTGATGTAATTCCGTGGATGGGTAATCATCTTAACGAGATTCCTCCGTGCCTTGGAAAGCACTTGGCCAAAACCAAAGCCAAAGCCATTGGTCCCGGCTGTCATTACGGGTAGTCACAAGTCAGAGAATCTGTTATCAGTTTTTCATGCTTTGTGGATCGTGTTTCTCTATTACTGGTTTGTGGAGGTCAGTTAGTCAGCCGCTACATGTAAAATATTGGTATTATTAGCTGCATCCGACTACTGTGGAAGCCGACCCCAACATCGACTTCGGACCAGCGATTCAATTTCGATGTTTCAATGTATTCTACTCCTGCCTGAAGCAGTTTTGTACCTATGAAGATCTTTGCATATTCAAATCGCTTCAGTTTATCACTAAAGCAGTCCCCTGCCCTTCCGCTGACACGTCTTCTGTCAACTGCATAACAAACATTAGCCCACGCGTTGTGAGATTGGTCTGACTGATGGCGTTTAGCGAGTTAAGTACTAAAGCTTTACCTGCCTGTTCCTGGAGTAACGATCAAGATCGTTACCCGCCACAGGAACTTTAGTATATCGGTGTGTACTTGAATCTCCATATCGTGTTGTGTACTAACCCTAGTTTTTTTAAGTTAATTGTGTACTAACCATATCTACATCATAATATTCATGAGCTCGACTCGAAATAAAGATGTTTGAATTTGAATTGCGAACGCTACACCTATGCCCTATCTATACCTATGCGTAAAAATAGTAACCGCTTTTCAATATGTCCTACAAGCTTATCTTTCACGCTTGCTGACAAGCAGAAACCAAAAGCCCACGTTACAATTGTTATACAACCAGGTCTCACTGTCAGCGGGTTTAAGTTTTTTGTTTTACACATAATCCATACTTAATTTTCTTAATGCGAATGTAAATCTGTCTATCTTTTTAATCGTCCCTCTTCACATTTAAATGACTTAAGGGTTTGTTAGATAACGTAAAATGCAACTCAAACTAGAAAAGTTTTTGCTCTACACGGAGCATCGTCATCGGGAAATATTTCAGTAGCGTAAAATATAGCATGAATAATCCTAAGTTTGCTATATCTTATCTAGGTCGGTTATATTTACAGTACCATGTCGTACTAGAAACAATACTTAATTTTCTTAATGCGAATGTAAATCTGTCTATCTTTTTAATCGTCCCTCTTCACATTTAAATGACTTAAGGGTTTGTGAGATAACGTAAAATGCAACTCAAACTAGAAAAGTTTTTGCTCTACACGGAGCATCGTCATCGGGAAATATTTCAGTAGCGTAAACTATAGCATGAATAATCCTAAGTTTGCTATATCTTATCTAGGTCGGTTATATTTACAGTACCATGTTGTACTAGAAACAACATCTAAACTTAAGATAAGATGGGCGAAGATGCTTCGATAGAATCTGTAGGTAGTAATATTTTGTTTGTTTAAATGCGCAATCTTAGAAAGTACTGGATGGATTTGGATGAAATTTGGTTTATAGTGAATTCGGAAGTATCTTTTTACCCAAATGCAAAAGAAGGAGGTTATGTTTTTAATCATAATAAAGTCTACCGGAGCGAAGCCCCGCGCGTCTGTTAGTATACACACATTTGTCTCTACATATATCCTTTGGAGTGGAAATCCCTACCAGAGTCTGTTTCGTCTTTAAATCAACAGTGAATTGGTTACCTCTAGGCGTTCAAGCGTTCTTCATATTCAACCATATCATCGCCATACCATTAGGTGAGATGGTGGTTTATCGACAGCGAAAACATAAGCGTATCTTACCCGCTATCAGTAAAACCTAGTCCTTACTAATACGATTCCGCCCGCGTTGGCTGTCCATCTAATTATTATGGCAGGCCGACCGATGAATGGAATATTTTAAACTGGTAATCTATGCTAATAATATAAGGATACAGGTATTGTGTCTGTCTGTTGTTCACGTTTTAGAATACTTACACGCTGTAACAGTGAATGTTTTTTCTATGCGTAAGGTTAAGACGTAGTCCTATTGTCGTCGTGGGTGTGATGTCAACTAGAAATACAACCTCATAGCTCTTATTTGATTTTAGCTTCTGACCGCGATTTTACTCGTGTGTTCAGTTTTTTTTTTTCAAAATTTCGGTCTAATTCACTCAGGAATAATGTAGCTTTCTCTTGATGCAAGAATTTTTGAAACCAGTCCACTAGTTTTTGAGTAAATCCATTACAAACTAACAAAAAAATCACTTAACCTTTGTTTGTTTGGGCTAGATATTTCAATTTGTTTTTTTTTTGTCATAGTTGTAAACTCATAATGAATAAAAGCTTTTTTCACTATTTGTGGGGTAACAGTGAGATGTATCTTAATAGAATAAGTAATCGAAATTGTATGGTTCGGTTTGTGAACCTTTATAAAAATCTTATACTTAAAGCTGCAGCGAATTAAAACGGTATAAGCGAGCAGCTTATATTAAATGATAATTTTAATTAATCTATTGATTTAATAAATAACGTTTATTCTCTGAAAAAAGTGTTACAATTTTAAGAGGTAAAATAGAGGTGAAATATAATGCTTACTGTAATGTAAGAAATATGATGTAATTAATAATGATAATGTTCGTAATTGTGAGTGTGTGTTAACTGTATGAGTCATAGTTACTCGAAATAAATGCATTTTATTAATTTATTTTAAAACGTCTTCTTTCTAATCTTTCCAGATGCACGGTAGTCCTGTACAACGTGCGCAAGAACAGACAAACGCACGTGCTGAACGCGTGTCGAAAGAGCGTAACATGTGTCGCGTTCTCTCCCGACGGGCGTTATCTGGCCACGGGCGAATGTGGCCATGCGCCCGCCGTCAGAGTGTGGGACCTACAGGTTGGTGTGCTTTGTAATATAAAGAATAGAATATAATTTATATTAGAATAGTTTGGGGATATGCGGAACAGGGTGTAAAAGTCCTGCAATCCTATTGAAAAGGGAGGATCCTCCGACCAGAAAGGTGTTTTTGTCTGGCGGGCAACTGCCCCTTTTTTGTTATCGTGTGATTTGTATGCAGGCTAGTTGTGCGGTAACCTATGCTTGCGAGATACAGGATTTCTATCATTAGTTTGCAAGATAGATGTCGCTACAATAAAATTTAGAATAGAATGTATAAATTATTATCTCACCACAAAATAATACATTAGATAATTGACGTAAAGTAGGTACAGACAATTTAAAAATAATTTAATAATTAATAATTTTTAATAATTTTGTCAGGCCTGTTGGTCTAGTGGTCAGTGGCCCTGACTGCTATGTGCAAGGTCGTGGGTTCGATTCCCACCCAGGACAAATGGATGTGTGATGAGCACGATCATTTGTTCTTTGTCTGGGTGTAATTTACCTATAATATGTATGTATTTAGACATATATATGTATGTTTATCAGTTGTCTAGTACTCAGCACAAGCTCTGCTTAGTTTGGGACTAGATGGCGTTGTGTGAAAGTTGTGGAATATACTTAAAAAAATAAAATTGTTGGAGACTGATGCCTAAACTAAGTTTTTTAACCAAAACCTATAAGTTAAGTCACCAGAAGAAGAAAATACTGAGAGAGAACAGAAATTTTCAGAGGAGCTCGTGGCCTTATAATAACAGCCGCACGGGTCGATATTCAAGGTTAAGCAACGCTTGCCAAGGTCGGTTCGTGGATGGTAGAACATCTTAATAGGTATATCGAGTTTCCTTTGTGCTTCGGAAAGCACGTTACGCCGTTTATTTATTTATTTAAGTATTTATGTTATAACGGCTTACAAAAAACCAATTACAATAACATAATACAAAAAACACAATGCAAGAACAAAAATAAAATGAGAAATAAAAACAGAAATTACAATTAGAATAAAATATACATAAGCAAAACTCGACTTAAACATACAAAACAACAACTAAATTAAAATTAAAAAAAAAAAAAAAAAGAATAGTAATAATTAAACTATTTGGCTTTCGCATATTTTAAGGCAAACAGACAATACTATATTAAAATCATCTGCAAGTATATCACAGTCTGGGTTAGCTTCCATGAGGTTGTTAAGAGCAGTCAGGACACGGGGAACCGGAGATGAAGCGCGGGCGACAGTACGGCTCGTAGGTACGGCTAGTAAGCGGTGTTTTCGGCTACGGAGATAGTTGTTTGGAACGTAAAGGCGAATCAGCTCATTGTGGAGATCGGGAGCATCTGTTATTCCCTTGCATATTTTAAGCATAATACTTAGCTGGTCATAGGCTCTTCTAGTTTGTAACATATTATATCCTAAACATCCTATGAGAAAATTGGTGGGATATAAGTACGGATAGTAACCAAAACGGAATTTATACAGAAATCTTAAAAATGCTTTTTGGACCTTTTCAAGTAGAAGAGCATAAGAAGCCTCATGTGGGTTCCAGACGCAAGAGCTAGCCTCCAACTTACTTCTGACATATGTATTGTATAGGAGTTGCACAACATGCATATTACGAAAATCCCGTGCGTTTCTGAGAACAAACCCGAGTCTTTTGAATGATTCCTTAGCAACGGTGGAAATGTGGTCATGGAATGTCAACTTTTGGTCAAATACGACACCCAAGTCTTTTACAGTGGTCGATCTAGTAATAATAGTGCCATCAATTTTATATTCATAGAAGATTGGATGCCGCATTCGACCAAAAGTCATGACATAACATTTCGAAAAATTGAATTCCATCTTATTAGCTACTCCCCAAGCATAAATTGCATCTATGTCTTTCTGAATAGCTTCGCAATCTGATGCTGTGCTGACACTAGCGTAAAGTTTTAAGTCGTCTGCGTACAGAAGACATTTCGTATGTTTGAGAACAGAAGGTAGGTCATTAATCATCAGAAGGAATAATAAAGGACCAAGAATTGAGCCCTGACTTACGCCAGAACGAGTATGATAAGCACTAGATTCGTAAATTCCTAGCCTCACGTATTGCTTTCGATCACGAAGGTAATCAGCTAGCAGTCGGAGAAGGCTAGGGCAAAAACCTATAGCGCTAAGTTTTGAAAGAAGAATATCATTGTTGACTCGATCAAAAGCCTTCCGGAAATCAAAATATAGCACGTCTACTTGCTTCCTCGCATCAAGTTGTACAGATATAAATTCAGATAATATCAGTAAGTTAGTGTCTACGGATCTCTTGCATCTAAAACCATGCTGAGCATTACTTAGGTATTTTTCTACTTGAGCGTAAATTAACTTATGAAGAATATTCTCAAATATTTTTGCGGGTGAAGATAATATTGCAATAGGTCGGTATTCTTCTACGGATAATTTATTAGAAGTTTTAGGTATAGGAGTTACACGTGAGATTTTCCATTGAAGGGGGTATAATCCGGTTTTTAGGGACATATTAAATATGTGACACAAAGGTGGAGCGAATGAGTGTTTCATATACTTGAGAAGCTGGGCTGGTATGCTGTCTGGGCCTACAGAACTACTGGTTTTTAATTTGTTTATTCCGTATAGGACATCCTCGGTAGTAAATTGGAAAATATTTATGTAATTGTTGTTATGACTAACATCGCAACTATTTGAGTTTGCGGCATTTAACTGTGGTATATCTGTCAGAAAAACACTTGAAAAAAAATTGGCAAATGAGTCAGCCGCTGCTGCACCTGTATAACAATGGCCGCGGTAGTTTACCTGAGGTTCAAACCCACCCTTAGACCGTAAGCTACGGATATGCCGCCAGAATTCACGGGGATTGATTTTAATATTATTTTCTACGTGTCTAATATAGGAATGGTAAGCTTGAGCAACCCTATGTTTTAAAGAATGTCTTATGAGAGAGTAGGTTTTATAATCATCGTGATTTTTAGAGCGCTTCCAGATTTTATGTAGGGCGAGTTTACGTTTGATGTCATTAATGATATCAGGTGTGAACCATACAGGGTAACGTTTAGTGGTGGACTTAGCGCGATGCTTTTTAGGCATACAGCTATCAAAAATTTCGTAAATAGTTGTGTAAAAGATATTTACGTTGGTTTCGGCTGCCAATTCTACTGCTTTGACAGCCGTTACGGTTAGTCAGAAGCCAGAGGGTTATAGTGTTAACCAGGTTCTGGGTTGGAGGCCTCAGATAGGCAGTCGCTACATGTAAAACACTAGTACTCAACTTCATCTGGTTAGACTGGAAACTGACCCCAAAATAGCTGGGAAAAGGTTAAGCAGATAATCAATTCTTTATTTCCAATATATTACATATAAATTACATTTTTAAATATTCGCTAAAAAAAACATTTAAAAATATTAAAAATAATAGTCCACCGGTATCGGGAACAGGGTCCAAGCTACTGGCGGTCAGGGCTCCATAGAGAGGAACCTCCTGACGATTCGCGCCGTGTCCAGGAGTACCGCTTTCTGAAGCAAGCCCTTGATCCAACCGCCTAACGAGAGCCTCCTGAGGTGTTGGTCGAGGCCCTTGGCTATTAAGCCATTGGTTGTGATGAGTATCGGTACAATGATTGCCGAGTTCACATCCTACATGTCGACAATCTCGTGTGCCAAGTCAAGATACTCGATTTGCTGATAAATTCTTATTATTATCATATTCGTGAAATCACAAAGCATAAAATCGTCTCGTGGCGGATTAGTAGGCGGTTCTATGCACTGTGTTTGCATTAAACATGCGTTCTCGTGAATAAAAAATAAAGAGGAAAGGTTGCTGTAAAGGTTTTTGGAAAATATCCTAATAAGCAAGACAAATTCTTTCTTATTAGTATAATCCATCATGTATCTTTGTACACAAAATTTAAGTTACTTAATGTTGATATTCTAACGAACTACTAGCGCTATCTAGTGGCGAATAGCGATAAAGTAAACAATGAGAGCTGTCGCGAGCGCCATCTGTAGGCGTATAATTCAAACTGTCAATATTATTACTGTATGTTTGTTTACCTTTGCTTTGTTTATAAAGACATTTTGTTTTTTTTTTATTTCATTATTTGTTTAATGTTTTCAGGATCCGACGGCGTCTGGCGCGGTGCAAATAGGAGAGTTTATAGGGCACACGCACGGCGTTAGTTGTGTGGTAAGTTTTATGCAAAAATGAACTTTATTTGTTCTTAGATATAACTATCTAAGAACAAATAAAGTTCATATTAATATTTTGAGTATTCGCCAAATTTTACATATTCAAGCTATTTTAAACGGTTTTCAAGAAATATTTGATGAATATTTAATAATAAGCTTCATCTGCCAACTTCGTACCGTCATATACTTACATACATATTTTATATTTTTGACTTTAACAAATATTTTTAAACCAAAATTAGCAAAATCGGTCCAGCCGTTCTCGAGTTTTATCGAGACTAATGATCAGCAATTGATTTATATTGTAAATTTATAATATTTTTTTTGAAATATTAAAGGAATAATAATCAGCCTCTAACGTTCCCACTTCTGGGACACGTTGGCCTTTTCTTTATGTGAGAATATGGGCTGTTATCCCGTGGGAATTCCGGGATAGAAAGTATTTCAGTAAAGTTCTCATTAAAATCTATTAAGCTATGCCAGAGATTGACCCGAACAAACAGTAAAGCATACAGACAGTCAAAAAGTATGTTAGTGTTTTAATTTCGTGTATCTACATATGTATAAACAATTGAGAAAACACAGTTATTTTAAACCATACACAGGCATATCAATTTTATTTATAGACTAGCTTCTGCCCGCGACTTCTGTCGCGTGGGTACCTACCCTTTCCCCGCGTACATCCCGATCCCGTGGGAATTCCGGGATAAGTAGTAGCCTCTGTTATTCCAGAATGTAAACTATCTACCTAACAAATTTCATTAAAATCCATTCAGTGATTTTTGCGTGAAACAGTAACAAACATCCATACATCTATACATCCATCCTCAAAAACTGCATTTATGATATTAGTAAGAAGTAAGATTCAAAGTAGTGATTCAACTGTGTGTGTATATTATTCCAGGCATTCTCTAAGTCATCGAAGTACCTGGTGTCGATAGGCTCCCAGCATGACATGATTGTCAACGTATGGGACTGGCGTGCCAACCTGAAACTGGCTAGCAATAAGGTGAGCATAGATTAAGCAACATAAACGTCACTGGCCTAATGGCTAAGATGATCGAGAGGCCATTATTGCCGTGAACCCACTCCAGACACAAGTATATTTCTTGCCGGGGTTGTAGGAATGTTCTAACGAGATACCGCGGCCCCGGAACTTAAGGCAGCTGAAGTAACAGGGTGGGTTTTTAGTCAGTAGAAGTCTGACACTCCCTTCCGCTCCACTCAGAGTGGGAGAAGTCATTTGATCATTTTCCCGCCCGAAAAAAGAGGATGTCCAACTATCTACTTACCAAATTTAATTCAGATCCGTTCAGTAGTTTTGTCGTGAAAGAGTGACAAACACCCATCCATCCATCCTCACAAACTTTCGCACGTATGTATAACTAGCTTCTGCTCGCAACTTCGTTCGCGTGGAAGGGGTTTCCCGCTTAAATTCCGATCCCGTAGATATTTCGGAATAAAAACTATCCTATGTCCTTCCCAGGGTCCTAAACTATTCCCATGCCAAATTTCATCTAAATCGGTTCAGCGGTTTAGGCGTGAAAAGGTAACACACAGACAGACAGAGTTACTTTCACATTTATAATACTAGCTTCTGCCCGCGACTTCGTTCACGTTTTTTACCCCTTTTTGGGTAAAATTTTTACAAACTTTGTTTGTCGTATTTATTTATATCTAATTAAAAGATCAAAAAATAAGTTTCAAGCTTCTAGCTTTAAAAATGACGTAATTTCCATACAAACTTTCATCCCCTATTTCAACCCCTTACAGCCCTTTTTTCGCAATAAAAAGCAGCCTATGTCCTTTCTTAGGCTCTAGACTATGTCCGTACCAAGTTTCATTTAAATCGGTTCAGTAGTTTAGGCGTGATTGCGTAACACACAGACAGACAGAGTTACTTTTGCATTTATAATATTAGTAAGGATTAGTATGGATATTAGGTTTACCAGACGTATTGCAGGATACCATCCACACTTGGTCGATATACCGTCTTGTCGTACCAAGCACTTCTCCTCCACATTCATTGTGCGCACAGCCAAGCTGTGGAATTCTCTGCCGGCTTCTGTGTTCCCTGCCACTCATGACCTTTCAGCCTTTAAAGCACGAGTAAATAGGCATCTTCTGGGCTCGCTCGTCCCATCTTAGACCTCATCTATTGCTTACCATCAGGCGAGATCGAGATCAAGAGTGGGCCCATTAGTAATAAAAAAAAAATAGTAATGTGACTACTCAAATTGCTAGTTCTCTCTTTGAAAAAATTAAAATATATATGTCTGCTGGCATATCTCTAGTGGGCAAGCCAATCGCTCAATCACTGCTCCAACCGTGTCGTCAATTTTGACGAGCCATGTATTCTTTGTTTTTTTTTTTTTAAATCTATCTGATCTGCTCTATCTATCTGATCTCTCTGCCGGCTTCTGTATTTCCTTCCTCATATGACCAGTCAGCCTTTAAAGCAAGAGTGAATAGGCATCTTCTGGGTTCACTCATTCGATCGTAGACCTCATCTTACACTTACCATCAGGTGTGATTGGGGTCAAGAGAAAAGAGTAAGAAGAATAGTAAGATGAAATAGTTTGGACTAACATTTGTAACTTCGTATTTCCAGGTGTCATCTCGCGTGAAAGCGGTGAGCTTCTCCGAGAACGGCAACTACTTCGTTACGGTCGGCTTCAGGCACGTCAAGTTCTGGTATCTGGAGTACTCCAGGAACGCTAAGGTGAGTAGTTGAGGACCGTCTGCCGTTGATTCTATTTATTTGTTAATCAGTTAAATATTCAATATTACTGTTAGTGTAATATTAAATATTACTGTTTTAATAGGTTTTTTTTCCACCTGGCTAGACAAAACTTGTGATAACTCGGTTAATATGCATGGTATAAATATGATTTAATAATCTTTAATAATTGCCTCACGTTTTAAATAGTTCGACCATAATTAACAGGGTACTTGATTTCTAACCCAGCTATGATTTCAAATTACAGATATACCCTTCTAACGTGTTTTGTAATTGATTTTTTTTCCATCTTATTTTTAAATGCAATGTAAAGAAGAAAGAAAGAAAAAGTATTTATTTCCAACAGACAAAGGTATGTTCTTTTTTTATTGCATGCTGCGTCATTAGCAGAAGTCGGAATTAGGTAGAGTTATTTATGTACTTGCATCGAAATGTTGATATTAATGCGGATCTTCCCGGGATTTCTAATAGACAGTCCCGTGTGGTTAAAATTGTGTAAAGTAAACAACTTTTTATTCAATTAATCACGGAATTTCTCGGCTCTTCAAAATTAATCCCGGGATTTGGGGCGTATCCACTTTCTTCTTTCGTTCTATGAAATCAGTGTATAGATGACGCCAAATAACTTGGCAAGGTTTTGGCGTAGTGGGGGTAAGTTCGCGCATCGTGCACTTAGTGGACGAAAAAAAATGGTTACTTTTACTGCTTGCCATTATTCTATGGTTATTGCCATCATTTATTTTTAATCATATCTGTTCAGAAAAATGTTAAAGAAAGAAGAGGAATTCATTCGTTAATTCGGTATTATAAATAAAATAGATATAATACGTAATTATACATTTAAAAGTGAAAAAAAAATGTATTAAAAAAAAAACATTAAAAATAATATGTTCTCGTCGACACAATTAGTTAATAAAACTGATACCCCTTTTATTCTTCTTTTTCCCGGTGTCCTAAAGACAGTGACGAATTCGGAATTTCAACCTTCCTTAACTATAGTGTCTAACTGTTCTTTCTGACGTTTTAATAGTCTGCGTAAAACAGTATTTGGTCCTGGCATTGTAATCAAGATAACAAAAAATAAATTTAAAACAACAACTCGTAACAAAAACAAAGGGTACAACTTTCGTGTACGCAAGTGTATTCGGGAGCAAATAGAACGAGAACTACTGACGCATCAATCGCGCGCTCGTAGCGGCGCTACGTTATACCCCGCGTCCCACTGAAAACCGCTGACACCTAAAAATCGACTTCTGCGCATTGAACGACTCTTGTCAAGTTATTTGGCGTTATCTATACCTACTTACACACATAAATAACTCTACCTAATTCCGACCTTTGGACATTAGACGACAAAGAAAGTGTAAAATGTTCTTTTGAGTAATAAAGATTATTCTTTAAGACTAAATAATTGGGCTTGCCTGCAAAATTTAGAATTGGATCATTCGTTCCGGAGATTACCCCCCTTTTCGGTTCCTGGGCCGCGGTATCTCGTTAGAACATTCCCACAACCACCGGCAAATAATAACATCTCATAACATTAGTATATATACATTTTACGTTTTCTATATTCCAGTTCAAAGAGCCAGTACCGCTGATGGGCCGCTCCGCGATCCTCGGCGAGCAGAAAGACAACGAGTTCTGTGACGTTGTGTGCGGAAGGGGCGACTCTGCGGATAGTACGTACGCCATCACACGAGGCGGTCTGCTCTGCGAGTTCAACAGCCGACGACTGCTCGACAAGTGGGTCGAACTCAGGGTTAGTACCTCTCTGTACCCTGGAACAGGATGCACGATTAGGGCGGACTTAATAGACGTGGAAGAGGTGAAGGACTCTCTGCCGCCTTCTATGTTCCCTGCCGTTTATGACCTTTCAGCCTTTAGAGCAAGAGTGAACAGGCATCTTCTGGGCTCGGCCATCCGGCGTGGATCATGATCATCCGGAATTAAAAAAAGTCTAGTATTATGGATACATTGTAAAAATGATTGATATTTTGAAAAGCGTCACCTTGGAGTTTCTTACCGGTTCTTCTCCATAGGTAACGACCAATTTAAAACGGTGCACTACTTAGGTAGCTTCTGACGTTTTATAAGTGCCCATGTATACAACGTGTAACGGAAACCCCATATCTATCCAAAAGGACTGAAGACAACATCTGGTATGGAGTCTCTATGCAAAGTTTCAGCACAAAATAACTGACTCACAGAATTGACCCCAAATTATCGGTTTCATATGTTTCTTGAATACCAGTAATAACAAACGTGTCACAGCACTATGAGGGTCATCACTTTCCACGTCACTTGCCAATAAAACGATAATTTTCTTCGTTCTTCTTAATTTGAAAAATTCGGCCTCTGGTATCAATGTATTTAAATTTCTAATAAGTTCCACACATGTAGACATTACAAAACCCTTGCCATATCGTTTATTATCATCCAAAGAAGCCATACACTTGGTATATATATACCCTTTAAATTACACGTTGTATATGTGAAATAAAATATTTTGGGTTAGAGTTAGAGCCGCGAGTCACACAGTTATATTTATCGCCCTATGGGTTTAGTACCTATGGAGATTTTTTATTTTTAATAACTATAACCTAGGAGTCTTCAAGTCAAGAGTGAAAAGGTTACTTCTAGGTAAGCGTGCTCCATTTTCGACCACATCATCACTTACTATCAGGTGAGATAGTGGTCAAACGCGAGCCTATTATCAATAAAATAAAATAAATATTTTATCGTTTTTTAAATGATTTTATTTGATTTTTTTACCGTGTGTACTTGTGGTATGTGTTAATAAACGTATTTCTTTCTTTTATTTTAATTAATGTTTATAAATTCCTCCTACAGACGACATCAGCGAACTGCATGGCCATAGGCTCTGGCTATATCTTCGTGGGTTGCGCCGAAGGCATAGTGCGGTGCTTCGCCCCCGATTCCCTGCGCTACATCACTACGCTACCTAGATCACATTATCTGGGAGTCGACGTGGCGCTCGGCACTGATATCAAGTGAGTGATTCTCGTTTGAAGTAACAGTTAAAACTTTGTATCGTAACATATTGAGATTCAAGTTTTTAAGGTAACATGGTCACTAACTGTATCATTAGAACTTAAAAAGGGATATTTAACCTCCGTATTTATTATTGTTTCAAGTTTCCGATATTTCGGCACTGTTGCGAACGCCATGGTCACGGATGAACTGAAGTAATCACGGGTGGACGTTTATGAGAAGACAATTCGGTCTACCCCCTTTTTCGTTAGTATTTTGTAAGCAAAACGGACTTAAAACGATGGTAGATAACCCGTTTTAGGTTCTAATGATATTGATAGTCTTCCAGAAAACGCGTTAACCTGATGGTCCCTACTGTAATTTGCACATTTTTGACAGAAGTTGGGTAGTTCGAAGTAAGAAAGTTGGAACCCAGTCTTGCCAAGGAGTACCGTTTAACCCAGGTACTGTATTGTGGTGATCAAACACACAGTCGCTCCATGGAAGCATTAGTATTCAGCTGCATCCAGTTAAGCTTTGGTTTCCTAGGATAGCGGTGCCGTCAAATAGCGGCCGTAATACAGCGGTGAATGACGTCACTAGAACGTTATCTATGTAAACAAAATGGCGCGGTTTCCTAGAGAGCGGTAACTGACACCGTAACGTCAAAAAGCGGTGCCGCCATTTGCATGACGGCCGTCTTGTCGGTGTCAGATGGTTTCGTGAACGTTTCCAAAGAGACTGTAATACACTAGATAGCGATGAAGCAGACACTGTGTTAAAACGGCCGTGGAACTTTCCACATGTCGGCACCGTAAAGACGGCCGCCTTTAAGCGTCCGTAATATTACGGCCACTATATGATGGCACCGCTTTCCTAGGAAAACAAAGCTTTAGACTGGAAGCCAAGCTTTACATAGTTGAGGAAAGGCTACACGGAAAAGCCTTTAATTTTAAGTTTTCTATAAAACCTACAAAAAATTCAACTGCTACGAAAAAATGTGTAAATGTTCCTAATTTTGTCAAATACATTAGTAAAATATATATCCTCTATCCTTTTGCAATTGAAAGATATGACTGTGTTGATATACCAGATATATTGTGTAATAGGTATACTCACTAATGCTAACCACATAAATAAATTAAAAAGTCTTAAATTATCTTAATTTTTATTGTTATTTTTTTTCTTCGCTATTCACTATATAAAGTAGCGCACAGTTTATCCTGTTAATCTATAAATATATAATTTTCATTTTTTTAAGAAAGTGTGATTAGGGACCTTTTTCGTGTATTTAATGATTTTTCATGTATTTAATTTATATACTCACGCATGATGTGTTCCCCTATAATTGGAGAAACACAAGGTGGTATAGTTTTATAAGATATTTTAGTATCTAAGTGTATTCTTTGTTGCGAAACCTAAATAAATAAATAAAGTATTATTTTTTCCCTTTTTATTTCCAGTCACATGTTCAGCCAACCGCCTAACGCCCGGTATCCGGACGCGGTCGCCCTTACCTACGACGATCGGAATCATAAACTTACCTGCGTGTACAATGACCACAGTCTATACGTGTGGGATGTCCGGGATATTAAGAGGGTAAGTGACACTATCTGATATATATAAAACGCTTCCGTTACTGAGTGACTGTCTGACTGACAGACAACAGCCGAAACTACTGGGCGAA
Organism: Tholera decimalis; assembly: GCA_943138885.2. Taxonomy (NCBI): domain Eukaryota; kingdom Metazoa; phylum Arthropoda; class Insecta; order Lepidoptera; family Noctuidae; genus Tholera; species Tholera decimalis. Next base: position 21,082,884 of record OW964576.2, on the reverse strand, counting down.
AGAAGCTGTCTGTACTAATGTAATAAAGCGAAAAAGTTTGTTTGCTTGTTTGTTTGAACGCGCTAATCTTCGAAAATACTGGGTGGTTTTGGATGAAATTTGGTATAAAAGTACCTTTTTGGTATAAGTTAACTTTTCACCCGACTACAAAAGAAGGAAGTTGTGTTTTATCGTGATAAAGTCCACGCCAGCGAAGCCCCGCGCGATTTCTATCCCTAAAAGTCCTCAATAAATCACCTCAGACATCATCCTATAAGTTTCTCATATCCTTTGACTAGTACAGATTGTATCTTCGTTTAAGGCAATGTCCAACGGCCACATGTGCCATAGAGCATTTGACGTGCATTAGCTTACACAGCTGAACTTTTATTCGGCACACAGTTATTTAAAAAAAGATAGCAAATATTTTTACTAAAAATTCTAACTAGAAATTGAATTAAAGTTGTTACAAGGCTCTCTAGGTATAATAAACTCCGTATTTCTCCCGCAGGTCGGCAAGTCCCACTCGGCACTGTACCATTCGGCGTGTATTTGGGGAGTGGATATGAACAGCCGCGAACGTCCCCTACCGCCCGGAACATTCCTTACATGTTCTAGCGACGACACCGTACGCCTGTGGCAACTAACGCCCCAGCCCACCAATATATACAGCAACGTGAGTCTACCAGCATATTCATAACATAGGCTAACGATAAAATTCACTTAAGTCCCGGGCGTAAGGGAACTGAGACACAACAGGGACATTAAGTCCGCCTTTGTACCATTTATGTTGCATAAAATTTTAATAAATACACATCGCTGCTTAAATTCAAAGTGGCGATAAGTCGAAAAGTATGTTTTTTACAGGAGAGCCTATCTAAACATTGGCCGCGGTTTTTTGTTTCTGAAACTTTTATTTTATTTCCTATAGGTACGTGTCATATAACATTGGATGTTCATTTAAAGCCTCTATTAGTAGACATTCTGATATTTTCGATAAAGATTACCCAGTTAAGTAAAATAGCACATAAGTCCCTTTTCAATATAAAAATTACCATGTTGTTTATGAATTTAATAAACAGAAAGTCAGAAATGATGCTAAAAATAAGTTTTATTAGATATTTTCCTTCGTGTTTTATAAATTATAATTGATGGTAGCAATACTACATGATATTTTTTAAATAAATTACCCGTTACAGATTTTAAATATAAAAAAAACACACAATAACAAAAGGTAAATTATTATTCCAAAATATGGCACTTTTTACTATAAACTGTAATTTAAACTGAGATATTTTCGGAAACGTGGCCCTTTTTCACAAATAAAACCTGCTGTCACGATTATTGCCTGGTCGCAATTAACAAAATGGTGGTTTTGCTCTAAAGTAAGCCACCAATGTGTGTAAATGCAAAGAGGGCGGCAATCTGATTGGTCAATTTATAATGCGAAAAATCTGAGTGTCTGTTTTGCATATAGAAATATGAAGAAAAATGATGAGATTTTTGCAATAAAAAGTATTTTTAATCATTTAGATTTGTGGCCCTTTTGAATTTAAGCAGCGACATATTAATACATGGCTTCACATTGTCTAACTCACATTCGGGGTATTATTTTACCTCTTAGCATACAACACTACACATCTATACACTCTTAATCACACACTCGTGGACACACAAATGCGTGCACACACACACACACACACACAAATGCGCGCACACACACACACACACACACATACACACATACGTTGACACAGTTCGCAATATGTAATTCATACGTAACCTCACAGCTGATCACTGCCTCTAAAAATACAGGTTATCCTAGTTTGAGAGGCAGGGATCACTTTATTTGTATAAACACTTTGCGACACAGTAGCATCTATGTATACATTTCTATTGTTCTTTCGTGGCAATAAAATTTACTTAACATGTGCTATAAGCAAGACTTTGCTTCTTGTCAATTACATGATTCTAGGTTAAAGATATATTATAACAATATTCCCGTACTAAGAAGTAATAAATTGTTATTTCCAGGAGCTGAACAAAGTATTCTACATCGACCCAGAACTGAAGTTTCTGAAAGATGTCGATTTAACTACTGATAAGGATAAAATATCTAAGTCGTACGATGATAAGACAGGAGTCAGGTATGTGCCATCTATACTAATAGACACCGTACACTATCACTTGGAAAGAACCAAAAGTTGAGTTCGAAGTTATATTAAACTGTAGCAGGTTAACAAGTTAAAGTGGTAGCGACTCTTTCTCTTAACCAGTGGTTAGTTCCACAGTTATAGTCTTACTCGATTTGCTTCGCTTAAAACGTTCTAATTATAGCATAATATTTGTGACGCACGACATCCAAGTAGGTTGCTGCGTTCGCAAAATAAATGTACGGTTGATGAGACCATACAGTTATAAAGCGGAAAAGTTTGTGTGGATTTGAATGAAATTTGGTATTGAAGTAGATTGAAGCTTGAGGAAGGTTATTATAGGTTACTTTTTACCGAACTGCAAAAAAAGGACTGCAAAATTGTTTTTTTTTTGCTTCTGCGAATTTAATAAATACATATAAATAAAACTTAAGTGTCTGTCTGTGATTTTAAAATACCTGTGTTTTCTTTCTTATAGTTATGCTTATGGTTTATACTAACACATCCTTACTAATATTATAAATGCGAAAGTAACTCTGTCTGTCTGTGTGTTACACAATCACGCCTAAATTACTGAACTGATTTAAATGAAATTTGGTACAGACATAGTCTAGAGCCTGAGAAAGGACATAGGCTGCTTTTTAATGCAAAAAATGACTGTAAGGGGTTGAAATAGGGGAAGAAAGTTTGTATGGAAATTACGTCATTTTTAAAGCTAGAAGCTAAAACTTATTTTTTAGACTTATTTATGTATGAGTTTTGTTTTCTAAATAATTAGTCTAAAAATTATAAATGCTGCCGAAAGTCACTATTCCGCGCGGACGAAGTCTCGGGCACAGGTAGTAAATATATACCTTTGTTAATTTTTTGGCTGCCTTTCTATTTGTTCTAGCTGAACCGAATTTAATAAGACTTTCACTGGAAGATGAAAGACAATACATAAATAACTTTCTCTAAGGAGAAACCGTGTAGGTCACAGCTATTTCATACCGTTTATTTGTTTTCGTGATAACATAATTATGTATATGAGAATTATGCCCGTTTTCACCAACTACCTCTAAACTATACCCTTGGTAGGGATCCCTTAGGCTAAGGTACCCCTTAAATGCATACCTTAACTTAATTCATTTTCACCATGCTAAGGGACTCCTACTTAGGGGCTACTTAGTTAAGTGACAGATTTTTTTGTCATAGTTAATCCGAAAACCGCACTTTTACCGACAACATTTTTAAGTTACATTTTTACAATAACTCAGAACAAAACGAAAAATATTTTACATTAGGAACATGTTATAACAACAATTACGTTACAAAACAATATGTCGAAATCGAAAAACTAACATATTTACAAAATTGTTTGGCTGTTTAACGAAATTCCAGTGCCTTTTTTTTTAAGTTCTGACTTTTTGAGACGTATCATCTTTGACAGTGACATTTCGGTTGATGTTAAGTCATTATTTGTGTGGTTATTTTGCCAGTATTTGTCTGGATTTTATACCTATTAAATTAATAACAATGGCTGAGAAAATAAAACGTGGACACATAATTATGGTAGCATAAAATCTGAGGGCACATATTTGATCGGGGGCACAGATTTATTTCTGTAAAAATAATTTGAAAGTTAATGATAACATAGATAGAGGTACCTGCTAGAATAGAAAACCTTTTAAAGTTTCTATACTTGCACCTACTAAGACCAACATACCTACACTTTATAGCAAACAGTTTTAGGCATTGCATAGATATTGTAGGTACACATACCTATTATCAACTCTGTTTTAATATTTAATGCATAGGTATCTTACCTGTCGTCCAGATATTCTAAAATTTATGTTCTAGTTTTTGTAGTGGAAATATCACGCAATCCTTGCATAACCTATATCTTGTACAAAAGTCTTTATCATCATACTGTGTGAAAAAGTCTGGCCTTTCACGATAAACACATGGCCGTGTATTTAACCTAGGGTTTGCCAATAATTCCACCGTCTCGACAGCTTCAATACTATCAAAAAACTCACTTAATAGATCTTCCATTTTAACAAAAAATTAAAGAAAACGCGACTTGTCTAACAACATAAAACTAACCCTTAGGCTAGGGGTCAGTTAGGGGCCGAACATTCGGGCCCCTAAATATAAGGGATCCCTTAAGAGTTTAGGTGTCCCTTAAACGTTGGTGAAAACAAAACTTGCGTTAAGTGATACTTAAATTGGCTTAAGGGTTACTTAAAATTTAGGGGTCGTTGGTGAAAATGGCCATTAGACTCCTTACTAGGATTCCCTGTGTCTTGGTATGCAGTCTCTTGCTTACCATTAATTGATTGAACTTTAACCTCTCAAGGACCGCCATTATTACGTCCACCATCCGTCAAGCACCGCGGGCGGGCTCTTATCGTAAGCGTAATCTGACCCCGGTCACAAACGATTTTAAGACTTATCTTTACTACAAATACAGTTTTAAATCGGCCGGGGTTTGGTCGCACAAATTTGTGCCAGCGGGGTTCAACTAATACTTGTTTACTGGCATGTTTTTGTGCCGCTGGGGCTCTAGAGGATAAGTTGCTTTTGGGTGAGTAGGTGTGCATGAGTGAAGTGTGTAGGGGTGAATGTGTAGGTGGGTGCTTATATGTTTATGAAGTCCGATGGTCGTCGTCGTTTTCCGTGTCATTTTGCAAGTTTTCCCTGGATAGAAAGTAGCCTATGTTCTTGTCCGCCTTTCTGTTAGTTCAGGCATATCTCTGGAACGGCTGAAATTGTTCCAGATCGGATTTACGTTGCGTGAGTTTTCCTTGTGCTGATCAAACTTTACATTTATTTCCACAGATGCGTCCGCGTATCTCTGGACGGGCAACACATCGCCTCAGGAGACCGGTCGGGCAATGTGTGGGTGCATGCGGCCGACGGCGGAGCCCTACTGCACACCTTGGAGGCCCACGACGCTGAGGTGCTGTGCCTGGAGTACGCTGAGAGGCCCAGATTACTGGCCTCAGCGTCCAGGGACCGGCTTATACACGTGTTCCAGGTGGATAGGGTGAGTACATACTTAGTTTTTTATATATCCATACTAATAGTAATGTTACTTTCGAGAACATTCTTATAAAATCGACTCACTGTTTATACTGCCTAGAAAATTCCAGGAAGCTACTCGAGATACATAGTACCGCTATTCGTCGCTAGATGGCGTTAGTGTCTCGAACATTCTAGATTTATGTCGAAGTTTCTCGACGTACTTCACTAAGCGACTGGCGTAACAGTAATATTATAAATGCGAAAGTAACTCTTGTCTGTCTGTACCTTTTCACGCCTACACCGGCACATGCGGCGAGTATGCTATATACGTATCGGCCAGCTTCAAGGGTTAGGATCGCACTACTAATTCATTTATTTATTTACACTTCATGCACAAAGGTACAAAGGCGGACTTAATGCCGTAGGCATTCTCTACCAGTCAGCCATGAGTGGTGAAGAGATAGTGTGGGAGGTGCAATACGTACGTGAAAAGTGAAATTAACAAAACCTAAAATAATACAAAAACCTAGTATCATAGAGATCTATATAAGGTGCTACAAAAATATCTGCCACAGCTTTAATGAAAGGTAGTATTGTGTTTATAGATTAATAGTGAAGAACTTTCGTACCCCAGAACAGTTAATTCAATTTGAGAAAACAAAATAGTTAAATAAACATTGACTCTACTTTGCATAACGTTGTTCACAAATTACGCGCGATGTGTGCATCAATGAAAACAACTGCTATCTCTTTCCATGTGTTCTGTGAATGAAAACTGGAATCAGCTGACTAGTTCGTCACTATTTGTACGCAATAATACGCAGGCATACAAGTGTTTTAAAAGTGCAATTACTTACCTGCTACCGCATTCTTCCAAAAAAACTGACGTAAATAAATCATCAGTCATCTTATTTGCAACAATTGCACCGTATTTACAGTTATTTACACACTCCCTACCTACTTAACTACAAAACTGTTGCACAAGTCCACTTTCGCGTTGCACACAAATGTAGGCACTTTATTTAATGTGTCCGTTTCACTTTTTACTTGATTAAATGCGCGTTTTTATGCGCCTTTTTAGTTTAAGAAATGAGGTAGTGATCCATCATGTTGAAAGCACAGCCCTCTTATCTCTTCAAGAGGAATACGTTCCAACATTCTTCTCACACGGGTTCGTAGTAAGCGCAGATACGTGTCTCCGTTCAGTCTGTCCAAGAACACTGGTCCTAGAATTCTGTTGCCGAGTACTCCGGCCCAAACATTAACATTTAGTGTTAATGTTTGGGCCGAGTCTGAAAGTGGTCAGGCCGCACAACACGAGGATTCGCCTCAGTCCAATAATGCACATTGTGTATGTTGAACATACCAACCCGTGTGAATGTGGACTCGTCAGTCCACAGAATGTTGCGGCGTTCTTCTCGAATCCAATTACAAAACATGAGGCGAGCCGCGTAGTCATGTGAATGCAATTCTTGTACTCTTGTGAAGTGGTAAGTATGGAGCCCTTCTCGATTTAAAAGTCGTCACACGTAGTTGTCGCTCACGTCGAAGACTCGAGCAGCATCCCTGGTGCTCGCAAGAGGATGACGCCGCAAGAAGTCCAACACTTCCTCTTCGAGTTCGGCAGAGTATGGAGGCCTGCCTGCGTCAACCGGAGGCGGATCAAAGCGACTGTGTTGTCTTAATCTGTACACGGCATCCAGAATGGTATGATGACAAACCTCTGCTGATATAAGTTTCCTGCATGCGCAGTTATGGAGTTACACTCGCGGTAGCATAATACTATTTCAACATATTCTTGATTGGAATACCGTCGTCTGGGAGTCATTTTTAACGAAAGCGCGCGCGATATTCCCTTCGCTGACCGCTAAACCTAACTTCCGAGCGGGCGGGGAGCGACTGGCGAATAGGGAAGATGCAATATTTTTATTTTTGTTTTCATTTTAAAGAATTCCATGTAGAATAGACCACAAATATATTAAAAAAAATAAATCTTTGTAATTTATCGGAAAAAATGCGGTATTAAATTGACAGTTTAAATTTTCGCGCGAAAAAGGACCTATAGTTCCGATGACGTCATTCCTGTCTGTCACTGGTCGTACTTGTTCGTCGCTGGCTAATACTTATGCATATTTTTTCGACTTTCGAGATTTTTTTTGTGAAAATTTAAAGTGGACTATCCATCAACATCAGGCGATTATAAAAATACCACTAATATTCTGAAAAAAGCCGTGGTGACTCATGTTTTGTACCAATGTGTCCAAGTACTTCAACAAAGTTTCCAAATAAATTGTTTGTGACTGGACCTTCTGACCCAAAACTGAGAAAGAAAAGTGGTTTCAAGCTACAAAGAGAAATGACAATTATTGGAGAATAATTGCGACCACCATTCGATGCTGTGAAGATCACTTTGATGTAAGTCGGCGAATATACTTGTTATATTTTGTAGTTAATCTGCTTGTGCGCAAAAACACATTAGTTACCTACCTAATACTTACATAACTTATCTATAACATCATTTTAATTTTACAGTTGGAGAACGACGTCGAAAATTGGATAAAGTTTAAAATGTGTGGAGGAAAACTTTTCCTGAAAAAAGGTGTGGTACCTCATATTTTTGAATGCCAAAACAGAATGATGCCACTGAAACCTAGATCAGTAATAATGAAAAAGAAAAAACGTGAAATTCTTGAAAGCATTGAAAATACACCGGGTATAATTTTGATTTATTCTTTCAGATTTATTCTTATACTAGAGACAAATAAACATTCAAACTTTCAAATTTATAATAATATAAGGATAATGCTTTTTAATCAAGAACTAAGTATATTATTATGTCTTTCATGTTTTAGATCCATCTTCAGTGTTCATTAATCATAATCACAGAAACACATGTTTCTCAAAATATTAAAATATCCAATGATAAAGGTGTACAGGTGTCTATATATCCTTATAAACGAACGATCGAAATAACTGATATATGTCGAAGCCGCTGAATAAAATACAAAGTTAAACAACTATGATTTTATACATATCGTAGTAATTTAGTCCCTTTCATTTCTACACTTGAAAACTCTGCACTTTCGACAAAAAAGTTACAACCATGTCAACACTAACTTTTGGTAAATAACTTAACTTAACTTAAATAACTTAATAACTTTTCTGGATTCCTGGAGTCTGCTTTGATAAACCCAACTTCCATTTTTATTAAAAAAAAACGCAATTAGTATTCCCGTAAAATAATATTCACTTTTACAACCATAACCTCAAATAAGTTATTATAACAGGAGTGACGTCACTGAACGCTGATTGGTGTTTTGAAATACGCTTCGTTTCAAGTCATTTTTAATTCGTAAATATTGTTAAAAATCAACATTATGTAAAATAAAAATGTTACAGTGGCCCTTCTTTTCTATTTTTTTAACATTTCAATCATAAAATTTTCATAAATATTATATTTGCATCTTCCCTATTGGCGAGCGGAGCGGGCGGTCGGCTGGCGCGTGCGACGAACGGGGTCGGGCGGGTGAGGGGGCGGGGGCGGGGTGCGCGGGGCTGCGCTTTGATGACCGAGTGGCCACCGCGCACCGGCGCATTGTTTGATAAGAGCGGCAACAGTGTATGAACGGCGCCGGCGTTTTGCGAAATGATTGAATGGAATTCGGTGCGGTACGGCAACAGCGTATTAAGTCTACGGGATGGTTTTATACCAATAATTCAATTCAAATTGACACGTACGATTTTTCGTATGAAAAAAAAAATGACGAATAATCAATAATTTATCTTTACTATTGTAATCTATAAACACAATACTGTCTCCCATTGCAGCCGTGGCAGATATTTTTATAGCACCTTATATATAATAATAAAATAATAATAATAAAAAGCGCCAGCTTCGACGACCATCTGTCGAAGCTGGCGCTGCACAGCTGGATAAAGGGCCTGATACAGAAGGCAGTTCTCGATACGGCTCGTATTGTGAGGAGGTTCCTTTCTCTGGAGACCTAACCACCAGTAGCTTGGACCCTGCTCCCGACACCGGTGGACTGCCATTTTTTATATTTTTAAATGTTTTTTATTGTAAGTTTTTTTTTTATAGAAAAATATTCAAAAATGTAATTTTTGAGAAAAGTGTTGAATAAAGGATGTAAATAATAAAAATATTTATTTCATAAAACAGGATAACACATTGCACTTTCTATATTTGACATTAATATATGCTTATAGTAACAATTTGTTACGTTTTAAGCACAGTTTTATACTCTATCTCTTAAACTAGGTCAGGCCTGTATCTTAAGAGATAGGGTTCAGCCATTTAAATTTTAAAAACTGTCTTATGCACAAGTGAGACAGTGTCGATTTTATACACAAAAGTTATTATGAAATAAGTACATATAACAAAGTAAGTATCTTTCTGTAGACATATGTAAGAATTTTGTGTGCGTGTGTGTGATGATGTGTGTAGGGGTGTGGTGATATGTGTATGTGTGTGATTATGTAAATGATTATGTTATGTTAGAAATAAATACTTAGATAAATATGTATAAGAAGCAAATGAAAACTAAATATGGAAGTTCGGCGCATTTGGTAGGGCGCGTATAATATGAATTTCGACATTTTTTTATCGATTTTAATTTACCTTTCTGTTTTTATTGTTCAATTATTAAAAGTTTACTTCAATTGGTATGGATATTTTTTTTCTCCTCAGGCTTTCTTTTAGGCTTCTCCTCCATTCACGTATTACATTACCTATACCTACCCAATTTTATTTAAGTCGGTAAAAATGTCATCCAGTATATGCACATATGTTTTGAGAATATGGTTTATTGATTATCTATACTAATATTATAAAGCGAAAAAGTTTGTTTGTTTGTTTGCTTGAACGCGCTAATCTTCGAAAGTACTGGGTGGATTTGGATGCAATTTGGTATGGAAGTAGCTTGACGCTTGAGGAAGGTTATAGGCTACTTACGCGACTCCAAAAAAGGAGAGTTATGTTTTTACCGTGATAGAATCCACGGGAGCGAAGCCCCGCGTGAGTAGCTGAATATTACACCATGTTCTACCCGCATATTTATATCTCTTGCTGTGTCAAATACATCCAAGATTTGTCTGTAAAAGATCGCTTTTAGCGATAAGACTGCCAATGTATCACTGTTTTTAGTTGTTAAGTCCTTATTTGTTTTCTGTTACGGTGTACAATAAAGACTATATCTGTTTATCTATCTATTTTCCAGGGTTATCAAATCATGCAGACCTTAGATGAGCACTCATCGTCAATTACGGCGGTGCGTTTCCTAAGTTCGGGCGCTGGCTTGCAAATGGTATCGTGCGGTGCTGACAAGACTATTCTCTTCCGTCAGTTGCGACATGTAAGTGCCACTAGTACATATTTTACCTGTTTGTAGAAGATTAATAAAGAAATAAAATCACATTATATGTACACATAAAAAGCTAAGACATAATTAAACTAATAATAGAAATGTAAGGGGAGGGAATCTTTTGCCATGATTTGAAAGAAGAAAGATTGTGGTTGTCTTACTGACTCAGGTAGAGAATTCCACAGCCGTACTGCTTGGTGCTTGTGGGACTCGGTACCACAAGCCTTAAGTTTTCCTACCTAAGAGATGTTACATGTGTGTCATAAAGGAACTGGACTAGTTCTATGAAATAAGTGGAGATTTTAAGATTGAATAGACCACTGTAAAACAGTGAAAATATGTATGATGTATGATTGGACTACCTGCTTATTTATTTTCTCCTGCTGTGTCAAATCCACCCAAAAGTTGTCTGTAAAAGATCTCTTTTAGCGATAAGACCGCCTATTGTAACACCCTTTGTAACTGTTGACTCTTTATTTAACCGACTTCTAAAAAAGGAGGAGGTTCTCAATTCGGATGTTTGTATTTTTTTAATTCTATTATAGAAAAAAATAAAGACTCATAAATAAAGAATATATCTATGTAGTAATGTTGTGTGTGTGTGTATTGCAGACTCCAGACGGCGGGTATCAGTTCCAACGAGGTCAGAATGTTTCGGGACGCACCACGCTATACGATATGGAGGTGGACGCCGGTGGGAGACATATCCTCACGGCCTGCCAGGTAAATTGAACTTTATTCTTTAAAACATAAGAGTCAAATTTGCTTAACCCTCAACGCTTAGAGGTTTTATCTGACGTTTTATAAGAGTCCATGTAGGTCTATCATCAGTCGACTTTCAGTAAATCCGGTCGTAGCTGAATACTAGTGTTTTACATGGAGCGACTGCCTATCGGGTGGTATCGGGTTCGATTCCCGGGTCGAGCAAAAGTGCTAAGTAGTTTGGTATTGCTTTTCAACCGACGACCAAAAGAGGAGGTTATCAATTCGACGCGACTATTTTTTTTTTTTTTTTTTTTTTTATGTATGATCACCGATTACTCGAAGACGGCTGAACCGATTTGGAAAATTCGTTTTTTGTTTGAAAGGGTATACTTTGAAATTGGTCCCATTGTCACCAGGTCAGGATCTGATGATGGGATCCTGGAGAAATCGAGGGAAATCTTCAAATATTATAGGCACACCTATGGCGTTTTGGGTATTTCTTATAGTAACTTGTGCAGTTGCTCTCATAAAATACCATTTGGGGAAGTGGAACTGATGATGAAGACCACAGATGGCCGCCGAACCTACTCAATAATAAGTATTTCGTGGATTGCGATTCGATTACTTGAATATGGATGTTAAGCACTTTATGCTCGTCACAATGCATATGGTGATGTAGAGCTGATGGTGAAGTACCAGGAGAACTCCTCAACAATTAACGGCCCAGTATTGGAAAAAGCAATATTTTGTAAAAGGTTATAAGTAGTTGACATTTAGGCTCTTTTAACTAGGTAAATTAAAAATCGACCAACTACAAAGAGTGAAATAAAAACTTTTTACCAAAAAATTAAACCGACTCCAAGTCGGTGCCAAAAACGAAAATACAAAACTAAAGACACCGACTACCGAAATTAAAGTTATTTTTCACTTTGCAGTGTTTTTGGGAGTCGGTTTAATTTTTTGGTAAAAAGTTTTTTAAACTTTCTCATTAGTAGCCCGGAGTTAGGAGAGTAGTAGAAATCACGTTAAGCTATTGGTCCTGCACCTGATATGTCTCCGGTCGTGTCGGCTGGCCGTCCCATCGGACTATGAGAGTAAAGGAACAGAGAGTGCTCCTGAACCACAGATTACTAAATAGTTACTTCGTAACAGATATATCACTCTCATACACAAGCGAAAATACTTACGCTATAATAGCCTACTAAATCTTAATAATAATACCAGCTGTATGCAGCTTGATGAAATGTACCATAAGTACGCACACAGAGAGTTGAGATTGTTTTGCCCGCCGCGCGACCCACGTCATCGAGCGAATGTCCTAGGGTTGTATATGATGATATTTGTAATAAATAAAAACAATTATTTTTTATCTGTTGATCAAATATGTTTCAGTATAATAAAATGATAGATGCATTTTATCTTTCCCTGAATTCCCAATTATTAAATTTTAGTGTCGAAAATATCCGAAACCGCGTAAATAATTTTAATTTCAATAAAATTCCGCGCATATAAATAATGAAAAGGGAAACAGGAGCAAAGCGGAGGTAAATCAATTGTTTTTAGGTCGATCCATTATGACGTTGTCAAAATTATTTAAAAAGGCTCAGGCAGGCGTGCGGCAGCCCACTACCGGATGTACCGACGGCGATACGCGAAGCGGTAGGCATATAACGCGTGGCCTTGAGCGAGTGACGGACGCCTGCCTGTACCTGCACACACTTGTGCACTATGATGTCTCCTGCGCAGATGGCTAATCTCCGCTGATATTGGCCGAAATCAGGCAGGACTATTATTATTTTATCCATACATAAGACCGGATTAGAAGTATTAATTTTTTTGTTGCATTATTTCAGGACCGTAATGTTCGCGTGTACAGCGCCGCTCACGGTAGACATACGAAGACCTTTAGAGGCACCACAGCTGAGGATGGGACGCTTATCAAGGTAAATATCATCTTCATCGGCATAGCCTTTACCCAACTATGTTGCGGTCGGCTTCCAGTCTAACAGGATACAGCTGAGTTCTAGTGTTTTACATAGAGCGACTGTCTCTCTGACCTCCACAACACAATAGTTGAGTAGCACGGTGCCTCTTGACCAAAACTGGTGTCAGATTTGCAGGCTTTTTGTCAAAGTTGTAATAATGAAAGTCGAGATCAACGTACTTCCCGAGACACGAAAGAAAACGAATATGTTAAACATATTACCTACGTTTTTTTGGTGCCTTCCATGGACTAAGCTCGATAAGCGTTAATAAACTTTATGTGTTACTAGCTTCTGCCCGCGACTTCGTCCGCGTAGAAGTCGAAAATATTCCACGGTATCCCGTCCCCGACTTGCTTGACAAATATTATAATAGCTCGGCTAATATGCATGATATAATGATAATTTATAGCTTATAGCACTCAGGGATAATGCAGCTACATGTAAGCGAAAGAATTTTCAAAACCGGTTCGGTAGTTTCAGAGATTACTCCATACATACAAACTTACAATTTACAAACTTACAAATTTTCCATCTTTATAATATTAGTATAGATTATTTAGGAAGTACTTTCGAATTAAAAATTTAACAGATCTATAAAAACTCGTGCTCGCCTTTCCAACCACAATTTAAATAATTCCAAATGCCTTATTATTTAAAAATACAAGCTTACCCGGCAATGTTTTTTTTTTTTAATTTTTAATGTAAAAAAAACCTTTAACCTATAGAGAGACTGCGACCTATCAAATATGTATAAGTACCCAAAAATAAAATCGGTCCAGCCTTTTCGGAGGAGTTCAATAACAAACATTTTGTCACGAGACTTGTATGTATTAGATTAGTGTAGTGTATGTAAATATGCACATCGTATATCTACGTAAACATACAAGTAAATATTGTAGGAATAGCGGACTGTATATGTATATGAATTTTTCGGTGCTGCGGATAGTGGGCGGAGGCTTGATGGCAGAATTCAAACTACTTTTCACCACTTAAGAGTTTATTGGCACACACAAGAAAAAGCACGTCTGCTTTGCAGGCAAACCAATTCGAGAGAGATTTTCTATAGAGAGCGAAACAGAATGAATGAACTACTTAAAACTATTAAGTCAAAATGTTACCAAACACAAAACGTAATCATTGCTATGACTAATGCATGTTATGCTTTGTTGGTGTTGCCAACATGCTGCCCACCTGCACGGCAAACAACTATTACATTGTTTTACTTACACAAAATAAAATATTGAAAATGAAACAGCTTCTTATTCACTTACACCCTACCCTACAGTACTATCGTACACAAGTTTAACTCACAAACAAAGTCAACTAAGTTGATAATTAATAGAAACATTAGTAATAAGAAAATGTTTAACAAACACAAGTTTTCTTTATTAAAGTGAATAAACTATAAGATTAGAGTAACGCAATAAAGAAGTTGGATTGAAGCTTCTTAGAACCTTATATAGGTACAAACATTTTACTAGAAACATACAAGCTAATTACATAATACAAGTTTAGTCAGCCTAGATAATAATAGATGTTAACCAAACTCTAACAATAACTATGTTAACTTACTCGCTACTATTATAGTTAAAGGGCAAAATACAGATACTTGATAAGGATCGATTATAGATTTTTCCATTCGGAATTTGTAAATTTAATGCTCTAACTTTGCCATCTTTACCAGGAAAAACCTTTACTACTCTTGCCATTGGCCAAAACAGTGGCGGCGCATTAGGGTCTTTTAAAATTACTAACATACCTTCAGTTACAATGGGTAAATCATCACGCCACTTAGGCCTATTTTGCAAAGTATTTAAATAATATTTGTGCCATACATTCCAAAATTGTTGTGTTAATTTATTACACAATTGCCAATACTTAAGTTTATTCAAAGGTTTATCAGCAACATTGGTTTCAGGATAGGCAACCATAGAGGTTCCTATTAAAAAATGTCCAGGCGTGAGGTAACTAAAATCAGCACTATCTGATGACATAGGTAACAACGGCCTAGAATTTAATACTGCCTCAATTTGAGCCAGGACAGTGTTTAATTGTTCATAGGTTAATAACGATTTTAATACAATTCGTTTTAAATGAAATTTCATGCTTTTTACAGCTGCTTCTGCAAGCCCAGCAAAAACTGGTGAATAACTTGGTGTAAAATGGAATTTTATGCCTTGCTGAGAAGCATATTCTTGTACCAATATTTGATGACTGGCAGAAGCATGCAGCTTGTACAATTCAGCCAACTGGTTGCTTGCCCCTCTAAAACACCCGCCGTTGTCGCAAAAGACTTCACCGGGCAACCCGCGACGAGAAATAAATCGTTTAAAACAGGCTAAAAATGAGTCAGTGGACAAATCTGAAGCAAGTTCGAGATGAACAGCCTTAGTAACAAAGCAAACTATTACACAAACGTAACCTTTAGAAATTATGGCGCGTCTTAATCGAGAATTTCTGACATCTACGGGGCCAGCGAAGTCTATCCCAACCTTCTCAAACGGTCGGGCGGCAGTGATACGCTGCTGAGGCAAAGAACCCATCAGCTGCTTTGCAGTGCTAGCCTTTAATCTGAAACACGTGATGCATTTATGTGTTTTCTTTTTTATCTCTCGTACACCATTTATAATCCAATATTTTTGGTTTAGATGAGCCAGCATCAGTTTAGGTGCGGCATGTAACAATCTTAAATGCTCATGGCCAATGATAAGGTCAGTTATAAATGAACCCTTTGGTAATATAATTGGATGCTTTTGTGCATATGAAAAATCTGTATTTTGAAGGCGTCCCCCCACTCTAACCAAACCCTGATTATCCAAGAAGGGATGTAATGGTTTTAAGGGACCCTTGACATTTTCATTATATTTTAAAGCCTTTATCTCATCCTTAAAATAAATATGTTGTTCATTTTTAATAATTAGAGTTAATGCTTGTTGTAATTCAGAACTATGAAGAAATGAATCTAAATTCTTATTGCTGCTTGGTCTGAGATTATGTATGAATCTTATTACGTACGCCATTATCCTAATAACCTTATTAAGATTTGAAAATTTGGTTGAAAATTGGAAACAGTCATGATCACTTTGAGCAATCAAAGAAACCGCTGAATCAGGTACCACCTTCAGCTCGGGTAAGTCAACAGGCAATGCTACATCCACACTAACTTCTTCAAATGAATAAGTAGGAGAGTGCAAAAATGAGGGCCCGTGCCACCAAAGGGCGCATGAGGACAGTTCACAGGGATCTACTCCTTTACTAACTAAATCAGCAGGGTTGTCCTGTGACCTTACATAATGCCAACTCCAAGCTGATGTTTTTTCTTTAATTATTTTTACTCTATTTGCAACATAAGGTAATAATCTTGTTATTTCTAATTTTAGCCAAGCTAAAACAACCTTGGAATCTGAATATAATATAACGCTGTCAATTTTGACTTTTACCTTTAGTGTATTATAGACTCTGTCACTTAATATAGAAAGCAAATGAGCAGCATTTAATTCTAATCTCGGTACAGTTAACTTTTTACTTATAGGATTGACTCGCGACTTCGAACAGAGTAACGATACCGTAACCTTCCCTGACACATTGACTACACGTAGGTACACGCAACATCCATAGCCAACAGTACTGGAAGCATCAGCGAAACCAATCAACTGCACTGAGACCGCTGACTCAGGAACTGAAATATTTCTAGGTAACTCAAAGGTTTGCACTTTAGCTAAACTTTCAAGAAAATGAAGCCAATCCATTCTAATGCCTTTTCGTTGCAGCTTATAAAATGTTCTATCTATATGCTCCTCGAACCTCGTGGATGCCACAGACGGCTGCTTCCTCGCTTGCTTGTAGTTTTCGTCGTCGACACGTTGCAGCCACACTCGTAGCCACGCCACACTATCCGGCTCGAAGGACCAAAATGTAGGAATAGCGGACTGTATATGTATATGAATTTTTCGGTGCTGCGGATAGTGGGCGGAGGCTTGATGGCAGAATTCAAACTACTTTTCACCACTTAAGAGTTTATTGGCACACACAAGAAAAAGCACGTCTGCTTTGCAGGCAAACCAATTCGAGAGAGATTTTCTATAGAGAGCGAAACAGAATGAATGAACTACTTAAAACTATTAAGTCAAAATGTTACCAAACACAAAACGTAATCATTGCTATGACTAATGCATGTTATGCTTTGTTGGTGTTGCCAACAAATATAACTCTGTTTCATACACCCATAGTTAGTGAAGTTAGCTGTTAACTGGTAGTCAAGTGAGTGAGCTAGCGTAGGTTAGATGTGCGCCCGCACGGAGAACCGGGTGTGATAATACACGACAAAAGACAGTACAATAGGGTAGTTTCCTAAAATATTTTATCTAGTCCGTCACGTAGCTTAACAAAAAACATTGGACACGTACTTTTTAATTTTTCACGTAATTAAAAAATTAAGACGATACAGTGGGTTCAAATTTCGCGTGACGTCGCACCTCGGTATAATTCTTAGCAAGGTGTGACGTCAGCAGCCCCCACTCCTGTACTTTGAAGCTTTCCATCTTTATGAATTTTTCTTGACTTGAAAAAGCAAAAAATACGTGACCAATATTTTTTGAAAAACTACCTAATGGACCAAATAAAATAATTATTTTGTGCAACAGGAAACTACCCTATTAGTTTTCTGCACTCTTTCTCCATATCAGCGAGAAACGCGCCAAGAGATTCATTGGCAACGATGCACTGGTCCAGTCAAAGCTCCAGAGCCTTGAACATCGACGACGAGTTGCAAGCAGTTTTCTATCGGTTACATTTCGGGGAGTGTGCGATGGAATTACACAATCCAATTCCGCCAAGCCCGTTCCATCATCGGACTACAAGACAAACGGTGATGCGCCATCGTTACATAGTGAACGTCCCACCCATACGCACAAAACGTTTTGGGAATACTTTCATTGTGCGTACAGCTAAGGAGTGGAATTCCCTGCCGGAATCTGTATTTCCAGATAGGTATAACCTGAGGGTCTTTAAGTCAAGAGTGAATAGGTTACTTCTAGGCAAGCGTGCTCCATCTTCGACCACAAAATCGTTTACCATCAGGTGAGACGGTGGTCATACGCGAGCCTATTACAAATAATAAAAAAAAAAACAAACAGTATGAGTTAACTTTAACAATGCCAAATTTTAAACATCTTGGACAGCGCAATTTTCGTAAAAAGTGGAACAAAGATAGTCATCACGTATTAATATAATATTTATATAGATTGAATGTTTGTCCGCAGGTCGCGTTAGACAACAGCGGTATCTACCTAGCAACGTCGAGTACAGACAAGATTTTGAGTGTGTATGACTACTACTCCGGAGAGTGTATGGCCACCATGTACGGACACTCCGAGATTGTCACTGGCCTCAAGTGAGTACACGACTATTTTTTAATTATATTTGTTTATAACTGACCTCTACCTGCGGCTTCGCTCGGATTCAAATCCGTCTAGTAGTCCCGGAGATTAGCGTGCACAAACAGGCAGATAACCAGGCAGACATTTTATTTTAAATTCTTACTCTATTACTGTTTCTGAAACCACCTCAATTATTTTTGTAAGTATAATATTTTCAATGTACCGATACATCTTATTTACTGTTTTAGAATCGGTATTTTGTCGGGCTTGCGAGAGGTCGCGGGCTCGAACCACATTCATTATACTAATGCTGTGAACCCACTCCAGATTGGTACTTGGAGAGGTTAACGAGATTTCTAGTAATGTAAATTCTACCTAGATTGCTAGTTCTGTTTAAAAAAAAAAAGCAAAAGCCAATTTTACAGTGTCATATTTACATAATGACCACAGTATTTGAAACGAGTTGCGGAATGAACACTATCACTAATTTTGTTGAACCAGTTTATTTTTTATATTTAAAGATTACTAGCAATATGAAATACAGAAAGACTCCTAATGCAGCATGCAACCTAAACCAGTATTTGAAACAGTAAGTGAGTTGTGGAACGTAACGGAATGAACACTAATTTTGTTGAGCAAGTTCTATTTTTAACCGACTTCTTAAAGAAAGAAAGAGGTTATCAATTCCTCGCGTATTACCTCGATTTTTTTTCATCAATTACTTGAAGGCGGCTGGACCGATTTGGAAAATTATTTTTTTGTCCTGTATATTATTTTCTTCTCCATATTTTATTGTGTGTCGTTTGGTTCCAGGTTCACCCCGGACTGCCAGCATCTGATCTCAGCATCGGGAGATGGCTGTATATTTGTTTGGCGCGTACCGCACGATATGGTGGTCACTATGAGAGCTCGCCTCGCTCAACAGGCTATACGGCAGGGCAAGTTAGTATACACACCTACTCATTATCTAAACATTTATTCACATAGGCCTAGTAGTAGGCATATTAGCTGGATAACAAGAAACTTTTTGGCTAGACCAGTGACAGATTTAACTTTAACTTAATTTTAATATAATAACTTTATTAACATCCAAAATACAATTTTTAAAGCGTCAATAGCCTAATGGCTCAGGTGTCGGACTTGTGATCGAAAGGTCGCGGGTTCGAACCCCACCCATTACACTATTGCCGTGAAGCCACTCCAGACACAAGCTTATTTAGCTTAGTTGGAGGGGTTAACAGGATTGCTAGTAATGTGAATTCTACCCACATTGCTAGTAATATCTATAAAAAAAAAACAAAAAAAAACTGGATAGTATACAAAATGTGAGTCTGCTGACTCCCAAGCTTGAGTAATCTGTGTTATGGAATTGTGTTACTGGCTTTTGACTACTCGTAACATATTATAATAATAATAAATCATTCTTGTGTGTATTTGTTGTAGTGTGCATTTCATGTGTGTATTAAAATAACGATTGAAACTGCATAAAAGAACGAAAACGAATATTTACCACATAGCGCCTTTTGCAAGCGCAACGACGATATACAAATTAATTTATACTATGTTAGTAATTATATTCTACTAGCTTTTACCCGCAACTTCGTTCGCGTGGGAGGTTTTTCCCGCGTGAATCCCGATCCCGTGGGAATTTCGGGATAAAAAGTATCCTATGTCCGTCTCCTGGTTTTCAGCTACCTTGCTACCAATTTTCAGCCAAATCGGTTCAGCTATTCTTGAGTTATAAATAGTGTAACTAACACGACTATCTTTTATATATATAGATTAAAGGAAAAACTTTTAGTACAGAAATTCACTTACAACGTAAAAATGTTAAAAAATTCTGAGACAAGACAGAGGGAACCAACGACTTAACTGCTTTCTCAGACATGGGGGTATCACACCATCAACTTCCAAACTCCGGGCTACTACTGAGAAATTTCTTACAGAAAAACCCATTAGCACTTTTTCTCCGACCTGAGATCTAACCCAAGACCTCGTGCAGCAGTTGCGCTTGCGACCACTAGACCAGCGAGACAGTTACATAGGCCTAAATGGCATGAGAACGCCGTGGCCAAATTATGACAGCCGCAGAATCAGAAGCCAAAGAATCTGACAAGAGTCTATCGTCAGACCACCGTCACCGCCACCGTCCACTTATGACCTTTCAGCCTTTAAAGCAAGAGTAAATAGGCATCTTCTGGGCTCGCTCGTCCCATCATAGACCTCATCTATCGCTTACCATCAGGCGAGACCGAGGTCAAGAACGAGCTCATCCGTAATAAAAAAACGCGAACTTCTCTTGTTGGTTGATGCAGACATAATATAATTAAGTGTACAGGTGACAGGGCATGTGGAGCAAGATAGAAGGTGGGAAAGTGGCATTGTATGTGGGTTATAGACTTTTTTTTATTTTTTTATCGTGGTAAAATTATCAAATAAGTCCTCCCACTCCGGGCAGGGTGGGAGGGACTGTCAGACTTTTACTGACTAAAATCCACGGTGTTCCTTCAATAACCCTTTACGTGCCGGGGTCACGGTAACGGGATAAGTCCCACGACCCCGGCAGGCTTCGGCCCTCTACAGGGGGGCCTCGTCATGTTGCTGACGCTCTTTGAGGCGCGCGTGGAACACGACGCGCCGGTGGGTTATAGACTAGACTGATTATATTAATGTGTTACTTTCAGAAAAGTCTCAGCGCCCAGTAACGGCATGTCAGGATTGGACAGCGAAAGCGACTCTCACTTCGGTTCGCCTCCCAGAGAGCTTCCCTACGAAGAGAACAAATTTGGTACGCCCGTCGTACCGGACTATACGTAAGTATTATATCACATCACGCTTGTACTCCTGAAGTGTAGACTGAAAAGGGTATACTACACCCACTGTTGGCGGAAGGGTATGGTAGACCCACATTTCTGTATACGGATATTTAAATGTGTTAATGGTAGCCAGTGATTGAAATTCGATCGTAATATAATTGATTTCGTATGCATTCATGTATTATTTATAAATATTAGCTTTCTGCATTCCTTCTTCGCATAAATTTTTATGATGACAATTATATGTTCCTCTGTCTCTCCTCTGTCTCTGTGTAGTTATTAAAACAATTGTTTGCAAGTGGTTTCAAGTAGTATATGCAATCCATCAGTTATATTTAAAATAAATTATTAGTTTAAAAATCACTAGAAAAACACGCTTTTATAAATGCACTTAAAAAACATAAAAATTGTTCGCGCTTTTCCTTTTCTTGTAGACTCCGTTCTCTTTGTGTTGCTGTTTCTTTTTTTGTAGTTTTTGCCATATTATTCCCACGAGTAGTGAACAATTAAACGGTAGATCCCCCCAGAGGATTTGAAAGTGACATCTATAAAAAAATAAATCTATGGATTAATTACGTGGCAATTCAAAAAGGTTAAGAAAACCGATAACGGATAATCTTTAGGTTTGTTATAACCTTGAAACCTGATCGTGGTCAAAGTCCATTCTGTGGCTTTTCTCACAAGAGCAAACACGACTATGATACGATATTCCATCATGGAATGCCAGTGCTTATCTTTCGGCTTCATCATCAGACCTTGAAATCTAATCGTGGTCAAAGTTCATTACAAGACTTTTCTAAGAAATCCAAAACAGCTATGATACGATTTTTCATCATGAAGTTCCAGTTCATATCTTCCGGCTCCATCATCAGATCAGTTCGGCAGTACCATATTATTGTATTGTCATCAGAACTACATACAGCTGCCAATTTTCATTACGCTACAACCCTTGGAAGATGGTTAAATTAGTTACCTTATATTCCATTACATAGTTAGTTACATACAGGTCGACCTAATAAAAGCGTGTTAAAAATAAAATCATGCATACATAAAAACTAATTTAAATATTAAAATTAAGAATTTTCAAATTAATGAAAATCCTTTTTAACGTGGAATACGTCTTTTTCGAGTGCTAGCGTAACAAGGGAGTGATATTAATCAAAGATTCTACGAAGTCGTCCCAGATTTTAGTTTACAGGTATAATAAATAAGATTTTTTTTGGTACCAATAACTCATTGTTTCTCCACAGACTACGCATCGGTCGTCTGCCCACATGGGCCAAAAAGAGCCTGGGCGACTCGGCCGCCGCCGGGGAGTCCCCCGCGCCCGAGCCGCCCGCCCGGGGCAAGTGGGCCACTAGGATCAACCCCAACACCGGTAAGATACCTAACGCGCTTCACTCTATCGAGAAACGGGCCAACAGACTCATTGGCAACAATTCACTGGTCGAGTCAAAGCTTCAGAGCCTTGAACATCGACAACGAGTTACAAGTCTATCGGTTACATTTTGGAAAGTGTTCGATGGAATTACACAATCTAATTCCACCAAGCCCGTTCCATCATCGGACTACAAGACAAACGGCGATGCGCCATCGTTACATGGTGGACATCCCACCCATATGCACGAAACCTTTTGGGAATACTTTCATTGTGCGTACGACTAAGGAGTGGAATGCCCTGCCGGAGTCTGTGTTTGCTGATCGCTATAACCTGGGGGTCTTTAAGTCAAGCGTGAATAGGTTACTTCTAGGCAAGCGTGCTTCATCTTCGACCACATCATCCCTTACCATCAGGTGAGATGGCGGTCAAACGCGAGCCCCAACTGATACACACACGTCGACGATATTCAAAGCTTTGAATCAATACCTTATTAGTAACTCCCCTAAACGTCATACTGAATTCCAGTGCTTTAACTGAGAACTTTTAATATTCTATTTTCTGGTTATAACAAATATTACTAACTACTTAGTCATAGTTAAGCAATTGTACTGTATGTGATATACAGAGGAGAAACAAGAAGACGACACGGTTGGCGAGGTGATTGATTAGCTGCTGCGAACGTGCTGTATGTTGTGGGTTCGATTCCCGTTCGAAACAATATTTGTATGACCTACAGATAGTTGTTCCAGGTCTGAAAGTTAGTGCATGTGAATTTAAGTGTTTGCATAAAAGTAAAAACTATCCACGATAAAGGAGAAATTCCTAGAGAGCGGAGCAAAATTTTTAATAAAATTACTTATTTAACTGACGTAGCACGGTCATTTGTTCTTTGTCTGGGTGTAATTTATCTATAATATGTATGTATTTAGAAATATATATGTATGTTTATCAGTTGTCTAGTACCCATACCACAAGCTCTGCTTAGTTTGGGACTAGATGGCGTTGTGTGAAAAGTTGTGGAATATTATTATATTATTATTATTATTAACTAAAATTAAAATTACTTTTCCTTCAGTTAATCACAGATATGATTAAATGGATTTCCATAACACCCTGTATAGAAAACTCAAATTGGTTCTCTTGATCCCTCTTAACGCCTTGTCCCTGCTATTGGCTATAAACGGTAGCTTTTAATGTAAAATTTACCTAACCGCAATTAACTTAGAGCCCTATTTTAAATGACAATATATTGAATGCTGTCGATGTAAAAAACATCTACTCCCTCTTGACTTAAAATCAAAATTTAAATTACAAGTTAACGAATTTCACTTTCATTTTCCACAGAAAAACGCGGTGACTCAGACGGATCTAAAGACAGTTCTCTCGATAGCGGTACAGACACAAGATATATCGAGAAGCGGAAAGATCAAACCAGCATCAAGCAGGTTAGTACCGTATTTCTATGTACATAGAGTGTGTTTTACTGTGAAATATGCGGCCGTTAATACACTTCGAGTTTTTGAAGAGTATTTCTTTGTATAGCGTTCTCTGCTACACGTATATGTGCGGTCTCTTTCTAAAACTCGATGTGAAATTTGAAAGAATGCCGAACTTGTTTTATTTGGTAAACTATTATGAGTGGACAAATGAATAATTTATATTGAATTGCAAATGTGTTATATTTTTTTTTTTCATTTAGACTATTTTTCGTTTTAATTTTAAACTAAATGACGCTGCTGTTTCCTAATACATAAATAAATAAGTTCTCATATAATTTGACGTGTACATATTGTATAGACTTCAAAAGAGACTTTGACCTCTGAGTATATTTTATTTCGGTGTTTGTTTTCAGAGTAGTCAGCTAGGAAACACTGGCCTCATCTAGTTTAAAGTGACCAAAATATTGACATGTAAAAGTGTTATTTTTAACCTGCTTACAAAATATCATTTATCATTTGACAGAGGTCTTTTAAGCCCCACGAAATGATAGTATCATTTGACGACTATTCTATATGTTTACCAAATGAAATAAGTAATATATGTAGTAGAAAGTGTGTGTGGTGACTATGGGGATATGTACGCGGTGCTATTCAAGTGTTCAATCATCATTGTTTTAGCAGTGTTAATTCAGAAAACATACTATTAGAGATATTAAATACAAAAAAGGATTATTCCAAAATTAAAATTATATTTTTTTATTATTTGTTTTAACAAATCAATACGCTCAGGAGTGGGCGTGTGTTACGTCAATGTAGAAAGGTGTAATTAATTTCACAAAAAGTATTATCTGTAAACATACAATAATATGTATATTTCAAATATTTAAAAAAGTCCAACACAAGCAAATCTCACAGCAAACGAATATACATATTTTGGTAAAAAGTAAAATAAAAATAATTTGTAATTAAGATACCTTTTTGGACTCGATATACCTAAACCCGTTCATCAGTTTCAAAACTATCCCCATATTCACCTTTCTATTTTACCCTCTGAATATTTTGTGGCTCATATTTCATCTATCCAAGAATTTGTTATAATACGTAAACGATTGTGAGTTTTTAAATGTACTCGATCGTTGATAACCTATAATGTCCCCACAGCTGGGACACGGACCTCTCTATAAGAGAGGATAAGCCGTAATCGATCACGCAGGCCAAGTTCTGTATGTTTGAAAATTGGACACAACAGAGACAATTTTTGACAAAACCGTGTAGTTTCCTGCTGGTTCTTCTACATAGGAAACGACCAATTTCGAACCGTGCACTAACTTCTGACGTTGCGAGGACTATGTGTAATAAAATATTATCGACCTTACTTTAAAACGATGGTCCGTTAGTTAAGCAACGGTTGTAGAAGTCGGCGTGTATACAATGTGTAACGGAAACCCCATATCTATCCAAAAGGGCTGAAGACAACATCTGGTATGGAGTCTCTATGCAAAGTTTCAGCTCAAAATAACTGACTCAAAGAATTGGAAAAGGAAAGAATTAGAAAAAAAGATTTTCGAAAAGGCTAAGCCGATGAAGATGTCTAGAAAATGATGGCCCGTTTTTGTCAAAAATTGTCACTATCGCTCACATCTATATGAGTTTGTTTTTTGTTAAGCCCAAAATATTCAGTGTGTATTAGTTAATTAACATTTTTTTAATAATTGTATTGTGTAATCCACTCATACGGTTGATGGTATGGTGTTGGTAGTTTGGTGGTTACGTCCTCTGTGAGTACGATCGACAGCAAAAGTTGGTCATAGTTGAAGTAAAGGAGATTGCCACGGAGCAGGTCCCTTTTGTGGTATCTTGTGCCTGATTTTTATAATAACCTAAAAATATGTTTTATTTTTTTGCGTTCAGGGTATTTTTTATACAATTTCTTTCACCCTGGGAATAAAATTAAAGTTAATTAATAGTTAAACATTACGTTGACATCCGTTTAATTCAATGTAGTCTGTGGTTTGATTGGTATACAAAAAAAGTTGCCAGGTATCAAAGAATTAAATAACTAATGGCATCTTTTAATCATTTGAGTAATCGATATCACTAAATAACTACTTTTAATTAAGTATATATAACCTATAGGCAGTTTACATCTCAATTAGATCTCAACATTTGACAACTGCAACGCTACTCTGTTAGGTTATTTTGTTTTACGATGATGAGGTAGAATGATGTTATCCCTGTCCTTTCTATACGTATTATTGTACCATATTGTATATATATATCTGAAATCTACGACAATAGGTGTACACCACATATGAGTTTATGTAAAGTATTCTTTATGACGAACACTATTGGATAAATAAACACTGCTCATAGTCGATGCGAGTAAAAACGATGACAATAATAGGTTGCATAAATCCATAATAGGCAATGATAAATAATAAATGTCCACAAAAGCAATAGACACAAAAATAATAGCCATATTTATTTAGAAATCCCCTTAACAAAGTAGTTTTTATCGATTGAACTATAACGAATTATTAATAGATTATAAAAAAATGATCTGGCAACATTTACTTGCGCATGTCACACGGGAGAACTCGCAGACGTTCTGTGGTTCGTTACGTGCGTGATTGCTTTATTTAGATACGTTAATTAATATAGTTAATTATGAAAGTCCAGTGCTGAAACTGTTAACTAATTAAGGTACAAGGTACCTAGTAGAAGTAGGTACTTAATCTAAATAGAATTAGAAGAAAATGTCAATGTCAATTTCTAATTATAACCTAGATTTTTACAACAGAAAAATAATGATATCTCTTGAACCAGGGTGAATAAATAAAAAATGGTTTCTGATTATGAAAATACTATATTTTTACTATTATTTAAAATAAAAATCTTCAGGGCACAACAACTTTCCACTGGGACCCAACTGCCCTTACAAATCGGGCAATCTCTTTTAGTTGCATTCTACCTTATCTTGGGCATGCAAACGTTAATATAGAAAACTGACAATTATATTGATAACTGTGTATATTGAAAGCAGCAACTGAAAGTACTGCATCCCCGCTGGAGGTCGCGTGTGGTAAAAAATAATTCGTTCATCACTGGTCTGGTTTTTGCTGTCGTCTGTACTTTTATTTTAATATTCTTGTGAAGTATACTGGAGTTTGAATTGGTTTTTTTTTGCTATCTGTACAATGGTGAAATGAATTGTATTTGTACAATATAGAAGAGAAGTGGATTGTATTTTTAATCTGTTTCTTTTTACTGTACAGTCACTATTAAATATGATTGTACATTTTAAAACACCCTGTACATAAGTTTTGAAAATTATTTTAGATTAAATCCAACTCCATTATGATTCACCTCATTTATTTTCCTATTTAATAACGTTTAATTTTTATTTTTACATTTTGTGAATGGTTTAATTTAATTTTTACTTTATTTTCCCCTGATCTCACACTATTAAAAAGTGGTCTTGGGTTTTTTTCCTTTTTTATTTTGTTAACCAAACCGTCTTTCGGGGCCAAGTGGGATTTTAAACGGGTAAAATAAATTAAAAAGGTAAACCATTCACTTTGGTTGTGGTTCGTTTTGACTAGAGGCCGAAATCGCTGAATTTGTCCCAGTTACCCCGCGTCGAAGCCTTATTCAGGAATTTTGATGCTACCATGAGAAAAACATTCGATATTCTCACTGTCTCGCCCAGGGTGGAAAAGGTTTTTTTAATTATTTTATTTTATTGTCTTGTTTTGTTTTCGCTTCTTTTCGTTCATTTTCAAAATCGTTTAAAGTCATCGTTTTTCAAAAGTCATTATTTTTTTGTTTGTTAAATGCAACTCATTGATTTTGCATTTTGTTTTTTTTTGTGCTTGTGTGTTTTTTTGCTTGTTCATAAATGATTTTAAGACTTTCTCTAAGCAATAGGTTTTGTTAATTTGGGATCTACAACGTTGATAAAAGCGAGAGGTATTAAATGAAACCACATTTACTATGTATCAGTTTCAGTCTACAGACCAAAAATTAGATCAATTGAAGTCACAGTATTTTTAAAAAGTTTTTTAGGGTTCCGTAGCCGAATGGCAAAAAACAGAACCCTTATAGTTTCGTCATGTCTGTCTGTCTGTCTGTTTACATCAAACCTTTATGTGTGGGGTATCTATAGACACGTCTTTAAAAATGTCATTGATGTTTCTAAAATCACTTTTTCTTAAATTCAATTGTTTAAAAGATATAAACGCTTCCAAAGTGGGTTAAATGTGTGTCCACAAATACTGTGAAAAACAAAGTTATTTGACGTAGTTACTACGGAAACCTTCATGGTCGAGTCTGACTCGCACTTGGCCAATTTTCTTAGTTAAAACACGATGTATTTACTAAGTACTTACGCATAGTTATCTAGGGTTGCACACCTTGAAACGATAAAATTCACGCTACGATGCCGCTCTACATCATAAGTTTGCAATACAATTAAGGTTTGATTATTCAGCTATTTAAGTTCTTTGAAGAAATAAAATTCTAGTTTTTCTCGTAAATTTTATTTAATAGTTTCGGATTAACCGTAAGCACGTACAGTATATGTATGTGGTTTAATATAATATTTCTCGCTTTTATCAACGTTGTATAACTTTTAATATTTTTTAAAACATCTCAGTTCAAGACTTTTTAGTAGTTTCTTTACTGGTTTTTCTGTAGAGAATTTGCAATAAAAAAAAATAAAGAATTCAAATTCTCTACAGTTCATTTCTATCTAGATTTTTTTAAATGAAGAATTTAAATTTAGAATCCGCTTACACATTGGACTAAGAACATGGTTAGATATTTCTTATGAATAAAGAAAGGTAGGTTAGGTAGTTTTGCGTCAATTTAAAATAAAATCATATAATAATATCATACTATGACACTTGTGAATACACCTGTAATGCAGGATATTATATAAACTTTTTAGGCACATGTCTCACACAAAGATAAACCCCAAATTGTATGTTTATTAAGCATTAAAGAAAGAAAGAAAGGAATATTTTTGACGACAAGTAACTTTTTATTATCGTCACAGTGTATTGCCTCAGGTTAACTTTGTATGTATATGTTATCGACATATTACTTAAACGCTTTTTGCATGGCATTGTACAGTCAGCATAAAAAATATAAGACCGATCTGATTCATTTTCAAACTATTGAGAAAATAACTACATCTTATAGACAAACTAGTGTTTCAGACAAAGTCACATAGTACACGATGATTGTCATTCGTAAAAGAGTGTTACATAGTTGAGATACGGTTCAATTTTCTCTGTTGTTTTGATTAGTCGTTTTTGCTGACCGTACTGCATGGTGTTCGCATGTGAAACGGCTTCATGTGTGTGTGCTTATGTTTGTCCGCTATAACGATTTGTAATTATTAATATGAACTATCTTTTTTGATGATTCCGTCAAGAACTCTGTGAAAAGTTTTTTTTTTCTTCTAGTAATTTATTCACGTGTCTCTGACAGATTCTTAATATTACGTTCACGAAGTTTTATAGTTTTTTTTGCATGTGTTACAATGAAGAATAATTTTATGAGTTTTCATAAAATTTTATTTTTAAAATAATATCCTTTTTATTTTATCCTGTATTATCGTATATAGATGTATCGTTGTTAAATGAAAGAAAATAAAATAATCGGTCACCCCACCATCAGCCTGTCCCTAGCTGCCCTCCCCTAGCGGTGCCCTATGCCTATATCCGTACCCCACAGGGTGTGCCTTCAGCGTGTAGTCGCCTACTTAATAAGTTTTATATTAGCCCTGGCTGAAGGCTTTAATTATAATTACAACTAAGGCTGCCTCAGGCAGATCCAATTAAGCAGCCGATATAAGCGGAGTTCAACTGCGAGAGGCCATTAAAAACTTAAAAGCACTCTCTAATGTATAGGTATAGTGATTGTCAGTATATCTTTAAAATATTTCCCTGCCGGAGTCTGTGATATCAGTCAAATCCTTAAGTCAAGAGTGAATAGGTTACTTCTAGGTATGCGTGCTTCATCTTGGACTACATCATCAGTTACCGTCAGGCGAGATGGTGGTCAAACGCGAGCCTATTATCAATAAAAAAAATATTATTAGTAGCCATCTGTGTCCCACTGCAGAGCAAAGGCCTACCTCCTTTTAGTTTCCCCTATCCAAAGCTATTCGTGGGTAATCTTCCTTGATTCGTCAAATTTGGAACTCTGCCGGATTCTATGTTCCCTGCCACTTATGGCCCGTCAGCCTTTAAAGCAAAAGTGAACAGGCATCTTCTGGGCTCGCTCGTCCCATCGTAGACCTCATCTATCGCTTACCATCAGGCGTCATCTGTTCAAGAGCGGGCTCATCGGGAATAAAAAAAATAATTGAGAGATGACCCGTTAGCGATTGACTGCTGCAGTGTTTGATTTCCACAGAGGGACAATTTCATTTTCGGGTGGAAAAATTATCGGTTGAGTTCTGCCACTCGGTGTGCAGCGGAAGGGAGTGTCAGACTTCTACTGACTAAAAACCCACCCTTTCCTTCAACTACTCCTGCGTTCCGGGGCCGCGGTACCAAGTTAGAAAATTCCCTCAAACCCGCCAGAATTGTTTGTAGGTCATACAATGACCTACAAATATTTGTTCCGCCCAGGATACAGGAGAAATTCCTAGTGTGAAAAAGAAAATCGGCCAATATAGTGGGCTAGAAAATCTATGCAACCGAAATCATTCTTCATTGTAACATGTCCCTATACCCACCTCACATATTTAAGTTATTTTGTGTTTGTTGACGTTAGGTTACGATTAATTTGTCGAAAAGTCGCGCGACTGAGACGCGGACGCGACACCACACCGATGACTCTTCGCTTGGCAGCTTTAAGTATGAGGTGCGACACATTTTTTGTTTTTTTTATTTTTTATTTTTATTTAATACATCGTCAATGGAAAGGTGAAATCGCTTAACCACCATTTAGATTACAAAAAACTACTTTTTTATGTGAATCATCAATGAAGTGTAGGCGCGCCTTTGCAAAAAACCAACTCGTATGCAGTGACGGCAAACGGCATTACCATGCCATGTCTTGATGCCCCCTCTACGACACCGCGTGTATCCGTTATACATATATTCTGTACCCAATTATAATTAAAATAATAAGAAAAATAAATTGATGTTATTTCACTTAATATTTCGTTATAGGTTTTTATCATTTAGACAAATATTTTTATTTATATTTTACATCTGCAGGGCGTCTGCCGAATCTTATCCTGTTTTCTATGCAGAGCATAAAGATAGAAAACTATTTAATGTAGTCGTAAAAATCATTTTATAAATTATAAAAGTAAATTATTTTCCAGTGTCATTTAATCAAAAATAAAGGTCCTCTAAAGCCCTAAAAAGTGCTCTGATTACGACGAAACCTAAACAGATAGAAGCAGAAAAAGTTTTATTCTCGTGTTTTATATAAATTATTTTCGACCAAAATGGCGGTTCAACGATTTTACCTATCCAATGTCGATTCATTTTCTTTTAAATATTATTTATATTTATGTTAACCGCACGCTTAAATTATAAGATTCACAGCCTATTTACATATATAAATAAAGCTTTTGCTCGCGACTCCGTCCGCGTATTTCATAACTTAGCTGACATCACTTTCAATCAGCTTGTCCGATTCAGCCTGTCCCTAACTGCTTTTCTCTAGCGACGCCCTAAGCCGAGAGCCGTACCCTATAGGGCGTGTCCTTAGCGTGTATTCGCCTAGTTTGTAAGTTAAATATAAACCCTGGCTGGAGGTCTTAATGGTTGTAATTAAGACCAGGTAGAAGCCAGAAAATCACCAGTGACACCAGTCTTGTAAAATTAATACCCGGTTAGACTGGAAGCCGAATAGTTGCAGATGATGACTTATTGCGTTTAAAAAACTATTAACACTCTCACCGCCATGTGGTCCGCCTGCCGCCCACATAAATTTCGGTGCAGCAAGCCACTACAGATTCTTTAATTTTTACAGGCAGGCCATGTGGGCTGCCTGCGTACCGCAACTAGCTGCAAAAGTTACACGAAATCTAGCGTGGCGTGGTGTAAAAGACATTGCATGGCCCGCGCGCCGCCCACATGGCCTTTTGTTCTAGAAAAACCTTAAGTGTGTAATTGTGTATGGCGGTGAGAGTGTTAAGTAATTATTTTTGTTGAGGAGTACGTTGTTAAAATAATGACAGCTTGACATGTAACATAATTAATTCACATCCTGAAATTACTTTGTTCAGAATCTGTAAATGAATCGATTATTATCATTTTTAATATGGGTAATATTTTATCCCAAAAACAATTGATTAATCCAACATTAATTAACTGTAAGAACAAACCAAAATGGACCGTAAATCAAAGTAATAACAATTTCAAATGTAGTTTTATACAAATTCTGTCATTGAATACACATGAAACTCTATGGAAGTTAAAAGTCTTAAATAAAGTGTTTATACAAGTAAAAAAAGCAAGAGTGAGCAGGCACCTTCTGGGCTCGCTCGTCCCATCGTAGGCTTCATCTATCGATTACCATCAGGCGTGATCGAGGTCGAGAGCTCATCAGATATGAAATAAAATCTGAAAATGTATTATGATTCCAACATCATTTTCTAATTAGGATGTTTGAGGGTGTGCGTTAATTATGATACATGTTGTATATATAACTGACGGACTGAACAGTATGTTTAAAAAAAAATACTTTACTTGCACCCTCGTTGGTCCAGTGGTCATAAGCGCGACTGCTGAGAACGAGGTCTTGGGTTCGATGCCCGGGTCTTGCAAAAAGTGATATTGGGTTTTACTGTAAGAAATTTCTCAGTAGTAGTCAGTTTGGAAGTTAGACTGGAAGCCGACCCCAACATAGGTAAAGGCTAAATAGATGATGATGACTTTACTAATAAAATCCATGTTTATCCAATCAGGATCAGGAGTCGACGGAACACGACGGTGATATTGAAGACATATCGGACGGCGAGCGAACTTCATCGTCGGAGCGAGGGAACAGGACTACCTACTACCCTGGCAACAATGATGATGAGACTCCAGGGTGAGTGGCCTTCACTGACTGATAATACAGCATTCGTGTTTTTTTTTTTTTGGCTGGACAGCAAGGAAGTTATAGTTACGGTACTAACCTTGAGATATTGATTGGAATCGGGCGTTACTATGCGGAAATCCATATTAAATTATCACTTAAATATTCTATTCTATGTATAAAATATTCTATTCTATGCATGAACAATGCATTGAATATTATTTGTTTGTAAGAATACGGATTCAGTAAGTTTATAGGTATACCTAGACATTAGAGGCCATCACATTCTACCAGGTGTGTAACTAGTGTGGAAATATTTGAGACATTATTGAGAAGGACTAATTATTATATTAGGACGTTCAGTTCCATAACTAAATGAAACATAATTAAGACCTAGCATGAAAGTATACAAATTTAAAAGAAAATCTACGTAGTTGAGAATCAAATCATTATTAATCTGACTAAAGTAAACGAAATGTTATATAAACTAAATTTTAATAACAACCAAAAACAAAACAATAGCAAAACTCTTCATAAGAATCGACTAATTCTAACCGTGCACTACCTTGTGACGTTTTATAAGTGCACAAGTAGCGGAAAGTGAAATAAATTAATTTTAAGATTTTATCTCTTCGACATTATGGGCTTATTTATTTATTAAAGTTATCCTTCGTCATGACTACAATCCGCAGTAGTATCGAAATGCTCAGTGTTTTCACCGATCGGTGGGATTCCCTATTTTTTGTTTTTAAAACAAAGAGAACTTGCAATGTGGGTAGTCACATTACTAGCAATCTTTTTAACCCCTCCAACTATGCTTGTGTCTGGAGTGGGTTCACGGCAATAGTGTAATGGGTGGGGTTCGAACCTGCGACCTCTCGATCACAAGTCCGACACATTAGCCATTAGGCTATTTCCGTGATATTATAAAAGTAATATTTCCATTACAGAGAGTTTATGGTGAATGCTATGGACGCGGATGAACTACGCGAGTCAATGCGTCGTTCTAAACGATGGACGGGTGAGACGCGATTGGAACTGCCTTCGCCGCACGCCAAGCTTAGCGGGACACCCGTGGACTCTGATGATGATGAGGTAAGCTTTTAATATGCCTTTGTTGGTTGGTTGGACGAATTATTAAACGACGAATTAATTTAGAATTACAATTCATTATATAGATATTTAGTAATATTGGCATTTTAAATTATTTTGACATATTTAATCATTTGACGTTTTTATTTTTTTGACAATTTGACATGCACCCCTTTGACATTTTTAATAATTCCTCATTTAAGACTGACATAAGTTAGTATTAAATTTATTTGCTAATTCAATACATAAAATATACAGCATGTAACAAAAGCCATTTAATGGATTTG
Source organism: Tholera decimalis (assembly GCA_943138885.2). NCBI lineage: Eukaryota > Metazoa > Arthropoda > Insecta > Lepidoptera > Noctuidae > Tholera > Tholera decimalis. The sequence goes on along the minus strand of OW964576.2, from coordinate 21,048,231 downwards.
AGATTATTATTTTTCCCCAGTGAATATAATTAAATTTAAATAAAAAATAAACTCTGATCAGAGGCAACACTAATCGCTCGACGTTCACATGTTACTACCTACAGTTTTGTGTCAAAGAAGCCGCCTGAGCGGGTGAAGTGTTGTCAACTTATGAAAATTTGCCATATTCAGTGTTAAATTTCGCATGGATTATAAAAATAAAAATCAATACCTTTTGGTTTTTATGAGTAACATTTTTAAAATATTGTTTTCTAGTATGTATAATGAACCAGGAATACGCCTTTATTGGATCGGACAGGGTTTTTGTTACATAGGTATTATATAAAATATTTGTATTCATCCAGTAGATTTGCACACCATATTTATACGCCTCCTGGCATAATATGCGCTATGTTCTTTTTATTAACATAACACCTATACATAAACTTTACCTATGTTAACAAATAAATAATACTTTGACTTTGAACTCCGACATCTTAGCACTTAGACTATTGACACTTCAATCTACCAAAAAATACATTTTTTGAAATTTTTGAGATCAAAAGTCAAGAATGTTAATATGTTTTCCAGGTTTCCACTCCATCGGGAGATAATACGGAACGTAACCCGCTATCAGGCTCATGCGAATCCCTGGACACGGCGGGGCGGCGAGAGAAGTATCTCAAATCTGCCTTCGACAGCCTCAGCGGCGCTGATATGGATGCCACGCTTACTGCGGGTAAGAATACGGTTACTGTTAACTTGCATCATCCCACTGCTGGCCAAGGGCTCTCTCCATAATACACAGGTGGTTCTATCTAGGGCCAAAGTAGGCTAAAGCAGGCGTCCGTCACTCGCTCAAGGCCACGCGTTATATGCCTACCGCTTCGCGTATCGCCGTCGGTACATCCGACAGTGGGCTGCCGCACGCCTGCCTGAGCCTTTTTAAATAATTTTGACAATGTCATAATGTATCGACCTACAAACAATTGATTTTCCTCCGTTTTGTGCCTGTTTCCCTATTGATTATTTATTTGCGCGGAATATTATTAAAATTATTTACGCGGTTTCAGATATTTTCGACACTAAAATTTAATAATCGCGAATTCAGGGAAGGAAAAAAATGCATCTATCATTTTATTAAACTGAAACATATTTGATCAACAAATAAAAAACAAATAAAAATGTTTTTCTATATTCGTTTTATTATCAATATCATCATATACAACCCTAGGACATTCGCTCGATGACGTGGGTCGCGCGGCGGGCAAAACAATCTCAACTCTCTGTGTGGGTACCTATGTTACATTTCTTCTCGCTGCATACAGCTGGTATTATTATTAAGATTTTGTAGGCTATCATAGCGAAGGTATTTTCGCTTTTGTATGAGAGTGATGTATCTGTTACGAAGTAACTATTTAGTAATCTGTGGCTAAAGGACGTTTCGTCATTTTTTTTACAAGATCTGCCGCGACGCGTTCTAGCTGTGCTGCTCCAGAAAGTTGTAATTTTGGCACACAACTCATTGGGCATGTGGCTGACGTGACTAGCGCAGGCACACTTCATATTGCTTAAACTATGGTCACAATGGCGTATGTGATCGGTTGAAATCAAATGAAATATTTATTTTGTAAATTGGTTATAAATAACACTTTTACACGTCATGTTTTTTTGCATGTTTAGTTTAGCTAGAGGAGGCCGGTATTTCCTGACTACTCTCTGATTCTACACCGAAACAAACTCAGAGGTTTTGTCTCTTTTAAAGTCCAGACAATTTGAATATGAGAAGCATGTAGGTTCAGGTCTGTGGTATTATTTTGAGGAAATAACCACGCAAAGAGCGGACCTGTCCAGACAGTGCAAACATTTGTCAGTTGTCGTGTAGCTCAACTTAGAACTTAAGGAGCTCAACAATTTGACGAACAATACCAAAGTAAAGACATTTGGGTAGGCCACACAAGTATTCAAACTGCTTTACTTGGTTAGCTTGACGCCTAGGATGTTGCGCTCTATTGCACGTTATATGCTAGTAGTTATAGAGTTATACAACGTGTAACGGAAACCCCATATCTATCCAAAAGGGCTGAAGACAACATCTGGTATGGAGTCTCTATGCACAGTTTCAGCTCAAAATAAGTGACTCAAAGAATTGATACCAAATTATCGGTTTCATATGTTTCTTGAATACCAATAATAACAAACATGTCACAGCACTACGAGGGTCAATAACTTTCCACGTCACTTGCCAACAACACGATAATTCTATGTGTTTTTCTTAATTTGGAAAATTCGGTCTCTGGTATCAATGTATTGAAATAATATCTAATAAGTTCCACACATGTAGACAAAGGACTTCATAACTTTTTCCATATCGTTTGTTATCACCCGAAGAAGCCGTGCACTTGGTATGTATATACCCTTTAAATTACACGTTGTATTGTCTTTCAGGCAACACGTCTCTATCAGCGCAGCACCTGTCGCGCGGCGCGGCTCCGCCCGTTCGACCGCAGCCTGCTCCAAGAACGCCCTCCAAGCTACTAGACCCTGAAGCTGCCAGGAGACGAGAGGAACTCAACCGAAGGATACTGGAGACCAGGAAACAGCTCGAAAGTGTAACTATCACTTGATTTACTAAGACTTTGTTATAGATATACAGGCTATATAATATAGGTAGAATTACACAATGTAATTCCGCCAAGCCCGTTCCATCATCGGGCTACAAGACAAACGACGATGCGCCATCGTTACATGGTGGACATCCCACACATACGCACAAAACGTTTTGGGAATACCTTCATTGTGTGTACAGCTAAGGAGTGGAATTCTATGCCGGAGTCTGTGTTTCCTGAAAGCTATAAGCTGGAAGTCTTTAACCTTCCGTGAACCACGTGGATAAAAGTTACGTCCTGAACTACGTGGGGTTTCCTGAACCCCATCATCATTCCACCTTTTTATAAGTAGCATCTTTTTTATATTTATATTAAATGTATTATTATTGTTTATGGACTATAACAGGATAAAAATAAAATAAATTTGTCTTATATAATAAACATTTTTAAAAGCCTTAAAAAAAAGCAACTTAAATAATAAATTCTTTTTGCCTTTCATTGAGGGCTTGATGAGGTAGGAAACAAAAATAAAATTAAAACACCTAAACATAATTAGTCTTCTTGAGATCCTAGTTGGTTCAAATTACCACAATTTTTACAAAATAAAAATGAGCATGTTCTAAGCATATAGGTACTTTATCGCCGAAATATTTCGATTCTAGTACCATCTTAAGCCCAGAAGTCATTGACGTTTTGTCTCCTAGAATGGTACAATCCTGCTAAAAATAAAAGCCCAACAACAGTCCGAGTCGCCTTCACTTCGGGTAAAAACACCTCATCCGTGCCACCATCACTGTCTTCCATAAGTGCCGATAACATTGCATCTTCATTTATACGACGAGCCTTTATGAGTCCTGGAAACAAATAAAGTAAAAAAGAAAACAAGAATTTGTGTAGAAATACTCATATTTTCATATCATACCGCTTACCTTTTAGACGACGTCCTGAACTACGTGGGGTTTGTGACACCCCACCGCACTTTACCGGCGTCAGTCCGAGGCGCCAGCGAGGCTATTACTAAATTTCTGTTACTATGCGGATTGGCCACGTCGCAACTCCAGCTAGACGATGTTTCGAGGTTTTCGCGTGGCCATTAAATAAGATACGAAGATTTTTGTTTCACTGGGGTTTATTAAACCCCACGTAGTGCACGGAGGGTTAAGTCGAGAGTGAATAGGTTACTTTTAGGTAAGCGTGCTCCATCTTCGACCACATCATCACTTACCATCAGGTGAGATGCTGGTCAAACGCGAACCTATTATCAATAAAAAAAATGAGTGTGGCACTCGGGGACTGCCGCGGTAAAGCTATTGCATAGCATTTTTTATTAACTTATGCAATTATAATTATTTATTTATTTTATTTATGCAGTATTTTTTTTTCTTTGAAATTAATTCAAGTTACACTTTTTGAGCGTGGTGACCGATAAGAAAACAATTTTTTTTTCTTTTATTGAACAAATGAGAAGTTAATATTGTTTAAAATATTTTTATTATCTTATAGACGTATGGGTGTAGACTATCTGCTAACTGTTCATAGCGGCTAGTCTACACGCATACGTCTATCCGCACGCACACTAACACCGTGCCGAAGTCTACCGAACTGAAACGACGTTAGACGATGCACGGCTTTCAACGCCGCACCGCTGTGCCGGTCGGAGTGGAGGGTGTTAGGTTTATTTTCGTTACGGAATTTCTTGATTCGGTCGCCGCGCTCAAAGCCCGCGATAAAAGCTATGCAATAGGTAAATAAGGATAGGCTAAATAATAATAACCGCACGGGTCGATCTTCAAAGTTAAGCAACGCTTTCCGAGGCCGGCCCATAGATGGGTCTTCTATTTATTATTACGGATGAGTCCACTCTTGACCTCGATCTCACCTGATGGTAAGCGATAGATGAGGTCTACGATAGAACTAGCGAGCATGAAAGATGCCTGTTCACTCTTGCTTTAAAGGCTGGAAGGTCACATGTGGCAGGGAACATAGAAGACGGCAGAGTTCCACAGCTTGGCTGTGCGCACAATAAATGTGTAACTTAATGACGACAAAAATAAATAAAATATCTGACATAATTTAATAATAATGACAACAAAAAAAATAAAATGACGACGAAAATAAATTAAAATACCTGACATAATTTACCAATACACAAACATAATAAAAATATATAAACATAATTAATTTAAATAAATACACAATTTAATAATGATGACAATAAAAATACCTGACATAATTTACTTACATGAAGACATTCTAGTTATATACATACATAAATTAATTTAACATAATTTATAATAATGATGATGAAATTATAAATTAACATAATTTATAATAATGATGATGATGATGAAAATAAATAAAATATCTGACAAAATTTTAAGACTTGTACATATCCATAATAAATAACATGCATACACAATTTAATTTAAATATATGGGTACATAATTTAATAATAACAATGATACAAAATAAATTAAAATATCTAACATAATTTACCACACAATAATATCTAATAATAATATCTAATATCTACCTATAATAATAAGGAATTCCATGAATTGTTACTTAGCCTTCATCCTCTCTCCTAACTTTGCTGTGCCCGACAGGGTCCATATTGATCTTGACATTATTTTATACCACCTATATACATAATATGGAATGCAATAAAGTATTGAGTATTGAGTATTGAAAAGCCTAAATAATAACAGCCGCACACTGCCTCGTTGGTCGGGTGGTTCTAAGCACGACTGTGATACGTGATACGGTGTGATACCCCCGTGTCTCAGAAATTGTTGTTCATGTTCAGCCGTGGGTCCCGGCTGTCATTTGAACATCTTTGACAGTCATTACGGGGAGTCAGAGGCTAGAAAAAAAAAATTTTTTTTTCACGCTTTTTAGTGGATCGGTTTGGAATTTATCTACTCACAAAAGTCAAAATGTCGACTACTTATCACCTTTTACAAAATGTTGCTTTTCCCGATGCAGAGCCGTTAATTTTTGAGGAGTTCTCCTGGTACTTCACCATCAGCTCTACATCGCCATATGCATTGTGACGAGCATAAAGTACTTAACATTCATATTCAAGTAATCGAATTGCAATCCACGAAATACTTATTATTGAGTAGTTTCGATGGCCACCTGTGGTCTTCATCATCAGTTCCACTTCCCCAAATGGTGCATTTCGAAAGCAACTGCACAAGGTACTATAAGAAATACCCAAAACACTATAGGTGTGCTTATAATATTTGAAGAGTTCCCTCGATTTCTCCATGATTCTATCATCAGATCCTAACGAGACGACAATGGGACCAACTAGAAAGTATACCCAACAAAAAAAGAATTTTCCAAATCGGGCCAGCCATCTTCGAGTTATCAGATAACATACATTAAAAAAAAGTTCAAGACGAACTGAGAACCTCCTCCTTTTTTGAACGCGCTAATCTTCGAAAGTACTGGGTGGATTTGGATACAATTTGGTTTGGAAGTAGCTTGAAGCTTGAGGAAGGTTATAGGCTACTTTTTACGCGACTGCAAAAAAGGAGAGTTATGTTTTTACCGTTATAGAATCCACGGGAGCGAAGCCCCGCGTGAGTACTAGTATAATATATGTTTCTAGTGGGTTCACGGTAATAGTGTAATGAGTGGGCTTCGAACCCGCGACCTCTCGATCATAAGTCCAACACCTTAGCCATAACACTTCAAAGATAATCTTGACACCATGATCCTCACATTTCAGGTGGCATTCCGCTCAAACTTGAAGTCAAGTCAGTCAACAACGGACCTATCCTACATCCCAGAGAAAGATAGCTCTCGTCGCAGCCGCCCCGTCTCCATGGCTATCCCATCAAATTCCAGGCCTTACGGTAAGACGCTTCACTTTGCCTGTACGCTTGTTCTATGATAACGAGATTGAGTATTCAGATTCAAAGGTAACTCAAAAATATTCACAAGCTTAAACTGATAAATAATCCTTACTAATATTATGTAAATGAGAAAATAACTCTGTCTGTCTGCTATAAAATAAAATAAATATACTAACTTCATTTATTGCAGGCACGCAGCCCTATGTAGAAAGAATAAATAAAATTCAATTCCATAATAATTATTCCATTAAATGATGTACAAAATTAGATTAAACTAGGTTCTACCATGGGTGGGTTTTCCGCGTAAATCCCGATTCCGTAGTAATTCCGAGATAAAAATAGCCTATGTGTTATTCCAGGATATTATCTATCTTCTTACCAAATTTCATTCAGATCCGTTCTGTAGTTTTTGCGTGAGAGATAATAAACATACATACATGTATACATCCATCCTTACTAAGATAAGATTCTTGAAGAATACATTCATAATTATTATATTAATAACAAAATGAAATGCGAAATCAATTAAATTAGCTAATTAGCAGGTTTACAGGGTTCAAGAATCAAATATAGTCCGAGAAAACAATGTATAACACAACTACCTGCAACCCGATAGCTAAGTAATTTTTATATATAAGTGTTCAGTTACCCGATATTACGAATACTCAATCTCTTTAAGAAATACGGTCAAAGACAATTTAAATTATTTCAAAACATATTATCATGTACAAACTTTGACCGTATTACACAAGTGTGATTTCACTAACGTGTGACGTCATTAATTTTACTTATAAACGCTTTACGAGTGGATTTTTGATATTTAAGTAGAAAGAAATAGTGACGTGGGTGTCCCACAGACGATCTTGTTCACGGATTTGAACGTTTTTCGAGATAATTAATAATATATAGATAGATTTACTCTTTATTGTACACCATAACATAATCAAATAAGGACTTAATAGAATAGACGGTTTATATATTTCTTTCGTATTCTTGGTTTCCTTTTTCTCTGAATAAAAACATAATTGAGAAACAACATAATCTACGTACAAACATATAAAATTAAACATTTTTTTATTGACGATATGTTCGCGTTTGACCACCATCTCACCTGATGGTAACCGATGATGTAGTCGAAGCTGAAGCACGTTTACCTTATATTATAAGCCGTCTGTGAGTCGCCATATCACTATTAATCACTCCAACCTTGGCAAATGTTGTTCAACACTACCAGCAAAGCGTTTATATGTAAACCAATCATCGCTAAATACTAACATACACGAAAAATTGTTTCCTTAATGCTGACCAGGAATATTACCATGTCCCGAAGAGAATCTGGACAGTCTCAATTCGAACTACTTCGATAGTTTGAACCCTTATCTCGACTATAGGAACAAGAACCCTTATGCGATACCAGCGAACTTAAACCATAAGATCATACCCGACTATCTCGATAATGTCGCCCCCTATATCCCTCCCCATGCGAACATAATAACAACGCAGACTGACAGACGCAATATGCATTACGCACCCTTCGATACTAAACCCATGGTCTTCAAAGAACAATTGCCCCAAAAGCAACCCCTAGCTTTCACTATCGACATGACAAAACCTGTCCAATCTAAAGTCTTCAACCGTCTCTTCCCTGAAAAAGAACCACGTGAACCAAAACCACGGAATTTTACGTTAAATCTAACGAAAAGCGATGAGAAACCAGCTCCGCCCAAGTCTGTAAAACCTGCGCGTAGTATTTTCAAGAATTATAAGTCTTGTCCCGTGTCACCAGTATCTGAAGAGTGTAAATGGGCTGATAAAGCTAATCAAAAGAATCAGAAAACTGATACGAACTCCTTAGATCCGAAAAAGAGGAATTCGCTAAGCTTCTTCGTAGGTTTTGATAATAAAAATCTTAGAGATAGCGGTAAAAGCATAGTTGATAGTATAAAATCGGATACTGAAAAGATGATCGCAGAGATTACTAAAAAATATGGCGATTTGGATGAATACGACGTTGCGAAAGGTCAGGAGGACCTAGATTTAAAACCTACTAAAGAAAGGGATGATGGAAACTTCTCTTCGGACTCGTTAGAAGACTGCAGCCTCAGCCAAGATGCGAGCTGTAAAAATAAATTATACTCTAAGAAAGTTTGTAAAAAGCATACTAAAACGGCACCAAGACGAGCTGTGTCGAACTATGAAATTTACGGCAGTGAGAAGCCTGTTGTACCCGCTAAGCCGGCTTACATAGCCAATCAAAAGAGCTCTACCCTACCCAGAAACATGCCTTCGAACCTGGACGAGATTGACGAAGACTCCATGAAATACAACTCTAACATGTACAGATGCCAAAGTGTCTTGACTAAGAGATGTATCACCAGGTCCAACGAATCAGTCCTGAGTGATAATTCCAATTGTTCCAGCATTTCTAATGAGATTTTCCTCAAATACGGGAATGAAGTCGCTTTCCAACAAGCTAAGTTTGACAGCAGTCGGTACAATTTGAACGATTCGCAGAACTGTTCTTATGAGAACATACACGACACAGAGTATTTAGAGAACCATAGACACAGCAGCGCTAGTTTCTTTTTGAATCAGAAGAAGTATATGAAAAACAGCTGTAGCCAGGAGTCTGTTCTCTCCGACGATTTTCTTGATAATGATAACCAACTGTGTAGAACTAACTGTAACTCTTTAGAGAGTGTACTCTCTGATGACTCTGAATGTACCAAAAGTGCACCTCTGGAAATGTTGTTTGAAGGCGCAAAGCCGAAGAAACAGCTGAAGAATCAGAGCATGCCGCGAAACAGTAAAAGCTGCTATGAGTTTGATAACACGTCTAAAAGCTACGGCTCCAGCCCCAACAATGCTTATTTCGGTTACATGTATAACAATTACTTAGGTGAGGCCTCCAGTCCAAACTACAGAGAAAACAAACCTAATACTGTCACTACAAACCCAAAACCGCCAGCGACTAAAATGTATGGCTTTGAAGTGCCAGTGGATGGACACAAGACAGTCACAAGATCTAAAAGTCTGTATGATTCAACAACAAAACAACCTCCCCCAGCTAAGAATATTGCGTATTATTTCGACGGAAATAATATACAGCAGTATAATAAAGAAAAAAAACTTAGTGATGAGATACCGAGGTTGAATAAGACAGATTATATGGTGAACGCTAGTAAATCCTTGCAGCCGAAATTCTCTGATAAGTACAAGAGTCAAATGGAGGGGTGTGAAAAGAATGCGATGGTCAAATCGAAGAGTTGTAGCTTTGAAGTTGTGTTAGAACCGGCATCAAAACCCAACCCCTTGAAAAATCTCATGGAGAAACGAAACTCTCATGTTCAAAAGAATTTAGAGAAATTCGAGGAGCAAATAAAGAAGAACACACAGACAAAGGTCAATAAAAACCAATTAAATAAAGATAAATCTAACGGCAAATATAATAATGCTACGAAGAGCCTTGAAAGAGGTTCGGGTCAGAAGAACAACAATACTAAAATAACAATGGAGTTTGTTCCTCATAAGCCTCCAAAACCAATTAAAAGAACGTCCTCTGTCAAAATGAACAACAGACTGAAAGCGGGCATAGAAAAATCCGGCTTGACGTCATCGATATCATCCCAGTATAAGGCAAAACTAGATGGTCTACACAATAAAAACTATTTAGCCAATAAGAAGCCAGAAGATGCCAATTCTAATGTAGAACCGGATAACAGCGAGAAACATTTTGATGTGTTTGTTAAAGAAAAAGACGTTAATGAAAATAAATCTGAGATACAGATGGATAGTTTGGAAGTGTATGCGATGCAACGCATGGAGAGATTAAAACAAGTGAGTATGGACTCACTTGACGTAGACCCAAATGATTTTGCAAAGGACTCCTTAGACTATTACGCTGAACAAGATAATAAACTATACACAAAAACAGCCAAACAAAAAGACCAACTCAATCTGAAACTAGCTAGAAATGATTTATCACGACCTTCGCACAGCAGACAAAGTGACACCAAAGAAAACATATCACCAGAGATGACTGATGAAATTAAAAAGTACAAAAACATTGAAAGAAAAATAGATATCATCAACAAACTAGTAGAAATGGAAGAGAAGAGAATTTTACAAGAGAAGATACTGAAAGAATGGAGAATGAGACCTTTGAAAGCAAATATAAATGATGGAAAAGGAGTTGTAAAGTTATTATCTAGAAAATTCGAGAAGTTAGCGACGAAGCAATCGTCAACTGTGCACAACTTTGCTTCTCTCACTTTAGAAGAAGCTGACACAGACACCGACACAACGTCAGATAATAAAGAAATCAAGAGAAATCTTAGTCTACCAGATATTTTAGATTCTGATCAAATCGGGGGCCTAGTAACAGTTGGAAGAGATATAACGAACGAAGCCGGGAACATAGAAATGGTAGAAGACGTTAAGCTGAACAACGCCGTACAAGCAGAAATAGGAAACCAACCAAAAAGTCTTAAACAAAGAGTGTACAACGAAATGGTAATACCAAAAACCGATGTCCATCTAGACAGTGAGAATTACGAATCGTCAACAACTAGCTCTAGTTGCACTAATTCTCCGAAACGATTACATTTTTACGGTTTTAGCAGGCCGAAACCTCCTTTTAGAAAGGTCATGAGAGGCCCCACTCCCAGATTGTGCATGGAAAACCGTATTTTTCCGCATAAGATAAGGCCGGTGCTTTACGGTTCGCCTAGAGGTTCTTGTCTAGCGAGGAAGGTGCCTGTTCAGAATCCGGTTTTGCCATCGAAATTCTCTCCACCGCAAGGTTTGGGACTGCATGTGACAAGATATTTAATGTCGTTCTGGTCCCTTTTGTTTGCGAGAATATATGTGGAGGTGTTTTTAGGTTTTAATGCCTTAGTTATTTTCAATGAAGAAATTCCTTTAACATACCTTTTAGGTATGTTAATGACGTGTAATTTTCTTGTACTATGCGTTTCAAATATAAAAAGAACGTCAATGACCTTTATCTGTCAAATGTCACTTGAAAAGTACGGTTTGTAAAGATAACTTATTTGCGAAATTTTACTTTGTTTAATTCTTTAAAGTCTTTTTTTTTTAAACCATAACTTTCTCTCTTATTTTCATTGTTGGCACCAATTCGATCTGAAAGTATAGAGAACGCATGGCCCAAAGGCCCAGAAGCCAAGGCAAAATTATTAAAGTTTTATTTTTAATTGGGGACTAACTTCTTTAGATCAATATTCGTAAATAAATATTTTAATAGACTCTTGTTTTGCTCACTCTAATTTGACAGGTATGACGTCACAATATGGCGCTAAGTCGATCCTAATCTTATTTGAAACGCACTGTAATGACAATATTGTAAGGATAAAAAAAAACATTACTCTTGTTTTAAAGTTCGCTACATATAGTTAAAAATATCTAAGGCTAAAATTATAAAACCTAAACTCACACCAACCACAAAATGAGGTGATATTTTGTGAATACGCCCAAATTAATAACATTGGAATTAAATATGCAAATATATATTTTTTATATCGCACGGCAGATTCACGACATGTCACTTTCCATCGCTTTTTATTATTTTATTTTTCAGGTTTTTTTTTCAGCATGATTTTAAGCATATGCGGAGAATTTTTCAATTATGCATGATTTCTTTTTTTTATGTGTTTGTTTGCTTAATTATAGCAATCTGAATGGTTTAATATATTTATTAATAGTAGAGTTTTAGTGAAACATGGAGCCATAGATGCAAAATGTAATTTCAAACAACTGTCGTTTTTAATAGAACTGTTATCTTGAAATTCTATTTTTTTCTTTATGTGTATTTGTTACTGTACTGTTATAGATTTAATTTTTGTATTAAAATTGCTCCACATTAGTTTCTCCTGTATTTTACAAACATTCAGACCCGGATCAAACATTTGCTGCGGTACGGGAAACAAACCTGCGACACGCAGCGTAGCAGTCAAGCACTCAACCAGTGCACCAACCCTACCGTCATTAGTTTTCTATTGCCTAAGTTTTATTAGGTTTCAAAGTACTGGGCATACTTACTTTCGTTTTGATTCTTAAGTTATCTTAAGCTATTTCAAAAGTATATTCTTATGTAACAAATACCCAAAAACAAACAAGACAAATATTTATTCATTACATAGAACACTCCTACATACTGTCTGTCGTTTTTATTTTTTTAATAAACTAGCAATGTGGGTGAAATTCACATAACTAACAATTTTGGTAACCTCTCCAAGTAAGCTAAATATACTTGGGTTATGAGTTTCGAGTTCGGCAATAGTGTAATTGGTGGGGTTCGAACTTGCGACTTCTCAATCACAAGTCCGACAACCTCATCCATTAAGCTATTGGCGCTTCATAATTCACATCGTATCGTACAAATTATCTCCACAAATACCGTTCAGCTCGCTATAATCGCATGAAATTGACCGCGCAGCCGTGTCGCCAGCGAATCGCTCGCAACTGTCGGTGTCTGACCGTGAGGAGGAGGGTCAGGGGATGCGGCGAGCCATCTCCCTGTCTGACCTGGCCGCCAAGCCAATAGCTGCGCCCAGGACGCCGCAAGGTGCGTCTGCTGGTGGTAGTGTGTCATGGAGATAGGTCTAACTGGGTTTTGGTTGCACTTAATTAGGTTTGGTCGAGTTTAACTGGGTTTGGTCGGGTTTAACTGGGTTTGGTCGGGTTTAACTGAGTTTGGTCGGGTTTAACTGGCTTTGGTCGCGATTAACTGGGTTTGGTCAGATTTAACTGGGTTTAGTCGGGTTTAACTCAGCTCTGGTTGGTTGTAACTAAGTTTGGACGATTTTAACAGGGTTGGGTTTAACTGTATCAGTTTTGTAAAGTTGTTACAAAATAATGTTGATTTAATATAAAAAAAGGATTACGAGTAACTTGTTTTAATTGTTGTTGTACATTGGGTGGATATAACACAGTCATAATTTCTATAATAGTTGGGCGAAGGAACTCGTGTATAATATTAATATTCAATTTAGGTGGTGGTGGATATTTATACGTTTTGGTTGTATCTGTCGCTCGAACTGGTAATTGCTAATTGAAAGTATTGTTCATAATTAACTTTTATATTGACGCTATACGAGTATCTTTTGAAAAATTCGCACATTATTTGACAAATTACACAATTTTCAGAAACATATACATTTCGAAGATGAAGTGACAAGAACTCCTAATTGAAATTTTTGCGATTTCACTTTTTTTACGTAGATAGACTTTAAATAATTGTTTGCCTGCTCACGCAAGCCTGCTCAGTTTGGAGTTCTTGTCACTTCATCGTCGATATGTAATGTGGTATCAGATATTTTTGAATCTATGTTTATGTAATGTGGCATCAGATATTTTTGATTCTACATACATATTTTGAGTAAATTCTGCAAAAAAAAAATAGTTATTGAAGCTTTAATGAAGAACGCAGCATTTGAATTTTGAGTGGCCTCTCCCAGGTCAACCTAAGCGGTTGTCGATTGCCTAACCGGACAATGAAAAAAAAAAAAAAAAAAGGAAAAAAAAAAAAAAAACTCTCATCCGCTCCACCCAAAGCGGGAGTAGTTTGAAGATTTTCCCATCGAAAAAGATTTGCCTTACTAATATTATAGCTGCATGCTTTTTGTAAATAATTTCTTGTAAAATATATTAGATTTATTTTAGAATAATGTAATACGATCGTAAGTATATTACAGCTTATGTAGAGTTGATTAATCTTTTTGTTTATTGCCTTAACTCCTTATTTATTTATTTATTTTGTAAGTTTTAGAACCCATTTCACCAGGCTTTGATAGTAATTAATAATGACATGCTATAGAAGAATTTTATATACTGAGACAGTCATGACGCTTAGTGCGAAATTTATTAATTAACAAAGTATGGTAAAATGGGCTCCAAAAGTGACTTGTATTATTGGAATGGTTTGACTTGAATGTTCGCAGATTAATGCCAAATAAACCAACCCATGTACAATATTCTCAGTTACACAAAGTTCGATTTTCCTATTTATTGTACAAATTATAAAAAGGCTAGAAGAACGAGTGTGTATTTTCAAACAGTATAAAAATAGTTACTTAACAATTTATTTTACACTAGGGTCTCCTTTTAAGTATACGGAATACTAGAAATAGGATTCCCTGATCTTTTTAAACTAGTACTTACAACGTCCTCCGTACGGGTATTATCACTGGCTCAGCAACACACAACTAACCTACGCTAGCTCACTCGTGTGACTGACATCTAATCCCACAACTTAGTGTATGAGATAATGTTATATCTACTTGTACGTTTTCTTAGATAAATATAGTATATACATACACTACATTAATATCTAATGGAATAAAAATGTTAAGAAAAGGGGATTATACAACGTGTAATTTAAAGGGTATATACATACCAGCTGCATGGCTTTTTTGGATGATAACAAACGATATGGCAAGGGTTTTGTAATCCTAAGTCTACGTGTGTAGAACTTATTACAAATTCCAATACACAATATCAGAGACCGAATTTTTCAAATTAAGATGAACGAAAAGAATTATCGTGTTATTGGCAAGTGACGTGGAAAGTTATTGACCCTCGTAGTGCTGTGACACGTTTGTTATGATTGGTATTCTAGAAATATATGAAATCAATAATTTGGTATCAATTCTTTGAGTCAGTTATCTTGTGCTGAAACTGTGCATAGAGACTCCATACCGGATGTTGTCTTCAGCCCTTTTGGATAGATATGGGGTTTCCGTTACACGTTGTATAATTGTGTTGACAATTATTTAATTACAACAAACTTGTTCAGACGCCAGCACATAAAACAACTACAATCCGACAAACGTCTTTAATAGGTTTTCAACTTTATCGCTACAGAGTTAGGTTCAAAGTTGATTGGGAAATTTTGATACTTTCGTGTAGCTTGCTTAAAGTCCCTCTCGGTTGGTTTCCCTTGGCATAGAACTGCGATTATCTTTCTTCCGTCTTTAAGTAACTCTTGTACCGCAGGCCCATCGTCTAAGCCGTCGACGCCTCAGAACGGCTCTAGCGGCAAGTCTCCGAACAACTTCGTGCGACCAGCTCCTAGGTATAACGCCAAGTCTAATATGACTAGGAGTTCTAGCGTCGGAGTTTTGAACCAGGTAAGATAAATATGTAATAAATAAGTAAGTTAAGTAGAGCCAGCCTACATTGTAGGTATAGATAGATTTTTTTATTTTTAAAATACTTCCGTAACTTTACAACTGGTGACAAATATATACTATTAATCCCGCAGAGCGACTCAGAGTCGGACCCCGCACCGTCTCGCACCCAACCTAGCCGGCCACAGGGTCTCATGAGACCCACAATTTCGTCCATGAACAAGGCGGCCGCTAACAGTGCACGTCGACGAGGCCTCGCCAACGCTTACAGCGCAGGTTTGTACCTAAACCTGACTATGTCCACCAAAATTGTAACAACATTGCTAATTCCACCACCGTTCAATATCACTGCCGTTCGCGTGAGTAAGTTATGCTAAGCTGCGCTATGCTGTGCTAAGCTCAATAGCCTAATAATGACTAAGTTGTCGGCCTCGTGATCGATAGCCGTTGAACACTATTGCCGTGACCCATTCCAGACACAAGCATATTTAGCTTAGTTGGCACGATTAACATGATTGCTAGTAATGTGAAATCTACCCACGTTGAAAGTATCTTTAAAAAAATGGCTATACATTTTAGCTCATAGCTCTTTTCCAACTATTTTATTCATTAATCTTATTATACATATATTATTACATTTTCAAATATTTCCTTAAATTTGTTATAAAAGACATGTAAAAATAAAATAGTACCTTATAACTTTTTGAACGCCAATGTTACGTACATTTGACAAGCGAAAGCTTACTCAATGTTAGAAATATGTGACAAAAAGTACAGTGAATTTGTGTCTCGGCATGGGCTCTGGCGTTCAATGGGTTAATCACAATGTGATGAACTGCAAAGTTAAGCTTAGCGCAGCACAGCTCAACATAGCCTAACTTTACTCAGTATCCCTGATCCAGTAGTTTGAAGTATGTAGTTAGCGCATACTAAAGACACACAGAGGCTGATAAAATGTTTATACCTATATTCACAAATTGTAGTTGAAAATTCTGTGTTGAACCGTAATACTACAATTATTTTAGCATCGTAAAGTTTCGTACCTACTAGAGATATGCCAATATATACCAACCCACAAAGTAATGAATTTGAATACTTTATAAAATTTTCTGGATTATATTTGACCAAAGTTTGAGTCATCGTTTGAACAAATCTTAATGTTTTATATAAGCTCCGTAAATCCTGAACCCGCCTCCTCTCCCTTCCATTAAACTTGATTCAGTCGTTCTAGAGATTAGCTTAGACAAACGGAGACAGACGGACATATCGAAAAAAACTTTGTTGGTGTTATATGTAGTATCGTGTGAATAACTATAATTAAGACAGTTATTGTTTGAAATCACAGACAGACACATCCATTTTATAAAGATATAGATACTGGAGGCCGCCCAAAGGTCGGTTAACCCACTCCAGGCACAAGCATATTTAGCTTAGTTGGAGGGGTTAACAAGATTGCTAGTAATGTGAATTCTACCCAAATTGCTAGATATCTTTAAAAAAATTGATTTCATTACTATTAATAGTTGTGGGTTGTGTATTACAAATGTACAGGCCTCTTGAAATACTAAACCTACACCACGTAGAGCCCACAATATTACCCGGCACATTCACGCTATTAACCTCGGTGTACTAAACAGTGAGTTTGGCGACTGGCGCCCACGAAGAGTCCAGTTCTGAGGCGGACGAGAGAACCGCTGGTGGCAACGCGCCGCGTCCCCGAGCCTCGTCCGTCGACCACACGCAGCGCAGGATTGGTGAGTTAACCCTAACTATGGACTTAGGGACGTCCGCTGCCCCTCTATAGCACTCGCCCCGAGGTGATCCAGTGATCGAAGGTCGACAATAATTTATTTTTGTTTTCAAGTTTGAACTTTAAAACTGTTTGCCTCTGCAGGCTCCCTGAGACGCCTAAAATTGCAATTGCACAATTTCTTGTTCTTCCTATCTTGGACTATGCTGATGCCAGCTATCTTGATTTGACCCAAGACCAATTCAACAAGCTAGAGCGACTTCAAAATCTCTGTATTAGGTTTATATTTGGCTTGCGCAAATATGACCATGTTTCTGAATTTCGTACTAAGCTCAAATGGATTCCTATTAGGTTTCGCCGGAATTTTCATTTACTTTCTCTGCTTTATAATGTGCTATTTAATCCTTTCACTCCTTTTTATCTTAAAGATAGTTTTCGGTTTCTCTGTGACACACATTCAAGGTCCTTGAGATCATCGGAAAATTTAGAGTTAAGTATCCGTATGCATTCCACTTCTTTCTTCGATAAATCTTTGACTATACAAGCGGCCCGCTTGTGGAGTGCATTACCCATAGATGTGAGTCGTGCTCAAACATTATCTACGTTCAAAAGAATGGTGAAGGAGCATTACCTCTCACTATAATTTTTTTTGCCTTCTTTCTCTATTATGAATTTGATATGTATTAGTATATATTTGACAGGCCCGTTGGTATAGTGGTCAGTGGCCCTGACTGCTATGCGCAAGGTCGTGGGTTCGATTCCCACCTAGGACAAATGTTTGTGTGATGAGCACGGTCATTTGTTCTTTGTCTGGGTGTAATTTATCTATAATATGTATGTATTTAGAAATATATATGTATGTTTATCAGTTGTCTAGTACCCATACCACAAGCTCTGCTTAGTTTGGGACTAGATGGCGTTGTGTGAAAAAGTTGTGGAATATTATATTATATTTAGTGATATGTATTTTTTATTATGATGTTTGGTTAGTATTATGTATGATGTTGTACACTGACAGCCCTAAATGTATCTCCTATAATTTCTGTCCATCCAAAGGTTGTCTGTAAGAGATTGCCCTGTGCGATAAGACCGCCCATTGTACACTAGTTTTATTATTTTTATCCTTAAGTGTATTGTAAGGTAAACAAAAAAGTATATAATAATTTTATTACTCTGTTTTGTGGTAAATATTAGCTCGTATGATGCTATTTTTGATGAACATCAGCTACGAATAGCACCCTTAAATATGGTGACGTTCATGTTCTTTAAATTTACTTATATACTGTGGTTTAGGAACTTCTTTTTCCATCTCATAATGTTCTAGCTTTATTTACTGTGTCTGAGATATTTAACAGAGATAAATTTTAAAACGCGCTGCGTAATCCGTCGAACACACACAGTGCAGGATGGTTAGTTAGCCTCAACTATGGACTTAGGGACGTCCGCTGCCCTATAGCAGTTGCCCCGAGGTGGTGGAGCGTAAAATATCGCCTCAGACATTAACCTACGAGGTTCTCATATGAATTTGTTAGTACAGATTGTACGGTCTTCAAAAGAGACGTTGACCTCTGAGTTTTTTTCTGTGTTTCTTTTCAGGGTAGTCAGTTAGGTAACACCGGCTTCCTTTTAGTTTAAATTATTTTTGTATTACTTTTCCCATTTTTATTCGACCGTTCGAATCCAGTCAGGCACATTATGTAATTGGACCGATTTAAGCAAAAATGTTCCAACCCACAACCTCGACAATTTCGAGTTTTGTGACCTATGTACTCCAAAATAAGGTATATTTTAACATAATAGGTTTGTGTGGTTTGGAACATTTTTGCTTAAATCGGTCCAATTAATATCATCACCACTGCTCTCAAATAGAACGAAAACGTCGTAAGGAAACCGGCATGTCCTAGAAACAAAAATTCTAAACTTGTGACATCCACCAACCCACACTGAGCCTCGGTCCCAACAGTGGGAACGTAATAGGCGGAAGTATATATCTGTACCTCAGAGGTATACAACATTATGTGATAAAACGAAAATTTTACAGGAGAGGCAAAAATGCGCGAAGTGAAACTTTGAATACAATTTTGACATAGTTACTTTAATGATATTGAAACAAACTCAACAGTATTTTTTATTATTACACATAATTACAATAAAGTTAATTCTTATGTTCTTTCGCGCAAACCTTAGAAGTAAATAATCTTATCGTCATTTGAGGTCCCCTATACCCATTGGACATTAGTGGATTTAATGTCATATACGATTGGATATTGCTTTTCATAGAAGTCGTAGGACTTGATGACATATACCATTATGCAGAACTGGTTCTTGCGATTTGAATGGTGCAAGAAAAATATTTTCAAAAAAAGTGGAGTTACTATTGTATACCTCTGAGGTACAGATATGTTTTCCCATTTCCATATGCGTCGTGTGACAGCTCAAATAAAATTTACTTTCTTTCTATGAAAACACTAAGTGGTGTATTAATCAAGTCGTGATTATCTTCTTATCGTGTGGGTAGTAAGGTCTAACGACCCCATACACCCTAGTGTCAGAGTTTCTAGACTAACCTCAAGGGCCTCTGACGTGGTCTATTTTGATGACCGCCACTTGGCGACCGGGACCACCGGCTTATACGTGCCTTCCGAAGCACGGAACCATCTTTTTTATCAGACAATCAGGTGATTCAGGCCTACAATATCGTAGCCAAACTGGAAACAACTTTACAAAGTATGCTTCCCGCGGGAATCCAACCCACGACCACCGGGTCACAAGGCTAACGCCTAAACCACTCGACCACGTGATTATAAGAACGCGTTAATTGGTTTTCAGGTCGCAGCGGTAGTGAGCGAGACTTGTCCGCCAAAGCTCGGGAGGTGACAGCGCGACTCACTTCCAACACAAGGCAGAGACCCAAACAAGACTCGCCTGTGGAAGCCAACTGTAAGTGCACAACGTTGATAAAAGCGAGACGCATTAAACGAAACCACGTCGCATTAAACGAAACCTCGCTTACTACGTATCATTTTCAGGCTACACACCAAAAATCAGATCAATAGAAGCAATAGTTTAGTCACAGGAATGTTTTGAAGTTTTTTCGTATTTAAAACACGATGTATCTTCCCGAGCAGCTGATTAAATGCTTACCTATAGTTATCTAGGGTTGTACACCTTGAAATGATAATTCACGCTACTAAGTTTTTAACAAAGGCTGTTTACGTTTTACTTTGCTTAATCGTAACCACGTATAGTATATGTAGTTTAATTACATGCCTCTCGCGTTTATTAACGTTATGTAGCGACATCTATCTCGTAACATACAAACTATCCTGTATCGCGCTAGCAGAGTTTACCGCACAACTAGCATACATACAAAACACCCGATCACAAACATCGGGCAGTTGCCCACCAGACAAAACACCTGTCTGGTCGGAGGATCCTCCCTTTTCAACGGGAATGCGGGACTTTACACCCTGTTCCGCATATCCCCAAACTGGTGACCCCGGGCATGAACATAAGTGCAGCCTTCGTGCAGAGCTAGTTCAGCGTGACGTCATCATCACTTCCTTCAAGCTTTCGAGCAGCGAGTCATACAGCCAGCCAGTACCCTCGGCTTCTACGGGTATCCTGACCACCAGCATGCAGCGGACGCGCATACCTGGTCATCACCCCCAGCCTCTTCAGCAACCTTGGCACAGCACCCTGCACTTCGGCCGGTCAGCAAGCAGAGACGCACTTCTCTCCTGGTCGACGCAGCAGCCAGCCACCACGCAGCACTGCACCACTCCGACCCACTGGAGATCATGCAGCATCACTCCGACCCACTGGAGTATCACCCCGACTACTCCGACCCACTGGAGTATCATCCCGACTCACTGGGATATCACCCCGACTCAAAGGGGGCAGCACCGCAGACAGTTCCGACTCACCGCGAACTATGCGACTTCCGGTTCCGACTCACTGGAACCTACCTTCCACTGGCCCGGCAAGCATCACAAGATGTATGGACGACTCATCCTGTTACGACCTCCGGTCTCGGAGGGGAGTGATGTAGCGACATCTATCTCGTAACATACAAACTATCCTGTATCGCGCTAGCAGAGTTTACCGCACAACTAGCATACATACAAATCACCCGATCACAAACATCGGGCAGTTGCCCACCAGACAAAACACCTGTCTGGTCGGAGGATCCTCCCTTTTCAACGGGAATGCGGGACTTTACACCCTGTTCCGCATATCCCCAAACTGGTGACCCCGGGCATGAACATAAGTGCAGCCTTCGTGCAGAGCTAGTTCAGCGTGACGTCATCATCACTTCCTTCAAGCTTTCGAGCAGCGAGTCATACAGCCAGCCAGTACCCTCGGCTTCTACGGGTATCCTGACCACCAGCATGCAGCGGACGCGCATACCTGGTCATCACCCCCAGCCTCTTCAGCAACCTTGGCACAGCACCCTGCACTTCGGCCGGTCAGCAAGCAGAGACGCACTTCTCTCCTGGTCGACGCAGCAGCCAGCCACCACGCAGCACTGCACCACTCCGACCCACTGGAGATCATGCAGCATCACTCCGACCCACTGGAGTATCACCCCGACTACTCCGACCCACTGGAGTATCATCCCGACTCACTGGGATATCACCCCGACTCAAAGGGGGCAGCACCGCAGACAGTTCCGACTCACCGCGAACTATGCGACTTCCGGTTCCGACTCACTGGAACCTACCTTCCACTGGCCCGGCAAGCATCACAAGATGTATGGACGACTCATCCTGTTACGACCTCCGGTCTCGGAGGGGAGTGATGTAGCGACATCTATCTCGTAACATACAAACTATCCTGTATCGCGCTAGCAGAGTTTACCGCACAACTAGCATACATACAAATCACCCGATCACAAACATCGGGCAGTTGCCCACCAGACAAAACACCTGTCTGGTCGGAGGATCCTCCCTTTTCAATGGGAATGCGGGACTTTACACCCTGTACCGCATATTCCCAAAGTTATATTATAATCATCTTAGCATTTCGATGGCAAATATTGCCGTCGTCGTGAAAGTTCAGCCAGTCAACGTCCCCTGGCGGTAAAAGACTTCTTCAAGCTTTAAGCTACTCCCATACAAAGTTTCATCCAAATCAACCCAGTACTTTCGAGAATTAGCGTGTTTAAACGGACAAACTTAAAATGGATAACAAAAATTAAACAAAAAGTACTTTACTTTTAGCCGGCATCATCTCACTGCTGGGCAAAGGCCCTTTCTCTATGATTTCCATATTGTCCAGTCCAGGGCCTAAGTGGGCCACTGCTTGTCTTACCATAACGAGAATATTTTTCTCAAAACCATTTCATAATTTTCCAGTATCGTCATCGCAGCTATGCTCTGCGCTGACGGAGCAGTTGACGAAGACGGCGAGCAAAGTGGTGCAGCTGTACGCCAGCCTGCAGCGGGAGCCCAATGCAGCCGCCGACATCAGCGGTAAGATAGAGAAGAGAGAGAGTGTCAGAGTTTGGAGATGGTGAGAGTTTGGAGATGGTGAGAGTTTGGAGATGGTGAGAGTTTGGAGATGGTGAGAGTTTGGAGATGGTGAGAGTTTGGAGAGAGTGAGAGTTTGAAGAGAGTGAGAGTTTGGAGAGAATGAGAAGTCAGAGAGAAAGAACCTCATGAGCTTTGGAAGAACTTGTTCAGATACTTATCAATGTATCTGTCACATTAAAATTGCAAAAACAGATCTGTTTAAGCGTCAATAGCCTAATGGCTAAAGTGTCGGGCTTGTGATCGAAAGGTCGCGGTTTCGAACCACCACACATTACACTATTACCGTGAACCCACTCCAGGCACAAGCATATTTAGCTTAGTTAGGGGAGTTAACAAGA
Organism: Tholera decimalis; assembly: GCA_943138885.2. NCBI lineage: Eukaryota > Metazoa > Arthropoda > Insecta > Lepidoptera > Noctuidae > Tholera > Tholera decimalis. The sequence continues at coordinate 21,025,012 of OW964576.2, read as the reverse complement.
TTAATTAGTAATGTGAATTCTACTCACTTTGCTAGTAATCTTTTTTTAACAAAAAAAGAGAGAGAAGCGATATAGAGAGAACCTCACGAGCTTTCAAAGAACAGACTTGTTTCTCAACTTCCGCAGTTATGGGTATCGATGGATAATGACGATAAATCGAACAGTTCATTTTATTCGGAAAATTTACAGCTAGACAGACACAATTTCGCCAGTCACAAGTTTCACAGATAAATATAATTATATATTTATCTGTGAAACTTGTGACTTTCTTTGGCTCAGTAATTAAATACTAAAAGAAAATAGTAAGCTTAAAAAAACAAATTGATGAAAAAGTACAACCACTTCTCCATTCTAGTTGTTTTTAAAAATGCACCTACGATACATGAGACATTAAGAAAATGATGCAATGTTTTTAAAAAAGAATGAGTGAAAAAGTATACGTGTATAAATGACGTACAGAAACCAAGCATATAATATTAATAACACTATTGATAAAATAACCTTATATAAAAATCAATTGTTGTTCGTTAGTCTCGCTAAAACTCGAGAACGGCTGGACCGATTTCATTAATTATTTTTGTGTTATGTTCTCTCTCATACAGAGAAAGTTTAAAAGGTGAGACGAAATAGAAAATTAAAAAAAAAATGCTGTGTGAAGTTGGCCGAGTCACCTAGTTTACAATAAAGCAAGTACCTACTGCTTTCATGTAAATTTATAATTATTTTTTTTATTTATTTAAATGTGTACAGGTCTAGAAGCAGCCATCTTAGAGACACAGAAAGTCCTACGCAGCGCGGTAACTCGCACACAAAACGGGGAACAAGCGTTCAGCAGCCTGTCTTCGACTGACGGAGAGTACCGCCTGCACGTGGACAGTGCCCGGCACAAGCTGGAGCATCTCGTGGCCAAAGGTAAGCTTCAAACCTGGACCTGGGAAGGCACACCTTCGCGACCTGGAAATCTTTAGAGCATTTATTGCATAATAAGCGGCAATAGCCTTAAGAATGATTCACGCTACACCGTGTCACGACCGGCCCGGTCCTTGGCCACCGTGAGCCGGCCGGGCCAGTCATTCATGTTACACCGGGCTATTTGAGTCATTCGTGTATTATTTACACGACTATATCTGTGTTATGTGGTTTTTGTCAGCTAGTGATTTCATCTGTCGATAGACTTGACGCTAAGTAAATATGCAATTTTCACAATTTGAATTGGCAGCTATTGCAATTGCCATCGAAGGCGAAGTATTGGAAAAACGAAGCGAAACTACTAAAAGATAGGGTGTACATCCAACATGGAGAAAGCGAGAAGCAGAAGAATAATTAGCTTTACTTTACAAAGAGTTAATAGATGACGAGAGCAAGTTTTGTGGTTATTTTAGAATGTCTCAAGAATGCTTTATTTCGGCCGGGCCATGCTGGAGCCGGGAATCAATACCCATCGACATTTCAACGCCGTGCCCCGGCCGAGCCACGGTCAGGCATGAATCACTTCATACAAAAAGTATACCATAATGTTTGACCGGCCCGGTCGCGCCACGGTGTAACGTGAATCATTCTTTATTGTTGCATATCAGATCTGGAATCTTCTGTTACATTTTCTGTTTTTACCCGTGAGAACCTGTAATAGGCTTTATGTTACTTGTACAAATGGCTAAGGTTGTTTTTGTTGTCGGCCTTGTGATCGAGAGGTCGCTGATTCAAATCCCACCCATTTATTTTTGCCGTGAATCTACTCCAGGCACAAGAACATTTAGCTAAGTTGCAAGGGTTAAGAGGATTGCTAGTACAAGCCGTCGGAAATACCTGCGAACCTCGCTGGAATGCGCTTCCCCGCACCTCGCCCCGTTTTCGCCTTTCCAGTACCGTAGCCAACGCATCAATCATACCTACCTAATCGTACATTGAAATTTAATTCAATTAAGTACTTACTTATTTTGGTAATTTATGAAAAACTTTAACTTGAACTTTGAAAGAATAGAACAGTACTGGTATTATCCCAACCACCCACAACCCGTAGATCTACCAACTGAAGTTTAAACTGGCTGGCATTAACCAATGTTTGGTATTTAATTTAACCTAGTGTGAATAAGGAAATAACTCTTTTTATGTATTTAACTTTTCCGTGTTTTAATAAATTAATATTGTTTTGAAACCGTTTATTGTTTCAATGCCAACCACCTTGCATCTGGGATTGAGTTCCATTACCTCTAGAGGGACAAAATCGCAAATGTAAATGTGTGTTTCTTTTCGTAATCGCAATTTTGTTTATTGTTTCTCTGTTTGGTGAAATATTAATAAACTACATATTTAGTGTTGGAAGATGGGTAGGACTATACGTAGTGCAGAGCGGAATTTAGTGCTCAAAGTAATAAAATTTTTTGAAAACGAAAAACATCACCATACATCATATTATATTTTTATCTCTAGATTTTTTTTTTGCTATCTCTCCAGTTTGCATGACATCATTGAGCCAGGTTCGCAGATATTTCCGACGGCTTGTAATGTGAATTCTACCCATGTTGGTAGTCATCTTTTTTTAAATATTTATGATAGAGTAGAGTGGTGTGCCTTACAATGATCCCTTCCTTTCATATGTTTATTACATCAACTAAAAGTGTCTGGGTCAAACCCACTTTTAGTTACATGCGTGTCATGATGTTTTTTTAACCAAAATCTTGTTATTTCCAGAAGCAACGAACACAAGCAACCCCGCAATGTCCCTCATAGAGCAGTACTCCGACATTCTCCTCAATATGATGCAGACTAAGATGGTGAATCAGTTCTCACAGCCACAAAGCCTACCGCCAAACACGAGCCCGCCCGGGAACGAGAGCTAGTATTGCACCGAACACTGTGTGACACTGTGTCGAACTAAACTGTGTGTGTGTGTGAAGATACAACCGAATGTGACGAATAGACGTGATATAAGTTAAGCTAACATCTCTAACAGTATCATTAGAACTTAAAACGCGATATTTCGGCACTGTTGCAAGCGTTGCACGGATGATCAGTGAAAAACTCGAAACAATAAACACACGTGGAAAATCCCGTTTAAGTTCTAATGATACAGAATAGACGTGGTAGTGTATCTAAGGACATTAGATATTAAAGATTCAGGATTGAATACAGTCCATTTTGAGACGTCAAGTTTGAAAGTATTTTATGTTCTGAGACAAGAGGGTAGTTTCCTAAAATATTTTATGTAGTTTGTTACTTAGATTACCAAAAAATATTGGACACGTATTTTTTCTGTTTTCTCTTAATTGAAAATGTGATACAGTGAGTGTAAATTTCGCATGACATCACGCTGTGGTATACTTTTAGCACTCTATGACGTCAGCAATCCCCACTCCTGTACTTTAATGCTTTTGATCTTTGTAAATGTTTATTGATTCAAAAAAGCAAAAAAACGTGTAGAATATTTCTTGAAAATCTATCCAATGGACTAGATAAAGTTATAATTTTGTAACACAGGAAACTACTTCAAAGAAAACAATTTTTAATAAAAATCTACTAGAAATAAACTATAAATGGACGGGTATATGAACAATTCTGTCCAAAGTAAATAAAACGTCTTAATTTTCGAATCGATCCAATTAGGTATCGATGCGAAATATTCGATTACGTGTAGTCTAAACGAGGATAAGATGAAACCGTTAATCGTTAAAAAGTGATATTTAAGTAACTTTAGTATTAATTAGTAGGTTGCGCATGCCGATCGTTAACCTGTTATTTACCGATGATCAGGTAAACTGGTTTAGTAAGCGGCAGTTAATATTGCATATCGGGTTTGAGGAGAATTTTCGACTTTATATATCGTTGTCTCTCTCACTCATGGGTATGAGTGAGGGAGACAGCGATATACGAAGTCGATATACAGGGTTATTGGTAACACACTAACAACCTTGCGGAAATGTTTTACTATCATCATAAGCAATAACTTTTGTTCTATGACTTTTTAGTTTACCTACATTACTTGCGCTTTCTTTTCCTTCGCAAACTGTGTAACATTTAGAGCATTCAATTGAAATATATTTATTTTGGTACGCAAATCTGATGTATTATTAAAAGTCACAGAACAAAAGTTTATCTATAACATAGTCCTGAGAGGTTGTTAGTGTTTTACCAATAACCTTGTACAAGCTCGATGTGTCATTTTAATGTACCTCAAAATACGTTATAATTAGTGGCATGTAAATAACGTTTTAAAACTAAATATTATAGGAACATTGTCAATTTGAGTCCATTGTAAAAGTCGCTAAGTGAGCGATTGTGCTGCCATCTTTAAATTAAAACGCGAAACAACGCCATCTGTGTTCTCTGGTGTGTACTACATGCGCAGGAGTTTTAAATCGTGGTATTCTGAAACTCTACAAAATCTAAAATGGTATGTTTTTTGTATTTATTTTAAGTAGCTTCTTTCTTTGATTGTTATGATTGTTTGCTGATCGGTGAACGATGTACCGCAATTTTTTTTACTCATTAAAAAAACATAAGACCGTAACCCACCTAGGCACAAATCTATTGAAACTCCTGAAACAAAGGCATTATAAATGTATAGGTCTGGTTTTTCCAACTATTTATTAAAAGAATTCGGACTCAACATTTTGACGAAATTTCCAATAATAGAAAGGAGTTATACCAAGAAGTCTTATGAGTATAGTTTATCATAGCTACTGCCCGCGGCTTCGAATTTTTTGGGCTATTCCACTATGCAACTCTTCAACTATTGGCACACTAAAATAAAAATACAATAAATGGTTTGTGTTCATAGTTCATACTAGTTTCAGACCGCGGTTTTGCTCGCTTTTTTAATGAAATTAAAGTAGCCTATATCACTATCAAGCCCTTCAAGTATCTTCAAATTTAAAAACCACATCGAACCGTTGCTCCGTTTTGATGTGAAATTTTAAAATTCGTCCGGTAGTTTTTTCATCTACCCTTTTTATAATATTACTATGAATATGTGCGATTCCGGGGCAGGTTATTATATTCATTTAGTAGAACCATCTTTGATTAAAACAATGAAGGGATTATAAAATGAAGTCTCTTTTTCTATAAAACCTCCCACAAAAATCGGCAATTGATACCAAAAAAATACTAGTCAGAATTTGACAGAACTTTTTTTTACGAAAAAAGTTACTGGATAAAATCTGCGTAAAGTATTTTCATTGAACTTTACACAAATTAAGATTGGGAGATTTTTTTAAACTAGCAATGTGGGTTGTTGTCACATTACTAGTAATCTTGTTAGAACCATCAACTAAGCTAAATATGCTTGTGTCTGGAGTGGGTTCACGGCAATAGTGTAATGGCTGGGGTTCGAATCCCGCGACCTCTCGGTCTCAAGTCCGACACTTTATCCATTAAGCTATTGATTAGTCAATCGGCTGTGGCAGCATTGTCTGATTTTATTTAACATATTGAATTTTGATTTCAAATCTTGTAATTACACGTTTGATAAGAGACTTGATCTGGCTTAATTCGCCTCTTTAATAAGAATGATAAGAAGACCAATATAACTACTGTTGCCATAGATATATTACTGAAAACAGGACCGTCTAAACTTTTGCTAAGTTACAATTAGTTCGGTTACATTTCGGGGAGTGTGCAATGGAATTGCACAATCTAATTCCCTCAAGCACGTTCCATCATCGGACTACAAGACAAACGGCGATGCGCCATCGTTACATGGTGGATATCCCACCCATACGCAAAAAATGTTTTGCGAATACTTTCATTATGCGAAAAGCTAAGGGTTGGAATTCCCTGCCGGAGTCTGTGTTTCCTGATAGCTATAACCTGGGGGTCTTTAAGTCAAAAGTGAATAGGTTACTCCTAGGCAAGCGTGCTTCATCTTCGACCACATCATCACTTACCATCAGGTGAGATGGTGGTCAAACGCAAGCTATCAATAAAAAAAGTCGCGTTCGCCATACAAGATATACTAACTTAAAACTACAATGTGGCTTTCGCATATTTTTGACATTTTGGACACGACTGCTTCCGAAGATTCCCGAACGTTTCCGAAGATCGCAGTCCCAATATATGCGCCGGCGTCAGAAAAACGTTTGGTCTCTCCTAACTATCTTTGTCAATATCTATTATTGCATTTAAATTACCCATTCCAAAGTAAACAACAATGTATAATACTGTGGATTTAACCGTCAATAAATCTATTACCACCACAGTAACGATTTGCGCATTTATTAATTTATATGTATACAATCTTAAAATGATAAGCAATTCCGTCATAATATTATCTAAATCATGATACAAACTTATTTTATAATCTATTTAAAACTGACATCTTAGAACCATATCAAATATGTATCGAAAATAATTATATTAACATCATTTTGATTATTGTTTAAAATTATATTACCTTTTTGAGGATTGTTTTGTATTTAAAAATTTTATGTATATTATGATTGGCTGTCCATTCAAAAAATAATTAAAATTATTGAGTATTGGATAATGAATGTTATGTATGTAGAAATGTTCAATGACTGATAATAATCATTCCCTGAAGATATTATTGAATTGTGTTTAAATACTCTACTCGCAAGGAAATACCATAAGAAGAGAAAATTATGTTTGCAAAAAAAAAAACAATGTTTTTAAGACTTAAAAGCCTGTGTATTAAAACAAATGTTTAAAAAACAAGGAACGAAAAATATAAGAAATTGTGGATCCAATCTCAATTTTTAAGTCCAATGTAAAATGTATAATTCTTTAAGTTATTTTTTGTAACGAAAATGTCACAAATCGCGTCTAGTGTTTGAGTCAATGTTACATTTTACACTCTTTTGTAATTAAATCTTTTGTTCTTTTTTATATAAAATGTAACTTGACTTTTGTATGTGTAAACCATATAGGTATTATAAATAGAGTAGGGATGGCATAGAGCTGTTTGTAACCGTAAATGTCCGACTAGTAGAAAGAGACCGCGGTACCCTATCTGTTTCATTCTACTCGTGTGAGTAGAGAGATAGTGTAGGGTACGGATGGAGGCATTTGATTTTTTTTAAATATGGATAGTTACCTCTCGAAATAAATTTATGAGGTTATAGACTGCTTAACCGGACTTGCCTGTGGCGGATTTAGTTACAATAATGAAGGCCTCCAGCTCGAGCTCACATTTAACTTAAAAACTACTACACGCTAAGGGCTTTCCCTATGGGGTACGGAAATGGACTTAGGGCGTCGCTAGAGGTACTAGGGACAGACTGGATCGGACAGTACAGCTTATAGCCTATCTCCTGCCTATTTATAATACCTCTTGGGCATAAATACGTGTATTTAATGTAGAAACATGTATGTGAGGATTTGTTAGCGACTAGAATACGCGTCCAAAGAGAACTTGTATGAATAATTTCTTAAGACTTATTTGAAATGCTAGTACTAACGGCAAATGCGTCAATCCTTAATTTGTATCTATTTTAGTTGCAATTAAATATCAGACCGTTATAATGAGCATTTCATTCTGCTGTCAGGCCCATTATTTGTTTGTTAGAAGTGTTATAATTATGGTGGTCTTAACAATGGGTTATTGAAGCATTTGACGAAGTGTTAGTAAAATGTTTAATTGAATATTAATGTCGCTTTCAGTTCCGTTTTTCGTTTTGTAAATAATAATGACGCTAATTTAGTGGTGATCGCTCGTTGTACCGCAATTATGAAGGAATGTCTAGTTAATAACTTAATTTAATGTTCAATTGTATTGCCATCTGTGGAAAAGACTAATTTTAAAACTATTATAAATAATTTCTAAGTTTATAATTATTATTTTTCTTGTATTTTTTAAGTAACTGGACTTTTTGTTTTCTTTTGTATAGCAACAAAGCACACTAATTTTTAATTTAGGCGAAATAAAATTATATTGAATTTATTTTTTGGTTATTTTCTTTTTTGTTTTCTTGTTTTACATGCTAAACTTGAGTACGCTCCTAGGCTTTTGTTTTCGTCATCTGCTTTGCCTTTTTAGAACTAAGTTGGGGACGGTTTCCAGTTGCACTGGAGCCAGCTGAGTATTATTGTTTTACTTGGAGCGACTGATTGTCTGATCTCCACCACTCAGTAGTTGATCAACAAGACACCGTTTGACAAGACTGGTGTCATTTTCTGGCTTTTGACTTCAGGTGATGATGATGGTGAGGTGATGTGCGATGGAAATGTGTCGTGCGAGGATGTCTAGCTGTGCTGTGAAAATGTGTGGGGGTTTCCACCAAAGCTGTGCGATGAAAATGTGCCTACGAGGATGTGTAGCGGAGCTGTGAAAATGCGCATTAATGTGTGGTGCGAGGATGCGCAAACCTCGCAACACATCCTTCTCAGCACACATTCCTCTCAACACATCCCTCGCAACACATCTCTCGCAAACATCCCTCGTTCACATCCCTCGCTTGTTTTGTATGCGCAAAAATCTAGCTCTGCTGAACCGATTCCACCAGAGCTGTGCTGACCGAGGCGAGGTAAATGAAGCGATTCTATTGGTTCTTTACAAACACATCCCTAGCTACGCATCCTCGCACATCTCTGGTGGAAACGCAGCCTTAGTATCACTTTCATAGATTTTATTAGCATGGACAAAGATTCGCAATAGACAAATATGCTGAAATAATAATAATTTCGAGTTTTTCGCGTGCATTAGTTTTGTCGTACTAAACACTTGTTCACATTTATTGTGCGCACAGACAAGATGTTCTTTTTAATTGTTTATAAGCTCGCGGTTGGCCACCATCTCACCTGATGGTATTCAATGATGTGGTTGATGAACCTATTCACTTTTGACTTAAAGACCCCCAGGTTTAGCTATCAGGAAACACACCCCGGCCGGGGTTCCCTGCTTAGCTAGCTCAGTATTCCCAAAACGTTTTGTGCGTATGGGTGGAATGTCCACCATGTACGATAGGGAATCGCCGATCACAAATCTTTTTTATAAAAGATAACTTGACAAACTTTAGAAAATAACGTAAAATATGCAAAAATCTTTACTCACTCTTGAAATGAAAATGGCGGGACGAGCGACCGCTAGGCGTGTGTACGGACTCTTTACGGAACCGACTCATTGATCCGAATCATTGAAGTGATTCAAAAGATTGGTTCAGTAACAACGTTTCAAATGCATCATTTGAATCCTCATTTCGCACGACGCGTCGCTCGTGTGGCGACTGAGCAGTGTGCGAGAGAGAGAGAGACCGAGACACACTGAGTTACTCTAACTATTGACTCTTGTATCATATGCACGAAGATCGACTTTATTTATAATCTCGCTTATTACAATAAATATGTAGACGTAAAACATTCAGTATTGATGCCTCAAAACATTTCTAAGTATGTCTCAATAGTAAACGCCCGCAACGCAACGTAAGATTGTTACGTTTCTATACATGACGTCGCGTCGCGGGCGTTTACTGAGTCATTTGAGCCAATGATCCAAATGAGCCAAATGAAACATCATTGTTCCGGATCATTTCAGTGATCGAGATGCAAATGTTCCAATCTCAAAAATTATACACTTCGCCCACATCTAGCGACCGCCGACACGTGTTTTGTTTGTTTTGTACCGAATTACCGATTCAAGCAGGGCTCCGAGGGAAGGGGATCACGTTTTGTAGTTATTTACCGTTTCCTAGATATCTGGCATGCGCACACTTACTCGCTGCGCACACTTAAATAAATTTAAAAAATCACTGACGCAACAGCGTAGAGGATGAATGTTCTTATTCTTTAAATAAATAAAAAAAATACTGAATCATTCAAGAAAATGTTCTCCCCTCTATTATGACAACTGTTGTGAAAAAGAGATAGCGCTGTACGTCTTCATAACTCTGTCTCTCTCTTACAGCGGAATTATGAAGGTATTTGTGCGTCACAGTGGGGGAAGGGATGGGCAGGAGAGCATTTTTATTAATCACATCACAATATTTGGTTGTCTTTGTATACATTTTTCAAGTTCAGTCAGACAAAACGTCTTTTAGATAAGAAATTAATAGTAATCGTTAACTATTTCACTTAATACGTAAGGTATAATAATATAAATCTTCACTTGCAATGGAGTAAATCTTCCAGTGTATTTCTATCTAACCAACCTATCTACTTGAACTGGAACATTCATTCAAGTCCAACGTTCGTGGAATTTCTGGGTAGTTATGAAACGTACGAGCTAGCGGCAGTACATCTACCGGACTGTCTGATTTGCCAATCTTATTATCTTTCGCGAAAGGGATGGTGCAATTTGTCTTGTATAACTCTGTCTCTGTCTAACACTGGAATTATGGTGAGGTTATCACGTCAGATTATCAATGGCTCTTAGGATGTTCATTCGGTCTCATTCCTAGACACATTCTTTTCGTACTTCAAGAACGAATGACGCACGATTGGCTTAACTACATATTCAGTCTTTTACCAAATCGACATCAGTTTTAAGGTTACATACAAAAATATATTTTCATAGTAATCAATCAATTTTTATAATATCTACATACTACACATAGGTACGCTTTAGGAGCCAAATACAACATTAATCCATATACACGCTTCGCCATTTTGAAATAATGTAATTAACAAAAGGGCCGCCCATTTTGGCAGGAATTCTTGTTTTAGATTATAATGTACAGTAGTAAGTCAGACATTTTTATGAAAATAATAAAAACAGATACTTATAAAAAATTATTTGTTTTATTTCATTACCTTATCCTAGAAATATAAAATACTACACCCAGTTACATAAAAGTATCAGTTCTAGATTGTGACTAAATAAATATGGAATGAATGTAATTTTACAATTTCATACTTCCATATCTATTTAAATAAGCAACTGAAAATTGTAGAGACTTGATTCAAATGTACCTTACGAATATAGTACCAGAACTTGTACTTTATAATGTATATAATTGTTTAAATTAAATAGTTCACTTAGTACAAAGTCATGAAATGTACAAAAACTATGCAATTATAGGTCTACAGATTATTCAAAATTTCAATCTAAAGACTTAAATTCTTTTTCGTAAAATAAATTATTGTTTTAGCTGTATTGAAAAAAAATGATAATGGGCTCGCGTTTGACCACTATCTAAGTACTACACTATCTACGTAAGTGATGATATGGTGTGGATAATAAAAATTATATAAAATGAATTCAAAGTGGCGTTCCTTGTTTTGCCCCTTACCTTTCAAATTAAATGCAAGTTCAGTGATGCTGCATGGTTGTTGTACCTAAATTCATTCATCCAATCATAACGATTTACATTTTGCAAATAAGTAAGTTCATTATACGTACAGCTAAGGAGTGGACTTACCTACCACAGCTATTCTTTTCCTATTCCTGATAGCTGCAAGCAACCTGGGGGTTTTTAAACCAAGAGTGCATAGTTTACTTCTAGGTAAGCGTGCTTCATCGATCACATCATCGCTTACCATGGTGATCTGGTGTTCGATCGCGGTCTAGTGCGAGCATATCATCATAAAAAAAAAATACAAATATTTGTTTCGTATTACTGGGCCATGTCAACTCTTACATAGCAAATCTAGGTCCTGCAGTTACACCGGGCTATCTAGGTTCATCATCGCAGTCCTGAATAACGTTAAAGTCGTAGGATTTCCTCTTGAGGACTCCTGCGCGAACCAGCAGATCGAAAACTGGCCTACGACGCACGAAGCGCTGACGGTAGGTCGTAGAGCGAACTTCTGAGGAAACCATCGAAATAATTAGTAGGTAGCTTATAACATTCCCAATGTTAGAAGAATTTTTCCTTCTAGGACATGTCTGTTTCCTGTCAATGTTTATACTTTGTAGGTGCTTGTAACGCATATTACCTACATAGTACGTAGTTACTGTGATTTTATGATATTTTATTCAAAAATTTTACTATTTTACCTGTAGTGTATAGTATCTTGAAGATTGAAATTTTCATACTTTTTGCCGGAATTTTCTTAATAAACTTTTTTAAATGTTTGAACGTCAGATTTGAATTAGGTAAGCGCGGGTAAAAACTTTTATAAATGTAAAACTGTCAAAGAAACCAAAAAGGAAAAGAAATCGTTTACAAATACACAATATTTGAGTTAAAACATTGGTATTGAATTTCGCAAACTAAAGGAATTCAAAAATACATCCATTACTTCATGTCTAAAAAAACATAATTATGGTTAGCAAATTAACCGACTACACACAAAAAGCAAAGCTAATAGAAATCTTTATTCTTAGACAGCACATTTTGCTGAAAATTTTGTTGCTAGAAAACATTGTTTGTAGATATCTCGGACCATTGGAATCACTGTTGACAGAGATCTCTGTTCCTAGATAGCACCCATGGTTGAGTGGTAGGTAATGCCTTTTTTTCCGGGTGACTAAATCGAATGACTTCTCCCGCTCTGGGTAGAGTGTCAGACTTCTATTGACTAGAAACCCATCCCGTTACTTCAGCTGCCCTTAAGTTCCGCAGCCGCGGTATCTCGTTAGTACATTCCAGCATGGAAGATAATGCCTAATATCTACCATGCGGAAATGTTCTATCGTACAACAAGGTAGTGGAATGCCGGAATCTGAGGTTAACCGGGAATCTTTATATCAAGAGCAAATAGGTTACTTCTAGGTAAACTTGCTTCATCTTCGACCACATCATTGCTTACCATCAGGTGAGATGGTGGTCAAACGTGGCCATAACATCAAATTAAAAAAATTAAACTAAATAGGTATTACTTATTGTTTAACTTACTTGAAGGCCCCAAAGGCTTGGTAACAGATTGGGGTCCAAATTCGTACAATATTTGAAAGTCTGCATGGTTGCCTAGACGAAACCCGAAACCGAAGCGATGATCATTCCCTGTAACATGAAAATGAAAGCATTGGTTACTTTTTACTTCTGCATAAAATAAACTTAATAAACGGTAAGTTTAGTTAAAGATTTATTTGTATCAGAAAGGATTACAATCGTGTATGTATTAGTTAAGGACGCATGTTCAAAATTGATAGGTATCAAATCGCATCACTACATAGACAAGGCTCAAACACACACAAACGTACGAATAGCTCCGCGAATTATGGGTACGTAAAGTCATTTTGATACTTTAGATTATTTAATTTTTTTTATTGGCTTCATAGTTGCTTTTATTTTGTGTGCTGTTTGATGTCATGAAATTATTGGAGTGACTTGTAGGTACACTTCGATGACTGGTACTGGATCTCTTTGACAACAAGATGTAAATGTGCAGTTTTTTTTTTATTATGGTTTCGTAGCCGATTGGCAAAAAACAGAACCCTTATAGTTTCGTCATGTCTGTCTATCTGCCCGTCCGTCCGTAAGTCACAGCCATTTTATTCCGAAACTGTTATAACTACCTACATGTGAAACTTGGTAGGTAGATGTACCTATTCTGTTCCGCCGAGTTGAACCGCTTTCCGATTGATAGACAAAAATATATAAATTTAAGGGGGGCTCCTCATACATAGAACTGTACCTAAAAATATTTTTAAGCTATTGCATAGCTTTTATCGCGGGCTTTGAGCGCGGCGACCGAATCAAGAAATTCCGTAACGAATATAAAACCTAATACGGTCGAATATGGTCAGTTGTTTCAATTTGGGTTACTAACGTTCTATTAGCGTGTTTAGTAAAGAATCGGATTGGTAACCGTCAGTATTTTGGATCAAACCCAGGGTCTCATCATATCTTTTTATGATTTCTTTTTTATTGAAAGTACTTTTATATTATACTTACTAGCTTCTGCCCGCGACTTCGTTCGCGTGGAAGGGGGTTCCCGCGTAAATCCCGAACCCCGTAAGAATTTCGGGATAAAAACTATCCTACGTCCTTCCCAGAGTCCTAAACTATTCCCACGCCAAATTTCATCTAAATCGGTTCAGCGGTTTAGGCGTGAAAAGGTAACACACAGACAGACAGAGTTACTTTCACATTTATAATATTAGTATGGATTTAGATATTTTGTAAATATTTTGTTGAATAAAATAAGAAACATTTACATTTTTTTATAGGAGAAAGAAAGTCTAAAATGTCAACGCCGCGAGAAATAGCTTAAAACTAAAATGTGGTATAATTGACCCGGTAACTTGAATTAATATCAAAGAAAAAAAATACTGCAAAAATAAAAAAATATATAAATAATTATAATTGCATTAGTTGATAAAAAATGCTATGCAAAGCTTTACCGCGGCAGTCCCCGAGTGCCACACGGGTTTTTTTTTTTCATCAAATCTTTTCGTGTGCGGTATCTATAGACAGGTCTTTGAAAATTATATCGGTTCCTAAAACTACTTCTTAAAGTCAATCGTTTAAAAGATATACGCTTCCAAAGTGGTAAAATGTGGCCCCCTCTCTAACTTTTATAATAGAATAAAAAAATTTGCTGTAGGTTTTAATGAAAACTTTCATTAAAATGGTTTGAATAACATCGGGTCAGTAGTTTTTGAGATTTAGCACATTTTCTAAAACCGCAAATATAACTTTGTATTTCATACAAACACTATGAAAAACAAAGTTATTTGGCGTAGTTACTACGGAACCCTTCATGGACGAGTCTGACTCGCATTTGTCCAATTTTTACGAATGAGCCCACTCTTGACCTCGATCTCGCCTGATGGTAACCGATAGATGAGGTCTACAATGGAACGAGCGAGCTCAGAAGATACCTATTTACTTTTGCTTTAAAGACTCAAAGATGGCAGGGAAAACAGAAGCCGGCAGAGAATTCCACAGCTTGGCTGTGCGCACAATAAATGTGGAGGAGAAGCGCTTGACAAGACGGTATATCAACCAAGTTCTAGCTTGTATTGTTAGATACGATGAGATATTAAAATTATACGAACTCAGTGGAGTGGCCTGCAGGAATACAGCAACCGCTCTTGAAGATCCTAGACGATAAGAATAGCTTATCAAGTTTGGGTCCATTCTGTTTGGTAGGTGTGTAATTTCGTGGTTTTCGGGGTCGCTAATAACGTATGGGGTTCAAAATCAAAGATTTCGCCAATTAAACTGTTCACCGTGTGTTTCATTTCCTTGGTATGATAGCATTAGCGATCTTGACAAAAGCTGGGTGGAACAATATTTTAATATTAAAAATCAATTTCTTATGTTTGATATATTCTTGGAATATATGAGGAATGAGCTCGTAACTCCATATTTCTTACCCGTCTTGGGATCAATCAATTCTGGAAGAAGACAATTTTTGTAAAATCGAATTAAGTGGGTTTCCATTTTTTCAAACTTTAATTTACCAGTCTTGCCTAGTAATACGCAACTGCCCTTGAATTTGATAATACCATTTATGTTTTTTTAATAAAAATACCCAAATTGCTACAGGTGTGGCTATAATATTTGAAGAGTTCCCGCGATTTCTCCAGGATTCCATTGTCAGATCCTGACTTCATGACAATGGAACGAACTAGAAAGTATACCTTTTCAAATAAAAAAAGAATTTTCCAAATAGGTCCAGTAGTCTTCGAGTAATCGGAGAACATACATAAAAAAAAAGATTCCGAATAAGTGAGGACCTCCTCCATTTTTTGAAGTTGATTAAAAAGTGTTTCTGTCACAAACCAAACAGTAATACAATAAAATATATTGAAACATTAGTGGTTTCCAAATTGCTGCCACAAACAGTACTACAAATCTGTTGGTCAGATCTTTCCGGACGCTCTTCGTGTGTACTGCGAGTATCGCGACTGCCTCCTTAAATCCTGTGTAAAGAGGACCAGATCGTTTTGATGGTCACAATAAAATGAAACATATTTACAACTAGCTTTTGCCCGCGACTTCGACCGCGTGTATCTCGGAAAATATCCCATCAGTATATTTATGTGGAGAACATAGCGCCGTCCGATGTAACTGTACAAACTCAAATGACTACTATATATCATTGCCGTGTATTTGGTGAAAACCGTATCAAAATCTTATGTGCTTTTTATCGCGTTCAAACAGACAGACAGACGAAAGGTGGCGGGAGGTCTCTGTTTAGATAAAATTTATTATGGTAGTTACGATCTAATAACAAATATTTTTTGACCACATGTCCAAATACCGTCCCGTTATCCTACACCGGTTCCCGCTCGTGCACCTCCGCTGACCTTGATCACCGACTGGAGGAAAGTAAGTGAAAAACAGTAACGAGGTAAATGCAATTAAAGAAATTGGTCAGTTGCATTTTTGCGACACTTGCACTAAATATCTCATGGTGGCAGTTCTAATTTTGTGAAAAGTTTTAGTGATGGATTTTACTTCCGAAGGTATGTACTATATTATTTTCTTATTAGAATATTTTAATGTGTCATAAAATAGACTATCTGTGAATTCACAAAAAAGGCATGTTTTTCTTTGTTTTCGAACTTATCAGGCTTTTGGGGTATTAATGACAGTTGCAGAGGTTACTGCACGGTCAACTGGACATAAAAACGTTGCCAGAGTTATAAAGGACATTCGCGAGAATCCAGCTTCTGCAAGTACATGCATTAGCCTTCAACAACCAAGTGCTGTGCAAGTGATAGACTGCTAAGTAATGACGAGGCATTAGCGTATTATATTGATTCAAAATCAACAACTCACTCATATAAACAGACTAGAAAGTGGATTATGAAAGTCGGGCATCACGTGTTTCCATCATATGATTGCATTGTTAAATCAAAAAAAGCATATTATCCTTCCGAGGAGCACATTGTTTTGACACAATCTCGAGCAGAAATTGAGCTACAAGCTATTTTGAATAAAACAG
Source organism: Tholera decimalis (assembly GCA_943138885.2). NCBI lineage: Eukaryota > Metazoa > Arthropoda > Insecta > Lepidoptera > Noctuidae > Tholera > Tholera decimalis. The sequence continues at coordinate 21,008,281 of OW964576.2, read as the reverse complement.
CAGAACGTTTAGTAGAAGCTCAGAGAGAAGTTGTCACAAGTGTGCTCCCCAATCTAATACCCAATTCATCGTTTATCACACAACATCTCTTATAAGTAAATGGGGATGTGACGGAAGTTCCGGTCATAGTGCTTACAAACAAAGATTTGAAAACAGCGAAGGCACTGATGAGTTCCTTTTTGTTTATTCGTTGGTTCCTCTAAGGTTAATCGACGAGAGTAACAACATTATCTGGCAAAATCCTCGTCCATCATCGACGATGTTTGTCGTCCAATTAAATTCATTTTTTCCAAAGAAACAACGGAATTGACAAAAATCGAAACAAATAAGGTTTTTGGATAAATAAACGACTACTTGGAGGCTACATCTTATGATCTTGGTGGTTCTGAAATTTCTGTTAAGCACAAGCTTCTGCTGACTATGAGTGATAGAAAAGTGTGCAATGCTTTGACAGAGACACATTCATCGCAGAAATGCTATATTTGTGGGGCCACTCCCAGAATGATGAATCAAGATAATTTTGGCTTGGGTTTGTCAACATTACATGCTTGGATTCGTTCGTTTGAGTGCTTTTTACACATTAGTTATAAGTTAGATATTAAGAAATGGCAAGCTAGGTCTTCAAAGGAAAAAGCAAGTGTAAAACAACGATCAGACGAAATCAAACAACGATTCAAGCATGAAACGGGATTAATTGTGGACAAGCCAAAGCCAGGATTTAGTTCCACAAATGATAGAAACAAAGCTCGACGTTTTTTCGGGAACCCCGAACTGAGTGCTCAGATCACAGGATTGGATGTTATAATCATCAAACACTTTGATGTATTGTTGAGGACATTGTCTTCTGGCTTCGAGATAAATCTTGTTGAATTCAAAAAGCCGAAGAAGAAACAGCAAGTGCTTCCCCTTGCTTCTCAATGGCGTCGCTCCAGATATTAATGGCATACGCTAGAAGATCCCCAGTTGACCGGTTTTTTGCGAAAACCGTATTGTCGGTCACTGAGGATATCGTTGGCTTCTAGGTATGCCAGGAGCTTAATATTAAGTACACGCTCCATACTCTTACAGAGTATGGACGTGACTGAAATAGGCCTGTAGTTGGCCGGGTCAGCACGACTGCCCTTTTTGGGTACAGGCTGAATGTTAGCCAGCTTCTATGCTTTCAGCACCTTTCCAGTCATCTAGCGAAAGGCGAAACAGGCGTGTCAAGATTGGAGACAATTCAGGCGCACAAGTTCTATGAACAATTGCTGGTATCCCGTCGGGGCCACTAGCTTTGTTCACGTCAAGATTACGCAGCACTCTACGGACGTCCTTCTGATGGATGCGAATGTCCAACATACACGTCTCGCATCCAATAGGAGCATCAGGAGGGTGAGCGCCACTACTATCCAGACGTGAAAACTCCGCAAAGAGGGCGGCAAACAAGTTTGCTGGTTTGAGCAGTGGTTACCACCACTGCTCAAACCTGACGGTTCTACACTACCGTGAGGGACGACAGAAGTTGAATTCGACCGACTTTGCCAGGGACCAAAACGCTTTGCTGCCAGCTGGATATGAAGCGAGTTTGTTCCCGATTCGGCTAACGTGGTCAAACCGAACCCTCCGCAAAACCTTCTTGCTGGACTTGGCTGCCCTGTTGAAGGCTCTCTTCTTCTGATCCACGTCATTTGCTTTGCAGTTTCGAGCATCGACCCATGCTAAGTATGCCCCGTGTTTAAGTGCTTCAGCGCGATCACATTCGGCGCCAAATCAAGGTCGAGCTTTGCCGGACCAATGTGGAGTACTACATACCGTTCTCTGACCTAACAATTTAGGTCAGAGAACGGTATGTAGTACTCCATCCCCTGTCGCAAAACATCTACCACGGCGTTTGCGCACGACGATGAATCATTTGAAGAAAAGCAAGTAGGCTGCCAAGGATAACATGCAAAGAAAGATCGCATGCCATCCCAATCCGCTGACTTATATCGCCAAACCCGCCGAATGACTTTAAGGCTAAGATCGGGCGGAGAGGAGACGGGTACAGACTTCACCAGACAGTGGTCGGAACTACCTAACGGTGAAGATATCGTTACCGAGTAGCGGTCTGGATCTGTAGTCAGTAGAAGGTCCAAGCAATTGGCTTTGTGTGACTCAACATCCGGCACCCTCGTTGCTCCCTGGACCAGCTGAGTGAGATTTAATGCAAGTGCAAGATTGTGCGTCTCTCGCCCAGCATGGTCCGTGCACTGGTATGGGAAGAGCCACTCCTGGTGATGGGCATTAAAGTCCTCCAGTAACACGAACTGAGCTGCTGGGCCGCATCTACCGCCTCACTGATGTATTGTGTGAGCCTGGTTCTCTCATGATCTCCGCTGTGCGAGCGGTAGACACAAGCATAGATAATTTTGTCTATGTCCGTGTCCACCAGAGCCCAAAGTGTAGAAAACCTGGAGTCCTCAAGGTTCCGGAGACGCCAATAGCAGATGTCGTCGCGGGCGTACATACATACCGCCGCACGTGGTTTAAAGTTGTGCTCCAAGGTAAACCCTGGGTATGAAAGACACGACACGTCTGATGGACATCTGATCTGCGTCTCCGAAAGAAACAGCAGAGCAGGTTTCAGTCTCGAGGTGGTGGTAGACTGCGACGAGATTTGAGTGCAGACCTCGGATATTACTGAGGTGCACTTTGAGAGAGAGTAGGTGCAGCCGCTGTTTAACTTTTTATTCCATTTCATGATTTAGAGAGTGAAGAGGAGAGAAGAAGGAAGTGAAGTGAGGCTTCACGCTGTTAACCTCCAGACCCACACTAGACGGATGGTATTGATTGGGGAACTAGTCTGGAGACTGCGGGGACGCCCAAGCCCCCCCGGGAATGACCATCGGGCCCTCTCATCTGGTCGCCAACCAGCACGATGGTGCATTCCGGGATGTTTCTACAGTTGGTGGGGCAGCCTGTCATGTGTAGCTGGCACACTACTTGGGTCCCCAATTACCTGCGGTCGGCCAGCGGCGCACCGTGCCTCGGATCCGCTCCTCTCCGCGACTAGTCTCCCGATACGTCCGCACTAGTGCGAGCCAGATTGGTCTTTCAGCAGTGAAGCAACTACTTCGACCCAACTCCTTGATAGGCTACACAGGGCATCGTACCGGATAGTGTTGCCCAAACGAGAGTCTCGCAAGAGTCTTGCAATTAGCGATTATCCTATTGCTATTTATTAAACGGTAGTTGAGATCTCAACTACCGTTTAATAAATAGCAATAGGATAATCGCTAATTGCAAGACTCTTGCGAGACTCTCGGTTGGGCAACACAAGTACCGGAACACAGCTAGGCCGTTTGGCGGTACGTCTTTGCCCTGTGGGTGGTCACAAGCCTGCAGTTTTACCCTGCCACCTGTTTGATGTCACCTGATTAGTACCACCCGAGGGCCACGTGTAGGGATTTGCAAACGGGTATCCTCTTACGGACACGGGTGACTCAGCCCCCAAAGCTGTCTGTCTGTCTGTCCGTCCGTATGTCACAGCTATTTTATTCCGAAACTATTAGGACTATACATGTGAAACTTGATAGGTAGATGTATTCTGTGAACCGCTTTCCGATTTTAAGAAAAAACTTAAAAAATATTTAAAATAAAGGGGGGCTCCCCACACATAGAACTAAAACTGAAAATATTTTTTTTTTCATGAAACCTATGCGTGTGTGGTATCTATAGACATGTATTTAAAAATGACATTAAAGTTTTTAAAAGGACATTTTCATAAAGTAAATTGTTTAAAAGATGAACGCTTCCAAAGTGGTAAAATGTGTGTGTGTGTCCCCTCTAACTTCTATAATAATGGAGTGAAAAATCTAAAAAATACATATATCTGTAGATCTTAGTATAAACTTTCAACCAAAATTAGTTTGAACGAGATCGGGTCAGCAATTTTTGATATACAGCATATTTTCTAAAACCGCAAATATAACTTTGTAATTCATACAACTACTATGAAAAACAAAGTTATTTGGCGTAGTTGTAAAAAATGTAAATAAGTTTTAAGAAATTTGCAAGTTATTTCTTTTGTCTATTAAATATACATATTATGTTATATTATTATAGTTACTTCGGAACCCTTCATGGGCGAGTCTGCCTTGCACTTGGACAATTTTTTGTGGGGGAAAATCATCAAAATGACTCCTTTCGCTCTGGGTGTAGCGGAAAGTAGTGTCAGACGAATACTGAATAAAAACCCACTCTGTTCCTTCAGTTGCCCTTGTGATCCGGGGCTGCGGTGTCTATACATAGTCTGTAGATCTTAGTAAAACCTTTCAACCAAAATTAGTTTGAACGAGATCGGGTCAGCAATTTGTGAGATACAGCATATTTTCTAAAACCGCAAATATAACTTTGTCATTCATACAAACACTATGAAAAACAAAGTTATTTGGCGTAGTTGCAAAAAATGTAAATAAGCTAGTTTTAAGAAATTTGTAATTTTAATTATTTTAAGAAAGTATTTTTTTGTCAAATAAATATACATATTACTTATATTATATCATTATAGTTACTTACTACTATATATATATATTGTAGTTTATTCTATAAATATATAATAAAAAATATCATGAAAAAAATCATTTTAACTAAAAATAAGACAGATTTCCAAAAATAACAAGTTGGAAGTTTTTTTTTTTTTGTTTTTAGTGTTTTGGTTTGTCGACTAGTGCTTTACCTAGTTACAAAAGCCTAAATGTAAACTACTTATCACCATTTACAAAATATTGCTTTTCCTGATGCAGAGCCGTTCATTTTTGAGGAGTTCTTCAGGTACTTCACCATCAGCTCAACTTCACCATATACATTTTAACAAGTATAAAGTGATTAACAACCATATTCTAGTAATCGAATCGCAACCCATGAAATACTTATAATTGAGTAGTTCCGGTAGCCGTCTGTGGTCTTCATCATCAGTTCCACTTCACCGAATGGTATTTTCCGAGAGCAACTACACAAGTTACTTTAAAAAATAATAATATTTGAAGAGTTCCCTCGATTTCGACAGGATTCCATCATCAGATCCTGACTTGATGACGATGGGACCACCTGGAAATATACCTACCAGGTGCCTTTCAAATAATAAAAATAATTTTTCAAATCGGTCTAGTTACGAGTAATCGGGGAACATACATTTAAAAAAACCGAGTCGTTTGCACCCATTAAAAAAATCGGTATCATCTTGGGTTTAGACATTTGTTCAAAAAAGATAACAATTATTCCCAAACTATAGATAAAAAACTTACTTTCTCAAGTTGCTCATATAAAATGCGTAAAGTATCGAAATAAGTATTGTGTAGTATTATGAATTATTTTGTGTTCGTACAGCGATCTATTTTTAGACAAATTTCTGTTGACAAGCGACATAGCGTCCACTCACGAAGGCGGCAGACCGCGTATTAAAATTTCTTTACACTCTTCTGTCCAATAAATCTAAACAGTGACCAACGAAAATAACCCTTAATGCGACCAGTTAAGATTCATGCGCTGTAGCAAAATATGTGAAAAATTTAAAAGGGATTTTATTTTTTTGTGAAGCTATTTGTTACATTTTCGTTATTATTAATAGGCTCATTTTGAGGTAATTATATCTGCTAGCCTGTGGTATTTTTTAAGAATCAAAATATGTAAATGTTTAGCAGAAAAAGAATCCTAAACTTAACCCTTTTTCCTCAACTTTGTATGCAGAGGTTTTGAAAAATCGTGTTTACAATACTAAAAACCGTATTTTTTGTATTTTAAACACGGCTGCTTTGGAGATAAAGAAGTAATCTATCTATTGCAACTGTTAGTTTTGTTTGAATTTCTTTATATTAGTCGGAAAAGGCACCCAAAAACAGCTTATTTACGTCAGATTCGAACTTACGTCCTTAGCACAGTTAAAAATGTATCGGTACATTATAGGATCATCTGTAGCCAAACTAGGTAACTGTATACAGCATACAGCGCCAATCCTCTGTCTATATGACAGTACAACGATAGTAAGCCAGTAAGTACAGTTTTTCTTTAATCCTGAACACTATTTAAAAGTAATGCTTTATATACAAACAATGATGTTTTTTTTAAATAGGGAATACTTTAAATTCAAGTGAGTTTAGTATATTAAACACTAGCTGCACGAAGTGTGCAAGTTTGTTCGCGTGAGAGATTTTTTTCCATTTAATCCCGGTCCCGTGGGATTTTAGGGATACAAACCTACTTATTTACAAACGACAAATTTGGATCATGACAAGCTTATTTTCTTACAGAATTTCAAATACACAGAGATTCAAATACAATTAGGTCGAAATTTGCGTAAACATATACATTTCTATGGTAACGACTTTGTTATCTGCCATTTAATGAATCCGATCCGTATTGACATAGATACACTGGTAGAAGTACACCTGTCTTTGCTTGCTTCCTCGACCTGTCGTAGCGCGTATGACTTGGTTTGCTATGATCTGGGTATCTTTCAGTACTGGTATAGCAATCAGGTCAATGTTGTTCGATGGCCGGGGGCTTACTCGACGCCGTACAGGTTGGAGTGCGGTGTGAGGCAGGGGGAGTTGACCTCACCGAAGCTCTTCAACCTGTACGTAAATATGCTGATAGAGAGGCTCAGCACCACGCATGTCGGTTGCCATCAAAGACTAGAAAACCACACTCTCTGGTTGCCATATTGAAGGTGTGTGCCTAAACAATATCAGTTACGCTGACGACATGGTGCTGCTCACCGCCTTTGTCTGTGGTTTGTCAAGGCTGCTAGGCATCTGTGTAAAGTATGCTAAGGAACACGGGTTGTTGTATAATACAAATAAAAGTGAGCGCATGGTCTTTCTGGCCAGGGGGAGGTGTCCAGATAACGTACCATTAGTAAAGCTTAACGGGTGCCCACTTAAAAGGGTTGATAGGTTTACGTATCTTGGACATCTACTGACTACTGGCCTGAAAGACGATGCAGACATTGAAAGGGAGGAAAGGAAGAGTAGGGCGCTGTCTGTTCGAGCGAATATGAACCATTGCTGCATGGTTCACGTGCTGAGTAATGTTAAAATACTATTTTAAATTGTATATAATTATGTAAGTTTTTTAACTATGATTAATAGTTTGCTTAATATTTAAAACGACCTAAATGCGGTGTTAAGGACCTTTGTTATTTTGACGAATTCAAACAAATTATCATCAAATTGGGTCAAAATTAGGCAAATGTCTGAAATAAAATTCGTTAGTTCTAGTATAAAAAGTAGCCAATATATTGCCCTATAGCCAAATAGCCTGCTTTGTCTTCCAGTTAAAGTTCCATTCAAATTAGTTCAGCCGTTCCAGAGATTAGCCTGGACAAACAGAAAGATAGACTCAAATTCAAAGCCTTATTTCGGGCTAGCTTTTGCCCGTGACTTGATTCGTGTGGAAATTCACAGGCATTACTTGCTTAAAAGGAGGCTCCAATCACCAAATAATTTAAAAGGTTTTGGTTATAAAATAAATATTTATTTTTGTATGATGATGAATTGCGACTTCAATTTGAATACTATTAAAGTACAGTTATTGGTTTTCTAATATTTTTTACCTTTAGTAATAGGGGGGGCAAATCCATAAATGGCGGCAAACCCTGCTGGGACATCCTCCGGTATCACCAGAAATAATATAGCTTCACTTAGGATACCTGTGAAATAGAATAAAAGGAAAGTTCTTATGGTGGCAAGCGATTGTTCATCGTATGGCACTGATTTTGATACCCGGGTTATGCAAAGATAGATTTTATTTCCAACTTTTTTTATTGTTGATAGGTTCGCTTTTGACCACCATCTCACCTGACGGTAAGCGAAGATGTGGTCGAAGATGAAGCACGCTTCCCTAGAATTAACCTATTCAGTCTAGCCTTAAGACCCCAGGTTATGCTATCAGGAAACACAGACTCCGACAGGGAATTCCACTCCTTAGCTGTACGCACAATGAAACTATCCCAAAACATAATATGTGCGTATCGTATCTTTGCATTCGGCTTTGTTGTTGTGTACGTATGGTTTTTCACGCGTAAATAGCGATTCTCTGGGAATTCCCGGATAAAAAGCCTAGGTATGTGTTGCCTCTTGCCCCCTCCTCTCTCTTGCAGCGAAAATCGGTTCAGCCGTTCCAGTAATTAGCCCGGAATAGGATGACAGACAAAAAATATCACTTATTATCCCGGAATTCCCAAGAGATCGAGATTTACGCGGGAAACGACGTTGTGGGTAGCAAGAAAGGCAATACTTATTATCTTCCTGAAAGGCCTTTCAGGATATATAGCCTTTTTTATTCTAGATAGACTTGAGTTTGACCACCATCTCATCTGATGGTAAGGGATAATGTGGTCGAATATAGGGCACGCGCGTCCACAATAATCTTTTCACACTTGACTTAAAGACCCCCAGGCTATATAATAGCTATCAGGAAATACAGACATGTTGGAAAATAGAGGCGTAGTTTTGTGTTTAAATAATCAAAGTATAAATAGTTGATACTCACTGTTCAAGATCATAATAAAGACACAGAGATACATTGCTTAGTAAAATAATATTATTTAAATGTGCAAATGTTAGTTTCGCGACAAACGTTCAAGAATCAATGCTAAAACAATATGCCAGAAAATTATCATTTATGTGTACTTACCAATGGGTCATTGTTTCAATATTCACACAGTAATCATACAATATTGATTGTTCAATCTTTGTGTTTAAACACTTACCTAGGTAGGTTTGGAGATTTTTGTAACCTTGGTAATTTAACTAACATTATGAGTAGATCAAGATACTTACTATTTGTCAGCTTGTGTAATTTATGTGGAGGTAAGAATTGCAGCAGAGAGAATAATAATTATGTTATGTTATAGGGGAAGGGGGGGGCAAGACGGGGAGGTTAACATTTGAAACTCAATAAAACAAGACATTTCCCGTTTATGATAAGGTTTTTATTTAAATAATCATCTTTGGTAATCAGTCTTTCATAATTTAGTCTAATTAGGAACATAGGTTTCTTAATTAAGTAAAAAAATACAAAAACCTAGAAGAAGTCAGATCTCCCTCCCTCGGGTAAGATGGGGTACCCTGATGGGCAAGATGGGGTTTTCTAAAATCTATTCATTTTTGCTGATAAAATTCGCTCGTAAACGTTGCTACTTCATCTTGGTCATCGACGCCAGCACAGCTGTAATGCGCCTATTTACCGCATGTAGAACAAGCAGCCCAACCTTCATTCGACTCTAAATAATAACCTTCACAATACACACATGGTGTATTTGCTACTTCACTATCGCCAGTGCTACTCTCTATTAAGGAAAATTTTCCTTTTAGTCACTCTTTTTTTATCAACAACAGTTTTTTTTAGTTTCTTATTTCTTTTTTATTTTGCTTATCTTCGTCTGCTAGTTTATTTTTTAATCATATCTTCTAATTCATGCTTATATGATGATGATGTTATGATAGCAGCTTTTCCTCGTTTTCTTACAATGCGCAAAGCTTAACATGTTATTCTATAGCCTCTCCCCTGGAGGGGAGAAAAAGCTACAGAAAAAAAAAAAACACTTCTGAGGAGTTCTTGGTGTCATGTGTGTTTCAGTCTTATCAGGCCAATTAGAACAACCAAGCTGAGGGCTTAGTATTTTAAATAGCATGGATGGGCTTATAAGTGTACTCCTATTACCAGACATAGTCACCTCAAATTCAAAAATTGATATTTTTGCAGCCTCAGCGGGTATCAGAGTTGCTTGAGTAGACGTTGCAGTTGCGTAGACATTGCAGTCGCAGATGCTGTAGATAACTCTGGTTTGTTAGCCTGCTCCTTTCTTATCTGCGTAGGCAAGGACCCCAAAACCCCATCTTGCCCTCACATGTCAAATTGAATTCAAAATGTAACCTCTAAAAACAATGCTCTCACACAAAACTAAACAAGTACGTACCTGCTAGCGTAGTTGTAGACCAATATGAATAACTTTGGTTGTATTTTGAAAGTTCAATATTTTTTGAGGAAACATGCAGCAACTGAAGTAAAAAAAATTTAATGAAATCGCCAAAAACTTTTTTTTTCCAATTTATAGCTAATAAACGCGGTGCCACCATCCAGTCAGTGTCTTTGCTAATTAATAACTGCCACGGTAGCGCTGCATCGTGTGCAAAAACTATCGTGATAATTCAATTGATTTCGAATTTGAGGTGAGTACCCCGTCTTGCCCGCTACCCCGTCTTGCCCCTCCTTCCCCTAATTGTATATTTTAATAATTTTTTAGTTTAATAATTGTATTTTTTTATAAATGTTTATTTTAATGGTTTAATTGTTGTTTAATAATTGTTTTTGTAATATTGATATTACAATAATATTATAATAACTCATGATGACGAATAACTATCGGAAATATTGTCAAGGTACGGTAGACATATGTCGGGTATGTCACAAACCGGGAGAATCCATTCGTCACATTATTTCCGGTTGTTCTCGTCTGGCTAACGGAGACTATATGCATAGACACAACCTTGTAGCTAGGGTTGTTCACCAGCAACTTGCTCTTAGATACAATCTCGTGGAATCAGAAGTACCGTACTATAGGTATGTGCCCGACCCGGTTCTCGAAAATGGCAATATTACGCTGTACTGGGATCGGTCTATCATCACTGACAGGACTATTGTTGCCAATAAGCCTGATATAGTGGTAATAGACCGATTAGAGCGTCGCACAGTGATTGTTGATATAGCGGTCCCTCATGACGAGAACCTCGTGAAAGCCGAGAAAGATAAGCAACTTAAGTATATTGACTTGGCTCACGAGGTTGTTGACATGTGGGATGTGGATACAGCAATCATTGTGCCTATAGTCGTCTCAGCCAATGGCATAATAGACAAGAGCCTCGAAAAACATCTTAGGAGGCTCTCGTTGGGCAGCTGGGCGCGAATTGTCAGGAGGTTCCTCTCTCAAGAGCCCTGACCACCGGTAGCTTGGACCCTGTTCCCGATACCGGTGGGCTACTTTTTTTTATATTTTTAAATGTTTTTTTTTTGTTTTTATAGGTGTTTAGTACCGATCGTTTCCGAACGTACTCTTTTGACATAAAGAAATTTGATCTTGACATTACTCTGGCTTGACAGATAGACTTTGCTTGGTTGGAAAAATGCCGTCCGATTGGGACCTGTTGAGTTAATTATAATTGGTAAAATATCGTTTGGAATCGCGTGTTGAGACCGATAATTGGGTCGCGAGTATCTATTGTTCGAAGTTATAATCCCCATTTGATGAAAAACCCGGGATATTTTGGGATTCCTAACGCCGGTTGATGGCCATCCGCGTGGCACGCGCTTGTTGAAAAAAGGTAGTGAAAATTAACTTCAATCCAGTGTGAGTGCTGTGATTGCTGTTGTGACCGCGCCATCTGGAGACTGGCGCCTTGTGAACGTTCTACAACACTTGATTTACATCACACCTTTCAATTACTCACCTCATATTACATACAAACCACTTGGGCGTGACCTTGGGGAAGGTCGAAACTTGGCGAACCCAGCACAGAAGGTTAGTGGTTAGACCTGTAATTTGTATGGTTTGTAGGCCGAAGCCTAGTAGAAGTAGGCCTTTGTTTATTGTAAGCAACGTTAAGCTCCACGAACCGTGGACAAGTTCAGACCGTCCAGTTACCGTTGCACTGGCCAATTGCAGTACTGAACAAAGTGGTAGCAGAGCGTGGTTCTTATAAGATCCACTGATTCATTCTGGTAGCAGGCGTGGCTCTTATAATATAAGTTCCACTGGTTTAATTGGAAGTTTTGAAAGTAACTTTGGTTTGATTACTTAACATAACTTATATAACTTAATAAGTTTGAATATATTACCATGTCATCCGGGCTATCTAATTGAAGTTGAATCAATTGAAGTTGTATTTGTAATTTGTACTGTAGCCCCTTTTGTTGTATTGACAAGTAGGATTTATTTGTGAAATTAGGAATTATTGGTATAATTTGGTACATAATTTGGTATATTTGTTGCAATTAATAATTGAATGTCATTGATCTGAATTTAAAAGGTTATCTAAATAATAATTACACATAGTCTAACATAATAGGACTTGAATTGTGTGTATTGCTTATTGCATTTATTTGTATTATTGGATTGTTGTTAGAGATTGTCCGGAGCAATATTATACTTCAATTGTTGTATTTAATTGTAGTTGATCCTGCACAATATATACATTGAATTGTTATTTATTTTGTAACTAGCCATCTGTACCAAGCTAGATTCATACTTGGAATAAGTACAGGGTCGGATTTGGACTTGAAATAATTGAATTTGAATTTTTATTTTGTTGAAATTATTTGGTCGGCTAACAAGTCATTGTTGTTTGTTTAGTTAATTTTAGCCTGTTGTATTAATATTTGATTGTTGCAATGGCCTCATTGAGGGCGGTCAGGGAGGCTGCCGCCGGATTGACCTCACAGTTGAGATGGTTCACATCGGCAGCTGCAACGGTTGAGCGTGTGGAATTGGAAGAGCTCACCCTTGCTCGGTATGGGCAAGTGATTGAGAGGATCAAGTCAGCTGATGCTGCGCTCATACGCTTCAACGAGTACATCATGGACGTGGATTTGGGGGTGATGGATCAGACAGCCCGCGATAAGATTTTGGGTGACTATGACCAGATTGTCCACCTGGGGGATGTCATATGTCTACGAGCGCGGGAAATTTTGAAGAGTCGGGTGCCTGATGCGGCCAAGCTGCAGACCCCTGTTGTTGCAGGCCCTGGACTATTGAGTAGGCTGCCCACCCTGGAGCTGCCACATTTTGACGGTCGCTTGGACCACTGGCTGGGCTTCCTAAATCTTTTTAAAATCTTGTGGATGCACGCTCGGACCTCGGACCTGCCCAGAAGCTGGCCTATTTATTGTCTGTCCTGGAGGGCGAAGCCAGAGCCTTGGTGCAGCACTTGCCGGTGACGGATTCCTCTTACCCGACCGCTCTGGAGCTTCTCTCCCGACGGTATCTGAACAAGTGCTGCCTGGCTGATGTGCTCATCGACCAGATTTTGGGACTACCGGCCATTGCCAGCACGTCGACGTTGCGCACTGACTTGCTGAACCCGTTGGTCTCAGCGACCAACGCTTTGAGACGCCTGGAGTTACCGGTAGAACATTGGTCCTACTTGTTGGTGCACATAGTGCTGCAGTTGCTCCCCGCGGAGTAGAGGTCACGTTTTGAGCAGAAGTATGGAGGGGATAGTGCCACCCATCTTCCCCCCTTTGACGACCTCCTCAAATTTTTGGAAGACGAGTGTCGGTTTTCGGATAACACTCGTGGCGCCACGGGGTCACCCCCACTACCTTCTCACCCTAGAGACCAGGGACGGACTAGGGCTCGGGGGCCTGTTGATGTTCGCCCCGCCCCCCGTTTTGCTGGCGCCCGGAGTCCTCGGGCTAGGGGGCCTGTTGATGATCGCCCCGCCCCCCGTTTGGCTGGCGCCCGGAGTCTTCGGGCTAGGGGGCCTGTTGATGTTCCCCCCGCCCCCCGTTTTGCTGGCGCCCGGAGTCCTCGGGCTAGGGGGCCTGTTGATGATCGCCCCGCCCCCCGTTTTGCTGGCGCCCGGAGTCCTCGGGCTAGGGGGCCTGTTGATGTTCCCCCCGCCCCCCGTTTTGCTGGTGCCCGGAGTCCTCATCATTGTGACTTTTGTAAGGCAACGGGGCATGTCATGGCGCGTTGCCCGGATTTTTTGAATTTGCACGTAAGTGCCCGCCGCCGTATTGTCAACGCACGCCGTTTGTGCTTTTCGTGCTTGGGGGCCCACTTCCATCGGGACTGCCCCGACCCCCGCCCGTGTAGAATTTGTAAAGGGTCCCACTTGGAGATTTTGTGCGCCAACGCGAACCGCTCCAGCAGACCAGCTTCTGAGGGGGGTTCGCGCAGGGGGGGGTACCCCGGAGACGAGCACCGGGCTGAGACCCGCGATTCTGTACGCCGCACTCCACCCCCCGCGCAAGTTGAACGGGAGCCCCACGAGCGCCATTTGGTCTTCCCTCGTCAGGGAGAACGCGCATTGCCTGCTAGGCAGCAGTGGCCGGGTCGGCGCCGCTGCCTTTCCCCTCCGATGGCGGAACGTCCCCGGCTGGAGTCGCGCCCTCCGCCACTCGGGCATCCGGTGGGATATGCCCCACCAGTGATGGCGAGCGGCTCGGGACACCGCGCGGACGAATATTTTGATTGTTGGCCTCGTCGTGAACCTGAACGTGAGCCTGGATGCGGCGATCGGTCGCCGCCCAGGCATCACTAAGAGATTGACGCCTGCCCGCTAAAGGACCCCCCCGATCAAGACGGTTTTGTTGCCAACGGCCTCGGTCAAGGTCTGGGGACCCTTGGGTGACTCAATTGTGGTCCGTGCCATTTTGGGCACGGGAGTCCAGGGTTGCCTTTTGTCGTCTTGGTTAGCGGGACAGGTTGGCCTGAAGGTGAACGACCTTTCAGGCAAGATTTGGGGAATTGGCGAACCGGCTGACACCACTGTTGAGGGAAGGACCTGGTTTGAAATCACCCTTGTGAGTTGTCCTTACCCTAAAATTGGTGCTCCTGCCCTTGTTATAACTGAACTTGGTTGGGACGAGCCACTTCGGGAAACCCTGTTAGAGGACGGTTGAGGCACTCTAGCCTTCCTTATGGGGCCCGTCACCCCCTTTTGTTGCCCAAGGAGGGCCACTTGGTTCAATTGTTGGTGACTGATCGTCACGTTAAGAACTCGCATGCCGGTTGCAAGGCGCTGTTGGCCATTCTGCAGCGAGAAATTTGGATTTTGTCGGCTGATCGCGTCAATGAGGCGAGGCCCTTTGCTGGCGTCGTAACGGACTTGTTGGTCCCCTTTTGTTGAAGACGTCCACCCTTCGTAATAGTAAGATTGTTAAGGCTTATTTGTGTTTGTCTGCCTGTCAACCAAGGCAGTACATTTGGAGCTGGTAACCTCCCTCTCGACAGAGGCCTTTGAGGCGACTTTGGAAAGATTTGTGTCTCGCCGTGGGTTACCTTCTTTGATTAGGTCTGATTGCGGTACGAATTACAAGGGTACAAGTAACTATTTGAAGGAGGTACACGCATTCCTAATGAGAGCCAGGTTGATATTGGTAATAGTTGGCCCGCCGAGGGGTCACTTGGTTGTTTGACCCGCCAGCCTGCCCCCATTGGGGGGGGGGTATTTTTGGGGCCGTGGTGAAAGCGGCAAAGGGACGCTGGCGGAGATTGTTGGGAGACACCGTTCTCACATTTAAGGAACTAGCTACGGTATTTGGCCGCATTGAAGCTGTGTTAAATTTGCACCTTGTCAAGACTTCCAATTGATTAGCGGACGGGTAGGCCCGTCCGGGGGGGTAGATGTTTAGTACCGATCGTTTCCGAACGTACTCTTTTGACATAAAGAAATTTGATCTTGACATTACTCTGGCTTGACAGATAGACTTTGCTTGGTTGGAAAAATGCCGTCCGATTGGGACCTGTTGAGTTAATTATAATTGGTAAAATATCGTTTGGAATCGCGTGTTGAGACCGATAATTGGGTCACGAGTATCTATTGTTCGAAGTTATAATCCCCATTTGATGAAAAACCCGGGATATTTTGGGATTCCTAACGCCGGTTGATGGCCATCCGCGTGGCACGCGCTTGTTGAAAAAAGGTAGTGAAAATTAACTTCAATCCAGTGTGAGTGCTGTGATTGCTGTTGTGACCGCGCCATCTGGAGACTGGCGCCTTGTGAACGTTCTACAACACTTGATTTACATCACACCTTTCAATTACTCACCTCATATTACATACAAACCACTTGGGCGTGACCTTGGGGAAGGTCGAAACTTGGCGAACCCAGCACAGAAGGTTAGTGGTTAGACCTGTAATTTGTATGGTTTATAGGCCGAAGCCTAGTAGAAGTAGGCCTTTGTTTATTGTAAGCAACGTTAAGCTCCACGAACCGTGGACAAGTTCAGACCGTCCAGTTACCGTTGCACTGGCCAATTGCAGTACTGAACAATAGGAATATTTAAAAATGTAAATAATATGTATATAAAATGTAATAAAGAGAATTATAATAACTCAACTGTTTATTAAACGTTATTGCTTTTAAGTCTGATTTCTTTTTCCTTTCTGCCAGTGCTATGCATTACAAGACATCCTATTAGCCTAATTAATCCCTCTACTTCATACCTGAAAGCCGACTCCAACAGAGTTAGGAAAAGGATAAGCAGTTGATATTTTTTTTTGAGCATGAGGTCTCGGCTTCGGTTCCCGGGTCGGGCAAAAAGTGCTATTAGGTTGTAGCCCGGAGTAAGAAAGACGGCGGTGTGACACAGCCGCGCGCCGCGCCGTGCCTTGGCGGTGTGACACAGCCGCGCGCCGCGCCGTGCCTTGGCGATGTGACACAGCCGCGCGCCGCGCCGTGCCTTGGCGGTGTGACACAGCCGCGCGCCGCGCCGTGCCTTGGCGGTGTGACACAGCGGCGCGCCGCGCCGTGCCTTGGCGGTGTGACACAGCCGCGCGCCGCGCCGTGCCTTGGCGGTGTGACACAGCCGCGCGCCGCGCCGTGCCTTGGCGGTGTGACACAGCCGCGCGCCGCGCCGTGCCTTGGCGGTGTGACACAGCCGCGCGCCGCGCCGTGCCTTGGAAAGCATTTTAAGCCGTTTTTCCTGCGCCTGATCTCTGCTATATTTAAAAAACTGATGACTGTATCTCATCCAACCCAATTTTCGTTGAGTGTTCATTGAGATCACACACATATTTTTTAGACGTTACACTCTCTTATTTGTAAAGTTAGAAGTTGTGTTGTAAAATGTGTGTGACGCCACATTTTACCACTTTGGAAGTGTCTATATTTCAAACGACTGACTTTGGAAAAAAAAATGGTTTTGGAAACCTCAATGTCGTTGTTGTTTAAAGACACCTATCTACAACGTGTAATTTAAAGGGTGTATACATACCAAGTGCACGGCTTCTTTGGATGATAACAAACGATATGGCAAGGGTTTTGTAATCCTATGTCCACATGTGTGGAGCTTATTAGAAATTACAATACATTGACACCAGAGACCGAATTTTTCAAATTAAGAAGAACGAAAAGAATTGTCGTGTTATTGGCAAGTGACGTGGAAAGTGATGACCCTCATAGTGCTGTGACACGTTTGTTATTACTGGTATTCAAGAAACATATGAAACCGATAATTTGGGGTCAATTCTGTGAGTCACTTATTTTGAGCTGAAACTTTGCATAGAGACTCCATACCAGATGTTGTCTTCAGCCCCTTTGGATAGATATGGGGTTTCCGTTACACGTTGTATAGACACCACACACACGTACAGGTTTGATGTTTTTTTTTTAGTTCAAGTACATGTATTTGGCCTAAAAATGGTAAAGCGGTTTACAGAATCTACCTACTAAGTTTAAACTCTGTAGTCCTAATATTTTTGGACGGACGGATAGGCACACATGACGAATCTATAAGGGTACCGTATTTTTGCCATTCGGTTACAGAAGCCTAAAAAGTACAAAATGTATTCCTAAGATACCTTTACGAGGACTTGTATAGGTATTATGCTCTCCTGTATCCTACCAAATTCCGGTAACTTACAGTTCCTTATAAGTAGACGGCGTGATCAGATTTAGTTACTGTAATATTTAAAATTCACAGGGCGAAACTATTGTCACATCATATTTGCATACTGAGGTTTGCAAGCTGTTCCAACTCGCCGTGTAGTTACACACTCTAAGTCGCCTATTCCTCGGACGTTAGCAGCTATTAACGCTGTCCTGAACTCAAACACAGATCTGGGTATGTTTGCGAATGAATTTATTTATTTATTAAAACTTTATGCATTTGCTTTATGCTTTACAAAATTATCGCTGTGTTAAATAAATTATTATAATAAATAAATAGTAGTGTTTTTAATAAAATAATGGCCGCTATTGTAGACTACGAAATGACTGGTGCGTTGAGAAAAAATGTTGTTACCTTACTAGGGTTCCGTAGCCGAATGGCAAAAAACGGAACCCTCATAGTTTCATCATATCTGTCTATCTGTCTGTCCGTATGACACAGCCATTTTATTCCAAAACTACACACATCAAAAGTGTCTAGGGATCAACATATATTTTTGCAATAACTTTTCTCCTGATTGATATTAATTAAAATTTTCTTTAAGGATTCATCAAATAAAGTGTTTTCGTTTGTCACAGTAACGATAAACCAAGTCACCTTTGCATTAATAAAGAAATTTGCCATTTTCCTAATAAAGGGATTTTTGACATTTGAACCACTAACATTAAAGTTCGAAAAAAAGACTGAAATAACAGTTTTCTTTAAAATTTTATTGGGTAACTTAAACAATTAATAATCCGTGTTTCTACCGCGAACACTAACAACACAAGAACATCGGTTTGGCATACTCAAAATGAGTTCATCCAAATCACGCTGTGGAATGGCCGCCCATGTTCGTTGCAACAACAAAAAAAGGTCTTCTTGCGACTGGATACCCTCCATATTCGGCAGAGCTCTTCTCTGTAGCATATCCCATGCATGCTCAATCGGGTTCAAGTCTGGCGACTGAGCAGGCCAGAGCAGGACATTGATGTTAGCTGCGGCGAGAGTCTGTCTTACAACACTTGCGGTGTGCGGTCGTGCATTATCATGCATTAACTGAAATAAGGGACCGATTTGCACTTGTAGAGGAACGATGACGTCAGATACAATCGTCTCAGCATAAATTTGAGCGTTGAGGTTGCCTCTGATCCAAATCAACTCAGTTCTTCCGCCGATCCAAATACCCGCCCATACCATGATGGTTCCACCACTATAAGGATGGACTTCCTGGCAGGATTTTAATCGCTGTTGGCGTCCAGGGGTTATCCAGTGTCGTATACGTCTTGTATCTGGTCTCATACCAAAACGAGACTCATCAGAAAAGCACACGAAACGCCATTGTTCTTCAGCCCAATTTCTGTGTTCAAGAGCCCATTGATATCGAATCCTACGATTGTGCATTGCTATAGGTGGTACCCGTAGCGGTCTTCGGGAATGAAGGTTCACTTCATGCAAGCGGTTTCTGACTGTTTGGTAGCTAATTAATTTCCCTGAAGAGTGATGAAGCCTCACGGCTAACATCATGGCGGTTATTGTTGGAGCTCTTCGAGTTAAGATTTGAATGTATCGGTCTTGTCTCCGTGTGGTGCAGCGATACCGTCCTCCATGGCGCTCAGCCACGGTACCAGTGCTTCGGTAACGTGTCCAAAGTCGACTGATAACACTCTGACTTGTATTCAGAGCTAAAGCCACAGTACGTTGCCGGGAACCAGCTTCTATCATTCCCACGGCTCTGAGCATTTCTTCCCTGCTTAAATGACGTCGCCGCTCCATAATAACGTTGGTTTTAATCAGTAGTAGGGAAACAGTAGCACTAATAATGTCTTCAATGCGTTGTATGTTTTTATAGGGAAAATATTGACAGCTGATTTTCATCTTTTACTCGAATTTGATTAACAGTTCCTGTTTCAAATTATGAAATGCACCAAAAAGGATCCATATAAATTTATAAAATCATAAATTTATTACAAAGCCACATCTCAATCTCAAGAAATCCGCATAAAAATGCTTGATCCCTAGACACTTTTGATGTGTGTATTAGGACTACACATGACAAGCTTAGTAGGTAGATGTATTCTGTAAACGGCTTTCCGAATTTTTGAGAAAAAGGGGTCCGTATGCACAATGAAAGTATTGCCTAAACGTTTAATGCATAGGTATCGATGGGGTGTCCACAAAACGTTTTGTGAGTACTTTTATTGAGCGTACAGCTAAGGACTGGAATAATTCCCTGCCAGAGTCTATATTTTCCGATAGCTATAACCTGGGGGTCTTTAAGTCAAGAGGTTACTTCTAAATAAGCGTGCATCATCTTCGACCACATCATCACTTACCATCAGGTGAGATGGTGGTCAAACGCGAGCCTATTATCACTTTAAAAAGCACATAATAAAACAGCAGAACTCTATCCTAAACCAATTTATTACAAAAGTGTACAAAAGGCATCGGATGCCTCAGTCCAGGTCAACGTTAGATAGGTCTTCTGTGATCTTCTTTACTTCTTCTTCGCTTCTCTTCTGCGTGGCGCCGTTTGCTGTCATCTTCTTCGCGACCTCGCTCTTTAGCTTGTATAGCCTCTTCAAGTCTTCTAGAATCTGGAAATAATAACAGGTAAAATTACAGTAATAATTTATTTAATCAAAAATGGAATATACACTTAAATAAAAACCCTAAACTACATATATACTTCTAAAATAAACTAAAATATGGCGTCCAGAAATTCGTGCGCATCGATGTCCACTGGTAATGTGCCCAAAAGGCTGGTGGCATTGCCACGTTATATGGCAATGCTTAACCGCTGTCCAAGGTCAAAGCCAGCCTTTGGGCCACGCGAAGTGCCAACTAGGCGCCTGGATAGTTCTTTAAATAATTTGTGAGCACTCGGACCCCACGATCCCAAGGTCTCCACCCCAAACGGCTCGAAAATATAACTGCCAACAAGGTTATTATATTTCCGCCGCTTGAGATTCTCAGCGGCTGCAACGGCAGCGCCAGCACAGCAAGACGAGCTAGGAAGATGGGATGGCGCAAGAGTATCGACACAAGTTGCGTCCCACACTAAAGAAAAAAAAAAAGATAATTCTTATTGTTTCAATAAATTAGGAAGATAGTCAATATAAATCACTGGAAGAGCGTGACTAGGTAATAATAGCCGCACGGGTCGATTTTATCACACTTTTATTAGGTCAACCTGTATGTAACTAACTATGTAATGGAATCTAAGGTAACTAATTTAACCATCTTCCAAGGGTTGTAGCGTAATGAAAATTGGCAGCTGTATGTAGTTCTGATGACAATACAATAATATGGTACTGTAGAACTGATCTGATGATGGAGCCGGAAGATATGAACTGGAACTTCATGATGGATGAATTTCTTAGAAAAGTCTTGTAATGAACTTTGACCACGATTAGGTTTCAAGGTCTGATGATGAAGCCGGAAGATAGGCACTGGCATTCCATGATGGAATATCGTATCATAGTCGTGTTTGCACTTGTGAGAAAGGCCACGTAATGGACTTTGAACACGATCAGGTTTCAAGGTTATAAAAAACCTAAAGAAAATCCGTTATCGGTTTTCATAATCTTTTTGAATTACCGCGTAATCCATAGATTTATTTTTTATAGATGTCACTTTCAAATCCTCTGGGGGGATCGATCGTTTAATTGTTCACTACTCGTGGGAATAATATGGCGAAAACTACAAAAACAAAAAAGAAACCGCAACATTTGTTTTCACGTGCATTTATAAAAGCGTGTTTTTCTAGTGTTTTTTAATCTATTAATTAATTTATGGTTAAACACAACTCTTGTCGAGGTCGGTCTCGAAATTCCTCCGTGCGCGGTTTCTATCTAATTATTACGCTATTTCTACTATTAAACTATGGAATTTGCTACCCCTTGATATCAAAAAGGCTGAGTCAAAATTGTCTTTTAAGCATAAAATTAAAAACTACTACTTAAGGGGCTGTCATTCTTAGTTTGGTCTTCGTCATAATTATTATGAGAGCTCGTAATCAGAAAGAATATTATAAAGCACCGTATTTATTAGTTTGTCATTTTAGCATATACAGTAGGTATGTTAACTAACAGATGGTGTTCCCGCTAACCCGCAATAGTATAAGCACATCAATTAGATCGCCGCACACGCGGCCCATCATTCATAAATGAATTGCGACGTTGCCGTCCTTCAAGTACGCGTGTACAGTGTTTCTTTTACGTATCAATTGAACATATTTAGTGAAACTTTTAATATAAAAAAAAATGTTTTCGAATGGTAATATTTTTTCTAGCATGTATGGATGCTATACTATTGCGGGTTAACGGGACCGCCCTATGTTAGTTAACATACTATATATGTATTTTATTAGTATTATATTTATTAGTCTTCTTCTTAATCTTAATCTTAACATAGTATAAAGCAAAGTCGCTTCCCTGTGTCTGTCCCTATGTATGCTTAAATCTTTAAAACTACGCAACGGATTTTGATGCAGTTTCTTTCAATAGAAAGAGTGATTCAATAGGAAGGTTTTTAAGTATATAACATGCATAATATAGTAGAGGAACACTGATAATTTTTGAGGTTTCTAATGTGATGTCGCAAATAAACACATTTTTTGCGCTTGCTTTGCAAACGCTGGCTGAACCCTACGAGATAGATCAAAATAATGTAGTACAGTATTGTACACCTTAAAAAGTTCAACAAAAATGTCGTCAATGGCATCTATCTACCTCTTATAGATAACCCACAACAACCATTTTTTATCCTTTACTTTTTTCGAGAAATACGAGCATATTTTACGAAGCGATTTTAAGCAATACAGCATTAATCCTTATCCAATTAAGTACCATAAATACATTGTGCATTAAATACAAATCAATATTGCCCTTTACAGAATATAATTTAAATTAATAGTTTCGAAGATATTACAGATTTAAAATGCAAGGACATAGCGGTTGCGCTTGCGGCGCGGTGCCGGCGGAGGCACGGCGCGCGTGCCTATGTTGCTTAGATTTGAGCGTTGAATGTTTTCCCATTGTAAATTATGTGTCGCACTTTCAAGAGTAATTACTAAAGAGAACATGTATGTCGAATGACAAAAAGGCTGTCAACGATGTATACAACGTGTAATTTAAAGGGTATATACATACCGAGTGCACGGCTTCTTTGGATGATAACAAACGATATAGCAAGGGTTTTGTAATCCTATGTCTACATTTGTGGAACTTATTAGAAATTTCAATACATTGATACCAGAGACCGAATTTTTCAAATTAAGAAGAACGAAAACAATTATCATTTTATTGGCAAGTGACGTAGAAAGTGATGACCCTCATAGTGCTGTGAAACGTTTGTTATTACTGGTATTCAAGAAACATATGAAACCAATAATTTGGGGTCAATTCTGTGAGTCACTTATTTCGAGCTGAAACTTTGCATAGAGACTCCATACCAGATGTTGTCTTCAGTCCTTTTGGATAGATATGGGGTTTCTGTTACACGTAGTATAAAGACATTCTATAGTATATTTAATATAAACATTGCACCCGTGCGAAGCCGGGGCGGGTCGCTAGTATTAAATATATTATTTCATTCCATTTTCTCGTACACCTACCACAATATGTTTTTTTTTAACCCAAAGGTTGACTGGTAGAGAATGCCGTGCTGTATTAAGTCCGTCCATGTAACACTATTGTACATAAAGTTTAAATATATAAAGCACGTCAAGCCGGCTGTCATTTGTACATCTTTGACAGTCGCTACGGGATAAAGAGTATCGTGTTACCCAGTTACTGGGTTGTGAGGTCAGATAGGCAGTCGCTCCATGTAAAACACTAATACTCAGCATCCGGTTAGACTGGAAGCTAAGCTCAACATGGGAAAAGGCTAAGTAGTTTTTTTTATATTTTTTATTTATTTATAGGGACTTTTACGCATAGCGTATGTCAGTCCCATCGTATCCTGAAAAATTGTACCTTCACAATATGTGGGCCATGATTTTGAATAAATCCTTTGCAGCGTTGCCATTTGGTTGGGACTTTGGGAGAGAATCGTATGGTACATGCCTACATCAGTTCTGTTCAAATTCAGAGTCCTTAATATATAATTTCTGGCTAAGTAGATCATGATCATATCATAAATAGATGGGAAAGGGAGAGTGGTCTAGGCAACTACCATGAGAGGTCAAGGATCTGGATGAAGATAAAATATCTTCCTCCTTTATTAGTACGAGTACCCTAACTTTAAACTCCAACATTCTAACTCTGACTGATCATCTAAGCTCTACCTTCTGCGGAAGATTCCCTGGCTTTGGCTGGTGGATCTCGTATTCTCCCTTTTCGTTCTTCACCAGTTCCACCATGGAGTCTTCTAGATTGGGTACCTCTCCTGGTTTCGGCAGCACGTTCTGCGTCGGTTTCTGAGGGTACTTCATCTTCTGCGCCCAGTTCTGGAGGTATTTGCTGCCGTCTGAGGGTTGGTACTGGAAAAATGAGAAGGACATTGAGTCAAAGTCTTACTAAATGTAACTGTGCGATACTAATACTTCAGAAAAATATTAGAGAGTACTAAACCCGGTAAAAAGCCAGAAGATTTTGCATGCAAGATCCATCACCACCGTCCCGCCCGAAAATATATGAGCATGCAGAAGGGATGCAATAAAATACCAAGATTGATCGTTTAGTTCTTGGCGGAATTAAGACTTATAGATATTGTTCTGAAGTATGAGTTTGGTATGGATTTTCGCAAAGTAACGTCTTTTTTGTAAGGAGGGAAATAAAATTTAAGTATCCGTCTGTGATTCTGATTACAAAAATATAACTGTTTTATCAAGTTCAAGGCTGTAGATCTTTGAGTCGACCAATGTATCGTTAACAATGAGCTTCTTGGCCCATTTCTCGATAGATTCAAGTGAATCAAGCTGGTATTTATTTATTTACGTTTTGAAGATTTTGGGAAACAACAAAAAACATGTTATTGAATTGAAAATAAAAAACTCGGCAAAATTATTGATACCACAGCACAGACGTTTATTTAATATATAATAAAAATACAAAAGTTGCCAAAACAGTCATATAAGGGGCTAGAATTTTTTTAAGCAAAAAAGTGCACATAAAAATGAAAAAATGCACAAATGGAATTTGGCAGGCGCAGCGACGCTATACCAACTTGTGTTTCTACAATACCGTCATTTCAACTCTAAAGTAACGCCTGCTTTCAATTTGTATACTTTTTAATAGAAAATATCATAGCTTAGATAGGAAATATCATATCATAGCTTTTTCAAAAATTGAAACTTTTGGAAAAGGCTGACGAAAAATTCCCACACTGGGGTTCACAATTATACAGGGTGTGGCGGAAATAATGGATAACCCTGTAACTGCCAGTAGGTCATATAATGGTCTATCATATATCCCAATTTCAAACTCAGTTGGTCAGGCATTTCAAAGTTATTTTTATTTGTTTATTTTTTTTTGAAAATATTGTACCTATTTTATAAAATCAGCTGCCGTTTCAACATTTAACGGAGTTTTTTTATTCTGTTTTTTGCGGTCTGCTTCTGAATGTTTGTGTAATCACACGCGTATGAAGATTTTTTGTTACACTCTAAGATGATTTCAGAAAAAAACACATAATACTTACTTTTTAGTTTTTTTAATTGAATCCTGTAACTTTGACTCCATACCCTGAAAAAAAAATGTATCGCACAGTTATGGCCCATTACTTTAAAAAGTTGTCCATATCATGCGAATTCTAAAATGGTATCATAGTGGCCAGTATCGTACGAATGTGCAAAACTATTTCAGTTTGAATTCAAAAGGTCCATAATTTCAAAAAAATATTAAATTCAAAAAAATGTGATTCTGTATTTTACTAATCTTCTGTATCATGTAAATTGTTGTAAAAACGTTTCTAACTCACTTTGACATTGCTAAAACATCACTCAGGTAAAAAAAAACCGGTCCTTTCTTTGTTTGGGGCTACCTGGAATTCTGGCTCGATGGAAACAATATAGCTATTGTGCAAAATAGAAAAAGGCAAGCTGTATTTTTTTTAGAATCACCACATCAATAGTTCCTCATAACATCATTCAGTGTGATCCCGTTCGTTGTCGTACGTAGTCGCACGCGCCTTTGCTCCCTGTTTTTCGTTCGTTAAATCTAACTCGTGACTTACTGCATTTCTTTTCGGACTCTGATTTGCCTGTGATTTGGACTTGCGTTGTTTAGTGATCCCGACGACATTGCTTACTGTACCCGGACTGTTGTGGCAAGTGCGCTGTTGACAATGCCTCAACGTTACACATCGGTAGAATATGCCAACATGCACTACATTTATGGTGAATGTAGAGGCAACGCCAATGAAGCGGCAAGACTTTACCGAGAAAGGTACCCGAATAGTCGACACCCTGATTACCGAATTTTTATTCGCGTACACAATGCCTACTGTGAGGGAAGAATACCTGGTACAGGTGTGGGCGGCGCGAGTGAAGGACGACCACGAGTCTACAATAACGAAGAAGAAGTTATGGAGTTAGTAGAAGCAGATCCTACCATATCCATTCGAGTTTTATCTCGGTTTACTGGAATGTCAACCAGAACAGTACATACAGTACCGCCGTGTCCTCGTAGAGGCGGTCGGCGGCGGCGACCTCTCGCGCCCTGCTCTGGTTCAGACCATGGTGCGGAGCGAGAGGGAATGGGATGCGGTCGCCTCCTTCTGCGAAGCAGTCATGCTAGCGAAGGAGGAGGCCGAACGCGCGAGGGAGAGGCAACTCTCTTCCTCGCGCCCCAGCCGTCGTGGTAGACGCCCCGGGCGTCGGGGATCGCGAGCCGATTTCCGGCCACCGTAGGCGCGGGCCTGCGGACGGCGAGCAGGGGTAGCTCACCGTCCGGCAAAGACCAGGCCCGGGTCGGCGGCGCGTCGTGTTCCACGTGCGCCTCAAGGAGCCGTCAGCATTGGTGACGGGGCCTCATAAAGCCATAGCCTGCCGGGGTCGCGGAAATATAGTAAAAAGATACCGCGGCTCCGGAACTTACGGGCAGCTGAAGGGACAGGGTGGGTTTTTAGTCAGTAGAAGTCTGACACTCCCTCCCGCTTAACCCAGAGCGGGAGAAGTTATTCGATGATTTTCCCACCCAGAAAAAAAAAAAAAAAAAAAAAAAAAAAAAAGGGACTACCGAGCACGAAAAGAATTTTGTCGTATAATGTTGAGAAGAATTAGAGAACAACCACATTTCTTTGAAAATATCCTCTGGAGTGACGAGTCTACATGCAGGAAGGACGGGTATTTGAATATACACAATTTACACAGTTGGCAGCTTGAAAATCCACATTTAATTAGACAAGACCGATCGCAGTACCAAGTGAAAATCAATTTATGGACAGGAATAATTAACGGCCAAATTATTGGTCCGTTTGAGCTGCCACCGACTCTTAATGCTGAAAGCTATTTGAACTTCCTGCAAAATAATTTACCCGAGCTGTTAGAAGACGTTCCTAATGAAACACGTGAGAACATGTGGCTGCAAAACGACGGCTGCCCTGCACATTATGCGGCAAGAGTGAGAGAGCACCTGAATGAGACATATCCAGAACGTTGGATAGGGCGCTTAGGGCCAATATTGTGGCCACCCCGTTCGCCGGACCTGAACCCATTAGACTTCTTTTACTGGGGCTGTTTAAAAGAAAAAGTTTACAAAGAAGAGATTACGTCTGTGGAGCAATTGCGGCAACGTGTGCAGTCTGCTGCTCAGGAAATAAGTTTGGCAGGCTTTGCACGTCGCATCAAACGTTCATTTATTAGAAGGTGCAGAGCTTGCATCGCAGCCGATGGGGCTCATTTCGAACATCTTGTATGATTTTTAAATACATTTGTGTCATGAACATTGCTTTTTATTGTATCAATTGACCTGTAAAATAATTACCTAATTAAGTAAGGAGTCTTAAACTCGTTATTATCTACCTCTTTAAAGTAAATCAATAAAAAGCCACAGCCTGGAAGCACAATAGCTCTGTCATCCCAAAGAAAGTGAGACTGGGTTTTTTATTACCTGAGTGGTGTTTTAGCAATGTCAAAGTGAGTTAGAAACGTTTTTACAACTATTTACATGACACAGAAGATTAGTAAAATACAGAATCACATTTTTTTGAATTTAATATTTTTTTGAAATTATGAACCTTTTGAATTCAAACTGAAATAGTTTTGCACATTCGTACGATACTGGCCACTATGATACCATTTTAGAATCCGCATGATATGGACAACTTTTTAAAGTAATGGGCCATAACTGTGCCATACATTTTTTTTTCAGAGTATGGAGTCAAAGTTACAGGATTCAATTAAAAAAAACTAAAAAGTAAGTATTATGTGTTTTTTTCTGAAATCATCTTAGAGTGTAACAAAAAATCTTCATACGCGTGTGATTACACAAACATTCAGAAGCAGACCGCAAAAAACAGGATAAAAAAAGCTCCGTTAAATGTTGAAACGGCAGCTGATTTTATAAAATAGGTACAATATTTTCAAAAAAAATAAACAAATAAAAATAACTTTGAAATGCCTGACCACCTGAGTTTGAAATTGGGATATATGATAGACCATTATATGACCTACTGGCAGTTACAGGGTTATCCATTATTTCCGCCACACCCTGTATATTCAATTAGCTTGTGCCAGCGGCTCCGCCCGCGTGGGAAGTTTTTCCCGTGTAAATCCCGATCCCGTGAGAATTTCGCAAAATCCTTTCTTAGCCTACGTCATAACATCTACCTGCATGCAATGCTGTGCGTTGATAGATCACTATGTCAGTCAGTCAGTCACCTTTGAGTTATATGTATATTTAGATTTATGTTATCCGTTTGTGCGCAATGTCACTGATATTTTTGCTTTGTTTAACTGTCTCGTTTGGTTACTGGTCGCAAACGTGACTACTGAGCAATATTTCCCAAGTTTGATTCCTTGGTCCGGCAAAAAGTGTTATTGGGTTTTTCTATTTGAGATTTCTCAGTAGTAGCCCGGAGTTTGGAAGTTGGTGCTGTGATACCTCCGTGCTTCGGACAGCTGTTGGTCCTGCGCCTGCGCCTGATTTCTTTCCAGTCGTGCTGCGCTATGAGAGCATACTTGTGGATTATAATATCTCCTGCGCCGCTGGGTAATCTCCGTTGAAATTGGTCGCCGTGACCGAAATCGAATTGGAGGACTATTAATATACAACGTGTAACGAAAAGGGTATATACATACCAAGGGCACGGCTTCTTTGGATGATATCAAACGATATTGGAAGGGTTTCAACTCAAAATAAAATACTATAAAAATTGATATATGTTTCTTAAATTGAAATCATAACAATCGTGTCACCGCACTACGTAGGTCAATAACTTTC
Source organism: Tholera decimalis (assembly GCA_943138885.2). Classification (NCBI taxonomy): domain Eukaryota; kingdom Metazoa; phylum Arthropoda; class Insecta; order Lepidoptera; family Noctuidae; genus Tholera; species Tholera decimalis. Next base: position 20,979,280 of record OW964576.2, on the reverse strand, counting down.
CACGTTACTTGCAAATATCACGATAAATCTCTTCTGTAATTCTGTGCGCCTAGTACTGCAGTAGCCTAGCGTAAAGGCGGTGTTCTTTTGTCGGCGCGAGAAAGGAGATAGGATTAAAAAACCTTTCCAATATCGTTTGATATCATCACCCAAAGAAGCCGTGCCCTTAGTATGTATATAACCTTTCCGTTACACGTTGTATAATTTTTTTAAGTATCAGTGTTAAAGCAACTTTTATAATTGGTTTTACTTTACCTTGTCCTTGCTTTTGCTGTATTTTAATGGCGGTGGCGAGCTAACTTGTCGCTTAGCATTGGATGAAGTAGATTGGAAGCCTTGACCAGCTGGGAAAGTAAAAACAATATTATATTAATAATTACGTAAACGCAAACGAAACGTAAACGAACGGCCTGTTGGCCATGTGACTTCCGGAGTTAAATGGCGGCAGTTAAGGCCAGAGAAGGTTCCCCGTCAGTTTTTAATCAGACTCGTATTTATATTACTTGTATAAAGCTGTAGGTATTAATGCAAACATGGTGAAATTCAATTAAGTTTTGAAAAGAGTAACCATGGAGTTTCTTGTCAGTTCTTCTCCATAGAAACATAAGTTACATACGAATACGTAAGAATAATTCTTACTGTTTGGTGTTAAATGCTTGATTGAAATGAAGATAAATCATTATTTTACCAATGTATATCAAGCCACTTAAATATTAGATAACCCTCTTAGAACTATTAAGTATTTACTTGTGGAATATCTGTGTATTTCTGTAAACATGCTAATTGAATATATTTAATTTTATTTAATTTGTTATTAATTTTTTTGATATGAAACATTTTATTTTAACTATATGTAATTTGAACTCGGATCACTGAATTTTGATATGAATGTATTTTTTTTTGTTACTGTTCCAAATGTTTGCATGCCTAATATAAGGTAGATTGTATAAGGATCTCATATTTATTTCATTAAGACCAAGCATATACTGTACCTACAATCTAATAAAATAAAATATTCAATTCTAAAGTATTCTATTCTATAGAAATCGACCAATTCGAAACGTGTCGGTACTAACATCTGCCGTTAGGAATATAATATTTTTTATTTGATTCGTACGATGTGATCAAAACCAAGTTGCTGACGCGTTTGCGCAGTGTTGAGCGATTAGTTGCTGCGCTGGGTATCGCGGGTTCTAATCCCTTACCGGAAAAAATGTTAGTATGGCCTTACCTTATATAGTTGTTCCAGGTCTGAGTGTTTCTAAAAATTTAATCGGAGTAATTCCTGTGGTGGGGCAAAGTTAAAAAAAAAAAACTTACTCAAAGGCTGTGTATTCGTTTGCGGTCCCAGCTCGAGCATGACTTGGAAGTCGGCATGGTTGCCGAAAGCGAAGCCGAAGCCGACGCGAGAGTCCGTACCTGAAAACATAATATTACGTTTGAGCGTTTACATCTCAACGTCTTTCATACAAACTTTTACGGTCTTAGTCTTGGATATTGTACTAATGAGATTTGATACATATGCACAAAATACCTGTCTTTATAATTAGAATTAGAATTTAATGAGACCATTGTTAGTTTTTTTTTTACAAATTTCGGTGATCCCCAAACTAGGATATGTCTGTATCTTGGAGAGCTAAGTTGTGGTTGCATTAACAAAGATAAAATATGAACAAAAAACATATATGAGAACCGCAAATACATGAAATAAAAAACTTTTTAGTGGGTCGGTTTGTAATTTATCTAGTTACAAAAGCCAAATTGTCAACTACTTATCACCTTTTACAAAATATTGCTTTTCCCGGTGCAGAGCCGTTAATTTTTGAGGAGTTCTTCTTAGCTCTACTTCATCATATGCATTGTGATGAGCATAAAGTGCTTAACATCTATATTCAAGTAATCTAATCGCAATCAACGAAATACTTATTATTGAGTAGTTTCGGTGGCCATCTGGGGTCTTCATCATCAGTTCCACTTCCTCAAATGGTGCTTTTCGAGAGCAACTGCACAAGGTACTATAAGAAATTCCCAAAACGCTATAGGTGTGCCTATAATATTTGAAGAGTTCCCTCGGTTTCTCCATGATCCCATCATCAGATCCAAACATGACGACAATGGGACCAACTAGAAAGTATACCTTTTCAAACAAAAAAAGAATTTTCCAAATCGGTTCAGCAACCTGCGAGTTATGAGTTAACATACAAAAAAAAACGTTCAAGACGAATTGAGAACCTCCTCATTTTTTTTAAGTCGGTTAAAAATGAGGTCGACTTAAAACTACTTAACTTAAACTTATATATAAAAATAATAAATAAGTACACAATTATAATAGTCTTCTTCAATTATGACACAAACTAGTTACGAACTTTATCATAAAAGACGTTAGAGGGAAAGAGTGATTGCCAGTGATTTTTTACTTTCTATAGAAAACATACCTATCTCTTTATCTCTAAAATTTTTCTCGGTCTGCTTAGTCGTTCGTGAAGTTTAGGCGCAGAAGGCATAATTCTCATTACGCATAGTTTTCTATGGAGAAGAACTGGCAAGAAACTGTACAGTTACTCTTTTGAAAATATCATTCATTTCTATAATGTATCCATAATACAGGTTAAGGAGGTATGAGAGGACAGTACAGACCAATTAACACAGCATAATGTAATTACAAATAAAAAATATAAAAACGAATCTAAGAGTCTACATTGTTTTCCCTTGCACAAGAAAAGCTTTATAAAATAATTAAAATAAAATAAGAAATCTTTTATTTATAAGAATACCTAGGTAATTGCGGAAAATGGACCATTTTCATAAAGGTATGCCATTTTGAGTATTGGCCATACATTTTTTTTTTAAAGATTACTAGTCTTTTTTTTATTCATGTTAGGTTCGCGTTTGACCACCATCTCAACTTATGGTAAGTGATGATGTGGTCGAAGATGAAGCACGCTCTCTCCTTGCGACTCGGTTACCATTTTAAGAATTAGACCTTAAACCTTTCACGATCGCGATACAAGAAACACCGATTTGAAGACTGCCGACCACATAGCAATAGCGAGCTCGATTCGGTATAAAGAGGTCAATTTGTGGCACTGGAGGTGTCTTACCTTACTATATTCCTTGCTATACAGGGTGGTCCGTTTACAGTGGTCCAAAGATTTTTTCAGCTTGAGAGCATCATAAGTGACCATTTAAAATATAGTTTAGTTAAGCGAAAATTTATGGTTTAGAAATTATGTTTTTTTTTTTAAATAACCCGAAATTTCAATATTTTTGACACATAACCCCTCTGTTATGAAAAGTACTGGACCGAATCGAATGAAATTTGGTATAAGCATAGTGAAATAATCTACCTATCGCGCTATAGGCTCATCTAGTGTAAATAATTAGATAAATAAATTTCGTAATTTTTCGATTTTCATGTGTTAATGTACATGATGTTGTTTTTGAAGATGTTGCAATCGAAGGACAACTATGATTTTTTGTGTAAAGAATAACCCTATGTTAAGGTAAATTTTAGCAGTATCAGCAAAACCTTGGCGGTACATTTTTTTTTCACAGGATTTTTTCTAAAATGTATCTTTTTCCGAAAAGTTAAATATAACCACAAAAAGGTTCAAATAAAAAAAATGCAGTCTAATTATTTACACTAGATGAGCCTATAGCGCGATAGGTAGATTATTGCACTATACTTATACCAAATTTCATTAGATTCGGTCCAGTACTTTTCATAACAGAATGGTTTTGTGTAAAAAATATTGAAATTTCGGATTATTAAAAAAAATCATAATTTCGAAACCATAAGTTTTCGCTTAACTAAAGTATGTTTTAAATGATCACTTATGATGCTGTAAACTACCACTACTAAATTACCACTGTAAACGGGCCACCCTGTATAATTTTTTCACGAGATGTAAATCCTCATGTATGTTGAATAAAATTACAACCACCAACCATAATTATTACAATTTTATTTATGTCCATGTTGTAATAATAATTTGATGTTAAGTTTATCAATCATCAATCAAATTAAATATACATAAAACGATGCCATTACTGAGTTACTGACGGACTGGCAGACAACGTACAGCCGAAACTACTGGGCGCAAAATGCTGAAATTTGGCATTTATGTTCCTTCCAGGGAGTGTAGGCGAGCACTAAGAGAGGATTTTAAGAAATTCGCTCCCCCCCCCCCCCATGTGATCTGAATGAAATTTTGTATGTGGATAGCTGAAACCTTGGAATAATAGGTACATAAACTTTTTATCCACGGGATCGGGATTTACACGGGAAAAACCTCACTCGCGAACGAAGTCGCGGACAACAGCTAGTAGGTTATATATGGTAGTTTTTTGTTTTCTTTCTAAAAAATAACTGTTTTTTTTTCGCGATAATTGTTATGAGAAAGATAGATGAAGTCTCGAGATTGGATTCCTTAGCATTAACCCTAGAAAGATAACCTACGTCGCAGCAGCATAAATATTGCTATATTTTTTCCACTCGGCGCGCAAATTTACGTGTCCTTTTCAGCCAACTCAGTCGTCGGTCTCCTATCATGGGACGGCTGTATCTCTACGGTAGGTATTACGTTTACGTTGTTACGATTACTTGATGCACTCGCGAGGCGTATGGTTATCTTTTGTGCAACTTTTGTGAATATGAGTATTTTCATATTTTTATATTTTGTTTTTGTTGTGTTTTTACATAAAATACAGTACGTTATTATTATGGCGCGCAGAAAAGCATTGAAGGAGGATGAAATATGTGCAATAATAGATTGAGAAAAACAGAGTGACAGTAATGAACGACAGCAGAGTGACAGCGAGATAGATGATCACCTGAGCGAAGATGACGTGCAGATTGACTTGGAGCATGAGTATATTGATCAGGAGTCAACACACGAGTCTAATGACGTATCTAAAGAAGAAGATTTACCTCAGCCTGTATCGTCAGAGTCAGCAGAAAGTTCAGCACTTGATCACCGTATCATTGTTCCTAGTAGAAGAGTACTAAGAGAGGAAAAGGGTTATTGTCAGTCCTTTTTAAATAAGAAAAAAACCCTTGACTTGGCACTTGAAAGCCTTGAAAGATTTTTCTGCACTCTCTACATGAAAAAACTCGGAACTCGGACTGTACCATGGATGTCACAAAGACTGGAAGTCCGCACTTTGCCAAGGCATATGCGAAATAATACGAAAAATATTATTCTAAACCTGATGCTCAGGTTTCCCTTCACACCTAAACCTTCAGTTAAAAAAGGCCTTACTGTAGCTGCTGTTCATCCAAACAGAAGCGAATGTTAAAGATGACCTGTACTAAATGCATAAAAGCAGTTTGTGGCGAACACAAGAAAGACGATTCTCACTACTGTCTTTAGAGTGAATTTATTAATTTATTTTTACTTTTTTTTACTGATTATATTACTAACTACGTAATTCTAAGAAACAAAAAATCGATTTCTAGTGATATTTTATTATTTTCGCTTCCAAGATTGGAAGACTGCTGATTTTTGCTAATATTTCCTAGAAGTCTAATGATTTGTGTTTAAATTTATTAAAATAGAACAATTTATTATAAAAAAACGTATTTTATTTATAAAATAATACTAGTTCTTTAAAATGACTAGTACAGTTATAATAAATATTAATAATAGGTTATCTTCCTAGGGTTAAGCAAAAGTGAGGCCTTGATGTAGGTTTAAATCTAAACCCGCGTTGAGGACTCACCACATTAGTAGATCTTAATAGTATAAGTGTTATCGTCCTACCTTTCTTGATGGGCGGTATATTGGAATACGCCACGGATAGCAATGATGGCAGCTCTTCCGGAATGATCACCGAAGCCAGAGAGTTCGTCGCTGAAACATAAAAACATTTTGCTATAGTTAGAGTGAATCTGTTATTTCTAGGTAAGAGTGTTTCATCTTCAACCACATGATCGCTTACCATCTGCAAAGATAGTAGTCAAACTAGATTTTGGATGAAATTTGGTAAGGACTACTTCCTTACCTTTCACCTTGATGCTTATACTTAGCTATACTTTTTACCTTACTGCAAAGATGAGAGAGAGAAGATATTTTTATCGTGGTAAAGTAGCGGGAGCAAAGCCCCTCACGAGTGCTAGTATATTCTAATTGCAAAAGTAGGTAACTCAGTAAAGTAGGTATTTTTTTTTTGATTTACAGAAAAATGTTTATTTCAGCAAATATACATAATTATGTATTAAAATACTTAAAATACAAACTAGAATAAAGCATCAAAAAATTGATCCTCAACGCTGTCGGCTGGCAATGTACCCAAGATACTGGCGGCATTGCCTAGTTGTATGGCAATGCTTAGCCGTTGACCAAAGAAATAGCCAGCCGCGGGAAGCGTCAACGAGCCTTTTCGATATGTCTTTAAAAAGGCTGTGAGCACACGGTCACCATGGTCCGAGAGTTTCACTCCCAAAAGGCTCTAAAATATAGTAATCAACGAGATGACTATATTTACGCCGCTTGAGGTTTTCCGCAGACGCAGCGGGAGCGCCAGTACAACATGATGAACTGGGAAGATGGGATGGCGCGACAGTATCGACACAAGTTGCGTCCCACATTAAAGACCTACACATCTTCCAAGGAAACAATGACATGCCGTCAGGTCTCTTGCCATCGTCACGCGCCAGTCCATTGGGTTCCAATACGGCTGGAACGCCGACGGTGACAAGTAAAGTAGATATGTTGTATTTTATTTTCGTCTAAACTACTAAACCGATTTTCGTGAAATTTGGTACAGAGGTATTTGGTATTAGACCTAGGAGAAGGACACTTTCTTTGAAAATGTCTGAAAAAGCCTTTTCGGCCGAGGGAAATCATGGGTAGAAGCTGGTTCAGTACAAGCTTCATACAGGTTCATCCCCAATAGTACAACTTAATAGGGAGAGTTTTTAAAATGACTTCTTAATTGTCGATTTCTACTTATAACCTATCTCCGTGCCAAATATGGTCATAGGTGTAATGGTTTAAGAGATGTCGTAATTTATGAGCGAGTATAATAACCAGCCTATAATGCTCAACTACTGGGACACAGGGATCGTCTCTATGAGAGGGAATGGGCCAACCCTCACTGGGCCCAAACTGGGCCAAACAGTTCGAAGACATGCGACATTCACCGTGAATGTCGCATGTCTTCGAACTCTTTGGGCCTAGGACATGCCAGTGTCTTCACGATGTATTCCTCAACCGTTTTAAGGGGCAGTGGCGATGATATAAATTACACAAAGGAATGTGAAAAAACCGGCCAAGTGCAAGTCGGACTCGCGCACGAAGTGTTCCGTACCATTTTCTATAAAAACGGCAAACAATCATGTCTGTTGTATGCAAAGATCATACAAAAACAAGAGATATGGCAAGGGGGCGTGGCGCTTGCGAACTCATCAAGGCCTAAAGCGTCCTAATGCCAGTTTCGGCCATTATTAGTCAAATGTCAACTTGCGACGTCTTCGCTGCTTATGATTTTTGACAAAATGACGCGTTGTTCAGTGGTTGTTTGCAAAAATAACAGCTGTATTGTGAATTACGTCAAAGATGGCATCTCATGGCATCAACACGATGAAGTACCAAAAGCAATTATTTTCATTAGGAACAAAAACCATTGATTGTTTAGTACACATCGGTCAATGAAGCGGCAGGTATAATAGCGCAATGGATAAGTGTTTTAGTAATATCCTCACTCACACGATAGTTTCGTGAAGCGACCGCTGCCGGATTTTGTTGGTTAGGGATGTAACTACACGTTTATGGTTGTAGATATTTTATAGGTTCCTACTACTAATGATTACACAAGGGAATAAATTTAGACATTTTTGTTGCATGGAATTTTATGGCTGTTGTGCATATCTATACACAACAACTAATCTAAACTGATTAGTTGTTGTGTATTATATACTAGCTTTGGCCAGCGGCTTCGCTCGTATGCATGTCGAAAATTACCATACGGGAACTATACAATTTTCTGGGATAAAAAGTAGCCTACGTGCTATTCCAGATTATAATATATCTCTTTGACAAATTTTATCCAGATCCGTTCAGCCGTTCTGGCGTGATTGAGATCCATACAAACTTTTGCATTTACAATAGTAGTAAGATAATTAATTGCGATTTTGTAGCATGTCCTGACACATACTCTAAGAGTAGTTTCTGTTTCCCCCATACGTGATCCATGCAAAAGTATTTTGATCATAATTTGAATATTAAATAATTAGAATTCTAGAGACTAATATCGTCCGTATCCGTGATTTATCAGATATCCATTAAAATATACAGTTTTGAAGTTTCACTAATTAGTGCTACTACTGAAGTTATACACAGATATAGATATATTGTAGAACTGTATTTTATAGCCTCTAGATCATAACCGTATGGTTTACTATGACAAAATTTTACTAACTAGTTATTAATATTCCAATTATGATCACACTTCACTTGTTTAGAGTGGCAAGTACGACGGAAATTCCTATATCGTTTTATTTTCATTGTTTTCTGCACTGGAAGATAGATAGATATACTCTTTATTGTATACCATAACAGAATTAAATGAGGACTTAAAAACTAAAGGGTGTAGCCGAATCCAACATACCTAGTTTGGAAAAGGCTAAAAAGTTAATGATGATATACAACGTGTAACGGAAACCCCATATCTATCCAAAAGGACTGAAGACAACATCTGGTATGGAGTCTCTATGCAAAGTTTCAGCTCAAAATAAGTGACTCACAGAATTGAACCCAATTTGTTGGTTTCGTATGTTTCTTGAATACCAATAATAACATACGTGTCACAGCACTATGAGGGTCATCACTTTTCACGTCCCTTGCCAATAAAACGATAATTCTCTTCGTTCTTCTTAATTTGAAAAATTCGGTCTCTGGTATCAATGTATTGAAATTTCTAATAAGTTCCACACATGTAGACATAGGATTAGAAAACCCTTGCCATATCGTTTATTATCATCCAAAGAAGCCGTGCACTTGGTATGTATATACCCTTTAAATTACATGTTGTATATATATTTTTTTTATTGATCATAGGCTCACGATTGACCACTATCTCACCACTATCTCAGTAAGCGATGATGTGGTCGAAGATGGAGCGCGCTTATCTAAAAGTATATTCACTCTTGACTTAAAGACTCCTAGGTTTTAGGTATCGGGAAACACAGACTCCGGCAGGGAATTTCACTCCTTAGCTGTACGCATAATGAAGGTATTCCCAAAACGTTTTGTGCGTATGGTTGGAATAAAATAATCAACTCTATCTACCCTTAAGGCGATTGCAGATAGCACAATGTTTGACTGGTAGAGAGCGCATTGGTGCATTAATTAACAATAACTCTTATTTTCAGAACAAGGCTTACATATTTTTAGTGTTACGCTAGGCCGGTTGACCTCTGAGTGTTTCGGTGTTTCTTGTCAGGGTAGTCATTTAGGAAACACCGGCCTCATCTAGCTAAACTTAAAACGGCAAAAACATGACGTGTAAAAGTGTTATTTATAACTAATTTACTAAATTAATATTCAATTTCATTTCATTATATCCATCCAGTCCAGTCTCTCTCGACATACATAAATGGTAAATCGTAAAAGTCTGCTTATGTATCACATAAAGTTTAAATAAACATCAGTACTGTGTGGGCACAAATATGTCTGTGGTTAGCGCAACAAGAGTCATCGACGCGATGCGATGTTGAGACCACAATGATGAATCATTCTGTATATACCATACGATTGGAAATTTCTCCTACATACGTATGTAGGTTGTAGGTATACTTTACGACGCCGCGGGAATGTTCTAACGAGATACCGCGGCCTTGTTAAGGACCAGGCCCGGGTCGGCGGCGCGTCGTCTTCCACGCGCGCCTCATAGAGCTGTCAGCAACAGTGACGGGGCCTCATAAGGCCATTGCCCGCCGGGGTTGCGGACATGTTCTAACAAGATGCCGCGGCCCTGGAATGCAAGGGCAACTGAAGGAGCAGAGTGGGTTTTAGCACGGTAATATTATATACAGTATTCCAACTTCATACAAGCGGACGAAGCGCGAGCTATACCTATGCGCCTCGATCTCGGTGTGCGCTCGGTTTGCAGACAGTCGCGAACGGTAACTGTGCTGCAGTGACGAACGGACGGTGTGTTGTTTTTTTAACAATAACTGCGCGATTTTTTCACTAAAAATAAGTTCAAGTACATATTTAATATGAAGAGTAGGATATACTGTGCTGTTGTTGGTTGCATGAATTCGTCAATAATGCATCCAGAGATAACTTTTTTAGACTACCTGGAAACTGAAAGGTACCTAAGACTAAAATAATTTTACTTACTAGTAGGTATGTATATAATGTGTTTCTTTTTAATGGAGAAGTATTTCCTTTTATCTCCCGAAAAAAAAAGATGTCTGGATTAATAAATAAAGTGAATAGAGTAAAGGAAAGTGATTGACACGAGTGCAATAGGTAGTTATAGGCGGTTTATGAATCATGATACGGTAGGTACGCTTGTGTTAAAACCTCGGGGCATGTGTGTTTTGTTTTGTTAGTTTGAAAGTAAAGACGTGGTATTTTATTATTAATAATAGTTGTTTATTGTACTGCGTGTATGAATAATACTAGAAAAAATATAAACATGTTTTTTTAATAATTAAATCTACCAATCAAAAAACAACACGCGATTTTTTATTGAACACTTCCTATTCAATTCACAAACTATTTTATTTGTTTGTATAAAAAAAGTATATTTACAATCAAAAAACTAAATAGAAACGCAAAGTAGGCAAATGTAATTAAAATGCTGGAGGCGGGCAGCCCTATCGCATGTTTACGTACCGCGCGGCTGTAGGCATTTATTTTTAAGATAGGTACGGCTGAGTTACAATACTGTATATAATATTACCGTGGTTTTAGTCAGTAGAAGTCTGACACTCCCTTCCGCTCCACCCACATCGGGAGAAGTCTTCTGAAGATTTTCTCACCGGAAAAAAGGTATACTTTACGACTAGGGAGGTGATATAATTGTCACGAGTTTTTTATTAGGTTTAATAATCATCAAATGACGCCTTTATCTCTGGGCCAAAGCAATGACAGCCTCGTATTGAAATAAAACTTCAGAAAAATATCTATTATAGTGTTTATTCCACCAATATAATCGTAGCGGAATTAACACGAGATATTTTTCTGAAGTATTTAGTTTGCTATGGATTTCCGCAAAGTAACGCCTGATTCTATTCTGTATAGACTTCTACTGAGTAAAAGCCCACCCTGCTCGTGCTGTTATGCTTGCATTCTAGCGCAGAAGTATCTCCTTAGAACTTCTACTGACTAAAAACCCACCCTGTTCCTTCAGCTGCCCTTAAGTTCCAGGGCCGCAGCATCTTGTAGAACATTTCCACAACCCCGGCAGGCAATGGCCTTATGAGGCTGTTGCTGACAGCTCTATGAGGCGCGCGTGGAAGACGACGCGCCGCCGACCCCGGCCTGGTCCTTACCTGATTGCCTGGTTGGGTTCCAACCCCCGCCTAAGACTCGTAAGTCTTGCTCATAACTACTGGACCATCGCTGCTCAAAACGGTGAGTGAGGAAACAATTCCACACTTCTCGGTCCTGTCCTCAAAGAGCACCCAAGGTTACCCTCCAATGACGGAAAAAAAGTAGTTTATTTGCCGTTTACAAAAACATACAATAAATTTAAGTATACAAACAGAGCTCTTAAAAAAATTGGCCAAATGCGAGTCAGACTCGCCCATGAAGGGTTCCGTAGTAACTACGCCAAATAACTTTGTTTTTCATAGTGTTTGTATGAATTACAAAGTTATATTTGCGGTTTTAGAAAATATGCTACCTATATCTCAAAAACTGCTGACTCGATCTCGTTCAATCTAATTTTCGTTGAAAGTTTACATTAAGATCTACAGCACCCATATTTCTTTTTTAATTTTTCACTCCTTATTATAGACTAGTAGTTGCCCGCGACTTCATTCGCGTGGAAAGTTTTTCCCGCGTAAATCCCGATCCCGTGGGAATTTCGAGAAATCCCGTCTTAGCCAGTATCTACGTACTAACAGGAACCCCCATGCCCAATTTCAGCCCGATCCGTCCAGTGGTTTGGGCTGTGCGTTGATAGATCACTATGTCAGTCAGTCAGTCACCTTTGAGTTATATACAGGGTGTGGCGGAAATAATGGATAACCCTGTAACTGCCAGTAGGTCATATAATGGTCTATCATATATCCCAATTTCAAACTCAGGTGGTCAGGCATTTCAAAGTTATTTTTATTTGTTTATTTTTTTTTGAAAATATTGTACCTATTTTATAAAATCAGCTGCCGTTTCAACATTTAACGGAGTTTTTTTATTCTGTTTTTTGCGGTCTGCTTCTGAATGTTTGTGCAATCACACGCGTATGAAGATTTTTTGTTACACTCTAAGATGATTTCAGAAAAAAACACATAATACTTACTTTTTAGTTTTTTTTAATTGAATCCTGTAACTTTGACTCCATACTCTGAAAAAAAAATGTATGGCACAGTTATGGCCCATTACTTTAAAAAGTTGTCCATATCATGCGGATTCTAAAATGGTATCATAGTGGCCAGTATCGTACGAATGTGCAAAACTATTTCAGTTTGAATTCAAAAGGTTCATAATTTCAAAAAAATATTAAATTCAAAAAAATGTGATTCTGTATTTTACTAATCTTCTGTGTCATGTAAATTGTTGTAAAAACGTTTCTAACTCACTTTGACATTGCTCAAAACACCACTCAGGTAATAAAAAACCCAGTCTCACTTTCTTTGGGATGACAGAGCTATTGTGCTTCCAGGCTGTGGCTTTTTATTGATTTACTTTAAAGAGGTAGATAATAACGAGTTTAAGACTCCTTACTTAATTAGGTAATTATTTTACAGGTCAATTGATACAATAAAAAGCAATGTTCATGACACAAATGTATTTAAAAATCATACAAGATGTTCGAAATGAGCCCCATCGGCTGCGATGCAAGCTCTGCACCTTCTAATAAATGAACGTTTGATGCGACGTGCAAAGCCTGCCAAACTTATTTCCTGAGCAGCAGACTGCACACGTTGCCGCAATTGCTCCACAGACGTAATCTCTTCTTTGTAAACTTTTTCTTTTAAACAGCCCCAGTAAAAGAAGTCTAATGGGTTCAGGTCCGGCGAACGGGGTGGCCACAATATTGGCCCTAAGCGCCCTATCCAACGTTCTGGATATGTCTCATTCAAGTGCTCTCTCACTCTTGCCGCATAATGTGCAGGGCAGCCGTCGTTTTGCAGCCACATGTTCTCACGTGTTTCATTAGGAACGTCTTCTAACAGCTCGGGTAAATTATTTTGCAGGAAGTTCAAATAGCTTTCAGCATTAAGAGTCGGTGGCAGCTCAAACGGACCAATAATTTGGCCGTTAATTATTCCTGTCCATAAATTGATTTTCACTTGGTACTGCGATCGGTCTTGTCTAATTAAATGTGGATTTTCAAGCTGCCAACTGTGTAAATTGTGTATATTCAAATACCCGTCCTTCCTGCATGTAGACTCGTCACTCCAGAGGATATTTTCAAAGAAATGTGGTTGTTCTCTAATTCTTCTCAACATTATACGACAAAATTCTTTTCGTGCTCGGTAGTCCCTTGGAAGTAATGTTTGCACCCTTTGATAGTGGTAAGGGTACAATTCGTGACGTTTTAATATGCGATGTACTGTTCTGGTTGACATTCCAGTAAACCGAGATAAAACTCGAATGGATATGGTAGGATCTGCTTCTACTAACTCCATAACTTCTTCTTCGTTATTGTAGACTCGTGGTCGTCCTTCACTCGCGCCGCCCACACCTGTACCAGGTATTCTTCCCTCACAGTAGGCATTGTGTACGCGAATAAAAATTCGGTAATCAGGGTGTCGACTATTCGGGTACCTTTCTCGGTAAAGTCTTGCCGCTTCATTGGCGTTGCCTCTACATTCACCATAAATGTAGTGCATGTTGGCATATTCTACCGATGTGTAACGTTGAGGCATTGTCAACAGCGCACTTGCCACAACAGTCCGGGTACAGTAAGCAATGTCGTCGGGATCACTAAACAACGCAAGTCCAAATCACAGGCAAATCAGAGTCCGAAAAGGAATGCAGTAAGTCACGAGTTAGATTTAACGAACGAAAAACAGGGAGCAAAGGCGCGTGCGACTACGTACGACAACGAACGGGATCACACTGAATGATGTTATGAGGAACTATTGATGTGGTGATTCTAAAAAAAATACAGCTTGCCTTTTTCTATTTTGCACAATAGCTATATTGTTTCCATCGAGCCAGAATTCCAGGTAGCCCCAAACAAAGAAAGGACCGGTTTTTTTTTACCTGAGTGATGTTTTAGCAATGTCAAAGTGAGTTAGAAACGTTTTTACAACAATTTACATGATACAGAAGATTAGTAAAATACAGAATCACATTTTTTTGAATTTAATATTTTTTTGAAATTATGGACCTTTTGAATTCAAACTGAAATAGTTTTGCACATTCGTACGATACTGGCCACTATGATACCATTTTAGAATCCGCATGATATGGACAACTTTTTAAAGTAATGGGCCATAACTGTGCGATACATTTTTTTTTCAGGGTATGGAGTCAAAGTTACAGGATTCAATTAAAAAAACTAAAAAGTAAGTATTATGTGTTTTTTTCTGAAATCATCTTAGAGTGTAACAAAAAATCTTCATACGCGTGTGATTACACAAACATTCAGAAGCAGACCGCAAAAAACAGAATAAAAAAACTCCGTTAAATGTTGAAACGGCAGCTGATTTTATAAAATAGGTACAATATTTTAAAAAAAAAATAAACAAATAAAAATAACTTTGAAATGCCTGACCAACTGAGTTTGAAATTGGGATATATGATAGACCATTATATGACCTACTGGCAGTTACAGGGTTATCCATTATTTCCGCCACACCCTGTATATATTTAGAAGTTATAGGGGGGAAGGGGGGGAACGCATTTTACTACTTTGGAAGCGTATAGGTATCTTTTAAACGATTGACTTAAAAAAAAGTGGTTTTAGAAATCTCTATGTCATATTTAAAGACCTGTCTATAATATTATCTATTCCAGGGACACTATTCTGTCGGAATAACGAAATCACATTATTAGCAATGTTGTTAACCCTTCCAACTAAGTTCGATATGCTTGTGTCTGGAGTTTGTTCACGGCAATAGTGTGTGTTCGAACCCGCGACCCCTCGACCATAAGTCGAACACCTTAGCCATTGGGCTATTCGCTTCGATCGCTTCAAATTTTATTTATTTTAACTGTTCTAAGATAGAATTAACCCTTTCTGGCGTAAAAAACAAGGCCAGTCTAGCGAACGTAATACGAATACTTATAAATCATCGGAAAAACCTTATCTTACTAATATTATAAGTGCGAAAGTTTGTGAGAATGGATGTTTAGATGTATGGATGTTTGTAACTCTTTCACGCAAAAACTACAGAACGAATCTGAATGAAAATTGGTAAGTACTTACCCTACTTACTTACTTGTGTGTTAACAAAGGCTACTTTTATCCCGGAATTGCCACGGTATCGGGGTTTAAGTGGGAAAATCCCTCCACGCGAACGAAGTCGCAGGCAGTAGCTAGTACGTAATACATTGTAGCTAATCTCGTCTTATTCGCAGCATAAGTGCGTTACCTAACATGGCCTTGTAGGTATGTGTGTCACCGGCCACAGTCTCTCAGCCATCCATTATTAAGTTTGCGCGGAGTTTTGACACCAATTAGCGGGTTCAACGAAATGACTGGTCAAGGATGGCGGTAGGTGTCAAATTGGGGGCAAGGGGATGATTTTTTATTCTAAGAATATGTGCACATGTAATACTTAATACTGCACAATTAATAAATATAATAATCGCTATGAATTTAAGAGGAAATTGTATTTCTACTTGCTAAACAAATAAGCAGAATTTTCTTTTTTAAACTATAATAATGTTCCCACTACATGGACACAAGACTCTTTGATGATAATAAATCTATATCCAATATTATCAAGCGGAAAAGTTTGTTCGTTGGTTTGTTTGAACGCGCTAATCTTCGAAGTACTTGGTGAATTTGGTATGGAAGCAGTTCGAAGGTTGAGGAAGGTTATAGGTTCCTTAGAATGCGGAAGGGGAGAGGGAGATCTTGAGCACTCTCCCGGCCCGCAGAAGGCGCACCGGGCGTCGACAGAGGGCAGACAAAGCATTCTAGCGGCCCCCTTAAATGGGTCCAGGGATGCCCGCCGTTCCCTATAACACGAGATCCGAGATGGCGGCGCGTTTTGTTCCACGTGCGCCCTTCTCAGTAGTCACAGGGGGAGCAAAACACCTCACTCCCCCCATTTAAAGAGATAGGGCCCGCAGAGGCGGGCCGGCACTACTCGGGGCCCGCGTTGAAAAATACTTATGCGTTCCCGTAGCCCTCGGCGCATGTGTACGAGGGAACACGGGGTGGTTTTAGTCAGTATGAGTCTGACGGACCCCTTCGCCCGCCCCAGGGCGGAGGACATCCATGAGGATTACCACCTCGGAACAAAAAAAAAAAAGTATTATAAGTTTCTTTTAACCAACGAAGAAGGTTATGTTTTATCGTGATAAAATTCACGGGAGCGAAGCCCCGCACGAGCACGACTGCTAGTGATATTAAAAGTGCTTACTTTTACACGTCATCGTTTTAACTGACTAACTAGTTAGTCTAGTGGTCGCAAGCGCAACGCCTACTGCTGAGCATGAGGTCTCGGGTTCAACTGCTGAGTCGGGCTAAAATTGCTATTGGGTTTTTTTATAAGAAATTTCTTAGTAGAAGCCCGGATTTTGGAAGACGGCGGAGTGGACATCTTAGATAATCGTTAGTAGTCAAAAGCCAGAACATCTGACACAGGTCCGGCCACGGGGTCTGGCAAATGGGTGTTGTGTTACACAAATGTGAATACGAATGTGAGTCATCAGCTTTAGCCATTACTCAACTATGTAGGGGTCGAATGATGCTGAGTATTTGTGGTTTACATGGAGCGACTGTCTGTCTGACCTCCAAAACCCAGTAGCTGGGTAACATGATACCCCTTGGCAAGACTATTAGATAAACTGGGTTCTAACTGCCGTCTAAGCTGTAGAAATGGGACAGACCCGGTACCAACAGCTAAACGTGCTCTCAGATTTTTTTTTATGGATAATAGGTTCGCGTTTGACCACCATCTCACCTGATGGTAAGTGATGATGTGGTCGAAGATGGAGCACGCTTACCTAGAAATAACCTATTCACTCTTGACTTAAAGATCCCTAGGTTATAGCTATCGGGAAACACAGACTCCGGCAGGGAATTCCACCATGTAACGATGGCGCATTGCCGTTTGTCTTGTAGTCCGATGATGGAACGGGCTTGGCGGAATTAGTTTGTGTAACTCAATCGCACATTCCCCCAAAATGTAACCGATAGAAAACCGATAGACTTGCAACTCGTCGTCGTTGTTCAAGGCTCTGGAGCTGTTGAGTCAAACTCGACCAGTGCATCATTGCCAATGAGTCTCTTGGCCCGTTTCTCAATAGACTCAAGCGCGTCCAGTTGGTATTTGGCAGATCTATCCCAAAGATGAGAGCAGTACTCCATACACGACCGAACCTGGGCTTGATACAGATTGAGCAGCTGTTCCGGTGTGAAGTACCGTCTCACCTTTGCTAAGATTCCCAACTTTTTTGATGCTAGTTGAGCCTTAGCCTCGATAAACGGACCAAAATTGAGGGTAGAAGATGATCACCCATCTACATACTGAGCTTTCTTAAGCGTTGTTTAACCTTGAAGATTTATTCGTACGACTGTTACGTCTTATTATTAAGCGGCAACCTTACTAAGTATCTAGTAACTTAAAATTCACTCGGTAAGGGAAAGAGGTATTTCCACTACAGTTACATAAGACAACTCAAGCGGATATTTATAAAGATTCGACCTACTTTAGTGCCGAGCTCTTTGTTTACAAAATACTGGTAATAGTTGCATAATAATCATTAGAATAAAATGTCTACACATTAACCTAGGATGCGGCTTTTCAGCCTCTGGGATACCGGGATACGGGGTCTCGAGTCAGCTTGTAACTTCGCCCTCTCGATACGGCTGGATTGGATATATTGTCTCCGAAGAGATACAGATTGTCTTTTACTAGATTTTGGGGCAGTATAATCTAAAACTAATACGTGATGCAAAAACCCTTTACTAAAATTAGGTACTCGGTAGGCGAAGTATGAAATTAGGCACAGTTAAAGTTTATACGGAGGAGTGCTAAAATATAATGTTTTTATTATAAGGACTTTATGTTTATGTATAATTAAATGTTAGAATTTCGGTCATTGGGTGACCGCTAGTATAAATAAATATATAAATTAATTATGTAAAGTTGGCTGGTTCTGTAAGAGATTATACTTTTACATACATAATGTATGTACCTATTTCGGATGAGTGTGACCTTGATCTCGATCTCGCCTGATTGTAAGTGATAGATGAGGTCTACGATGGAACGCGCGAACCCAGAAAATACCTGTTCACTCTTGCTTTAAAGGCTCATAAGCCCCCCAAATCCGCAGTCCGCCCCAATCGTGAATCCTGTTCCGAGGTACAGAGAAGTACTAACCCTGAGTTCGACCCACTTGTCGAGCAGTCGTCGGCTGTTAAATTTGCAGAGCAGACCGCCCCGCGTTATGGCGTACGTACTATCCGCAGAGTCGCCCCGGCCACACACGTCACAGAACTTATCTTTCTTGCAAATATTACTTCCTATACTACTCTTGACCTCGAACTCGCCTGATAGTACGCGATAGACGAGGTCTACGATGGAACGAGCGAGCCCAGAAGATGCCTGTTCACTCTTGCTTTAAAGGCTGACGGGTATTACGTGGTAGGGAACACAGAGAGGGAACTCACTTTGGCTGTGCGCATAATAAACGTTGAGGAGAAGCGCTTTGTACGACAAGACGGTGTATTGATCAAGTCTGGACTTTACTCAGCAGTATGGCTGCTAGAACGGTGATGAAAGGGATCAGGTCGTGGAGCTCCTGCACACATTCTTCGAAGTACAATATAATTATAAAAGACCGAGAGATAAGCTACGTTGCGCCGATACCTATGATATCTAGATATACCTACATATAATAAAACAGTAAAAAAGTGTGTCTGTACATTTAAATTTTATACAAAAATAATAATTGAGGTGGGTTAAGAAACGTTAACGTGGCAAAAAAAAATAAACAAGTCTTTGATTGTTTGTCTGATTGTACACGCTAATCTCCGGATGAGATAGTTGACATCCTGGAATAACTCATAGGCTATTTTTATCCCGGAATTCCCATGGAATCGGGATTTATGCGGGAAATCCTCCCACGCGAATGAAGTTGCAGGTAGCAGCTAGTCAATCAATAAATAAATAAATTTCAGGCACTGAAATAAATAAATTGGGCTACACAAAATAAATCCTATTACAATAAATATAAATAAACGAACACATATCAAGTATATATATACCGAGTGCACGGCTTCTTTGGATGATAACAAACGATATGGCAAGAGTTTTCTAATCCTATGTGTACATGTGTGGAGCATATTAGAAATTTCAATACATTGATACCAGAGGCCGAATTTTTCAAATTAAGAAGAACGAAGAGAATTATCATTTTATTGGCAAGTGACGTGGAAAGTGATGACCCTCATAGTGCTGTGACACGTTTGTTATTACTGGTATTCAAGAAACATAATTATGAAACCAATAATTTGGGGTCAATTCTGTGAGTCACTTATTTTGAGCTGAAACTTTGCATAGAGACTCCATACCAGATGTTGACTTCAGTCCTTTTGGATAGATATAAGGGTTTCCGTTACACGTTGTATGTATACTAAACTAATACTGTCGGGTATTTATAACTCTATTATTATTTATGAAATGCAATGTTAAATAACTGGTTTGGAATGCATTTAACCAATGAATATTGGCCGGTGATCGCGGTTACACCTGGCTTTTACAAAGAGTTAGGTAAACGAGTTTACTAATTAAGTTGTAAGTATACCACCGTTATATATTCAATATTCAGGAACGAATTTAATTCAGGAAAATCTTCACAGAAGGGTTTTTATAATTTTAATCGAAAATATCGTGAGGACACGTCCTAGGAATAAACATTCCAAGATATGCGACATCTACCACCTCACACTGGGCACGCGTGGTGGATTACGGTCCATTCCCTCACATAGAGACGTCAACACAACACACACACACACTCACACACACACACACACTCACACACACACACACACACACACACACACATATATTATAAGAAAGAAATAGCTGCTGATTATTTATTGATTTGTGTTACAGGAATGGTTACAGGCCAATTTTTTGCCCAATTCAAACACCAGGTCCTCACGTAGTGCAAGAACTCTCACTGAGTCTCAGGATTTCTCAGGTCCAGGTTTCTGCTGGCGTAGCGAGAATGCTCTAACGAGATACCACGGAAGTGGAGTACAAAGGCAACTAACGGGCTGGGTTTTCAATCAGTAGAAGTTTGACAGAGAGTGTCAAACTTTGATGATTTTCCCACCGAAAAAAGGACATGTCCGTTTCGTCTACATGTCTTCCTTCGCCATTTTGAGAGCATTGGTAATGATATAAATGTTGTTTGCTTTTTATTAAATTTTCTGCATTATTACCTAAAATGGTCTTATAATTATATTTTACTCGCCAAACTTCGCAGTTTGTTGGCGAGAATCGCTCGTAACTTACATTAAATAAAATAGATACATAAACTTACTAACTACTCACATTTATATTTACATGACATAATTATGCATTCTACAAGTAGGTATTGATTTACAACATTACAACAAATTTATATTTTATTATTTTATTGATATAGCTTCAAAAGAAATTTTGATCTACATTAAATCCTCAACATATCTGACGTATTTAATTGGATAAGGAATAATACTGTACTGTTAAAAAATGATTCGTAAATAACCCATCATTTTAATGTAATTTTTAAAAGAAAAAAAATGGTTATTGTGGGTTATTCTTGGGAGATAGACATATGCTCGACAACGATAGACCGGCGCCAAATCTGCAATAGACAGCGACGTCCAGAGCAGAGTGGACAGCGGGTGCTGATCACCCTAGCACTGCCCACTGCCCATCACAGCCTGACGCCGTGCCTCCGTCCCCGAGAAACAGTTCACTCAGCCTATATTTCAACACACCTATACTTAAATTCCGGTTATCTATACTTATAATAAATCTGTAGAGAGGTCAATTCTGTACATGAAATATATTTACAAAATAACTATCAGGGGGTGATTAGGGATCGATACTGATGCCAAAAATGCAATCAATAAAATTTCTGTCTGTCTGTCTGTCTGTATAACCGTTATAGAAACAAAAACTACTCGACGGATTTTAACGAAACTTGGTACAATTATTTTTCACACTCCTGAGCTGGTTATAGTATACTTTTCATCACGCTACAATCAATAGTAGCAGAGCAGTGAAGGGAAATGTTGGGAAAACGGGAGCAGTTACTTCATTTTTTAAGCTTCCATCGCGTGTGCAACCTTAATGGTTAAAGCTACACAGAAATCATTTATGACGGAAATGTTCTCCTTAAATTATATAAAAATATCCCACGACAGCATATATCTATCTTTTATGGTTGACTCACAATAACACGTGTAACTCCCGATAGCTTAGCAGTTCGAAGCTTTCTGATTATTATTCTGCTCCGAAATTTAAAACCACCACAACTTTGCAATGGAACTCGGGTAAAAGTAACCCAGTTGCAACAAAATATAATCGAGGCTCAAATTTTAACAGGTTGCGGCGCAGGAGAAACCGTCTTTATTCCCAGAATTCCCATAATACCAAATAATTTTCCATTCCAATTTAAAAGAACGCAATTCCCAGTATCGGTGTGCTATGCAATGACAATTAATAAGGCTCAAGGGCAGACTTTTCGTGTTGCTGGAGTAGATCTCGGTGTCAGTTGTTTCTCGCATGGTCAGTTGTACGTCGCTCTTTCCCGGGTTAGCAGTTCTAGAAATCTTTATGTTCACGTGCCGGACGGGTCAACTTTCAACATAGTTTACCCGGAAGCTTTGCGCTGAAGTATTTTCGTTCTATAGGTACTTAAGCCTCATGTGAACGTGATCTAAACAATATTACCGATACATTAACTTAATAACACACAAGGAGTTAGACGCTGACGGAGTCGCGGGCACAGCTATTAACAATAATATTGTGCGGTTCGGTATTGCGATATTTTTCAACAGTATTATAGATTGACATATTCTATTTCCCTACTAAATTACGAAAGTTAATCTGTCTGTTACATTAAAATCACTGAACCGCGAGGAAGGACATAGGCTACTTTTTTTTACGAAAAACGACGGAAACTTGGACGAAGTCGCGGGCAACAGCTACCTATACTAATAATAATAATATAAGGCTGAAGAGTTTGTTTGTTTGTTCGAACGCGATAATCTCAGGAACTACTGGTTCGAATTGAAAAATTATTTTTTAATTAAATAGCCAATTTATAGAGAAAGGCTATAGGCTATGTATCATTACGCTAAGGCCAATAGGAGCGGACCGCCAATGAATAATGCTTCAAAATCGGGGTTAAATTTAACGTTAGCCCAAAGTAACTATTCCACGCGGACGAAGTTGCGGGCAAAAGCTAGTTCCTTAATAAATCAATGTCATTAAAAAAAGTATTTACGTAATGTGACAGTCTGGGTTTGAACTCGCTACTGGGCCACAACTGCTCACTGCATGTACATATTATGTAGATAAGTGAAGAAATATGCGGTAGACTCTAGACTCATAAGTCTAAGCTGACCAATTTTTTTTAAAGAGAATAAAATAGAATAGAACATATTTATTGTAAAAACATGAGTAGGTATACATCAAATAATATATGTACGGTCTTAAAATAAACAGTTACATCTGCATGTTTTGCCATTCATGGCGTACAAACAGAGCCGGATTAACCCTGTCAAGGGTCCCTAGGCAATGGAATTCTCGGGCCCCCCTTTCTTACTTAGACTGACCACATTGTGTGTAGCTAAAATCGGTGTCACCTCGTGATTTTAACCGACATCCGGAAACTCTTTTCTAAAGTATGTTCACCGATTACTCAAAGATAGCTGAACCGATTATTTTTTGAAAGAGTATACCTACTTTCCAACTGGTCCCATTGTCATCAAGTCAGGATCTGATGATGGAAGCCTGGAGAAAGCGAGGGAACTCTTCAAATATTATAGGCACATCTATAGCGATTTGGGTATTTTTTATAGAAACTTGTGCAGTTGCTCTCTAAAAGCATAATTTGGTTTAGTGAAACTGATGATGAAGACCACAGATAGCCACTGGAACTTCTCAATAATAAGTATTTCATTCATAGGTTGCGATTCGATTACTTGAATATGGTTTTGCACTTTATGCTTGTCCCAATGCATATGGTGAAGTGGTGCTGATGGTGAACTACCAGGAGAACTCTTCAACAATTGACGGCCTTGCATCGGGACAGTAAATATTTTCTAAAAGGTGATAAGTAGTTGACATTGATGCTTTTGTAACTAGATAAACTATAAACCGACCCACCTTTTGGTGGTTGCATTAAATGCCGAAGCTAATAAACGTATTTATTTACATACAAATTAATAAATAAATATAGAAAACCGCTTCGAAAATAACGTAATATTTTTAATCAATATTTGGACATAAAAGTAGTTATTGTGAGTCAATCGTAGGAGAGAGATATGTATCGTGGACTTTTTTGTAGCATTATAATTGTAGATATACAATTTTCTAGTATATTACTTTAATGTATCTCTGCTGGTTTACGCAGCGTACGCGATTGAATGTCTCAGGAGGCAAGTTATTTTGCGACCTCTTCAACAATAATCGTTATATTTCAATCAATTTATATAAAATATTAATGAATTGTACAGACGCCAGCATATCAAGCTACAACAATCTGTCAAATTTCTTTAATAGATTTTCAACTTTATCGTTAAAGAAATTAGGTTCAAGGTTGATTGGGAAAATTTGACAGTTTCGGGTAGCTTCATGTGCTGGCGTCTGTACTTAAACCTTCCTCACGCTTTCTATTCGTGAAAACTATATAGGTACAAAAATCCATTATGTAGATAAACTAATATCTCGAAAACAATCATTAAACTTGCCTCGTTCTCTCGCCGATTTTTTCAAGGCAGTGTTTATAAAAACATTCTAGTATTTTACTCCAAGACTGTAAATTTTTAAACATAAAACACAGCGTATTTTGGTTACATTTATGATCTTAAATCTCACAAATCGCAATTACAGAAACATCAAATATAACTATGATGCGTTTCTAGACAGGACACAAAGAACAGGATCGACTTAGCGACATATTGTGTCGTCATAGCTGTTAAATTGAACTAGTTGGGTAGAGTGAACAAAACAAGCATTTATCACAAAAAAAATAAAGCGAGATTTCATAGGTATGTCATTGTACGTAAGTACGGTCCCCCGGTAACCTTAGGGACCGCACATTAAGGGCTGTAGTTTTTAATATATTGTTTACAAATTCCCAGAATTGTTATTATTTTTTTAAATTTTGCTACTAAATACAAATATTTAGATCACACGCACATAAAAATTGTCGTTCGATAAAAAAAATCTTGTCGCTTGCACTGGGCCTTGCATAGTGGATGCGGGGCCCCTAGGCAGTTGTCTACTCTGCCTAATGGTTAATCCGGCCCTGCGTACAAAACTAAATAATTTTGGTTTGGTATAAACTAAAAATAACAATTTGAGTCTATACAGTACGTCGATTCTGTAAAATTCGAACAACAACTCGCATCTCACATAGCTATTCACTGTCACTTCGCTTATGGTTCAAAGTGACCTTGATTTTGCATTCTGTAAACAGCGTCGACCGAAGTGACGGAGGAATTACCTTACCGAATGCCACTTTTTATGTCATCTCATACCTTATCTGTCAAAATCTTTAGTGCAACTCGCTGACACGCTCGCAAGGGTAGCGCTAGTGTAAATTCGAATTAACAACCGAGTTTTTAGAATGCCAATCAATAAACTCACAGCGGATTCAGGTTCGAAGTTTAGAATGAGGTCTTACAGAATAACACAGCAGCAAGCTATGAAATTAATAACTTAATCTTAATGCTAATAAACAATGACAGTTTTTTACTTATAGATTTTCGAGAAAACTAGCAATATGGGTAAAATTCACATTACTGGCTATCTTGTTAACCCCTCCAAATAAGCTAAATATGCTTGTGTCTAGAGTGGGTTCACGGCTATACTGTAATGGGTGGGGTTCGAACCCGCGACCTCTCGATCACAAGTCCGACATCTTAGCCATTAAGCTATAGCATTAAGCATTATAAATAGAGGCGTGAGATTATAATGTTTATACATAAAACTCAGAATGATGCAGATCTTACTTGACTTGGAAATCGAATCCGAAACCGTCGGATCGAAGTGTGAACTGTGATGTAATGAACCGTTCATTGTGTAACTTCGCTACAAGATGTAGTACCTATATTGTTGAATTTAACTCAGTCGCCTAGTCTATAAGTTCTTTAAGTTTGAACGTAATTATAAAAATATTAGCTTCCTACACTTCTTGTACAATTATAAACTTTATGCTAAATTTCATACTACTCCGTCTGCTACATAATTTTAATTTCCATTTTAATATCTAGATCAGTAAAATATTACTCTGAATCTCACAGTCCAAAAATATGCAAGTTACAAAACACTTTTATTGATAAATTAATGACTTACTCACACACCTTATAAAATATCTGCCCATTTTCAAAGCGTATAAATCGCAACAATGCATACAAATAACAAAATTAACGCAATACTATTAGTTTATGTCCCCAACTGTTTACAAAACTTATTGAAATAGTTAACTCACCAAAAGAAAGTAGGAAGAACAAGAATAGCGAATTCGCACTCATTGTATAAGTCAATTGCATTCTACACAGCACAAAAAATATAGTTTTCACTTATTAAACAACAAAAAGTCATATCGACAACATCACCATTTTTAAAAAACAAAATTAAAAAGTTAAAAGCATAACCATCGGCTACCAGTTTTGCCGCCAAACTGAATACAAACTAGGAACACAAACCACTTTCACTATCGTTAAAACGTAATAAGTGGATTTCATTAGCATTCGAATTACGACTATATGTCTTACGCAATAGAAGACTGATTCTTCTGCAATGATTCATTCAAGTTATGGTATAATGTGAGCAACGACTATCCCATGTGTTTGCGATTTCATAACTTTTTGAATTAAGTACTCAAGGACTTTCAATTGAAATACAACTTTCTATCGTCGGTATAAAGACGTCAATGGAGTGCGTAATTTTCACGTACATTTAATCTGAATGTATGAGTTCCCATTCAATTCTAGAAGTCCCTTACCCTTGAGACTTATGTGGAACTAATAAGCCAGGCAAATACATACTTAAATATTACTTAGTTAAAGTACAATTTCGATTTAAAGGTACAAAGACTTGTAACTTTTTGTAGGAAACGCTTCATTACTTTCATATTCTGTGAAAACAACATTGAGTAATAGTGAGAGGTAAAAACGCAACTCGATAAGAAATATCGATAAGTTTGATGATTCATTTTGAATGCATTTTTTTATAATTCAGTAGCTTATAGTTTCTCGAATGCACTAATAGTGAAAGTGACTTACTAATTTTAGATTTATGTAGTATCATCTAGCGGATTCCAGTTTAAACGGATGCAACTGAGTACTAATGATTTAAAAGATTAACTGCCTATCTGACAGGCGCGTGCACAGGATTATGACAGGGTATGCGGCGGAATAATCGGTCACAAAAACTTTTTCTTTTATAGATTTTTAGCATAGCCACAGCCACGCATCGTAGCATGGTGGCGATGCGCGGCTGTGGCTATGCTAAAAATCTATAAAAGAAAAAGTTTTTGTGACCGATTACTCCGCCGCATACCCTGTCATAATTCTGTGCACGCGCCTGCTATCTGACGATACACCTTAGCAAGACTAGAGGCAGATATTTTAGCTTCTGACTCTGACAAAGATGATCTGGTTCTGTCAAAGATGTACAAAATTGCAGCCTGGACCAACGGCTAAACGAGCTTTTTGAGGCACCGAGGAAGCTCGATATTTTAAAATGGTTACCCATCCACGCTCTGACCTTGGCGTGTGTTGCCTAACCTTAAATATCGGCCCTTGCAGCTGTTATTGTTAACTAAACTAAAATTGTTAGTCACAAGCTCCTACAGCTCCTACGTTAGATTTATACTGTTTAAATAGGTACTTTCTAAACTGCTTACCGTGACCTAAAGCGACACTCTCAGTAAACACATTTAAAAATATCTTCAAATACCTATAACAATATTGACTTGACACTATTTCTATTGGAAATTGCCGTTGAAGTATCTAACTCTGTACACAGTCTTTATTATTCCAGTGGGAAAATCATCAGACGACTCCTCTCGCTCTGAGCGGAGCGGGTGGTCAGACTTCTACTGACTAAAAACCCACCCTGTTCCTTCATTCGCCCTTGTCGTCCGGCACCGCGGTATCTCGTTAGTACATGTGTTCAAAAATGGTGTTTCGAACATGAGCATGTTTTTAACATTTTACGATTTTTAACTGAGATCTCAGAACAATGTAACAGACTCTCTGTTACATTGTTCTGAGATCTCAACTACCGTTTAATAAATAGCAAAAGGATAATCGCTAATTGCAAGACTCTTGCGAGACTCTCGTTTGGGCAACACTATTTTTAACGTTTTTAAACATGCTCATATTGCACGGTTGGCTTATTGGTTGAGCGGTAGACTGCTGCGCTGCTTATCACGTGTTCGGTTCCAACACTGGAAGGTGCATGACCCAAATTAATAAATGTTTTCGGTCTTGGTGTTTCTAAAAAATACACTACATTTTTTTAAGGGTTCTATTAATGTTTGTAGAATTCACATTACTAGCAATCTTGTTAACGCCTCCAACTATGCTAAATACTCTTGTGTCTGGAGTGGGTTCACGGCAATACTGTACTGATTGGGGTTCGAACCCGCGACCTATCGGTCACAAGTCCGACACCTTACTTATTAAGCTATTGACGCTTATAGACATATGGTATAATAATTAGGAATTTATCAAGAGTCACGCCTAGTTTGGGCGAATTTTTTCTTTAATAAAAACTATGTATATTTATATATACTAGGAAATTGTAACAAAAAACGCGTGTGCACATTTAAGTCCATCGTTATATTGTTACAATAACTAAAATGAATTCGTTTGATGTCGGTTTTTTTTCGGGAAGAAAATCATTAAATGCTACTGAAGAGTTATGAAGTTTGGATGGTCAGTAATGTGGGTAACATTACTGACCATCCAAACAATGATCAAGTGAAACACTATTTTTTGGTGAGTAAATTATCAAATAACTCTTTCTCCCGCTCTAGGTGGAGTGGAAGGGAGTGTCTGACTTCTACTGACTAAAAACTCACCCTGTTCCTTCGTTTGCCGTTGCGTTCCGTGTTTTTCTCGCTCGATGCTAACATCAATACAGAATCGATTTTTCATTTGAAACATCGATATCGCTTAGCTCTTCACTAGCACACAGGTGTGTTTTCCTACTATGAAAGAAAGTATACATTTTTATATAGCAATCAAACAACACGATGTAACACGGTATCTGTGTGTTGTGACATCAAAACGATCGCATAGACATAATTATCCATTTACTGATGAAGGCAGGTGATATGGAGGTGTAATTACATGGGTTCCTACTCGAACGTCAATCATCGCCATTTGCTAAGCTTTTTTCCCAACTACATAATGTAGAGGTCGGCTTCAAGACTGACGTCAGATGTTTAACGACTCACACAGGCGAAAAATCACTAAAAGTCGGACAAAACCTAAACATTAATTATTTTTCTACAAAATAGCCACATAAGGGTTGGTATGTGATAAAAAACACATATACATGATTTTTAAATCAAATACATGATTTTTGGACATTTTTATTATACATCATCAGTAATATTTGGTTCATCCAATAGATTTAAAACGTCTGGGCACATAGAAACAGATTTTTTTGTGATTAGTTTCCTTAGTCCTGTTATAAAGGGATCGGAAGACACCATAAGTCTTTTAAAAGTGTCTTCCAGGGCTAATTTTCTTGAAAATTTTCTTGAAAACCGCTCTCTGTACTTTCGCACATCTTTGTTTCGACTTTCTTGTGCATCTTCGCTCATTAACCCTATGGCTATCTCAGAATTTTCTATTATATTTGATCCATGGATAAGTACCTTGTGAAGTGTTGTTGGCATACAATACCATGGGTAATTCATCACAAAAAAAGAAGCTGTTTTGGTGCAAAACGCCTTGAATTTGACCGCATTGACTTTGTAACCACTAGACATTACTTTTAAAATGGTATGCAGTCGATTTATGAGGCGATGATTAACACCTGTTATTTCAGCAACTTCTTCTGCATGTTGAAAAATGGCACGTGCAGTATTACCATCAGTCGATGTACCTCCACCCTGTCTTGGTTTATCAACATGTAACCCAAGTTTCTGCCAAAATTCTGTTTGTATGCGGCGCTTTTCAGCTGCTACCAAGGATTGACTGTGTGCGTCTCTTGCTTGCCATTTCGCAACTTTTAATTTATAGCCTAGATGCAGTATGAATTCCGCAAACCTTATCCAGGCATGTAGCGATGAAACACCATAATTAAGGTTTTCTTCAGGTATCGGCTTTGACACGCAGAATTTTATCCTGTTGAAGTCTTTCGAGGTGACTTTACAAATATAGCAACGCATGGCAGATTTCGTGTCCGTTAAGGCGTTTATCATCTTCCCATCAACCATGGTCATTATCAACTTGTGTTTAACTACACATTCTTCTTCCATTAAAACTAATGTTGGTGATAAAACATCAATCTCGGATTGAACACTTTGAGCTACTAATCTTGATAGTTCTGCACTTTCATGTGCCATCTCTAACTTCAACGGACGGCAATACCTTGGTGAGGAGGGGCGAGGATTTTGCCAGATGAGCACAGTTTTGCCATGATCACACACGAGTTGAACTGGTACAATAGAAATAATTAGCATATTTGCGTCAGACTGTTCGACATTTTCAAATCTCTGTTTATATTCGGAATGGCAGCCAGATCCATCACACCCCCATTTTGATATCAGGCGAAGATTTTGTAACTGATCCTTTGTAAGTGATTGTATGACTTCATTAAGAGACAAAAATAACCTTTGTGCAGTGTGGTTCATTAAATTCTGAAGAGGAACTTTAGCACTCGTTTCGGTGCAAAAAATACCTTCAGGGTAACACCTTTTTTTGCTTCAGTTATAGTCTCATAATTAGGATACAGACTGCAGTTCATCTCCATTGCTGAAGATCGTAAAGTATTGTACTGAAATTTAGACAATTGTCCTTCAATCACCAACGATAACGCCTTGTCTGACGAAAGGCTCGCGTGTGTCTTGGGAACGCTAAAATTGCTACTGGCACCAGCCACAGTAACTTGCTTGATGATCTTAGATGTTTGGATATCACCACGTGCACGATATTCTACCTGGGCTGCAAAAGCCAGTTCTTCAGGTTCTAATTGTTTTCGAACATCTTCTGTCTTTCTACGTTTCGTGCGTTCGGTACATTCTTCAAAGCTCTTATTAGGTCGGCCACCAAGGCTGCCACTTATCTTTCGAGTATGAATCGTAACAGGAAATGTAATGTAGGTATCGAACCAGTCTTTGTTGGCGTTAACACACCGAGAAAAATTTCTGTGTGATTGAAGAAGTTTTCTCTTATAATCACTCACCAATCTTCTTAGGGACCCCTTTATTTCATCTTTAAGTTCATTCACTTGCAGAGCACGTTGTACTTTTTCTTCCAGATAAGATATTTTATCTTGCTCCTTTTTCGAAGTTTCCTCCCTATAGTAGGCAATTAGAGTCTTTCTGCTAAAGCTCACTTCCTCGTCAGTTGATCCTAAAACAATATCAAACTAATATTTAGTATCAATTAAGTAACCGATTCCGGGCAAGACATTATTTTGTTTTACATAGACTTCGTCCAATACAGAAGTGGTCGACTAAAAAGACAATTTTGTTAAAGCGTCGCTTACGGTCGCATAAAACTGTGATTGCATATTGAAAAGCAAAGTCCAAGCTCTCTAAAAATACTAATATCAAAGCCCGATCTCTCGGGAAGTTACACTTTACCCCTTTGTGAAGTTTAAAAATATGCAAAACAATACAATGTCACAGTCATTATTATTTTTAATATAAAATATCAAGCATTACTATCAAAAGTAGATATTAAAAAGTAGTTTATTACCTCCTGGAAGTGAATCCATCGAAAAAACAAAGACGTTCACGAAGCAAATTATAGAAATCGTAATAATTAAAAGCAACACTTTCACTCTTAAACACATCCGCTGTTGATCAAGTCGAACTTTGGAGTGAGACCCAGGCGCATAGACGACAAAAGGTTCACGCCGTGTGCGCAGGTAGCGTGTATTGTTTAGCTGACTTGACGGTAAACCAGGTTTTTATTTGTTTGGAGTACTTTTAATTTTTTTGGTTTTGTCCGACTTTTATTGATTTTTCGCCTGTGTGCGACTATCAAAGATGTACTATGCGTTTCAAATGGTATAAGGAATTTCAATTACCTTAATCTGTCAAATGTCACTCAAAAAGTACGGTTTGCAAAGAAAAATTAATGGAGAAAAATAATAACGGTTTATTTTACCTAGTTTAACCGAGTCTCACATCAAATTTTAATATTTTAAAGTCATAATTCGTTTTTTAAACATACTTTTCTCTCTTATTTTCATTACGCACCAATACGCCCGAAAGTAAAGAGAATGCATGGCGCAAAGGCCCAGAAGTCATGTTAAAATTATTAAAACATTATTTTATTTTTGATGATAGGCTCGCGTTTGACCGCCAAATATGGAAAGGGGGCTAGTTTTGTTTCGCTCAATATTTGTAAATAAATAATTTAATAAATCCTTGTATCTATCTATATAAATCTACCCAAATGGTTCGATTTGACAGCTAAGACGTCACAATATAGCGCTAAGTTTTTCCTAATAGCAGTTGAAACGCACTGTACATTATTTTATTTTTCACACAAAAGCATCCAACACAAATATTGGGATCTCACCACTAAACAGACTGCAGAGCTATAAACTTCTTTATAAAAGTTTACCATGGTAAATGTGACTATCTTGTGTAGGAAAAGGTTTTTCTAGGATCATGATCCTATGAAAACCCTTAAAGCCCAAATACTTGAATCCCTGAAATGTGCAAACAAATAAATTATGTTAGTTGTAAGTTGTTTGTCATGCAATTTTCTGCTTTAGATTTTTAATTTTAATTTATATTTTTGATCTTATTTTAATGTTTAGTTTTAAAATAATTGTTTGTTCTTTTATTTTCTCATTAGTTTTGAAATAATAATTGTTTGTTCTATTTAAGTATTTCGTCATAGAAAAGAAAAAATTTGAAATTGACAAGACGGCGAAAATTTTCTTGTCAATTTTCTACTTATTTTATATTTATTACTGCCTTTATTTTTCTGTATAATATCAAAATTAACCGTGTAAATAAATAAAAAAATGAATACCAATGTTCGTACTTCGGCAAATCACAGTGAAACCTCATCAAATACCGTGCAGTGTCCTCATTGTCCTAGAACCTTCAAAGTAAATGGAATACAACGACATTTGCGCGCCGCCCATACTGAGAATCCACCTCCAGCCATAACCCAGACCATACCCACAACATGCCTAGAAGATGCTTTTGGATCCCCGTTTTTTAATGGAATAGGATCGAAGACAGACATATGGCAAAAACGATGGGAAAAAGTGTGCACCCTTCATGGGAAACTCTATGACCTTCCCTCCAACACTGTAAGTAGAAGATTTATTCACAAATTAGCTGAAGAAATAGAATATCTTGTTAAATCAGACTATCCTTCTGAACGCATTTTGATTTACATTGCTGTCATGCTACAAAGAGAGAAAAATGTTAAACAAGCAAAAGATATAACAAGATTACTTGACCGACGCCAAAATCTATGGGCCGAAGAAAACATTGATATACTAATAACTGAGGCTATGAAAGCAGACCACTCTCTCCGTAACTCCTACAACAGAAATAATTATAATGATAATAATGAATATGTCACAAAAAATTTCACCCGTCTCATACAGCGAGGAAAAACACGTGAAGCCCTAAATTGGTTAATGACAAAAGATACAAGCAAAATTCTTAAACCTGAAGACGAAATTGATGTAACAGGAAAAACGGTAATGAATGTACTGCAAGAAAAGCACCCCCCCGGATTCAATCCCGATTCAAGACTGTTTACACTGCCTGATGGCCTCCCCGAATTGACTCCATTACTAGAAGTAGACATAACCAGTGAACATGTGGAATCAGTTGCTAGAAAATTGCACGGTGGTGGAGGCCCAACAGGTACCACATCAGACAATTGGAAAGATTACTTGCTACGATTTGGAGAAGCAAGCCTGCATCTGAGGACTGCAGTAGCACAATTAACAATGCATTTAAATAACAATTTTGTGCCATGGAATCAAATACAAGCTCTTATGTCAAGTCGACTTATCGCCCTAGACAAATGCCCAGGTGTGAGACCGATTGGCATTGGCGAATGCCTACGCAGGATCCTATCCAAATGCATGATTTTAGTCACCGGATCCGAGGTCACCGAAGCCTGTGCTCAATCGCAACTCTGCAGTGGACTAAGCAGCGGTATCGAAGGTGCTATTCACGCGATGAACGATCTTTTCCAAAAAGAATGTCAACCAAGCTCTAACTGGGGAATGCTACTCGTCGATGCAAATAATGCCTTTAATTCTATGAACAGACAATTAGCTCTCTGGCAAGCAAGAATATTGTTGGGTTTAGGCGAATCACAACTACTATAAACTTAGTAATTACTTTAATATAGAATTAATTATAAGTAGAACATAAATCACTACGATGTCACAGAGTAGAGTTCGGATAGCGGGGAAAAATAGACAACGCTGCCAAAAAGTAAGTTGGTGTTGCAAGGCGCAGAATTCAAAATTACATTTAACACCCTTCCTGAATTTAAGCCTTACTAAAATTAAATGGTTTTATTATTATATAATGCAAAGATCAAAATAAATTTTTTAATACCCTTCCTGAACCTATACTTTCCAGTTGCCTTTATCAATGTGGAATACTTATATATTACAATATTCAATTAACTAACCAAAGAAAATCATAAAATTTATTTAAGATTTTTCAGTTTAAGATTATGTTTAGACTTACATCAATTTTTAGCTTAGTTACTTTAGTGAGCTATATGAACACATACCAAGTTTAGTTCTCAAAAATTGAAATTTATCTTTTGACAAAGCTTTTGTGAGTATATCTGCATACTGATCATTACTATTAACAAATTTTAATACAATAACCTTTTGATGATATTTTTCTTTAATGAAGTAGTACTTAATTTCAATGTGCTTACATCTTTTATGAAAGTTAATGTTTTTAATTACACTAATAGCACTTTGATTGTCCAAATAAAGACACACTGAGTCTTGTTTGTATTGACCAATATCACTTAAAAATTGTTTGATCCACATAGTCTCTTTTGTAGCAGCACAGGCTGCCATGAACTCGGCCTCTGTTGTAGACAGAGCGACTGTTTGTTGTCTTTGACTTGACCAAGTTACAGCTGCCCCATTTCTGATAAATACATAACCAGTAACTGAACGTCTCGTATCCAGATCATTTGCATAGTCTGCATCGCTATAACCAGTGACTTCAGTAGCTGGTTCAGTTTGTGTGTAACACAGCCCATAGTCTTTTGTATCTTTCAAATACTTGAATATTCTCTTGACTGCATTCCAATGGGTAGTGTTGTAACAATTAAGAAAACGACTCACCAGACTGACAGCAAACATTATATCAGGTCGACTCACAATGGCTAGATGCATCAGGGAGCCGACTGCTTCCCTGTAGGGGATATCTTTATCAGGTTCTCCATCCACTTTATACAACTTCATGTGAGGATCTACTGGTACACTGTTGGAATTAGAGTCAGTCATGTTAAATTTGATTAACATTTGTTCAATGTATTTAGTCTGATGTATAAATATACATTTACTGAATTGTTCTATTTGCATTCCCACAAAATTTCTAGGTTTAGTTAATATTTTGATATCAAAAATGGTTTTCAAATCTTCAGTTATTTCTTTTAGTGCCTGTTCATCTGATGAAAATAACAATCCGTCATCAACATACAAGCACAAGTAACAATTCTTTCCATTGGTTCTACAAATATATACGCATTGGTCAGCATTGCTGTTGACAAAACCAAATTTCTTTAGTACAGAGTCAAACTTACTGTTCCAGCATCTAGGAGCCTGTTTCAGTCCATAGAGGGATTTATTGAGTTTGCAAACCATATTTTCTGTATGGTCTAGCCCTTCTGGTGGTGTCATAAATATGGTTTCTTCTAGTTCTCCATATAGGAATGCTGTTTTGACATCTAGCTGAATGACTTTGAAATTATTTTGAACAGCTACAGAAAGTAATAATCGTATTGAATCATACCTGACCGTTGGTGCAAATGTTTCCTGATAGTCAATGCCCTTGGTTTGAGCATATCCTTTTGCACATAAGCGTGATTTATACCTTGGTCCTGTTGGTTCCTCCTTAATTCGAAACACCCACTTACAGTGTATCACTTTGGAATTTACAGGCTTTTTAACCAATGTCCATGTATTATTTTTCTGATGAGCATCCAGTTCCTCATCAATAGATTTTATCCATTTGTTTTTATCTATGGAGTTCATAGCTTCATTATATGTCATAGGAACATCTGCAGGGTAATCTTCATGTTGACACAGATAGATTTTTCCTTTTTCATCACCCAGTTTTGCATCTTCAATTCTGTTGTTTCTAGGTCTCAATGTTATGTTCCTAGCTGGAGTTGTATCTAAACTGGTGTCTGGAGTATACTCACTGTCTGAAGTAGATATTGTTTCACATACAGTATCATACGAAGTTATACTGGAATCTGCATCTTCCTTTTCAGTTTCATCACTATTTCTTGTAGAATTCTTCTCTGATAATTCTACCAATACATAATCTCTTTTCACAGTAGATTCTAGAAATGTAGCATCCCTGCTTTTTATTACTTTTCTAGATTTTGGTATCATAAATCTATACCCTTTTGAGTGGTCACAATATCCAATGAAGATCATTTTCTGTGCTTTAGGATCCCACTTCTTGCGTTTCTCCTGAGGTAAGTGTACCATTGCTTCACAACCGAAAATGCGCAAATGTTTCACATCTGGTTTTTGTCCAGACCACATCTCTTCAGGTGTTTTAAATGATAGGGACTTGGTTGGAGAACGATTTATTACATAGGCAGCAGTATGTACCGCATCAGCCCATAATTGCTTTGGCAAATTAGCATTAAGAAGCATACATTTTGCTCTTTCAATAAGACTTCTGTTCATGCGTTCTGCAGTCCCATTTTGTTCTGGTGTGTATGGTGTGGTCGTTTGGTGTATGATACCTGCACCTTTTAAGTAATCCGAGAAATTCTTGTTGACATATTCCAAGCCATTATCTGTCCGGAGAATTTTTATATGAGCATCAAGTTGATTTTCTACTTCATGTCTAAATTCTTTGAATTTTTCTAGTGCATCTGACTTGTTTCGAAGAAAATACACATAAATTTTCTTTGAGTAGTCATCAAGAAAAGTTATAAAATATTTGGCACCACCTAGTGTTTGAGTCTCCATTGGGCCACATATGTCTGAATGGATCAATTCAAGTGGAACCTTTGCTCTGGTTCCTTCACTTTTAAAAGGTAATCTTGTCTGTTTACCTTCTTTACAGGTGATACAAGTCAGATTTTCTAAATTTGCTGAGAAAATTACATGTTCAGTGTTTTCAGTCATTTTCTTTAAACTGTTGAAATTTAAGTGTCCCATTCGTTGGTGCCACAGGAAGGTATCTTGTTCTTCAACATCGGACATGCATGCATAGCCTCCTCCGGGCATGTTCAGACGGTACATGTTGTTGATGATACTAGCTGTTGCTACTATCTGACCTTTTTTGTTTAAAATAACACAGCCTTTTTTGTCAAATCTTACTTGGCCACCACTGCGAATAATCTGACTTACTGATAGCAAGTTGGTTGCAAGTTCTGGAACACATAATACATTTGTAAACAGTACCTTATTTTCTTGACCATTTTCATTGTAAGTATTTAAGCTCACTTGTCCTGAGCATTGCACTGGTAATATTTTATTGTCTGCTACTCTTATATTCTTTATAACTGAAGTAGTTTTATTCTGAAGTAAACTCTTGTCTTTGACCATGTGTGAGGATGCACCCGAGTCCACATACCAGGCATCACATTGAGTAGTTGTTGCTATGAATACAGCAGCATATGATGAAGAACTACTCGACTTTAATGATGTGTCTTTAGATTTTAATTTACATTCTGGGCTTTTGTGTCCATATTTGTTGCAGGTATAGCACCGTGGTCCTTTAGACTGTTTTCTAAAACTTTTCTGAAACTTCTTGTTAACTGTGAATGCTTTGATATCATTTTCAGATAGTCTGACATCTTGTAATAATTTTGCTTTGACGGCATCTGAAGTAATCTTCATGCCTGAGCTTTCAATAGCTATAATCATTGGTTGATAAGATTCTGGTAGACCAGAGAGCAGCAGTGTGCCGAGCCACTCATCATCCACCTCAAAACCAATGTTTCTGAGCTTGTGAGCTGTGTTCATAATTTTGCTTACATATTCCTCTACATTTTGACATCCTGTTAGTGACGTATTGCAAAGATCACGCAGCAGACCAACTCGGCGTGTCAGCCCAGAGTCGTCAAAGGCTGAGGATAGTTTGTTCCATACTTCTTTAGCAGTGCGAGCTTCTTGGAT
This sequence comes from Tholera decimalis, assembly GCA_943138885.2. Taxonomy (NCBI): domain Eukaryota; kingdom Metazoa; phylum Arthropoda; class Insecta; order Lepidoptera; family Noctuidae; genus Tholera; species Tholera decimalis. Next base: position 20,941,164 of record OW964576.2, on the reverse strand, counting down.
ATGCACATAATTTGTAGGATCAACTGAGAGAATGATTTTTGTTTTCGCCTTAGTATCTCGTTTCGGATCCGGTTCGGAATTGGATTCTACACAGTCCCACAATTCCTCATGCTGTAGGTATGTTTGCATCGCAAATCGCCAAGTTGTGTAATTTTCACGACCAGACAGCTTTTCAATGAGTGCCATGTGATTATTTACTGCCATTTTGAATGATTTCACTTAGTTTGTACGTACAAAAACACGTTTTGAAAAAGTTCGAATGAGAAAAAATGAAAGTCACGTTGCAGTTTACAGGTTATGTTCATATGAAAAGTATTTTATCACTGTTTTACACTAAGATTTCGCACTGTCTTTATTTCTGAGCTTACTGGGCCATAACCTGTTGGGTTTAGGCGAATCACAACTACTATAAACTTAGTAATTACTTTAATATAGAATTAATTATAAGTAGAACATAAATCACTACGATGTCACAGAGTAGAGTTCGGATAGCGGGGAAAAATAGACAACGCTGCCAAAAAGTAAGTTGGTGTTGCAAGGCGCAGAATTCAAAATTACATTTAACAAATATATTGGCCACATTGCGCTCGTTTCTTATACAACACCTACAATGGTCACGCAGAACTTGTAATACGTGATTCCGATATGAGATTATACAGCAAAGAAGGAGTTACCCAAGGTGATCCACTTGCCATGCCATTGTATGCCCTTGCAACACTACCCATAATAAACGAACTAAAAAAAGAACAAGCAACTACCCAATGCTGGTATGCAGATGACTCCTCCGCCCAAGGTAAGCTCTTAAACCTACGTCAATGGTGGGATAAAATGAGTAAAATAGGCCCTGAATATGGTTACTTTCCTCAAGATAAAAAATCATACCTAATCATTACCGAGAGCGACAAGCAAACAGCTCAACAGATTTTCAAAGGGATTAACGTAACCATCATAACTGGATCACGCTTCCTTGGTAGTTATATTGGCGAAGGAAAAGAACACTTTGTGAACAAGAAAATTAAAAACTGGCAATCTACAATAGAAAAACTTTCACTTATCTGTAAAGACTCACCCCAAGCTGCTTACACTGCCCTTACTAAAGCAGTTCAATTTCAATGGTCATTCCTTTTAAGAGTCTTAGATGATGTAACCCAATTCTTCGAACCACTAACAAACACACTGCGTACCAATTTTTTACCCACTTTACTAGGAGGCGATATCTCACCTTTGGAAGCTGACCTATTCTCTCTACCCGTTCACAAAGGTGGTCTAGCAATATCCGCTCTATCAAAAATGACAAATATAAACTATGTATACTCAAAAAAAGGCTGTGCAGTCCTCTCAAATGCTCTGATTGAAAATACACATATGGACCTCTCTCAACATCATAAATCCCTCAAAGATGCACAAAAAGAATGCTGCAACGAGAAAGACTTTCTCAATGACCAACTCTTGGATACCGTCTTAGTCAAACTATCCCCTATCAAGAGAAGAGCGATTGAACGTTCAATTTCGACAAAAATGAAAACTAAATCCTCCAACTGGTTATCTACCTTACCGACTAAGAAGGACCATTTCGATCTGTCACCATTAGAGTTTAGAGACGCACTTGCATTACGTTACCACAGATTACCAGTCTCTATGCCAAAATCATGTGATGGCTGCGGCTGCAATGAATTTAATGTCGATCATGCTCTATGTTGTAAAAAGGGTGGTCTAATAACACGTCGTCATAATGAAATTAGAGATCTGTTCTGTGACTTATGTCAACATGCATGGGGAAACGTAGTCAAAGAACCCGTCATCTCCGAAGGAGATTGCGGACTACGTGGAGACCTTTCATGCCGAGGCGTTTGGGATGCTCAGAGGGAGGCGTTATTTGATATCCGTGTTGTAGACACTGACGCTCCTTCTTAAGCCTGCAATACATGTTGGCCGAGCGTAGGCCAACGCGAGCGTTGGCAAATAGGTACAAGGCAAGAAATAATGTCCACACGTTCGACGAGTTCGTCGAACGCCAATGCAGACGACCAATGTAGAAGAGGGTCTGTAGAGCTGCCCACACGTTGGCCAAGCGCAGGCGAGCGCCTTTGATTTGTGACCAAAAACCGACACCGATCCGAAGTGAGACAAGTGATCACGAGCAACGGCGAGCGAAGACAAGTTGCACCAAATGAGCTCTATACACGTTGGCGCTGGCCTCCACTCGGCCAACTAGGCAAGTGACACCGAGCGAAAGCAAGGCAAGACAAATATACCGTCTACAATTCTACATGTTGGTATTGGCCTTCACTCGACAACGCTCGGCCAACATGTATTGCAGGCTTAACATTTCACGTCCTGTTGCCTCTGTACTAAAATCCGCCGAAGATGAAAAAATAAGAAAATATTCAAACGCTTGTGAATTGCGACATACTACATTCACCCCTCTTGTTACATCCGTTGACGGAGTCTTCGCTCCACAAATGTCTACTTTCGTAAAACATCTTGGAACTGCAATCGCTGACCGCTGGAACAGGTCCTTCAGCGTAGTGATGGGTTGGTTAAGATCAAGAATCATCATCTCAATAATACGTGCCACTAGCATGTGCATTCGCGGCACAAGACATAAATTTAAACCATTAGCCAAGTTATTTGGCTTCGGCGATGGAGCAGCCCTACCCGGGCAAAACTAATGCGGATGTGGCCGACGAACCATGAAGCTGTCGTACAAAACCTCATTTTAAAACAAATTTAAGTTCCTCTATACAAGTTCATTTATAATCCTAATCTGTTGTTATGTTGCCTAATTGTTAAATAAATTTTAATTCACTTTATTTAAGTATTTCGTCACTTAAATTTGAAAATTTTAATTTTTATTGTTAATATTACATCGATAATATGAATAGGAAACAATAAACTAAATAATCGCTAATTTAAAAAGAAGATACAATGATTACAGTGACTAATGAATTAGGAACTAATACTAATTATTTCAAGATTTCTAGTGGTTTTTCCGTGTCTGTCTTTAGTTTTAGTGTTCTCAAGAGTGTTGGTTAGCCTCTCTAATTGGCGACTGTATTAGTCCAAGACATATGTACATTAATTATTCAATGAAATGTTAAGTGCAGAAGCTGTTGGCAACCTATTTGGAATAAATAAATGTACAAATGACAACCGGGAGCAAAGGCGTAACTTGCGTTCCGAGGCGTTGAAGCCTTGAAGCGACCCGTGCATTTAGCCACGAACTGCTCTGAATCTCTGATGTATGATAGGTACCTAAAGTCTGATAAAGAACAGAGACAAAGTGGAGACTCCTTACGACTAAATATTAATTAATTTTTTTCATTGTTGTTGTTTGTGTTTTCGGCTAAGGAGTGGAATTCCCTGCCGAAAGCTTTATCGGACTACAAGACAAACGGCGATGCGCCATCGTTACATGGTGGACATCCCACCCATACGCACCAAAACGTTTTGGGAATACTTTCATTGTGCGTATGGTTAAGGAGTGGAATGCCCTGCCGGAGTTTGTGTTTCCTGATAACTATAACCTGGGAGTCTTTAAGTCAAGAGTGAACAGGTTACTTCTAGGTAAGCGTGCTTCATTATCGACCACATTATCACTTACCATCAGGTGAGATGGTGGTCAAACACGAGCCTATCTATACATATTATAAAACTAAGTCCCCAAAAGCTGTCAGTTTGTATGTAGTTGATTTTCTCTTTTAATTACAAGATAGTGCAATTCCTGAGGAAGGTTTGGGTAAATAATATATTACGGTTTTATGTAAATACTAGCTTTTGCCCGCGACTTCGTCCGCGTGGAATAGTTACTTTGGGCTAACGTTAAATTTAACCCCGATTTTGAAGCATTCTTCATTGGCGCTCCGCTCCTATTGGCCTTAGCGTAATGATACAATATAGCTGTGCCCGCGACTCCGTCAGCGTAAGTTAATGTATTGGTAATATTGTTTAGATCACGTTCACATGAGGCTTAAGTACCTAGAGAACGCTTCGACCGCGAGACGCGTCGAGCGCGGCGACCGATTCTCAAAAATAATCCTTATAGCATGATTCAGTATTCACGCGCGATGGCTTATTATTATAAGCGTATTTCATGTACAACTTTGGTGTTTCTATACCGATTTATATGATTCTTTTTACGGTTTCGTAGCCGAATGGCAAAAAACGGAATCTTTATAGTTTCGACATGTCTGTCCGTCTGTCTGCCTGTCTGTCTGTCCGTCCGTCCGTCTGTCACAGCAATTTTATTCCGAAACTTTTAGGACTATACATGTGAAGCTTGATAGGTAGATGTATTCTGTGAACCGCTTTCCGATTTAGAGAAAAAAAATTAAAAAATATTTAAAATAAAGAGGGGCTCCCCATACATGGAACTAAACCTGAAAATATTTTTTTTCATGAAATCGATGCATGTGTGGTATCTATAGACAGTTCTTTAAAAACGACATCGGGGTTTCTAAAACCACTTTTCCATAAAGTCAATCGTTTAAAAGATATAAGCTTCCAAAGTGGTAAAATGTGTGTGTGGCGTAACTTCTATAATAATGGAGTGAAAAATCTAAAAAAAAATATGTCTGTAGATCTTAATATAAACTTTCAACCAAAATTAGTTTGAACGAAATCAGTTCAGCAGTTTTTGAGATACAGCATATTTTCTAAAACCGCAAATATAACTTTGTAATTCATACAAACACTATGAAAAACAAATTTATTCGGCGCAGTTGTAAAAAATGTAAAAAAGCCAGGTTTAAGAAATTTGTAAGGTTTTTTTTTTTCAAAACAAATTTATTTGGCGCAGTTGTAAAAAATGTAAATAAGCTAGTTTTAAGAAATTTGTAAGGTTTTTTTTTCGTCAAATAAATTTGCATATTATATTATAGTTACTACGGAACCCTTCATGGGCGAGTCTGACTCGCACTTGGCCAATTTTTTTATGGAATAGTTAATAATGTTAACTTTTTCAATTAGGGGTGACTGAGAGTGTTATAAACGTAAGAGTAGACAAATATTATAATCAGAAAGCTTCGAACTGCTAAGCTATCGGGAGTTACACGTGTTATTGTGAGTCAACCATAAAAGTTAGACATATGCTGTCGTGGGATATTTTTTATATAATTTTAAGGAGAACATTTCCGTCATGAAATGATTTGTGTAGCTTTAACCATTAAGGTTGCACACGCGACGGAAGCTTAAACAATGGAGTAACTTCTCCCGTTTTCCCAACATTTCCCTTCACTGCTCTGCTTCTATTGATTGTAGCGTGATGAAAAGTATACTATAACCCGCTCAGGAGTATAAAAAATAATTGTACCAAGTTTCGTTAAAATCCGTCGAGTAGTTTTTGTTTCTATAACGGTTATACAGACAGACAGACAGACAGACAGACAGACAGACAAAAATTTAACTGATTGCATTTTTGGCATGAGTATCGATCCTTAATCACCCCCTGATAGTTATTTAGGAAATATATTTCATGTACAGAATTGACCTCTCTACAGATTTATTATAAGTATAGATAACGATTACTGTAGAAAATCTCGCCCTTTTGAGACCTTTATAGGTAACGCCAAATAACTTGGCAAGAGTCGTTCAATGCGCAGAAGTCGATTTTTAGGTGTCAGCGGTCGTCAGCGGGACGCAGGGTATGACGTAGCGCCGCTCCGAGCGCGCGATTGGTGCGTCAGTAGTTCTTGTTCAATTTGCTTCCGAATACACTCGCGTACACGAAAGTTGTACCCTTTGTTTTTGTTACGAGTTGTTTGTAAATTGTAAATTTATTTTTTGTTACCTTGATTACAACGCCAGGACCAAATATCGTTTTACGCAGACTATTAAAACTTCAGAAAGAACAGTTAGACACTGTAGTTAAGGAAAGTTAAAATTCTGAATTCGTCTCTGTCTTTAGGATAACGGGAAAAAGAAGAATAAAAGGGGTAGCAGTTTTATTAACAAGTCGTGCCGACGAGAACATATTATTTTTAATGTTTTTTTAAATACATATTTTCACTTTTAAATGTGTTATGTATTATATCTATTTTATTTATAATACCGAATTAACGAATGAATTCCTCTTCTTTCTTTAACATACTTCTGAACAGATATGATTGAAAATAAATGATGGCAATAACCATAGAATAATGGCAAGCAGTAAAAGTGACCACCTTTTTCTTCCACTAAGTGCACGATGCGCAAACTTACCCCCACTACGCCAAAACCTTGCCAAGTTATTTGGCGTCATCTCTATTCACGTGCGCCGCGTAATCCAGCAGAGAAACACTAAAGTAATGTACCAGTGAATTGTAGATCTACTATAATACTATAAAAAAGTTCATAATAGCATGTGTCTATCTCTTATGGTTAACACACAATAACCACTTTTATGTTCAAAATTTCAATTAAAAATATTTCGTAATTTTCGAGACATTGTTGAAAATTTAAGTCAACGAGAATCAAACAGAAATATGCGAGGTAAAAAAAAAGAAACTTACAGAACGCGTGCGAAAAAAAATTGCCCAGTTTTCGGGACGTTACTGAAATACATTTATTAAGTTAAACTACTAGCTATCGAATTGAATTCCTGTTTTTAGAAAATATAAAAGGTAATCTCTTATCTTCGTTTGAACGATGTACATTAACCATATTTTGATATTCTTCTTTCTTTGATTTTCATACCAGCTTTAATAAATAAATAACAAGGTAAAAGTAAAAAAAAACAACATTATTAATTTTTTATCTTGATTGCCCCCAAAAAAACGTCGCAACGAAGTCCTCCCTATTTTTGTGTCTGTTCTTTTTCGGTTTTCTTAGCTTACCTAATTCCGATTACTGGTGATCAGTTAAAAACGAGGATCAATCACGAGCCCTGGCGTTGATAAAGCGACTTTAAACTAAAACTAGACTTAAAACCCTTCAAAATTGTATTTTACTTAGTTTGCCCTTTTTTCCGAGTGGGAAAATCATCAAATGACTTCTCCCGCTGTGGGTGGAGCGGAAGGGAGTGTCAGAGCACTGATTAAAAATCCACCATGTCCCTTCAGTTACCCTTGTGGTCCGGGATCGCAGTATTTCTAGCCCCAGCATTGAGGCCCCGTCAATGCTTCTGACTGCTCTTTGAGGCACGCGTGGAATACGACGCGCTGTCGACCCGGGCCTGGTCCTTACCTGGTCCCACCCCTGACAGCCGCCCGCAAGCCCGTGCCTACGGTGGCCGGAGACCAGCTCGTGATCCACGACGCCCGGGGCGTATCCCGCGACTTAGTTTATTTTTATTGAAAATAGGTTCGCGTTTGACCACCATCTCACCTGATGGTAAGTTATGATGTGGTCGAAGATGGAGCACGCGCACCTAAAAGTAACCTATTCACTCTTGACTTAAAGACTCCTAGGTTATAGCTACCGGGAAACACAGATTCCGGCAGGGAATTCCACTCCTTAGCCGTCCTTAGCTGTATTAATATAATAATTCAGCCTATAACGGGACACAGGCTGCTTCTCTTTCAGAGAAAGTGAGCTGTAATCCAACACATGTCTTCGAATTTTCGGTCCTTGAGCATGTCGGTTTCCTCACAATAATATATTCCTTCACCGTTTTGAAAACCAGTCAGTGGTGAAACAAGAATTGTTGGTAAACCTAATAAATAAATGATTATTAATGGGTGCTAATTAGTACCCATAAATAATTATCTATCTATCTATACTAATATTTTAAAGCGGAAAAGTTTGTTTGTTTGTTTGAACGCGCTAATCTTCGAAAGTACTGGGTGGATTTCAAAAATTATTTCTGATTATGATAGGCAGTTTCATGTGAAAGGCTATTGGCTATCTACCTTTACGCTACTGCTCTCGATTTTCCTAAAATAAGGGTAGCAGTGAAGTAAGTCAGAAGAAAATACGCTACTAAATTACTACGCCGCTAAATTACGTTGCCTATCATAATCAGAAATAATTTTTAAAATCCACCCAGTACTTTCGAAGATTAGCGCGTTCAAACAAACAAACTTTTCCGTTTTATAATATTAGTTATAACTTTATAATAAGACCAAGGTGAGATGGTACTTCACACAGGAATAGCTGCTCAATTTGTATCAAGCCCAGCTTCGATCGTGTTTGGGTCATACACAAAACGGGTTATAAAAATATACGAAATAAAAAGTCGTTATATTTTTTTAAAATCATATTCATTTATTAGGTAATCTTACAAGTTATTAGAAATTAATCAAAAACCAGATCGTTATTCAGATTTCAGCAAGTTATTTGACTTAATTTTTTTTTACGTCCACAGAAAAGACCCGTTTCCACAGAAGAGAGGTTAATCAATCTGATATTGACATTTACTTGCCATATAAACTCGTTATTACTTACAAAAGTTATCCAGCCAATTAAAGATACTTTGGAAAATACAAACAAAAAAATCTTACATTTTCTTTGATAATATTAGTAATAAAATGTCAGTTTTCAAGGACAAACATTGAAATTAATCCAAAACTTTTAATTATTTTTCATTTTAGCCTCTTATCTTTATCAATAAAAAATCGTTAAACTAATAAAAAATTATCAAATAAATACGCTTTCAAAAAATGTTTTATCACTATCATCACTTTCAAAGAACGAAGGTCGAACTTTAGGTTTTTGGTGGTGTTACTGAGTCATCAGAATAGTTATTTTCACAGAGAATCCTCTTTTGCGGAGTACATGATTGACTAGTCACATTGTCTAATAGTTCTGGAGAAGATATTAACAACAATGGCGAAGGAGTTCTTGGCCCAGTGATAGTTGATACAGATGCTATCTCCAAAATGGGCTGATTTAATTTCAGATCCGTACTTACAAGAATAATTGTCTGAAAAGTCTATATGTAGTAACCCCTTTGATGGCAAAAGACTTTTTTTTATGAATTTTATAGCGTTATACTGATTAGTGATGTTGGCAAGATGCTGCATGAATATAGGTAGGTTTTTATTTAAAATATTAACAAGCAATTGATGCGATGTCTTTACGCTTTATTTCAGTTTCTTGCAAACCTTCTCATTGCCTTTAATTATTACAGTACAATTCTTAGTTACTCTGAGAACTTTGTGTATATTTACGTTCCAAGCAAGGAACACTAAAAGCATTATTACAGCAAAGAGATTTTGCGAGATCGGTGGCAGAATAATGATTTAATAACTTAGATTGGTGTAAGGCTCGAACAATATAATCATTATTCGTATGAACGGAACACAGGCAAGTATTTCTTGACGCCGCTTTAGGAAATATTACCCAGAATGGACGATGTCGGCTGAATGTTTCACAGGGGACATTCAAACCAGTCGCATTATTAATTTTTTTATGACAGTTTAGAAATTAAGTGAAATGATAACATTTAAAAGACGTATTAGCTTTTTGACTTTTCTGCGCGTGATCGTTTCCTCTCTACCAGCTGTTAGTCTGCTATTTTCGTCATTGATTAAATATTCATATATCCTTTTTCTTAAGTCAATATGGCACGTAGATGCATAGATGATACATATAAATACGTAGATGTGCTGACAAGGACTCCAACAAATGTTTTTTTTTTTATAATCTTTATTCATGACCATAGATACAGAGTCTTTCAGTCGCATACATAAATAAACTAGAATATGGCTAGTTGCAAAAAACAAAAACAAAACACTCAAACAAACTTATGCCTAGTTTCATACACTTCACACATTTTTCAACAATACACCAGGGTGTTACACCTTTGTCTATCTATATTACATTCATAGAAAACATATATTTGATTTTTTTTTTCCAATTATATCTAAAACTAAACCATACTACAATGTTTAACTTAATTTTTTTCCACCGTATTACAAATATATTTATACAACGCACTAAAATAGTTCTTATTTATTAATAAGTCCTGAACGTGGCGGGGAACACTTTGTTGACGTTCACTGTCACTGGATTGATTGTTACTGTCAAAAATATCACTCACTAGAATCAACCATAGATGATACATATAGAATCAACCGTTGAATATTAAAACTTGTGCATTGTAAAATAATATGGTTCAGGTCAGCATCTTCAGATCCGCAGTGATGACATCGGCTATTGTCATATATATGGATTCTGTTCAGGTGGGCTGGTGTCAAACAATGTCCCAGTCGCATACGTGTTATGGTAGTGATAAATCTTCTATTGATGTTTTTTAGGTTATGGTACCAAGCTTTTATTGGCAATTCTTTCTGTATATCTGCATACCACTTGCCTTTCGTTTCCAGGGTTATATTCCAGTAGTCCTTCCACAACAGCCTGTTCAACTCATTAAAATGACTGTAGTAATCAGTAAATGGAACCTTTAGGAGCTCTGATTGGTCTTCATCATGGTCTAACCTAGTTGCATTGTCAGCTACTTCATTTCCAGGAATGCCACTGTGTGAAGGTACCCATACAAATTCTACATTAATAATCTTATCATGTAATTCCCTAATCTTATTTCTAATATTATAAACTATATAATTTAACTTAACAGATAAATTTACATTTTGTAATGCTGATAAAACACTCTTGGAATCAGTCACTATCAGAATATTATTTACATTATTTACAAAACTATTTACATGCTGAAGTGCACAATAAATTGCATAGCTTTCTGCAGTAAAAATGCTACATGCTGCATTTAATTTAATGCATTTAGTCAAATCTATTTGTGGATCATAAAAAGCTGCTTTGACACAATGATTTGTTTTAGACCCATCTGTGTATATGATGTAATGATGTGGTTTATTGTCTTTAAATTGTAGATATTCAAATTTATTATGCACAGTGTCTAGATGTATGACTATAGAACTATTAATAAGGCTAATATAAGTATTTTTATATACAGGCCAAATATCATATTTCATAACTTTTTTTGAATTATTTTGTACATATTGAAATATTGTTGGAATTTCAGGCAAAGTTCTACTAACCAGAGAAGAAGCAGAGATAGTACTGGATGATATTGCTTGGAACATTTCAGGATGTATTGTAATTTTCTTAACTAAAGGATTATTATTCAAAAATAGGACTTTTAAGAAAAATTTCTCAGCTAACTTCAACCTGCGTAATATCAAGGGAGGTATACATGTCTCAATTTCTAATGAATTAATAGGTGTAGAGCGCATAGCCCCACAAATAAGTCTCATTCCCATATTCTGGATGACATCTAATTTCTTAAGTAAGGTGTCATTGGCATTCATATAAGCTAAACTGCTATAATCAAAATGGCTTCTCACTATACTTTTGTATAGCATACTCATAATTTTGGGGTCGGATCCCCAAAAAGTTCCTGCTAAATGTCTCAATATATTGATGTCATTTAATGCTTTCTTTGCTATGTGCTTAATATGTTCATCAAATTTTAACTTATCATCAATAATAACCCCTAAGAATTTATGTTGTTTGACTATTGGAATTTCAACATTATTATATAAAATTTTTACATTTTTATGAGCATTTAAATTTTTATTAACAATTATAACTGAACTTTTGTCTGGATTAATTTCTAATTTAAGTTTTTTATGGTAATAGATGTACAACTGATTTAAAGCCTTATTGATATTAGCCATAGCTATTTCTATATTCTGATTTATGCTATACAAAAGCAAGTCATCTGCAAATTGCAAGATATTTACATCTGGTGTGTCTACATATTTTAATATTTCAGAAGTATAAATGTTATAAAGTAAAGGGGATGAAGTGGCCCCTTGCATTGTGCCTTTGTTGACAGACATTGGCCCATGTAACTTATTATTATATTTAACAAAAACAGTTCTGTTACTTGTAACTAACCCCCCTTACCACCCTTGAATTGAAGATTTGATTGGCCAATGATCGTCTCACCTACGTTATGTTTATAAGTAACCCGAGTCTTTTAGAGGAAAGAGACTATTTACAGAAATGGGTAAATGACTTTGGTTAATTTAAATTAATTATTTCTGTAGTTGAATAAAGGTCTTGATCAGATGATTAAGCATAATAAAAGTTATTTTTAAATACCTTATACCTAAGGAAGACAATTCAGTTCTTCCTGAATTAAAGATTCTAACATATATATTTGACAATAAGGAATAAAGGAATTAGGAAATCTGCCCCTACAAAATTTTGTAGGGGTTAGTAGGCTCCACACCAAACGCCTCAACTAAAATGAGTGCCAACCACTATGTGCACTCCCTTCAGATGGGATATTGGATTCAAAACGGTTTTAAGTCCTATACAGTAAGTAGGTACAACCATTCAGTCCAACATTAATCAATAATAAATTGAACACCTTAATTAGTGTGTTATTTTTCATTCTTAGTAAAGGATTAAACCTTAATATATGATAGGACTAAGCCTATAATTGTAATTGTACTGAGACTCTTTTATAAATTATTGAGATGTAACTCAAGCCATTCTTTATATCACAATTATTTCACAACCTCTTAATCCAAGAATTTCACAAGGGGTCAACAGGTAATGTCCCACCAGTCTAGTATCAGACAGAGCCAGAATTTACACGAAGGGGTCCCTTTAAGTGCTCCTACTCCTCATAGGGTATCAACGGAAACGCCCATGATATTCCATCAGTGCCGGGTGCCTACATACATTGAATGGATGAGAATCATTCCCATAATATTCCTCCCATGGAATTCCAAGAATTAGGTTATTAAATTCATTTATCATAATTAAAATGTCACAATTACATTAATCATGCTGGAGTGAAATAGTATCAGGAATATTTTCCTATAATTTGTTTAAGTTAGAAGGAATGGGAAGGAAATGATTAGTTGGTAAAGAAGGGATTAAGGAAGTGGTAGGGCCTAGCTAATTAACTTGCAATACTAATTTAGCCCCAATTAACTATGTAAGATTGATGTGGTGAGTTGAATCAATAACACAATGCTTTGTTGGCCTACAAAACATTGCTTATCAATTACAGTTGTAGAGTGTGCATAAAGATCTTTGCTGCATGTGAAGTGTTCCTGTTTGCAGTAGAATATAATCACCAATGAGCATCTTCTTAGGAGGCTACGCTTAGAAGGGGTTTGTGAGGTCCCTTAAATTCATAACTACTCCTTGAATAGACACTCACTTATGAAAATACTACAGATTGTGTAAAGTCAACTGGTGCAAGATTAGTATATTTATGTTCTTGAAGTAACTCTACTCTCGCGACGAAGATACGCGGAACTAACTACACTTATTATCTAACAACTCTATTATTCAGCTTAAGAAATGAATCAACCCAACCTGGTTAAGTATGAATTACTTTCAATAACGAATTATAACCAGTTTCTGTCTGTTTTCAAATCATAAGTGAACTGATTTGGCTCTACTATAGATTAACTACGCATATCTGCTTAAGTTTCTAATACTATATGAAGAAATAACTTCACTTGAAGAATTGCTAAGACTCACACAATATTATAAATAACAAAGGAAAATTGCAATAAGTATGGAAGTGTATTTACTTATGTTGTTAATACGACCTGAAAGGAATAATTCGTCCTAAATTATGTTTAAATTCACACAGCGCTATAAAATATCAAGGAAAACCGCAAAATCACAATAAGAAAAACATCATTAGTTAACATAAAGGAACTGTCAAAAGCTTCCACCGACATTCCATAAACAATATTATAAACCATAAAGTGATTAAAGGTTACTCTAGTTATACAATAAGTGACTTTATAAATATCTCCTAATAATTGTGTAAACATTAGTAATTCCAAAGTAGTCACCGATTATATTAACTAGGAAGGCCATGTTGGTTTCAAATACTTCTCTCTAATAATATGTCTATTGATAAAAGAATTTACTTTAGGTTTAAATAAAATTCAAAATATAAAATAATTGTTCAAGTAATTAAACCAAAATGGCGAATATAAGGAAATCATGCTACTAACTTTTGGTGTCTTCTTTGGACTGTGAGTTATCATGTAATTAAACTCCTGTAAATATCCCTAATTCCTATTTTTTTCATTCTTACCTACTTTACAAAGGGTACCCTTATTAAATATTGTAGACCTATTCTTCTTCCTAAATTATAAGATTGTATTATAACTTTAGCTAACCGGTGTACATGATAACCCACAGTGATGTAGTATTCTTCCTGAAATTCCTTCGTTCTGTAAGAAGTAAAATTAATCTTCCCCATGCCGTATAATAAAGTGTTATGAAGGATTAAATATTAAAATATTTTACTGAATCGCGAGGGAGGTGAAGTGGTTCTCATATGTCCATCACAAGTGGTACATGCTTCTAACTACTATTTATTAAATTAAATCTACTCGTAGAAGCTGAAAGAAAATTCCATATTAACTTATAACTACATGTACCTCCGGTACGCGATTATGAGTAACCACAGTATTGATTGTCTTTTGTCGCACTTCCCTTTTTTTTTTGAGGTATCAAGGAATACTAATCCCTAAAATTTTGGATATTTTTAATACACCTAAAGGTAATGATTTCATTTGGTAATAAAATATCTCGAACAAGATTTTACAATGATATTTTTAGAAACTAAGTATCTACATTCGCGTCTGTGCTCATTTTCCAACGAACTATTAAATATAGTTAAAGAATAATATTATACTACTTAGTACATCCACACATAGAAAGCTTAACACCAGGTTATAGCCTCCTACTTGCAAAGGAAAAAACTTCATTCGAAAAGCTTTCGCCCTTGTTAGTACCCTTTCTTTTACTCATCAAAGAGTTCCAATGAATTTAAGTATTTAGTATGTAGCACAACCTAACCACCCTAATTCCCCATATTAAAACAGCTGAAAAGGTGGTATTATTCAGGATAAATATTTGAAAACAATACACAGAAGATGTATTTACTAAATTATTGAGACTTATAAGTCTAGTATTGGTTGAAGTACTCCCTAGCCTTACAGTCTAAATTCGAGAGATATCTACAATTTATCTCAATACTATGACTCCAACCAATACCTCTGCAAATTCGTGAAACTGAATTATGTTATGGTGAATGTTCAATATATATATAAACCTAGTACTTCCTTATTATTTTCTTTCTTAATTATGTTATGGTATTAATATTTTATGTTGAATTTCTATAGGCCAGAAACTCAGCCCCAGCAGCTGTGAATCACACCAGATCCCATCTAGAAAGTCTCGAATTTAATCGACTAGTCAGGACCAATGGACTCACCTACCCCTTACCATAACCCAATTATATTTTGTTTAATAAATATTTTGTCTCTTATTTGTAGGTATGTGTTATGTAATATAAATCTTCTACGCATTCATTCTACGTGTGGTGTATATTTGAGGCAGTGATGTGTAAATATTAACTTATAAATAATTGTGTACTTATTTATTTAATGCTGAACCTAACAATCCTCATGATTTATCGTATCCAGTCTGGAGTGATAAATCATTTAATATTGAGAAGCGTTCCTATGATTCTATCGATTGGATCGATAGAATAAACTATCACTGATGTTATCGTGTTTACTTGAATAATACCACATACTACACATGAAAAGACACACACCTTTAAGAACAGTAATATAACATCCTAAAATAATTTAGAGATAATTTGTTTACTAAACCTTTTTGCTTATTGAATGCAAAAGAATAATTTAATAAACAAATTATCTTACTACTCATAAATCAAACGGAATAGTATTCACATAAAACATTAGTATAGAACCCTCTATGGTGTATTAATTTATCAATCAATATTAGGAATAATTCTATTGTAATAAAATATATTATTTGGTTTCTTAACTTAATATGCTAAATTAAATAGCATAAGTATATCTACAATGAAAGTAATCTAATTTGTATTGATATGATTCACTTAACATTATCATTTACTTTATTCTCCACTGTTTATTTAAATAGGATTATAACTTGGTAGAACAAAATTAAACTCCAACCCAGTTTCCAGGAGAATTGTTTTGCAAATATAAATGACGAGTTATAGAGTTTATTTCACGTAATTAATAACACTTCGAATTAAATACCCAATTCTAATCACCATAATAAGATTCTCAAGAATAAAGAATATTGACTTACCAAGTTCTGATGACTCTTACCACAATCACTGATACTTATTACTTATTGACTTTCGCTGTACACTCTCGACGAGTTTCTTCTTTTTTCTGTTCTCGAATCCCGCGAACATGAGTTTATATACTCTAATTTCCCACCCAATTATTGCCTCTTAAGAATTGTGTCCAATAGGCCTAGCATGCGTCGTTCCATCCGCAGAAGTCCTTTTTTTAGGTGTGATTGCAGCGGGGCGCGGGGAGCGGCGCAGCCCCCAGCGCGCGACCGGCGTTGCTCACAGCGTGCGACCGGCGCATAAGCAACAAAATACCTACCCTTTGTTTTTGTTACGAGTTTTTTTTTTTTTCATTCGCGTTGAATCAAATTGAGCTACTCAAGATTATGTACATACTCAAAAAGTGATAAAGCCATTTTAAGATGTGACTAGGTATTCCAATATCATGACATACTTGAATGAGTTCCTCTATATTTACATTGTCAAAAGCACCTTTTACATCTAAAAAGACACAGATTGCATTAGAGTGACTTAATTTAACCTGTTTTAAATCTGACAATAGAGATACAAAGCTTTCATAACAATTTGTGCCTTTTCTGAAGCCAAACTGTACAGAAGGAATTAAACTATGTGATTCAACAAAATGATCTAATCTTAACTTTAACATATTTTCAAAAAGTTTACCCAAACAAGATGATAATGAGATAGGTCTATATGAAGATGCATTATTTACAGGTTTATTAGGTTTTAATATTGGAATCACACATTGGGTTTTCCAAGATTCAGGTATAAGTAATTGATCCCATAGTTTATTATAAATACCAAGTAATATGATTTGGGCATTTAAATGTAAGTTTTTGATTAAAAAGTAGGGTATATCATCCAATCCCGGTGTAGTATCTTTCCTACTCTTTAAAGAAGTGTTCAACTCCTCTATAGTGAAATTGTACTTGAGAAATACATTCCAACTGTTTTCTGTAGCATTTTCGAACAAATATTTCAATTTAGTCTCATCTATCTGGGTAGAATCTGCTAAGTTATTTAAAAAATTGGGAACCCATTCATCATTCAAATTTTTGTTACGATTTGTACCAATTTTTTTAAATTTTTTGATGTATCCCCATATCCGTGAAACAGGTGTTAACCTATTAAAGCTACTACATAGGTTTTGCCAAGAAGTAGTGCTTTCTTCTTTTAATATTATTTTCTTTTTCGCATCTAACTTTTTGTATTTAATCCAATTTTCTACTGTAGGTTGAGGAAAATAATATTTGTGCATCTTTCGATTTTTTGACAGCTTCACTACATTTTTGGTTCCACCATGGCACTGGCTTTCTTATAACAGTATTTGAAATTAATTTACGCTCTGGAATTGTTTTATTCCTTAAATCATTTAATGTGTCAACAAAATTATTATATGAATTGATCGGAGTATCATTAATTAAATCTATGTAGGAAAAACTAGTTTCTGATAGGCTGTAATACTTGTGCCAATCTGCTTTTCTATAAATATATTTCTTTTGATCCACAGGAGGTGACGTGTCATAAATAGATGGTTGAATGTTTATCTCAAGTAAAGTTGGAAGATGATAGCTACCCATGGGATCATCATGAACATACCAGTTACACAAATAAGCAATTGAAGGGCTAACAAGGGCAAGATCTATAGCTGAAGCTTGTCTATTAGGATAAGGAACAGTTGTTGGTGATCCATCATTCAAAATGCACAAGTCGAATTCATCAATTATATTATACAGACATCTACCTCTAGTGTTATCACTATGGCAACCAAAGGCTATGTTATGAGCATTAAAATCACCCATGATTATACAGGGTTTGGGTATGTTATTGATTAA
Source organism: Tholera decimalis (assembly GCA_943138885.2). Classification (NCBI taxonomy): domain Eukaryota; kingdom Metazoa; phylum Arthropoda; class Insecta; order Lepidoptera; family Noctuidae; genus Tholera; species Tholera decimalis. Next base: position 20,923,284 of record OW964576.2, on the reverse strand, counting down.
AGCTTTCAACTTGCTTGAGTCAAATCTAGTACTGGGTGGGCTGTATACACAAAGCACAGCTATTCTACCAAATTGTGTTTCTATAGTGATACATATGTTTTGTATTGATTCAGAGAAATTTGTATTAATTAATTTGTATTTTAAATGATGGTTCACCAAAATAGCAACTCCATTATGACTATTGCATGAATTTTTGTAAATGAAATTGTATGAAGGAAAGTGTGGAATAGTGGATTTAGGTTTTAACCATGTTTCATTGAGTAAGCAAATATCAATATTTTTTTGAATTAACAAATTTTGTAAAAGGCTCTTTTTACTCTGTAAGCTTTGTATGTTATACTGCAAAATATTTAAGTAACTATCCATTAAATTAAATTTGATAAAAATATTTCTTTTATTTTCTTATTAGTGATTGGACCATCATCATCAGTCTTATTGCCTAATGAGATAAGAGACTTTACAATTGCATTAATGATTATGTCATTATTAGCTATCTGTTTAATGTCAAGAGTATCATTGTTATTAACTTTTTCTGATTGTTTAGGTAGAGAAGGAAAAGATTTATGTGTAAAGGAAGGGGGTAAACTCACAACAGTGGCATAGGATTGTTGACGAAATTTGGCCTTCTTTTCTTCCATTTTTTGTTTTTTAACAGGACAATCTCGTGAAATGGCAAGGTGGTTACCTGAACAGTTGATACACACAGTCTCTTCAACATCACATTCCCTATATGAGTGTCGACCAGCACAAGAAGAGCAGTTCTGTTCGCCTCTACAAACCTTGGCAGAATGATTGAATTTTAGGCATTTATAACATTGCAATAGTGGAGGTATATAAGCTTTGACTTCATATCGAAAAAGTCTGATGTAGGCATATTGTGGGAGAGATGTTGACGCAAAAGTCACGACAATAGTGGTGAGAGGAACTAATTTTCCTTCGACTTTTCTCATAAATCTTTTAATTGATATTACTTCGGCATCACACACTATGTTTTTATATATCTCTTCATTCGATAAGTCTTTCGGCACAAACCTTAAGACCCCAATTTTTTCCGTAAGATAAGATGGGATGAAAGCTTTCATCTTGTTTTTAAACAAGAAGTCTTCCATTTTAAGGAAATTATTGGCAGCTGCTGCTTTCCTGAACGTTATGCCCATTTTATATGCATTTATTCTGTGCACTCCTATAACTCCCTTTATATTGTTTGCTATTAAATTTGTAAGGGTTACGGGATTCTTATTTCCTAACTTCTCTTGTTCAGTAGATTCTACATAAACAGTAAATTCAGAATTCCCGTTTTCCAGAAACATTCTCTTGTAATTTGGTTTTGTGTAAATTTTAAACGGGTTAGAATCTGTATTCCCGTCTGCATTTCTTTCTTCATACCTTCTTTTCTTCGTTCCCCCAGGGTCCTCGCCCTGACTATGAGGACTCATCGTTTAAAATGGGTTCGCTCAGTGAAAAGTTAATGTAATTCCGCACTTTTGAAAGCAAAACTTTAAATAATTATAAATTTGTGCAAATCAAAATTACCGCCTCGTTTGACTTCCCGCCAAAAAGTCCCCAACAAATGGAGGCTATCCAGGGTTGTCAATTTAAAAAATATACGATACATGGTAGCTTTAGTAGAAATTATAATTTGCTTGATTTTTAGGTCCACCAAAAAGACCTAAATCCGTATAACAGCATGTTTATTGGAAATAAAATAAAAAAAATATATGTTGTGCAATTTTTAAAAACTATCTAATAAAAATAATATTCATTATATACCACGTAAATACGACAATGATGTTTTGATAAATATACGAGACTTTTGAATAATTTTAGATTTTTTTTTATATAAAAAAATATCATTTTATTGTTTGAAATATTATGGGTAAATAGAAAAGTAACAATAATTTAACTGAAAAATAAAAGTCTTCAGTTACTGTCGTAAATTTTCAAGTTATTTTATCCGAACACCCATATGTGTATGACCCGTTTGGAATACTGCTCTCATCTTTGGGATGGATCTGCGAGATACCAACTGGACGCGCTTGAGTCTATCGAGAAGCGGGCCAAGAGACTGATTGGCAACGATGCAGTGGCCGAGTCAAAGCTCCAGAGCCTTGAACATCGACGACGAGTTGCAAGTCTAACGATTTTCTATCGGTTACATTTCGGGGAGTGTGCGATGGAATTACGCAATCTAATTCCGCCAAGCTCGTTCCATCATCGGACTACGAGACAAACGACGAAGCGCCATCGTTACATTGTGCTTACGGCTAAGGAGTGGAATTATTTGCCGGAGTCTGGGTTTCCTGATAGCTATAACCTAGGAGTCTTTAAATCAAGAGTGAATAGGTTACTTTTAGGTAAGCGTGCTCCATCTTCGATTACATCATCACTTACCATCAGGTGCGATGGTGGTCAAACGCGAATATATTTTCAATAAAGAAAAATTGGCCATCTGCGAGAGAGACTCGTCCATGAAGGGTTCCGCAGTAACTATAATATAATAATATAAGGGTGATTCTCTGTAACCTCGTAATCGGCTGTCCCGACCGATTGTTTCAAAAAGTAATTAAATTATATAAAAAATAATAATAAACAGTCCTAATAATACTTTAACCCTAAAACTGTACGAGCCCTTTGTTTTTAGAACCATAACTATTTTAAGTTTTTTTGTAAACGTGGTAGAAGCTCTAAAAATACAGTCCCCTGGTTGTCCCCATCACTCCATTTCCACCTAGAAATGAGATTTACGAAGAAGTTATTGAAACTACATACATTTGGCAGTTAATATCATAAAGAAAAATAATAAAAATAAATTATTTTCGTAAAACAAGGTCTCATAACGAATTTTATTTATTTAGTAAACTCCTGTAAACTTTGTCCCCAGAATTTTCATACAGTCCCCTGCCAATAATTTAAATGTATAATAAAAGAAAACTATGATATTTACGAAAAAATTTTTGAGTGAAACCTAACGTATTTGCTGTGAAGCTGGCAACCTTGCCGAATGCGGCGTTGAGACGCCATTTCGTTTAATGTCAGAGCGTCATTTGTGAGGTGAACACACGCTTGGATCGCTACCACACACAGTCCTCTGGTAGGTCATAATATGTATGTTAATTAGTTTAATAATCTCTATATAAAGTTTATTGTTATATTATTTATGTTTCAATTGATTGGTAGATTCATAAAAAACTATTTTACATCATTTTTGTAAATATTGTGAAATCTAACCGAAATACACAGTCCCTTGGCAACAGTCCTCTGCCAGAAATTGCAACAAGGAAATGTTTTACACAACAGGATTATTGATTTTATGTATTGTTAGTGTAAAATCCGCTAATTTGTTTTATCAAGACAAGGCCTCGTCGAAACTAACGCCGCCAATTGATTTATATTGATTGTAGCGATTCGGATACATGTTTTTTAAAAAATGGTTTTGAGAATACTTAAAGTTAAAATTAACAGTTTTTTGAGACGTACTTATGTAATAATTTCTTCCTACAAGTAACAATCATTCTTAATATTGCCTAAAGTGGCCACTTTTAGCAATTATTGTTCGCAATAAAACTATGTTTTTTATAATGGCAACCAAACTCTCTGAAGAAATTCCAGGTATTGAAAACTTTACATGAAACTACACCGAAAGTGGCCATGGAAAAGGTGCACTGGATGGTATCGGAGCAACGTGCAAAAGAACAGCTGATTTTGTTGTTAATTCTGGAGGCGACATCAACAATATTGATCAGTTTGTTAAAGTAATCCAAGAACAATGTCTTGGCATCACATGTATCGCAATCGACGGTAAAGACGTTCAGGCAATGGTCGATAAAATGAGGAATCGGTCGATCAGAAGAGTATTAAAGGCACTTTAAACATTTAAAGTGCCTTTAAAACCCTTCTGATCGACCTTTATTCCAGCTCCATCCTCGGCTTGCGTAAATGTAAAACACTTACACCTAGATGGACAGTAGAAGAAGTGTTTACAGAGCCCGAACCAGAAGATCTTGCATCTGCTGAACCTAAATTGACACCTACACCAAACAAGCCCTCTCTAAGATTGGATGATGATATAGCAGGAACGGGTGGCACTCGGAATTCATGTTACAATACTGGAGATTACGTTCTTCTCAAATTTCCAACTAAAAATGTAGAATACCGTTATGCTGCCGTAATTAATGAGATTGATGACGATGAAAACGACTTACGTGTCACATTCCTCAAGATTTGTGACCATAAAGTGCAGACCTTTAGAATAGATGATAATGACATTTCAGACGTGTTATTTGATCTAGTTATCCAAAAATTGGATAATCCTGACTTAATTTTAAAGGGAAAGACAATATTTTATCAGTTTTCTACTCAAGTTGACGTTTTCAAGCGCTATTTTTTTTTAAATGTTAAGTTTTTTTTTTTAATGTGTTTCAATTTTATTATGTCCCTTATTAGAATTAGAAAAATCCTTAGGATTTGATTGGAGATTTCAGTTGAAATATCATAATATATTTAAGAGAAAATACTGTTTTTTAATAATTACAAGTATTTCAATGAATACTGAATAAAGCATTTAATTGTTGGTAGTATAATAATATGACTATGTTGATCTCAGTGTGTACAAGTTGTATCTAGCACTTAAGATTAATTTTTGATATGAATGTTCAAAGAAAGTTATTATTTCTGTTCATTTTTTATAAAGGAATTTTGTTAAATATATATGCTATGAAAATAATAAATAATTTATTAATGTAAAATGACTTTTGTTTAAAGTACATCACATTCAAAACAGTTCCCTGATGTCTCAAACAGTCCCCTGTGATGATTTTTTGGAAAATCGCTAATAACTTGGAAAATATGAATAAATTCAGTGGGCCTCCTTATGTAACTAAAATAATAGTTAATTTTCTTCGAAATAGAACACAGCTTTTTGGAAAATACCTATTAAAAATAATTGCCAGGACAGCATTTGTATGGAACCTGTACGAGCTTACAGAGAAATGCCCATAATATACATATGTATATTTATTTGACAAAAAAACCTTATAAATTTCTTAAAACTATCTTATTTACATATTTTACAACTACGCCAAATAACTTTGTTTTTCATAGTGTTTTAGACAATATGCTGTAAGTATCTCAAAAACTGCTGACCCGATCTCGTTCAAACCAATTTTGGTTGGAAGTTTACATACGTTTATTTTTTTTTTTTAGATTTTTCACTCCATTATTATAGTCCCCTTTTTTTAATATTGTTTCTTGAAATCGGAAAGAGATTCACAGAATACATCTAGATACCTACCAAGTTTCACATGTATAGTCTTAATAGTTTTGGAATAAAATGGCTGTGACATACGGACGGACGGACAGACAGACAGACAAACAGACAGACGGATAGACATGACGAGACTATAAGGCTTCCGTTTTTTTGCCATTCGGCTATGGAACCCTAAAAACAAATAAACTTATTACTTGAAAAAAGTAGCCTATGTTCTGCTTGGCTGCTTCAAGGCCTAATCTATCTCTGAACATAATTTCATCAAAGTTGTTTCAGGGGTTTAGACGTGAAAGTTTAATAGACAAATAGACAAACAGGTTTACTTTCGCATTTGTAATACGAGTAAGGAGGGACTATGTACTAAAAGAAAAAATTGGCCAAGTGCGAGTCGGACTCGCCCATGAAGGGTTCCGTAGTAACTATAATAAATATAATATACTTAATATATTTATTTGAAAAAAAAAAAAACAATAAACCTTACAAATTTCTTAAAACTAGCTTTTTCACAATTTTTACAACTACACTAAATAACTTTGTTTTTCATAGTATTTATATGATTTACAGAGTTATATTTGCGGTTTTAGAAAATATACTGTATCTCAAAAACTGCTGACTCCATCTCGTTCAAACTAATTTTGGTTGAAAGTTTACATTAAGATCTACAACATATGGGTTTTTTTAGATTTTTCACTTCATTATTATAGAAGTTAGAGGGGGGGACACACATTTTACCACTTTGGAAGCGTATATCTTTTAAACGATTAACTTTATGAAAAAGTCATTTTAGAAACCTTAATGTCATTTTTAAAGACCTGTCTATAGATACCACACACGTATAGGTTTCATGAAAATAAATATTTTCAGTGTCAGTTCCATGTATGGGGAGCCCCCTTTATTTTAAATATTTTTTAAATTTTCACTAAAAATCGGAAAGCGGTTCACAGAATACATCTACTTACCAAGTTTTACATGTTTAATTTTAATAGTTTCGGAATAAAATGGCTGTGACATACGGACGGACGGACAGACAGACAGACAGACAGACATGTCGAAACTTTAAGGGTTCCGTTTTTTGCCATTCGGCTACGGAACCCTAAAAACTGGATTAGTTCAACTCTTATGACAGCGCCATCTCTAGAGTATAACATAAACTACAATGATAAGATGTTGGTAAACGTTTCGTTTACATAAAACATATAGTTTCCGATAGATAGCGCTTTATAGAAATGTTAACGTATGGTAAGCGTTACTGAAATAATATTTATTCAACTTTACAGTCAGTATTCATTGTTAATTAGCTCTGTTTATAAAAAACTTTTAACCATAATATGCTAAGTTTAAATACTGACTTATACATTCTGAATTTAAATTCTCTGTGGGTTCTTGTTTTTAAGAATTTAGTCATTTTATTGTCACAAGTAGGTAGACTAGTAGCGTAATACCTATTTATAAAAATGTATGTAGGTAAGTATGTAATTCTTAAGTGCCCTGTAAACGATCAAATTGTTTGTCAAATTTTACGTGTTTGTCAAATTATTTGTGTGAACCGTACTGGTTCAATACTCAGAAGTAAGGACTTGGAATATAAAAACACTCTTGATAGACTTTGAAAACCACTTTTATTACTAAAGTTACTATATAGTATACAATGCAAGTGACTAGCACAGAGGTCCCGATACGAATGCCCATAGATGATACATCGAATGCCCCCGAGTGCCGACTATAACATTATAAATATCTGCACACTTCCCACCATTTTACTTGCTTATGATTGGTCGAGAACTGTCAAAGTCTCGACCAATCATATGAAGTCAATACACAACTGCATTTAATCTTAAGAGTTCATAGATATGATTATAAATAGTCAACAAACATATAATTATAGGAATAATTTATAACACGAGTATACCACTATAAATATCTGCACACTTCCCACCATTTTACTTGCTTATGATTGGTCGAGAACTGTCAAAGTCTCGACCAATCACATGAAGTCAATACAACTGCATTTAATCTTAAGAGTTCATAGATATGATTATAAATAGTCAAAAAACATATAATTATAGGCATAATTTATAACAGCTCGGCCATCCGACTTCCAACGAGTCCCTCGTTGTTATGTATTACAAAAGAAAGAAAAAAAACCATTACATACATAATTTTCAACTTATCAATGTAACGTATTGAACATAAATTATCTCATTCGTCTTTAATTAATCATATCTTAAGTTCAATTATTTTACAATAGATTTACTCCTTAAATAATTTTTGTCTGTAAGCTTTCTAGAAAAATAAAAAGCAATAAATTTATTTATTAATCCATGACCTTGATTAATTAAACGCTTATAACCTTTAAGGGTGTCGGTTACCTGACACGCCTTGCGTAATCTATATCTTATATCGGCAGTAGGTGTATGTACTGGTCCATGACCTTGACCAGTAGATACACCCACTAATGCACCAATTTCTAAAATGGGAGGCATCCTTTACCTGATACCTCTCACCAACTCATTAGTACGTGACTCTAACCAATGAATCGGTATTTACTAGTCCATGACGTTGACCAGCAAATATTTTAGCCATCAGTACCTGGAATAATTCTATAAGCTTTCTTGAAAAATAAAGGAATACAACGAATTTATTTATTAATCAATGACTTTGATTAATAAAACGGTGTATAACGGTTTTAAGGGTGTCGGTTACCTGACACGCCCAGCGTAATCTATATCTTATATCGGCAGTAGGTTTATGTACCGGTCCATGACCTTGACCAGTAGATATACCCACCAATGCACCAATTGCTAAAATGGGAGGCATCCGTTACCTGATACCCCTCACCAACTCATTAGTACGTGACTCTAACCAATGAATCGGTATTTACTAGTCCATGACGTTGACCAGCAAATATTTCAGCCATTAGTACATGGAGTAATTTAGATGATACGTGACATTAATAATCGAAACTTAAAACTATATTTGCATTACTTTTTATTGTGACATCAACATCTCATAGTTCTTTATATGTTCATGTTAGAAATACATAATGTAATTGATAGCAAAAGATCTGATTCTGTGTTCTTATCTACCTGCTTATTTATTTCTATGTACAGCATTCATCTATATTAATACTAATGAATTACACCACAAATACAATCCTTCACATTCAGATTCATTATATTTAGGCTTGGATTCACAATCGGTTGATACGGGTTCGTTAAAACAGATCTATGGGAATATTTTATCAATGGCCACTACGGCCTCGTACCTCTTACTAGTCCTTGTGAGGGGTGTGTTCTCAACCATAAACCTATCGTTAGGGAGCACCTTCTTAATTCTGTAGGAACCTTTACACTTAGATTCCAGCAGGCTTCTTAGATTACCCCTCTATTCCCGTCACAGCTCTTACTACTCTAGCCAAATCAAATTTGAAACGCATTCCTATTTTTCTGTACCTATCATAACGCTCCTTGTCCTTGTCCTGTTGTATCCTAATAAGCTCACCGGCTGTAACCCTAACATCGTCCAGACTCTCCCCGATCTCGGACGTAACTTTGTTTATTACGTCGTTTAACAGACCATCAGATGGATTGGTTAGATTTTGTCTGAAAAGAAGCTCCGCTGGAGACTTTTTAGTAGTGGCATATACGGTGGTATTGATACCCAACTGCATGTTAAGTAAATGTTCGTCCCATAAACCATTTGGTTTATCGTGGTTAATTGCCCCGAGCGCTGCCAAAATGGTGCGGTTGTACCGTTCCAATTGGCCATTCACTCAGGGTGTGGCAACGGCATTAATCACGTGCTTCATACCACATGATTGAATAAACGTGTTAAACTGTCTACTAGTGAAACTTGTCCCTTGATCCGTAATCATATGGGTTGGCACACTGAAGTAACTAAAATGCTCTTTCAATACCCTAATACTTGTGAACGATTTGGTATTTCGCGCAGCGGTGATGTCAAAAAATTTAGTAAACGCGTCTATGATAACTAGGATGAATGTATTGCCACGCTTGGTGCCACTTGGAACAACCCAACGAACTGTATTTTCGCCAATTATACGCTATACCCGTCCATTTTCGAGCTTTTAATTTTTGAATTTATCAATTGCATCTTTACATTTGGAGTCGCCTAAAACATTCACGATATTCTAGTCATATTCTAAGAACTGCAGCCACCAGCAAGCAATTCGTGGGATTAAATCGCGTTTACTCAAAGTGGTATGCAAAGCGTTGCAGTCTGTAACTATGCTGAATCTAATACCAAGTAAGTAATGCCTGAACCTATTTAATGAGGCAATAATAGCGAGGGTCCCTAACTCGAAGGAGTGAAGTTTTTGTTCATTCAGACTGGTTTGCCTGCTATACTAAGCAATAGGTTTGAACGCCCCAGATCTGTTCTGTTGCATTAAAATGCGGGCTAATTAAAATGCGGGCTACCCAGTATTTGCTAGCGTCAGTGTGGAGTTGAGTTAGTGCACTAGGGTCAGAAAGTCCCAGGACCGGTTTTAACTACAATCTCGTTTAATTTTTCAAACGATTCTAGTTTTCTTTTTCCACCCCAAGTCCAAGAAGAGTCTTTCTTCAACAGACTATTCAGTGGACGTGCTATTAAAGTGAATCCCGTGACAAACCTGAAGAAGCTAGCAAGGCCTAAGGATCTTCTAACTTCGTGAACATTTGTTGGCGTAGGGAATTTGGATATCGCGTCCGTTTTAAGCGCCCTCGTCTAACATTTCCTTGATCATATCTTGAACTAGCTGGCATTCGGTAAAAGACAACCGGTATGGGTGGTAAAGGACAGGATCGGGATCACCTAATTGAATCACCATTTCAGTTGCCATTGTAAATCTAACATCTTTTAAACTACTAGAAAAGTAATATTTATATTTATCCAACAAGACCTTGAATGACTCTTTTTGACCCTTTTGCTAATTTTCTCCGCAGCTGATTGGTGATTCATTTATGGATGACTGATCACTAAAATCAATTTTTTGAACGTTTAAGTTCTCGGTTAAAGTGTGGCTCCTAGTTATAAGATTACCCTGTTCTATAACTAGATGGTTGTCACCGATATTCTGAACGAGAATCCTACCCGCACCGTGTGATAATTGATACCCGCCGGGCAACAAGTAATGTTCGTAACCTTCAATATTGCGCGCGGTTCACGTAAATTTTTCCCGAGAAATAATTACACAATCTAACTGGGATTGCCTTTAATTCGCCGCGCCCTATGCGCGTCTCCTTCATACATAAAAGTGGAGAAATCAAAACGGACTGCTCACTAACCCGCTGGAAAATGACGTCAGATTCTATCTCTACTACTTTTATCGAGGGTCTTTTGGTGACAGTGTGGCCTAGTAGTATAGGGAAATTTAATAAATGATCATCTACTACCAATATCTCCACGATACATAAAAGTGGAGAAATCAAAACGGACTGCTCACTAACCCGCTGGAAAATGACGTCAGATTCTATCTCTACTACTTTTATCGAGGGTCTTTTGGTGACAGTGTGGCCTAGTAGTATAGGGAAATTTAATAAATGATCATCTACTACCAATATCTCCACGTGATCTCTATCTCTCTCTTTAATAGGTTACTATATCTCAGCATGTATTTGTGTATTGAGTATGTAGGTTATTACTTATTTATTGTATATAAGTAAATAGTACACCATGGACTACCCGCGAATTTATTTTCTCCTGCTGTGTCAAATCCATCTAAAGGTTGTCTGTAAAAGATCGCTTTTAGCGATAAGACCACCCATTGTAACACCCTTTGTAGTTTTTAAGTTCTTATTTAATTCTGTTATGGTGTACAATAAAGAGTATATCTATCTATCTATCTATCTTCTCCTACTTTCCAGTCTAGTCCTAAACACTGAGCTTTACTGAGACGGGCCAAGGTACCCTCGCTTCCAAAAATCTACGAGACATTCTGATAACAACCCTTTTATTTTAATAGGCCTTCTATACTTGGCACTTGAATCGTCTGTATTTTCTACTTTCAACATTGCTTTTGGTTTATGGTTGGTCCTTTGCTTTGTCCCAGGACACTCAGTGTCTTTATGTCCTAGTAGATTACATTTAGAACATTGAATCTTTGATTTTGGGCAATGAAAGGATGGGTGACCGGGTTCTTTATAATTGTAGCAGACCATACGAGATCCGGTTGACTTCTGGGAACCGTGTTCTATTTTATTACCGGTAAATATCGTTACGCCAGTCGCTTAGCTAAGTACGTCGAGAAACTTCGACCGACATTTAGCATGTTCGATACACTAACGCCACCTGGCGGCGAGTAGCAGTATTGAGTATATCGAGAAAGTTCGACTGACTTTTAGACACTAACGCCATCTAGCGACGAGTAGCAGTACTGTGTGTCTCAAGTAGCTTCTGGAATATTCTTGGCAGTGTAGGCAGTGAGTTGATTATACAAGAATTTCTAGAACGCAGAGCGGGGTATAAGTAGATCGCAAAGGGACGCAGAGAGGCAGTCTTATTTCAAGATACGGATCGATATAATCGAAGCTTTACAAGTGAATTTCAAGTGTTGAGTGACAAGTATTGTACTGTGAATAACTGTGTTAATTTTTATTTGGCGTTTATTTAAGTATTTGGCGTTAATTATTATACTTCTATCCCGAACCCCAGCTCGTAACAATATATTATTTTGTGATCGCCTATCTCTATCCTTAACCTTCTGCTGCTTGTTTGTGGACCTATCTTGACCTACTTATATTGTCTTTAAAAATTTAAGAAGGATATCCGGTTCCGTAAATTCAGCTCTTTGGTCTCCAAACCTAACACCACGATCTTCTATACCTGCTATGATAATAATATATGGTAATAATTATAATCAACTGCACGTTTTCCTGGTATTTCGCACCGATTTAGAAGATTCATTTTAGTCTAATAAGATATTTCTAACGACTCCCCATAACGAACCTTTTTTTTATTCAGAATTTCCGTTAGTAAGTCTGCATAATTATCCCTAGTTGGGAAAGATTCCTTCAGCTCTAACTTCCACTTCGGCCAAGAAAATAGTAGTGAGGGTAGACCCTGATACCAGGATTTATCGTCCCAACCATAGATCTTTGCACCTTCATCAACCTTATGAAGTCATGTATCAACCGTTTGTTCCTTACATAATGGGTCAAAATCAGGAATAACATTATTTAAAACATCCTATCGCGATCGCTTGTATTATTCGTACCCTTAAGTGCAGTAATAAAGTTCGGAATAAGCAGATTATTATTCGATTCACGCTTACGATGTGTTTCTTCACGGGATGGTGTACGACGGCGAGAAGTTCTGCTCCTAGGTGAACTTCTGGTTCTACGTGGCACGTCTCGTGCCGCCCTGGAGTGCGCGACCGGGTCTTGGAGCGCGTATCACGACGACTTGCCTTTCTTGAATAGTGTGGTCGGGATGGAGACCGACTGATCGTCGGTCGTGATCGTCTTCCTTTCGATCGCCCGGACCACAACCGAAGGTTTCGGCTGCCACAATTTTCTTCGGGTGAACGCGTACGGCCTCGACCCCGGCTGCGGCTTCGAGTTGCGCTCACGACATCGAAGTGACGGCGTCAGCGACTTGCGAGGGCTCCATCTAGGTCCATCACGTTCTCGTCGAGAACTAGACCCATGTTCATCCATGTTCTCGCGGTCTCAACATGTAATAATAATAAAAAAAACACTTGAGTTAATAAACCCTTACTATACTAAACTTGTAAACAAGATGTTTATTTATTATCACATACTTTATTATAGACCATCATACATGTTTATCCCCAGGGAGTACCCTGGCACAATAAACATGCATGACTAACCATATAAACCTCCGGACTGTCTCCGTTACGGTAAATACAGTTCAGTCTCCAATTACAAACAGAAATATCAAACATGTTCATCTCCAGGGAGTACCCTGGCAAGATTAACATGCATGACTAACCATATAAACCTCCGGAATGTCTCCGTTACGGTAAATACAGTTCATTTCTGAAGTAATTAAAATAAGACGAGAAAAATACGTTATTATGGTGATAAACCTGTAGCCTACTTTTTTCACATTCATATTGTAAATTGCAATAATATGACTAACGAGGGTAAATACAGTTAATTCTCAAATTACAAACAGAAATATCAAACATGTTTATCTCCAGGGAGTACCCTGGCAAGATTAACATGCATGACTAACCATATAAACCTCCGGAATGTCTCCGTTACGGTGAATACAGTTCATTTCTGAAGTAATTAAAATAAGACGAGAGAAAAATACGTTATTATGGTGATAAACCTGTAGCCTACTTTTTTCACATTCATATTGTAAATTGCAATAATATGACTAACGAGCCAGTTGCGCGCGGGCGCTTGTGATCGTTAGACGCGGACACTGTGTCAGTTTGAACCGGTTCGACTCATTAGTGCGACCGTGCGTATGACTAATCGTTTTAAAATGCTTATCACTAATGGATAGCAGTGAACTCGAATACGAACAAACAATTGAGACAGCTAATGCGAGTTATGACTTAGAAGATTGTAGTGAGTTTATTAGTAATAGTAATTGTGAGAATATGGAGGTGATAGAAGAATTTATACAAAACAATGAGGAAAGTGATGGAGTGAGATCTAATAAAAGAAATAGAGTGATTGATCATGATGAAATATGGACAAACATATCGAGACGGGGTAAACGTTTTGCCCGAACTAGCCAAGTTCACGATGAGATAAGAATACCTGAAGATAAAATCGAAATCAGCTTAACTTCTTTGGAAAAAATACCAAAGCAATTTGGATTAGCAAAGTTATTAAAATCAGAGAATATTCCGGATATTACAAGTATAAAATATATCAATGCATATAAGGTTCTAATCCAGTTCAGTAACGAAGAGAGTGCGAATAAATTACTCGAGTCTAAATGTTTAAAAGAAAAAGGATTTCGATGTCAAAAAACACTGGAGATAAAAGAAAGCTACGGCGTTATTAAGGATATAGACTTAGACTCATCTGAGGAAGAAATACAGGGGGGTTTGACTTGTGATACAGAGATAATAAGCATTAAAAGACTAAAACGCCGCAACCCAAATAGTGGTCAATGGGAACCTGGAGAAACAGTCAGATTAACCTTTAAAGGTTCTTCCCTACCTTCCTACGTATACATATTTGATACTAGGGTGAAAGTAAATCCCTACCAATTTCCCGTCACTCAATGCTCACGTTGTTGGAGATATGGACATACAGTTAGAGTATGCTCATCAATCAAAGAGGTTTGTCCAAAATGTTGTAAGTCTCACCCTAATTGTGACACTATGGTTTATAAGTGTAACAACTGTTCCGGAAAACATATGGCGCTATCCCGTACATGCCCAATGTATGTAAAAGAGAGAAGGCTAAGAGAATTGATGGCAGAGTTCAATTGCACTTACAAAAAAGCTTTAACACTCTATGTCCCTCCTGAATTAAATAATGAACAGACATTAGAAGAAAGAGTACAGGAAATGGCAACAGAACATCACCAAGGGATAAGTCAAGTAACAGATATAGAAACAGAACCGGTAGCAGAAGTTCAAGATACATATGCCGACACAGTAAAGAAGGCGGTAAGCTTAAACTCCAAAACAAAGACGAAGACGTCTATAGTACAAAAATACCGCAATAAAAAGGATGGGGTGGACCCGAAGAGGAAACAAAAAGCAGATACCCAGTTTAACTGGGCGACAATATCAGACAGTGACTCAGAAATACAACATGAAAGAACGGAAAGAACTGAAGAGTCAAACAAAATAAAGAAGTATGATTGGAAGTTACTTTGGGAAAAATTAAAGGAAAAAGTTTGGGATAGCGAAATTAGTCTAGAAAATAAAGTGTTAGATTGTGGAAAAGTAATATTTGATTGTTTGTCATCTTTCATGCTGGAGTACATAGCGGAGTTGCCTTTTTTGTCTAAAATTAAAAAATGGATAATATCAACAAACACAGAAATCTAAAAATAAACATCCTACAGTGGAATGCGCAAAGCTTACAACCTAAAATAACCGAGTTTGAAGCCTTACTAAATCAGAAGAAAATTCACATAGCTATAATCAGCGAAACTTGGTTTGATCCAGAGAGTGTAATCAGAGTCAGTGGGTACAACATATTCAGGGCGGATCGTGATGACGGTTATGGAGGTACAGCTGTTTTTACTCACCATTCTATCAAGGCTATACAATGTTGTATAAATTTAGCGAATCCACAAATACAAATCCTACATATTAAACTGCTCAACTGCAGTCATCTGGAGAACATAGTGTCTGTTTATTGCCCCTCCTCAGTGCACACATGCAGAAATGATTGGGATGAAGTGTTCGCAATAACACAACATAAGGCGCTTATTGCAGGCGATTTCAACGGTCACCACTCAAATTGGTCTTCCAGAACTGACACGAGAGGTAATCATATTTTTGACTCTATTATGGATAGCCACCTATGTTCGCTCAATGATAACTCACATACACGTGTAAAATTAGTCAATGGGGCTATACAAAAATCGTCTCCAGATGTAACTTTTGTGTCAACAGAGTTGGCTCTGAAATTCAAATGGTGGGTCATGAATGAAAACCTGGGAAGCGACCATTTGATAATTAAAACTTGCATGGAAAATAATAATTCAGATCTTTTTAAGAAACGAAGAAACTTCAAGAAAGCAGATTGGCAAGGATACACACAGAAAATAGAATCGGAACTAACAAACTTGGAACTACCTTTAGATCACCAATCTGCATATAATAAATTCATAAAAACTTTGAACTCTGCAGCTGATGAATATATTCCTATGATTAGAATGAGCAAGAATCCTCTTCCGTCAGACAAATTCATATCAAAACCATATTGGAATCAAAAGTTATCACATATTGTTGCACAAAGGCGTGTTGCATTAGCTACTTTTAGAGGTAATCCCACACCACAGAATCTGGAAGCTTTACAGAAGAAAGTGAGTGAAGCACAAAAACTTATACGACAAGCCAAAAGAGAGTCCTTCCAGAAATTTTGCACTGGCATAGATAGTGTAACTTCTTCGGGAGAGATGTGGAAGCGCATGAGATGGATCAAAGGGTACAGATCTTCTACATCCTTTGTTGATCAAGGTAAAGCCGAAAAATTGTTGCGAACTCTGGCCCCAGATCACGTATCACCACCAACTCCTACATTTACTTCCTGCAACGCACAATTGTCCTCGTCAGTTTCGGTACAGGAAGTGATTAACGCAATTAAAAAAACAGATTCAGCCCCAGGTCATGACAATATTTCATATTCTATGATAAAACATTTACCTTATATTGCTAAAATTATGCTGACTTCCATATACAATAGGTTTTTCTTATCCGGGTTTGTGCCAGAGCAGTGGAAAAAAGTTAAAATTATTCCTATACCGAAGCCGGGAGGGGATCCAGGGTCAAGTGCAGATGTTAGACCTATAGCTCTCATATCTTGTTTATGTAAGATTCTTCATACCATCATAACACGTAGGCTTGAATGGTTCCTAGAGAAAAATAATTTACTATCCCATGATACCACAGGCTTCAGAAGATCTAAGTCATGTTATGAAGGTCTTTCTAGGTTGGTTGCACGAGTTGAAACAGGTTTTTCCAAAAATGTACCCGTTGTTGGCTGCTTCATAGACATTGAGAGTGCCTATAATAACATAAACCTGACCTCTCTTTTAAGTATTTTGGATCGCATGGGAGTGGGCGCTGTTATTTACCTTCATCAGAGGCATCTACTCATTGAACTAGAAGATAATAGATCCATATGTCGTATTACTGGTATAGGCATAGCTCAGGGGGACCCCTTATCCCCTCTACTATTCAATGCCGCCACAAGTAATGTCTGTAGAAGCATAGCTAATGTTTATATTTCACAATATGCTGATGACTTCATTCTGTACGATGTACAGAAGAACTTATCCGATTCTGTATCTCACATACAAAATGCACTTCATATTTTTCAAAATCTGATGACAGAATTAGGTTTAAATGTGTCCCACAAGAAAACAAAGGTATGCCTGTTTAGTAGGGGGAGAAGAAGGAACAATATCTGTCTAACAGTTAATAACAATTATATTGAACAAGTTAACTGTGTCAAATACCTTGGGATGTGGTTAGACTGTTCCTTGAAGTGGGGTAAGCACATAAACGAGATAAGGGAAAAAATTTGTCGTTTTTTAAATATATTTAAAATATTAGCTGGTAATAAATGGGGTGTTAATCCCATACATCTGAGAAGGTTATATATAGCTTTGATTCGAAGTAGGATGGATTATGGTTGCTTTTTGTATGGAAATTGTGCAAATAGTCATCTTCTGAAGCTTGACAGAGTGCAAAATCAAGCAATGAGAATCATAGGAGGATTTATTAGAAGCACGCCCATTCATGTGATGGAGGCTGAGCTGTGCCTGCAACCTTTATTTGTTCGCAGACTGTTTCTTACATATAAATTTTACTTAAGATCAAAGTCAGATCGTAATAATATTCTTATTAGTACCTTGGGGGAACTGTCTGACCATTGTCAAGGCTTGTATTGGAGAAATAAAAAGCTACCATTATTAGTAAATGCACACAGAGTGTACTCAGAAACACCTTTGTACTCTAGCTCGATATTGGGTATTTATTCCTTGGACACTTGGGTAACTAATGTAGATTTATCTAATGTAATTTGTGATACAATTAATGGTATTAGTTCAGCAAAAAGACTGATTAATGTAACCGATCTCCATAATACATGTGTTAAAATGATAAATGATAAGTTTAGTCAACATTATAAAATATTTACAGACGGGTCCAAGAATGGGTTAAACTTGGGAGCTGCTTTTTATGACCCTCAACTTAATACTAAAGCTAAATTTAAAATTAATGCCCATATTTCTATTATGTATTGTGAACTCATAGCTATTTCGGAGGCCCTGGTATATTTACTGAGTATAAATCAAAATCATTTTGTTATATTTTCGGATTCAAAAAGCAGCCTCCAACATCTGGCTCGAATACCCTCGAATCTTCGAGGGTTCCCGATAGCCATGAATATTTTAGACTCAATTCGTAAAATGCAGTCTCTAAATAAAACCATCACCATTCAATGGATTCCCTCACATATTGGAATCATGGGTAACGAGGAAGCAGACATAGCAGCCGAACAAGCATCTTATGAGGGGATTAATTATACATGTATACCATTGTACTCAGATTGGCTTGGTCATGTCAAAGAACTGTGTAGACAAAGTTGGCACGAATACTTTGACGAGAGATCAAAGTTAAAAGGGATATGGTATAAAACCATCCAGTCTGACCTGCTTCGTTGCCCATGGTTTGAAAGAAGGGAGATAGATAGGAAATATGTAGTAGCTTTGTTGAGAATGCGGTCCGGTCACATCCCATCCAATAAATTTAAATATTTAATGGGTAAAAGTGACTCACCAAACTGTGAAGTTTGTGGGGTAATAGAAGATATCTATCACGTGTTAATGGAATGTGACCGGAACATACGGGAAAGACAGTATGCGTTTAGTTTAAGTTTTGATGTAGGCGCTTGTAACAGCATACTAGCTGTCCCTTTGTCGGAGGAGGCTAGAATGTTGTGTCGACTGCTGTTTGTCATTTACGAGGAGTAGGGCCTCACTGATGAGTACCCTACCTACTTAAGTCATAATAATGTATGTTATTTATTACTGAAACTAGTTTGTAAGCTACCCGATTGTTAGTTTAGTTTAATGTATCATATTATGGGGGTGACATTATCACTGTGTGATAAAATCCCTTTAAATAAATAAAGATTAAAAAAAAAAAAAAAATGTCTAACGAGGGTAAATACAGTTAATTCTCAAATTACAAACAGAAATATCAAACATGTTCATCTCCAGGGAGTACCCTGGCAAGATTAACATGCATGACTAACCATATAAACCTCCGGAATGTCTCCGTTACGGTAAATACAGTTCATTTCTGAAGTAATTCAAATAAGACGAGAGAAAAATACGTTATATTATGGTGATAAACCTGTAGCCTACTTTTTCACATTTATATTGTAAATTGCAAGCAATAATATGACTAATGAGGGTAGGCAGTGCAATTAAAATAAACAAAAGACACTTACGTTTTCTCGGTACGCCAAATACTTAAGCGTATCTCCGATCCTTTTGCGGGCACTAGGCTGTTAATCCCACTTCTGAGATGTGAACCGTACTGGTTCAATACTCAGAAGTAAGGACTTGGAATATAAAAACACTCTTGATAGACTTTGAAAACCACTTTTATTACTAAAGTTACTATATAGTATACAATGCAAGTGACTAGCACAGAGGTCCCGATACGAATGCCCATAGATGATACATCGAATGCCCCCGAGTGCCGACTATAACATTATAAATATCTGCACACTTCCCACCATTTTACTTGCTTATGATTGGTCGAGAACTGTCAAAGTCTCGACCAATCATATGAAGTCAATACACAACTGCATTTAATCTTAAGAGTTCATAGATATGATTATAAATAGTCAACAAACATATAATTATAGGAATAATTTATAACACGAGTATACCACTATAAATATCTGCACACTTCCCACCATTTTACTTGCTTATGATTGGTCGAGAACTGTCAAAGTCTCGACCAATCACATGAAGTCAATACAACTGCATTTAATCTTAAGAGTTCATAGATATGATTATAAATAGTCAAAAAACATATAATTATAGGCATAATTTATAACATTTGATAGTGTACTGCTGTGTTTGAGGCGTTTGTCAAACAATCTACGTGTTTGTCGTGTTTGATGAAAATCTGGATTGATGTCGAGTTTGACAAACAGGTTTGAACGTGAACGGCGGTGTTTGTCAAACATTCCTTGGTCAAACAAGATCTCACTCGTTGTATTGACATCATGGAGGACGCTACGCTCAGTGACGATATGAGTGGCAATATTACGAACAAAGAATTTACGTTGCATTTCATATCTGTTTATCGTGATATGCCGATGTTATGGAAAATAAAATCAAAAGATTATATGGACAAGAACAAGAGAAGCACAGCAATAAAAAAAATGTCAAATTTACTGAAGATGTGTCGCCGGAACATTACGGAGGAAGACGTGAAGAAAAAAATTAATATTCTACGTACGAGTTTCAAGCGTGAAAACAACAAAATCAAAAAGTCTATGCTTTCTGGTTCTGGTACAGATGATCTATATGTACCATCATTATGGTACTACAAAGATTTAGAATTTCTGCAAGATCAAATGGAGGGAGAATCAGGAATTAGCACAATAATAGAACAAGAGGTAAATAGTAGTACTGTTTATTGTATTGTATTTTTTACACGTACACACAGCTACACATCAAGCTATACTTAACCAGTATAAGCTGACTTCTGATTGTACGAAAAGCATATACAATGCGAGGTCAGCTAAAACTGGTTTTGTATAGCTTGATGTGTAGCCGTGTGGATAACATAAAAAATTACTCTAAACATTTGTTTTGCCATGGAACAGCGCCCGTTGTATTAAAATATTCACAAAAATCATCTCTTACTTGTTTTGCTAGAGTAGCACTATTTCCAGCTCGAGTATGCTCAATACCTAACAACATTGACTCATTTCTCCAAGTACCTGGAATAACAGCCCCCGTAACAAAATCTTCCACATCTATTTCTCCATGTCGAATGTAATTTTTTTGTTTCATAAGTAAATTGTGTAGATGGCAACACGCCATTACTACTATTTTTGCTTTTCTTGGAGATAATTTAATAGGTTTTTGGAAAATCTTAAAACGACTTGCAAGAATGCCAATTATTCGTCGAGCACGAGATAATCTATAATTGAAGATCCTTCTGTTATCATTTAACACTTGTTTATTGTAAGGTTTCATAAAGTTTGGAAGTAGTTGGAAAGCTTCATCGCCTACAAACACAAAAGGCATTTTTTTATTAGTGTTTGGCAATTCTTCTGGCTCTGGAATCTGTAATTGATTGTTCTCAAAGCAATGCCAAAATTTTGTGTTTTTAATTACCCCTCCATCTGACACTCTGCCATTTGTACCGACATCAACCATAATGAATTCATAATTTGCATTTGCTATACCCATAAGTTAGTACTATGCTGTATGTTCCTTTATAGTTATAATAGTAGGAACCAGAATGCTCAGGTTTTTGCAAAGTGATATGTTTTCCATCTACAGCTCCAATGCAATTATCAAAATTCCATGCATTTCCAAATCGTCGCGCCAATATCTTCCAATTTTCTTTTGTTCTGGGTACCTGAAATAGAAAAATGTTTATTATATTGTTCTTTTTATTTCCAGGAATCATCATCATCACAATCTTTAAACTCAACACCTTCGCAACCTTTGGCATCTACAAATCCAGTGCAATCAAAAAGGAAGAAAAGTGAGGACTTGCAGCGTGACTTATTGACATTAGCCAGGGATCATTTCAAAAAACCTGAAAATGAATAGCAAGCAATGGCAAGAAACTGGGCTTTTAAACTGGAGAGGATGTTTGCAGAACAAAGACGACTGGCAGAAAAGTTCATCAACGAAATACTTCAAACTTTATTACATCTTTAGACGGTGTATTAAATGAACTTAAGTCTGATAAAAATATTTGCCTTCTTGGTGATATTAATATAGATATCGGTCAAGAAAATAAATTAACATATAATCTAGACTATCTAGATCTCTTAACTCATCATGGACTTTACCCACTTCCAACACACGGAGCCACTTGTTTGGATCACGCTAATATGAAGACCGTATTACCTATTAAGGTTCATGTTCTGGAGACCACTGTTACAGAACACTATACAATTGTAGTAGCTATCTCGATGAAGAAAATTGCCACAAGGCAGCGTTCCTTTATAGCTAAAGCTAAAGTCGTGATATGGATAAACTCAACTTTGACGCCGCCTTCACAGCACAGGACCCCAATCTTGCTGCTAAATTACTAATAGAGCACATAATCTCTACTTTATCTGCAAACACCTTTACTATTCCACTTTCAAGAAGACGTAGACCTATTAAAGCCTGGATCACGCCGGGAATACTAAAATGTATGCGCCATAGGGATAATCTTAAAAAACAGCATAAGAAAAATAGCTATCTCCTGCAGGAGATACCATAACTTCTGTGTATATCTTTTAAGACGGGCGAGAATTAATTACGAAAAAAAGAGTTGGAAACAGCTGGCCAAAATTCCAAACAGTTATGGAAAGCAGTTAAATCAATTACAAACTCTAACAAGCCACGGGATTCTGCATCTGCTTTATTGGAAATTGCACGGATAAACAGGACTCAGTGAACGACATTAATTTGTACTTCACGAACGTAGTGAAACAACTTGCGGAAAATATAAAAAAGTTCCCTCGCCCTCTTTCTCAGTTATTTCCACCCTAGATTCTTTTGTACTGCTTGACACGGACGACGCTGAAGTCAATGCTTTGATAATGTCCCTGAAAAACGAATGTGTATAGGACTATTATTGTTCCTCCACTCACCTATGTTTGCAACTTGAGCATGCGGACAGGCATTTCTCCCGACCTGTTTAAAAGAGCCCTTCTTCATTCTATTTTCAAATCAGGGGATCGAAGCCGTGTTGAAAATTACAGACCTATTTCGGTGCTACCAGCGTTGTCTAAAATCTTAGAAAAAATTATTAACATTCGATTGATAGATGATTATTTAGAATCACATAAATTACTTTCCAAAAATCAATTCGGTTTCCACAAAAAGTTATCTACGTGTGATGCAGTACATAACCTGGTAGATCACATATTAAGAAAGCTTGATAAAAAACAAAAATTTCTCGTTCTGTTCCTAGATCTTGCTAAGGTATTCACACGGTTTCGACTCCTATCCTTCTGAAAAAACTGGAGAATCTGGGGATAAGAGGCACTCAGCTATCTTTAATTCAGAGTTACCTTGAGAATAGATCTCAATGTGTAAATATAGGGTCTCATATCAGTTCGTCGTTGCAAATTGCTTACGGAGTGCCTCAGGGTAGCATCCTCGGATCGAGCCTCTTCTTGTGTTATATAAATGAGCTGTGTAATCTCTTAATAGAAAACGGAGATTTTTTTTCCTATGCGGATGATACGGCACTCGTTTTTTCGTTGGGATGTTGGGCTGAAACGTATCGCCTAGCATAGAAAGGTTTCGATGCTGTTAATGACTGGTTTAATCTTAATCTACTTACCCTAAACGTCTCTAAAACCAAGTTACTTAGTTTCTCGATTCGCAAGTCCACGCATCTGATGAGCTCCTCCAATTTAGGTCTTCTGATAAAATAATAGAAAAAGTAACGTATATAAAATATCTTGGCGTAGTGATAGACTACAACTTAACATTCAAAAATTATTTTGAATACCTATCTAACCGTGTTCGAAAACTTATATATACAACGTGTAACGGAAACCCCATATCTATCCAAAGGGGCTGAAGACAACATCTGGTATGGAGTCTCTATGCACAGTTTCAGCTCAAAATAAGTGACACAAACAATTGATACCAAATTATCGGTTTAATATGTTTCTTGAATACCAATCATAACAAACGTGTCACAGCACTACGAGGGTCAATAACTTTCCACGTCACGTGCCAATAACACGGTGAGTCTCTTCGTTCTTATTAATTTGAAAATTCTGCCTCTGGTATCAATGTATTCAAATTTCTATTATACTTTAGACATGTAGACATGGGATTATAAAACCCTTGCCATATCGTTTTTTATCATCCAAAGAAACCGTGCACTTGGTATGTATATACCCTTTAAATTACACGTTGTATATTTAAACAATTGTGTCAATCCGCTAATACAAATGTTATGAATATGGTCTATCAGGGGCTATGCCAATCAATTTTGTGTTACTGCAACACCACCTGGGGAGGTGCTGCGAAATCAAATCTGATCAAGATTGAGCGCGCCCAAAGAGCGGTCCTCAATGTCTGCTGTTTCAAGCCCCGCTTATTTCCCACAGTCGAACTTTTTGAATACTGCCAAGTGTTGACTGTATGACAGTTATTTATTTTGGCAATCGTGATGAACCAACACGCCTTGACTCAGTATCTATCTGCGCTCAAGCGTCGTAACCACCAACCAGCGTCGTAACAACCAGCCTTCAGCCGTCGATTCTCTGTTTTCCTTGGCCCTTACCTCTATAACAGAATCCATAAGAAATTAGATGTACACCAACTTAAAAAACAAAACCTACCAAATAAATAAATATGAATATGAACCTCAAGATAGTTGTTCAGGATTGGCTTCTTAAGCAATCTTATAATGCAACAGAAGGTCTGTTGCAAGTACTGAAATAGAAAAGCCTGCGCCGAGGAAAATAACACAAAACGGTCTTCACTATTAAAGGAATATAACCTATAATAGTACGTTAATTACCATACAAAAATATGTAATGAATACTAGAATAAATGTGTTAGCAAATATATTTGGCCAAATTTAAAAATATTTTATAGTTTATTAAACAAAAATACATAAATTTGGACAAAAATCCTTACAAAACATGCTCGTGCTTCGCTGAATTTTGATAGTAAACTGTTGAATGTTTTCATAAACTTCAATTCATATTATTCTCTAATTATCATACTATAATTTACGACTTTAACATTTCTAAAATGTCGCTTGGTTGTTTTAATTTTAATTTTTTCTTCTAATTTGCGCGCTATTTTGAACCATACGCAACGTACACTACACCGGTCGAAAATTCAGTCGTCCACGGGAGCTCAAAGAGTGGTCACGTCTCATCGTGGAGCGTTTCGCCGGTAACGATAATTCACGGTCTATTGTGTACGTATGTATTGCAGCAATCCGTTGAATAACATAAGTCATATTTTTGTTTTTTTTGAGTACGATTTATTATGCATACCCAACAATTATCTTTAACATTTTTTTTTCTATATTTGTTTTATTATGGGAAAATGTAAATAAAATATTATTAGAAGAAAGTTGGCGCAAATTTTCGAAAAAAAAGCCATTCTCAAAAAAAAGTACGTATTTCTATTTTGTAATGTTATTACCTATTGCTTTTTAACCGACTTCAAAAAAAGGAGACGGTTCTCAGTTCGTCTTAAACTTTTTTTATGTATGTTACCTCATAACTCGAAGACGGCTGGACCGATTTGGAATTATTTTCTTCGTTTGAAAGGGTGTACTTTCTAGTTGGTTCCATTGTTATGAAATCAGGATCTGATGATGGGATCCTGGAGAAAGCGAGGGAACTCTTTAAATATTATAGGCACACCTATAGCGTTTTGGGTATTTCTAATAGTACCTTGTGCAGTTGCTCCCGAAAAGCACCATTTGAGGAAGTGAAAGTGATGATGAAGACCACAGATGGCCACCGAAACTACTCAATAATAATTATTTCGTGGATAGCGATTCGATTACTTGGATATGCACTTTATACTCGTCACAATGCATATGGTGATGTAGAGCTGATGGTGAAGTACCAGGAGAACTCCTCAAAAGTTAACGGCTATGCATCGGGAAAAGCAATATTTTGTACAAGGTGATAAGTAGTTCACATTTTGGCTTTTGTAACTAGATAAATTACAAACCGACCCACTAAAAAGCGTAAAAAAACTTTTTAGCAAAAAATAAAACCGATTTCCATATCAAAACATTACAAAGCCAAAAATAACTTTAATTTCGGAAGGTGGTGTCAAAAAACCGACTACCGAGAGTTTTTAATAAACATAACGGCGAAAGTATAGTCTTTTTTTTTAAATTCTCTCATATCATTAATTTATTTTAAAATCCAAGATGGCGGATGCAACTTTTTCTCAAACATTTGATATGGGTATCGTGTAATGGGTTTTTGGGGGTGGTGATTGCAAATCTAGCATTCATTTTAAAATCCAAGATGGCGGATGCAAGATTTTCTCAAACATTCGATATGGGTATCGTGTAATGGGTTTTTGAGGGTGGTGATTGCAAATCTGGCATTCATTTTAAAATCCAAGATGGCGGATGCAACTTTTTCTCAAACATTTGATATGGGTATCGTGTAATGAGTTTTTGGGGGTGGTGATTGCAAATCTGGCATTCATTTTTAAATCCAAGATGGCGGATGCAACTTTTTTTCAAACATTCGATATGGGTATCGTGTAATGGGTTTTTGGGGGTGGTGATTGCAAATCTGGCATTTATTTTTAAATCCAAGATTGTGGACGGAACTTTTTCTCACATATTTGATATGGGTATCGTGTAATAGGTTTTTGGGGGTGGTGATTGCAAATCTGGCATTCATTTTAAAATCCAAGTTGGCGGATGTAACTTTTTCTCAAACATTCGATATGGGTATCGTGTAATGGGTTTTTGGGGGTGGTGATTGCTAATCTGGCTTTGATTTTGAAATCCAATTTAAAACACACACGATATCCATATTGAATATTGGAGAAAAAGTTGCATCATTGGTGGATGCAACTTTTTCTCCATTATTCAATATGGATATCATGTGTGTCTACTAAGTTAAATACACTGATGAAGGTTTCAAGGGTTTATTGCTAAGTATAATTAACAAAGTAACGTAAGGGCTAAAATTATCGCTAAATGATGAAAATGAGTGCACCCGGTTGCTGTTCGAAATACACTAAGCTCGCGGCGAACTTAGTGTGACCGCATTATATCGCTTGCTCAGCAAACGTGGTCGATTGCAAAATATTGCATCAAACATCGTGTAATAGGTTTTTGGGCATACCGATTGCAATCCTGACATTGATTTTAGAATTTACGACGAAAGTTCATTGGTTACTTTGTTAGCTTACAATTTACACTCGGTTATTGATAATTTAACTGATCCTAGGTTAAGTGACTATTCAGTATTATCTAGGGTATCTAATAATACTGTTATTAATTGTTTAAACCCATAGATGTGACAAAGGAGAGGTATAATAACACAATTTTACTATATCATCAGAATATATATCGTTTCTCCGGCAAAATATTAGATGAGGAAATGTTAATAGATAAATATGATATAAATATCTTATTTTTTTGTGAAACCTGGCTAAAACCAGATAGAATGTTGTTTAAAATTAATATTTTTTCAGTTACTAGTGCATACAACAGGTCCTCAGTAGGAGGTGGTACTTTAATATTATGTAGTAATTCTCTTAGATATAGATATAAGGAACAAAAATATATCACCGCTTGCTCTGTTGATTGCTTGTGTGAGGTAGCATGTACAGAAGTTGAGGGCCAAACTTTTTTATGTGTTTATAGACCACCAGCATCAAACTTGTCATCATTCTTAATGATAATGGGAGAAATTTTAAGTACCTAAGCTTATAAGAGATTAGTTTTCGTTTGTGGTCACCTAAATATTGCTTTGTTAGTAAATTCACCTGAACACTGCAAGCTTACTTCATTATTTGGTTCATTTAACTTAAAATGCACATTCAAGGAAGCAACAAGAATAACACCAACATCAGCTTCATGCATAGATAATATTTATACCAATTGTGCTATAAAATACTCGTCTCATATTAGTGGAGTTAGGTCTGACCATACAGGTCAACTTGTATCTTTTGAGTTGGTTAAAAAGCGGCAATTAAATAAGACTATTAGGTTTAGGCCACTAACTAAAAATAAATTAATGTTTTTAATGATAACATGTTAAGTAATCTTTCAATGGCCAATTTTGACTCTCATGACCCCAATGAAAATTACAGGATATTAATTTCTTCACTATGCCACGAATTTAGTAAGGCATGTCCAGTTAAAAAAATTCAAATGAGTAATAAATCTAAATTTAATGAATAGGCCACTGCTGGAATAAGAATAAGCAGAGACAATTTATACAACTTATACCACGAAAAATCATTGAATTCTGATGAAGCCTTCCATAATTATGTAAGAAACTACTCAAAGATATTTAAAGGAGTATGCGCCTCAGCTAAATCTAAACCAGTAAGTAATAAAATTGGCATTTCTAACAATAAAATAAAAACTGTGTTGAAGGTGATAAACAAAGAAACTGGAAACACAAACCAACAGGGTTAGAATGATTTGACTTTGAACATCGATGATCAGGTCATCTCAGATAAGTCAAAATTGGCTGAGAAGTTGGAAAATTACTTTACCAATATTCCAGTAGAGGTTACTAAATCTCTACATTCTTCGCCATCATTAGCCGAATCTTTTTAAAGGAAAACTTCAATAAGGATACACCAACATTTTCATTTAAGCCCATTTCTATTGATGTAATTAAAAAACATTCCAAAGTCTTAACATAACAAACACTGATGACTTATGGGGTGTATCTGTTAGGGTTCTTGGTAATATTATTGAGTCAATTGCTGCTATCCTAACAGGCATATTTAATTAATTTATAGACAGCGGTACTTTTTCCGATTTAATGAAACATAGTAAAGTAGTACTCATTTTTAAGTCGGGTTGTAAGAGTGATCCCTCTAACTATAGACCAATATATGTGCTTTCAGCATTAAGCAAAATATACGAAAAAATCATGCTGGACCAGATGCTGTCACATTTTAACTCAAATGGGATTCTGCATAGTCGGCAGTTTGGTTTCACGAAAGGTAGGTCAACAACAGACGCAGGAGTAGCGCTCACCCGTCACATTCTGGAATCTTGGGAGAAATCTCAGGATGCAATTGGCATATTTTGTGACCTCTCCAAAGCTTTTGATTGCATTGACCACAAAACACTGATCTGTAAATTACACCATTACGGAATTCGTGGATTCGTGTTCTGCTGACCTTGTCTTTCCTATTTATCAAACAGGCAACAAAAAGTTATTGTTAATGGAGCGACATCTGCAGGATCCCTAGCCAAGATGAGCGTTCCGCAAGTTCAATTCTTGGCCCTTTCCTTTTTCTAGTGTATATCAATGACCTACCTTACATGATGACCAACTTATCGGATATAATTCTATTCGCTGAAGACACTTCTCTCATTTTTAAAATAGATAGAAAATATGCGGATGCCTTACATGTAAATGAAGGTCTGGTAGTTCTTGCGAAATGGTTCGCTGCTAATAATCTCGCACTAAATGCGAACAAACCGAAGTGTCTGAAGTTTTCATTGCTTAATGTACCACAAGCTAGTGTCAATTTAATCCTTGATGGCAAAATACTCGATGTTATTATGGAAACTGTATTTTTGGGTATAACTATGGATTCAAAGTTACAGTGGAGCGATCATATTAGGACTCTTTCTAGTAGATTAAGCTCAGCTGCAGTAAGAAAAATTAGGCAATTTTAGCCAAATTAAAATTAGGCAAAATAACTGATGTAGCGACAGCTCGGTTATTTTATTTTGCTTATTTCCACAGTATCATGTCTTATGGTATATTACTGTGGGGATCCGCAGCTGACATAGATTCAATTTTTATACTGCAAAAGAGGGCAATTCGGGCAATATATAAAATAGGTCCTCGCGAGTCCCGTCGAAATGTTTTTAAAGAGGTCGATGCCTTCACTTTATATATTAGAAAGCATATTATATGTACGCAAAAACTTAGGACTTTATAAAATTAGAAGCCATATTCACACAATAAATACACGCAACAAACATGAAATTGTTATACCTAAATGAAAATTAGCCAAGACAAGCAAGTCATTCCTCATAAATAGCATACGCTTTTAAAACAAGTTGCCAAAGTCTGTTACATTACAGAACTTCGCGAGGGAAAATTTAAAACCCACGTCAAACGTGTTCTTATCAAAAAAGCGTATTATAAGATTCGGGACTACGTTGAAGATTCCTTCGTTCTGCACATCTGGCTTCCCTGGCTTATTATAATTGCGTTATCGACTAGTATATTAACAACTTCACTTTCGTGAGTGTGTCTTTTTATTTATTTTTTTCCCTACGATAATCAGATGACAGATTTTCTTTTTGTTTCATTTTTATTATTAATTTATACTTCTTAAGTTTATTTTTATCCATACTAATATTATAAATGCGAAAGTAACTCTGTCTGTCTGTATGTTACCTTTTCACGCCTAAACCGCTAATCCAATTTAGATGAAATTTGGCATGGGAATAGTTTAGGATCTTGGAAAGGACATAGAATAATTTTTATCTCGGAATTCCCACAGGATCGAGAATTACGCTGGAAATACCTCCCACGCGAGCGCAGTCATGGGCAATATTATACTAGCTTAGTATAATATAAAGCTTTTTTGTAAATGGGAGAATACTGTAGACTCTTAGATTTGTTTCACATTTTTTTATTTGCAATTCCGTTGTGCTGTATTAATTGGTCTATACTGTCCTCTCATACCTAATTAACCTGTATTATAGATACATTGTAAGAATGATATTTTAAAAGAGTAACTGTGGAGTTTCTTGCCGGTTCTTCTCCATAGAAAATGACCAATTTCGAACCGTACCCTGCGCCAAACTGCTGACGTTTTATAAGTGCCCATGTAGGCCTATGTGAAATAAAACATTTTGAGTTTGAATTAATTTTTTCTTAAAATTCAAACGCGAGCCTATTATCAATAAAAAAATCACAAGAAACAGTAGTAGGTATCTCTACTACTATTTTTTAAGAGATAACATAGAGCAATCATACCAGTAGCGTGCTACCAGCGCACCACGCACCATGAGACCATAAGTCTAGTTTAAGCATATACTAACGGGAACCCGTGTGAAATTATTACTTCCCACAATGTGATTATAAATTAAAGCCTGTCTAAATTCTGATGAATAACCTATATTATTGTATATTTTCTAAATTTGAACCCACGACCTAAGTCATTTAAATTTAAAAGTCAATTATCTGAAATTAAGTATTTCAAATGGCGGGAGACTTTGTTAAACATAAAAAACACAGTGATACGACGTCAGTGTGGAGCTAGTTTTTAGTTGCGAAGGATAGGAATAGTGCCAAATGTAACCGATGCTCAGCCATTCTCAAGACTTTGGATGGATCGACTAAGGGATTACATACACATTTGTCATCAAAACATAACATCAAGCTTATATCGGTATCAACAAGTCTAGATTCTGATAATCTAAACACAGCACCGCCGCCAGCCAAGCGAAAGGAAATGATTATTTTACTAAAAGTGCCGACGATAGCCTCGATGATATTTTGGCAAGAATTATTGCATTAGATGGATTTCCATTCAGTATATTCATAACTTCAGATGATTCGAGAAAATTTGTCTTTGCAAAATACACGGATTTACCAAAGTCAGCCGTCACCATTCAAAAACGTGTCATGAATTACAGTGAAAAAATCAGAAAGCAAGTAACTGCAGAATTGAAACATTTGAAAAGTGCAGGTGAAAGATTTAGTCTTTCTTTCGACAAGTAGACTTCAACATCCAATAAACCATACATGGCAGTCAACGTTCATTCATATAAAAAAAATTGGAACTTAGGACTTGTTCCTATTTATGGAAGTATGAAAGTATGTCTGAAAATTGTCTTCGTATATTGAAAGAGCGTCTAAGTAAATTAGATATTTCCCTGGATACTGATTTTATGAACCTGAAATCCTTATTATTATTATTATTTTGTTTTTTATGGAGTTTGTCTACTGTTTCACTGAATGCTGTAATTTTAATCTAAGTCTGCTTAAAATTTCGTTAATTTAATTTTTTTGTATTTGTACACCATTGAATGGTAGGACATAGTGATTCTTATATATTATATGACTGTAACATCTATTGTACACCTATGATCACAAATAAATGAATTGAATTGAATTGAATTGAATGAAAAACATAATTATTTGCAAGACTCTCACTCACTCTCAGATGTTACTATAAATGAACCATCTGTGGCTGCTGATCATATGGACGACAGCCATGATGATGAACAATTAGAAGACTTAGACAGTCCAGAATCAGACTTAATCTTAATGTCACAAAATGACCTTGCGCTATAACACATACCAGAGTTAACACAAGATGAAAACATTAATGAGCTGATAAAGAAAATCCGCAAAGTTGTAGAGTGTATTTCAAAAGATCACCATTGAAAAATGAAACAATACTTCAAAAATATGTGAAAATTGAACATGGAAAAGAGTTGTCACTTCTTTTGGACTGTAAAACCAGGTGGAATAGTCTTTTAACAATGCTGGAGCGATTTTATCTTTTAAAAACCTGCATTCAAAAAGCTCTTATAGATCTCAATCATCCAATTCGTTTAGAAGAAGTTGATTTTGAATTGGTAAATAAAATTGTTGATGTGCTGACCCCAATTAAATTGACAGTAGAAGCAATCTGTCGGCGAGATGCTAATTTATGCACAGCTGATTCCGCTTTGAAATTTCTTATAAAACAGCTATCTCGCATAAACTCAGCACTTGCCAAAAAATGAAAACATCCTTAGTGGAACGTATGAAGCAACGACGAAGTGATGATTTGACTGGTGTGTTGAATTATTACAAAATCCATGAAAAAATGATGAAAATCAGTTATTATCGGATTTGGAATGGCATGACTTATTTCCAGTTCCTACACAGGCTTTAGTGAGGAAGCAAATAAAGTGTATTGTTAAAAAACTTAAAAGTCGAGATGACACGGAAGAAGAAGAAGGAAGATGAGGATCACAAACAGATGATGAGTTAAGGCCACAAACCTCCCAATCCCAACCCCAATTGACACTAAAGGAAAAGTTACAGCTGGAAATTGATAAGAGTATGAAATCCCCAGATCGTGAAGTACAAATACAAAATTAATCGGGGTTGGCAAAATATAGTATTAGACGTGAAATAAGCCTGTTTGAAAATAGAGGAATTAGTGGATATCACTTAGAAACAGCATATAAGTATCTACTTATTGTCTATTACTCCAACCAGTGTAAAACCTAAGCGAGCGTTTTCAGCTGCTGCTTATGTTAGTAATAAACTACGAAGCAGGCTTGGAACTCAAACCTTGGATGCATTGATATTTCTACGATTGTATTTTCAAAATTCGGAATAAGTTTTATTGTCTTTTTATTTCTTACAAAGTATCTTTTTGTCTTTTTCTTTTCTTACTATACTGTGATTTGTGTAGTGTATCAAAATTAAAAATATATATTTTTAGAAATTACTCGTTTTTTTAGGGTTACGTTGCCGAATGGCAAAAAACGGAACCCTTATAGTTTCGTTATGTCTGTCCGTCTGTCTGTCTGTCTGTCTGTCTGTCTGTCCGTCCGTCCGTATGTCACAGCTATTTTATTCCAAAACTATTAAGACTATACATGTGAAACTTGGTAGGTAGATGTATTCTATGATCGCTTTCCGATATTAAGAAAAGAATTAAAAATCATTTAAAATAAAAGGGGGGGGGGGGGCTCCCCATACATGGAACTAAAACTGAAAATATTTTTTTTCATGATACCTATGCGTAAGTGGTATTTATAGACAGGTCTTTAAAAATGACATAGGGGTTTCTGAAACCACTTTTTCATAAAGTCAATCGTTTAAAAGATATAAGCTTCCAAAGTGGTAAAATGTGTATCCCCTCCCTCTAACTTCTATAATAGTCGAGTGAAAAATCTAAAAAATATATATATCTGCAGATCTTAATGTAAACTTCTAATCAAAATTGGTGTGAATGATATCGGGTCAGCAGTTTTTGAGATACGGCATATTTTCTAAAACCACAAATATAACTTTGTAATTCATACAAACACTATGAAAAACAAAGTTATCTAGCGTAGTTGTAAAAAATGTAAATAAGCTAGTTTTAAGAAATTTGTAAGGATTTTTTTCGTCAAATAAATATACATATTATATTATATTATTAGTTACTACGGAACCCTTCATGGGCGAGTCTGACTCGCACTTGTCCAATTTTTGTAAAATGTTATAATAAGCAATAGATAGATAGATAGATAGATATACTCTTTATTGTACACCATAACAGAATTAAATAAGGACTAAAAACTACAAAGGGTGTTACAATGGGCGGTCTTATCGCTAAAAGCAATATAACATTAAATTTATAGATTTCTTTTATTTATTTATTTTTTCTTATAAATTAAGTTAGACTTGATACATATATTGTTATGAAATAAATTACGCTTATATTTTCAACGAAGTAAGTTCGCTAGACAGCATTAATGAAAAAATGTTTTTTTGGTATGGCCCCACGTACTAAAGTACCGAATGTTATTAAAAATATGACAGTACATCAGAATTTAAACGAGCACTAAACGAAATTTTAATAAACAAAACTTATTTCAGTCTGGTTTTATTATGACATTACATAATTATATTTTTTTTATTTCATACTGGTTTTATTATTCAAATAAGTACTGCATACCCATCTACCCTAACTTCCTACTTACCCAGTTTCGAAGCGTCAATAGCCTAATGGATAAAGTGTCGGACTTGTGATCGAGAGGCCACGGGTTCGAACCCCACCCATTACACTATTGACGTGAACCCACTCCAGACACAAGCATATTTAGCGTTGTTGGAGGGGTTAACAAGATTGCTAGTAATGTGAAATGTACCCACATTGCTAGTAATCATTAAAAAAAAATCTGAGGAGTTTAATATATAAAATCAAAGTTTTATTGCAATAGGATGAATAGTGAGAGATCGGATAATGTATTACTACAGTAAAAGGAAACGTTAATTTTGCTATAATAGGTATAATTCATTAAATTTATTTTTGTGATTTATGTACCTTTGGGGATATGCGGAACAGGGTGTAAAGTCCCGCATTCCCATTGAAAAGGGAGGTACTTACTGGTTGCCTTAAACCGACCCCGGTACAGATGTTGTATCCACTGGCAGGAATAGCGCCACCGGAAGTTCGCAGAGCGGTTGCAAGTTCCAATGAAAGAGCCAAAATGGTTAGAGACTCCCGACATCCAATGCATGGGTACACTTTAGTGCCACAAAGGCTGAAAAGTCGAAGAAGTTTCCTGAAGTGTGTCACTCCACTTACTGGCGAGCAGCCTAAGGAGCGCCTAAAGCTGTGGCTGGAAAGTACATCCCTTCCAAGCCCATTTGTACCACCAGCTGAGCATCTCCCACCTGGACACGAACTGCCATGGCTGACCTGGAAGTCTTTAAACAGACTCCGCACCCAGGTTGGTCGCAGCAAAGAAAATCTGTTCAGGTGGAGATTTTTCGATGCCTCTGCCTTGGGGTGTATATGTGGTTCTGTTCCACAAACCATGGCACACTTAATTTCCTGTCCTGCGTGCCCTGTCAACTGCTCACTGCAGGACTTGATGGAAGCTACCGAAAATGCCAAACTTGTTGCCCAGTTCTGGGCTGACTCCATCTAACTATTTGCCATCGACACGCTAAGAAGAAGAAGATTGAAAAGGGAGGATCCTCCGACCAGACAGGTGTTTTGCCTGGTGGGCAACTGCCCAATGTTTGTGATCGGGTGTTTTGTATGTATGCTAGTTGTGCGGTAAACTCTGCTTGCGCGATAAAGGATAGTTTGTATGTTGCGAGATAGATGTCGCTACATCACTCCCCTCCGAGATCGGAGGTCGTAGCAGGATGAGTCGTGCATACATCTTGTGATGCTTGCCGGGCCAGTGGAAGGTAGGTTCCAGTGAGTCGGAACCGGAAGTGGCATAGTTCACGGTGAGTCGGAACTGTCTGCGGTGCTGCCCCCTTTGAGTCGGGGTGATATCCCAGTGAGTCGGGATGATACTCCAGTGGGTCGGAGTAGTCAGGGTGATACTCCAGTGGGTGAGAGTGATGCTGCATGATCTCCAGTGCGTCGGAGTGGTGCAGTGCTGCGTAGTGGCTGGCTGCTGCGTCGACCAGGAGAGAAGTGCGTCTCTGCTTGCTGACCGGCCGAAGTGCAGGGTGCTGTGCCAAGGTTGCTGAAGAGGCTGGGGGTGATGACCAGGTATGCGCGTCCGATGCATGCTGGTGGTCAGGATACCCGTAGAAGCCGAGGGTGCTGGCTGGCTGTATGACTCGCTGCTTGAAAGCTTGAAGGAAGTGATGATGACGTCACGCTGAACTAGCTCTGCACGAAGGCTGCGCTGATGTTCATGCCCGGGGTCACCAGTTTGGGGATATGCGGAACAGGGTGTAAAGTCCCGCATTCCCATTGAAAAGGGAGGATCCTCCGACCAGACAGGTGTTTTGCCTGGTGAGCAACTGCCCAATGTTTGTGATCGGGTGATTTGTATGTATGCTAGTTGTGCGGTAAACTCTGCTTGCGCGATACAGGATAGTTTGTATGTTGCGAGATAGATGTCGCTACATACCTACTTGCTTCATTTAGATCCATCCAGCCGTTTGAGCGTGAAGAAGTAACAAACATGCAAACAGACATATTCATTCATAAACTTTCGCCTTTATAATATTAGTGTGATAAATAAAACCATCTAAATAATTAATATTCGTTTTTCAAGTTAATTCAACATAACAACAAAAATTTAAAAAATGCAAAGTTAGCAAACTTCGTCGTGCAACGGCAAGCGGGCCTCGAGCGAACTTGTCATTGTGTGTGTGACAACGCACACGACTAGCCCGCTGCAGTAAATACCTATTTTCCGCGCGTCTCGTAGGCTCGACACCCTCTTAACCTAATCCCACAGATAAACATGTTACACACACGCACACACACCACATCACGCCACACACGCC
This sequence comes from Tholera decimalis, assembly GCA_943138885.2. Classification (NCBI taxonomy): domain Eukaryota; kingdom Metazoa; phylum Arthropoda; class Insecta; order Lepidoptera; family Noctuidae; genus Tholera; species Tholera decimalis. The sequence goes on along the minus strand of OW964576.2, from coordinate 20,886,432 downwards.
GTCACACAACACACCACACCATACCATTGTTTGTAACGGCACTAATCTCTTAAATTTCTTATTGTATTTTAATTTGCTTGCTTGCCTTGTAATAACAGTTTCTAAGACCTGTAATACAGGTTTTGATGACCTACTACAGGCACTAGTGACTAGTGTTTCTCGGCAAATGTTACTGGTGTTCTTATGTATGCCAATAAATAAATAAAAATAAATAAATAATCTGATGTGATCAACTTTTGGGGATTTCCGCAAGCTACAAAACATTAATAAACAAAGTTAAATCAAAATACCTATTTCATTGTAAAAGTCACATTCGTATCTAATAGGTACATAATTGCTCGTATACAAGCATTCAAGCATACACGGAAACGCTTTTACTTACTTCACATAAAAACATAAAGAAAGAAGAATAATATAAGTACCCCAGGCATACGCACAAAACGTTTTGTGGATTAAAGAGTGGATTCCCCTACCGGAGTCTGTGTTTCCTGATTTATTTATTAAAACTTTATGCAACACAAAATGTACAAAGGCGGACTTAATGCCATAGGCATTCTCTATCAGTCAACCATGGGTGGTGTAGAGATAACATGGCAGGTGCATAAAAAAATAAACTAAGTAGATAATGTATTCAAAGTAAAAGTTTTATTACAAATCCTACTCCTACTAATCCTATCCTATCCTACTTCCTACTTCCTTCCTACTAATATTATAAATGCGAAAGTTTGTGAGGATGGATGGATGTTTGTTACTCTTTCACGCAAAAACTACTGATCGGATCTGAATGAAATTTGGTAAGTATATAGTTGGCAGCCTGGAATAACACATAGGCTACTTTTTATCCCGAAATTCCCACGGGATCGGGATTTGCGCGGGAAAACCTTCCCACGCGTACGAAGTCGCGGGTAGAAGCTAGTATTATAAATGCGAAAGTTTGTGAGGATGGATGGATGTTTGTTACTCTTTCACGCAAAAACTACTGAATGGATCGAATGAAATTTGGTAAGTATATAGTTGGCAGCCTGGAATAACACATAGGCTACTTTTTATCCCGAAATTCCCACGGGATCGGGATTTGCGCGGGAAAACCTTCCCACGCGTACGAAGTCGCGGGTAGAAGCTAGTATTATAAATGCGAAAGTTTGTGAGGATGGATGGATGTTTGTTACTCTTTCACGCAAAAACTACTGAATGGATCTGAATGAAATTTGGTAAGTATATAGTTGGCAGCCTGGAATAACACATAGGCTACTTTTTATCCCGAAATTCCCACGGGATCGGGATTTGCGCGGGAAAACCTTCCCACGCGTACGAAGTCGCGGGTAGAAGCTAGTATTATAAATGCGAAAGTTTGTGAGGATGGATGGATGTTTGTTACTCTTTCACGCAAAAACTACTGAATGGATCTGAATGAAATTTGGTAAGTATATAGTTGGCAGCCTGGAATAACACATAGGTTACTTTTTATCCCGAAATTCCCACGGGATCGGGATTTGCGCGGGAAAACCTTCCCACGCGTACGAAGTCGCGGGTAGAAGCTAGTATTATAAATGCGAAAGTTTGTGAGGATGGATGGATGTTTGTTACTCTTTCACGCAAAAACTACTGAATGGATCTGAATGAAATTTGGTAAGTATATAGTTGGCAGCCTGGAATAACACATAGGCTACTTTTTATCCCGAAATTCCCACGGGATCGGGATTTGCGCGGGAAAACCTTCCCACGCGTACGAAGTCGCGGGTAGAAGCTAGTATTATAAATGCGAAAGTTTGTGAGGATGGATGGATGTTTGTTACTCTTTCACGCAAAAACTACTGAATGGATCTGAATGAAATTTGGTAAGTATATAGTTGGCAGCCTGGAATAACACATAGGCTACTTTTTATCCCGAAATTCCCACGGGATCGGGATTTGCGCGGGAAAACCTTCCCACGCGTACGAAGTCGCGGGTAGAAGCTAGTATTATAAATGCGAAAGTTTGTGAGGATGGATGGATGTTTGTTACTCTTTCACGCAAAAACTACTGAATGGATCTGAATGAAATTTGGTAAGTAGATAGTTGGCAGCCTGGAATAACACATAGGCTACTTTTTATCCCGAAATTCCCACGGGATCGGGATTTGCGCGGGAAAACCTTCCTACGCGTACGAAGTCGCGGGTAGAAGCTAGTACATATATAACTAGAATAAACTTACATACATATTAATCATAATACATACCAAAAATATTTTATATATATATATTAATAAAAAGTTATAGAAAGGGGGTTATGAAAACTCTGCTTCCACTATTTGTTAAGAAAATAATCCCGCAACTTTCTCTTAAATGCATATTGAGTGCATATTGATTGGAAAATCAGAAGTATAAGAATAACTTAGAAATTGAAAATGAGAAATAAGGTAAAGGTAGGAGAGTTCAGCAACGAGGAAAGCGTAGTCAAAGCGCGCAAACTTTTTCTCTGGCGAAAGGGCATCCATTTGAGCTCGGTTCTGTCCCTCGATACGTGGTCGTATTTTTAAAATTAAATATCAACCGGATACAATTATTAAGGAGCCTGTCGAGCTTATCCAGCAAGACCGCATTCAAGTCAAAGTAGCACACGTCACCATAGTCGATTATAGGGAAAATTAAAGTTTGCACACAAGCATTGTCTTGGTTTTTGCAGGTAAAATGTTCCTCAGACTGTACAGGCATCGCAAAGTCCCGTTGACTCTTTGACTGACACTGCAGACCTGACTTAGCTAAGCACAGTGTCAAGATGCAAACCGAGATCTTTAATGCTAGAGCTAATAGGGATGACGGTGCCATTGAAAATGATTGGATCCCTCCAATCATTAACTTACTTACTTACTTACTACCAACTTACTGTCAATCTACCGATCATACGCGAGCTTCCCATCACAATGGCCTGACACTTTGAGGGGTTTACAGACACCCAAATTCTATCAGACCAGCTTTTGATAGCATCTAAATCTCGGTTTACATCTCCTGTAGCGTCTGATAAACTTTCCACCCACGTGGATGCATACAACTGCAGATCATCAGCGTAAAGATGATACGAACACCGAAAATAAAGAGTTATAAAGTTTATGAAGATGGAGAATAACAATTCTTTCTCCGCACCACCAGCATCCAGACAACTCTAAGAATTCTCATCGACACGAATCGACTGCTGACGTCCCCGAAGATAAGAAGAAAACCAAGTTGTCGTTAAGTCAAGAGTGAATAGGTTACTTCTAGCCTGATGGTAAGCGATGATGTGGTCAAAGATGAAGCACGCTTACCTAGAAGTAACGTATTCACTTTTGACTTAAAGACCCCCAGGTTATAGCTATAATACGCAAGTGTTATAAATTATGCCTATAATTATATGTATATGTTTGTTGGTTATTTATAATCATATCTACGAACTCTTAAAATTAAATGTAGTTGTATTGACTTCATGTGATTGGTCGAGATTTTCACAGTTCTCGACCAATCACAAGCAAGTAAAATGGTGGGAAGTGTGCAGACATTTTGAGTGGTATACTCGGCAGTTCGGCACTCTTGGGCATTCGTATCGGGACATCTGTGCTAGTCACTTGCATTGCTATATATTAACATTTTATAACTTTAGTAATAAATACAGACTGAGGTAATCCTACACATACCGCAATGAAACGTAGCATAATAGCACACTTCACACTCACCTACACACCCACCACAATATAGCTACACTCCATATACACTAATACTAATATGTAAATTTCTTGCTTTTTTGTTATTATTCTTTTATTATTATTATTAATTTTTGGACTAATCCAAAAGAAATCTAAAGAAAATAAAGAATCTAAAGAAAATATAAAAAAACAATTATGGCCTAAGCCATAATTGTTTTTTTATATTTTCTTTGATTTCATAATAAATACTAATAATACTACCTCAAATGGCTTAGCATGATCCTCCGTTATGTAGAAAATACTGCAGCAATAATTTTGAAATAAATATATGGTAAATTTGAGGATTAATTTTAGGTACTAGGAAGATCAATCACTTGTGGGGAGATGAATGCATTGGATGGGTAATTAGTTTGTAGGTACAGTCTGTAATTGGTGACGACGAACTTCTTGTAAATTATTTTTTAGTATTATTCTCAAGTAAGTGACATTGTTATGTTTTTATTGAGAATAAAGATTCTTTAACCATACTATGTTTGACAAAAACACGATTCCACAAAATTTTCTTGATAGAAAAAAAATTCAAAGTTACCTCCAAACCGAACAATAAACCGCTGGTATTCAAAAATAACTTCAAATTACATAATGAAATTTTGTATATTAATTGAACTAACTATAAAGCAGGTCTTATGTTATTTACTTTTTTTAAATTACCATTATTATCACCGTAAAAAGAAATAAACTAAATTATCGGTGCCTTGGAGTCTTTTCCCTGCCACCCTGTCTCGCTTGCTCGCGTGACCGCGGCCAGTAGTGTGCGAGCGAGATATAGAGTGAGAAGCGCTGAGGTAAAGCCCCTTAAGTAAATTAAAAGTTTTTCGTTAGTCAATAATATATTGTACATACTATGAGTCGCCTCGACGAAAAGAGACTAGGCCCCACGACCGCGACACAGGGGATCCTAGTGTGGGGTCTAGGGTGTATTAAACTAAGAACTATGTACTATTTTTAGCACAATAAAGATTATTTTTATAATTATTATTAAAAAAGGTGGTTTTCAAAGTCTATATAGAGTGTTTTTTTATATTCCAAGTCCTTACCTCTGAGTATTGAACCAGTACGGTTCACACAAGGAAATATCTAAGTGTGTGAATTTGAAAGTCATCATAATCTATCTCCTTAGCCTTTTCCCACCAATCTCAGGGTAGGTTTCCAGTCTAACTGGACAAAGCTGATTACTAGTGTTTTACATAGAGCTACTGCCTAACTGACCTCCACAACCCAGTAACTTGGTAATACCCCTTAGCAAGACTTGTGTCAGAATTTCTGGCTTCTGAATATCCGTAACAACTGTCATAATGACAGCCAGGCTTCGCGTTTTCGGGGCATTGAGGAATCTCAATATACATGGTCATTCACAGTCGGAACTCAGCAAACCTTGTTAAACCTGAAAGATCGACCTGTGACGCTGTCATTATTTAATAATAATAAAGAAAGAAAAAAAGAAAGAAAGAAAAAAATATACAACGTGTAACGGAAACCCCATATCTATCCACAAGGGCTGAAGACAACATCTGGTATGGAGTCTCTATGTACAGTTTCAGCACAAAATAACTGACTCAAAGAATTGATACCAAATTATCGGTTTCATATATTTCTTGAATACCAATCATAACAAACGTGTCCAGCACTACGAGGGTCAATAACTTTCCACGTCACTTGCCAATAACACGATAATTCTTTTCGTTCTTCTTAATTTGAAAAATTCGGTCTCTGGTATCAGTGTATTGGAATTTGTAATAAGTTCTACACACGTAGACTTAGGATTACAAAACCCTTACCATATCGTTTGTTATCATCCAAAGAAGCCGTGCACTCGGTATGTATATACCCTTCAAATTACACGTTGTATATTTGGCACACGCCACAAAGCAAAAAAAAAACAAAAAAAAATAACGTAAGTACATATTTGCAAACATAGATAAAATAATTTTTGATTTCTGTGTTTGCAAACAAGAAAATGGACAAAATACGTGTGCTTAATGTAATATAATCATTTATTTTATGATTTTCTTCCCATAACCAGTACAATTAATACCTAATTGTCATTAGTAGCACTACTTAAAACTATGTTAGTAACTTTTTAAAACTAAATAAAAATAAAAATTTTGAGTCAATTACATGTAGTACGTACTACATGTAGTTGACTCAAAAAGTGAATAATGGGACAGTCTAATTTACTGGCAATGACACACGGGAGACTGTTAGTGCTGGCATTCACTCTGCTGAGCAAGGACGCTGCTCGCTTGAGTCTGATCGCCATGAGCTTTTTGCTCACAGATTTTGAAATGTGAAGTCACGAAATTGAGAACCTCCCCACCCTTTGTCCCAAATTGCCACACTTCATCAGATGAGGGGTCTGCAACCCTTTTCGAATCAAATGAAAGCAATAACAATTTATTTCACACTAGCCGTCACGCGTGGCTTCATTCCCATTGACTTTATCACGGTAAAAACGTAACCCAAGAAGGGTTTTGCTTCCTCAAGCTTCAAGCTACTTCCATACCAAATTTCATTCAAATCCACCCAGCACTTTCGAAGATAAGCGCATTCAAACAAACAAACTTTTCCGCTTTATAATATTAGTATAGATAGGCCAACATAGGCACTTGTAAAACGTCACAAGTTAGTGCACGGTTCTCAATTGGTCGTTTCCTATGGAGAAGAACCGGTAAGAAACTCCATGGTTACTCCTTTAACGTGTGACTTAATTAACGGATGGCCGCTTATAAAGTCCATCATTGTTTTATGTTACCAATGTATGTATATGGCCTTTGACCTTCATTAAACGTAATATATTATAATTTTAGATTCAACTTATATATTATGCATGTGCGTCTATCCGTTGAATTGACCTTTCGAATTTTATTTACACCGTAAATTAAACGGTTTACGTATTGAAAGGAAAATCTTCACTTTTTGTCGTAATTGGAGCAACAATTGTAAATGTCACTAAGTTGGTAACTTTTACGAATAACTTGTGTCGGTTGTGTGTACGGATGACTTTTAAGCATTAAGGGCCCTACCTCACCGAGACGCTATAGCGACGGCGGCCGCGCCGGCTACGTACGCATTGTTACGTCTGGCTACTTTAGGTTGCCAAATGGAGTATCCAGTGGCTACCATCTGGCAGTCAGTTCTCTCAGTTCGTATAGGCGGCGTATGTTGGCGGTTGATTGGACACTGAGTGAAGGAAACGCATCATGCTCGTATACATTTTATTGGCGACGTCGCCAGAATGGCAGGTATCCAGACTCCAAAAAGTGACCCGTAGGTCGTAGCTACGTTTCCAAATTAGCGACGTTGCCAAACCATCGCCGTGTGAGTTAACTGCCATAAATTTAAATATGAATTATTTGGATACGTAGCTGGCAACGTCGCCATTGCGTGACGGTGAGGTAAGGCTCTAAGAGGCAAACGTAGGTATGTCATGTCTGTTAGGCGGAGTAATAGGCAGCAGCAATGGCAACACCCGCTCTGGGTACAAATTGTATTTCGCATTATAAAATCCTACTTCCTACTTATATTATAAGTTTGAAAGTTTGTGAGGATGGGTGGATGGATTCAAATTCAAATTCATTTATTGTTTGATATATGTCAAAAATAGATCTTTTTTTATTTTTTATTCTTGTTTTATTTAGGGGCATTTATCTCCATGGACATGCAAGCCCCAGCGTTCCCTAATCTTAATCTCCATATCTAAAAATCTTATTTCCTAAAAAGAGAGAGTCATTGGTACAAAATCATGTTTTCTACCATAAACTTTGCAGTGTCAGATGTTGGTTCTGCTAGAATACTTAAAAAGGCTCCTTGATCGTATTTGTTAATATGAAATTTTTGCACCAATAAGTCTCTCACTCTTTTATATTTTTTACATTCTGCAAGAATGTGCTGTACATCATCCAGCATGCCACACACGTCGCAATTAGGGTTTTCACTTTTTTTCATTAAGTATGCAAATTTTTTTGATGGATAATGTCCAGAACGTAATCTATCTATAGCTACAATGTAGGCTCTACTTAACTTACTATTATAAAACCACGGTATTCGAGGAGGCTGACATTGTATTGTTTTAAACCATATACCTTTTTCTTTACTTCTTTTATCGAAATATTCCTTAAATGTTAAATAGCACTTATTTTTGAATTTTGTTATGACTTCTGTATAATGTGGTAAAATTGAAATCTCCAAGCCATCTTTTGATGCTAATTTAGCCAACCTGTCAGCCTCCTCGTTGCCCTTTAAGCCTATATGTGATGGGACCCATTGCAATCTCAGATTTTTATTATACTTAGTGACTAATTCATTTATTAATTTTAAAATCGTATAGACTATCGGTACACCTCTGCTCTTACCAGAAGCGCATCGAGTCATATGCTGTAAGGCGCTTTTGCTATCTGTAATTATAACAAAATATCTACCTTCCTGATCTTTTATAAAATTAAGAGCCTCTGAGATTGCAATGAGCTCCAATGTCATGATCGAAACTGTTGCCCTAACTTTAAACATAGCGCATGTGTTTTTTGAGCTATCGAAATATGCAGCTCCAAGGCCACTTTTACTTTTTGATCCATCAGTAAATATTTTTATCCATCCGGCGTATTCGTTAGCTAATTCTGCAATTATGTTAGATTTAAGACACATGGGATCGTAACATCTTTTAGACCCTTTCATAGATTCTAAGTTTATTTTAATGAATCTGTTTATATCGATATAACTTACCCAGATATCTGTTTTAAATAATTCAAGCGGATTCGAAGTATATATGTCACAGTTTTTGCATTCATTATAAACAGGTATAAGTAATGGTTTCTTAATCCTTTGCCAATATCGATCATACACATCTGAGCTAAGATCTATCAAAAGGTCTATTGTTACATTATTGGACCAGGACATACTTTTAATACAGTATTTATAGGCAAGATACAATCTTCTTAGAAACAATGGTGGCAGACACAATTCACTCTCCATAACATGGATTGGTGTACTTTTAATATAACCTCCTATTATTCGTAGTGCTTGATTATGAATCCGGTCAAGTTTGAACAAATTATTTTTCGCACTATTATCGTAAAGAAAACATCCAAAATCCACTCTACTTCTAATTAATGAAATATATATTGTTCTTAAATGTTTAGGGTGAATGCCCCAACCTGAACCCGCCAATACTTTTAATAAGTTCAAGAATTTAAAAGCTTTTTTGGAAATCTCATTCACATGTTTACTCCATCGCAAAGATGTATCCAGCCATAATCCTAAATATTTAACATTAACTTCAGTCGGAATAATATCATGTCCAATATACAGTCTCACTTCCTTCCTTCTACGTCCTCTGCTGAAAATACAAATTTTAGATTTCTTTGGGGATAATTGCAGGCCTATGTCATCTAGCATAGTTATAAATTTATTCAAAGATATTTGTAGTTGTGATTCACAGTAACTAAGGTTTTTATGACATATATATAAAACGAAATCGTCCGCATACTGGGACAAAATAACATTACTTATTTTATGACACAATTTAAATGTAGTTATATTAAACAATAACGGTAATAATGGGTCTCCTTGAGCTAGTCCCCTGTTAGTCTTATGGTTATTATACTGGTTTAATTATATGGGAACCTTGTAGGTTTTAGTCTGAGGCGATCTTTTGAAGAAAGATGCTCACAGATTTGAGTGGGCCTGTCCATGCAGTGCAAGCATTTGTCAAATGACGTATAGCTCAACTTAGAACAAGGAGCTTAACGATTTGACGAACAATACCAAGGTAAGGACGTTTGGGTAGGCCGCAAAAGCACTCAATCATGTTTAGCTGGAATAAAATAACTTACATAGTTCACGTATTCACAATCGTTTATGAAGATTATGTAGATTAGTCTAAAAAATGGCTTTTTGAGGAAAGAAGCTATGAGCTTAAGTTTAAAAATATTGAGGTCTGAAATACTTTTAAAAAATTTGGTAGTTTATTATAACCTAGCCAAAGTTGATTTGTCATTACAGTGTTATTCGGAAATGTAGGTCTTGCGTGTAGCAATCGGCAATATTGTGATTCAATAGATAAAAGTCATGGACAAAAAAGTACATTCCATGTACACTTAAATAGTAAATAATATTGTGTATTAAAAATAGAAAAATGATTTAATACGTAGTTTTTAACCTCTCTGGACTGGTCAGTTTTTATTTCAAAATAATTAGTAATCAAGATGAATTCAAAGTACCATTTGTCAACGTCCGCCATAATGGACCATAGAGTAAGATAAATATAATAATGGGTGTTCCACATCAAGCATACTACTTGCATATATATCACATAGACGTGTGATATGGACCACAAAACGCTATTATTAAAAACATTTTATTTATACGAAACTGTCTTCGTTGGTATTTTTGACATTTAATAAAATTATCTTTTCAAAATGTTGATGCGTAAGATAGTTTTTTTTATATTTCGCGTTACTTGTTTGACAATGTGTCATTGTCTATGTCAAATGTCAATGTTATGTTATTGCAGATTCTACATTGCGTCCTGTTTGTTTTTGCGATTATTTTCTAATATTTTTGACCCCTGCTTATTTCAACGTACTGATACCTTCTACCACCCGATTACCTTGCTATTAATACTGGACTCTGATTTACATTGCGTTGTGGATTTGTTTTGTGGATCAATATGAGGTGCATCAACTGCGGAATAGCCATGCAAAGGTTGCAGAGGCATCTCATATCCTCGCTTTCTGCACACAATCAAACAAGACTTTCGCGTTGGATAACCAATTCCCAAACCCAGGTAAGAAGTTGGACTAGAAAAAACTTAACCTGATTTATTTTTATATAGTTCTGGTATGCGAAATCTTACAGTGCATCTTATTTTCAGTTGCCTCTTGATACATTTATTTGTCATCCATGCTTATTATTATTAAACACCGAAGCTGGTGAACAAGAGAGACTACTGGGGCATAACATGGTTTGCCTTGGTCGTGGCAAATCAGTGAGGAAAATAAGACACCATAATGTCAGTATGGAGTGTCCGTTGCTGGCTGTTCTATTATCACAAAATACTAATTATTTGGTAAGCATTTTGTTTTTCATTATTATAAATACCTAGATGTATTAATCTATAAAAAAATGAGCTTTCATACTATGTATGTATGATTGTTGTATTTAACATAATATACTTGCCTAAAGTAGGCATGTGTAACATAGTACTGCTCATCTTACTATAACATAGTACTTGAACACATGAAGAGATATTTAAAAAGATACCCTTGTTACTAAAAATTATATAAACATAAGAATTATCTAATGATTGAATTAATTTATTATTGTGTTTATTCTAACTGTGGTTTAATTTCAGCCTTCAAGAAACAACTATGTTTGCCATGTGTGTTGGATGCGAGCAAATAGACAGGCAGTGCATGACTCATCACCCTTACGCAAAATACGCGCTTGGTCGTGGAGTTGCGGATACCTGCCCGACATACATACATACATGACTCATCACGAGACATGCAAGAATTGGCTTTGGATAATGATGCAGCAGCCTCTAATGTTAGCCAAGTTGTTAGCCCACCAGAGCCACCACCGTTGCCGCCTGTTCAAAGAGGGCCATGGGAAAGTATGTTACCATATCATTACCTAATTACAAGCGAGCTTCGATCACATCTGTTCACAGTATATTTCAACAATGCAGATACAGAATGGTACATTTAGTCCCGCAATTCCTTAAAAGACTGCTTTTGCAGGAACATCGTTTCTATGTTCCTCGCAGCTGTAGAGTGTGTGAAACACATTTGTACAGTAATCAATGGCATTTATTACCTCAAATGAATGAGACACATTCTACATTTAGTGTTATCCATATAGAAGACATAATTAATATTATGAAGTCAAAAGCTAATATTCTGAACTTTGAAAATGTTCAGAAATTCTCTCATGGAACAGTAATCACAATTGTAAAATAATAATAAATAAATCTATGATTGTATTTTTTTTAACAAGTCTGGTTATGTTTAAAGCAGTTATTTATGTAATTACTGAAGCCCTATATTTACACTTAATCCAGGTTAGTGTATTGGTGAAATAAAAATGCTCTGTTCTATCCAAGCTGGTTGATTGACCTCCCTAGGTCTCATTATTAACACTATCGCTGCATTGCTCTAATGTATATTATCTTCGTAAGCATTTAAGATATAATAATTATAATATGTCAAAATAATTTATTTATTTTCTCTAATAAGTAAATAAATAATAATTTTTACTCCTTTGTTTTATTCTGTGTTTCCCTCGTTGGTTTAATGGTCGCAAGCACTACTGCTGAGCATGAGGTCCTGAGTTCGATTCCCAGGTCAAGCAAAGTGATATTGGGTTTATTCATCAGGAATTTCTCAGTAGCAGCCCGGAGTCTAGATTTGTGCCTGGTTGATAGAAACAGACTCGCCCCCTATTAAATGGTACTCAAAATAACTGGTGAAATCTGGGTGTACTATAGGTACACCTCTGCCCAACCCTTCGGGGAATACAGGCGCGATGTTATGTTAATGTTTGTTATTATTGTCACATTTTTTGAGACTATTACCCAGTTTAATAAATGTTAGTCAATATTCAGTTTAAAATCCTTACTTTGTTTATTGGTTTAATACTAAAACTATATCAGTTATACGCAATAATTCACAACTGCTCACTGTTTTAAAGCGCCTTTAAGTTTTTAATAGCGAAATTATAATCTAAACACCTTATTGCTAGCGATCTGATTAAAAGGTTTACTGTAACTGTTTTTGTCTAGTCTGGTGTAATGACAAGATTTCTGAGTTTTTTATTTATAGCAATTTAATGAGTCAATATTCACGAATATAAAACACCAAAAATTATTGGTGTACACTAAATTCGATAACTATGCCGACGAAAATATGAGTTCCACTAGACGGATCTTTAAAAATAAACTTAAATGGTGCCAACAACATCAAAATCAAATAAAAATGGATATAATTGCTAAACAAAGGGCTTCTGGTGATTTTGGGCGTTTTTGAAAATCCACTAATAACTTACTATCTCATAAGCCGAGTCGTGCAACATGCGTCAATAATTTACGGGACCCCAAAGAGATCGCGGAGGCATTTGCGACGCAATTCAAAATGACCGGCTCTGAAGGAGGCTTGTGTACCGAGGATTTGTTTTACGATAACATTAGATATGTTACTTGACTGCGTGCATAAAATGAAACGTGGGAAGTCGCCTGGGCATGATGGACTCACCTTAAACCATGTCATCTGGGGCGGCCGCCTGTTAGCAGAGAAACTTGTGAATTTGTATAATGCCTGCTTATCTCATGCTTTTTTACCCAAACATTTCATGAAGTCTGTAGTTGTGCCATTAGTCAAAAATAGGAAAGGTGACATTTCAGCTATGTCTAACTACCGACCTATATAGTTAGCGACAGTGTTATTAAAAATATTTGAACGGTTAGTAGAACCACAAATTCAAAAATATTTAAATCTAAATAGTGCTCAGTTTGGTTTCCGTGCAGATCATGCAACTGACATGTGACACTGTAATTTTTGCATTAAAGAAAACTGTTAAATATTATTTAGAGAGAAAAACAAATGGTTACGCATGTTTTCTAGATCTATCACGTGCATTTGATACACTTAATTATAACACACTATGGGATAAAATACAAAACCGGTATACCACATGACATTGTAAACATAATTAAGTACTGGTATGATGGTCAGGAAAACGTTGTGAAATGGGGAGAGGCTTTGTCTAGCGAATATGTTTTAAAAACAGGTGTTAGACAGGGTGGGCTAACATCACCCACTTTATTTAATCTGTATGTAAATGACTTGATAGAGGAGCTAAGCAGAGCCGGAGTCGGCTGTTCAATTAATAATGTACCTATCGGTAAATAATCTCAGTTACGCCGACGACATGGTTCTGCTTAGCCCCTCTGTTACGGCGTTACAAAAGTTGATAGGGATATGTGAGGTATATGCAGATAAGCACGGTCTCAAATATAACGTTAAAAAGTGTCAAACAATGTGCTTTAGATATGAAGACAGCCCATTGCATGTACCTGACATAATGCTATGTAACGCTAAATTGCAAAAGGTGAAATCTTTTACTTATTTAGGCCATGTATTAACCGAAAAATGTAAAGATGATGATGACATGGAGAGACAAAGATGTTCCCTCGCTGCTAAAGGCAAATGCTGGCTCGACGATTAGCGACTGGCTCAAAGCAAGTAAAAATAACCCTATTTAACGCATACTGCCGGAACTTGTACACATGTGCCCTATGGTACAAGTATACGCAGCCAGTATACAACTCACTGCGTGTTCAATTCTGCGTGTTCGGTGTAGTGCGTCCGGCATATTTGCGGAAAATAGGGTTGACGACTTCTATGCAGTTATAAGAAAAGCACAAGCCTCCTTTATGAGCCGAATACATGATTCTGACAATGTAATATTAAGAGCCATATACGAGGTAAATTACTTCTTCGCATATGGCAATTAATATTACAGATGGAATTTTTAATAATGAATAAGTTAACGAATTTGGATATATATTTCTTATTATTATTTCTTTTTTCTTTGTTTTACGTACTATTAATAATTTTAATAATATTCTAATTTTGTGATGAATTTATTGATTTTATATGGGAAATTTTCCTGAATTAAATGATTCTATTCTATTCTATTATAAATTTTCACTCCTATTCCAAATATACTAGATTTAAATTTAACTGTTCTGCACCTAATTCCAGACAGTTCATTTTTATGTCGTGCACTTCTTATTGTTTCGTATTTAATTAAATCGCTTTTCAACATTGCTGCCGCTTCATAAATGCCTAATGAAGGCAGAGTTAAAATTTTAAATCTCTTAAACACTTCTTTGCATGAGTCAGTCTGCTTAAGTCCGCTTATACTTCTGACACATTTTTTGTGCTCTAAGAGCATTTTGTCTATTAGAGGAATTACTCCAGAACAAAACGCCATATTTTAGCGTGGAACCCAAATATATGTAGCAAGCGCTTAGTAATGCAGTTTCGTTTAAAATTTTCCTTAACATATAAAGGGCATAGGACTGTTCGTTTAATTTATTACAAACCTGATCAACCTGGATTTTCCAGCCCAGTCCGTGGTCAATATTCTTGGTCTATTAACTTCTTTTATTGTTTCTCCTTTATAGCATATTTGCAGTTTTTTAGGTTTAATAGGGTCTCCGTATTATAAATTCCAGGTGAGGCAGCTCGAGAGTTTCGTCTCGCTGCCAGGATCTAGAGGCGCCTGTGGAGCCTGGACGCGAGAGCCGTTCCTCAAGTCCTCTCAAAACCTCCTGTGGAGGCGATTGTGCGATGGCAGTGTCCGCCTAGCGTTATAACGCAGGCGGGATGGTTTTTTTTTATATATGTCGCAGATCGCCAATGGAATGTCAAGCGTTTATCATAATTTTAATTTAGTTTGTTTTATTTGATTTTTAGTCTGGCAATGCTTGAGTGTGTTTAGTCGATTAAGTTGTCGTTGGTCATTTTTGATGTTGATAAAAAGGCGGTAGTCTTGTGCAGTTGACACATTCGGATTGTGATCGTGGCGACCAACGGACGACTTGGCTAACCTCACTACATTCCATTTTATTTTAATTTTCAATCCGAAAATAGATCTTTAATCTTTTATTATTTTTTATTGTAAAGTGTTGCGAACAGTAAAGTTGAGTGTACCGAACTGTGCCTGTGTATTATTTCACGTCGGACTCCACGTGCCATCATGACAGACCAACAAAATAATGAAGACACCCCTCATCTGTCAACATCAGAAGTGGGATGCCCACGTGCTACCCAGCCTGAACCTGAGGCAGACGAAAAATGGCGCCTGATCTTGGAGCAATAGAACCAGAACTTTCTTGCAATGTTGCAATGTCACCTGCTTCTAGCAAGAAAGTGCAGCTACCCGAGTTTGATCCTGAACAACGTCGTGTGGACTTGTGCGTGGTTAACGCGCCTACTGGTACTTTCCGTCACTCTGGTGAGTCTTCTAATTTCTGTTATGATTCTGGAGCAGAGTGTTCATTAATGAGAGATTCTATTTCGTGTAAATTTATTGGTGAGCGTAATTATACTGTCGTTACTATGACGGTTATTGGTCAAACATTTTAGTTAATGTTGATATTGGTAACATTGCTTTAGATATTGTTTTTCATGTTTTACCTGATGAATATCTTCAACATGACATAGTGGTTGGACGTGAAATTTTGATTAATTACTTGGTGATTAACATGACTTCTAAAACTTTAATCTTTTCGAAAAACTTACCTCATGTGAATATTTTAAATGTCGATTCGAATGTTGAGTCAAGTATCGAATTACGTACCATTTTAAATGTAGAGTCAGATGCAGTTAAATTTAATGGTATTGATACGGACGTTTCTCCGGATATCAAAGCAAGACTTATTTTAATTTTAAATCAATTTTCAAATAATTTTATTTTTGGAACACTTAGCTCTCCCGCTAATACTAACCCTATGGAAATAAGACTCAAAAATCCTAATAAGACAGTTTATCGTCGTCCTTACCGGTTGAGTTCCCAGGAAAGACAGGTAGTGCATAATAAAATTGAAGAACTACTCTCCTCTAATGTGATCCGCCCAAGCTCCTCACCTTTCGCCAGTCCTATTCTTCTGGTGAAGAAGAAGGATGGCAGTGACCGCATGTGCGTTTATTATCGCGAATTGAACGATAACACAGTACCTGACAGATTTCCATTGCCAATGATTTCCGACCAAAGTAATAGTCTTCACGGTACTCATTACTTCACTACTCTTTATATGGCTAGTGCATTCCACCAAATACCAGTTCATCCGGATTCCATTGAACGCACCACAGCTGTAGAGTCTAAATACCACTCATATGAGTTGGAGACTCTCGCAGTTGTGAATGCTGTTCGGCAACAACTATTTTACAGTCATGACCGATTGTCACACTCTTGAGTCCACTCGTAAAAAGCTAGATCTCACACCTAGGGTTCATAGGTGGTGGGCATTTTTGCAGTCGTTTGACTTCAACATCATTCGTGTTGATGGAAAACGGATGCAACATGCTGACTTTTTCTCTCGAAATCCCGTACCTGACAAAACCCCTTTTAGAAAGGTAGAGCAGAAGCATATCAATATCACGAATTTCTCTGCCATTTGGTTGCTGGCTGAGCAACAACGTGATGATGAGATCTCTGAACTTATGGTTAAAATTAAAGACGGGAATCTTGACAATGATATCGCAAAAACTTACACAGCGCAACAATAGGAGTTTATGTCTGCCTATAGTACCTAGAGCTTTGAGATGGTTTATTGTTGGCACCACTCACGAGTCCATTATGCACCTGGGATGGGAGAAAACCCTTGAAAGGATGTACGATTTGTATTGGTTTGAGCATATGGCAAGATTTGTTAGGAAATTTGTTGAGAGTTGTGTTGTTTGCAAAATTTCCAAATCGCACTCAGGCAAAGTTTCAGCGGAATTACATCCCATTCCTAAAATTGCGATCCCTTGGCATACCCTTCATATTGATGCTACAGGCAAGTTAAGTGACAAAAATGATAAGAAAGAGTATGTCTTTGTTCTCATTGACGCTTTCACAAAATATGTGCTTCTACATCACACCCTGAACATTAATAGTGCTAGTGCTATTCGTGCTTTAAAAAGCTGTGTCACATTGTTTGGAGCGCCGACGCGAGTAATCGCAGACCAGGGCCGTTGTTTTGCAAGTACCGACTTTCGCGAGTTTTGTTTCTCTCGTAATATTAGTTTGCACTTAATTGCTACTGGTAGTTTCCGCGCGAATGGTCAGGTTGAGAGGGTTATGAGCACTCTAAAAAATATGATCACAGCAGTAGAGACTAGCAAGGACCGTTCATGGCAAGACTCTCTCCCAGATGTGCAGTTAGCTCTTAATTGCACTGTGAACAGAGTAACCAAACACAGCCCTCTAGAACTTCTCATAGGTAAAGTCGCACGTCCTCTAGATTTAATGTTTCCTGATGAGCCCGAAATTAGTATTGACGAAGTAAGATCTGACGCTGTCGTTAACATGAATAGGAGTGCAAATTATGAAAAAGCAAGATTTGATTCCAATAAAGTAAGTTTGATCGATTTGTCGTAGGTGATTTTGTTCTCTTGAAAAACGAAGAGAGAAATCAGACAAAACTTGACCCTAAGTATAAAGGCCCATTTAAGGTCGTTGAAGTGTTAGACGGTGACAGATACAATTTAGAATCTCTAACGAATAATCACCACTATAAATATGCTCACGATCGCCTTAGAAAAATGCCTGATTCTAATGTTCCAATGGAAATTAACGATGATGTAGAGGCTAATGAATGAACCTGTTTAATTTTTGAAATTGTAAATTTTTTATTTCAATCATTACTCTTTCCCTATACGTTACCGCTGGTTAAGCGAGTTAGTTATGCAAACTATCGCTGGTTAAAGCGTTAGTGGTGTTCTCGCTGGTTAAGCGAGTTGTGTTTACTATCGCTGGTTGAGCGTTAGTGTTATAATCGCTGGTTAAGCGAGTTGTGTTGACTTTCGCTGGTTAAGCGTTAGTGTTATAATCGCTGGTTAAGCGAGTTGTGTTGACTTTCGCTGGTAAAGCGTTAGTGTTATAATCGCTGGTTAAGCGAGTTGTGTTGACTTTCGCTGGTTAAGCGTTAGTGTTATAATCGCTGGTTAAGCGAGTTGTGTTTACTATCGCTGGTTAAGCGTTAGTGTTATAATCGCTGGTTAAGCGAGTTGTGTTGACTATCGCTGGTTAAGCATTAGTGTTATAATCGCTGGTTAAGCGAGTTGTGTTGACTTTCGCTGGTTAAGCGTTAGTGTTATAATCGCTGGTTAAGCGGATTATGTTGACTTTCGCTGGTTAAGCGTTAGTTGTTGAAACGCTGGTTAAGCGTGTTGTGTTGACTATCGCTGGTTAAGCGTTAGTGTTATAATCGCTGGTTAAGCGAGTTGTGTTGACTATCGCTGGTTAAGCGTTAGTGTTATAATCGCTGGTTAAGCGAGTTGTGTTTACTTTCGCTGGTTAAGCGTTAGTGTTATAATCGCTGGTTAAGCGAGTTGTGTTGACTTTCGCTGGTTAAGCGTTAGTGTTATAATCGCTGGTTAAGCGGATTATGTTGACTTTCGCTGGTTAAGCGTTAGTTGTTGAAATGCTGGTTAAGCGTGTTATGATGTGCTTTCGCTGGTTAAGCGTTAGTGGTTGAGACGCTGGGTAAGCGTGTTATGGTGTGCTTTCGCTGGTTAAGCGTTAGTATGTTAATATCACTGGTTAAGCGTTATTATTATTATCACTGGTTAAGTGATAGGATTTGTAACGCTGGTTAAGTGCTGAGGATTTGTTTGATGGAGTCTGAAATGCTTTCAGAATTTTGTGCTTTGAGTACTGTTTAATTTTAGTTTGTTATGTTTGGTTCTCAATCAATTAAGCTTTCTTATTATGAGTATTGCGTTTTAATCTGACCCAATTACTTTTGTGAGAATGCCCCTGATGTGGGTCAGGATAGCCGAGCGAACTAGTTACTTTTCTGGATTATCTGTCATTTGAGGTACCTCATCCCACGAGGTCGTGTGAAGGTCAGAGATGGCCGTGTCGCAGATCGCCAATGGAATGTCAAGCGTTTATCATAATTTTAATTTAGTTTGTTTTATTTGATTTTTAGTCTGGCAATGCTTGAGTGTGTTTAGTCGATTAAGTTGTCGTTGGTCATTTTTGATGTTGATAAAAAGGCGGTAGTCTTGTGCAGTTGACACATTCGGATTGTGATCGTGGCGACCAACGGACGACTTGGCTAACCTCACTACATTCCATTTTATTTTAATTTTCAATCCGAAAATAGATCTTTAATCTTTTATTATTTTTTATTGTAAAGTGTTGCGAACAGTAAAGTTGAGTGTACCGAACTGTGCCTGTGTATTATTTCACGTCGGACTCCACGTGCCATCATGACAGACCAACAAAATAATGAAGACACCCCTCATCTGTCAACATATAGATAAACTTACCCCTTTTTAATTTATTTTCTACCGGTTCATATAGGAACCAGTTTATCACCTGTCCGGTTTTCAAAATTAGAAGCCGGTCTTAAATAATATTTAATTAAAGGACCCCGGGTTCGACACCTATGCTTAACTGAAAGAATATTGAACATCTTCGTTGGCTCAGGGATCCGGGACTATTCCAGTCCCTGGCGCCCATTTAGTAACAATGCACTTTCACAAAACTGGAAGGTTGTACCTTGATTTTTTAGTAAAAAGAAAAGACAATTTTTAATTTAAACTTTAAAAGAAACAATTATTTAAAAGTACAATACTGGGATTATCTCCAACACCCGAAGTTCCACCGACTGAATTTTAAGCTGGCCGGCAATAACCTTTTTTTACATATTTACCTTTACATTGTTGGAATAAACTTTTGTTGTTTGAAACAGTTTGTGGTTTCCTTGCTTTCAACCCACCTTGCATCTGGGCTTTTGTTCTTTTACCATTAGAGGGACAAAATCTCAAATATAACAATACATAACAATAATATGTAAATATTATAAATAATGATAAATAACCTGTGTTTATTGAGTGTTTAAGCGCACTATGTTCGATTATTCAGGACTGTGAAGACGAGTGCGTGTTTGTGTTAGGTGACTACAATGCGAATATTGATAACTTATACGTTTCTCAGTGAAGGTCATGGTACAACAAGTTCGCTAGACCACTGTGTAGTCACTGCTGCTGGGTGGGACACTATTTTAACGTCTTTTGTATGATGTAAACTGGTCGGACCATTTTCGACTTGTAATTGAAAGCGACTTCAATGTTATAAGACGTAAGATTATGACTCAAAACCCAATTGATAGTAAAATATCACTTAATAATAGAAATAAGGCACGACTGGCTAGGTATAGCCGATTATGTGACGAATATTTGAACTTTATTGACATTTACACACATTGTAAATATTGTGAGAGGCTAACCTGTAGTGGACAAAAATGTTATTACCTATTTAATTGACAAATACTATTCTGACATAAAAGAGGCCATTAAGAGGTAGCTAGCAATTCGTATGTTAAGTTCTCAAAAAAATGGAAACCTGCGGTAGGCTGGAATAATCATATTAAATCACTACATGCGAATGCCCGTGAGGCTTTTCATACTTGGTCATTGCACGGTAGGCCAACACAGGGACTTATATTTGCACAAATATCTAATAGCAGGAAAACCTTTAAAAATAAATTACGATGGCGTCAACGACACCAAGATCAATTGAAAATGGACGTTATTGCGCAGCAAAGAGCCTCCCGAGATTTTAATCAATTTTGGAAATCGACCAATAAACTGTCATATAAACCGAGTCGTGCGTTAATTGTAAATGATATTGAGGATCCAAAACAAATCGTGGAAGAATTTGTTGCGCAATTTAAAACCAGTTGCAGCAGGTGATCTTAGGTGTCGGCTGGCGTGTGCCGGCAGTGAGTCAGCTGAGTGTCGTGATAACACCAGACATGGTGTACGAATGTGTGCGCGAAATGAAACGCGGCAAGTCGCCGGGACACGATGGTCTGACACTGGATCATATCGACGGTTGAAAGGCTAATTGATCTAAGCGACATTTTGTAAAACTTGCAGGAGGACGGATCAAAGTTTTTATTTTTTGTAAAAAAATCATAGAACAATAACTATTTGATAGACTTTTATTTATTTAATACAGTATATCCAAAATTGAGTAAGGAAGTTGTTAAAGTTATTACTGTTGAAAATTGTGTATTATTTTAGAAAATTTATGTTGGTTAGCCCAAAGTGCATCCAATTTATTTATTTTTTGAGTAAGGCAAAATGGTTCAAATGCCTACCGTAAATAAAATAGCTGAAAGTAAACTAGCTCAAGCATCGACCTAGAATAAAATAATACGAGAGAAAATGAATTTACCGCCAAGCCAACCGACAGTTGAATATACCCAATGAGCATAAGTAACATGATGGTATTGCACCAGAGTGAAGTAGTTTGATGCAGATGCCCATTAGAGGGACTGCAGGATGAAAGAAAATAAACCTTTACTAGATTATAGTAGATATTATATTTGGGGGCCGAGTCACCCGCGTCCGTAGGAGAGTACCCCTTTGCGAATCCCTACACGTGGCCCCTGGGTGGTGCTAATCAGATGACATCAAACTGGTGGTAGGTTCAAACCGCAGGCTTGTGTCCACCTACAGGGCAAAGACGTACCGCCAAACAGCCTAGCTGTGTTCCAGTATCATGCTCTGTGTAGCCTATCAAGGAGTTGGGTGGACGTAGCTGCTTCACTGCTAAAAGGCCAATCTGGCTCGCACTAGTGTGGTCGTACCTATCGGAAGACTAGTCGCGGAGGGTAGTGGGATCCGGGGCACGGTGCGCCGCTGGCCGACCGCAGGTAGTTGGGGGCCCAAATAGTGTGCCAGCCAGACATGAAAGGCTGCCCCGCCAACTGTCGAAAAATCCCGGAATGCACCATCGTGCTGGTTGGTGACCAGATGAGAGAGCCCGATGGGCATTCCCGGGAGGGTTCGGGCGTCCCCGCACTTTCCGGACTAGTTCTCTAATCGATACCATACGTCTAGTGCGTGTCTGAGGGTTATCAGCGTGAAGCCTTACTCCACTTCCTTCTCCTTTCCTGCTTCACTCCCATAATATAAAAGGACAAAAAAGAGCAAAGTTAAACAGCGGGTGCACTCCCTCTCTCTCAAAGTGCTCGCAGTCCACCACCACCTCGAGACTGAAAAACCTGCTCTTTTGTTTATTTCAGAGACGCAGATCAGAAATCCGTCCGACGTGTCGTATCTCGTATCGTAGCACAATTTTAAACTACGTGCGGGTGTATGCATGTACGCCTGCAACGACATCTGCTATCGGCGTCTCCGCAACCTTGAGGACTCCAGGTTCTCAACGTGTTGGGCTCTGGTGGACACGGGCATAGACAAAATTATCTATGCCTGTGCCACCGCTCGCACAGCGGAGATCAGGAGACAACCAGGCCCACACAGTACATCAGTGAGGCGGCAGATGCAACCCAGCAGCGGTACCCATCAGCTCAGTTCCTGTTACTGGGGGACTTTAATGCCCACCACCTGCAGTGGTTCTTCCCATACCAGTGCACGGATCATGCTGGGCAAGAGATACACAATCTTGCGCTTGCATTAAATCTCACTCAGCTGGTCCAAGGAGCAACGAGGGTGCCGGATGTTGAGTCGCATACAGCCAATTGCTTGGACCTTCTGCTGACGACAGATCCAGACCGCTACTCGGTAACGATATCTTCACCGTTAGGTAGTTCCGACCACTGTCTGGTGAAGTCTGTTTCCGTCTTCTCCCCGCCCGATCCCAGCCTTAAAGGCACACGGCGGGTATGGCAATACAAGTCAGCGGATTGGGATGGCATGCGATCTTTCTTTGCATGTTATCCTTGACAGCCTACTTGCTTCTCTTCAAATGATTCATCGTCGTGCGCAGACACCGTGGCGGATGTTTTGCGATAGGGGATGGAGTACTACATTCCATTCTCTGACCTAACAATGTCCGGCAAAGCTCGACCTTGGTTTAGCGCCGAATGTGATGACGCTGAAGCGCTTAAACACGCGGCCTACCTAGCATGGGTCGATGCTCGTAACTGCAAAGTAAATGACGTGGATCAGAAGAAGAGATCCTTCAACAGGGCTGCCAAGTCCTGCAAGAAGGTATTGCGGAGGGCTTGGTTTGACCACGTTAGCCGAATTGGGAACAAACTCGCTTCATACCCAGTTGGCAGCAAAGCGTTTTGGTCCCTGGCAAAGTCGATCGTATCGAACTTCTGTCACCCTTCACTACCACCACTGCTTAAACCTGACGGGTCTTTGGCCCACTCCACTGAGGAAAAAGCAAACTTGTTTGCCGCTCTTTTTGCGGAGCCTTTACGTCTAGATAGTAGTGGCGCTCACCCTCCTTATGCTCCTATTGGATGCGAGACGTGTAAGTCGGACATTCGCATCCATCAGGACGCTTTTGACAGGGTCTGGCACGATAGCCTTATTGCTAAGCTTCCTTCTTTCAGTTTACCTACTCAACTGTGCGTTTGGATTGAAGACTTCCTGAGAGATCGGTCCTTTCAAGTGGTCATTGATGGCTGCTCGTCTGACCAATTGGCAATGAATGCTGGGGTCCCTCAGGGGTCCGTTCTCTCAGCAACTTTATTCTTGCTACACATTAAAGATCTGCTTATGCCCGATATGCCATCCATGTGTCCAGCGCGCGTGCTGGTGGGTCACAGATCTAGTCTCTCCATGAGGACATGGTTGGGCGCTTGAACTTGTCCTTGAAAACTGTCTCCGAATGGGACAATGCCAACTTGGTCAAGTTTAATGCATCTAAAACCCAAGCGTGTCTCTTCTCCGCAAAAAGGAGCCAATTCAAACCGGCTCCTACTTTCCGAGGTGTAACCGTGCCGATAACCAAATTGAGCTTCTTGGGGTCACACTAACTTCAACCCTCAATTTTGGTCCGTTTATAGAGGCTAAGGCTCAACTAGCATCAAGAAAGTTGGGAATCCTAGCGAAGGTGAGACGGTACTTCACATCGGAACAGCTGCTCAACCTGGATCAAGCCCAGATTCGGTCGTGTGTGGAGTACTGCTCTCATCTTTGGGATGGATCTGCCAAGTACCAACTGAACGCGCTTGAGTCTATCGAGAAACGGGCCAAAAGACTCATTGGCAACGATACACTGGTCGAGTCAAAGCTCCAGAGCCTTGAACATCGACGACGAGTTATTAGTCTATCGGTTTTCTATTGGTTATATTTCGGAGAGTGTGCGATCGAATTACACAATCTAACTCCTCCAAGCCCGTTCCCTCATCGGACTACAAAACAAACAGCGATGCGCCATTATTACATGGTGGACATTCCACCCATACGCACAAAACGTTTTGGGAATATCTTCATTGTGCGTACAGCTAAGAAGTGGAATTCCCTGCCGAAGTCTGTGTTTCCTGATAGCTATAACCTAGGTGTCCTTAAGTCAAGAGTGAATAGCTTACTTTTAGGTAAGCGTGCTCCATCTTCGACCACATCATCACTTACCATCAGGTGAGATGGTGGTCAAACGTGAGCCTATCAACAATAAAAAAAAAGATATTGCTGCTTCGGCCATCATAATTCAAAACATTTTTGTGTAGAGGAATCATTCAAAATGTTGATTCAATGTGTCTTAAAACAAGGTATTAGATAAGGTGGTATATCAGCCTAAGCCTAGGTACAGGTAGTAGTATCACCACGGAATACATTGTACTTTAGTATCACTTTATAAATAAAACAACAAATAAATTGTTATAAGTTATTGTTAGTCAAAATAGCCGAAGTCACATTACTCATTATCCTTAATAGAGGCTAAATGGATCAAGAGACATAGTTAATTAATATAACTTAATGCAAAATGGTTCAAGCAACACGGTTTTTTAATGTAGTTGTATGCAAAATGGGCCAAACGACATAGCTTATTGTTTTGGTTTAATGCAAAATAGGCCAAACGAGAAAACTACAACCATGGCGAAAAAGCCAAATGCCTTAATCGACACACGTTATAAAAGTTTGAAAAATCTAAATAGCTTAAGTCATCGAGTCCTCAAATTTGTCTAATTTTGTGTCGTATAGATCAATGAGCTTAGAAATGAGGCCTGTTTTGCAGTGGGTGCTAAGCGCCAAAAAAGTAGTCAAAAAAATTTGAAACCTAACTCTAACAACGGAGAAAAATTTGCTGATTCCGAATATGTATATAACACAATTTCGCAAAAAATGTCGCTTAGACCAATTAGCCTTTCAGCCGTCGATATGGCAGGCCCTCAGTTAGCTGAAAAACTATCTGTATTTTACAACTTGTTTTTGAGTCATAGATACTTACCGAAGGGTTTTGTGAAAACTATAGTAATGCCCCTTATTAAAGATAAAAAAGGGGACATATCGAACATTGCTAATTATAGACCCATTTCATTAGCAACAGTTTTATCTAAAATGTTTGAAAAGTTATTGCACCGAATTCTATTAAGAAATATACAATTAAATGATGCCCAGTTTGGTTTTCGTTCAAATCTTTCTACGGATATCGCCATATTCTCTTTAAAGAAAATGGTTCAGTATTATTTGGATAGAAAAACAAATATTTATGCCTGTTTTCTCGATTAAAACTTGTTTCTGACCTAATAAATTACAATGTCTTGTGGGATAAAATGCACAAAACAGGTATACCACTAGAAGTTATTAATATTATAAAATTTTGGTATGAAGGTCAAACAAATGTTGTAAGGTGGGGAGAAGGTTTGTCTAGTGAATACACTCTCAACACAGGCGTGAGACAGGGTGGACTTACTTCCCCCACACTGTTTAATTTGTATATAAGTGACTTGGTAGGGGAGCTGAGCAGCGCTGGTGTCGGCTGTTCTATTGATAACGTCTCGGTTAATATCCTCAGATACGCCGACGATATGGTGCTGCTCAGTCCCTTTGTAAAGGCATTGCAGAAGCTTCTGAATATATGTGGAGTCTACGCAAATAAGCATCGTCTCAAATATAATGTTAAAAAACGGAAATAATAGTATTTAAATATGATAACAGTCCACTCATTGTCCAGATATATCGTTATGTAACACTAAACTGAAAGTGGTTAAAAGTTTTAAATATCTTGGTCATATCCTAACGGAAAAACTGCGTGATGGCGATGACTTAGAGAGGCAAAGACGAATGTTGGCCGCTAAGAGCATTATGCTTGCACGGCGTTTCGCAAAATGTACCAATCAGATAAAAGTCACTCTGTTCAATGCGTACTGTCGGTCGCTATACACTGGCCACCTGGTCACAGATTACTAAATAGTGACCTGGTACAAGCACACACAGCGCACGTATAAAACATTACGCGTGCAACACTGCCCCCATTGTCATAATTACAGTAAGCACTTTTGTTTTGAAATGTTTAAATTGGTGTATTATTTAAACGGATAACAAAAGATACATGTTTGTAGATTAGTCCTCAATATAATTTATTTGTTACATATTGATGGCCTTTTTTAATCTAATGAATTTTATCTATAATTACCACTTCTATCAGCCCAACTAACACTTTCTTAAGCGTATTTACAGTAAGTCGGTAAGATACTGTAATTACATTGTTACAGTAAGGATATCTGCTCACTCACTTACTTGATATACATCAAGTAAGTGGCTTACGGATTGGTTTTATTTTTTGTGAATTACACAAGTTATTAATAGAGTAACTATACTTACTGTGAAAATGAGTGGCTAAAACGCCATATTTTAATATTGTCAATCTACCGGAACGTTAGTTACTGTAAATATGATAGTGAAAATACGAAATAAAACATAATTTGATACAGTAAGTCTACTTACTGTTATTATTATAATGAACGATTGAGTCCTCTCAACATTTACTGTGATTGTGCTTATCGTAACTTTGTTAATAATTTAGATATAAAAATAAAGAAAAAAAATCCTTATAAGGCTTGATTTAAGGATCACAGTGATGTAAAAAAAGTCATAACACCAGTAACACGACTTACTGTAATTATGACATCGGGGCAAAATATCACGGTATTAAAATATCACATTTTGGACTGGTATTGTTTTGAAAGCCGACTGTTTCTTATGTTCTATTATCTTTTATACAACCACTGTGAAAAATACCTTATCCTTCTTTTACTATAACACTTATTCAACTGTCTGATGTTTTAATAAAAAAATACATCAGTTTTTCTAAAATTCTAAACTTTGAATGGCTCTCCTAATCATTTCTTTTTTTGTCGCTTATATCCTATTTCCTTTTAATCGTCGATATTTAGGTTACCGTGGCGGTGTAGAACGTCTGGCATGTTCGCGGAGAACAGAGTTGATGGTTTCCATGCTGTATCACGCAAAGCTAGGACCTCCTTTATGAGCCGTGTTCATGACTCTGTCAATGGAATATTGAGAGCCATATCTATACTTATAATAAATCTGTAGAGAGGTCAATTCTGTACGTGAAATATATTTCCAAAATAACTATCAGGGGGTGATTAGGGATCGATACTGATGACAAAAATGCAATCAATAAAATTTTTGTCTGTCTGTATAACCGTTATGGAAACAAAAACTACTCGACAGATTTTAACGAAACTTTTTAAAACAATTATTTTTAATACTCCTGAGCTGGTTATAGTATACTTTTCATCACGCTACAATCAATAGGAGCAGAGCAGTGAAGGGAAATTTTGGGAAAACGGGAGAAGTTACTCCATTTTTTAAGCTTCCGTCGCGTGTGCAACCTTAATGGTTAAAGCTACACAGAAATCATTTTATGACGGAAATGTTCTCCTTAAAATTATATAAAAAATATCCCACGATAGCATATGTCTATCTTTTATGGTTGACTCATAATAATACGTGTAACTCTCGATAACTTAGCAGTTCGAAGCTTTCTGATTATAATATTTGTCTACTCTTACCTTTATAACACTCTCAGTCACCCCTAATTGAAAAAGTTAACATTATTAAGTATTCCATAAACAAGAATCATATAAATCGGTATAGAAACATCAAAGTTATACATGAAATACGCTAATAATAAGCCATCGCGCGTGAATACTGAATCATGTTATAAGGATTATTTTTGAGAATCGGTCGCCGCGCTCGACGCGTCTCGCGGCCGAAGGTATAAAATTTCATTCTATAGGTACTTAAGCCTCATGTGAACGTGATCTAAATAATATTACCAATACATTAACTTACGCTGACGGAGTCGCGGGCACAGCTATTAACAATAATATTAAGCGGTTCCGTATTGCGATATTGTTCAACAGTATTATAGATTGACATATTGTATTTCCCTACTAAATTACGAAAGTTAATCTGTCTGTTACATCAAAATCACTGAACGAAAAACGACGGAAACGCGGATGAAGTCGCGGGCAACAGCTATCTATACTAATAATATAAGGCTGAAGAGTTTGTTTGTTTGAATGCGATAATCTCAGGAACTACTGGTTCGAATAGAAAAAATATTTTTTAATTAAATAGCCAATTTATAGAGAAAGGCTATAGGCTATGTATCATTACGCTAAGGCCAATAGGAGCGGACCGCCAATGAAGAATGCTTCAAAATCGGGGTTAAATTTAACGTTAGCCCAAAGTAACTATTCCACGCGGACGAAGTTGCGGGCAAAAGCTAGTAATTAATATAAAGCTAATTACTTCTTTGTATACGGCTGTCAGTATTCCTGCTAATTAGCTAATTTAATAGATCTGACATTTTGTTTTATTTGTTTGTAATGTCACAGATTACTAATAAGTTACTAACGTAAGTAATGTTCATAATATGATTTCAATGAGAATGAAATTATTGAATCGAACTGAATTGAATGGAATTGTATAGTTGAATTGCTTAGTAAGTTTTTGTTATTTCTTTATGTTTATTTTTTACATGATTTATATTTTAGATTTTTTTTTTAATTTTTTGGTTTTTAATAATATATTCTTGGGCCTTCTTCATTTAGGTACTGTCCAATACATTTGTTTATACAAAACTCGTAATAATATTTGGCTACAATTCTCTACCTAAAATGCAAATTAAATTTTCACTACGGTAAGATGCTGCGGTTTAATAATGAAATCATACTTTTCTGGATATTACTAACTACTTTTCGCCCGGGCGGGCGCGGGCGCGGCTCCCTTGAATCTATACTAACTATATCCTATTAGATAAGCGTGCTTTATCTTCGAGTAGATCATCACTTACCATCAAGTGAGATGGTGGTCAAACGCGAGCCCATTATAAATAAAAAAACAATGTTTTTTTTTATGTGTAACCTATACCTATTACTGTACATTTTCATCAAAATCAGCTCAGTAGTTTTTGCGTGAAAGAATAATAAATCTGTCGTGAATTGTCCCTTGAGGTTCATTGGAAGACCAGCGTAATACTGAAATTAACCTTTTTGGGGAAGCTCAGCCGTGAGGCACGCACGGTCTTTTTGTATTTCACTTTTATATACTTGTATTGTTTGTACCTGACAAACTGATGCCAAATAAATGTTTTTCTTTCTTTCGTTTTTAGGGTTCCGTAGCCGAATGGCGAAAACGGAACCCTTATATTTTCGTCATGTCTGTCTTTCTGTCCGTCCGTATGTCACAGCCATTTTATTCCCAAACTATTAGCATTACACATGTGAAACTAGTAGGTAGATGTATTCAGTGAACCGTTTTCCGATTTTAAGACAAAAATAAAAAAAAGAATAAAATTAAGAGGGCAAATTAAATAAAAAATAAAATAAAATAAATCCCATACATGGAACTGAAACTAAAAATATTTTTTTTCATCAAACCTATACATGTGTGGCATCTATAGACAGGTCTTTTAAAATCACACTAATGTTTAAAACCACTTTTTCATAAAGTCAATCGTTTAAAAGATATAATGACTTATAGTGACATTTTTATTTTCTGTATTGACATGGCCCTGATAAAATGAATTTAATAATTTTACTTATATTCTAAAATACTTAATTGTTTTGTTTGTATTATAAAATTGTTGCTATTCTTTGTTAATTGAATTATCATAGGAACTATTCATTTTAAATTTTACTGAATGTTAACTATTCTAATAATTTTATATTGATGCATGTACCTATTTAAAGCTACTAAGCACAAATTTGTTTCCGAATTTTAAATAAAACATATTATGTAAAATTTGCATGCCAGTAAGGAAGATCAAGGAGAACGAAATTCAATGTAATGTTAACGGGTCTGCCTTGTTTGACCGAAAGGAATTTGACAAATTTTCACTTCCCAAAAAATTCGCGTAATTTCATTTGCCAAATTATTACTTAGCAAAAAATCTATTCACAAAAAATTGTAACGCAAACCTAATGTTTGGGAAATGAACGTTTAAACTATAACTTGTTTACCAACTAGTACTTTTAACATTTTTTATTTAGTCAAATATTTTAGTTGGAATAACAGTTTTTACGCAAAATCAAATCAGCCAAATCTTTTTTCTATTAATGTAAGTCGTTTCTGGCACTCGCCGGCCGCTGCAGCGGCACTTCTCGCTTCGCCCGCTCGGCTCGTGCGTAAGAAGTCATAGTTTTAATCTAACATAACCTACCCATTTTGTTTTTGTCAAAATCTTTTCGGCAAAACGGCAGGATTATTTCCCTTATTTTATTCTTTCTTTATATTTTGCCATAACAAATTATTTGACCAAACGTTTACTGTCTAAAGATTGTTTGCTGTAACAAATCATTTGATTAGAGACCAAATGCCTAAATGACATTATCCTTGATAATATTTTGCCAAGTAACAATTTGACCAAATGAAAATGTGCGTACAAAAACATTCCAAACATTGCATTGGTATAAAAAAAGGTTGCTAAAATTTGTTTGATTAGTGAAATTTTGGCAAAATCTTTTCGGCAAAACGGCAGGATCCCAATGTTAACACCACTGTGTAACCACCCTTGACCAGCAAATAAATGATTTATGATTATGATTAAGCTTCCAAAGTGGTAAAATGTGTCTCGCCCCCTCTAACTTCTATAATAATGGAGTGAAAAATCTAAAAAAAAAACATATGCTGTAGATATTAATAAAAACTTTCAATGAAAATTAGTTTGAACGAGATCGGGTGAGCAGTTTTTGAGATATAGCACATTTTCAAAAACCGCAAATATAACTTTGTTCTTCATACAAACACTATGAAAAACAAAGTTATTTTGCGTAGTTACTACGGAACCCTTCATGGGTGAGTCTGAATCTAGTGTTGGGTAAATAGCCGGATGCTTTGAGTTATTATCGATTATAATCCATAAGTGTCCATTAATAGCCTTGCAATGGATGATAACCCTGCTATTAATGTATTGTTAAAAAATAAATGCTTTTTCTTGTTTTATTGTAAAATCTGTGGGTGTGAACATAAATTGGGTGCGTGTACGCATTTGATTCAATGTATTGTTATTCTTTTTACTTATTTTCACTTTTTGTATGTGAAAAAGTGTTAATAATAAAATCCATTAGCATCCGATCCAATCGAAGTACCAAACTTAAGAGATTTTGAAGAATCCAGTGTTTCTAGCAGTAATTAGGCTGAAAATTATTTTTGAGCAACAAACGAAAAAAACTAAAAACGAAATTTAAAAAATGAAAAATCCCAAATAAATGACTGATTAAGAATAAAAAAAAAATACCTGATTGAAAATTTTAAATGGGCCAGATTAGTTTTAAATTGCACATTTATTTAGTACAAAGAAAGATGATGAAAATGAAGTCTAATCTGATAGTCCTAAGCCTGAAAACCATGAAGGGATCAATCTTCTATACTTATAATAAATCTGTAGAGAGGTCATTTCTGTACATGAAATATATTTCCAAAATAACTATCAGGGGGTGATTAGGGATCGATACTGATACCAAAAATACAATCAGTAAAATTTTTGTCTGTCTCTCTGTCTGTCTGTATAACCGTTATAGAAACAAAAACTACTCGACGGATTTTAACGAAACTCGGTAAAATTATTTATCATACTCCTGAGCTGGTTATAGTATACTTTTCATCACGCTACAATCAATAGGAGCAGAGCAGTGAAGGGAAATGTTGGGAAAACGGGAGAAATTACTCCATTTTTTTAGCTTCCGTCGCGTGTGCAACCTTAATGGTTAAAGCTACACAGAAATCATTTCATGACGGAAATGTTCTCCTTAAAATTATATAAAAAAATATCCCACGACAGCATATGTCTATCTTTTATGGTAGACTCACAATAACACGTGTAACTCCCGATAGCTTAGCAGTTCGAAGCTTTATGATTATAATATTTGTCTACTCTTACGTTTATAACACTCTCAGTCACCCCTAATTGAAAAAGTTAACATTATTAACTATTCCATAAACAAGAATCATAAAAATCGGTATAGAAACACCAAAACTATACATGAAATACGCTAATAATAAGCCATCGCGCGTGAATACTGAATCATGCTATAAGGATTATTTTTGAGAATCGGTCCCCGCGCTCGACGCGTCTCGCGGCCGAAGGTATAAAATTTCGTTCTATAGGTACTTAAGCCTCATGCGAACGTGATCTAATCAATATTACCAATACATGAACTTAATAACACACAAGGAGTTACACGCTGACGGAGTCACGGGCACAGCTATTATCAATAATATTGTGAGGTTCCGTATTGCGATATTTTTCAACAGCGTTATAAATTGACATATTATATTTCCCTACTAAATTACGAAAGTTAATCTGTCTGTTACGTCAAAATCACTGAACCGTGAGGAAGGACATAGGCTACTTTTTTTTTACGAAAAACGACGGAAACGCGGACGAAGTCGCGGGCAACAGCTATCTATACTAATAATATAAGGCTGAAGAGTTTGTTTGTTTGTTTGAACGCGATAATCTCAGAAACTACTCGTTCGAATTTTAATTAAATAGTCAATTTATAGAGAAAGGTTATAGGCTATGTATCATTACGCTAAGGCCAATAGGAGCGGAGCGCCAATGAAGAATGCTTCAAAATCGGGGTTAAATTTTATGTTAGCCCAAAGTAACTATTCCACGCGGACGAAGTCGCGGGCAAAAGCTAGTCACTAATATAACATTAACAGCAGGGTTATCATCTATAATTGCTATTAATGGCTATTAACTGCTTTTAATCGATTATTAGCCAAATGATATTAACCGGATTATTATCATTGCCCAACACTATCTGAATCGCACTTGGCCAATTTTTTTATTATAAATGAGCTCGCTCTTGACCCCGATTACACCTGATGGTAAGTTTAAGATGAGGTCTACGATGCAACGAGCGAGCCCAGAAGAAGCCTATTCACTCTTGCTTTAAACGGTGACGGGTCATTTGTGGCAGGGAATACAGAAGCTGGCACAGAGTTCCACGCCTTGAGAGAGGAGAAGCGCTTAGTACAACAAGACGGTATATCGACCAAGTGTTGATGGTATCCTGCAGTGCGTCTGGTAGACCTGTAGTAAAAGGGGGATGGAGGGACTTTTTCTTTCATTTCATACAGACTGAAATATTGTAAGTATAGGTATAGGTTAAATATACTGCGCTTCCCTCGCTAGCTTAAAAAAATAAAAAATAAATGTAGGTACACCGGTACCTACATTTTTTTTACATGAAATGACAAAGAAATTCTTTTGAGGATTTAACAGATACAATCATGGTATGATACTGCACAGCTAAACGTCAATCTATAGATACATATTAATAAAATTGAAGTGTCTGTATGTGATTTCAATATAAATGTGTTTTTTCAAGTGATACGATACTAAAATACAAAATAAACCTGAGCTTATAGGGCACCATATAGATAGGTGCATATAGGCAGGTAGGTGATCATCCGGGGTAATGTTTGTTACGGCTGAACTGATCTTAATAGGACTTTCACGGGAAGATAAAAGTTTCTATTTTCATTATTTAGTAAATAGATTGAGTTTTTTTTTAGTAAATGAAACACTGAGTAAATTTGCATATACCCCGGTGTTTAGAACCTACTAAACAAATATGTTAATTTACGATATTGAAACTGAGCAAGCAATAATAACTTAATTTTTTTTTTACAAAAAATAGAACCGACTTCCATATCAAAACACTACAAAGCCAAAAATAACATTAATTTCGGTAGTCGGTGTTATTGGTTTCGGATTTTCTTCTTTTTTTTTCACACCGCCTTCCGAAATTAATGTTATTTTTGGCTTTGTAGTGTTTTGATATGGAGGTAGGTTCTATTTTGTGTAAAAAAAAAATTTTCACGGTTTTTAGTGGGTCGGTTTGTAATTTATCCAGTTACAAAAGCCATAATGTCAACAACTTATCACCTTTTACAAAATATTGCTTTTCCCGATGCATAGCCGTTAATTTTTGAGGAGTTCTCCTGGTACTTGACCATCAGCTCTACATCACCATACTCGTATGTATTGCGACGAGCATAAAGTGTTTAACATCCGTACTCAAGTAATCGAAACGCAATCCACGAAATACTTATTATTGAGTAGTTTCGGTGGCCATCTGTGCTCTTCATCATCAGTTCAACTTCCCCAAATGGTACTTTTCGAAAGCAACTGCTCAAGGTACTATAAGAAATACCCAAAACGCTATAGATGTGCCTATAATATTTGAAGAGTTCCCTCGATTTCTCCAGGATCCCATCATCAGATCCTGATTTCGTAACAATGGGACTAACTAGAAAGTATACCCTTTCAAACGCAAAAAGAATTTTCTAAATCGGTCCAGCCGTCCCGAGCTAAAAAAAAAAAAAGTTCAAGACGAATTGTAAACCTCCTTTTTTTGAAGTCGGTTAAAAAGGTAATACCAATCTTCAAGACGATTTCGAAGGGTTTGGGGGTGAACCAGACTTTAATATTGAAATGGAGGAATTGAATAAAGTTAAGTGATGACAAATCATTGCAAACAGAAGAATATATAAATAGCTTAAGATTATCTCTTTATATAATGTAAAACTGATCTCAGGTTTTATAGAGTCATAAGTATTTTTTTTTTGTATTCAGACATATAACAAAAATTCAATAAAGAAAATTTACTATTTTATTATATATATACATAATTATATAACAATTTGCCATGCTGGATCGTTACTGCGAAATTAAATATAAGCTTAGCATAATTGAAAATGGCTTTTAGCTAAAACGATCCAACTCCATATTTACTTAAATATCTCTAAAAATATTTATTTATTCCCAATAAAACATATTTGATAAAAAGGAAACCAATTTCTACAACTATTTCCCAAATCACAAAATAGAATATCAAACAGCAAATACAACTTAAATTTCAAACTTCATTATCTCGAAAGTGACATTTTGTGTGTTGGATCCTTTTTGCGTATACCGCTTACCTAGTAGTAGATAACCTATTCACTCTTGATTTAAATAGTAGTCTGTGTTTCCTGATAGCTATAACCTGGGGGAGGTTATAGCTATCAGGAAACACAGACACCGGCAAGGAATTTCACTCCATATATTTTGTTTGAAACTGTTGTTCCATCACTTGTCTCTAAAGGTTCATTGGAAGACCACGTCAGACAACATTATCTGTCTTTTATTATATACGAGGGAGACACTAAAACTTTTTAGAACTGACCACTTGTAAAGGATATAATAAGAAAATAAGTTCAAAATTTGAAAATGGAACTGAAAATATTATTGTGTATGGATTTTATTCATTTGTTTACGAATTGGAGGCAAATTGAAAATTATCTGTGTCACGTCAGCATGAATTTAACGTGAGAAAATTTTCGTACAATGATTTTTTATGACTTTCGATGTCATTTATGTCAACAAGAAAGTTATGATAGACTTCAATTGGCCTTTCACAATGAAGCCCTATTTCGTGCCACTGTTTAAAACTGGTTTAATGGGTTTAAACGTGGTCGCACTAATCTCACCGATGACCTGCGTGAGGGACGGCCTTCTACAGCGACGACTAAAGATCATCGGTGTTGTGTGGTGTATGATAGAGACTGACAAAAGGGTGACTTATCAGCAGATTCGGACAAGCTTAGGCATCGGTATGAGTCAAGAGCACAAAATCCTCCATGAAAATTTAGCGGTCAGGAAGCTTTGTGCCCGGTGGATATCTCATAATTTGACAGAGGCGCAAAAAAAAAAGGTGTTGGCCTCGTTCTTCGGAAGGACAGGTCATTACGCAACAATTAGAGGATCGAAAAACAGTTACTGCAGAGTGGTACACTAAAAATTGTTTGCCACTTGTCTTGGAAAAAGTTTGGGAGAACGTTTTATGGACGCCGAGGAAGCAGTAGCTGCGTTTTAAAATGCTGTCAAAGAGACCCCTAAGGACGAGACGGATCTTCTCAGTGGTTCCATCGGATGCAGCGATGTATTGATGTAAATGGACACTATTTTGAAAAGATATAATAAAACTAATAAGATGCTAGTTTGTTCAGTTTTTTAACTTTCACTCTTGTATATACTTAGCATTACTTTTTGATCCCAGAATTCCCGCGTAATTGGGATCAACGGAAAAAGGTCACACGCTGATGAACTGTTTGCATAGCTATTCTCACTCAATAACGTAGGTATCTTTATATGGAAGGTTTCTAGCATATTTTTCCTTTATAAAAACCTTGTCATGTCAATTATAAACACAACAAAACATAATTATCCAATTCGGTGCAGTCGTACCGAAGTTATGAGCGTACCTACATATTATATCGGTGATTGTGCGCACAGCCAAGGTGTGGAACTCTCTGCCGGCTTCTGTGTTCCCTGCCACATATAACCCGTCAGCCTTTAAAGCAAGAGTGAATAGGCATTTTCTGGGCTCGCTCGTTCGATCGTAGACCTCATCTTACACTTACCATCAGGTGCGGTCAAGGTGAAAAGCGGGCTCATTCGTAAGAAAAAAAATATATATATGTATACAACGTGTAATTTAAAAGGTATATACATACCGAGTGCACGGCTTCTTTGGTGATAACAAACGATATAGCAAGGGTTTTGTAATCCTATGTCTACATGTGTGAAGCTTATTAGAAATTTGAATACATTGATACCAGAGACCGAATTTTTCAAATTAAGAAGAACGAAGAGAATGATCGTGTTATTGGCTGGTGACGTGGAAACTGATGACCCTCATAGTGCTGGACACGTTTATTATTATTGGTATTCAAGAAACATACGAAACCAACAATTTGGTTTTAATTCTGTGAGTCACTTATTTTGAGCTGAAACTTTGCAT
Organism: Tholera decimalis; assembly: GCA_943138885.2. Classification (NCBI taxonomy): domain Eukaryota; kingdom Metazoa; phylum Arthropoda; class Insecta; order Lepidoptera; family Noctuidae; genus Tholera; species Tholera decimalis. The sequence goes on along the minus strand of OW964576.2, from coordinate 20,848,896 downwards.
AGAGACTCCATAATAGATTACCACACTGTCTGGCAGTTTGAGTGCTTTATACGGCCCACCCAAATGTCCTTACTATGGTATTGTTCGTCAAAGTTGAGCTACGCGATATTTGACAAATGCTTGCACTGCTTAGACGGGCCTGCTCAAATCTGTTTGATTCTGTCCTCTAAGGGGCGCCACAGACATTAACCTACATGGCTCTCATATGATTTGATCACATCGGATTGTCTGGACTTTAAAAGAGACGTTGACCTCTGAGTTTGTTTCAGTGTTTCTTCTCAGAGTAGTCAGTTAGGAAACACTGGCCTCATCTAGTTTACATTTACGAAAAAAAAGACGTGTAAAAGTGTTATTTATAACCTATTTGCAAAATAAACATAATTATTTCATTATTATTATTTCATACCAGATGTTGTCTTCAGCCCTTCTCGATGGATATGGGGTTTCCGTTACACGTTGTATATAAAAAACTTTTTACCAAAAAATTAAACCGACTCCCAAAAAACACTGCAAAGTGAAAAATGACTTTAATTTCGGTAGTCGGTGTCTTTAGTTTGTATTTTCGTTTTTGGCACCGACTTCCGAAATTAAAGTTATTTTTCACTTTGCAGTGTTTTTTGGGAGTCGGTTTAATTTTTTGGTAAAAAGTTTTTATTTCACTCTTTTTAGTTAGTTGAGTTTTAATTTACCTAGTTACAAGAGCCTAAATGTCAACTACTTATAACATTTTATAAAATATTGCTTTTCCCAATGCTGGGCCGTTAATTTTGGAGGATTTCTCCTGGTACTTCACCATCAGCTATACATCACCATATGCATTGTGACGAGCATAAAGTGCTTAATATCCATATTCAAGTAATCGAATCAATCAGCAATCCACGAAATACTTATTATTGAGTAGTTTCGGCGGTCTTCATCATCAGTTCCACTTCCCCAAATGGTACTTTTTGAGAGCAACTGCACAAGTTACTATAAGAAATACCCAAAACGCCATAGGTGTGCCTATAATATTTGAAGAGTTCCCTCGATTTCTCCAGGATCCCATCATCAGATCCTGACTTGGTGACAAATGGTACCAATTTCGAAGAATTTTCCAAATCGGTTCAGCCGTCTTCGAGTACTCGATGATCATACATTAAAAAATATATATATATATATATACGCGTCGAATTGATAACCTCCTCCTTTTTTTGTCGTCGGCTGAAAAAGAGAGATAATGAGGAGCTCGTGGCTTAATAATAACAGCCACTTGGGTTGGCCTTCAAGGTTGAGCAACGTTTGCTAAGGTTTGTACGTGGATGAGTGACCATCTTTCCGTGCCTGGGAAAGTCCCCGAAAATTCTCGAAAATCTGGTCTTGCCAAAGTGTATCGTAAGGTAAGGGTAAGGGTATAGGGCCCAGCTACAGGGTTTTGGAGGTCCTACTTTGCTGTATCCTATTAGACAGATGATGTTGATAATTGCACGCCCACCGTCTGTACTAATAAACTTTCTTTCTTCATTACCGATGCCTACTACAGACTCAAGCGAGCCTGTTTCTTCTTTGTTATTATGTTATACTCGTATATTTTTGTGTGTATGATGTTTTTTTTTTTTTTTTTAAATAGGTTCGCGTTTGACCACCATCTCACCTGATGGTAAGTGATGATGTGGTCGAAGATGAAGCACGCTTACCTAAAAGTAACCTATTCACTCTTGACTTAAAGACTCCTAGGTTATAGTTATCGGGAAACAGACTCCGGCAGGGAATTCCACTCCTTAGCCGTACGCATAATGAAGGTATTCCCAAAACGTTTTGTGCGTATGGGTGGGATGTCCACCATGTAACGATGGCGTTTCGCCGTTTGTCTCGTAGTCCGATGATGGAACGGGCTTGGAGGAATTAGATTGTGTAATTCCATCGCACACTCCTCGAAATGTAACCGATAGAAAACCGATAGACTTGCAACTCGTCGTCGATGTTCAAGGCTCTGGTGCTTTGACTCGACCAGTGCATCGTGCATTAATTAATTTATTATTAATGTGTTGTAATTATTTATTACCTATCTAGTGGCACTCTTTATCATTTTTCCTTTGTTAATATGCGGATAATGTAGTGGGCTGCAATATTGTTCATATCATGTATTATCTTTTCTCTGTTTCAACACACATTGTAGCTGTTTATTGTCCCTAAATAAATAAAATAAAATAAAATATTTTGTTTTGAATTAATTTAATATACCCAACTCTAGCCTGCTTCAAAGGCATTTTTCATGTTATTTTCTTTCAGCACGACATAAATTGCATTTTTATTTCTTCCTAGCGACTGATAAGAGCCCGCTACTTTTAAGAGCTCGGTTGCTATATATTATATATTTATATATAATTACCTACGTATTGTATTGTATTTATAATAATAATAATAATAAGACACTTATTTCAGACGAGTAGTCCATATTCTGTTAGTAACACAAATCTTATAAAGCTATTGTTAGTACAAAAAAAAAATAACATAAAATAAAAGTAAGTAAAGTATTTATATATTTGTATATATATTATTTTCTGTTTTATGAGTAGGTATATTTATGTAGTAGGTACACTAATTTAGCCTTCTCCACTTAAATTAAAGTTTTGAAAGTCCTACCAAAGGTTGTCTGGAAGATATTACTTTTAGCGATAAGACCGCCATTGTAACCATAGAAGTAAGAAATTATGTTAAATAGGTGTGTTTAAATTTTCGTGTACAATAAAGTATATTCTGTCTTTCTAATAGGAGAGCGTTGTCATTTATTTAGCAATTCCTTGCTTAAAAATTCTTAAACTTCAAAATGCTCTATTTCATTGTTACACTTTATACATGTTGTTCAGTTAACTGCCTCGTTGGTAAAATTATTGTAAGCGCGGCTGCTGATCACGAGGTCTCGGGTTCTATTCCCGGGTCAGGCAATAAGTGCTATTGAGTTTTTCTGTAAAAAAATCTCAGTAATAGTAGCCTTTTATTTTTTCTCTGGGTGGGAAATCATCGAATGACTTCACCCGCTCTGGGTGGAGTGGAAGGGAGTGTCAGACTTCTACTGACTAAAAACCCACCCTGTTCCTTCAGCTGCCTATAAGTTCCGGGGCCGCGGTATCTCGTTAGAACATTTCCGCAACCCAGGCAATGGCCCTATGGGACCCCGGCACTGGTACTTTAAGGCGGGCGTGGAACATAACGCGCCGCCGACCCGGGCCTGGTCCTTACCGGATGGTGAGCTACCCCTGCTCGCCGTCCGCAAGCCCGCGTCCGGAGATCAGCACGCGATGCCCGACGCCCGGGGCGTCTCCCGCGTTAGCTGGGGCGTGAGGAAGAGAGTTGCTCTCCCTCGCGCGTTCGGCCCCCTCCTTCGCTAGCATGACTGCTTCGCAGAAGGAGGCGGCTGCAACATATTCCCTCTCGCTCCGCACCATGTTATGAACCAGGGCCGGGCGCGAGAGGGAATCACGAGGCTCAATAGTAGCCTGGAGTTTGGAAGTTAGCGGTGTGATACCCCGTGCCTCGGAAAGCACGGTGAGACGCTGGTTCCGGCTGTCATTTGTACATCTTTGACAGTCGTTACGGGTAGTCAGAAGCCAGTAAATCTGACACTGGTCTAGACAAGGTGTAACGTGTTACCCAGTTACTGGGTTGTGGAGGTCAGATAGGAAGTCGCTCCATGTAAAACACTAGTACTCAACTGCATCTGAGTAGACTGGAAGCCGACCCGACATAGTTAAGGCTAAGCCGATGGTAATGATTTATTTATTTATTAACCGACTTCAAAAAAAGGAGGTTTACAGTTTTTTTTTTTTTTATGTGTGTTACCTCATAACTCGGAGATGGCTGAACCGATTTGGAAAATTCTTTTTTTGTTTGAAAGGGTATACTTTCTAGTTGGTCCCATTTTCGTCACGTTTGGATCTGATGATGGGATCATGGAGAAATCGAGGGAACTCTTCAAATATTATAGGCACACCTATAGCGTTTTGGGTATTTCTTATAGTACCTTGTGCAGTTGCTCTCGAAAAGCACCATTTGAGGAACTGGAACTGATGATGAAGACCCCAGATGGCCACTGAAACTACTTAATAATAAGTATTTCGTTGATTGCGATTAGATTACTTGAATATGGATGTTAAGCACTTTATGCTCGTCACAATGCATATGGTGAAGTAGAGCTGATGGTGATGTACCAGGAGAACTCCTCAAAAATTAACGGCTCTGCACCGGGAAAAGCAATATTTTGTAAAAGGTGATAAGTAGATGACATTTTGGCTTTTGTAACTAGATAAATTACAAACCGACCCACTGAAAAGCGAGAAAAAAAACTTTTTAGCAAAAAATTAGAACCGACTTCCATATAAAAATACTACAAAGGCAAAAATAACTTTAATTTCGGAAGGCGGTGTAGTGTATTATATATTTTCGTTTTTGATACCGCCTTCCGAAATTAAAGTTATTTTTGCCTTTGTAGTGTTTTTATATGGAAGTCAGTTCTATTTTTTTCCAAAAAGTTTTTTTTTTTAAATTTATTAGTAAAGTCTACAACATTATGTATTACATATTTTCGCAGCTACATACGACATGTTTGTAGCGTGTGTTGTTCTGACGCTGTGACGTCATGACGAAGGTAATGTAGCGCTCGTGATTATGTGCCGAGTCAGAAGTGGGCAACATTTTGTGTCACAGTTTTTTTTATCATAGTGATTTCCTGAAGAAGTCTTTATAATAATAATCAAATTTACTTATTGCAGTAAACTATGACTTGTTATAAGTGTTGGTTAAACTAAAACTAACTAACTAAAAGACTACTAAGTCATAACTCATTAATCACTAACATAATATAAAACCGAAATTGTACACTTAGTACCTACGCAATAAACACTTTGACTTTGAACTTAATAAAAACATTTCGTAAATATTGTCTATGATATTGCTAACGATTTTTGGTTCTTTCTTAAAGGAGCCTGCCTCGTCACAACAATTCTTAAGTTTTAATTCCTTTGTAGTATACTGGTCTCAGCATTGACGATTAATACCCCACCGTAACAGCGTATTAACTAGAAGGGGTATCGTAACTAATACTGTTGATAATATAAGTATACTTAAGATGTATTTTTTTTAAATTAACCTATGTTTTTCCAAGGCCTCCTCAAATCTTTCCAGACAACTTTGTCTGCAGTCTTCTCCGGCGAATCCATAAGGAACGAGTCCAGATCGTCTCTCCATCGCGTCTTAGGCCTGCCTCGGCTACGACGTCCGTCTTGAGGCATCTACCGAGTGACGATACGGTCCTCATGCATTCTGTATGTGTCCCGCCCAACTCCACTCTAGGCTTGCAGACTTATGACCAACGTCGGTGATACTTGTCCTGGAGCGTATAAGGACGTTGTGGATCCGGTCGGTCCTTTTGATATTTAGGAAACTACGCTTTATCGCTCGTTGGTAAACCTCTAGTTCCGACTTCTGAGCCAAAAGATGACATATTATGTTATCTTTTGACTGAAGCTGTTAAAACTCGGCTACCTCAAGTTTTAAGAAGTTTCAATAGCATCCTGAGTATGTTGGCGGACAAGTTCGACTCACCCTGGTTGTCACACGCTATGTCACTTCTGGTCCGGTTACAAAAGACGAGATACACATATTATTTTCTTTTTTGTATTATTTACTAACACAGTTTGAGGAACATTGTCACAAAAAATTGGGCCTAGTAAATAAACAAATACTCATCATTTTGAACACTTCATTAGTTTAAATGATACAGAAAATTACCAAGTATAACTAAAATGTATAAACTATTATTAAATTACGATACGTCAAAAGAAACAGACACAAAGATGATTCAACTCGGATCAATTAAAAGTAAATTAGCTAGTTATTAGGTCAAATCATCTATCATTATTATTGGGTTATTCTTTTTTTTATTGATAATAGGTTCGCGTTTGACTACCATCTCACCTGATGGTAAGTGATGATGTGGTCGAAGATGGAGCATGCTTACCTAAAAGTAACCTATACACCCTCTGTAAATATACCCTCTGTATACAACATTTTTTAAATGCAGGTTAAATTGTAAAACAAATGATTATGATACTGATACTGTTAGCCTGCAACATCCCACTGCGGGCAAAGGCCCATGATTTCCAGATAGTTCTGACCAGGGCAAAGCAAACCACTGGTCGTTTATTTGGTTCAGCTCGTCCCGCCATTTTCTACGAGGTAGCTACATCTTCTGCCGGTATCAGAGCTCCAAAAAGTTGTGGTTTTGGCCCACAACTCTTTCTGCATGAGGCAGACGTGGCCAGCTCAGGCCCACTTCAGTTTTTTTCTTTATGAGAACTAGTAATGTAGGTAAAATTCACATTACTAGCAATCTTGTTAACATCTCCAACTAAGCTAAATATACTTGTGTCTGGAGTGGGTTAACGACAATAGTGTAATGGGTGAGGTTCGAACCCGCGACCTCTCGATCACAAGTCCGACATCTTATCCATTAGGTTATTGACGCTTTAACATACATATAACTACATATACTTGATATACTTGACATAGCGTCAGAAATTTGCGTCTTGGAGCGCAGTGTAGTGTGCGCAGCGTATGTAATCGCTTAGCTTGACGCTGCTTCTTGATGCATATTTATATGTGGATAAATAATTTGTGATAGTAGACATTTTTAAGACAATATTTTTTTCTTGAGGTAGCAATCATAATTAACCTTCGTCCTGGGACGAGCGAAGAAGTTTGTTAGGCACCAACTGACTCAAACCACACCATGGTCTATCGCTATTCGCTATTATATTAACACGGATCATACTCAACCCTCTTAAGAATTACACAAACATTCTGTAGAATAATATATAATAATACATACCTACTCTTGTATGTCATCACACTCTTAGCGGAGCGGTCATAGTCTTTTTTTTGTTCTATATTCTGCAGTATTTATTTTGTTTTATAGTAATTTTTTACTCGCCAAGCTTTTCAGTTTGATGGCGAAAATAGTTCGTAAATTATAATTTTACATATACATAAATATACTAACTAGTTACTATTTCATACATGCTGATAGCCTGCTTCGTAATTATTAACTATTCTTCTTGGTCTCTTGCGCTTCCTATGCATTCGTGAAATGACCAAGACCTCGTCCCAAATATAATATGTATTGAAAAAAATAATCGAACACAGGTTTATTAAAAAAAAGTTTGCTAGCAATGTGGGTAGAATTCACATTACTAGCAATCTTGTTAACCCCTCCAACTAAGTTAAATTTGCTTGTGTCTGGAGTGGGTTCGAGCAATAATGTAATGGGTGGGGTTCGAACTCGTGACCTCTTGATCACAAGTCCGACACCTTATCCATTAAGCTATTGACGCTTCGACAATTGACATTTACTTTGGTCCTGTATAGTACCACCTGGAAATCATGTGGAGAGGCCTTTACCTAGCAGTGGAATGATGCACGCTAATAGTATTTATATATTAAAACTTTATGCAACACAAATGGTACAAAGGCGGACTTATTGCCTTAGGCATTCTCTACCAGTAAACCGTTGGTTTGTGAAGAGATATCATGGCAGGTGCATAGAAAAGAACAAAAGTAAAAAAAAAACTCTTAAAACTCGCCTCCGGTTACGCGCCCCTGGCTTTTATTCTATAATCCTTATTCGGCAGTTCATACTGCACTTGAAGTACAGTCGATAGCCACCCTCCATGGCATAGAGACGTGTGGTTCATCATTAATATTAATTATTCGTTACAGTACAGTGATTAAAACATTAGGTACTTGTCAAAAGGCGTGAAGGAAAATTATTAAGGTAAGTTTTAACTTTCGGAAAAGTGATTTCTTTATACTTTCTTAACTTAACTTTTCTGAAGTCAAAGCGACACTTTTTTAAAAGAATATTTACAGTGACAATAGATTAAAAAAAAAAAAAAAACTAGCAAAAACAATGAACCGTACTTGTATTTTGATCTAAATGCTTTTTTTTTAATAAAATGAATTGATAATAACTATTTGTAAAAATTACTTAAATAACTCTTTTACTCGTAGGTAATTCTTTTTCGTAAATTTAAACTATGTACCGACTTGAGGTCGGTGTTCCCTAATAAACTACCCTGAAAAAAACACCGAAACAAACTCAGAGCTCAGTTTCTTTTAAAGTCCATAAAATAAAAAATAAAAACAATCAGCCTATTACATTCCTGCAGGGACACAGACCTGCCCGCCGGGGTTGCGGAAATGTACTAACAAGATACCGCGGCCCCGGAACTTACGGGTCGCTGAAGGAACAGGGTGGGTTTTTAGTCAGTAGAAGTCTGACACTCTCTTCCACTTAACTCAGAGCGGGAGAAGTTATTCGAAGATTTTCCCACACAGAAAAAAATACGTGGACACAGACCTTTTCATGAGAGAGAAAATCCATATAATCTAATAATTTACTTTAGAATATAATATTTATCTGCTAAAAAATCATAGTGTAAAAGATGCTATAGCACAGAAAACTAACCAGTGCATACATTTTTTTCCTTAACTTAATACCGTACATATTTTCGCAAACATACTTATTTAATCACTAGTACTCACGCGGGGCTTCGCTCCCGTGGATTCTATCACGGTAAAAACATAACTCTCCTTTTTTGCAGTCGGGTAAAAATTAGCCTATAACCTTCCTCAAGCTTCAAGCTACTTCCATACCAAATTTCATCCAAATCCACCCAGTACTTTCCAAGATTAGCGCGTTCAAGCAAACAAACAAACAAACAAACAAACAAACAAAAAAACTAACAAACTTTTCCGCTTTATAATATTAGTATAGATTTATTATCAAAGTAGACTTTGTCACTACAAAAACTATGACTACACAACCATTCATACAATTTACTAGTCTAGTCTTTTATTTAAGGCCTTCATGTTACTTGTTATTTTATTACATAGGTATACCTTTATTTCCGGGTGGGAGGAATATCATGGAATGCTTCCGCTCTGGGTTAAGCGGAAGAGAGTGTCAGATTTCTACTGACTAAAAACCCACCCTGTTCCTTCAGCTGCGCTTAAGTTCCGGGGCTGCGGTATCTCGTTAGAAAATTCCCGCAACCCCGGTGGGGCTCCGTCACTGGTGCTGACAGCTCTTTGAACTCACCGAACCCTTTCCAGCGACCTGGGCCTGGTCCTTACAGGACGTCTCCCGCGGCGGCTGGGGCGTGAGGAAGAAAGTTCTCTCCCACGCGCGTTCGGCCTCCTCCTTCGCTAGCATGACTTTATTATATACCTACGTAAACACAGACACACAATTTGTATTATATTTGACTTGTTTTTACCTGCGGCTTGGCTTGCGTGTTAAGTTCTGCATCAGGTATTCCAGTTTCCAATATCAATAATAGCCTAGATACGTTGCCCAGACTTAACACGTTCGCTGACAGTGAGCACTTACCCTGACACCAAATTTTCCACGACGTATTCTTAAAAATAAGTGGCCCGTCCCTCGACGTACTGTCATAACGCACTATTTTAATTTCCCGCCTAAGGACGTACTGTCAGCCAACGTGTTAATAGCTATATAACATACTAGCTTTTGCCCGCGACTTCGTTCGCGTGGGAGGTTTTTCCCGCGTAAATTCCGATTCCGTGGGACTTTCGGGATATAAACTATCCTATGTCCTTCCCAGGGTCCTAAACTATTCCCATGCCAAATTTCATCTAAATCGGTTCAGCGGTTTAGGCGTGAAAAGGTAACAGACAGGCAAACAGAGTTACTTTCGCATTTATAATATTAGTATGGATACGGATAGTAATATCATAAAGAGGTAAACCTTGTTTGTAAGTTTGTATGTAGGGGATAATCTTCGAAACTAATGATCCAATTCTAAAAATTCTTTCTTTGGTAGTAAGCTGCATTATTGGTGAGTGCTATGGTCTATAAATTATTTCGAAATCCACGCAAAGTCACGGGCGAAGTGCTAGTGTACATATAAACACAGAAAGTAAGTACAAAGAAACACAGTAAAAGAAACAAATAAATTGCGACGTTGCCGTCCTTCAAGTACACGTGTACAGAGTGTTTCTTTTACGTATCAATTTAACATTTTTAGTGAATATTTTAATATTAAAAAAAATAAAAACATTTTGTTTTCGAATGGTAATATTTTTTAGCATGTATGGATGCTATACTATTGCGGGGTAAAGAACGCCCTCTGTTAGTTAACATACTATATATAGTATAGTAGACAGTGAGCCAAAGTCCCCACGTGTAGTTTTCGGTCAGTGCTATTAATTAAAGCTTGTAAAGTCCTTCCAAAGGTTGGCTGCAAGATATTGCTCTCAGCGATAAGACCGTCATTGTAACCATAGCTTAAGGAATATTGTTAATTAGGTGAATTTCAATTTTGGGTGTACAATAAAGGATATTACCCCACATTACCCCACAATATCAATCCATACCAAAACACCGATTCAACATTTGCATGGTAGACCGTTAAAATAGCTGTAATAAATAAAAAATGAAAGTAATAACTATTTCTAAATAAAAAAAAAATATTTTTCTAAAACTTTAACAAAACATTAATTTCTTAATTTGGAGAATACTTTTGGATTGTATATGCATTTCTGTAAATTAAATACAGTATAGATTACCTATAATATTGAAATGCAAAGCAAGTTTCTGGGTCTACGATCTATAATAAATTAATAATGATTGGCTAGTAGGTACACTGCGCACACTCAGTAATTATGTCAGTAAGAATTGCATTTAAATATATTATTACAACCAAGTTGAGGGTCAAATAATTAATTATTTACACTGCTGCTGTTGCCCGTCAATAGCCCAATGGCTAAGGTGTCCGACTTGTGATCGAGAGGTCGCAAGTTCGAACCCCACCCATTTCACTATTGTCGTGAACCCACTCCAGAGTCCAGACACAAGCATATTCAACTTAGGTGAAGAGGTTAACAAGATAGCTAGTAATGTGAATTCCGCCCACATTACTAGTAATCTTTAAAAAAAAAAAACAAAAAAAAGTGGCCTGTGAAGATGTAGTGATAATTCTCTGATGCATTCTTCGGGAATTATACAACGTGTAACGGAAACCCCATATCTATCCAAAAGGGCTGAAGACAACATCTGGTATGGAGTCTCTATGCACAGTTTCAGCACAAAATAACTGACTGAAAGAATTGATACCAAATCTGGTCTTGGTTTCATAATTATATTTCTTGAATACCAATCATAACAAACGTGTCACAGCACTACGAGGGTCAATAACTTTCCACGTCACTTGCCAATAACACGATAATTCTTTTCGTTCTTCTTAATTTGAAAAAATCGGTCTCTGGTATCAGTGTATTGGAATTTGTAATAAGTTCTACACACGTAGACTTAGGATAACAAAACCCTTGCCATATCGTTTGTTATCATCCGAAGAAGCCGTGCACTTGGTATGTATATACCCTTTAAATTACACGTTGTAGAGAGAACGCAAAATACCGCAAGATTCCCTGCCACAATCTGTTTCCTGATAGTTTATAACCTGGGAGTTTTTAAATCAAGACTAAATAGGTTACTTTTAGGCAAGCGTGCTTCATCTACGACCGCGTCATCGCTTACCATCAGGTGAAATAGTGGTCAAACATGAGCCTATCATGAATAAAAAATTGACCAAGTGCGAGTCAGACTGACCCATGAAGGGTTCCGTAGTAACTACGCCAAATAACTTTATTTTTCATAGTGTTTGTATGAATTACAAAGTTATATTTGCGGTTTTAGAAAATAAGCTGTATCTCAAAAACTGCTGACCCGATCTCGTTCAAACTAATTTTGGTTGAAAGTTTGCATTAAGATCTACAGCAATTTTTTTTTTTAATTTTTCACTCCATTATTTCTCCATTACGATTACTTTATGAAAAAGTGGTCATTTTTATAAACCTGTCCAGGGATACCACACACGCATTTTCATGAAAAACAAATTTTCAGTTTCAATTCCATGTATGGGGAGCCCCCACTGAACTGAAAGCCTTTATTATAAATATTTTTTAATATTTTTCTTAAAATCGGAAAGCGTTTCACAGAATACCTACATCTACTTACCAAATTTCACATGTATAGTCCTAATAGTTTCGGAATAAAATGGCTGTGACATACGGACGGACGGACAGACAGACAGACATGACAAAATTATAAGGGCTCCGTTTTTTGCCATTCGGCTACGGAACCCTAAAAAGTGTTATTCTATGATATCAGCTATCTACATACGAAATTTCATTCGGATCCGTTTAGTAGTTTTCGCGTGAGAGAGTAACAAAGTTCCATCCATCCATCTTCACAAAAATAAGCATTTATAATAATAATAGTAGTAGGATAAGTGGGAAGTAGGATTGTACACCGAGATTAACACATAAAGAAAACAATTAAACATGCAATTTTCGACCTTATCGCATTCGGCGACCTCTACCAGGCAACCAAGATTGCAAAGAAATTGATAGAACACAAAATCGGGTTGCAATTGGTGCAAATATGAAGTTATCGATTAAGACTCAAAAACATAAAGATTGCAAGGTTACTGCGGCTTGCCCTCGTCGCAAAGGACTTTAGCATGTCTGGTAAAATGAAAGTACCTATATCTCAGCCTACCACATAAAATATTAATAATCAATTTAAGAGAAGACATAGAGATCCTTAACTATGTTTTTGAAAGAAGAAAGGATTCGAGCAAGTCTTAATGACACGGGTAGAGCAGTCCACAGAAACGAAATACATCTACTTACCAAGTTTGAACTATAGTCTTAATTGTTTCGGAATAAAATGGCTAAGACATACGGACGGATAGACAGGCATGATGATTTTTTAATGGGGTAACAGTCTCGCTTTTGACCACCATCTCACCTGCACGTTTATCTAGAAGTAACCTATTCACTCTTGACTTAAAGACCCCCAGGTTATAGCTATCAGGAAACACAGACTCCGGCAGGGAATTCCACTCCTTAGCTGTACGCACAATGAAAGTATTCCTAAAACGTTTTATGCGTGTGAGTTTGGCCGTTTGTCTTGTAGTCCAATGATGGAACGGGCTTTGTGGAATTAGATACTTCGTGGATTTAGAGGCTATATTTATAAAACGTGGACTATAATAATTATATCAATAAAAAAAAGGTCTACGACTTGCCACAATATCTTGTTTTTTATCTAGAATTTAACTAGGCAATAACATTAGCATATACTTAATTCAAAATGAATGCTAAAATTTTTTTAACGTTAGCTTATCAGTATTTTAGCTTATCAGCTTTTTATTTTTATTAAAAATTGGTTCGCGTTTGACCACCATCTCACCTGATGGTAAGTGATGATGTGGTCGAAGATGGAGCACTCTTACCTAAAAGTAACCTATTCACTCTTGACTTAAAGACTCCTAGGTTATAGCTATCGGGAAACACAGACTCCGGCAGGGAATTCCACTCCTTAGCCGTACGCACAATGAAGGTATTCCCAAAACGTTTTGTGCGTATGGGTGGGATGTCCACCATCTAACGATGGCGCTTCGCCGTTTGTCTCGTAGTCCGATGATGGAACGGGCTTGGCGGAATTAGACTGTGTAATTCCATTGCACTCTCCCCGAAATGTAACCGATAGAAAACCGATAGACTTGCAACTCATCGTCGATGTTCAAGGCTCTGGAGCTTTGACTCGACTAGTGCTTCGTTGCCAATGAGTCTCTTAGCCCGCTTCTCGATAGACTCAAGCGCGTCCAGTTGGTATTTAGCAGATCCATCCCAAAGATCAGTATTTCAACTAATCTTATGGCTAGATATTTTTATTTCTGAATCAAGCTCATTTAATTATGTCTTCACATAAAAGGTGACTAGTTTTTGACCGTGGCTTGGCCAGGTACGGTCGCAGCCTGGAATTTTGGAGGGGGTCACTAACAATAAAATATGTCGAGTAAAAGAGTTTTCTTTATTGCACAATGCAAATGTTATTGCACACATTATATATGAAATGGAAGTCTTATATTTTTATTGGCAAATCGGGTGATAATATTTGGAACGTCTTATTTTTTTATTAAATTAAATTAGGAAGTCGAGCAATTGTTTGAATTTGTGTATTTTGATTTTATTTTATATGGGTCTTGGACCTAAAATAAATGAATTTTATTTTTTATTTTTATTTTATAATAGGTTCGCGTTTGACCACCATGTCACCTGTTGGTAAGTGATGATCTTCTAAAATTTTGCAAAATTATGTACTAAAATACTTAAAATACAAACTAGAATAAAGCATAAAAAAAATTATCCTCAACGCTGTCGGCTGGCAACGTACCCAAGATACTGGCGGCATTGCCTCGTTGTATGGCAATGCTTAGCCGTTGACCAAAGAAATAGCCAGTTCTCGGGTCGCTAAAAATATCGATTAAAAAACTAAGTAGAGACAGCAATAAAAGTGCAACTAGAATATCAACTTTCTTATAACTTAGTTCATAAAACGTTTTTTGAAAATAGCTATTTAGAACCGAGAATTATGCGAAGTCTAGACAGCTATTCTCCTCAATCAGGTTTTTCCTATAGCCGCCTTTTGACCGTCACAGATAAGCATAAAAACCAACTTGTTACTAATGATCTTCATAAAGAAACTTGTGGATAGCAGTTATGTGTTTTTGCTTTAAAAATAACAGCTGTTAGGATAAAAAATGGGCGTTCTGAAAGCTTAACGTTACTACAGTGGCGTATTCGTCTTTAGGCCAAGAGAGTTAAAGCCCAATTTAACTATAATAATAATTTAATTATACTAATATTATGAAGCGGGAATGTTTGTTTGTTGGTTTAAACGCGCTAATCTTCGAATGTACTGAATATGAGTATGGAAGTGACTTGAAGCTTGAGGAAGGTTGTAGCCTTGTAGGCTACTTTTTATCCGACTGCATAAGAAAGAGGGTTATGTTTTATCTTGATAAACTCCACGTTAGCGAAGCCCCGTGCGAATGCTAGTGATATTATAAAGAGGAAAGATATGTCTTTTTGTTATAGATACACTGTAGAACTTCTGAACCGATTTAAAAAATTCTTCTACCAATATACAGTTACATAATTGCATAGAAATGAAAGATGCATAGGAGCGGAGCATCTATGAAAAGTGCTGCAAAAACGGGATATTTTATTACTTTCTAAAACACATTGCGGACACTACTCAAAAATCAAAAATTATGTTTAACGAAATTGATTTTTAGTATTTTATCACTAAGTTCACAACAAATTCTTCCAAAATTACCTCTTTAAACCCCAATTATGTATGTTATGTTTAGTCTAGACTGCCACTCGGAATTGGGTTTTTCCTAAGCTCACCTAAATTTTTATCTTCATAATATTATATGAGTGAAAAACCCACTTGTTACTAATTATCTTCGTAAAAAAACATTTGGAGACCAGTTTTATTATATGTATAAAAACATTTAGGACAATAAATGGGCGTCCGTAAAGCTTTGCGTCAGTTACTCAGTGGCGTATTCCTATTAAGGACAAGAGGGGTAAGCGTGAAGTGGCATCAAAATCCATACTTCCATCCATGCTAATATTATAAATGCGAAAGTAACTCTGTCTGTCTGTCTGTTACCTTTTCACGCCTAAACCGCTGAACTG
This sequence comes from Tholera decimalis, assembly GCA_943138885.2. Classification (NCBI taxonomy): domain Eukaryota; kingdom Metazoa; phylum Arthropoda; class Insecta; order Lepidoptera; family Noctuidae; genus Tholera; species Tholera decimalis. The sequence goes on along the minus strand of OW964576.2, from coordinate 20,833,284 downwards.
ATTTAGATGAAATTTGGCATGGGAATAGTTTCGGACCCTGGGAAGGACATAGGATAGTTTTTATCCCGATATAAGGTTCCCGTGGGATAGTTTTCGAATTGAACTCGGACGCAGCCGCTGGCAAAAGCTAAATCAAATTTGATTTTTAAATTTAGTATAGGAATGGTTTAGGACCCTGGGAAAGACATATCATAGTTTTATTCCCGGAAATCATTCCTAAAGGATGTAAAAATGGTGTTGAAATTTTGTATACGGAATCAATGATATCCCCGCCCTCCCCGGGCGGGGATATCATTGATTTCGTACCACCCACATAATACACTTGACCGCTAAACCGATTTAGATGAAATTTGGTATGGAGATAGTTTTAGACCCTGGAAAAGACATAGGATAGTTTTTATCCTAGAAATCATCCTTTAAGGATGTAAAGGGGTGTTGGAACTTTGTATTCCCCCCTCCCAATTCATTCAAATCGCGTATTCAAGAACCACTCATAACATTTTTTTTAAACTACACAACTGCATGTAGGCTATACAAATCTTTGTTTAGGACTAGGGTCGAACCCACGTCATGCACCAGTTAACAGTTACGCCAACCGTGCCGCTTAAATTTTAACCAATCAAGTTAATATACGAATCATTTCTATTTCAAAACCAGGGCAATATGCGTTTGCCCTTTTGAAAATAGGAGAAGATCTTGTGGCAACAGATATCAACGGGATGATTTATTTGAGCTCTGAATTCTGTAACATAGTCCAAAATACGGATAATTTAATAACCCACGTTTATTCTGATTTGAAAACAAATATGAGGGATAAAGAATGGCTGCGTGAAAGAGTAATTTTGGCACCGCCTAACGAAATTGTAGGGCACATCAACGAAAAGATTATGTCTCATGTGGATTGTGATGTTGTCGAGTATCTGTCCGTCAACAATGTCATGGATACAAAGCAAGTGACGTCGTACCCTTTAGAGTTTATTAACTCTCTGGAATTGTTAGGGTACCCCATCACATTATTTGAGGCTTAAACTTGGTGTCCCAATCCTGTTGATGCGTAATCAGGGCGCTCCAAGGCTCTGTAATGGCATGCGACTACAAATTAAACACCTTGAATGCAATATTTTCAAGCAATAATTATGACAGGAGCAGCAAGCGGTGAAAACGTATTAATTCCTCACATTCAGTTCGAAAAACTCAAATTTCCCCTAAAAGCGGCATTCGCTATGACCATAAACAAAGCTCAAGGACCGACACTGAAAGTCGCAGGTGTACATTTAGAATAAGACTGCTTTTCCCATGGGCAACTGTATGCGGCGTGCTCACGAGTATCAAGCGCACAAAATCAACACGCCAAGCACGGGAAAACCAGAAACGTAGTAAAAATGTATTGTAAACTACGTTTTATTGTATTTTAAAACCAATTTAAAACGATAAATTTTAAATACTAACTGTCTGTCTCTTTTTGGGGATGGATGGACCCTGGTGATGGTTTTTTAAATATTATATGCGTATTTTAACCACCTAAAAAGATACGGTACACCTTTTTGGCAACAAGAATTATTGACAAAGTGTAAATTAACCCGGGCGAAGCCGCGGGCAAAAGCTAGTTAAATATATGAATTTGCATTAAATGCATTACAAAAGATGGTGGTAAGATATTTTAGTGCAATGACACATTTTTCCTTGCAAAAGAAAACAAATAAAATAAAATAACCTTATTTTCAGCTATTACGATCCGTAGGTATTGAGTAATTAATAGGTTGGTAAGTTTGAGCTATGATATGTTAGTATTTAATTAAATATTACCTTATAGCTATGGAGGCGAAGGAATCTATTTTTTCGAACTCAAGTGAATTCACAAGGATAGCACTATTTGCCATTTCAGTAGAAGTCTGAAACTCCCTCACACACTCGACAGTTGCTCCATGTAAAACATTTCCGTGTGTTTTTTCTTATCGCTACTCTGTTGCATTAGATTATTATACCTTTAATGATAGTTATGTGTTAATAATTTTTTTTTATTAAATTTACCACATTTGCCTTAACGTATTCCTGTAGCCAATTCAGTGTATTTCACAGCAATCACTTGTTATCTTCGACCACATCATCGCTTACCATCTGGTGATATGGTGGTCAAACCGAGCCTATAATCAATAAAAAAATAATTTTCATTCTACTGTTCCAAATGTTATGTAGGCACTGCGACTATTATCTTGCTTTATTTTCCAAAGCTCTCATACTCTTTATTTTTTTTTATTTAATCATGGGTTTGGCACTAAAATGGTCCGGCCGTCCGATCATAAATACGCCACTGTCATACTTCAATCTGTTTGTGATGGCGCGACGGTAGGCTATTTTCAATCTTACTAATTAGCCAATTAAGTAGGGTTTTCCTTGTCAATAATGATACCTGAGCAATTAATATCCCAAGGCTTTATATCCCTGCGAAATAAACACTCTTTACACGCGTCCGCATTCATAAATAAATTGTGTCGTTGCCGTCCTTCAAGTACGCGTGTACAAAGTGTTTCTTTTACGTATCAATTTAACATTTTTAGTGAATATTTGAATATATAAAAATATTTTGTTTTCGAATGGTAATATTTTTTTAGCATGTATGGATGCTATGTTAGTTAACATACTGTATAGATATTGTTCAGGACTGCAATAGGCCAGCCAACGGTAACTGGACGTGTCCGGAACTTGTCCACGATACGTGGAACTTAAACGTTGCTTTTCAAACAAGAAGGTTACACTATAGCCCTTTGGGCTTCCCCTTGGTGGTTAATAATTGATACCACTAACCTGAGCTGTAGACGGCAATCAGGATCCGCTTGATCACGTCTAAATGTGGTATGTATGTAATATGAGATGAGTAATTGGAAAGTGTGATGTAAGTCAAGTGTTGTAGAACGTTCGCAAGGCGCCAGTCTCCAGATGGCGCGGTCACAACGGCAATCACAGCACCACTCGCACAGGATTGAAGCTATTTTATCACTACTTTTTTCAACAAACGCGCGTGCCTTGGTATGGCGTCAATATGGCGATATGTTCCAAAAATATCCCGGGGTTTTCACTCAAATGGGAATTACAATTCAATTAATCCTTAATCGCGACCCAATTATCGGTTACACAGGGCGATTTCACAAGATATCTAATTTCAATTATAATTATCTCAACAGGTCCCAAAGGCGGACATTTTTTTCCAACAAGCAAAGTCTATCTGTCAAAGTCAAGTAATGTCAAAATCAAATTCTTTATGTCAAAAGGGTGCGTTCTGTTTCACGTCGGACCGAACAGATATTTTATTACTGATGAATCCGCTCTTGACCTCGATCTCGCCTGATGGTGAGCGATAGATGAGGTCTCCAATGGAACGAGCGAGCTCAGAAGATGCCTGTTCACTCTTGCTTTAAAGGCTGAAAGGTCATGATTAGCATTTCAATATATTATGCCACTTGATTTAATGTAGTTTACATTATAAGCTATTGTTTTCCTTATTCAATACGATGACGTTTAAATTATTGGAAAAATAGTAGTAGAACGTAATTGGTGCTGGTAGATAATTTATTCCTAAGTTCCCAATAACAAACTAGTTACTTAGTTATTGCTATTTGATGTTTTGTATTGTCATCACTGGCTTGTAATCACGAATGTACCTAAGTAGGTAATAACATAATATACAGTATGTTAACTAACAGAGGGCGTTCCCGTTAACCCGCAATAGTATAGCATCCATACATGCTAAAAAAAATATTACCATTGGAAAACAAAATGTTTTTATTTTTTTATATTAAAATATTTACTAAAAATGTTAAATTGGTACGTAAAAGGAACACTCTGTACTCGCGTACTTGACGGACGTAATTTATTTATGAATGCGTACCCGTGTACAGTGTCCTATGTTAGTAATCTTCTATACTTATAATAAATCTGTAGAGAGGTTAATTCTGTACATGAAATATATTTACAAAATAACTATCAGGGGGTGATTAGGGATCGATACTGATGCCAAAAATACAATCAGTAAAATTATTGTCTGTCTGTCTGTCTGTCTGTCGGTCTGTCTGTCTATCTGTCTGTCTGTCTGTATAACCGTTATAGAAACAAAAACTACTCGACGGATTTTAACGAAACTTGGTGCAATTATTTTTCATACTCCTGAGCTGGTTATAGTATACTTTTCATCACGCTACAATCAATAGGAGCAGAGTAGTGAAGGGAAATGTTGGGAAAACGAGAGAAGTAGCTCCATTTTTTAAGCTTCCGTCGCGAGTGTAACCTTAATGGTTAAAGCTACACAGAAATCATTTATGACGGAAATGTTCTCCTTAAAATTCTATAAAAAATATCCCACAACAGCATATATCTATCTTTTATGGTTGACTCACAATAACACGTGTAACTCCCGATAGCTTAGCAGTTCGAAACTTTCTGATTATTATTCTGCTCCGAAATTTAAAACCACCGCAACTTTGCAATGGAACTCGGCTAAAAGTAACCCAGTTGCAACAAAATATAATTGAGGCTCAAATTTTAACAGGTTGCGGTGCAGGAGAAACCGTCTTTATTCCCAGAATTCCCATTATACCAAATAATTTTCCATTCCAATTTAAAAGAACGCAATTCCCAGTATCGGTGTGTTATGCAATGACAATTAATAAGGCTCAAGGGCAGACTTTTCGTGTTGCTGGAGTAGATCTCGGTGTCAGTTGTTTCTCGCATGGTCAGTTGTACGTCGCTCTTTCCCGGGTTAGCATTTCTAGAAATCTTTATGTTCACGTGCCGGACGGGTCAACTTTCAACATAGTTTACCCGGAAGCTTTGCGCTGAAGTATTTTCATTCTATAGGTACTTAAGCCTCATGTGAACGTGATCTAAACAATATTACCAATACATTAACTTAATAACACACAAAGAGTTACACGCTGACGGAGTCGCGGGCACAGCTATTAACAATAATATTGTGCGGTTCGGTATTGCGATATTTTTCAACAGTATTATAGATTGACATATTATATTTCCCTACTAAATTACGAAGGTTAATCTGTCTGTTACATCAAAATCACTGAACCGTGAGGAAGGACATAGGCTACTGGCTTTTTACGAAATACGACGGAAACGTGGACGAAGTCGCGGGCAACAGCTATCTATACTAATAATATAAGGCTGAAGAGTTTGTTTGTTTGTTTGAACGCGATAATCTCAGGAACTACTGGTTCGAATTGAAAAATTATTTTTTAATTAAATAGTCAATTTATAGAGAAAGGCTATATATCATTACGCTAAGGGCAATAGGAGCGGAGCGCCAATGAAGAATGCTTCAAAATCGGGGTTAAATTTAACGTTAGCCCAAAGTAACTATTCCATGCGGACGAAGTCGCGGGCAAAAGCTAGTAATATAATAATAATTTAATTTTAAACTTAAATACGCTAAATAAATTTTAAGAACTACATATTTATATAGAGGCTGAACTGTACGACGCTTTACCGCGGCAACACCATTTCATGGGAAATGGCGCAGCAGCGATTCACATACGAACAGTCCAGCCTGCTCGCGATTAGGGACAGGATCCTGTTGTTACTGCCCCGCACCCTACACACCAGGGATGCACAGCGTTTACGCATTTTGGCAAAGAAACAATCCACATGTGCGTCCGCGAACATTCCTGAGGCGCTGCAATAGCGGGGCAGTCTCAACAGAAACCTGAATGCGTTATTGTATTGCACACGAAGGGCACTATACGATTGTTGAGTGACCTAGCCCACAGATATATAATTTATTTAGTTTTTTTTTTATAACAAACCATTTGTGAAATCTAACGGTCGGAATAATAATCACTTTTCAGTCACAGGAAATTTCTCTAAAACAGTTCGGTATAAGCAAAATTGCATTTAATTAATCACCATTAATCTCATTACAAACGTGTTTTTTATTTATAACGTCTTCTTACGAGTATGTTTGTATACACCGACTGGTTTTTTTTAGACCTGAGATATATATAAAAAAGGTAGTCCGAATTATTTTATACTTTTTTTTTAATTTTTTTATTCTTTATTTATTTAGGGGTTTTTATCCACAAGGATGCGTCAACCCCATTGTACCTTATAAACAATATACCTACACAAACTTCACAATACTTTTAACAATAAATAGATACTACATTAACTATGGATCTGATATTACTATCAGCCTACAAAGTTTTTTTGCTAGATCAGACTTAGGGTATGCTAGGATCGTCTGTATCAAGCCAATGTCTAGCCTGTTTAAGCCATACTCTCTTACCAATTTTTCTCTGTTAATCTTATTTTTAACACAACCCATCAACAAATGTTGTAAGTCCTCGATTTCATTACAAGTAACACAGTTTGGTGATTCGACTTTTTCATCAAGAACGCAAACTTTGCCGATGGGTAGTGTCCCGATCGGAGTCTTAATGCTATTTTAACATCAAATCTGCTTAGTTGACCGTCATCAAACCAAAGATAAGCATTGCCATACAACGTGGCAACGTGGCAATGTTCTGGGCACGTTTCCGGACGACAGCGATGGAGTACTTTGACCCTATGTCTATTTTTTTTTTTTTTATCTATATAGTTAGATTTAGCAGTGTTTTTAAAATTCATTTGAATAATAATCACAACTTTTTATTTGCACATTTATTTGCAAATAATTATGTAAAAAAATGTTGACCATGAATTTATGAATACAAAAATAGACTTTTATGTATGAACATTTTATTTAAAAAAACCTACATTTATTTGCATAAGTTAATATTAGGAGCTTAATTATATGTAGGCATAAAGAGTGATTTTTAGTCTCGAATAGGTCGTGACTAACTAATAACAGCCGCACGGGTAGACCGTCGAAGTTAAGCAATGGTTGGCGAGGTCAGTCTGTAGATGGGTGGTGATCTTAACATATGGAGATTCCGCCGTGTCTAGGAAAGCCGTTAAGTCCGGCTGTCATTAGCACATTTTGTTTTTAATTACCAATATGCGTTATTGACCTTGTCCTGATTGTCAGGGCCGTATTAACCCCTCAAATGTCAACGGTACACCATTTGTACATAACGTCATGGCTCGTATTGCACGATGTATTTTACGTTTATGTTGCAAGTAACACGATGTGGCTATATCATTCGACGAATCGGTTCATACTTGACCGGTTTTAGTAACATTTTTAAGGGAACACCACTAAAATGAACAAAAAAAATATGTTTACAAAATGCACCTGTGCTTTTTGTTGTGACGCCGCAGACTTTTTCGTTGTGTTATCAAATAGTTTTTATTACTTTTTACAGTATCTAAGTGGAATAATTTGTGTTAACATTGCCTACACATTATTGTGTTATCGTGTGTATGACTTCGAATGTGAGTGAAAATTATAAAAGTGAAATCATATCACATCACTGCGAGATAAGGTCAGTTTGATTTGCTTATTCAATGATATAAATAGTTAGATAAACTCATAACGAAGCCAGGAAGGTATAATATATACCATTATAATGGCCATAAATTGCCGATTTATCATTTTTTCTGAAGTCCTACCCAATAATCGTACATCAAAACATGCGACATTCGAGGGGTTAACCATTAGGTAGTGTAGGGAACTGCCTAGGGGCCCCGCATCCACTAGGGCCCGGTGTACGTAACAAGAAAAAAATGTTTCATCGAACTACAATTTTTATGTGCGTGTGAACTGAAGGACCACACTGGTATCTCACAAAATACAAATAGATAGATAGATAGATATATTCTTTATTGTACACCATAACAGTAAAACAAGATTATGGACTTAACAACTAAAAAGGGTGATACAATTGGCGGTCTTATCACTAAAAGCGATCTTTTACAGACAACCTTTGGATGGATTTGAAACAGAAGGAGAAAATAAATACGCGGGTAGTCCACGGTGTACTATTTGTCTATATAAAATACAAAACAATAAATAACGTTCTCAAAATATATATATACATATAAATATTAATAAAAAGGAAGAAACAAAGACATACATAATAACAACAATTTAAGGAGAGAGATAAAAATCTTTTGCTAAGTTTTTGAAAGAAGATAGGGTTTGTGCTTGTCTTACTGACACGGGTAGAGCATTCCACAGCCGTACTGCTTGAGCTGCGAACGACTTACCATAGAAATTGGTGGCGTGACTCGCTACCGGAACCCTTAAGTTTTCTGATGATCTCAGAGATTTTGCATGTGTGTCATGAAGGAACTTAAATCGTTCTTTAAGATAAGTGGGAGTTTTAGGATTAAACAGCACACTGTAAAGCAGAGACAAAATGTGTAAGTTCCGGCGAAGACGTATTGGAAGCCACTTGAGTTTTGGAAAAACATTTTGGAGTCGCTCAAGTTTATCAAATTGTGACTCAGTAAGATCAAGATAACTGACATCAGCGTAGTCTAGGATGGGGAGTAAAAGAGACTGTGCTAGCGCAATTTTAGTAGCAGTTGGCAGAAAGTTAGGCAACCGTCTTAGGGAATGGGCAGAAGCAAATCATTTGCGACTGACTTCTTGAAATTGGGGACCCCAAATATCTAACTATTTGTGTTTTGTAATCACATACACAAAAAAACCGTTTTCGGAGAACTTTTTTTTTGAAGTTGGTTAAAAACACCCAGACTTAAAACAACATCGATGCCTATGTCGAGAATCGTATCCAGGACCACGGGGTAGTAATGATTTTAACAACAGACGATTCGGTCAGGCAAAGTAAGAAAAGGGGCCCCGAAAATCTCATTGCCCAGGGCCTCTGACAGGGTTAATCCGGCTCTGTTGATGGTAAGTGTCAGTTGTGGTCTATGATGGTTGTTACGTGTGGGCAGAAAATCTGACGCTGATCATGGCGACTGTCAAAGATGTCCAAGTGAGAGCCGGACGAACAGCTCAAAGTGCTTTCCGAGGCAAGGGGGTATCACACCCCCAACTTTCAAACTCCGGCTACTACTGAGACGTATAGAAAAACCCAATAGCACATTTTGCCTGAACCGGGAATCGAACCTGTGACCCGCTCAGTACTCGCGCTTGTCATCACTAGACCAAAGAGGTAATAACATTAATTACTTAAAAATCCGCCAGACGAGGTATTCCTCGAAGCGCTACCATTTTGAAGCGCTCCTTTTTTATTCCTCGAAGCGCTCCTTTTAGTAGCGCTCCCGATAACCGCGCTACTAAAAGGAGCGCTTCGAGGAATAAAAAAGGAGCGCTTCGTTAGGTGCGCTTCAAAATGGTAGCGCTTCGAGGAATACCTCCGCCAGACCCATGGAGGTTATACAAATATGTGTTAAATTGTGACAATCGAACTCGCTACACGCAGCGCAGTAGCCAATGGCTCAACAACTGAGCTAACACTGGCATCAGTACTGAACGTCAACACTAATTCATAATAATTAATTAATCTTTACTTGTAAATGCTGATTTTGCATATGTTTACGTTGCTAACGGTACTTTTATTAGACGACGGTGACGTATGGTCGATGTTTTGACGTGACAAGGTCTTATAATTCGATGAAGCTGGCTGCACGCACGAAAATACATGACTCATGCGGCGTTACCTCGCTCTGAGGCGTTCCATTATATCGCTCTGAGGCGTTCCAAAGCAAATCAAATTGGATCTACAAGTTGACATTTATGTATGACTCAACGAGTCAAGTACTAGGCTATCATAAAACGCTAAGAGATGACGTCACTGTGTAGGGATTCTTCCATTGTCATGAGAAGTGCAGTAATAGTGATGTATAATTAAAATTTCCTTTTGAAAAATGCAACCATTCCATCAGTATTTTCTCATGACGTTGTCACGTTCAACTATCGTCAGTAAACCGACTTTACAGACAACCGATTTTTTTTTTAGTCCCACTGGAAATGAAAAAATACTATTTACACATGTAAATACAACCGGAATTACTAGTACAATATTGTTATCTAATAGTACTGTTAATCTGTTCTGAGCAACTGCCTATCTAACCTCTACAACCTTCTAGCTGGGTAACACGTTACCCCTTGGGAAGTGATGTCAGATTTTCTGTCTTCTGATGTAACGGTTAATGATGTACAAATGAAGAATGTTAACTAATTTTGAATATTAGCTCTCCACATTCTCTGTCAAAAATAAAACATACAAGTGAAAGAATTACTTCGATACGTCAATTAGTTTCCGATTTATAGAAGTAAACGTGCGACGCGGACTCGTACTCGATGCTTGTGACGGTGTGACGTCATCTCACAACACTCGCTCAGTCCGATCGCGCTCTCAGCACGGTGTCGTTCCATTAGAAATTATAAATACTTTCAAAATTGTCCAATCCAAATACTAGGAAATCATGTGTTGTGCCGAAATGGACTAATACAACCACCATTGGCGACTTGCTACGAAGCGGAGCGTTGTAAATTGACGTCACATGCGGTCACGTGACTGTTAGCGGGACTCGATATTTATCGTAAGTTTAAATGCCTGTAAAATCAAAACTAATAGGTATTTTTGAATACAACAAAAACTATAGTGTATTTCTATACATACAAGCTTAACTGTAACGGCATACCTAGTAACATTCTTCATTACAGCCGGGACCAATGCGTAACGTGAAGCACGAAGGAGTTTTTATTTGTTAAGACTATTATTATTACCCATCTACGACCTGACCTCGGCTAGTGTTACTTAACCTTGAAAATCCCGTACAGCAGTTATTATTGCACTCCGGCATGACGTTCGATTATGTAGGTAGATATGAATATAACGCAGGCATTGTGCCTATAAAGTTACCAGTTCATAATTGTAGTATTTTTCCAGATTTATTTTTAGTCACGACGGAAAAATCTGCTGATGAGATATTATGAGTTTATGTAATATAGCTTCTGCCCACGGCTTTGCCTGTGTATAAAGGGATTTTTTTCAGTGAATTTGTAGTAGGCACCTAGTCTTTGTCACTATGCATTTGTATTTTTATCCTACTACTAATATTATAAACTAGTACTCACGCGGGGCTTCGCTCCCGTGGATTCTATCACGGTAAAAACATAACTCTCCTTTTTTGCAGTCGCGTAAAAAGTAGCCTATAACTTTCCTCAAGCTTCAAGCTACTTCCATACCAAATTTCATCCAAATCCACCCTGTACTTTCGAAGATTAGCGCGTTCAAGCAAACAAACAAACAAACAAACTTTTCCCCTTTATAATATTAGTATAGATGAGAAAGTTTGTGAGGATGTATATATATACAAAACACATATATTTATTTATGTATTGTACTGTATTATATACATATGTATATAAAAACAGGGTCTTTCATTAAGCGTGTCCTATCTTTAAATATAAATAAAACAAAGTGTGTGTGAGATATTATAGAAATTTATTTGAAAGATGTAGTGATGCCATTATGTGTGGAATATGACATCATTCAAGTGTCCGCCACGGCTTCTCTGGGTGGAGCGCATGCGAGATATCCAATTTTCCATGACTTTTGCGCATAAATCAGGCTGAATTCGACCTATGGCATAGGTTATGTTGGCTTTGAGGTGTGGCTTTTGGCTGTGGTTTGTGGTTTATTCGCATAAACCTGCGACTTAAGAAAACCCCACAAGAAAAAGTCTAGCGGGGTTAAGTCACAAGATCTCGGTGGCCAGTTCACATCAGCTCCACGTGAGATGACCATGCCCTCAAATCTCTCATGCAAAATATTCAATGTGGCATGAGCTGTGTGGCACGTAGCGCCGTCTTGTTGAAACCACATGTCGTTGGTGTTCAGATGATCCAGTTCATGCCAAAAAAAGTTGGTAATCATCGACCTATAGCGCTCGCCGTTGACAGTGATGGCCTGGCCAACGTTGTTCTCAAAGAAATATGGCCCGATGACGCCGCCAGCCCAAAACCCACACCAAACTGTAACTTTTTCGGGATGCATTGGACGCTCTTGGATCTCATGTGGATTGGCATCGTCCCAAATTCGACAATTTTGTTTGTTTACGTACCCATTCATTCAGAAATGGGCCTCATCGCTGAAGATAATTTTTCTGTGAAAATTACGGTCAGTTGCTAACTGCTCCAGTGCCCATTCAGCGAACACACGTCGTTGTCTATGGTCGTTTACCTTCAATTCCTGGGTGAGTTGAATTTTATACGGGTGCAGGCCCAAGTCACGACGCAAAATTTGCCAAGTTGTGGTCTGTGAAAGGCCGAGTTCTTGTGAGCGACGCGAAATCGACTGCCTCGGATTCTCCTGCACACTCTCACGGACAGCGGCGATGTTTTCGGCAGACCTTGCGTTTCGTTGACGTACGGGTGTTGGTCGATCATTTACCGAACCAGTGGACTCAAATTTATCCACCACATGCGAATAGTCCTCTATGTCCATGTAGTCCATTATGGCGACCGTAAAATGGGCGAAGCGCGCGGTGCGTTTCCCGAACAGAACACTCATTTTGATAAAACAATTTTATCTTTTGCACGTGTTACTGAATGCTATAGCTATCCATGATGATTTGGCAAAACAGAATGAATAAATGACAACCAATTTGACAGATGTAGCTTCAACAAGATGGCCGCTACTAACTGTCAAAGTTCGGACGTGCCTATTGGAAGACCCGTTACTTATATTAACTACTTTAGTTCCTTTTTATGTATGTTATACATATACTTGAAGTAGGTAGACTGACTTTCCCCTCCCCTCTTTGATTTATGTTCTTAAAGTCCATTCAAAGGTTGTCTGAAAGATATCGCTATCAGCGATAAGACCGCCATTGTAACCATATTTTGCAGTATTGTAAATCTATTTATGTATTTTTGTTGCTCTTTCAAGAAAAAACTACTGAACGGATCTCAATGAAATTTTGTAAGTAAATAGTTGATATCCTGGAATAACATATAGGCTACTTTTTATTCCGGAATGCCCACGGGATCGGGATTTACGCGGGAAAAGCCTCCCACGCGAACGTCGTTGCGGGCAAAAGCTAGTACTCAATTTATAGAACTTCGAAATTAAATGGCCGATTCAAATAAATTAAAAATTAGATATTTTAGTACTACATGTGACTAGAAAACAACTTACTATTTATTTCAAGATGTCCCGTTATACAACGTTAATAAAAGCGAGAGGCATTAAATGAAAACACATTTAATTTAGTACGTATAATTTTTCAGGCTACACACCAAAATTAGATCAATAGAAGCAATAATTTAGTCACAGGAATAAAAAATTAGGGGACTCTTATACATCAAACGTGATTCTTTTGCTGTTTTTAGGGTTCCGTAGCCGGATGGCAAGAAACGGAACCCTTATAGTTTCGTCATGTCTGTCTGTCTGTCTGTCTGTCCGTCCGTCCGTTGTCACAACCATTTTATTCCAAAACTATCAAGACTATACATGTGAAACTTGATAAGTGGATGCATTCTGTGATCCGCTTTCTCATTTTAAGAAAAAATAATAAAAATTAAGGGGGGCTTTCCATACATGGAACTCAAACTGAAAATATTTTTTTTTTCGTGAAACCTATGCGTATGTGGTATCTATAGAAAGTCTATAATCTTTAAAAATATCATTGAGGTTTCTGAAATCACTTTTTCATAAAGTCAATCCTTTAAAAGATATACGCTTAAAAAATGGAAAAATGTATGTGTGTTCCTCTAGCTTCTATAATGATGGAGTGAAAAAAAAAAGTATATGTTCTAGATCTTAATGTAAACTTTCAATGAAAATTAGTTTGAACGAGATCGAATTAGCAGTTTTTGAGATATAGCATATTTTCTAAAACCGTAAATATAACTTTGTAATTCTTACAAACACTGAAAAACAAAGTTAAAATAACTTTGTTTTTTTAACTTTAACTTTGCGTAGTTGAAATAATGATGAAATAATGATTTTTGACATTTGACATATTGTTTTTTCGGATTAACCATAAGCCCGAAACTATAGTACACGTAGATTAATTAAATTCCTCTCGCTTTTATCAACGTAGTATATCTTCAAAATATCCGACATGGGTGGTCAAATTTACGACAAATAAACACTTCCACAATTAAATAGATATTGGTACTCATTGATAATTATATATTCTGTCGGCGTCCTCAATAAAACGGTATTTTAAGCCATTCGTTATGATTGAGCACAGCAGAAGACAAAAATAATTTCAGTGACCAATACAACGGTGCCTTATGTTGAATGACCACTCAAAATGTTATCTTAATAAATTTAAATAAATATAATACGCAGGTGAATATCACTACGAAGGTATGTAAATGATTTTACAACAAGAACTTTGTAAATCAAAATAAAACAATAATAAATTTCGGGGAATCTGCGATGGAATTGCACAATCGAAGTCCACTAAGGTCGTTCCATCATCGGACTACAAGACAAACGGCGATGCGCCATCGTTACATGGTGGACATCCCACCCATACGCACGAAATGTTTGGGAATACTTTCACTGTGCGTACGGCTTAGGAGTGGATGCTCTGCCGGAGTCTGTGTTTTGTGATAGCTATAATCTACTTGAATGCTACTTCTAAGTAAGCGTGCTTCATCTTCGACCACATCATCGCTTACCATCAGGTGGTATGGGGATCAAACGCGAGCCTAGCGAATAGTGATGAAATTTTTTATTGTATTAAATAAAGTTAGGTTTGGCAATTATTTTATGAATATTATTAATATATATTTGATAAATTTCCACCACGACCACATTAATTAATTCAAGAACAACCCGTTTGTATTTCTGAAACAATAATTTTCTAGACGAAGCCCATTTTCGTTCGTCACTTCCAATTTCATTTGATTAATTTAATCTAACTAAAAACATGAATGGGTAACCAACCTAACAAGTCGTCATTTATACATCTTTACTTCCAAGGGCGGATCCGGGGGGGGGGGGGGTCATGACCCCCTGGGCTGGGTCCAAGACCGTGGACCACTAATTAATTTTTTTAAAGATTGTTTCTAGATAATACTCCAGTTTCTGTCGTTGTAAACGAATATCGGCAGTGGATGGCCAAGTGGCAGCGGAGTCAGGAAATACAAATTATAACTTCTTGTGACTTGACCACGATTATGTGACCCCCCCCCCCCCCCCCCCCGGCACCAAAGCTGGATCCGCCCTTGTTTACTTCTCGATAGTCAGAAGCCAGAAAATCTAACACTGTGAAGGGGGCCAAGGCCTTTCTGACGGAGGGGTATCGTGTTACCCAGTTACTGGGTTATGGAGGTCAGACAGGAAGTCGCTCCATGTAAAACACTAGTACTCAGCTGCATCCTGATATACTGGAAGTCAATCTCGGTATTTCTGGGAAAAGGTAAAGAGTTGATTACTACTTAAGGGGCTGTCATTCTTAGTTTGGTCTTCGTCATAATTCACTTCTCCTCCACATTTATTGTGCGCACAGCCAAGCTGTGGAATTCTCTGCCGGCTTCTGTGTTCCCTGCTACATATGACCACGAATTAAAGCACGAGTAAATAGGCATCTTCTGGGCTCGCTCGTCCCATCTTAGACTCTATCTATCGTTTACCATCAGGCAAGATCGAGGTCAAGGGTGGGCCTATCAGTAATACAAAAATATATGTATATAAATAGTAGAGAATGTCTATGGCATTAAGTCCGCCTTTGTACATGTTTGTGTTGCATAAAGTTTTAATAAATAAATATATATATAATGAGCTCTCTTAATCAGAAAGATTGTTATAAAGCACCATATCAACAATGTCGGATCTGAAAATATGCAACTTTCCAGCAGAGCTGTTTAAAGTTTAAAAACATGATAAAAATGTTATTTTATGGATTACGGTTATATATATGGATATTGGATATATGACACTCAATCCAAAATTCAAAATCCTTATCCATAAAATAACATTTTTATCATGCTTTTAAACTTTAAACTGCTCTGCTGGAAAGTTGCATATTTTCAGATCCGACATTGTTGATAGGGCGTGTCGATTTATTAGTTTATTTTTAAGCATACATATCGACGGTCTAAATATTAGAGTTCGTAACTCCATTTGAGTAAATTTTACAGGAGCAAGAAAAAATTTATTGCAATATTTCAACTTGTGATTTAAGGGTAGAATTGATAGAGATCATTATTTATATTTTTTTTTATTAAATATTGCATTGTATTTGTGAGAAAATTGACTTAAGTAAGTACAAACTTTTCTAGCCACGGTGTTTGGAGTTAGGAAGTTTAAATGCAGTACGAGTTTTTTATTTTTATAGATTGATAAATGTATATACCTCATCGTATAATCGTTTTTGAGAAATAAAAAGTATTCCATTGTATAGATTATAAAATACTGAACCGAGAAGTCGAAAGAAGAAGTTAAAATTCCATTTTCGTTTTTTTTGGAGTTACGCATTTTGATAACACAGGCCAACAAAATTTAACCAAACTTCTTAACCAGAAAGTAGACTACACATTTCCGAAGGTTTTCGATGCGCTGAATCCGAATCTGGCCTCAGAATCGCTCTATCACGTCAGGTTTCTGAGATATCCTAACTTAAAAGTGCAAAAGGTACCGTTTTTGCCCGATTTTGAGGTTATGTAGACTCACGAATTATTTTTTCTATTAAAATAAAGGTTACCATATTAAAGAACAAGTCTTTCTCTTTTAAATGCCGTTGAATTTGCTCAAATATATTTTTTTTTCACTGAGATATCGTGTTTTGAAGTGTTCATCTTTGTAAATTTTCGTATACCTGAAAATCAATTGAGATCATAAACGTGATTACCCATTTTCTGCAATTGATTACTCATTTTTCTTAAAATTTTGTCTCACCATAAGTGGGCCAACCCACCGAACCTCTTAAACTACCAACCCACATCTACCTACCTCCATCCAGCCCCACGCCACTAGACACGACGCCTACCAAACCTCAAGCAAATTAACCCACCTAACCCTGGGGAAAGCGGTGGTTTCTGGCTAAAAATTTTGTCGGCCTGTGTAATTAGACCGATGATATGTATTTTATTAGTATTATATATATTATTTCATTCCATTTTCTTGTACACCCACCGCAATGTGGTTTTTTTAACCCAAAGGTTGAGTGGTAGAGAATGCCTTAATGCATTAATTATATGCAATAGCATATAAAGTTTAAATAAATAAATAAATGATGAATATTGGCACCATTCATCCACGACAAACAAAACAGAAGTTAATTACTCACTTACATAATTATTACAGATACTAAGAATATTTTTCTAGATGTTCGTGTTAACTTCAACATGACAATGTTTCTTTAAACGCTCTGTGCCGAGTTTCCGGCACGATATTGTAAGATTTCTTTTATGTTTACTTCCTTAACTATTAACGAAGCTATTTATGAAAACCTTGCATAAGGACGAGCCTAGGGTTGCCACAATCAAATTACCGACGCCGGAGAATAATATCACTAACTAACACTATTTCCCTTTTTTTTTTTTTTTTTTTTTGTGCTGGGAAAATCATCAAATGACTTCTTCCGCTCTGGGTCAGGCGGAAGGGTGTGTCAGATTTCTACTGACTAAAAACCCACCCTGTTCCTTCGGCTGCCCTAAATTTCCGGGGCTGCGGTAACTCGGTAGAACTTTCCCGCAAACCCCGGCAGGCAATGGCCCTATGAGGCCCCGTCACTGGTGTTGACAGCTCTTTGAGGCGCGCGTGGAACACGACGCGCCGCCGACCCGGGCCTGGTCCTTACCGGACGGTGAGCGACCCTTGCTCACCGTCCGCAGGCCCGCGCCTACGGTGGCCGGAAATCGGCTCGTGATCCCCGACGCCCGGGGCGTCTCCCGCGGCGGCTGGGGCGCGAGGAAGAGAGTTGCCTCTCCCTCGCGCGTTCGGCCTCCTCCTTCGCTAGCATGACTGCTTCGCAGAAGGAGGCGACCGCATCCCATTCCCTCTCGCTCCGCACCATAGTCTGAACCAGAGCAGGGCGCGAGAGGTCGCCGCCGCCGACCGCCTCTACGAGGACACGGCGGTGCTCCGCCCAAGCAGGGCACACCTCCACCGTTTGCTCCACCGTGTCCTCCAGGTGGTCCTCACAATGACGACACCCGGGCGTGTCCTCCCGCTGAATCCGAAACAGGTACCTCCCGAAACAGCCATGTCCGGTCAGCACCTGCGTCAGGCGGAAGGTGAGGACGCCGTGGCCTCTCTCCAGCCACTCCTCAAAGAGGGGACTTATCGCCGCGATTGCGGCGTGCCCAGCCTTCGGTTGCGACAGCCGCACTTTCCATGCTGCCGTGAGATCGCGCCGGAGTTCTATCCGCTGAGCCGCGACTTGCCGCGGTAGCGGAGTTTCACCCCGGCTTAGCACCTCTGCGCGCCAATTATGCACGCGCGCGAGGGCTACCGCCTCCAGATCCCACGGCAGCAATCCGGCAAGGAGGTTCGCCGCCTCCCCAGAGATCGTGCGGTATCCCCGGATCATCCGGATAGCCATGACCCTCTGAGACGCGACCAGCCGGCCAGCTGGTCGCCGCTGCAAATTCAGCGCCCACACAGGGGCCCCATAGAGGGCCATGGACCGCACGATCTCCGCATAGAGCCTCCGGCAGGAGGCGTTTGGCCCCCCTAGATTGGGTAGGAGCCGCTTGAGTGCAGCCCCCGCCCGGTCCAGTCTTGGAGCCAAACGTCGGAAATGCTCGACGAAGTTCCACCGGCTGTCGAGGACGAGTCCCAGGTACTTCATCGTCGTCTCGACGCCGATGCAAACCCCTCCCACCGTTATCTGGGAACCCGAAGGTGGAGCGTTCCGACGGCCATGGAAACACATGGCCTCGGACTTGTGCAGGGCCACCTCGAGTCCCAGTTGCCGGATCCTCTCTACGACTGTCGCAACCCCTCGCATCGCCAGTTCGGCCGCCGCCTCGTGCGACCCCCCATGTGCCAGGACCAGCGTGTCGTCAGCGTAGCAAACTACACTGACGCCTGTAGGGAGGTCGGCGCGAACACTATTTCCCTACGAGGCATTTGCCCAGTCCAAAAGGACAACTGAATGAACATATGGCTTTTTAGTCAGTAAAGGTCTGGTCTGACACTCCCTTCCGCTCTAACCACAGCGGAAGGAGTCATTTGATAATTTCCCACACAGACAAAAAGGCATTTGCCCAGTATCGCTAGTGCATCATTACAAACGGCCAGACCTAAAACAAATACCAAGCCACCATGATATAAGCCAAAAAGACCCCGCGACACGCAGGACAGTACTTGATTGCTCAACCACTGCACCAGCCGTGTCCTTGTTTTTTATTTTCAGGTGGGAAAATCATCGAATGACTTCTTCCGCTTTGGGTTAAGGGGAAAGATGTGTCAGACTTCAACTGATTAAAAACCCACCCTGTTCCTTTAGCTGCCATTAAGTTCCGGGGCCGCGGTTTCTCGTTAAAACATTCCGGAAATTATTTATAATTACTAGCTTCTGCCCGCGAATTCGTTCGTGTGGGAGGGTAGTCCCCCGTAAATCCAGATTTCGTGGGAATTATGGGATAAAAAGTAGCCTATGTGTTATTCCAGGATGTCAACTATCTTTCTTACCAAATTTCATTCAGATCCGTTTAGTAGTTTTTGGCGTGAAAGAGTAACAAACATATTATCATTCATCCTCACAAACTTAACATTAGTATGATACATGCCTGTATACGTGTAAAATATTACAAGTTAAAGCCCGATTTACACTTCAATAAGTACAGTAGCGAATTAACTTGCGTCATCGGCGAGTTAAGTTGTTATTGTAGTTTGAACGGCAAAAGCGAGTTAAATAGTAATTTGTTGATTAAGTTGAGTTAAATAGATCGCGATCCTATTTTTCGGCGAGTCCAGTGCGAAGTAGCCCCCTCTCTCGCGTCTCCCGCACTCCTCCAACTTAACTGGCTGGCATGTAGACGGGCGAGTTTAGTACAGTCCATAAATTTGTAGGTTGCGGCCGCGAACACGTGTTATTTTCTTTTCTTCTTCTCGGGCAACTTATGACTACTCACTCGCCTACGTTTGGACGCTACTTACAACTTATTACTTAACTGTCTGAGTTCTTAACTGGCTACTGTACTTATTGAAGTGTAAATCGGGCTTTAGTCGTATTTTTGCCTTGTACAGAGAATAATTATAAATATTTTACTTATATTTTCCTCTACATCAAAATGTTATTTGTATAGGAAAATATAAATACTTAATTAATTATAGTAAAAATAAATATGTACGTAATTACGTATTAACGGTAATCTCGGATTCAGATGACGTTCTTGGTCATAAAAACAAACATACCTACATACAAACATAATAATATAATACGTATAGGAAGGTAACAGACAGTACCGTCAACAAAACAATTATTATGCTTTTATGCGAGACGTGGGCAATGTAGTGCTACTAACAAATGAGTCATAGAAACTTGTAATAAATTGAATTGAATATAAATCATCATATTTTTTTACCTTTTAAACCTTCAAAAAGCACCTGGAATTTTGGGAAAAATACCAGGGATCAGGAAGTGTGGGATCCTGCCGGGGCTGCGGGAATGTTCTAACGAGGTACTGTGGCCCCGGACCACAAGGAGAACTGAAGGAACTGGGTGGGTTTTTAGTTAGTAGAAGTGGGATTAAGAGTAGATTTATTATGTTTATTAGAAGTTTCGCGGGGCTTCGCTCTCTAAGACTTTATCACGATAAAAACTTTACCCTCCTTCTATAACCTTCCTCTTGCTTAACACGTTCGCTGACAGTGAGCACTTACCCCGACACCACATTACGACAGTAGAATTTTCCACGACGTACTCTTAAAAATAAGTGGCCCGTCCCTCGACGTACTGTCATAACGCACTATTTTAATTTCCCACCTAACGACGTATTGTCAGCGAACGTGTTAAAGTACTTCGATACCAAATTTCATCCAAATCCACACAGTACTTTCGGAGATTAGTGCGTTTAAATAAACAAACTTTTTCTGTTTATAATATTAGTATAATAAGTCTACCTACATTGATGTATGGTCAGGTTTCAAGTTACAACTGAATCAGTCCAATAGATTCAGAGCATATTTTCTGTGACAGATGGACAGACAGACTTAGCGTTTTATCATTCGGACGTACGAACCCCTATCTGGATGCCGTAAATATGGAGTTCAGTACTATTGAACTGATACACTGAGAACAGTTTACACGGAACCCGCGGGGCTCGAGTCCAACTCGCAATTGAATGAAAATGAAAACTCTCTTACCAAAAGAAAAGTACATAATTCCCGAGTGTCATACATTTATCACTGAAGAAACTTTGCATACAAGCGAGTCGCGAGCAGAAGCTAGTACTGCTATCTATACACTAATATGATAAAAATTGGCCAAGTGCGAGTCAGACTCGCCCATGAAGGGTTCCGTAGTAACTACGCAAAATAACTTTCTTTTTCATAATGTTTGTATGAATTACAAAGTTATATTTACGGTTTTTTTTATTACGAATGAGCCCGTTCTTGACCTCGATCACACCTGATGTTAAGTGTAAGATGAGGTCTACGATCGAACGAGCGAGCCCAGAAAATGCCTATTCACTCTTACTTTAAAGGCTGACGGGTCATATGTGGCAGGGAACACAGAAGCCAGCAGAGAGTTCCACACCTTGGCTGTGCGCACAATGAATGTTGAAAAAAAAAGCGCTTAGTACGACAAGACGGTATATCGACCAAGTGTGGATGGTATCCTGCGGTACGTCTGGTAGACCGGTAGTAAAAGGGGGATGGAGGGATTAGGTCGTGGAGCTCCTGCGCACACTCTTCGAAGTACAATCTGTAGAAGATAGACAGGCAAACAACGTTTCGCTGGTGAGCCAGGCTGTGAAGCTTGCCTGCCAGAACCTTGTCACCTATGAGCCTTTTAGCTCTGCGTTCGATCGAGTCAAGTGCAGCTAGCTGGTATTTGGCTGAGCCATCCCACAAGTGACTGTAATACTCCATACAGGAACGGTTTTAGAAAATATGCTATAACTATCTCTTGAAATACTACCTCGATCTTGGTCAAACTAATTTTCGTTGAAAGTTTACATTAAGATCTATAGCAAATATTTTTTTATTCCATTATTATAGAATTTAGGGAGGGGAGGGGGGACACATATTTTTTCACTTTGGAAGCGTATATCTTTTAAAGGATTGACTTTATGAAAAAATAGCTTCAGACCCCTCAATGTCATTTTAAAGACCTTTCTTCTTCTTCTTCTTCTATAGTCTGGTTTCCGCACTTAGTCTCTGCACGAGACCATTGTGCGTGAGCCGTGTCGGCCGTCACTCCATCCAGCCAACCTCCCTCCAGAAGCAGATCAGGTCTTTAGGATTCAGGTCCTTAGGAAAGACCTTTCTATAGATATCACATACGTATAGGTTTCATGAAAAAAAATATATATTTTCAGTTTCAGTTCCATGTATGGAGCCTCCCTTAATTTTTAATATTCTTTCTTTTTTTTCTTAAAATTAGAAAGCGATTTACAGAATACATCTATTTACCAAATTTCACATGTATAGTCCTAATAGTTTCGGAATAAAGTGGCTGTGACATACGGACAGACAGACATGACGAAACTATAAAGGTTCCGTTTTTTGCCATACGGCTACGGAACCGTAAAAACGGAAAAGTTTGTTTGTTTAAATGCGCTAATCTTCGAAAGTACAGGGCTTATTTAGATGAAATTTGGTCACTTGAAGCTTGAGGAAGGTTACAGGCTAGTCCACGGGAGCGAAGCCCCGCGCGATTTATTAACCGTCGGCGTCATTAGATAATTACTTCTTTATTTCAGTTGAGTATAAACACGTTTACTAAGAGCTAAGTACATCACATCCGTCATAATTACGACAAACAATTACCTACGTAAGTGACACCTTTGTCTTTTACATAAACGCGATGGATAATACGACGGAACGAGACTAGACTTACAATTAACTTAATTATTGACAAAGAGAATTAACTTACTAAACATTTTTTTTCTGGGTGGGAAAATCGAGTGACTTCTACCGCTTTGGGTGGAGCGGAAGGGAGTGTCAGACTTCTACTGACTAAAAACCCACCCTGCTCCTTCAGCTGCCCATAATTTCCGGGGCCGCGGTATCTCGTTAGAACATTCCCGCAACCCCGGAACTTACTAAACTAAACTGCCTTTTGAAGAGTTTTTAACCCCGTAGTTAGGGTTTATAATAACAGACAGCAGTTAAGGTATTTAGGTGTTGTACCTACACATCAAATGTTATTTTGCATGCATATCAAACTCATATATTTTTTTAATGCGGAATTATATAAATCTACCAACAACACACAGAAAACTATCTATATATTACTAAAAATATTTATATTTTACAAAAAATATCCTTATTTTACAAAGATATCTATATTTTACAGAAATATCTGTATTTTCCTGTGTGGTGTTGGGAGATTTATGCTTATTTATTTATTGAAAATTCTGAATATATACACTTATTAGCTTCAGCTCGTGAATCGTTCGCGTGGTAGGATTTTCCAGCATAAATCCCGATCCTTTGACAATCCCAGGATAAAAAGTAACCTATGTATCATTCCTGGATGTCAATTTACTATCTACTTACCAAATCCATTCAGTAGTTGTTGAGTGAAAGAGTTAAAAACCCGGCCAAGTGCGAGTTGGACTTGCGCACTAAGGGTTCCGTACCATTATCATTCTATAAAAAACGGCAAAAAATCACGTTTGTTGTGTAAGAGCCCACTAAAATATTATTTTATTCTGTTTTTAGTATTAGTTGTTATAGCGGGAACAGAAATACATCATCTGTGAAATTTTCAACTGTCTAGCTATCATGGTTCATGAGATACAGCCTGGAGACAGACAGCGAGCCTTAGTAATTTATTTTATAATAGGGTCCTGTTTTTATCCTTTGTGTACGGAACCTTAAAACATCCATTAATCTATACATCCATCCTCACAAACTTTTGCATTTATAATATTAGTATAGTATAGTAAGATTAGTATCAAGATGGATGTTAAGCTCACAAGGTCGATGAACTTATCACGAATGCCAATGCTGCAAAGACCGACATTACTAGAGCGACGCTGTCATACAATTGGCTTGAATCTATAATAGTGCCATCAATATTCCTATTGTAAACAAAGAAATGAGTCTTCGATAGTTTTCCTACCGCTCGAGTCGATTGCCAACTTGATCAGAATGAAAAACTCTAAACCTTTCGCCTTTATATTATTAGTATATAAAGGCGAAAGTCTCACTGTCTGTTACGCTATGATAGCCTAATTACTGCACCGATTTAAATGAAATTTGGAATGGAAATAGTTGAAGACAATGAAACATAGGCAAAAAAAAATCCCTAAAGGGTTCAAATAGGGGCGATAGTTTGTATAAGAAATCTAAACCGCTAAATTGTGCTCTAATCCTCAAATTAATGCGGGAGAAACCGCGAGGCATAACAAATTATATTATAAATAGACAAGTTTGCATATTTGCAGGGGTAATGTCGGAAGGAATGATCCAATTCAAAAGACTTTTTTATTGGTAGCAAGGTGCATTATTTGTGAGTGCTACCTGATACATTAGTGTGAGTGATACATTATTTCGAATTCTACGCCTAGTCGCGGACGAAATGCTAGTCGGAAGATATAAATATTATAGGGCCAAATATAAGATGTGTTTTATCACACGGAAAGTTTCCACCGGATCCGAATCCGGGTCGGAAATCGTCGTGGGTAATATTAAGTCCCATGCGTACAAAGTCAGGGACACAGCTTAATTGTTTAAGTAACAAATTACTGTATCTCTCGTTAGAAAAGTGAAAATTAGAGTGTCAATACAGGGTGAACATTTCACACCATGTTTGTGGTGTAGAATTAGTCATTCAACGCGTTGAGGGCACTGTTATTATTTATTTATTGTTTATAAAGTACAATGTAGTTTTTATAATCTACAACGATGCCCCACAAAACTGAACAGACAGTTTGACTGCGCTCAAATTATAATATATTTTTAACTTATGTATAAGCTTTGTTAAACTCATCTATTCTATTTTATTGTCATTACTGTTTGAGGTCTTCCAGCATTATTTAATTTAATTAATTTTGTGTTTTTTTTTTCTCTCATGTTATTGACATAACAATATAACCTATTGTCATGGGAAACAAACTTGTAATACATAACTGTATTACAGGAGCCAGGGAACTCTTGAATGTATTACAAAAAACTGTCAATAAATGATTATGATCATATAAAAAATCAACTTAAAAAAAAATACAATCATTAAGATAGGGTGCCAAGTAAGTAGTTTTTTAATTCAGATAAATTAATTTTTTTGTATTATTTTCTTTTCTAATGACCTCGGAGGTAAACCGTTAAGTGTATATGTGAAGCGTGTTTTTAATGTTGTGTCTTCATAAACGTTGTATTATTATTATTTACATTTATTAATATTGAATTATGCACTCGACGTTGCGGCTGACTTGCTTCGGGAATGTTCGAAAAAGTGCGCGTAAACTGTTTTGCTCCATTACGCAAAACAGGGTGACCTTGATAGCAGGAACAGCAGGTAGGCAGGTCATTGCCATCATGCCCGTGAAGGGCCAATGACGCAAAACGTCCAACGTTTTGCGTCATTGGCCCTTCACGGGGATATCCCGTGTATAAGACATGGGCCATATTGGGCAAATTTTTATTTTTTATGTAACTAGCACGCGACTTTGTCCGCGTGGATCTCGAAATAATTTATAGTCTATAGCACTCACAAATAATGTACCTTATAGCCAATGAAAAAAATTTTGAATTGGGTCGTTAGTTCCAGAGTTTACTCCTACATACAAACTTACAAAAAAAAATAACCTCTTTATAATATGAATAATATAGATCACATCACAACTTAAAATGCATTCATCAAGTACGTATGTAATGTCAATAAAAATACAATATGTTAACTAACAGAGGGCGTTCCCGTTAACCTGCAATAGTATAGCATCCATAAATGCTAAATAAAAATATTACCATTCGAAAATATTTTTTTTTTTTTAATATTAAAATATTCACTAAAAATGTTAAATTGATACGTAAAAGAAGCACTCTGTACACGCGTACTTGAAGGACGGCAACGTCGCAATTTATTTGTTCTTTTTTACTGTGTTTCTTTTACGTATCAATTTAACATTTTTAGTGAATATTTAAAAAAATAAAAAATAAAAACATTTTGTTTTCGAATGAAGAAGAAGGCGAAGCTTTTAAACGATTAACTTTATGAAAAAGTGGTTTTAGAAACATCAATGTCATTTTTAAAGATCTGTCTATAGATATCACTCACGCATAGGTTTCATGAAAAAGATATTTTCAGTTTCAGTTCCATGTATAGGGAGCCCCCTTTATTTTAAATACTTTTTCTTAAAATCGGAAAGCGGTTCATAGAATACCTACCAAGTTTCACATGTAACAAAATGACTGTGACATACGGACGGATGGAGAGACAGACAGACATACAGACATGACGAAACTATAAGGGTTCCGTTTTTTGCCATTCGCTGACGGAACCCTAAAAACATCTAATCATATTATTGGTCGAAATATGATAAGCAGATCTAATTAAAATTCTCTGTAGATTTGAATTAAGAATATGCAAATCAATAATAAAAAATAAAAAAAAATAAAAAAAATCATTTATTTCAGGTCCAAGACCCATATAAAATAAAATAAAAATACACAAATTAAAACAATTGCTCGGCTTCCTAATTTAAAATACAAAGGGAGAAATTTACATACAAAAAGATTCAGATATATTAAAAGTCAATTAAGTTAACAATAATAAATAAAAAAAAATAAAAAATCATGTCAAATTATCAAATTAAATGTCAAATTAAATTCCAAATTAAAAGTCACATAAATTACCAAACTACAGCTATAATAGAAAATGTCAAATTATTATTATTTTTTATTTACATTAACAATATGCCGGTCACAACAGTGTCTCACATAAAGACAATCGAGCCTCCCCGCAATCATTGCCAGGACAGAGTTGGAGCTGTCTCGCACCCTGCGCACCAAGGACGCGCACCGCTTGCGCATGGTGGCGTGGAAACAGTCGGTGCGCGCTTCCGAAAACATGCCCGAGGCGCTGCAGAAACGAGGCAGACCCAACACTGCCCTGAACGCATTGTTATACTGGACGCGGAGGGCATTGTAGCTAGCTTGTGTATAGCGAGCCCACAGGCTGCACGTGTACAAAGAGGTGCAGTACGCCTTGAAAAGGGTGATCTTAACTAAGTTAGAACAACGTGCAAACCTGCGGGCGAGCATGTTTGCTCTTCTCGACAAAGCCCTCCGCTCCCGTTCGATGTCAGCGTGGTCTCTGAGATCAGACACAACCCAATGCCCAAGGTATTTAAATTGTTCCACTCTATCCAGAGGTAAACCACAAAGATGTACTGGAGGCACTGTTTCTGGGCACTTAGCACCACCTGCCTCAAAGACCATGCATTTGCTCTTTGACACATTATATTTAAGGCCATGTGCACCCGCGTACTCCTCACAAATATGCAGCAACCTCCGCAGACCACAGACCGACGCACTCAGCAGCACCATGTCGTCAGCATAGCTTAAATTGTTGACGCATACCTCGTCAACATGACAACCGACATGCTCACTGCTGAGCGCAACGATGAGTGCATCCATGTAGAGGTTAAAAAGGGTGGGTGAGGTCAAGCCGCCCTGCCTCACACCACACTCCAGACGATATGGCTCCGACACCGCCTCCGCCCACCTGACATGGTTAACCTGATGCGTATACCAATACTTGAAGATTGCCACAAGTTCGGGAGGAAGGTTAATACTCTCCAGCTTATCCCACAGGATATCATAGGCAACCAGGTCGAAGGCCTTGGATAAGTCGAGGAAACACGCATATACGGGGGTCTTACGTTCCGTATAGTATATGACGGTGTGCTTAAGAGCCAGTATGGCGCTCTCCGTGGACAGCTGCGGTCTAAAACCAAATTGGTTATCATGCAGGTCCACACATTTACTCAACTGTGTATTAAGCAAACCGTCAAACACTTTGGCTATGATGGTGGCCAGCGAAATTGGCCTATAGTTCGCCTTATCAGCAAGGTCACCGGTTTTGTTTTTCACAACAGGCACCACCACAGACCTCATAAGATCCGAGGGCAGGTAAGAATGGCTCACGCATAGAGAGTAAAACATCGCGAGGACTCGATGAATATGAGGGCCAGCATGTTGCAGGTGTTCAATGCTGAGACCGTCATGCCCAGGGGATTTGCCTCTCGTCATGTTCTTTATGATTAAAGCCACCTCTTAAATGATTAAAGAGTTATTTTTTATTTTCGGGGCGATAACCATCAGACTTGACTCGCGAGCAAATCTGTGTGTTGTCCATGAGAGAAACTTCATTCAAATACGGACCCCCTTTTTATCAACTTTCCAAATATCGCTAGTGCTCACTTAGATCACTTGAGGAACCTTTTTTTTCGGTGGGAATATCATTTAATGACTCTTCCTGCTCTGAGTGAAGCGGAAGCGAGTGTCAGACTTCTACTGACTAAAAACCCACCCTGCTCCTTCAGTTGCATTTACGTTTCAGACCGAATTGTCTCTCTTCTTTACACTCGTGCAAAGCCGAGGCGGACTTAAAACTTTAAAACATAGTATAGACAAGCTAAGGTTTCCGATTTGTGAACGAAAGGTTGCGGATTCTAACCGTATAAATTACACTATCTAATTGCCGTGAACCCACTCCAGATACAAGCATATTTAGCTTATTTGGAGGAGTTAACAAGATTGCTAGTTGTATGCGTTGTTGAGTGAGGCGCACACAGCTTGGATGTATGATTGGAATGAAAGTCACTAATCGAGCGCGAAAGAGGGATGGAGCTATACAACGTGTAATTTAAAGGGTATATACATACCAAGTGCATGGCTTCTTTGGATGATAACAAACGATATGGCAAGGGTTTTGTAATCCTAAGTCTACGTGTGTAGAACTTATTACAAATTCCAATAGGTACACTGATACCAGAGACCGAATTTTTCAAATTAAGAAGAACGGAAATAATTATAGTGTTATTGGCAAGTGACGTGGAAAGTTATTGACCCCCGTAGTGCATTTATTATGATTGGTATTCAAGAAATATATGAAACCAATAATTTGGTATCAATTCTTTGAGTCAGTTATTTTGTGCTGAAACTGTGCATAGAGACTCCATACCAGATGTTGTCTTCAGCCCTTTTGGATAGATATGGGGTTTCCGTTACACGTTGTATAGCGTGCATAGCTTCATCCCTCGTTCTCGCTCGAAGGACTCACGTTTTAACACCTCGTGGTATGGCCCCAGATAAGATACTGTACTGGTTACTGAACTATCTAAATGTAACTATCGTCGCTGTAGAATGATAACCTCGTATGTTCAGAAATCCAAACTTCACAGGAAACGAAAAAAAAAACGGTTAATTTTGTCAATGTTTAAAATATTTTTATGTGCTTTTGTTTCATGTTTTGAATGATAAAAAGGACTTATTAATGTCATTAACCAATGCGTTACTTAACTGGATTGTGTCAGAGAAATTATATCAGAGTTTCTCTGTTCTTATATCTAAGTAGTTTTTGTTAAACGCGCATGTCTCTATAGATAAGAGGTTTTCATTTTACTCCATAAATGGCACTTGTATGGTTCACAGTTTCACCGTATTATAAAATATGTGGTTTTCATACGATTTTTACATAAAGAAAGAAAAACATGATTTTTTGACATACGAGGTATTTATTCTACAGCGACGCTATGCTAAAATATATGAAATGTGAATGATTGCTAGTGAGTACAACGATGTCTGACTCTGAACCTTAAACGAGTACTGACGCGTAACAATATAATTTAGTATGATTTGACGTAAAATTGCTGATCTTGCGTTACGCGCCTATCATGTACGATGCGTAGCTCGTACACTAGTAAAGTCAATTCCATCCACATGACTAGTTCATCTTTACAAAAAAATCATAACAAATATTTTAAATTTTCAAGGTCAATATAAAAAGATCTTGGTTTTAACAAGGGACCTTTGATCTTGACAAGCTATTAGCTATTATATGCCGATTATGAAGTAGGTACCTACCTAATTAAATTTGCTGAGTCGACAGTAATTGTTAACTCATTACAAAGCAGAATTGTGGAGTTGCATGAATCACGTAGATTAGTCCAAGAATGTATTTTTTTCTAAGTAGGAAGTAAAATGAATAGGAAAGATGTTTGTTTACTTATTAAATAATTATGTAATTGTAGTTTATCGTGTGCAGGTAATTAGAGATAAAGGTCATTTAAAAAAAGGTAAAGGTATTTTTGTAGATACCAGTTTCGTCAATCGCTTCTACTAGGATGATCTATTTGCTTTCTATCAATTTTATATATTTAAAGGATAGTCTTGTTTGATTTTTTTTTCTACGTGATCCCACAAGACATAATTATTTTTCCTGATGCACAGGATGCGGACACCAACAGCATTCTGAGAGTTATTGTGGACAAGCCAGACTTTTCATTTCTGTTTTACTAGACCCGTAAGCATAATGGCGGGACTAGTGCAAAGGGTGGACTATACATAAACATAATTTTTAACCGACTTCAAAAAAAAGGAGGTTTACAATTCGTCTTGAACTTTTTTTTTTTTTTTTTTTTTTTTTTTTTTTTATGTATGTTACCTCGTAACTCGGAGACGGCTGGACCGATTTCAAAAATTTTTTTTGCGTTCGAATGGGTATAGTTTCTAGTTGGTCCCATTGTTACGAAATCAGGATCTGATGATGGAATCTTGGAGAATACGAGGGAACTCTTCAAATATTATAGGCACACCTATAGCGTTTTGGGTATTTCTTATAGTACCTTGAGCAGTTGCTTCCGAAAAGTACCATTTGGGGAAGTGGAATTGATGATGAAGACCACAGATGGCTACTGAAACTCCTCAATAATAAGTATTTCGTGGATTGCGATTCGATTACTTGAGTACGGATGTTAAACACTTTATGCTCGTCACAATACATATGGTGATGTAGAGCTGATGGTCAAGTACCAGGAGTACTCCTCAAAAATTAACGGCTATGCATCGGGAAAAGCAAAATTTTGTAAAAGGTGATAAGTTGTCGACATTATGGCTTTTGTAACTAGATAAATTACAAACCGACCCACTAAAAAGCGTGAAAAAAAAATTTTTTGCAAAAAATGGAACCGACTTCCATATCAAAACACTACAAAGGCAAAAATAACTTTAATTTCGGAAGGCGGTGTCTTTAGTTTTGTATATATTTTCGTTTTTGACACCGCCTTCCGAAATTAAAGTTATTTTTGCCTTTGTAGTGTTTTGATATGGAAGTCGGTTCCATTTTTTGCTAAAAATTTTTTGGTTTACAAAGTTACTGGCACAGTCTATAAGTTATCTTACTAATACATTATAATAATATATTTTATATCTGATTTGAATAAATACTTACTAATAATTGTAGACCGTGCGTTTACACACCTTTAAAACATAATAAGATTGATACCTACATAATAACATTATGGTGAAGATTTTTTAAAATTTTATAATATAAGTATGACTTCAATTAATACATATAATAAAACAGGATAAAAAGTATGTCTGTACATTGAATATATAGACAAAGAAAAAATAAGGAGGGTTACGAAACAGTTATAGAGCAGGATATAAAAAAAAATGGCCAAGTGCGAGTCGGACTCGCCTATAAAGGGTTCCGTAGTAACTGTAATAAACTAATATATTTATTTGAAAAAAAAAAAAACAATAACCTTACAAATTTCTTGTTGCTAGCTTATTTACAATTTTTACAACTACGCCAAATAACTTTGTTTTTCATAGTATTTGTATGAATTACAAAGTTATATTTGCGGTTTTCTTAAATATACTGTATCTCAAAAACTGTTGACTCGATCTCGTTCAAACTAATTTTGGTTGAAAGTTTACATTAAGATCTACAACATATGGTTTTATTAGATTTTTCACTTCATTATTATAGAAGTTAGAGGGGGTGGGACAAACATTTTACCACTTTGGAAGCGTATATCTTTTAAACGATTAACTTTATGAAAAAGTCATTTTAGAAACCATAATGTCATTTTTAAAGACCTGTCTATAGATACCACACACGTATAGGTTTCATGAAAAAAAAATATTTTCAGTTTCAGTTCCATGTATGGGGAGCCCCCTTTATTTTAAATATTTTTTTAATTTTTCTCTTAAAATCGGAAAGCGGTTCATAGAATACATCCACCTACCAAGTTTTACATGTATAATCCTAATAGTTTTGGAATAAAATGGCTGTGACATACGGACGGACGGACAGACAGACAGACGGACAGACATGTCGAAACTATAAGGGTTCCGTTTTTTGCCATTCGGCTACGGAACCCTAAAAATGTCTTTTTATCTGATTGTACACTCTAAACTCCGGAACTACTTGACGGATTTGAATAAAACTTGTTTTTGTTATATAGCTATTAAATCTGGGCAAGATATAGGTCTATAATTAATTCATCATCGACCACATCATCGCTTACCATCACATCAAGTGAGCTGGTGGTTAAACTGAGTCTAACAACAATAAAAAAAACGGATTTTGGAACACTTAAGTTATGCAGAATCATTAGAACTTAAAACGAGATATTTACCATGATTGTATATTTATTGTTCATCCGTAATCATGGCGCTTGCAAAAGCTGAAGAATCGGAAACTCGAAACAATAAATACACATGGTAAATATTAGAGACGAAACGGATAGTGGTTTGGCCGGATACCGGATATTCAGCAAGCAACGAGGCCGGAGCGCTGGATATCCGGCAACCGGATATTCAGTCCTTTATCGTGTTACATGACGTGACCAGATTACGCGACGCGACCCTTTAACAAAAAATAAGCTTAAAATAAAGCTTTACACATGTGTTTCAAACACTTGACTATTCGCAGACGGAAAACTTATTGAAAGAACTATTGTTCTTTCAATAAGTTTTCCGTCTTCGTCAATTGTGTTGTTAGCCTATTGGCTAACAACACAATTATAGGTAACATACGCAAGCGACAGAAGGACTACCACCAAGCACATTAATTACTCGTACATACATAACTCTCAAAAAACACACACATACACACACATCATATAAGAGCATGCAGCCATTACTTTTTGTCTTTATATAATTTCTATTATTTTTCTATTTTATTCATATAAATAATGTTAATGCAACACAAACGGGTGAAGATACTGGCTCCTGTAACACAGGTACTACCTAGCACAGTAGTCAGGGCTACAATTGGAAATGTAAATACCTTTTAAAATAAACCGTGTCCATAACGTAGTGTGGAAAAATTCTCATTATTTTACACGAGGAAAATAATGATTTTTTTACTGACTGATACTGAGTTACAATCCGGTATCCGGCCGGATAGTGAAAACAAGGCCGGATACCGGATAGTTACCGGATATCCGTTTCATCTCTAGTAAATATCCCGTTTTAAGTTCTAACGATACTGTTAGTAACTATGTTAGCTTAAAAACGAATGAAATGAAAGGAAATATTTATTTTTGTAAATAAATATTTCATTTCATCCATTTTATTACATTTCATGTCAGCTTAAAAACATGTAGATACTTGATGCAGAATTTTATACACGAGCAAAGTAGCGATTGAAAATAAAAGAATTAAAAAAGATGCAGTCAATTAAGCGTCATTAGCCTAATGGCTAAGGTGTCAGATCATATGATCGAGAGGTCACGGGTTCGAACCCCACCCATTACACTATTGCCGTGAACCCACTCCAGATACAAGCATATTTAGCTTAGTTGGAGGGGTTAACAAGATTGCTATTAATGTGAGAATTCTACCCATATTGTCAGTAACCTTTAAAAAAAAATTGCATCTCAATCATTGCATCAACTAAGTCGAAGGTCGTATAAGCGGTGACCGGTTTCTTTGCAAATTGAAGGGACCGGAGCACCGACATTTTTATAACAAAAATATATTTCTTTTACACATACGTCACCCACCACCAACCCGTTCTGACACGAAGACATTTTTTTCTGAATGGGAAAAACCACCAAATGAATCCTCGCTCTGTGGGTGGAGCGGGAGGGAGTGTCAGACTTCTACTGACTAAAAACCCACCCTGTTACTTCAGCTGCCTTTGCGTTCCGTGGCCACGGTATCTCGTTAGAACATTCCCGCAATGATTCTATACAACGTGTAATTTAAAGGGTATACCTATACATACCAAGTGCACGGCTTCTTTGGATGATAACAAACGATATAGCAAGGATTTTGTAATCCTAAGTCTACGTGTGTAGAACTTATTACAAATTCCAATACACTGATACCAGAGACTGAATTTTTCAAATTAAGAAGAACGAAAAGAATTGTCGTGTTATTGGCAAGTGACGTGGAAAGTTATTGACCCTCGTAGTGCTGTGACACGTTTGTTATGATTGGTATTCAAGAAATATATGAAACCAATAATTTGGTATCAATTCTTTGAGTCAGTTATTTTGTGCTGAAACTGTGCATAAAGACTCCATACCAGATGTTGTCTTCAGCCCTTTTGGATGGATATGGGGTTTCCGTTACACGTTGTATATGTACGTACTACTTACTCAATATAACATACGTGTAAAAAGTACCTCATGATCATGGTATTTTGTTTAACACATCGGTGCGAAACTGAATACATCAACGCTATACAAATAATCAAAATTATAGCATGCAAACACTATACATAGATGCGCACTTTGATCTATTTGGTTTTATAATTGACAATTTCTGTTGCCATCTTACTCGTATCTTACTAGAAGTCGCCTGCGGTTTTTTTCTCTCTTTCGACGACGTCTGGCAGTTTTAGTACTTTTGCGACCTACTCAAATGTTCCATCTTTGGCATTGTTCGTCAAGTCGTTAAGCTCCTTGTTCTAAGTTGAGCTATACATCATCTGACAAATGCTTGCGCTGTCTTGACAGGCTCACTCAAATCTGTGAGTATCTTTCCTCAAAAGATAGCCTCAGACTGAAACCTACAAGTTTCCCATATAATTTAAGCAGTATAGATTGTATGGACTTCAAATGAGACGGACCCCTGAGTTTGTTTCGGTGTTTCTTCTCAGGGTAGTCAGTTAGGAAACACCGGCCTGATCTAGGTTTTTACGAAAAAAATTACGTGTAAAAGTGTTATTTAATAACCAGTTTGCAAAATAAAGATCATTTTTCATTTGATAAATAGATACCTACCCATCTCATCTGATGGATAGATAAATAGATAGAATATACTTTATTGTATACCAAAATTTAAATACACTCATTTAACAATATTGCTTATTCTATGGTTACAATGGCGGTCTTATCGCTGAAAGCGATATCTTCCAGACAACCATTAATAGGGTAGTTTCCTAAAATATTTTATTTAGTCCACCACGTAGTTTAACAAAAACATTGGACACGTATTTTTTACTTTTTCACGTAATTGAAAAATTAAGACGATACAGTGAGTTGAAATTTCGCGTGACGTCACACTCCGGTATAATTCTTAGCATTGTATGACGTCAGCATCCCCCACTCCTGTACTTTGAAGCTTTCCTGTGCTTTCCATCTTTCCATCTTTGTGAATTTTTCTTGGCTTGAAAAGGCAAAAAATACGTGACCAATATTTTTTGAAAATCTACCTAATGGACCAAATAAAATAATTATTTTGTAACACAGGAAACTATTCTATTAGAAGGGCTAATTTAGAAGTCGCCTGTGGTAAAAATTCTTCCATCAGCTGCTTAATCTTTGTTGGGGTCAGCTTCCAGTCTAACCGCTGAGTATTAGTGTTACCCAGTAACTGGGTAACACATTTAGATTCGGCTTATCAGTATTCCGACCAATCATATTGCCAGATGTGTTTTTAAATAAAGAATCTCGCTTTCTACGTAAAAATCTTAGCAAGGAACGGGGTAATCCTAATGGTGGTGATAGGATGAAAACGCCAGTTTTTAGTGAACTGTATTTTAACGTGAACGGTTAAAACAAGCAGATATTATCAAATAGAGAAATTAGATGGTGAAATGACAAGTATGCGCTTAAGGCGGACGATGACGCATGGTCGCCCCAAGTGTAGTGATGTTATCAACAACCTTGTCATCATTTGCTCAGGCTTTTCCCAACAATTGCGATTTCCAGTCCAATTGAAAACAGCTCAGTGTTTGACATGGGGCGGAGCCTATTTGACTTCCACAGCTCAGTAGCTGGATAACACAATACCCCTAGCCAGACCAGTCTCAGATTTTCTAGCGTGTGACTACCTGTAACGGCTGTCAAAAATAACCAAATGACGGGGCGAACAACCTAACGTGATTTCTGAGGTACGGTGGTATCACACCGCAAACTTCCTGGCAAGACCAGTGTCAATTTTTTTAGCTCTAGACTACCCGTAATAATTGTCACAAATGTCCAAGTGACAGTATTTGTCAGCTTACGATTACCAGCCCGACATAGTTGGGAACGGCTAAATAGATGATGAACGTCGACACTTCTTTCTTGTCAAGTATTTGTGTATCCATTTAGTATATGGCATTTGTACAAAATTCAAGAAAAAGCGTAATACAGGGTGGCAGGGACATCGACGCACAAACGCTTACCAGGGATTCGGGACATGATTCTGGACCCCCCAGCGTTGGAATTTTTCGTCGGCTTTTACTTATTTTTTTTTTACTGTAAGCTGTATGAAATCATTGTTTCTATCGAACCCAATGAGATTTTAAGTAAAAAATAAAATTCACTTGTTTCACTTAAAATAGCAATGTAAGTAAAACTCGAAAGGGCTACCTGATCAGCTGTTTTGCTAGAGTTAATTTGCGAGGTCAACACAGCTGATCAGGTAGCCCTTCCGAGTTTTATTAACATTACTGTTTTAAGTGAAACAAGTGAATTTACTGTTTTTTTTTGGCGTCGGAGTTTTCTTAATTTTATTGAATTAAGAAAAAGTCGACGAAAAATTTCAACGAAGGGGGTCCAGAATCATGTACTGAATCCATGGTGAGCGGTTGCGCGTCGATGTCCCTGCCACCCAGTATACATACAAGGTGTAACAGATTAAGCGCAATACCTCAGACACCCCAATTAGAATATTAAATTATAAATCTAACAACATCCGTAACTAAATAAATTGAAACCAAACCTTAGACATTTTTTATAAAATAGTTATCCTTACTAAACCTAAAACGTATGAGCGTCATACAATATCCTTACGCAGAAGCATACTTACATTCAAGCAATATAAACGGCCGACACGCACACGAGCGCATTTCCTTGAATTAAGGATTGTATTTATTTGTCATGATACTGTTTCCATTTTAAGTTAAATGAAAGATTTTTCCGTCAAAATTTAACACCTATTTTTTATGACGGAAATCGATTCAGAAGCCGATTCTGAACCAACTACTTCCAGGAATTGCGTTTATTCTGTTACACGTTATATATATTTGCTAAACATAGGAGAGTTGGCTTCTTTGGGTTTTCACGCAACCCAACTTAAATAATTCAATAAGCGCAAAACATTAGGATCAATTACATCTTTTTTATTCGTACTAATAACGTCTGCATAGTAAGTTGTATCTTACTTCTTACTAAAATCATAAGTGCGGAAGTTTGTGAGGATGGATCTATCTCTGTTTCACGCAGAAACTACTGAACAGAACTGAATAAAATTTAGCATGTAGATAACTGCAATCCTGGTATAACATATAGGCTACTCTTTATCCAGGAATTCCCACGGAATCGGGATTTGCGGGAAAAACAAACCCACGCGAACGAAGTTGCGGTTAATAGCTAGTAAGTAGTTCATATTTATACCAAGAGCAACCCAATTTCGTGTCTAGGCAATTTATTTAATTCTTGCTTGCTTGGAAAAGATCGCGGGTCGCGATAAGGCCGTCTCAGTTGTACAACTTGGTAACTTGTACTATGTTGTTCTTGTTAAACATTTCCTGTTTTAATAACGATCTTGGTGAACGATAAAGTTGACAAGGAGACAAATATATAACAGGCTTGTGGCACTTTCCAAGACCAGAGGCCTTTTTTTGTTCGGTGGGAAAATCATCTAAAGATTTCCCGCTCTGGGTGGAGCGGAAGAGAGTGTCAAACCTCGCTGACTAACCCATCCTGTTCCTTCACTGCCCTTTTGTTCTGGCGTCGCAGTATCCCGTTAAGCCGTGTACGTACGTACGAACCAAGTTGTTCCGTTGCATGATACGCAACAACTTGGTTCGCGCGTGCGTACCTACCACTTACGAAAAAAACACTGTTCGTCGAACATGTTTGCGGCGATCCTATTAGTATGTTCTGTATGGACGGTGTTCAAAGAGCTTTACGAAATGTTACAAAACAAAACTATTCACATACAACTTGACGGGGTACAGGCGGGGCGGCAGAGGTACCCCTTCGTTTTTCTTCTTGAGGTTCTTTATTGTGCGCGAACTCGATTCGAACTATGTTCGCGTTCATGTTCGAATATGCCATCCATACGTACGAACCAAATGTTCTAGTACGATGTTTGTGTTCGCTATGTTCGTGTTCATACGTGCGTACACGGCTTTAGAACATTCCCGCAAATTCGGCAGTCAATGACCCCGTCAATGATGCTCTTTGAGGCGCGTGGACAAAACGGTGGCGAGCTATCCCTGCTTGTTGCCTGCAAGCCCGCGCCTACGGTGGCCGGAGATCAGCTCGCGATCCCCAACGCCCGGGACGAGAGGAAGAGAATTCTCTCCCTCACGCATTCAGTCTCCTCCTTCAACATAAATTTGACCCTGGGTCTTCCATTATTTTCATTACATATTTCATCCAAATCATTGCTACTCGTATATCCGTGAAGGCGTAAAAGACAGATAGACAAACTTTCGCATTTATAGTATGGACTAGTATTTGCGTGTTGCGCGAGGTGCAAGAACCTCGCGTGCTTGTGAAAAAAAAAAAAAAAAAAAATAGGGTGGGGGTGATGGGGGGAGATGGGGGGGGTTTAGTATTTGCGTGTTGCGCGAGATGCAAGCACCTCGAGTGCTTGTGAAAAAAAAAAAGTGGGGGGGGCGGGGGTGATGGGGGGGGTTTAGTATTTGCGTGTTGCGCGAGGTGCAAGCACCTCGCGTGCTTGTGAAAAAAAAAGGTGGTTGCAGAAGTATTTTGACTAAAGCATTGCCCCTCTAAATGAATCTGAAAAAAAAAATGTTCCAAGTCTCTTAGATTCCGAGATCCGCCTAAAGGGGGGAGAAGGGGGGCGGGGGGGGGGACTTTGAAAAATGGTTTTTACTTTACCGAGCCTCCTCTATACGAACCCGTAAAAAGAAAAAAATACGGGTCTTGTAGTTTCCGAGATACGATAGGGGGGGGGGGGAGAAAGGGGGGGAAAAGGGGAGGTTTGGCACTTTTCCGGTAGGTTAGAGAGTTACTTGTTTACGAATCTGTCAAAATATACCCACCTCCCCATCCACCATCTGGGAGAACAATTATGTCAATGAGTGAGTCAGTCAGTGAGTGGTAATTTAGCTTTATATAGTATAACTAGTATTTGCGTGTTGCGCGAGGTGCAAGCACCTCGCGTGCTTGTGAAAAAAACTAAAGCATTGCCCCTCTAAATCAAGTATTTGCGTGTTGCGCGAGGTGCAAGCACCTCGCGTGCTTGTGAAAAAAAAAAAAAAAAAAAGTGGGGGGGGCTGATGGGGGGGGGGTTGCACAAGTATTTCGACTAAAGCATTGCCCCTCTATATGAATCTGAAAAAAAAATGTTCCAAGTCTCTTAGATTCCGAGATCCGCCTAAAGGGGGGGAGAAGGGGGGCGGGGGGGGGACTTTGAAAAATGGTTTTTACTTTACCGAGCCTCCTCTATACGAACCCGTAAAAAGAAAAAAATACAGGTTTCGTAGTTTCCGAGATACGATAGGGGGGGGGGAGAAAGGGGGGGAAAAGGGGAGGTTTGGCACTTTTCCCGTAGGTTAGAGAGTTACTTGTTTACGAATCTGTCAAAATATA
Organism: Tholera decimalis; assembly: GCA_943138885.2. NCBI lineage: Eukaryota > Metazoa > Arthropoda > Insecta > Lepidoptera > Noctuidae > Tholera > Tholera decimalis. The sequence continues at coordinate 20,793,260 of OW964576.2, read as the reverse complement.
CCCACCTCCCCATCCACCATCTGGGAGAACAATTATGTCAATGAGTGAGTCAGTCAGTGAGTGGTAATTTAGCTTTATATAGTATAACTAGTATTTGCGTGTTGCGCGAGGTGCAAGCACCTCGCGTGCTTGTGAAAAAAAAAAAGTGGGGGGGTGATGGGGGGTTTAGTATTTGCGTGTTGCGCGAGGTGCAAGCACATCGCGTGCTTGAGAAAAAAGAAAAAAAAAAAAAGTGGGGGGGGGTAATGGGGGGGGGGTTGCAGAAGTATTTTGACTAAAGCATTGCCCCTCTAAATGAATCTGAAAAAAAAAATGTTCCAAGTCTCTTAGATTCCGAGATCCGCCTAAAGGGGGGGAGAAGGGGGGCGGGGGGGGGGACTTTGAAACATGGTTTTTACTTTACCGAGCCTCCTCTATACGAATCCGTAAAAAGAAAAAAATACGGGTCTCGTAGTTTCCGAGATACGATAGGGGGGGGGAGAAGGAGGGGGAAAAGGGGGGGTTTGGCACTTTTCCCGTAGGTTTGAGAGTTACTTGTTTACGAATCTGTCAAAATATACCCACCTCCCCATCCACCATCTGGGAGAACAATTCTGTCAATGAGTGAGTCAGTCAGTCAGTGAGTGGTAATTTAGCTTTATATAATATAACTAGTATTTGCGTGTTGCGCGAGGTGCAAGCACCTCGCGTGCTTGTGAAAAAAACTAAAGCATTGCCCCTCTAAATCAAGTATTTGCGTGTTGCGCGAGGTGCAAGCACCTCGCGTGCTTGTGAAAAAAAAAAAAAAAAAAGAGGGGGGGGCTGATGGGGGGGGGGTTGCACAAGTATTTCGACTAAAGCATTGCCCCTCTATATGAATCTGAAAAAAAAAATGTTCCAAGTCTCTTAGATTCCGAGATCCGCCTAAAGGGGGGGAGAAGGGGGGCGGGGGGGGGACTTTGAAAAATGGTTTTTACTTTACCGAGCCTCCTCTATACGAATCCGTAAAAAACAAAAAATACGGGTCTCGTAGTTTCCGAGATACGATAGGGGAGGGGGGGGGGAGAAGGGGGGGAAAAGGGGAGGTTTGGCACTTTTCCCGTAGGTTTGAGAGTTACTTGTTTACGAATCTGTCAAAATATACTCACCTCCCCATCCACCATCTGGGAGAACAATTATGTCAATGAGTGAGTGAGTGAGTCAGTGAGTGGTAATCTAGCTTTATATAGTATAACTAGTATTTGAGTGTTGCGCGAGGTGCAAGCACCTCGCGTGCTTGTGAAAAAAAAAAGTTGGGGGGTGATGGGGGGTTTAGTATTTGCGTGTTGCGCGAGGTGCAAGCACCTCGCGTGCTTGTGAAAAAAAAAAGTGGGGGGGAGATGGGGGTGTTTAGTATTTGCGTGTTGCGCGAGGTGCAAGCACCTCGCGTGCTTGTGAAAAAATAAAAAAATGGGGGGAGATGGGGGGGTTTAGTATTTGCGTGTTGCGCGAGGTGCAAGCACCTCGCGTGCTTGTGAAAAAAACTAAAGCATAGGTTAGAGAGTTACTTGTTTACGAATCTGTCAAAATATACCCACCTCCCCATCCACCATCTGGGAGAACAATTATGTCAATGAGTGAGTCAGTCAGTGAGTGGTAATTTAGTTTTATATAGTATAACTAGTATTTGCGTGTTGCGCGAGGTGCAAGCACCTCGCGTGCTTGTGAAAAAAACTAAAGCATTGCCCCTCTAAATCAAGTATTTGCGTGTTGCGCGAGGTGCAAGCACCTCGCGAGCTTGTGAAAAAAAAAAAAAAAAAGAGGGGGGGGGGTGATAGGGGGGGTTGCACAAGTATTTCGACTAAAGCATTGCCCCTCAAAATGAATCTGAAAAAAAAAATGTTACAAGTCTCTTAGATTCCGAGATCCGCCTAAAGGGGGGGAGAAGGGGTGCGGGGGGGGGACTTTGAAAAATGGTTTTTACTTTACCGAGCCTCCTCTATACGAATCCGTAAAAAGAAAAAAATACGGGTCTCGTAGTTTCCGAGATACGATAGGGGGGGGGGGAGAAGGGGGGAAAAGGGGAGGTTTGGCACTTTTCCCGTAGGTTAGAGAGTTACTTGTTTACGAATCTGTCAAAATATACCCACCTCCCTATCCACCATCTGGGAGAACAATTATGTCAATGAGTGAGTCAGTCAGTGAGTGGTAATTTAGCTTTATATAGTATAACTAGTATTTGCGTGTTGCGCGAGGTGCAAGCACCTCGCGTGCTTGTGAAAAAAACTAAAGCATTGCCCCTCTAAATCAAGTATTTGCGTGTTGCGCGAGGTGCAAGCACCTCGCGTGCTAGTGAAAAAAAAAAAAAAAAAAAAGAGGGGGGTGGTGATGGGGGGGGGTTGCACAAGTATTTCGACTAAAGCATTGCCCCTCTAAATGAATCTGAAAAAAAAAATGTTACAAGTCTCTTAGATTCCGAGATCCGCCTAAAGGGGGGGAGAAGGGGTGCGGGGGGGGACTTTGAAAAATGGTTTTTACTTTACCGAGCCTCCTCTATACGAATCCGTAAAAAGAAAAAAATACGGGTCTCGTAGTTTCTGAGATACGATAGGGGGGGGGGGGGGGAGAAGGGGGGGGAAAAGGGGAGGATTGGCACTTTTCCCGTAGGTTTGAGAGTTACTTGTTTACGAATCTGTCAAAATATACCCACCTCCCCATCCACCATCTGGGAGAACAATTATGTCAATGAGTGAGTCAGTCAGTCAGTCAGTCAGTGGTAATTTAGCTTTATATAGTATAACTAGTATTTGCGTGTTGCGCGAGGTGCAAGCACCTCGCATGCTGGTGAAAAAAACTAAAGCATTGCCCCTCTAAATCAAGTATTTGCGTGTTGCGCGAGGTGCAAGCACCTCGCGTGCTTGTGAAAAAAAAAAGTGGGGGGGGAGATGGGGGGTTTAGTATTTGCGTGTTGCGCGAGGTGCAAGCACCTCGCGTGCTTGTGAAAAAAAAAAAAAAAATGTGGGGGGGAAATGGGGGGGGGGTTGCACAATTATTTCGACTAAAGCATTGCCCCTCTAAATGAATCTGAAAAAAAAAAATGTTCCAAGTCTCTTAGATTCCGAGATCCGCCTAAAGGGGGGGAGAAGGGGGGCGGGGGGGGGACTTTGAAAAATGGTTTTTACTTTACCGAGCCTCCTCTATACGAATCCGTAAAAAGAAAAAAATACGGGTCTCGTAGTTTCCGAGATACGATAGGGGGGGGGGGGGGAGAAGGGGGGGAAAAGGGGTGGTTTTGCACTTTTCCCGTAGGTTTGAGAGTTACTTGTTTACCTGTCAAAATATACCCACCTCCCCATCCACCATCTGGGAGAACAATTATGTCAATGAGTGAGTGAGTCAGTCAGTCAGTCAGTGGTAATCTAGCTTTATATAGTATAATTTAGCTTTATATAATATATGGATTAAGGCAGCTACAGGTACCTAAGCCCGGTTTAGCACCAGACAACTTCAGAGGTTGACGATCAGCAAACGCTTTAAGAATGGAGTTGTTACTATTTAGTATTGGGTGTCATTTTAATTCTTTATTCAATTTTTTTTACTTTCTTAATGTTTCCTAATTATTGTATTAGAATTATTGTTTTAATTTCTTAAGTTTTGCATGCATCAAGGCGTAATACCCTTTGGGAAGTGACGCAACGTTTTTCCCCGTACATAATATACAACTAAACGCTTTTTAAACATTCTTCGAGGTTGCCTTTTTTATTTCGAAAGTAGGACTTCAAGGCTTTTAAGGTCTGATGACCTGTTCTTAAATGCCAACTGAAATATTTTTACCGGCGACAGAATTACGATTGTGACTTGTTTTGGCGATATTACGTAAAAACAAAGGTTGAAGTTGGTACATGTACTAAAATAGTACTTACTTATTTAGGTTCAATTTATACCGTCGCGGAATGGAACGGAAGCGACTTTAATTGTACATAGCATAATGAACTTTATGTCAATTGTATAACATATAAACTAAATAGGAGCCAAAAAAAGGTCGCGCGCCTTCCGGGGAATCCTCGCGCAGTCTCGAGAATTTTTGAAAATATAGGTTAAATGTATATGAATATGGGTGGCGAAGAGTTTGAATTTGAAAGTGTAATGTGATGTGTAGATGTGAATATTTTGTGGTAGTATGTCAATCACTTGTACTGTAAAAGAAGATGAATGTTGATAAAACAAGCACGCTAGCGGATGGTTTTAAAAAGTTCTTCTGTTTCATCATATATTCAGATACCATTTTTTTTGCACTCAGATCTCGACTGTGGATATTATATGTTACAGTGTTTGTTGGCAATATTATAAAGCAGTATTATAGTTATCATATGATTATTATGGTACCATTGAGCCGGTCTGATGATGAGACTGGAAGATGGCTGATGGAACCTTGGACTGCTTACTAGTAAACATATCGAGTTTGGGCTCATTACATTCGTCTTCGCGTGTTTTAGTTTTTTTTATTTTTTTTATTTCTGTTATATAAATATAATAAGATTCAGATTCAGATTTATTTATTGTTTGTCACAGGTAGAAAATCATATCTTAAAATTATTATTATGACAAGTATCACTGTAACATACCCATAAGATGTATAATATTTAAAAATTACAATGATATATCATGTGTACTACATTATTTAAATTTACAGTTATATGTCAGGTGTACAGTATCTACATTTACAATTATATATGTAAAAAAATTATAATAAATAAACAAGGAAACATAACATTAATTCGAAAAATAGGATCATTATACCTTCATCTATTGACATTTGTCATAATTAAGCATTATTATAATATGAAATAAATTTTAGTCTAATAAACTTTACTTAATATACTCTATTTTAATAAAAATAAATAAAAGTAAAAGTTGGTATAGGATAACAGATGGTGATAAACCTATAATATAAGACTCATATTAACAACGTGTCTAATCTCTTCTTCTCCAGAATGAGCCAGTCTATAGCACAGTCTCCGTTAGCGCCGACTCCTGTCACCCGTGATAAGATGGCGAAATGGGTGGAGGCCCAGATGAAGGGTGAGAAGTTGGACATCGACGTGTATGGCAAGCCCACGCAGCAGATGGTCAAGGAACTGGAGAATGTCAGGAATTTAAGCAAGGAACTACAAGATAATCTGCACGTAAGTAACCCTTTGACTTATAATGATCAAAAGTGTGCGAGGGAACACGGGGTTGTTTTAGCTGGTTGGAGCCTGAGAGATTCTACCGGTGGGGGACATCCACGAGGAATTTTAACTCTACAAAATAATATGATGATGAAAAGAACACTGGCAGCCTTATAGCGTAGTACCTATAAAACTTAATAAAATCAGCAAAAATCAAAATACTCTATGCAAACTATGTAAACATAACAACTTTATTTAAAAACAAAGTAAAGTATTAACTAAGTAAACTATGCTGAACACCACTAAAATCCCGTGGGATTTCCGGGATGAAAAGTAGCCTATATATTTCACTATAACCTTTTCTATCGTCTTGTTAAAGTCCTATTGCAATTGGTTCAGCCGTTCAAGAGATTAGCTTGAAAACTATGACTTTCCCTTAAAGTACTTAATGCATATTAAATAACTCAGAACGTAGTACCCCGGGACTAGGGTTGCCATACGACCGGAATTTTCCGGAGTTATCCGGTAATATAGATCTTTGTCCGGAATGCGGAGGGAATCCTAAACCGTCCGGAATTTCTACAATTGAATGAAAGAGTGAAATTTAACTGTCCGGTATTTCTACAATTGAATGACGGAGTTAAACATATTTTTTTTTATTTTTTTTTTCAAATTTAAGGAAAGTCAGGAATTTTCATCAAATGTCCGGAATTTATTCCGGAATTTCGATTTTTTGATCTGGCAACCCTACTCGGGACTGAATTTGCTCGAAATGTATTCTACTTTAAACCCTTATCAGGTATACAGGGTTACTGGTAAAACACTAACAACCTCGCAAGACTGTATTACTAACGTCATAAACAACAACTTTTGTTCTATGACTTTTAAGAAAACATACATTTAGGTACTAAAAACAAACCTTCAAAATCCCCTCCGCTGGCTTTTGTACTATCAGTTTACCTACATTACTTGCACTTCTTTTTGCTTCGCCGACTGCGTAACATTTAGAACGTTCAATTGACTTTTTTATTTTTGTATGAAAATCTGTTGAACTAAAATATGATGCATTATTAAAAGTCATAGAACAAAAGTTGTTGTTTATGATGTCACTAATAGTCCTGAGAGGTTGTTAGTGTTTAACCAGTAACCCTGTATATCTCTTTTTTATTGTTAGGGTTCCGTAGCCGAATGGCAAAAAAACGGAACCCTTATAGTTTCGACATGTCTGTCCGTCCGTCCGTATGTCACAGCCGTTTTATTCCGAAACTATTAGGACTATACATGTAAAACTTGGTAGGTAGATGTATTCTGTGAACCGCTTTCCGATTTTAAGAGAAAATTTAAAAAATATTTAAAATGAAGGGGGCTCTCCATACATGGAACTGAAACTGAAAATATTTTCTTTCATGAAACCTATACGTGTGTGATATCTATAGACAGGTCTTTAAAAATGACATTAAGGTTTCTAAAATGACTTTTTCATAAAGTTATTCGTTTAAAAGATATACGCTTCCAAAGTGGTAAAATGTGTCCCCCCCCCCTCTAACTTCTATAATAATGAAGTGAAAAATCAAAAATAACCATATGTTGTAGATCTTAATGTAAACTTTCAACCAAAATTGGTTTGAACGAGATCGAGTCAGCAGTTTTTGAGATACAGTATATTAACTAAAACCGCAAATATAACTTTGTAATTCATACAAATACTATGAAAAACAAAGTTATTTGGCGTAGTTGTAAAAATTGTAAATAATCTAGTTTTAAGAAATTTATAAGGTTTTTTCTTTTTTTTTTTTCTTATAAATATATTAGGTATATTATATTTATTATAGTTACTACGGATTACGGAACCCTTCATGGGCGAGTCCGACTCGCACTTGGCCAATTTTTATTGATAATACGAGTAGGCTTGCGTTTGACCCGATGGTAAGTGATGATGTGATCGAAGATGGAGCACGCTTACCTAAAAGTAACCTATTCACTCTTGAATTAAAGACTCCCAGGTTCTAGCTATCTGAAAACACAGACTCCGGCAGGGAATTCCACTCCTTAGCCCTACTCACAATTAAAGTAAGTATTCCTATACCGTTTTTGTACGATATTACAATGAATTCATCTTCAACAGGAACTAGAGACCACAGTACGCATAGCAGATGCAGACAACCAAGCGATGAACCCAATAGCCCCCATCCTAGACTACTCCGAAGACCACGAGTTTGTACCAGACAACCAAAACACCTATTACGCTGAAGAAGATAAAGTTGACGCCAAGGAGGAAGAAAAGCAGAAACTAACCAAGGGTAAAGGACCAAAAACTGAGATACAGGAGTTTTATAAGGACCAGTGTGTGTTTTTGACGGGTGGTACCGGGTTTTTGGGGAAAGGTAAGTGCTGCATGGGTGCTTTTACGGTCCAAAAGTTTCTGGTGATTAGAAGAATCTATTTTTGAAAATAAATGATAAAAGTCAATAACTTTATGGCCGCACCCCACCCATCACATTACTCCAGACACAAGCATCTTAGAAGGGGTCTCTTATAAAAATTAATAAACAACTGCTTTCAAAATTAACAAAAGCGGATATTAACACGAAATAATATCTGATTTCTTATCTGAGTCTATGCCTCTGTGGGTTGCATAGGCATAGACCCGTAGCGAACTTGAGTGAACCAACCAAAAAAAAAAACAATTATCAAAATTCGACGAAGTATTTAAAAAAGGCGTTGATTTTAAATATATGTACAGTTCTTTTTATAACAGAAACTTTTGGATCCGACTGTTATACGTGGAAATGTTGCTTTATTGTGTGTGCTGTTTTTGCAGTTATTATACTTAATGAAGGCTAAATGACGAATATGTATTAGATAACCTTAGAAACGTACTTATGTAGGCATTCTGAATTGTTGTTGCATCTAGTTTCCTGCTCTTAAATGGTATTACAACTTTTATAGGTAATTCAAATGTTTTGCCTTAGTATGCCTACTTTACTAATACAGTTACTACTGATGAATACTTTAATTGTACGTACGGCTAAGGAGTGGAATTCCCTGCCGGAGTCTGTGTTTCCTGATAGCTATAACCTGGGGGTCTTTAGTCAAGTGAATAGGTTACTTCTAGGTAAGCGTGCTTTATTTACGACCTCATCATCGCCAGTGGCGTGCACAGGATTATGACACTGGGTATGCGGCTAGGGTTGCCAACTTTAAAATTGTTTGAATACGAAAAAAAAAAGTATTTGAAAGAAAAAAAAAGTATTTGTAAGTACTATTAATTAAAGTCATCTGAAACGTACGAACGTTTTATTAAAATATCTGTGAATGGCAAGTAAAGCACTGCATTTCAGCCTACAAGGAGCGCACGCCCATGATCATCGCTTACCATCAGGTGAAATGGTGGTTAAACGCGAGCCTATCCATAGTATTAAGAAAAAATTTGTTGTGATGGCCCTGTGGTTACGGGACTGACTTACTGTGTTAAAGGCCAGGAATTCGAACTCAGGCAGACATATTACGTTGTGTTGTTAGTATCATCACCATTGCTGTCAAAACGGTGAAATAAAACATTTTCCCGCGGTTTCGCATGAAAAGCTTTTCAGCGAAAACTGTCATGCTTATGTCATTCAGAGATAATCTACCTTTCTATTGGTGAAAGAATTAATTGAAAAGTCATTAAGCAAACTTTACTTATTTATTTTTTAAAACTTTTTGCAAGATAAAATGTACAGAGGCGGACTTAATGCCTTAGGCAGTCTCTACCAGTCAACCATGGGTGGTGTAGAGATAACATGGCAGTAGTATAAAAAAAAAAAACTAAGTAGATAATGTATTTAAAGTAAAAGTCTTATTACAAGTACAGATAAAGAACTAAAATAAACTTACATACATATTTATTTTTATAATCTATATATATATAAAAGCGAAATACCACTCACTGATTAATCACGAAATCTCAGAAACTCTACAAGTAGTAGGGCTCTCAAATTTTGCATGGGGGATCCTTTCAGTACGTAGATGCTCGCTAAGACGGGATTTTGTGAAATTCCCACGAGATCGGGATTTACACGGGAAAAACTTCCCACGTGAACGAAGTCGCGAGCAACTGCTTGAATTAGAATAAATTAAGGTTTTAGTGTGCAAAAAAAATGGCCGCCAAAGGCAAGTCCAAAGACAACCTCTTTTTACGTAGAACTATGAGGGTAAACACAAAAAAAAATTGTGACTGAAGTAAACACTAGCTGTCAAATCGCCGTCGTCTTTGGTCTGTCGCAGTCAAAGAGAATGTAATACACTATGGTCGCAGTCTGCATATAAATGATACCTAATTAATTTTCATTGAACGTTCTACTAAATAAAATAAAGTAAGTATAAAAAATTCGACCTCAATGCCGTCGGCTGGTAATTTTCCCAAGAGACTGGCGGCATTATCACGTTGTATTGCAATATCTTTGCCCAAAGTAATAACCAACTTGAAGCACGGAATTTGTAAATACAAGTGTAAATAAATGTAGTTTGATACTATTTAAATAATAAAAGCAACATTTTAAATGACATAATAATAAATAGGTAATTAAGGCATTTTCTCGTCAGGCTAATGGCGAGTACTTGCATAGACACAACCAATTAGCCAGAATTATCCATCAGCAATAGTCCGCCGCGCAATGATAATAATCAATGTTACTATCCCACATGACGAGAATCTCGTGAAAACTGAGAAAGAGAAACACATAAAGAATCTCGACTTAGCTCATGAGGTTGTTGACATATGGAATGTGGACTCGGCTGTCATTGTGCCGATTGTCATATCAGTCAATGGACTGATAGCTAAAAGTTTCGATGACCATCTGTCGAAGCTGGCGTTGCACGGCTGGATAAAGGGCCTGATACAGAAGGAAGTACTCCTCGATACAGCTAGTATCGTGAGGAGGTTACTTTCTCTGTATGTACCATTTTATATATTTTTAAATAGTTTTTTATGTAATTTTTTGTAGAAAAATATTTAAAATATAAATTTTGAATTATTTATAAAGAGAATAAAGAGATAATAGAAATAGAATATTTAAAAATATAAAAAATAGTAGCCCATTGGTATCGGGAACAGAGTCCAAGCTACCATACCAGGTAATAGGCGCCGTGTCCAGGAGTACCGCTTTCTGAAGCAAGCCCTTGCTCCGAAACGAGAGCCTCCTAAGGTGTTGGTTAGGAATCAAATTAAAACCTTTTATTTCAGACTTTAGGTCCATTTTGGTTAGTATAGAAAGAATTCTTAAAAGCTACCTACATAATATTACTACTTATATTATAAAATACTTAATAACTAGCCACATTTACATGTACCCAATGTCTCAGTAAAAGGCTATCTCATCTTTCTGCTATCTTAATAAGAATGCTGTTAAATATTTTTGTTTTGCTGTTTTAAGGTTACATTTAATCACTTAAAAAATCTAGATGTAATTTTAGAAAGGCCAATGTCATATTTCGTAAGAATATTAATTACAGTAATTTTCGAACGAATTAGAGCATAACAACTTCAGTGTCTAATGTTTCAGAAATTCCTGAATATTTTTAAATTGATTAAGTTACATGTAGGTACATTATAATTATATACCTTAAAATGCGTAGGTAATGTTTAAATCTAAATATTACCTATGTATTTTAAGGTTATAATTAAAATTTGTATTGTCAACTTTTTGAATTTCGAATATTCGTAGGTGCTATAAATTATGCGGACTTGTACGAAAAGTAGCGAAGTAAATAATTATTAACACACAATTAAGTAGGTACGTAATTAATTTAAATGAATATTTATTATTATTTCAATAGAAACGGTAATGTTACGCTTGGAGTCGTAAATCAATGTATAAGTAATAAGGCATGCGTAGGTACCATGACGGGCCCCATAGAGGAATTGCCTGCCGGGGTTGCGGGTATGTTCTAACGAGATACCGCGGCCCCGGAACTTAAAGGCAGCTGAAGGAACAGGGTGGGTTTTTAGTCAGTAGAAGTCTGACACTCTCTTCCGCTCCACCCAGAGCGGGAGAAGTCATTCGATGATTTTCCCACCCGGAAAGAAAAAAAAAGATACCATACTCTTTTCACAAAAAGAAATCTAAATTCAAAAGTTTTTTTGACAATTGGTGAGAGTTTTGAAATGAGACTATGAATTTGTTTTTTTTTTTTGTTAATGTTGGATTTGATCGTCGAACAACGTGTTTTGGTTTTATATTTGTTTCAAAATATGGGCTGGAGTTCTGTGTATTGTGACCAAAGAGTATGTAATACACTATGTTTTAATTGTGACGATGATAGCTTGGCGAGTTTTTTGTCTATAGTTGCATGTTAGTCCTAATTTAAAGAGCAGGCAGTGATAGCACGGAACGTAAGAGCAATTGAAGGAACGGGGTGGGTTTTTAGTCAGTAGAAAGACAAGACGAACAATACAAAAAGTAATAAATGTAAATACATACATCGTAGGTTTATTAATAAATTTATTTAATTAAGGTTCACGAACAGTTGTTACAGATATAACACAGATAGGAACATACATATGTGGTCTTTCCTCAAAAGGCCATTTCAGACTAATCTACATAATCCTCATAAACGATTGTGAATATGTGAACTATGTAGGTTATTTTATTCGAGTTAAACATAATTTTCTGGCAGTTTGAGTGCTTTTACGGCCGACCCAAACGTCCTTACCTTGGTATTGTTCGTCAAATCGTTAAGCTCCTTGTTCTAAGTTGAGCTATACGTTATTTGACAAATGCTTGCACTGTATGGACAGGCCCACTCAAATATGTGGGCATCTTTCTTCAAAAGATCGCCTCAGACTGAAACCTACAAGGTTCCCATATAATTAAACCAGTATAGATTGTATGGACTTTAAAAGAGACGGACCCCTGAGTTTGTTTCGGTGTTTCTTCTCAAGGTAGTCAGTTAGGAAACACCGGCTTCATCTAATTAATATTTACGAAAAAAATTACGTGTAAAGGTGTTATTTAATAACCAATTTGCAAAATAAAGATCATTTATCATTTATACATGTATTAGTCTAGTCTTAAATCTAACTGCACAACCAATTACAGGCAAACACCACAAGCAATATGCTCTTTAATAAAAATGTATTTGTAAGTACTGACAAAAATCTTAATAGCTAATCGTATGCAATAAGAAATGCTCGTGTTTAGAGCTCGTTACAAAAGCGTAGGCGCTTTGCGATACACATTATTGTTTCGAAAATCTAGACATATAGTATCTTATTAAAAACTAGCTTTTGCCCGCAACTTCGTTTGCGTGGGAGGTTTTTCCCGCGTAAATCCCGATCCCGTTAGAATTTCTGGATAAAAAGTATCCTATGTCCGTTTCCTCGTTTTAAGCTACCTCACTACCAATTTTCAGCCAAATCGGTTCAGCCGTTCTTGAGTTATAAGTAGTGTAACTAACACCACTTTCTTTTATATATATAGATTTAAAATAACCCCCGACAACCTTGAAACACCTGAGCAGATCTTGACAAATTGTAGCTATGAATCATCTTGGTCACGTCAGCTTTCTAACAAATAAAACAGTATCATAATCGGTCTATTCGCTTAGGAGCTATGATGCCACAGACAGACACACAGACACGTCAAACTTATAACACCCCTCGTGAAGTCGTGAAAGAGTAACAAACATCCAAATATCTATACATCCATCCTCACTAACTTTTGCATTTATAATATTAGGAATTTTAGTAATAATATAGTAAGATAAGATACAGCATACAGAATTGCTATTCTGTAAACTGCTTTACGATTTTTATACAACAATCTAAATATTATAACTCATAGGTGACTGACTGACTGACTGACATAGTGATCTATCAACGCACAGCCCAAACCACTGGACGGATCGGGCTGAAATTTGGCATGCAGATAGATGTTATGACGTAGGCATCCGCTAAGAAAGGATTTTGCGAAATTCCCACGGGATCGGGATTTACACGGGAAAAACTTCCCACGCGGGCGAAGCCGCTGTCACAAGCTACTAAAAAATATTATTCATAAAATCAATATAATTATAATATTCACCCCTATAGGGTGTTTAAAAATGACACTGAGGTTTACAAAAAAAATATTGAGTCGGTGGAAAGATAGGCGCTTCCAAAATCCTCTAACTTTTAAAATAACTAAGTGTAAAAACTAAAAAAATATGCGTTTAGAACATTTTCAAAAACTGCAAATATAATTTTGTCATTTATAATAATAGTGTTTCTAACCGATTTTGGCCAGCGGCCAATCTCATAATTGATTAGCCATCTGCGCAAGCTTGGGCAGAGCACCGACGTGTCCTCACGGCGGCGATAGGCGGAGACCTCTCGCGCCCGGCATTGGTCGAGGCCATGCTGCGGGGCGAGAGGGAGTGGGAAGCGGTCGCCTCCTTCTGCGAAGCAGTCATGCTTCCGAAGGAGGAGGCGGGCCGCGTGAGGGAGAGGATGGCGTCCTCCCTCCAGCCCAGCCGCAGTGGTAGACGCCCACGGCGTCGGACGTCGGCCGACGATCTCCGGCCACCGTAGGCGCGGGCATGCGGACAGCGAGTAAAGGGCAACTCGCTGTCCGACCATGGACCATGCCCGGGTCGACGACGCGTTGTGTTCCACGCGCGCCTCAAAGAGCGTCAGCAATATGACGAGGCCCCCCCGTAGAGGGCCGAAGCCTGCCGGGGTCGTGGGACTTATCCCGTTACCGTGACCCCGGTACGTAAAGGGTTATTGAAGGAACACCGTGGATTTTAGTCAGTAAAAGTCTGACAGTCCCTCCCACCCTGCCCGGGGTGGGAGGACTTATTTGATAATTTTACCACGCTAAAAAAAAAGTGTTTTTTCGTTAAGGCGCGGTAAATAGACGACTTTTATGCTGATGACTCTATGGGTCACAATCACTCCACGTAGGAATGAAAGAGAAGTGAATAGAAGCCACGATGGCGCGACGACGTTTCGCTGAGTTATTTATCATTAAATACAGTAATCCTTACAAATATCTTATTTTAATCGTCAAATAAAAACAACAGTTCCCTTTGTTATTATAAATTATTACATCACTGTTATTAATTTTATCAAGATTGGTTTATAAATAATACAGTTACAATTGCTACAATTTCGATTTTAATGGTTATTTTATGTGTTTTTTTTTTCTATCGCGAACGTTTTTTGAACACAATTGTCCACCCATAAATATACTTATCCAAGATTAACTTTTTTTTGCTACTTTAACATGTACACATTTGGCTAGAATTTTTTTTTGCGAAGCCTGTTTTTACTATGTATAGCGCCTTAAGCTCTCCTGGCTTCCCATCAGAGCCCTTCATGGGCGAGTCCGACTCGCACTTGGCCACTTTTTTTAATAGTACGAGACTAGTCTTCTGACGTCAAAAGAGCATAATCAGCATATTGCAGTATCAACTTTTTTTACTAAACCGCATGATTATTGTTTTATTGGCTTCTTTGCGTGTATTGTGTTTTGGTGTGTTTTTTTTGTGTTTTGTTTTTTGCGTGTCTTGTTTTTTGCTTTTGAGTGTATTATTGTATTTGGGTGCGAACTTGATGGGGTCGTGGGAAATTACCCAAATAAGGTAAGCGTATTTATTTTTTAAATTCCGCGAAACCATGATTAATCATAATCTCAGAAGGAAAGTGAGTAAGTAAGATTTTATGTATTATGAGTTTTTGTAATGCACTTACTTTCTTACAGCGTATGAGTTGTATATGTCGCGGGTTCAATTTCCGCACAAATGTTTGTATGTTAAAAATGCACCCATGATTTTGAGAAACTCCAGTGATCGGCCAATATATTCTTATGAAAAAAAAAACACATTATATACTAAAACGGTGAAGGAAACTATTTGGTTTCCTAGGATAGCGGTGCCGTCATATAGCGGCCATAATACAGCGGTGAATGACGTCACTAGAACGTTGTCTATGTAAAGAAAATGGCGCGGTTTCCTAGAGAGCGGTAACTGACACCGTAACGTCAAAAAGCGGTGCCGCCATTTTCATGACGGCCGTCTTGTCGGTGTCAGATGGTTTCGTGATCGTTTCATTGATAGTGATGAAGCAGACAGTGTGTTAAAACGGCCGTGGAACTTTCCACATGTCGTCACCGTAAAGACGGCCGCCTTTTTGCGTCCGTAATATTACGGCTGCTATATGACGGCACCGCTTTTCTAGGAAACCAAAGCTTTAGGTCACATCCATCAATCCGCAGTGGGCCTGCGTGGTGGATTGCGGCCTAGTCCACTCTCATAGAGAGAAGGACTATGTCTCAGCAGTGGAAACGTATTGGGCTGATTATATTATGAATATAAAAGTATTATTATTTCTCAGTTTAGATGACCTACTTATATTTACTGCATGAGGAATCTTATTATGATCATTTTTTTTTATTTAATTGTAATTTATAATACCATACTTATAATAATAGTTTTGAGTACGTCATTGCGAGCGTGTGAACTGTAGTCATAGTTACTCGAAATAAATGCTTTGTTTTATTTATTTATTAATTAATAAGTATTTAATTGCACTTTCTCTGTATGTTCACAGATGGCCGAATAAGTTTAAAGGCGAGTCGTGTCGTGGAAAAGGTTATACTGTGATGTTGCCATTATCTTTGTATTAATTAATTTATTCTGTTCAAAACATAATTATTTATAAAAAAGCATTGTTTAGAGGTGTGTGTCTCAATATTTAATAAATTATATGCTTATTTTGAATTTGTTTTATTCTGTGGCCTTGTCTGTTTTAAGAAATTAAAAGAAGAGTAACGAAAACCTCGTCATCTCCAATAACTTCGTTGTTTATTTTAGGTTATCTATGTACAGTACCTACAATTTATTTTATGCAAATGTGTAGAACAGGTCACACAACAGTGTTAATGCTACCAATACCGTCATTTCGCGTGACCCAAAGGCTGGCTTTCACCTTGGACAAAGGTTAAGCATTGCCATAAAACGTGGCAATGCCGCCAGTCTTTTGGGCACATTACCAGTGGACAGCGATGCGCACGACTTTCTGGGCGCCTATGTTAGTTTATTTTTAAACGTAGTTTAGGATTTTTATTCAAGTGTATATTCCATTATTGATTAAATAAAAGTATCTATATCCGAATCTATGCCTTAACCTTTACGTGAACCTCTTTAACCCCACCATTTTACCACTACCTTTTCTTAAATGCGTTATGGACGTTACCAGTGTTGCCATTTTAAAATCTTAAATTAATACTATAATAATGAAATTTAACTAGACTATTTATAAATCATCATATATAATCATCTAGACGTTAGATTTCTCTATGGATTCATATCCAATGTAAATACCTACTTAATTCCTGTAACGGTAGTGTCCCCAGATTAAAATAAGTGTGACTTGACCGTATCGCTGCCGTCACATGGGTGTAAGCTGAAAAATAGATTCACTGTTCATTACTTTTCTGTTATAAACAATAGTTCTAGTAGTAATGAAATGGCCATGCCACATAATTATTTTGACTAAGGTGTACAGTTACATTATGAAGTCAGAGCTTGTAGAGTTAGGATGTATAGAGTTAGAAGCACAACTCTTCATGAGATCTGATAGCTTTTTAATAGTGCGAGCTACCTAGGTATACAACGTGTAACGGAAACCCCATATCTATCCAAAAGGGCTGAAGCCAACATCTGGTATGGTGTCTCTATGCACAGTTTCAGCACAAAATAACTGACTCAAAGAATTGATACCAAATTATTGGTTTCATATATTTCTTGAATACCAATCATAACAAACGTGTTACAGCACTACGAGGGTCAATAACTCGTCATAAAGTCACTTGTCAATAACACGATAATTATTTTCGTTCTTCTTAATTTGAAAAATTCGGTCTCTGGTATCAG
The DNA here is from genome assembly GCA_943138885.2 of Tholera decimalis. NCBI lineage: Eukaryota > Metazoa > Arthropoda > Insecta > Lepidoptera > Noctuidae > Tholera > Tholera decimalis. The sequence goes on along the minus strand of OW964576.2, from coordinate 20,776,236 downwards.
TGTATTGGAATTTGTAATAAGTTCTACACACGTAGACTTAGGATTACAAAACCCTTGCCATATCGTTTGTTATCATCCGAAGAAGCCGTGCACTTGGTATGTATATACCCTTTAAATTACACGTTGTATAGTGTCGTCTTGGCAAAATCGTACAAGAAAATGTTTTTAGTGGAAATCGAAATCTTAAAATAAATAAGTAGGTACCTAAATACTAGGTTTGACCTTAAGTTTATAATGTGAGACGACTCATTCTTTGTCGATTACACAACAAACTACGTAAAAAATTAAGTATCATTATCGCCTGCTTAACTTTTTAACCGACTTCTGAAAAAGGAGGAGGTTCTCAATTCGGATGTTTGTTTGTTTTTTTTTTTTTCATGTTTGTTCGGGCATAGCTCCGTCGCTTGCCAACCGATTTCAAAAATTCTTTTTTTGTTGGAAAGGGTATACTTCCCAAATGGTCCCATTTTATCGAAATCGGACAAGCCGTTTCTGAAAAATCAACAAAAGTCTAAACAAAATATTTACATTGATGATCTTTTCGTTTACTCCGCATTGTGTTTTTTGTTCGCGCGTTTTTATTTTTTTTTGTAGTTGACATTTTGGCTTTTATAACTGGATTAATTACAAATTGACCCACTAAAAAGCGCGAAAATAAAAATTTTTTTGCAAAAAAAATAAAACCGACTTCCATATCAAAACACTACAAAGCCAAAAATAATTTTAATTTCGGAAGGCGGTGTGAAAAAAAAAGAAAATACAAAACCAATAAATAACACCGACTACCGAAATTAAAATTATTTTTGGCTTTGTAGTGTTTTGATATGGAAGTCGGTTTTATTTTTTTGCAAAAAAGTTTTTATTTCCAATTAAGTTGAGATCAGCTCCTAGTCTGACCGGATGCAGCTGAGTACATGAAGCGACTGCCTTTCTGACCTCCACAACCCTTCTGCTTCTGCCCAAATCTGCTTATGCCTTTGGGTATGCAGACGACAGCACATTTGCTGAGAGATATGTGCCCAACGCGCGTGCCCGTGGGTCACGGATCCAGTCTCTCCGTGAGGACATGGTTGGGCGCTTGAACTTGTCCTTGGAGGCTGTCTCCGAATAGGGCGATGGCAACTTGGTCAAGTTTAATGTAGCTAAGACCCAGGCGTGTTTCTTCTCCGCAAAAAGAAACCAGTACCAACCGGCTCCTACATTACGCGACGTAACCGTGCCGATAACCGATCACATTGAGCTTCTTGGGGTAACATTAACTTCCACCCTCAATTTTGGTCCGTGTATCGAGGCTAACGCTCAACTAGCAGCAAAAAACTTTGGAATCCCAGCAAAGGTGAGACAGTACTTCACACCGGAACAGCTGTTCAATCTGTATTAAGCCCAGGTTCGGTCGTGTATGGAGTACTGCTCTCATCTTTGTGATGGATCTGCCAAATACCAACTGGACGCGCTTAAGTGTATCGAAAAACGGGCCAAGAGACTCATTGGCAACGATGCACTCGTCGAGTCAAAACTTGTAACTCGTCTTCGATTTTCAAAGCTCTGGACCCTCTCTCTCTTTCTAGATCGTTACATAATGGACACCCCACTCATACGCACAAAACGTTTTGGAAATACTTTCATTGTGTGTACGGCTAAGGACTGGAATTCTCTGCCGGGGTCTGTGTTTCCCGATGGCTATAACCTGGGGGCCTTTAAGTCAAGAGTTTTATTTATCTTTTACATATAAAAAAAAACTATGGGTTTTTAACGACATTATTATGAACAATATTAATGACAACCTTGTGAATGGCAAATGGGGGATTAGCCCTCAAAGGACTACTCCGGAGTTCCCTCTGTGCAACTTAAGTACCTACCTACATATTATACGATTACGGCAATACGATTGGCGTAGTGGTTAAGGGATTGGCTGCTGAGCTAACCGTGGTGAGTTCGAATTCCGCACGGAAAAAAAATATTTATACGGCCCATAGATGGTTGCTGTGGGTCTAGGTGTATGTGCATATGCGTTTACCGCGTGACCGACTTCAAAAAAGGTGATCTGTACAGGAGTAAATAATTTAAAGTCGGACTGCGTTTTAAAAAAAAATATATTAAGAAATCCTGGCTATAAGGATCTACAATTCCTTAACCGACGATTATGATTTCACAAATCCTGAAATAATGTTGTAAAAACAACTGGTACTTCTTGTAATAGATATGTAAAACATGAATTAATTTTTGATGGTCGCTTCTTGCCCGTGTACACAACCGTGTAGAAACCGCATTTAAAACAGTTTTGTAAGAAAAATATTCCACGATGTGGGAAAGTTTTCTGTTCCGGGTTGGGGTGAGATAATTATAATTGAATTATTACAGATAAAGATAAACACGGATAAAAGTTTATAAAAATAACAATATTCCAAATATACAATGAAAAGATTAAGAAGTAGGTACCAGACGAAAAAATAGTATATTATGTTATTCACGTGCATGTTAGGATGTCAAATGGTGAACTAAACTATTGCACATTATTGAAACGAGACTAAGCAGATGTATTTTTTTTTAATTTCATACTGGCAAAGCCGCGAGCAGTAGCTAGTACCTTTCTATGTATATGTATATACAAGAAATAAAAAGCTTATTCCTCTTTAAAAAAAAAAAATACAGAATCAAACCTTATCCAATTAAATAGGTACTTTCGTAAGATAAGTTGTGCATTTATTGGAGATCAAAAATGTCTCTGAAAAAAAATGAATATCTAAGAATATATCAGAGATTTAAAATACAGGGGCAGAGTGGCCGTCTGGCCGTAAGCCTGTCCTGTATTTATTATAATATAATCAATATACAGGGTTAAGGGAAAAGTCGTGCTAGGTCCGTTAAGGGCGAGGAGTACCCATCATTTCTGACTTATTTCACTATGAAACACCCTACCCTAAACTTAACCCTTTTCGAGATATTTGACTTTTAATTTTTTTATTGAAAATTGCCGATTTTTAGGCAACTAAATTTAATTTTGTTTATTTTGTGTGTCTTATTATTATTATTATTGCATTTTTACATGTGTAATAAGATGTTTTAGGACGTCAATAATTAAAATAGTGCATAAGTTAATTAAATAGGCCGTAGTAGACAAGTGAAAGTTAAAAATAAAAAAAAATATTAGAAAGTTTATTTTTCTCTAAGGGATATCTAAAAAAATATTATGGCAGCTGTTCGGCAGATGTGTTTTTAAATATCTACGTTTCATCAGCTATCTAACGAGGGATAACAATCTAGGGTTTTATTTAAATGCATTGAAAAAAACTTAGCTTCATAGAAGACAGTGGGGAAGAAAATTAATACTTTTTGCACAGCTGAAACTACTGGGCGCAAGAAGCTGAAATTTGGCATGTATATTCCATGGGGTGTGTAAGGGAGGACTAAGAAAGGATTTTTGGAATTTCCCACGGGATCGGGATTTACACGGGAAAAACCTCCGACGCGAACGAAGTCAACGCAACAGCTAGTACATTTATAATAATAATATGTATTACAAGCTCCTGCCCGAGACTTCGTTCGAGTGGGTGGGTTTTCCCGTACATCTTTAACAGTCATTACGGGTGGTCAGAAGCCAGTAAATCTGACACTGGTCTTGCAAAGAGTATGGGCGAGGCCCCATTAGTGCGCTGCGCTGCGTTGCGTCGACGCAACGTCGTCGCTGCGTCGTTTTTCATATATTTTTTATGAAATGCCCTATTAGACCGTTGCGCGCAACGTTTCAACGGATAGAAGAATCCCATAGTACCTAACGCTTTTGATTGAAATAATTTTATCTTTGCTCACACTACCGCAATGTTTATAAAAAAAACTGATGTTTTCGCTCGCCGGGCGTCAACTCTGCAACATGGCGTGATTAACTCCGCAACACAAATGTTGCCCGCAATATGTTGATAGCAACTCGGCAACATGTTTATGCAACCATGTTGCTAAACAAATGTTTACTATGTATACGAGGCTTTCTAATAATTGGTCATGTTCTACTAAATTTTAGCGATAATTTCGCCGTTCATCACAACTGGTTCCGTGGTGTAGTGGTTATCACATCTGCTTTACACGCAGAAGGCCGCCAGTTCGATCCTGGCCGGAATCATATCTTTTTGTGAATGTTTGAACAATGCTAGCTTTTTTAGAACAAAAACTTTTAGTAAAAAAGAAATCCTGTTTGAATTACGCATCATTTTAATTGAATTAGACTACGTAATACACAGTTGCGTACCTGTTTTTAAGATACTTATGTGTAGTGATCAAACAAATGTTTTTTGTACGAGTTTCAATTAAAAATACATTTACAGTGCTAGATATTAATCAAGCTTTTATTAATCTTCGAGCATTAGCACGTTACATTCGCAAAAAACTGATTTCATGACCTTTGAACGTTAATAACTTTTTAGGTGGTCATTAAAAGTAATATTTATTATACTAGCTTCTGCCCGCGACTTCGTTCGTGTGGGAGGATTTTCTCGCGTAAATCCCGATCCCGTGGAGATTCCGGGATAAAAACTATCCTATGTCCTTCTCAGGGTCCTAAACTATTCCTATGGTAAATTTAATCTAAACCGGTTCTGCGGTTTAGGCGTGAAAAGGTAACAGACAGACAGACAGAGTTACTTTCGCATTTATAATATTAGTATGGGGCCATATTTTAGTTCACCAGATTATCATACAAAAATAAAAATACTTAAATTGAACGTCCTAAATGTTACAAAGTCTATGCGAAGCAAAAGAAAACGACTTATACTATCACTTTCTGGTGAACTAAAATATGACGAATTTTTAAAAGTCATAGAACAAAAGTTGTTGATTATGATGTTAGTAACATAGTCCCGAGAGGTTTTCGGTGTTTTACAATTAACCCTGTATATGTAGTATGGATGTATTGTTAGTAGTACATATTACTAAAATAACATTTATCACCATTATATCTAATGATATACGTGGATTCTGGTCACCCAACTACTGGATTGCGGAGTTCAGATAGGAAGGCGCTCCATGTAAAATACTTATCACTTACTTACTTACTTACTTACTTACTTATACTTACTTACATTACTTATACTTACTGCAACCGGTTAGACTGGAAGCTGACCCCAACATACTACCGCGCTAACGAAGAGTACAATAACTCGATTTTGCCGCTTTCGAGAAAAACGGGCTCAAAGTTTTGAACTTAATTTTTCTTGTATCTCATGAACCAGTGAAGGCATCTAAATGAAACTTGTACCAAACTAGCTTGTGCCAGCGGCTTCACCCGCGTGGGAAGTTTTTCTCGTGTAAATCCCGATCCCGTGGGAATTTTGCAAAATCCTTTCTTAGCGGATGCCTACGTCATAACATCTACCTGCATGCCAAATTTCAGCCCGATCCGTCCAGTGGTTTGGGCTGTGCGTTGATAGATCACTATGTCAGTCAGTCAGTCAGTCAGTCAGTCAGTCAGTCAGTCAGTCAGTCAGTCAGTCACCTTTGAGTTATATATATGTATATAGAAGATAGATGAAAGGAAAATAAATAAAGAATGGATTCAAATACATATTATGTGAACAATGTAAAGCTTTTGGCCTGAAATCGTGGATATAATGCTTATAATTAGGAATGTTAAAATGATTAACCTATCATCACTAATCATAAATACAATAACTACAATACTTATTGTATTTATCTTTAGCAAACCTGGTTGTTGCAGTTCTAAGTAAACACTTACATAAATAATTTCCATAATTTCTAACGATAAATACTATAACTGAAACATATATACAATAATTTGATAATAAACCTCAAGAAAACTAAAGTAATGCACTTCCACCAGAGAATTGAAGCACCAAAAATTTGTATTAGCTACAATGACACTGAGATAGAAGAAACAAAATTAAGTGTGTTTTTAGGTTTACACATTGACAATAATCTTAATTGGAAAGCTCACATAGAACAACTATGTAAAAGAATAAATAAATCTGCATATGCACTTTTTCAATTGGGTAGAAAAGTGAATATAGACGCGTTACTGGTTTCTTACCATGGTCTAGTAGCCTCACTTCTCAGGTACGGAATAATTTTTTGGGGTAATTCCCCAGATAAGGAACTAATATTTAAGGCACAAAAAAGGTGCATTAGAGCTATGTGTGGTCTGAAAACAGATGACAGTTGTGTACCATATTTTAAATCATTAAAGATACTTACGTTACCGGCGATGTACATATTAGAAACCAGTATCTTCGTGAAATCGAATCCCAACCTTTTTGAAATAATGAAAACTGTACGAAATGTTCCAATTCGTAATCAATACAAAAATTCTTTAAATAATTTTAAATGCAAAACTGCATTAGTAAGGAAAAGTGTCCTGGGTATGGCACCACGCATTTATAATAAAATACCAGATTCTATAAAAGAATTAAATTTGAAACAATTTAAGAAAAAAATGCAATTATTATTAACCAATAAATGCTATTATACCATTGACGAATACTTAAATGACGAATTAATTGAATACCACAATTATTAGTTTTGGCATTTGAATTATTTGACATGTTAATTTGTTTGACTTTTAATTATTTTACGTTTTAATTATTTGACATTTTAATTATTTGACATTCTAATTATTGGCACTTTAATTATTTTGACATATATATTTTTTCTGAGACATAAATAATTCCTTATTTAGGTGTGACAGAATTATTACTTAGTGATTGTTTAATTTATTTTAATATAATACTATAATAATGCATGATTTTGTACAATGTTTTCTTTCATTTATAATACTCGCAAGGATATGCACACCACATTTGTACGCCTCCTGGCATAACATAGCGCTCTGTTTATTAAAATAAGATCTGTATTGTTTACCTATGTTAACAAATGAATAAATAATTTAAAATTTCTAATTTCTAATTTCTAACAGTTATTGTATTAATCGTTAGAAACATCTATGTAACAATCGGTATAATAAGCACAATAACTCAAAGCTATTGTATTTATGACTAGCAAGCAAAATATTAAAATTCTGAGTCCTACATAACATAAGTGGAACAACTAACAGTTATTGTAATCTATACAATATGTAAATTTGCTGTGCCCCACAGGGTTCATGTGAGCTATTACCTATATATTATTAAGATCTTGTTAACACATGTTATTGCAATAAAGAATGAATTGAATTGAATTGTACTTATCACTAGTAATTTAAGCATTAACTAAATCAAATTAACCTGAATCAGGTTTGAACTATCACAAGAATGATTGTTGTATTTATGATTAGTGCAATTGTAATGAAGTTTTAGTTATTGTATTCTTGCTTACTGAAAAATCGGTTTCCTGAAGGAATTATAAAAAGTTACTTAGAGAGATTAATAGATCTCGATTCGCTGATTCCGAATATATATATAACTCGTTTCGTCTCGTATAAAAATCGTCCAAAATCGAGTTATTGTAGTCTTCGTTAGCACGGCAGCATAGGTGGGAAAAGACTAAGCCCAGGCAGCACACAAGTCAGATAACTGACCAAAAATTTAACCTTATGCAGGGTTTAGCTTTATTATACAGGGTTATTGGAAATACGTCCCGATCCTGTTAAGTGCGTGTAGATAAGGTCATTAACTAACAAATAAAATGTTCCGCCGTCAAAATAGATTAGTGATTTTTAGGAGAAAAAAAAATTATTTATTTCATAAGACGTTGCAAAAATCATAAAAATAAAATCAGTATTGGATCTCTTTTTTCAAAAGTACGGAGGTTTTTAATTGTTTCATGTTTTTTTTTTATTATGCGCAACTTAATTTTTTAGCTATTTAATAAATAAGAATGCTAAAACGTGTTTTCGTTTTTTTTTTATAAATTTTTGAAAGAGATAGAGTCCTATTTTATTTTAATATAAAAAAAAATTCTCGATAATGGTATACTTTAGGCCTAGAAACTTAGGGTTCATTTGTTAGTTAATGACCCATCTACACGCCCATAACAGGATCGGGACATATTTCCAATAACCCTGTATATGTATAGAAGCTGTGCGTATTACGAAGTTCTGTATTAAATTTATTTTTGCTATAATAATACTATTAGCTGAGTTAGTTTAGTAATTTGCGGAAATTTCGGTACAAAAAGGCTGGATACTGGAGCCAGGATGTCAACTATCTACATAACAAAAAAAAAATTCAAATTCCTCTAGTAGTTCCGGAGATTAGCGTTAAGATACAGACAAAAAGGCAGACATTTTTTCACTCTTGCTCTATTGATGTTTCTAAATATATTTAATGTACGGACACCCTTTTTTATTGTTTTTTTATAATCTATATATAACGTGTAACGGAAACCCCATATCTATCCAAAAGGGCTGTAGACAACATCTGGTATGGAGTCTCTATGCACAGTTTCAGCACAAAATAACTGACTCAAACAATTGATACCAAATTATTGGTTTCATATATTTCTTGAATACCAATCATAACAAACGTGTCACAGCACTACGAGGGTCAATAACTTTCCACGTCACTTGCCAATAACACGATAATTCTTTTCGTGCTTCTTAATTTGAAAAATTCGGTCTCTGGTATCAGTGTATTAAAATTTGTAATAAGTTCTGCACACGTAGACTCAGGATTACAAAACCCTTGCCATATCGTTTTTTATCATCCAAAGAAGCCATGCACTTGGTATGTATATACCCTTTAAATTAGGTACCTACACGTTGTATATAAAAGAAAGTCGTGTTAGTTACACTATTTATAACTCAAGAACGGCTGAACTGATTTGGCTGAAAATTGGTAGGGAGGTTAGAACTAGGAGACGGACATAGGATATTTTTTATCCCGGAATTCCCACGGGATCGGGATTTACGCGGGAAAAATCTCCCACGCGAGTGAAGTCGCGGGCAAAAGCTAGTAAATACATAAGATATAGTGATGTAAACAGCACACCACTAAAGCTAACAAGAAAAAGACATCTTTTGATTTCGGAACTCTTTATTAATTATCTTTTTATTTTAGTCCTGATTGAAAAATTAATACGAGCTTGTGGAGATCTCAACACAATTTACGTTATGGTGAGGAGTAAGAAGGGCAAAGATCCGACAGTTCGTCTACATGAAATGCTGGATGAGTTCGTAAGTATCGAAGTACTATTTTCATCTATATCATCAGCTTAGCCCTTATGCCGGCGTCGGCTACTAGTCTACCTGGATGCAGCTGTGTGAGTAGTACCAGCAGGCTGAGTAGGCTGGAGCCTAGGGCGGCTAATTTTAGGGATGTGGCAAATAATTTCATGTTCTTAGGGTTCTGTAGCCGAATGGCAAAAAACAGAACTCCTATAGTTTCGTCATGTCTGTCTGTCCGTCCATCCGTATGACACAGCCATTTTATTCCGAAACTATTAGGACTATACATGTGAAACCTGGAAGGTAGATGTATTCTGTGAACCACTTTCCGATTTTAAGAAAAAAATATTTAAAATTCAGGCGGGGATATCCTCATACATGGAACTGAATCTGAAAATATATTTTTTTTTCATGAAACCTATGCGTGTGTGGTATCTATTGACAGGTCTTTATAAATGACATCGAGGTTTTTGAAACCACTTTTTCATAAAGTCAATCGTTTAAAAGATATACGCATCCAAAGTGGTAAAATTTGGTAAATGGAGTCAAAAAATTTCAAAAAATTTATACTATAGATCTTAATGTTAACTTTCAACCAAAATTAGTTCGAACGAGATTGGGTCAGCAGTTTTTGAAATATAGCATATTTTCTAAAACCGCAAATATAACTTTAGTAATTAAATTAAATTCATACAAACACTATGAAAAACAAAGTTATTTTTTAACCGACTTCTAAAAAAGGAGGAGGTTCTCAATTCGGATGTTTGTATTTTTGTTTTTTTTTTTATGTTTGTCCACGCATAACTCCGTCATTTGCCAACCGATTTGAAAAATTATTATCTTGTTAGAAAGGGTATACTTCCCAAATGGTCCCATGAAAATTTTATCGAAATCGGACAAGTCGTTTCTGAAAACTCAACAATAGTAAAAAAAAAAATATTTACGTTGATGATCTTTTCGTTTACTCTGTATTGCGTTTTTTGTTCGCGCATAACTCCGTCATTTACGAACCGATTTGGAAAATTCACTGACCCACTAAAAATCACGAAAATAAAAACTTTTTTGCAAAAAATAAAACCGACTTCCATATCAAAACACTACAAAGCCAAAAACAATTTTAATTTCGGAAGGCGGTGTGAAAAAAAAAAGAAAATGCAAAACCAATAACACCGACTACCGAAATTAAATTTTTTTTTGGCTTTATAGTGTTTTGATATGGAAGTCGGTTTTATTTTTTGCAAAAAAGTTTTTATCGTAGTTACTGCGGAACCCTGGGTGGGTGAGTCTGACTCGCACTTGGCCATTATTTTTGTTTTTCTTTCACGTCATAACGCAACGGTTTGATGTGTGTTTGGTGTGAAGTTGAGGGGCTGGATAGTGACAGTTTATGTCCTTGTGTACTTTAATTTCGCTACACAAAATCCTTTTCACGCGAGCATATCCTCGGGCACAAGCTAGTCATACGAATAAAGGGAAAATTGGATGTAATGATGACGGTAGTGCACAAATATTGAAATTGCGATTTCAGTAACAAAGAATATGTAATTAGTATGACCTGTGGTCAATAAGGTATTCAAATGCAGAGGTTACCAGGGGCGCCAAAAATAGAATAGCCTACTGGCGGCAAATGTGTAAATCCGCTTCTGTGTTTTACATGCAGCGACTGGCTGATCTGACCTCCATAACCCAGTAACTGGGTAATACTGACACTGGTCTGGCCAAGGGGGATCCCCTTGGCCAGACCAGTGTCAGATTTTCTGGCTTCTGACTACCCGTAATGACTGTCAAAGATTTATTTATTTATAGTTAACTAGCTGACCCGCCACGATTTCGTTCGCGTGGTATCCAACTACCCAACCGATGCCACTACCCTATCCTACCGATACCCTACCCATACCTTACTCTAACCCTACCCTACCCAAACCCTACTCTACCAATACTCTACCCTACCCTACCGTACCCTACCCCTACCCTACCCTACCCCTACCCTTGAGACCTTTCCTAATTTTTTTTTTTCATAAGAACCTTCTCCTGACAAAACCAAACAACAAAAAAAAGAATCAGCCAAATCGGTCCAGCCGTTTTCGTGTTTTGCGCTTAGCAACACATTTAGCGATTCATTTTTATTATATAGATTAAAACGGTACAACACCTTTACATTAATTAACATAGAAATAGAAATATATTTAGGAGTAGAATAGGAATAATTGTGATTGAAAATTGAAATTATATAAAATGGAACAGTAGACACTTTCGCATTTTACTCCATTCAAACAAACAAAGCAAACACATCACATTCAGGGTTGGTAGTCAGGAGGCCATTGAGCATCCTTAGAGTGCGACATACTGGGGATTCAGCTCTGGCGACAGTTTGGAAGTCAGTGGAGCAAACACATTGTGCAAGCGGTTCTGACGGTGTCCGTTGTACTTGTCAGGCACAAATAGTCGGCAGAAAAAGCCATGGGGCTTGGGACAGTTGATAAGTCCACTCAGGGTCTTGCAGGCTACTGTGAGCTGATCAAAGCCTCTCCTCACCTCCAACGACTTAAAGCCTAACATTCCTAAAAGGTGGTTGGTAGGTTACATGTAGGGAAAGAAATGGTATAACCTTTTGAATAGGAACCTCGGAAAGGTTTTCTGGACCTTTTCAATCATTAACCTCTAGAGCTCCAGTGGTACAAAAACGTGCCAGTAAACAAGTATAGTTGAGCCCCGCTGGCACAAATTTGTGCCACCAAACCCCGACCGATTTAAAACTGTATTTATAGTAAAGAATCGTTTGTGACCGGGGTCAGATTACGCTTACGATAAGAGCTCGCCCGCGGTGCTTGACGGATGGCTGACGTAAATGGGTAATTTTCAAAATTTATGTACATTTCAATTGTGTTTACTTTGTGTTATAGTGACACAAAAGTAACACAAAGGAAAAATAAGGGCAAAGTCAAGAATATAAAAACCAATTTGCAGTAGTAAATCAATTTAATCATAATTTTTTTTATAATTCAGGTTCAGTGTCGCATTCAACTCACTCTTAACGTTTTATTCATAGCCAACATGTATTATTCTTAAACCAAAAAAAAGAAAACTTTTTTTAAAATAAATTTGACAATCAAATATTTTTAATGTTAAACATTTGCAAAAATCACATAAAAGAATTGAAGCCAGGATAGCTCGTGTAGTTTGAACTTACAGGTCAGTGTCAGCTTGTATATGAAGTGATCACAATATGATTCACTGCCGTAGTAAATACGTGTTTACAGAATAATAATATAATTATAAGAATCATCAATTTTAACTAAGAGAATGTCATTTAGTTAAAATTGGTCTCAAATGTGATGATTTTATGAAATAGATATTCATACCATTCGTCAACTGTAGTACCTATTAATGATTTTCATAATTAAAATTTTATTTGTACGTATTTACTACCGCCGCGAAACATATTTTGATCAATTTAGAACCTAATACTGACCTGGAAACTGCAAAACAAACTTCAGAAAATTTGAATTTTCTTAACGTTATCTGGTACATTTGCCTTGAGAAAAACAATTCAACATAACTAGAATGCTGCAGTCAAAATCACGTAATTCAATGTTTCTTACTTAATTTAATATATCATATTTAAAAATAACACAGGCCTACAAATTTTTAACCCAGAGACTAAACCTATTGCACCCGAAGGATTTTGATGCGCTGAACCGGAATCCGTGTTCAAAATTGCTCATATACGTCTGGTTTTCGAGATATCGTAACCTAGATGTGCACAAAATGCGTCTTTTTGCAGTTTTTGAGGTTATATGATAGAAGAAAATAAATGATTATCAAAAAACGTTGTATGGCAATTGAAAGTACCACCTTTCCCCTTTTAAACCTATTTGGATTTATTCAAATATCTTTTTTCACCAAAATATCGCTATTTGAAATTTTAAACTATAGCGTATTATTAACCCAACCATAAAAAAAATCGAAAAAATTCTGCTCGAGACCAGACCATGTTGATCTTGTGTTTTTGGGGTCGCTGATTCCGAAGCCAAGGTCTAATCCACCCTATTAGGTTAGAAGTTACATAGTGTTTGTAATTCATACAAACACTATGAAAAATAAAGTTATTTGGTTACTACGGAACCCTTCATGGGCGAGTCTGACTCGCACTTGGCCAGTTTTTTTGTGTACTTATAACGTCGCGTAGTATGTGATTCGATTTCAAAAGTGGAGATTTCAAGAGTACAGAATATAATTTAAATAAAGCTCCTACGTATCAATTTCATATAGGATATTGTATCGGTATTATTTCTTTATTGATTTTCCTGAAATTTTAAAAACTTGATGAAAATTGCAACCGATTATTTTTGCCACAAGTTAATCTGGCCCTACCTTATGTTGTTTTATATTAACTGGGTATATTATTAAAACCAATCATTGACCAATTTAAACCATATTTTTGAGCATATGTAAACAAGCCCTAACCCATTCCATTGTGTTACGTAACACTAAAATAGTAACACAATGGTCACACAAATGAATAAAACACACGTGTCTTTAACCTTAAAATAACAATACTGTTGTAAAGTTACCCTCAATTGACTCATGAACAGTGATCGGAGTAGGTAGATTGATTTTTGGTACTTGTATCATAAATGCACACAGAAAGAATAACATGGATAAGCCATTTTCCCGGAAAGTTCCGGTTTTTTTTTTAATAATCCACCAATTCCGGAGGAATGTCCATATTAATATATACGTTTCGGATCAATGTCCCCATTTCAATCTACCTACACCGATCACTGCTCATGAATCATGCATTTGAGTATGATTCTTTATCATCTACAATCACGGGATGCAATGTAAAGTATAGTGCTAACCGAATTCATGCTATTTAACACTTTTAAACTTGTTTTTAATTGTCCTTTTTACGACGCGCACGAAATGTATCCATCAGTCACAAAACACAAAATGGTGACCTGAGCTAACTAGCGCCCTCATGGTGTAACACTCTTGACGCATGGAGTTGCCGTACTAAATTATGAATTTACTTATGTTAGGATGGAATATTAATGTAACAAGAAAGAGTAACACAAAGTAATGAAATATGAGACACATCGCGCCTTTAGAATTGAAGTGGCTTAATTCAAAATTTTAAGAAAATAACTTTTATACACAGAACGACTTATAAACATGTATTTAAGTCGTTCTGTGTATAAAAGTACTTTTCTTAAAATTTTGAATTAATCCACTTCAATTCTAAAGGTGCGACATGTTTATGAGTTAATAAATAAAAACTTAATTGTAATTACATTGTTTAATACATATTGCCTAAATCTTACTCGTTGACCGGACAAAATATTGTTGATTCGGATTCCAAAATGTGTCAAATATTCATTAAAACTGCTACTCTTTAAAAATGTGTGCGACTGTGGACTCAGCACTTTTGTATGGGGAAAAAATTACGATAATAATCAAATTTAGTTTTTTAACACAGTAAATTAAATTACCGCACAAAACTATTTTTTTATTTACCCTGTTATAACAATTAATTTGAGTAGTGGTTTATCCAGTTAAATTTCGAGCTGTATTTTACTTGAGTAACCAATAAGTTTGATGGACACAAATTTGCAGTTAAAATGTACATAAATTTAAAAAACGACCCAAATAATGGCGGTCCTTGAGAGGTTAATGTTTGAATTGCAGTGTAAGGATGCAAGATGATGTCGAAAAGACAGTCGGGACATTAGCCTCGGAAAGCAGCAGTTTGGCAGCAGTTAAACCATTAGGATTAACTGCTGATTTCCGAGGCATGGAGGAATCTCATGTTCAGGTCACTAATCCACAAGCCAGCCTTAGCAGATGTTGCTTAACTTTGAAGATCGTCCCGTGTATCTGTTATTAATTACCCACAAGCTCGTTCTCCTTTTCATCTATAAAAATGTATACGTAAAGCAAACACTATATACTACTTTGTAAATAATAACGCAGATGGGGGAATAGAATATTTGGCACAGTCAAGTTTATATCGACGGTTAAAAGGAAATAGGGTATAAGCGACAAAAAAAGAAATGTTTAGGAGAGCCATTCAAAGTTTAGAATTTTAGAAAAACTGATGTATTTTTTTTATTAAAACATCAGACAGTTGAATAAGTGTTATAGTAAAAGAAGGATAAGGTACTTTTCACAGTGGTTGTATAAAAGATAATAGAACACAAGAAAGAGTCGGCTTTCAAAACAATACCAGTCCAAAATGTCGCTTATACCCTATTTCCTTTTAACCGTCGATATGGAGAAGGAATGCAGAAGCTATATTTTTAAATGAGTAATAATGCTTTTATAATAATTTAAATTAAGGTCGAATCTCGTGCATTGAATGACCTCCACTTTTTATTATTGCAGTTTCTGTGTCCGTGTCGTCTTCATTGATAATTTGACCGTTTTCCACCGGTGGCATTGACCGGTGTCCAGCTTATAAAGTTTTTTATAGATTTTTGTGTCAAAATATAACATGGTGTAATAATTATTAGAATCAATGCAGTTACTTATTCTGCACAAACTATATTCAGGTTTCGCATAAACAAAAACTAGTCTATACTAATATTATAAACAGGTATAATTTGTTTGTAAGTTTTTGGAATCTCAGACTAAGCTGCGCCATAACATGAATAAAAATGTTATAGGTATTTTGTAGGCCCATAATAGTAATATGTTACCTATAGCTACCTTATTTTTTTCAGTTGTTCCATAAAGCTCACGAGGAGAATCCAAAGGGCATACACAAGGTGGTCCCGATCATAGGAGATATGGAACTGCCAGAATTGGGCATCAGCGACGAAGACAGGAAGATGCTCGCCAGCAAGGTGAAGTGGTAATCTTGAATAGAATAGAATTGATTAGAGTAAAATAGAATAGAGTAGAGTAGATTAGAGTAGAATATAATAGAGTTGAATAGAATAGAGTAGAATAGCATAGAGTAGAATAAAAATAAATTAATTTTTATTTGCTCACAATTTAGGTATTTACAATAATGTGGTAACAATAATATAAAGCTACATAATTGCTGACAAAAGCTTATACCGATAGGATAGGTCCAGTACCTACACTCATGTTGTTATAACCTATAATAAAATTTGAGCAGTCCGGATGGAACGGACTTCAAAAGAGTCTTCACAGTGTAGTCAGCTAGGTTTCCGGTCTCAACTAGTTTAAATTTTTGAGTAAATGGAATACAAATGTAATTATTTATAACGCAAAATAGTTTTATTATTTTGTAACACGTTTGGCTCAGTAGTTATGCGATTGACTGTGGCGCTGTGTGTCGCGGTTTCGATTCCCTCACCGCAACAAATATTTGAATATCCTACAAATAGTTATTCCGGGTCTGGATCTTTGTTAAAATGCAATTGCGATATAGGTTTTTTTTTAATATTTATTATTGTTACGAAATTTACTTACACTTAGTTTTATCAACGCTAGATGTCGCTTATCAAAATAGTTCCAACTCTCACCGCTAGATGTCATTACAGGTGACGATAATTATCAATGCGGCCGCAACAGTGAAGTTTGACGAGAAACTGTCAGTTGCCACTGCTATCAACGTCAAGGGGACCAAGGAGGTTCTCAAGCTTGCGAAGGAGTGCAGGAAATTGAAGGCGATCACTCATGTGTCGACCGCATTCTCAAACACACATGTTAAATATATTGAAGAAAAGTAAGTTTTGTAAAATTATTTAATTAATTAGGGTTTTTTGCTAGCGCATGGGTAGCGATGGAGCTGATCATCATAAAGATAAAGAAGTTTTATTTCATTAACTTATGTAACTTATGTATACCTTTTAAGCAGAGATTTGCTTGTGTTAAGTAATCTGCTTAGCTTTTTCTATGTTGGGGTAGAAAGATAGATATACTCTTTATTGTACACCATAACAGAATTAAATGAGGACTTAAAAAATTCAAAGGTGTTACAACGTGCTGTCTTATCACTAAAAGCGATCTTTTACAGACAACCTTTGGATAGATTTGACACAGGAGGCAAAAATAAATACGCGGATCGTCCATGGTGTCATAGTATAAAGCAAAGTTGCTTCCCTGTTTCTGTCCCTATGTATGCTTAAATCTTTAAAACTACGCAATGGATTTTGATGCAGTTTCTTTCAATAGAAAGAGTGATTCAATAGAAAGGTTTTTAAGTATATAACATGCATAATATAGTAGAGGAACACTGATAATTTTTGAAGTTTCTAATGTGATGTCGCAAAGAAACACATTTTTTTGCGCTTGCTTTGCAAACGCTGGCTGAACCCTACGAGATAGATCAAAATAATGTACTACAGCATTGTACACCTTAAAAAGGTCAACAAAAATGTCCTGGATGGCATCCCACAACAACCATTTTTTATCCTTTACTTTTTACGAGAAATACGAGCATATATTACGAAGCGATTTTAAGCAATACTTATCCAATTAAGTACCATAAATACATTGTGCATTTAATATAAATCAATATTGCCCTTTACAGAATATAATTTAAATAAATAGTTTCGAAGATATTTTATTTTATTTTATAAAATCTTTTTCCCATGGTAAATTATGTGTCGCTGTCGCACTTTCAAGAGTAATTACTAAAGAGAACATGTATTTCGAATGACAAAAAGGCTGTCAACGATGTACATATAAAGACTTTCTATAGTATATTTAATATAAACATTGGACCCGTGCGAAGCCGGGGCGGGTCGCTAGTTCACTTATATACAATAAATAAATAATAACCTACATACTCAATACACATATACCGGATGCAGCTGAGTATTCGTTTTCAACCGACGACAAAAAGAGGAGGTTATCAATTCGACGCGTATATTTTTTTTTTTTTTTAATGTATGATCATCGATTACTCGAATTGAAAACGATTTGGAAAATTCTTATTTTGATTGAAAGGGTATACTTCGATATTGGTCCCATTTTCATAAACGTCAGGATCTGATGATGGGATCCTGGAGAAATCGAGGGAACTCTTCAAATATTATAGGCACACCTATGTCGTTTTGGGTATTTATTATAGTAACTTGTGCAGTTGCTCTCAAAAAGTATCATTTGAGGAAGTGGAACTGATGATGAAGACCACAGATGGCCGCCGAAACTACTCAATAATAAGTATTGAGTGGATTGCGATTCGATTACTTGAATATGGATGTTACGCACTTTATGCTCGTCACAATGCATATGGTGATGTAGAGCTGATGGTGAAGTACCTACCAGGAGAACTCCTCAACAATTAACGGCCCAGCATTGGGAAAAGCAATATTTTGTAAAAGGTTATAAGTAGTTGATAATTAGGCTCTTGTAACTAGGTAAATTAAAAATAGACCAACTAAAAAGAGTGAAATAAAAACTTTTTACCAAAAAATTAAACCGACTCCCAAAAAACACTGCAAAGTGAAAAATAACTTTAATTTCGGAAGTCGGTGCCAAAAACGAAAATACAAAACTAAAGACACCGACTACCGAAATTAAAGTTATTTTTCACTTTGCAGTGTTTTTTGGGAGTCGGTTTAATTTTTTGGTAAAAAGTTTTTATTTACATAGCGCGACTGTCTATCTGAACTATACAACCCAGTAGCTGGGTAACACGATAGGTACTACTTGACCAGACCAGTATCAGATTTTCAGGCTTCTAACTACCCGTAATGACTGTCAAAGGTGTTCAAATGACAGCAGAACCAACGACTAAACGTGCTTTTCGAGTCACGGGGGTTTCACACAGCTAACTTCCAAACGCCACGACGCGCGACGCCTCTTTAGCCACTCCTCAAAGAGGGGACTTACCGCCGCTATTGTGGCGTGCCCAGCGCTGGGTTGCGATAGCCGCTCTTTCCATGCCGCCTTGATCTCGCGCCGGGGAATAATTAATAGATAATTAGTACACCGTGGACTACCCGCGTATTTATTTTCTCCTTCTGTGTCAAATCCATCCAAAGGTTGTCTGTAAAAGATCGCTTTTAGCGATAAGACCGCCCATTGTATCATACCCTTTTTAATTGTTAAGTCCATAATTTTGTTTTTACTGTTATGGTGTACAATAAAGAATAAATTATAATATTCCACGGCTTTCACACAACGCCATCTAGTCCCAAACTAAGCAGAGCTTGTGGTATGAGTACTAGACAACTGATAAACATACATATATATTTTTAAATACATACATGTTATAGATAAATTACACCCAGACAAAGAACAAATGATCGTGCTCATCACACAAACATTTGTCCTGGGTGGAAATCGAACCCACGACCTTGCGCATAGCAGTCAGGGCCACTGACCACTATACCAACAGGCCCGTCATCTATCCATCTATCTATCTCCGTCCATCGTGCCGCAACAAGACGCGGTAACAGAGTTTCGCTCCGGCGAAGCGCCTCCACACGCTCCTCGTGCAGGACCGCGAGGGCATGGCAGCAATTCGGCAAGGAGGCCGTTCACCGCCTCGCCGGAGACCGTGCGGTATCCCTGGATCATCCGGATGGTCATCACCCTTTGAGGTTTGGTTAGCCACCGGACTTGGCGCCTCCGTAATGTAGGCAAACTGCGGGCTACTACTGAGAAATTTCGTTTTAGATAAAACCAATTATTGGTTTTATCTAAAACGAAATTTCTCAGTATTATAGCACTTTTTGCTCCACCCAGGAATCGAACCCGAGAACTCTTACTCGGCAGTCGCTCTTGAGCTGGGAGAAAATACATAAACCAGTTTTTAGTTGTATAGATAAATATTCTTTACTAAGTTAATATTTTGTATGGATTTTATTCGAGAATAAAATAATAATGAAAGGAACAATTATATAAAAGATCGTCTTGAAAACCAAATTCACTTTATTTAAAAAGAAAATACTTCGTTTCACTTTTTTCAATATTTCTCATAACATAACATAATTATTAGTTTATAAATTTCCCACTGCTGGGACAAAGGCCCTCTCTACCTCTCACTCTCCCTCTCAAAGCAAAAAAGCCGGTGTCAACACTGTTGTTTGGGGGTCCTCAGAAAGGAGCCTCCGAGCTTTATCGAAGAGTACTTGCCTTCCGTATCAGGCCCTTTATAATGAAATAATGATGTTTATTTTGCAAATAGGTTATAAGCGTTAAGCGTCACATTCGATAGATGGCGCTTTCAACAATCGGCACAATGACCGCCAACGCCAATGCCAACTCTATATTCCCACGTATCGATTAATTCCAGATAATTAATTTGTTATTTTTGTTGTTGGCAGGTTCTACGAGACTCCTATGTCTGTGGAGGCATTGGAAGCCATGTCGGAAGTCGATGAGAACCTTATTGAAAACATCTTGCCGACGTTAGTACCTAAACATTTAGACCTACCAATGACATTATTATGTATATAGGAAAAAAACATCTGACCCGAATAAAATTAAAAAAGTGGAAGCAATTAACATTTACCTTATTTCGTTGTTGCTATCGCAGTAAAGATTTTTTATAGGCCTTCTATATTATCTATTCCATAATATCTAAGGCCACGCTATTGTCCCCGCCAAGACGAGCTAAGCGAAGCGCAAGACTAACTACCTTTTATGGAAGGCCGTTTAATATAATAACTAAGTACATTAATTATTGTATAACAGAAAAGTAATAAACAGTGAATACATTTTTCACTTAGTTTTGCGATGCACCATGCAACCCAAATGTGTACTCGACACTTAAAAATGTAGCAAGAGATGTTGACCTTTCGACTGCTAGAGTGCTGGAAACTGTAGTGAATACGGAGGACTTGCACTTAATGACTATCCTAAAATATTTTAATATTGCTTTCGATGTAGTTAACACTACAGTACTTTAAATAATTTGCAGGCTTCTAGGAAACCGTCCCAATACTTATTGCTTCACAAAGGCTGTAGCAGAAGAGGCTGTGAGAAAATATGGCGAAGGACTTCCCATCAGCATCGTCAGACCTTCCATAGGTATGTTACTTGCACCGGCAAGCTGCCTAAGTTAATAACAGTAGATGTGACCAAAGCGTTGTGGCGAAAGCGTTGTGGCGATAGCGGTGTGGCGAAAGCGTTGTGGCGAAAGCGTTGTGGCGATAGCGTTGTGGCGAAAGCGTTGTGGCAAAAGCTTTAAACAGGCTTACCAAATTTGGTCTGTAGATGGATGACCATCTTTACATATCCAGATTCCCCTGTGCCTCGGAAAGCACGGTAAGCCATTGGTCCCGCCTATGATACATGCACTATTTATTGGCCAAAGATACGCATGCTCACTTAAGAAAATATTTCTGCGGAAGCGCAGCTAGTGACAAACCACACCCCTTCCTGGTTTCGCCCAATTAGAGACAATATGCATTTGTGTGAGTACAGGGTGTGTAACAAAAAAATTACAACAAACATTAGCCAGTGCGAATTTGCATCTCGCTAATTGTTGCCGCTTCCCTTTCCTCGCATTGGGCGATCGAGTTGTGAGCCGTGCTATGCAATTATAGCCTTAAAGGTGAGCATGCGGAAGATTGGTCGATAGTACATCTTTGATAGTCGTTACGGGGAGGCAGCAGCCAGATAATCTGCAACAAGTCTTGACATTGATATCGTGTTGCCCAGCTACTGAGTTGGCGAAATAGGCAGGCGCTCCATGTCAAACACTAGTACTTGGCTGTATCTGGTTAGACTGAAAGCCGAACCCAGACTAGTTAGTTAAAGGCTAAGCAGATGATGACGATACATTGTCTATGTGTATATGAATTAACTATCTGTACTCGCGACTTCGTCCGCGCGAAGTAGTGACTTTCGGCAGCATTTTTAATTTTTTAGACTAATTATTTTGAAAATAAAACACGTACATTAAAGCTATTTACAATATTTTACTCGTAATTTAAATACATTTTGCTAATCAAATGTTTAAAAATTAAGTTTCAAGCTTCTAGCTTTAAAAATGACGTAATTTCCATACAAACTTTCAACCCCTATTTCAACCCCTTACAGCGTTTTTCGCATTAAAAAGCAGCCTATGTCCTTTCTCAGGCTCTAGACTATGTCCGTACCAAATTTCATTTAAATTAGTTCAGTAGTTTAGGCGTGATTGCGTAACACACAGACAGACAGAGTTACTTTCGCATTTATAATATTAGTAAGGATAGTCTTTTTTCAATACACTTCCTCGAAAACTGGCTCTTATCGCACTACGATTAGGTTCAACATGCAATGTATTTCACACTCTCGGATTTTTTTCATTTTTCACACACGAGAGTTTAACAATCCAGATTTTGCCACAGATAACATTAAACAACTATTCAATTCGCTATATTCAGCGGTGATTGTTTTTTTTTTTCAGCAAAGAGGTGCATGTTTTTAAGGCCTTATATTTAATGAAAATTAAAATTGTGCTTATGAACAGAATATCAGAAATAAACATTATTATTTATAAAATAATTTTTCGTTCTATTATTTTATTTCTTTGAAAGTGTATTGAAAAACGTCGTTACACGTGGACATTTGTTACTCCAGTACTCGGCTCCATCACCCCCTCGGCTCGGGCGTAACTCCGCCTCAGCCGCAATAACAAACTTTCTCCACTTGTATCAAAATGTCAAAATGTACTATTACAGTTGTATCCACGTATAACGAGCCTGTGAGGGGCTGGACTGACAGCGTTTACGGACCAACGGGTCTGGTGGTCGGCATCGGTACCGGGGTAAGCAATCCTTTTGCTTAATCCACACAACTAAATCAACTTAACTTTACTAAAACTGAAAGAAATCTATACAATGTTGATAAAAGTGAGAGGCATTAAATGAAACCACATTTACTATGTAGGTATTATTTTTAGATTACATACCAAAAATCAGATCAATAGAAGCAATAGCTTAGTTACCTACAGGAAACTTTTGAAGCTTTTTCTTAGTTAAAACACGATCTTCCCGAGCAGCTAATTATCTAGGGTCGTACATCTTAAAACGACAAAATTAACGCTACCATGCCGCTCTACATCATAAGTTTGTACAAAGGCTCTTACTTTGATTAAAGTTTTTTGAAAAAAGTTTTCTCGTAATTTATTTTTAATAGTTTCGGATTAACCGTAAGCAAGTACAGTACATTTGGTTGAATTAAATGCCTCCAGCTTTTATCAACTTTGTTTATAATTAAAATTAATATGGTAAATAATCTTTACTCATCAGGTTTTGCGCACCATGTATATGGAACAGAAGAAAGTGGCAGACATGGTCCCTGTGGATCTGTGCGTCAACGCTATTCTCGCATCCGCCTGGTTCACAGCCAAGAATTATAAGGAGAAGTGAGTAATGCAGGCATTATACAATTATATCTTGCTCTTATGCCATTTACATTTATGAGGTCGACGCAACACGTGTTCTTCTTCCATTCTTAATGTCAATAGCCTAATGGTTAAGGCTCCGGACTTGTGATCGATGGGTCGCAGGTTCGAACCTTAACCATTTACACTATTGCCGTGAACCCACGACAGACACACAAACATATTTAGCTTAGTTGGAGGGGTTAACAAGATTGCTAGTAATGTGAATTCTACCCACATTGCTATTAAACTTTAAATTAAAAAAAAAACGGTATCAATTTTTTTATTGATGGTTTGAGTTTGACCACCATCTCACCTGATTGTAAGCGAGGATGTGGTCGAAACTTACCTAGAAATAACCTATTCAAACTTGACTTAAAGACCCCCAATTCACACCAATCCTGTATAAGTTATACACTAAAATCTTTCTCATGAATCACTCTATCCAATTGTAAAAACCTCATTTGTTAGGCAGTTTTTGAGCTTACCGCGATCGTAGACAGACAGAGACGGAGACTGCTTTATAAGATATAAGGAATCCTTCCTTACATCTTATAAAACAGTCTAGTCAAGTTAATTAATATATCTTAAAACTTTCAGCCAAACTTCGGATATTCCAATCTACAACTTCGTTTCGGGAGCACAGAATCCCATCACGTGGGGAGATTTTATTGAGAGGAACCGAAAGTATGGAATCGATAAGCCTACTACAAAGGCAGTATGGTATGGACGCCATTGTATTTATTTATTTAAACTTTATGTACAGTACTTTAATTTGTTACTATTTTTTATATATCTCAGCTTTGTTTTTAACACGCTTTTATTAGGTCGACCTGTGTGTAACTAACTATGTAATGGAATCTAAGGTAACAAATTTAACCATCTTTCAAGGGTCGTAGCGTAATGAAAATTGGCAGCTGTATGTAGTTCTGATGACAATACAATAATATGGTACTGTCAAACTGATCTGATGATGGAGCCGGAAGATATGAACTGGAACTTCATGATGGAATATCGTATCATAGCTGTTTTGGATTTCTTAGAAAAGTCTTGTAATGAAATTTGATCACGATTAGGTTTCAAGGTCTGATGATGAAGCCGGAAGATATGCACCGGCATTCCATGATGGAATATCGTATCATAGTCGTGTTTGCACTTGTGAGAAAGGCCACGTAATGGACTTTAATCACGATCTTTTTTGTTTTTACGTGCATTTATAAAAGCGTGTTTTTCTAGTATTTTTAAACTATGAATGTATTATTTATGTATATATAGGTATATGTCTATTGAGTATGTAGGTTATTAGTTATTACTTATGTATTGTATATAAGTGAATAGTACACCGTGGACTAACCGCGTATTTATTTTCTCCAGCCGTGTCAAATCCATCCAAAGGTTGTCTGTAAAAGATCGCTTTTAGTGATAAGACCGCCC
This sequence comes from Tholera decimalis, assembly GCA_943138885.2. Classification (NCBI taxonomy): domain Eukaryota; kingdom Metazoa; phylum Arthropoda; class Insecta; order Lepidoptera; family Noctuidae; genus Tholera; species Tholera decimalis. Next base: position 20,751,400 of record OW964576.2, on the reverse strand, counting down.
ACTGTAACACCCTTTGTAGTTTTTAAGTCCTCATTTAATTCTGTTATAGTGTACAATAAAAAGTATATCTATCTATCTAATAGTGTGAAGCGTCAATGGCTAATGGCTAAGGAGTCGGACTTGTGATCATGAGGTCGTCTGTTCAAATCTAATCGTTCGCTCCATCAAAATTCCGTCGTGCCTCGAAAAGCACAGATGAATCTCGATAGTATAGATCGATGCAGTCGTTCCATGTAACTCAGCTGCTTTTGGTTAGACTGGAAACTGACCCTGACATAGTTCGTAAAAGGCTAAGTATAATAGATGATAATAATTTTCTTAGTGTGTTGAAGGCAAATGGCTAGATAGAGTCTACCCAGAACTGGGCAACAATTTTGGTACCGTCGGTATTAAGACCAGGCACTCTAAAATATTTTTCACGCAAGCTCCGCCCTATGCACCCCGGTTAGGCCGTTGTATGCTAAATGCTAACGCAGCAGTAATAAAGTTGAATATCGCGTGCGCTCTTTTACCATGTTCGGGTTCGAAACTGCCGTTGTGTACTAAACGCTAACACAGTAGTAATAAAGTTGAATATCGCGTGCGCTCTTTTACCATCTTAGGGTTCGAAACTAAATGTCGTAAGTCTCAATTCTTATTTATCCTATATTTGGATAATAAACTATATTTTCTTACTGTCAATACTAATTTTAGACATAAAAGCCGAGTAATCTTGATAAAATTTTGAATAATCTTAAAAAAAGACATGATTTTCGATTAAAAAATTAATCGAGCGAATATGTTCCAATTACGTAACTGGTATAGACAGGTAAAGAAAAAGATCCAATAAATCATATACTAAAGTTTCATTTTGATTGTATGCGTGATTGTTTCAGAATATTAATGCAAAGTTACATACAATTTAGGGAGCCTCGTCTTAATGATGATAATTTAAGTTTGTACGAAGTCCTTGGTGTAAGATTCCAACTCACACTAAGCCTGTTTTTATTCCATGTATGTATACACTAATTACTATAGTGACAAAACCCTAAAAAACGAATACCATATCTATTAAATAGCAGCATACATAAAGCCCAGCAGACATAAAGAATGAATAGAAACAAAACAAATTAAAAAAAAAAATATTATGTAGAAATATGTTAAAGTGCTACCAATAAATAAATAATTATTAACTTTTTAAGTTTTAAAATGTAAAGTGTATTGAGACTCCCCGACCCCACAGTCAAACCACTAGGTACTATGGTTTTTTGGAGCTTAAATTATAAGTTATATACCTTTCATCCTTATTCCCAGGTACTACGGTCTGAATCCAACTAACAACTACTACTTGTTCCTGTTCTACAACTTCTTCCTACATTACCTGCCTGCGTTGTTCGTGGACGCTTACTGCGGCCTCATTGGGAAAAGACGCGCGTAAGTTACTATCTTACTAATATTATAAATGAAAAAGTTTGTGAGAATGGATGTATGGATGTTTGGATGTTTGTTACTCTTTCCTGTAAAAACTACTGAACGGATCTGAATGAAATTTGGTAAGTAGATAGTTGACATCCTGGAATAAGAATACTTTTTATCCCGGAATTCCCACGGGATCATGATTTACGCGGGAAAACCCACCCACGTGAACGAAGTCGCGGGTAAGAGCTAGTATTAGGAAGTTTATAAGTTATTTTTATGGAACTGTAAAACAACATTCCTCTCCTTAACCTTCAAACTACTCGCATACCAAATTTCATCCAAATACACTCAGTACTTTCCAATATTCGCGCGTTTAAACAAACAAACTTAGTTTTCCGCATTATCATTTTTTTTTATTTCTTTAAAAATTTAGAGACTTTTATAACGCACAGCGTATGTCAGTCCCATCGTACCCTAAGACAATTATTACCTGGCAAACGAGATCAATGGATCAGGGCAATAAAGTCGAACAACTTTCTGTCATCATCAGAAGTCGGCTTACTTAGTATTTGGTGGAATGTACCTATATTGTTCTTGTTCAACTTCAAAGCCCCGAACAACTTATTCCTATCAGCCTCATACTGAACACATTCCATTGGTAAATGATGCATATCTTCTACAACTCCACACACCTCACAGTTGGGAGAGGTTATCTTTTTCATCAAGAACGCGAATTTGTTACATGGAAAATGTCCCGATCTGAGTCTGTGAGCTGTAACCACTAATCTTCTGCTTATGTTAATATTTATACAAACCAGGGTATACGAGGACGCTGACACTGTATGGTTTTATACCAAATTTCTTTTTCTACTGAAGTTCTGTCAAAGTTTTCCTTCCACTGATTATAACAAACATTTCGCTTCATAATATTAATACCTACAGATACAGAAAATCCTGGCCTGAATTCCTGATGACCTGATTGTCTGATACAAAGATGGTTCCGTGCTTCGGAAGGCACGTATAAGCCGGTGGTCCCGGTCGCCAAATGGCGGTCGTCAAAAATAGACCACGTCAGAGGCCCTTGAGGCGGTCTAGAAACTCTGACACTAGGGTATATCCCCATACACCCTAGTGTCAGAGTTTCTAGATCTCTGACACTTGGAACGGGCTTGGTGGAATTAGATTGTGTAATTCCATCGCACACTCCCCGAAATGTAACCGATAGAAAACCGATAGACTTGCAACTCGTCGTCGATGTTCAAGGCTCTGGAGCTTTGATTCAACCAGTGCATCGTTGCCAATGAGTCTTTTGGCCCGCTTCTCTATAGACTCAAGCGCGTCCAGTTGGTATTTAGCAGATCCATCCCAAAGATGAGAGCAGTACTCCATACACGACCGAACCTGGGCTTGATAGAGATTGAGCAACTGTTCGGGTGTGAAGTACCGTCTCAGCTTTGCTAGGATTCCCAACTTTTTCCTTCTAGTGTAACCTTCTAGAAAGTCTAACGACCCCTCGTTAGACTTTACAACCCACACGATAAGAAGAAGAATAAAGAAAATAATAATAATATGATATTAAAAAGAGGAAAGAGTCTCCATTTCCTGATAGCCTGGGGGTCTTTATGTCGAGAGTGAATAGGTTACTTCTAGGTAAGCGTGCTCCATCTTCGACCACATTATCGCTTTCCATCCCGCGAGATGGCGGTCAAAGGCAAGCCTATCTATATTAATATTATAAAGATGTAAAATTTGTTTCTATGTTTGTATGTCGGGGGTAATCTCTGGAACCAGGCTCAGTTAGCATCAAAAAAGTTGGGAATCCTAGCCAAGGTGAGACGGTACTTCACACCGGAACAGCTGGTCAATTTGTATCAAGCCCAGGTTCGGTCGTGTATGGAATACTGCTCTCATCTTAGGGATGGATCTGCGAAATACCAACTGGACGCGCTTGAGTCTATCGAGAAGCGGGTCAAGAGACTCATTGGCAACGATGCACTGGTCGAGTCAAAGCTCCAGAGCCTTGAACATCGACGACGAGTTGCAAGTCTATCGGTGTTCTATCGGTTACATTTCGGGGAGTGTGCGATGGAATTTCACAATCTAATTCCGCCAAGCCCGTTCCATCATCGGACTACGAGACAAACGGTAAAGCACCATTGTTACATGGTGGACATCCCACCCATACGCACAAAACGTTTTGGGAATACCTTCATTGTGCGTACGGCTAAGGAGTGGAATTCCCTGCCGGAGTCTGTGTTTCCCGATAGCTACAACCTAGGAGTCTTTAAGTCAAGAGTGAATAGGTTACTTTTATGTAAGCGTGCTCCATCTTCGACCACATCATCACTTACCATCCGGTGAGATAGTGGTCAAACGCGAAAGTATTTTCATTAAAAAAAAAAAACAATGATCCAATTACAAACATTTTTTCATAGATAGTATGGTGCATTATTTGTGAGTGCTATAAAATATTTCGAAATCGACGCGGACGAAGTGCAAGTCATTAATAAAACAACTTGCCTTTTCAGGATGCTAAAACTATACTTCAAAGTGATGAAGCTTGCCAACATTCTGTTCTACTTCTCGACCCAAGACTGGAAGTTCTCAGATATGAATGTGAGGAACATGTGGAGTTCACTGTCGCCTGAAGACCGCGTCGTGTTCCCATTCAGCATAGGAGAAATGTCTTGGGAATACATGTGTGAAACTTTCTTAGTTGGTAAGTAAACCGTTTTTTCCATGTTTCCATGTTCCATCGCAAACTTGCGTCGGTTGAAGAATACTTATGTATTCTCGCAATCCTCGACGCAACGAGGGAACACGGTATGGTTTTAGAGGGTAAAAGTCTGACAGAATCCTTCGCCCACACGCACCAGGGCGAAGAATATCAATGAGGATTTCTGCCTCGAGGAAAAAATGGGGGCTTCAGGAATACTTAAGTATTCTTCAACGCGGCTCCCGGCTGACGCTATCTGATCAAACACTCCACATAAATGATAATATCGATCCGTTGCTGCATTCTGAAATGAAAGAAGTTTAAAAAACAAACACAATTTTGCATTTATGGAAATAATGGAAAAAAAAGTAATTAAAAAAATTAAAAAACCCGACTGCAACTTTATACTAAAACTAACTGAAAAGCTAATAAAAACAAGCCCATTTTAAATTAAATAAAAGTTGGAAGCAGGCGGGGCCCATACCATTATTATAGTTTCAAACTCAAATGGGTCACGGTTTTGAGAAAAAAAAAACCGTTTTGAAGTCATAATATGGGGCCAAAAATCCGCCATTTTTTTTTTTTTTTTGATATACCCAGTGTCACTCTCACAGTCAATACGAATCTAACGATACCTCTCAAGCTAAAATCCGTTGAGCCGTTCAGGCCACAGAGCGTGCCAAACAATTATACAAACATACATACATACATACTCTCGAAAAACATATCCCTCCTTCTGGCGCAGTCGGGTAATAAGGATACTACCAGCCATAGGGGCCAAAATATCGATCAATTTTCAACTCGGAATTCACAAACTTAACTACTTACTTATTTATGTTTCCAGGTCTCAGAGTATACCTCATCAAGGATGACCTGTCCACATTACCTGAAGCTCGGAAAAAGTGGAACAAGTAAGTACATAGATATCTCTAACATGCTGGGCTGATAGTCTATACGTCAAATCAAATATCAACCTTACCTCGTAAGCTAAGGAGTGGAATTCCCTATTGGAATCTGTGTTTCTTGATCGGTATAACCTAGGTAAATTTAAGTCAGGAGTGAATAGGTTACTTCTAGGTAAATCTTCGACCACATCATCGCTTACGCTCGTTAGATGGTGGTCAAACGCGAGCCTATTATCAATAAAAAAGTGAAAAAACAAATAAAAAAACTAAAATGAAAAATAAAATAAGCCTTTATTTTCTAATTTACAATTATCGTACTACAACTTAATGCCTATTTATTTTATACACTTGCTCTTATGATCATTTTCTGTTTAGTACGTCGGCATCTGGCTGTCTCTTCCTTTTCCCAGTTTGTTTTTCGACAAAGGCCTCCTCCAAAGATCTCCATTTATATACTATAAAATAACGAATGTATTAAAATTGTTTTTTGTTTGTTTCAGGCTATTTTATTTACACCAGGCCCTGAAGGCGGTTACTTTAGTATTAGTTTTGAATTTAGTATATTTTGTAATCAAAGCTGTGTTCTTACTTACGAAATGAATGAACTGTGAGGATATGTAGATTAATTAAATTAGATAATATAACTTTGCAACGCACTTTAGTTTCTGCTTAGTTTAAGAGACAACTGATATACCTATTTAAACTTGTATAACATTATAGTTTTTGTTTATGCGAAACACGGAACACGGGTCTAGTATTTTTATATAAAGAATCTATGTACAAAATTTCAAAACTGTGCCTAAAAAATAACCAAGTTATAAGCTTATAACATGGTGTAAAAATTATTGGAATCGATTCAGTTACTTATTCTGAATAAACTGTATTCAGGTTTCGCATAAACAAAAACTGGCGTTGTATATGCAAGAAATGCGTCTAAAAACACAATAAATAAATAAATAACATTTATTTATATTCTCAACACAATACAAACATGTTTTACAAAGAGGTTTTATAAACATTATAAGACAATAAGTTTTCTTTATAATGTTTGAGATTAAACAGTTTCAAATGTATACTTAACTAGTTATAATTATATTGATTTATTAAGAAGTAAGTAGAAAACAAATATTTTGCGTTTTGCTCAAATCATATGGAATAGAGTTATGTTGTGCGTCAGATAAATCTGCAATAAAGTCCATTGATCTGTTTCTAATATCTCTTCTTACGTATCCGAGAAACTGAAGGAGCAGGGTGGGTTTTTAGTCAGTAGAAGTCTGACACTCCCTTTCGCTCTACCCAGAGCGGGAGAAGTCATTCGATGTTTTTACCACCCGAAATAAAGGTATCCTAACCATAGATATATAAGAATAGAGTGCAGAAACGGTTAAATATAACGATAGAGGCGAAGAGAGAGACAGATGCTGACTATTCATCTGTCTCTCTTGTAGAGTACTGTGATTGGCTAATGTGCAGTGTTTGCTATACCAAACGCCACATAAAGTTGGAATAAAAGTCATTGACCCTCCTACATTTTTGTTGACTAATTTATTTCAAAAACGGAAATAAAGACAAATCTGTCTTGAATCCATCTATCGCGACCCTTTACATTTTATAGTAATGAAAAACAGTTAATTGCTTGTTTTTCGGGTATCTACGCAGAGATATTAGAAAAAGGTCAATGTACTTTATTTCCCGTTTATCTGGCACCTTGTATAGCAAATCCTATCGCTTCTATATTGAGAGTGTAGCAGACGCGGAGCTGTATGAAAATCAGGTATACATAGGTACGTATACCGTATATAGTACCTATATAGGCACCTTTTTGTTTTCATTTGTAAACGAGTTAGTAAATAAAGTTATGTGACTAATATTGACAATGCAAAAACATGTACTGTTAAAACTCCCACTCCAACATCTTCAATACGACCAATCACAACGCTCTGCAAGAGAGAGATGGATGAATAGTCGGCGTCTGTCTCTCTCCTCGCTTCAATTTTTCCCACTTACAGGCTAGTGTAGCACTTCTGTACTCTATTCTTATATCTCTATGATCCTAACAGTAAATTAACTACGAATCGAATGCCATAACAGCAAACTTAGATTATAAAAATTGTCCGACTGATATTAATTTATCTGAATTAAAATGGCGCCATTTTAAATGCACCAAATGACGAGAATTGTCATCGTACCGCTAACAGTTCCTATGAACTAAGCGTCAAAAGTCTAATGGCTAAGGTGACGGACTTGAGATCGAGAGGTAGCGGGTTCGAACCCCACCCATTACACTATTGACGTGAACCCACTCCAGACACAAGCATATTTAGCTTAGTCACATTGCTCTTCTTCTTCTCACTCACTCTCTTCTTCTTTAATAAGAAACTATATGTCACAAGGTGACACTACTATCTGAAGATTTTTAGCTGAAAATATTCTTAAAGGACAATATTGATTCAAGACAGCTTTATAACTTATTTCGTTTTCTTTTTCAATAAATGTATGTAGATCAATGAACTCTAATACAGATTTATTTGGCCGCCACTTTAGTATAAGCTGTAGAAATTATGAATAGCACTGATTTAATATAGATTTATCTTAGTTCTTTAATTAATTACGTCACACGAATTTATAAGATTATGAAATGTGACGTCATGATGATATCATCCGTCCTAACCTTTGTCACACTCCATCTTAACGTGTGGCGTTGATTTATGGATAGGAACTGGGTGCGAATAACACTTTTGTAAATATTAATTTTTAATTAAGTATAATGTTAATGTTAAGCCATAAGATATAAACTATAGATAAATTGAGATTATGTACCACTGTCTTGTATCCCGCGCACATACCTATAGATACGTAGTTTTTTTCCTACCAATTTTTACCGCTAGTAGGGGAGATGGGGGAATTGGGAGTCACTTAAGGAAAACTCATTATTGTATTCACTAATGATCAGTCTTATAATTTGATCACATTTACTTATCTTCAAAAACTAATCAGGAATCTAGTAATATAAGTCTTTTTGGCTATCATTGCCATAAACGTAATTATAATTAAAAAACAGAAAAGTAGTTTTGACTCCAATTACCCACATGTAAGGCAAATGAAAATCAATCCACGGGGGAATACGAGTCAAAATTATAAAACGAATAAAGTAACAAAATTATCCTCTCTTTTGACAAAATGATAAGAATTAACAAAATTATCCTCTCTTTTGACAAAATGATAAGAATTAACAAAATTAAAAGTTAGAAATGATAACCCAATGGAACCATAACAAAGAATAGTAAATAAATCGAGTTAAACGCAAAAATCACAGCGATAGAAACTTGGATCATCACAACCTGTACATGCCTTATGGGCCTATCTAGCTCAGAGACGGCAACGGTATCAGATTTCTCTCAGTTTTCCCTCTACAAGGCATATCGTGCACACAGACTGATCACCCTCTTTCTGGGAGTTTTGCGGGATTTCAATATTTTCTAAGTCACTATCACCACTCTCATCATAAGGAACCTGTTCATCACCCGATTCTTCAGATGAACTTGACTTAAATAAGTTATTTTTTACTTATTTTATCTTCTTGGTAACTTTCCCTCTTGTATGCTTTTCTTTTTCCTTTCGTTTCTTAGCTTTTTCTAAAATTACCGTTTTAAAAGGTGTGCCAGTTAGATTTAGAGGTTTGAATATATTTTTCTTTATCAGTCCAACTCGCTTTAGAGGTCTTTGTTCTATAATTAATGTGAATTATTCATTTTGAATTGACCTTCCTTGCCCACTGACTCGCATTCCCCCCGGCTCCCCTACACTTGCACTGTTATTTGTTGTTCCATCGCCTGATATTAGTGTTTTACACATAGGTAATCTATACAACATAACAACGAATAAATATTATAATTTTTAATATACTTAGGTAATTTTGAATTCCAAAAATAATTAAATCTACGTAAATTACAATTACACTATCGCTGCGCAGTCAAAACAAATCAAACTAGACCGTAAATCAAAGTACCAACTACATATTTAAGTGCACTTTTATAGAAATATCGTCATTAAATACAAATTAAAGAAAAACTTGTTTCAAGGAAGTTAAATTCCTGATATCAGGAAAAATTAAAATTCATTACAGTTTATATACCTACCTAGAGAAAGATTGCAATTTTTTTTTGTAAAATGATTTATTTGAAATTATTTATGTAGATATGATAAAATTTCGACCAGTACTTATTATTTAATGATTATAAATTACGTAAAAGTAGTTTTAGGATCGAAATGACTATTTGAGATTTAAATCCGTCCTAAAAGATCGGCCTATGATTGCCGAAGGCGGCCGAACACATAAACCGCATGTTTTGTCAAATATGTATGCGACAACTTTCGTTTGTTTCAGCGGCGTTAACAATTGTAAGAGAAATGAAAGTTAAGATTATTATGAAATGCTTGTCCGTCCCATTATATGTAAGTAATATTGATTTCTTTACGAAATTAAACGAATTTTACATGTGTGGAAGGTATTATTATTTTTTGAGATTAAACTGTGTGATCAAAATTTTATTAGTTTTATTTTGTCCCTTTCATTTTTATTATCTGCAGAGGGTAAGCAACGGAAGTAGGTACAATCGACAAATTTGAATCATGACCCTCCATGAGCTTATTTTCTTACGGATATTTAAATAATAATTATTAATTGAATAATACATATTACCTATGATGTAATGTAACGCATACGTATAAGTTTGCATGTTAGTATGTAGGTACCTACTCTATCCTTTGCAAAACATGTATGCACTTATTTTAATGTAACAACTGTAATACCATATTGTTTGATGTAAATAAAATGAATTTGAATACAATAAGGTGGACATTCGCATAGACACCTAAACATACATTTCCATGGTAACAACCTTTTTATCTGCCATTTAATTAATCCAACCCGTAGACAGAGAACGATCCAACCCGTATTGACATAGCTTAAAACGTCCTAAGTGCGGCATGCACTGTAAAGGACTTCTTATTTGTTTGGTATAGTCTTTGTTATTTTGACGATATCAAACGATTTATATTCAAAGCGAGTCATGACTCAAATTTATCGAATGTACGTTAATTTTGAAACATTAAAATTGACAGGTAAGTATGAATGTAAAAAGCGCAGTGTCTCGGACCATCTACTGTAGTAAGTACCCACCAATTCTTCTCTTTTTCCGGGCATCCCCTCATATTTGAGGATCGTGGTTGCATCGGATGATTTGCCTCCATCGGCTCCTGTCCAGTGTCTTTATGACAGTGTAGACTTTGGAAGACGGCGAACCTTCCGGTCCGGACGGGTTCATCTTGATGGTGATAGACCGCGCACGAACGCCTTTGGTGTTCCCAACCAGAATAAGATTAACATTGTGCGTACAGCTAAGAAGTGGAATTCCCTGCCGGATTCTGTGTTTCCTGATAGTTATAACCTGGGAGGCTTTAAGTCAAGAGTGAATAGGTTACTTCTAAGCAGAGTGCTTCATCTTCGACCACATCATCGTTTACCATCAGGTGAGACGGTGGTCAAATGCGAGCTTATCAACAATAAAGAAATAAAATAAAATATCAAAGTTCTGTCGCCTCTGGGTCGACAAATACGAAAGGGCGTCTTGTTGGCATATATCATTGGAAGGTGAGTTTTAATACCTGCGATACAGACCTGTGGTACAGAATTATTCCTAGTAGGTACAAGCAGGGCATGCGGACAGCGAGTAAAGGGCAACTCGCTGTCCGACCATGGACCATGCCCGGGTCGACGGCGCGTCGTGTTCCACGCGCGCCTCAAAGAGCGTCAGCAACATGACGAGGCCCCGTCTGCAGAGGGCCGAAGCCCGCCGGGGTCGTGGGACTCATCCCGTTACCGTGGCCCCGGTAAGTAAAGGGTTATTGAAGGAACACCGTGGATTTTAGTCAGTAAAAGTCTGACAGTCCCTCCCACCCTGCCCGGGGTGGGAGGACTTATTTGATAATTTTACCACGTTAAAAAAAAAAAAGTAGGCACAAGCACTAACATTTTAAGACCTACATAGTTGAATTAAGATTAGTTTTGTAATTAATCCATTATGTTTAGTTTAGAATAAAGATAAATTGGTTATTGAATTCCAAGCTGGGTCAGGAATTCAGGATCGATGCATAAGTCTGATATTCCCTCCTGCTCCACCAAGAGAAGTAATTTGATGATTTTTTCACGCAAAAAAGATGACAAAAAAAAGGAAAAAATTGTATCAAGATTATGACATCAGACTTTTGCTGTGAAGGCGTGAACCCACTCCAGACACAAGCGCATATTCAGCTTACTTTGTGTGGTTAACAAGATGAATTGAAAACAAAACAAAGTTAATTCTACCCACATTGCTATTATTTTTTTAAGAAAATGCAGTAGGTAGGTACTCATTTAGTGACAAGAAAAAAAAAACACCAAAATTATAACACAAGCATTTTATTCATATTTACATAGTAAGACACCACAGATATACAAATAAAAACATTATTTACATACAGACAACAGTATATATTGTACATTTTATATAATTTTCAACAAGTTTTAGCTTTACAATATGCGCCGCATAGAAAAGTACTTTTATGTTACTCAATAAAACCCCATATTAATTGGATGTATTGCCATTATTTGTTTTGTAATACGTTTTTGGGGAGATTGCTGCAAAAAGGAAGAGTTATGTTTCGCGACTTTAAGACTGTAAGAAAACTCCTTAGATGATGAACATTATGGACAATGTATTAATTACGTGAGATGTCGAACATAACTTATTTTTTTACAGGGTCATTGAGAGATAGCGAATTTATGACGCAACTCTTTTGTGTAACATTACAGAAACCAGTTGCGTCATATTTTTGCAACCTAAAGCAAAAATTACTTAAGAAATGAACAATAAAAAAAAGAACAAATATAAGCATATTGAGCCAAGTAAAACATTAAAAGCTTACTAAAATATGTAATCTTAAGATAACAACAAAAAAAAACTTGGGAATGGAAGCTTAATTATCGCATTGAAAGTACTACCTACTTCGGGTAGAGAATTTGTTCTCACATAACTTGCTCTCGTTAGGACAAACATACCAACCTACAATCCTCCGATTGTGACTGCCTATCTGACTCCACAACCCAGTAACTGGGTAACACGATATCTTTAAGGTAGACTGGTGCCAGATTTTATGGATTTCTGGATAACTACCCGTAAACACTGTCAAAAATAACAGCCGGGACTAAAGGCTTAATCTACATTTTTCGATGAAACTTTGACAACAGATTAGGGGCCGTTCAAGTATTAAGTAAGCACATTTTTTTGCAATTTTTAACCCACCCCTCCCCCTTGTCAGCAAAAGTAAGCAAAGCTCTTACCCCTCCCCCCCATGCTTACGTAAACATTGGTACAATTGATTGATTCATGAGCAGCAGTTAGAAATCTAGAAATAAGGAATAGGTTTGGAATAGAAGTCTGTAACGCACATAATATTCATTTAAATAAAATTTACTGACACGGAATTCAACAATTCATTATTTGTAGGAATCCCCGAAAATGCATTTCGTTTTGAAGCATAGACAATGTGTGTTGCTACATGTGTAAAAAAATAAATAATTATTGCTGACGTAACCACCATCTAGATCCCCCCACCCCCCATGTCATCAAAAATAAGCGAAGCAAAGACCCCCACGCCCCCCTATAGTGCTTACGAAATACTTGAACGGTCCCTTACTTAAAATCAAGAGTCCCTAGACATACGCTTTCTTAAAGAAAGTTATGCATTCTTTATAAAATTCATATCGTTTTAGCAGGAACAATAATTGTTTTGGCTAGTGAGTATGTACAGTCGCCAGCACATCAAGCTATCCGAATCTGTCAAATTTACCCAATTGAGTTTGAACCTTATCATGTTGTAATAAAGTTGTAAATCTATTAAATTATTTTGACAGATTGGAGTAGGTTGATGGGCCGGCCACCGTACATATAAAATTTATGCGCTAAATCAATATAGAATAAACGAGCTTGTACAAAAAGGCCTAAAGACTAGCGTCCTTCGAAAACTTAGATATTTGATTTAGATTGGTATGTTTTGGCCTAACTTGGTCCAATTGAATCTAGATTATAAAGCAGTAAATTAAAACTCTTTTAATATTTATTTTAAAAATAAATCTTGAATACACAGCCTTAAATAATCTTCTAGATAATATACCTACATTATTATTATTATAATAAAATATCGTAGTGCAAATACCATCTCTATTTATTATCGCCGTAAATGCAGAGTCAACAATTCGTTCACGTCAACCCGACAAAACGATTACGTTGTGCCAACAAAACGATTGCGTCGAGCCGACAAAACGATTACGTCTAGCCGACTAAACGATTACGTCGAGACGACAATCCATTCAGGATGAGCCGACAAATCGTTCACATTGAGTTGACCACTGTTACGAAAGTAGCTCTAGAGACAGTGCAGGAACGGTGTAGAGTAGATGTAATGTACGAAAAGCTATAAAGAAGATATTTGCTCCACGAAAAAGTAAGCGTGTATCACGCAAATTAAACTACAGTAAATTTTCTACTAAAATAATTTCATTTCAAATAAAATAATTTTATACCAATCTCACTAACTTAATTTAAAATATAATATTTATCACTTATTCGTAAACATGGATATTGTAAACGTCAAATATCTACTGAACAGATCCAAATGTCCTTTGGTATTATTCGTCAAATGGTAGAGCTCCTAAAAGTGCTAAGTTGAGCTACACCGTACACTGGTATTTGAATACAAACGATTTCACTGATAGGTTCGTAGCAATCTGCGTGCTTCTTTCCTCAAAAGATGACCTCTGAAATTTACCTAAATGGTTTCCATATAATTTGACCAGTACGGATTGTAAGGATTTCAAAAGAGACCTTAAGGTAATCTCCGAGTTTGATTGGGTGTTTCTTCTCAAGATAGTCAGCTAGGAAAGACCGGCCTTATCTAATTAAAATTTATGAAAAAAAAAATACGTGTTATTCAATAACCAATTTCCAAATTTTTTGTATCATACGCATCTTAAAAACTTTGTGTAATAAATAATTTTATTTTCAGTTAAGCGCGAGTGCGTTTCTTACCATGTTTAAGAATAAGGAGACAAAAGTCAAAACTAAAAAGTGCATATAGGTATGTATGTGCATTTAAAACATGATTTTTTTACCTAATAATAAATCATTAATTAATCTGAGGCCATAATTTGAATTTCGATATTTTTTATCGATTTATGTAAATTTTACTTCAAATGAGTCGTAAATAAATTGACAGGTCAATTTCTTGCTTCTACTCCGTTCATCTATTATACCCTATTTTTTTTTTCAAAACGGTAAAAAAGTCATCCTGTATACGTGTAACGGAAACCCCATATCTATCCAAAAGGACTGAAGACAACATCTGGTATGGAGGCTCTATGCAAAGTTTCCGCTCTAAATAAGTGACTCACAGAATTGACCCTAAATTATTGGTTTCATGTTTCTTGAATACCAATAATAACAAACGTGTCACAGCACTATGAGGGTCATCACTTTCCACGTCACTTGCCAATAAAACGATAATTCTCTTCGTTCTTCTTAATTTGAAAAATTCGGTCTCTGGTATCAATGTATTGAAATTTCTAATATGCTCCACACATGTAGACATAGGATTATAAAACCCTTGCTATATCGTTTGTTATCATCCAAAGAAGCCGTGCACTCAGTATGTATATACCCTTTAAATTACTCGTTGTATATGTGTCAATGATTTACATGATTTTAAGACCGTATATACATTACGTGCATTAACGGAGATGTCTTGAATATCTACATAATCAGCCAATTGTTACTATTAGCAAGTCAAACATTATATCTCCGCAATGGATATTTTTACAAAGATATTAAAAAAAATACTTCAGCTGCATTATTCAATATTATGTTTACACTAAACCAACTGCATAAACTCAAAACATTACATCTTTTAAAAAAGAGGTGTAACTATTTTATCTCATTCACAACCATATGTGTGAAAGAGACGAAATACTTGATACTTTTTTTGGTGCGTAAGGGAATGTTCAAACAATGTATAATACAAAGTATACGGACGATGAGACTGTTTAACATTGGCGACAAAGAAATTTGAACTTAATCCCAATGACATAAAACCTATTTTTTAGCATATATGTCACCATAAAATTGTTAAAACAGTTGAAATGAAATAAAATCAGCGCGCGAGTTGCGTTCCGTTGTATGTCATTTCGCAATTTCATAGTTTCATTTCGATAGATTATAATCTACCGAAAAATAATGCGTAAAATTGCAAGCAGTATGGTCTGGATTTTTGGATAGATTACAATATCGCGAGATAATTTATAATCTATTTGCAATTTTACGGCGTTACAATCTGGACTTAAAGACCCCAGGTTATAGCTATCGGGACAGTCTCCGCCAGGGAATTCCACGCCTTAGCTGTATAAAAAATAATTCCGCATAATTCTAATTAGAATAGCAGTCGTTATACTAAAATAGACTTAGTGGCATTGATATAAGGTCTAATTTCCTTGTTTGATCAAATCATTTTGATCTGCCTTTTCGTCCCAATATTTTGCCGCTAACACACAATTTACACAAACTTAAACAAAGTTTAGTTCAAAATTGCGCCGACATTGTATTGATTCTTATAGATTACTAAATAACAATAAAAAGAATTGTATTGATACAATCATACTATTTACTAAATACTAATATACTCGCACAACATTTTTGTCCGTTTCATAAGTTATAGTTCTTTAGTCATTAATTGGGGCTTTATTTGTGTCACTAGTGAGGTGCGATCGATCGATATCGACATATCGATATTGAACTTGATCGATAGTTACGATGGTCTAATCATAATAAATCAGCCTATAACGTTCTCACAGCTGGGACTCAGGCATCCTCTCTATGAGAGGGAATGGGCCGTAATCCACCACGCGGGCCCAGCGATGGTTCGAATGTTTGGTCCTAAGACAAGCCGGTTTGCTAAAGCCTGCAATACATGTTGGCCGAGCGTTGTCGAGTGAAGGCCAATACCAACATGTAGACGGTATATTTGCCTTGTCTTGCTATCGCTCGGTGTCACTTGCCTAGTTGGCCGAGTGGAGGCCAGCGCCAACGTGTATAGAGCTCATTTGGTGCAACTTGTCTTCGCTCGCCGTTGCTCGTGATCACTTGCCTCACTTCGGATCGGTGTCGGTTTTTGGTCACAAATCAAAGGCGCTCGCCTGCGTTCGGCCAACGTGTGGGCAGCTCTACAGACCCTCTTCTACATTGGTCGTCTGCATTGGCGTTCGACGAACTTGTCAAACGTGTGGACATTATTTCTTGCCTTGTACCTATTTGCTAACGCTCGCGTTGGCCTACGCTCGGCCAACATGTATTGCAGGTTTTACGATGTTTCCCGTCAACGTATTGAGAGCAGTGGTGATGATATAACTTACACAAAGTAATGTGCCTGACTGGGTTCGAACATGATCAGCAATTGGCTATTTTGCCGATAAGCACTAAGCCACAACTGCTCTATATTTACGAAAGAATTATTTGTTTATTTAGTCAATGCGTATCTGTAAAATTTTGAGTATTCAAAAGACTTCAATGATTTGTGGTGTGCAAAATGTCGACGGTGAATGTAACAACTTCGGTTCAATTAATCGATCAGTATGTGTTTGCAATACTATTATCGTTTTTGAAAACCATCACTCTGTCTCTTTCATACTTATCTACAAGTTTGCTGCATGTGAAAGAAACAAAGCGATAGTTTTCGAAAACGACAAAAGTTTTCAAACTAAGCCCACTGAACAGTCGATATAATCGATCGGTAACCCCAGCAGAACATTACGGTATCATTAGAACTTAAAACGAGATATTTAACATGTGTACGTATTAATAGCGGTGCTGATCTCAAAAAAAAAATGAACGAGGAAGAGGGTAGACCGATTTTTCTGCTCATAAAAATCCACCCGCAATAATTTCAGTTCATCCGTGATTATGGCGCTTGCAACAGTGCCGAAATATCGGACACTCGATTCCTCATCCTGATGGTAAGTGATAGACGAGGTCTACGATGGAACGAGCGAGCCCAGAAGATGCCTGTTCATTGTTGCTTTATAGGCTGAGGGTCATATCGCACACCTAGATCTAAAGAGAGCTAGCTCAAAAATCTCAATTTTTTAGTTATACATACCATCGAATTCCTTATTACTAAAAAATTTAGATTTTTGAGTTAGCTCTCTTTAGATCTAGGTGTGCGATATGTGGTGGGGAACACAGAAAAATATAGGTACACGGTAAATATCCCGTTTTGAGTTCTAAGATCTAGTTACCACGTCAATTCAAACACTTATAACAATAAGGAGTTATATTATGTTCCGATTATTGTAAATGATAGACGAGGTCTACGATGGAACGAGCGAGCCCAGAAGATGCCTGTTCATTGTTGCTTTATAGGCTGAGGGTCATATCGCACACCTAGATCTAAAGAGAGCTAACTCAAAAATTGAGATTTTTGAGTTATACATACCATCGAATTCCTTATTACTAAAAAATTGAGATTTTTGAGTTAGCTCTCTTTAGATCTAGGTGTGCGATATGTGGTGGGGAACACAGAAAAATATAGGTACACGGTAAATATCCCGTTTTGAGTTCTAAGATCTAGTGACCACGTCAATTCAAACACTTATAACAATAAGGGGTTATATTATGTTCCGATTATTGTGTTCTCCAATATATTTAAGTACTTTTAATCTACGATTCTAGATGACCAGATGTTACTTATTTTCTGAGTAGCAAGCGTTGTTTAATGTAAAAGATAGACCCATTCGTCTCTTATTATGCTAAGAGTTATAAATATACAAAATTAGTTTTTGGTTATGCGAAACCATAATATAGATTATTCAGAATAAGTAATTGAATCGATTCCAATAATTTTACACCATGTTATACAGTATGTTAACTAACAGAGTTGATATCAATTAGATCACCGCACACGCCGCCCGTCATTCATAAATAAATTGCGACGTTGCCGTCCTTCAAGTACGCGTGTACAGAGTGTTTTTTTACGTACCAATTTAACATTTTTAGTGAAAATTTTAATATAAAAAAAATATAATAATATTTTGTTTTCGAATGGTAATATTTTTTTTAGCATGTATGGATGCTATACTATTGCGGGTTAATGGGAACGCCCTCTGTTAGTTAACATACTGTATTTATTTTGCCACAAAAATGTTTACAAGTTGGATACCGGTCAATGGCGCCGATGGAATACGGTCAAATTATCAATGAAGACGACGCCGCTTGGTGACTGGTGAGCATGTTGTAGTACGAACAACCAGGTAACATAACAAGCTTATAACTTGGTGATTTATTGACCGAATTTAAAAAAGGAGGAGGTTCTCAGTTCACCGGAATCTTATTTTTATGTATGTTCCCCGATTACTCGAAGACGGCTGAACCGATTTGGAAAACTCTTTTTTCTTTGAAAGGGTATACTTTCCAATTGGTCCCATTATCATTAAGTCAGGAACTAATGATGTAATCCTGGAACCAGGAGAACTCCTCAACAATTAACGGCCCTGCATCGGTAAAATAAACATTTTGTAAAAAATGTTAAGCATCCGACATTTAGGCTTTTGTCACTAGATAAAAAAGTACCACAATTTAAATTTAAAGATTTTTATGGTATGATATGATAGATTCCTTTCATAAAAATACTAGTATTTCGTGTTTCGCATAAACAAAAACTCATGTTGTATATCAACACTATTTATATACTACATAATTATATCCGTTACTCAGAAAATAAGCAGCTTTTATGGGATTTAGAATCTTGCCCTGTATAAAATACTTCTTAGTTTATTAGATACATTAGGCGTATTTTAAAAACAAAATCTGCACTTACTCTATAACATTAGTAGTCGACCTCACTGCCTCCATATCGCATCATAGAATGAGCATTTGGACATTGGAAAGGTAAGATTGCTTAACCGTCATTTTACAAAAATGATGTCAACTTAAGTTTTTTTTACAAAAAAACCATCTCGTTTTCTATACAGAACTTGAATGCTCTATAAATCCTTTTATTTAAGAGTTATGTAGTGCCTTTATTTTCCAAATTATGTGTCGATTAAGTGAAAATCACGTTAAAAAAGATTTGTTATCATCCATAGAAGCCGTGCACTTGGTATGAATAAACACGTTGAATATAACTTCTTTTCTACTATAGTGGAGGTGGATCGATTTTACCTTTCCATTGTCAATTTGCAATGAAATAGTTCATTATTATTATTACTAAAACATTTGATACAACATACCTAAATAAGTCTATCATTACTTATAACATTGCTGTCTTTTATATTTCGTTTTCCGTTTTATATAACTGTTAGTCGACTTTAATATAACATTATATTAAAAGAGAAACTTCGTAAACTAAAACGAAAAGGATTCGAATGGAATTTGGCATCATTTAAAAATCGACATACAGTCATTATTTCACTCCTACAACACGATTCATTTTATTAAAATAGTCATAATATACATAATTACGAATTATATCACGAAAACGTTAACAGAAATTTTCATAAAATATCCTAATTTGATTTAACATAATCGCACCTTCGGTGAGACTAGGGCACAAGAGGGTAGTTTTCTAAAATAATTTCTTTAGTCGGTTACTTAGGCAGTTGTACCACCACCAGCGAGGAAACGACTAACTATCGACTATTTTCTCGCTCAAGAAACATACAATAGATATACTTTCAGTACAAAACAAAGAGATGCCCATATCAATATAGTCGATGGCTGACTTTTTACACTGCCGGCGAGGACTCGCTCCATTAGTTTGAGCGACAAAAGCTATCAAAGTTACTGACACAGCGAAGCTCGCTTTGCGGTCAGAACTTGCACTGAGAGACCAACCAGGTTATAACCCAGCGACAAAACTATCGGAACTAAACACTCTCTGCTCGCCAACTCGTTTTCAGATGCTAGCTGTACTCGCTAAACATATAAGACACGTTCTTTTTCCTTTTTCAGGAAATTGAAAAATGATGACGATTCAGTGAGTTGAAATTTCGCGTGACGTCACGCTGTGTCTTCGTAGCACTCTGTGACGTCAGCAGCCCCCAATCCTTAACTTTGAAGCTTTTGATTTTTGTTAATTTTGTAAAATTGATTTGGAAAGGCAATAAATTCTTGTACAATATTCTTTGAAAATCTAACTAATGTACTAAATAGATTAATGATTTTGAAAAATAGGAAACATGTTACTAGAAGCATTTTAAGATTTCGTGGCGCCAATATTAAAATTAAAAAAAAATGCACAAATGGGTCATAGACACTATGGCCCTCTGGAGAGATTAGACTGAACTTAATTACCGCCTTTGTTCCATTCTACTAGAAATAGGCACAGCTTCTGCACCAGATAATATACGTAAATTCATTTTAAGAATTGTGCCCTTGTCTTACCGAAAGTCATCAAAGTTCTTGTCTTAAAACCTTGTATCTAGTAAGCAAACATTTGGCTCGTAACATGTTGCACGACATGTTATACGACATGTTGCACAGCATGTTGCAAGGTAGCGCGGAACTTCTGTTTGGCAACGTAATCTATCTACGCATGATCAGTCGACGACAAAATGTCGCCTGTGGTGTTTTTGAAACATAACTACATGTAGCAAAGAAAAAACCGCTCGTTATATTGCACACTGTTGTGCAACGGTGCCGAAAATATTGTACATGTTAAGCGTCAATTGTTGCCTAGTAGATACGAGGCTAAAAAGGTTATGCAACACTGTTGCAGCAACAAGTTATTCGCAACATTTTCTAACAAAAGTTAAAAACCGACTTTTCTGAACTATATTAGACTCGCGTCGCACTACAGTCGATCCAGCAGCTGCGCAGATACAAAGCTCCTGCTTAACATTGAATTAAAATTAAGCTACACTGTTGCAGCAACACGTTCCTTGCTACATGTTACGCGTAACATTTCTGGTCGATATTTGACGCGAATCGCATTGCAGTCGGTCCAGAAGCTGTGCGGATCAGTGCTTGTGACCCATTGTTAGTAGCAGCGGCATGAGAGCGCCTATTGTCAAGATGATCATCTCGGAGAGGAGTAGGCCTCCGAAGCCCTTCTTGGCGGCTACGCCCTCCTGTAGAGGCAGTAGCGAGTGTGTGTGGGAGTGAGGGTGCGTCAACTCGGGTAGAACGTGCACTGTCGCTACATATAGGAAGGTACCCGCTGAGAACAACATGGCTATGCCTGGAAAAGGTGTAAATATTTGAATTAGTGATTAGACTAGTGATAGACTTATATCCCCTAAATGAGGCAGTAGGCGTCCACAGTAGTCCTCCATCGCGATCGGTCTTTAGCTTCCCGCTTCAGTTCGCTCCACGTTAAGGTGGTCACTTATCCATACCGTACCGACCTTGGGGGGGGGGGGGGGTAACACCGTAGAGGTCAACAAGAATGCTACTCACGGGAATTCTACCAACATCGCTAGTCTTTAAAATTGATTTTTATCTACGCAAGAAAATCTGTTAGAAGATGATAGTGTTGCAATGGCTCACCTGTCGCATTGACATCGCTCAAAGTCTGCTTGCTTTCATTTCCTATTCCGAAGTACGTGAGCAGGGCGAGCAGCGGGGCGGCACATGAGAATATCAACAGATGTTTCCTTATTCTGTTTCTGTGAAATGATAACGGGACATGTATTAGAAACACGGTTAGCGCAGTGATTGACAGATTAGTTGCCCCGCTGAGCGTCACGGGTTCGATTGCAAATAGTTCTTCTTCAGAGAAATATTACTAGTGTAGGGTTTGATTTGTTTGTTTTTGGGTATTGATGGGACTGCGCTGCTTCTGTAGCGCAACTTTGGTATTGTTCGTCAGATCGTTGAGCTCCTTAAGTTCGAAGTTCAGCTACACGATAACTGACAGATGCTTGCACTGTTTGGACAGATCCGCTCAAATCTGCGTGCTCCTTTCCTCAAGACAACAGACATGAATCTTCATGCTTATATAATTTGACCAATACGAATAGTATGGACTTTAAAAGAGACGTTGACCTATGAGTTTGTTTCGGTGTTTCTTCTCAGAGTAGTCAGTTAGGAAACACCGGCCTCATCTCATCATAGTTGAGATCCTGGAATAACACAGGCTACATGTCTAAAATGACGATGATGTTGTAGCGATGGTAAAATCTTGGCCCATAGATTCTAGATGCTCTAATGATGTTAAGGTCACCCTTATCAAGGGTTTTTATCAGAGCTTTTTTTACAAGGGATGTCCTCAAGGAATTCCCTGAGTATCCAATATAATAATATCTTCAGGATAGTGTTGGTGCTGTCTCGTTTCTGTAGTGCATCAAGGATGTTCGCACTATTTCATGCCATCATTCACAAAAAAAGAAGGCCAAGTGCGAGTCAGTCTCACCCATGAAGGGTTCCGTAGTAGCAAGTATAGTTGAGCGAAAATTTTACTTTGATTTTTATAGTGTTTGTAAAAATTAGAAAGTTTTATTTGCGGTTTTTGAAAATGTTCTGTATCTCAAATAGGTATTGCTGATTATATCTCGTTCAAACCATTTTTGTAGAAAGTATTCATTGCGATTTACAGCATAATTATATTGATTTATCATTCTCTTATTTTAAAAGTTAATGTGGACATACATATTTTACCACTTTGGAAGCGGTAAAATGTGAAGTACACACAGAGTAAATATATAACCCACAACATTTACCATATATGAAAAAAAAACAATTGATTAAAACAAATGATTAATTTACAATTAATCATAACAATTATGTAATGTGGTTATTGACAGAACTAAAACTAAACAAACATGCAAAAAAAGGAAGAGGAAATACAGTCAAAGGAGTTTCTTAATCGCTCAGACCAAAAGAAAAAGAAAGACGGCGCGTCGCGAACATCAAAAGTGAAGCCATAAAAACCATGCTCCTGCAAGTAAACATACACGCTCACGCACACAACTACACTAAAACCATGCTCATCGCTCTTAGTACGTCACGAGAAATCGTCAAGTAAACATAAATTAAAAAAATAGAATTATGCCTTCCGGTGTAGTGAAAAGTTGCAAAAACAACATAAAAAGTATCACGAAATTACTTTTCACTTGTAAGTACTTGAAATAATATCGTTTCTCTATTAATAAACTGTAAATTTTAGGTTGCTTGGAACAAAAAACCTCAACGAACGAAAGCAATGACATAGACTGTGGGGGCTGCCATAATACGATTTAAATTTTCCCATTCAATTAATATATTATTTAAATATGATTTCTTACTACCAGTTAAATTCCTATTTCCTATTTTTATGTATTTAATATTTTAGGTTTCCAATTAATAATGAAATAAAAAATAAATGGAAAATAAGAAAATTAGGTTATTTTGTAGTTTTTAGTGGTATGTTTTTGAAATCGGTTTTTTCTTTAGATTTTGATTTTGTTATGATGGTCTTTTTGAATTTAATAAAGTTGATTGAAAATATTTTTTTTTTAAATAGAAACCTTCGAAACAGTTGAGGTACAATACCATACTGAACTATTTATATCTTACTCGTACAATATTATCCTAATTTCTACACACACAAATATTCCCAAATTATAGGGAAAAAAGTTAACAAATGGCAACTCCTTGATACACACATAGATAAAAAGATGGCTTCACTTTTGATGTTCGCGACGCGACGTCTATCTTTTTTTCTTGGTCTGAGCTTAATCGGAGTTCTTCTTTTTTGTAAACAAAGCTTCGAAATTTTCCTATAGAAAGGTCAAAGTGTCCTTTATTAAAATAGTGATAATGTAATTACCCGACTGCGGAGGGTAATGTGTTTGACAGTCTTTGATGTGTGTATGTTTGAACATATGTGCCGTTGTAGAGGCCAAACGCGCGGTCCGATTTTGACAAATCTTACGTCAGTCGATACGTCTTAACCTTGCGAGTGTCACTAAAGACATGACAGTTATAACAATTCACCACAACGACAACCAAACGCCATAAAATGTCAAAAAAATCTATGTCAAGTTATCATCAAATAGGTCATCGTTAAATAGGTCTTTAAAAATGATTTTGGAGTTCGTTTCACCATTTTTCATTTTAGCAACCGTAAAGGATATATATATCCTAGGATATATAAATCCGTTTTAAAACTTTATATATAAAGTTTTAAAACGGATTTGGAGGGCCATGTTCAGGGGTGCGTTTTTTTTTTACTTATTGAGTATTATATATTATTATACCATTGAGTAATCAATCAAAATAGACTTATATGGTTAAAATTAAATATAAAAATAAAATCGAATAAAAGGACTGAAAAATCGATAAACTAAAAAGTGGAAAATAAAAATTAAAAAATCTAAATACCGACTGCTCAAGTACAATGCAAGAAACAAACATATTTTCATTTTAAAAAGTGACAAGCTGGCAAGACCCATCCCCTTAGAACAATCCCATCCCATTTTTGTTAAATGTTCAATGGGGTCCCGCCTGCTTGTCACTTTTAGGGTTCGGTACCCAAAGGGTAAAAACGGGCCCCTATTACTAAGGCTCTGCTGTCTATCTGTCCGTCACCAGGCTCTATCTCATGAAACGTGATAGCTAGACAGTTGAAATGTTCACAGATAATGTATTTCTGTTGCCGCTATAACACCAAATACTAAAAAAATAATATTTAAGGGGACTCCCATACAATTACACTGGATTTCAGTTATAACGACGATGATGAAGGGACCACTGTAATTTCACTGTGACGTTACACCCGAGAGTCGTTACAAGCAAAGGTAAAGAGATACAGACATGTTTATGATTTATAATATCAAATTTTAACTGAATCATAAATTTAACTCCGAAACGTTACACCTACCTAGCTAATATCTATAAACAAAAAGTAATGGTCACCATAGTTGCTGACCATCTGCGTGGATGTAAACAAAAGATAAGAAAACTCGCGGCCGACTCCAATCGCAATATCTGCATGGGATTTCTAAGAATTTGTTACAAATTATTCATTAAAACAGTCGCTACACTCGAACTCAGCGTTATATCCAAAGACGCTACAGCGTGTATTTTGTACTAAAGTATGCTTTAAATTCAAGGGATTTAGATTTAACATCGTTATAAAAAAATGGTCGCTACAACCAAGGTCGTAATAAATGAAATCCACATGTGATTTTTTTTTATAGCCTTTGGTATTTTTATAGATCCTTCGTGCGCGAGTCCGATTCGAACTTGCCGGTTTTTTAAATGAAAATGTGCTTGTTTCTTGTTGAGCATTTCAGTTCAGCAGTCCGGTTTTTTAGACTTTATTAAATTACTTTTTTTATTTATACACTGATAATATAGATCATGATTTTTTTTTAATATGGCATATGGCTTACCTTTCGAGCCCAGCGTGCAAAAGGAAGGTGACCAGGCCGAAGGCTGCAGGCGCCTTATGCAGCATGATGGCCAGGAACACGATCAGTTCCACGTCAGCGTGCGACGTGGTGGCAGCAGCGCCGAGAGCGATACCGTCCGCTGTAATCATAACGATAATTTTAATATCATTACATATTTATACTAATATTAAAAAGCGGAAAAGTGGGTTAAATAATATACGATATAATTACAAAATCTCTAATATTTACAAGATATAACAACTGAATCTATTTTTATTTGATACTAGTACTCACGCGGGGCTTCGCTCCCGTGGATTCTATCACGGTAAAAACATAACTCTCCTTTTTTGCAGTCGGGTAAAAAGTAGCCTATAACCTTCCTCAAGCTTCAAGCTACTTCCATACCAAATTTCATCCAAATCCACCCAGTACTTTCGAAGATTAGCGCGTTCAAGCAAACAAACAAACAAACTTTTCCGCTTTATAATATTAAGTATAGATAATAATCAGTTAATATAATAAACTATTGATATAATTTTAAAGCAACTAATTTTTATAAGCATAACATATTTTTTTAAAAGAAAAGATGACTAGAAATGTGGGTAGAATTCACATTGCTGTTAACCCCTCCAACTAAGCTAAATATGCTTGTGTCTGGAGTGGGTTCACGGCAATAGTGTAATGGGTGGGGTTCGAACCCGCGACCTCTCGATCACAAGTCCGACACCTTAGTCCTTAGGCTATTAACGCTTAATAATTATAAATTATAATAATTTAGAATATACTTTTCTCTAGCTATACATGTAGCTAGATAAACTAATAAGTAAATAATTACATGTCGTTTCCCATAGCATCTGTGTAGCAATTAGTTATTTTATAATTTGTTAAGTTAGGTTATAATTTGTTTTATTTTAATTTAAACTCGAGAAAAAACTCAGTGCTTTACGGTTTTTTTGGATAAGCTAAATGACTGAATTTCTTTAACGTCGCTTGGCAATTTGTTGTATAATCGGTTACATTTCGGGGAGTGTGCGATGGAAATACACAATCTAATTCCGCCAAGCCCGTTCCATCATCGAACTACAAGACAAACGGCGATGCGTCATCGTTACACGGTGAACATCCCACCCATACGCACAAAACGTTTTGGGAATACTTTCATTGTGCGTACGGCCAGGCGTCCGTCACTCGCTGAAGGCCACGCGTTATATGCCTACCGCTTCGCGTATCGCCGTCGGTACATCGACAGTGCGCTGCCGCACGCCTGCCTGAGCCCTTTAAATAATTTTGACAACGTCATAATCGTATCGTTTGGATCTATGAAGAAGATAGCAACAGTGAGACAGAGCTTATAACCTGGCTGTTCGGCTTTTGTCTGTTGGTTGTCAACGAACTGTCAACTGTCACCACCTTTTGAGCTGTCAACTGTCACGTGTCATCGAATTGACAGCTGCCGCCTGTCAACACGCTACACCTCGTGCAACGCAGAGTCAAGAATAAAACCTAAGAACCGAATTTCAAACGTGAGTCTTTGTTGAAGTGCAGAGCTATTTTGTTTTTTATTACCTATTGGTAATTTCCTATATGAGCACAATGTTTAAGTCACCACCTAATACCTCTAAGCAAACTCCCTCACGGTCGGATACTGACATCCGTAAGCTATGTGAGGAAGAAGCTCTAAAAGCTAATTGCCCCGTCACTAATATCACCCAGCGCGCTAAGCGTCGATGTCCTGCTGATGAAGGGGAACTCCTGGATAAATTGGCTGTTCTGAAAAGCGATATTTCAAATGAGATTAAGAGTTTAATTGGTGACTTAATATCTGCCCAAAACTCAAGATTGGATAAATTAGAAAACTATTTTCACGAAATTAAAAACCAATTACAAAAAATAGAGATTACAAATCAGGATGTAGAAAAGTCGATGACGTTTATGTCAGATCAACTTTCGTCGATGGAGTCTAAGATATCAGGTCTGGAAAAGGAGCGCAGCACTTTGTCCACTAAGCTATCCCTGCTAGAGGAGAAGTTTCAGACTTTTGATCGAAGCCTACTGAAAACCAGTATCGAGATTCACAACGTGCCCAAATCGAAAATGGAAACGAAAAAAGACCTTTTTGGCATGGTCTCGCATTTAGCGAACATTTTTAAACTAGATCTGAATGCTTCAGAAGTCCGGGATGTAGCTAGACGGCCATCCAAACGGGAAGCTGAAACATCATCCATGACGATCGAGTTCACGAATACCCTCTTGAAGAGTGACTTCCTGGCAGCGGCCAAGGCTTTCAACAAACAGCATCCCAGCAGTAAGCTAAACTCTACTCATATTGGATTTGAAAACACAAACACACCTATTTATATAGCTGAACAGCTCTCAGCCGACTCAAAAAAATTATTTTATCTTGCACGTAATTTTGCAAAAACAAATCAATTTGCTTACTGTTGGATTTCTAACGGGCGAATCTTGTTGAGAAAGAAAAGTGACAGCCCATATATAGTTGTTAAAAATGAATTACACTTAAATCAGTTAATGGATCCCTGTGTACTGTGACTTATATTAAACCATGAGTCATTTTCTTTTTGCTACTATTTACCCTCCTTAAACTTCTATTATAAAATTGTATTTTTCATGTTAACTTATTTAATTCTTTATGTTTTTTTACGCTGTAACTAAAATCACACTTACACTACATATAAAAACTCATAGCACTTATTACCACAATGTACTCTACAATCACACATCACGAAATTATAATAACTATTTACATCCAATTACCACACGACCACAATACTCCTGTCACATTTTTGCTTACCATCTCTACCGACTCATCATGACACAAAAGAAATCAACTAGATTTATCTTAATACATATTTTTATGTCTTTGTCTGCACATTTAATATTTTCAATGTCTTTTAGTCTCATTCGTTACCTAAAAGCTCACTTACACGACAGCTCAACATTTCACAAGTGCATCGTTTTACGAACACTTAAATACCTTTGCAATGACTGACCAGATCTCTCTATTGGAGAATGTTGACCAAATGTCAGTGTCCGAGTTGGTTTCCTGTACCCCGGAGGAGTCCTGTCAACGCATTGGTAATCCAACGCATTTTATAAAAATATTAACACAAAATTTACGCTCGATTAATCACAACTTTCCAAACTTCGAAACACTTTGTTCTCGATTTTCTTTTGATTGTGACATCCTTGTCTTAACCGAATGCTGGTTAAATTGTCCCGGAAATCAGTGTCTTCCGCATTTAGCAGACTATAATAGATATAATTCATCTAAGCACCTAAATAAAAATGATGGCGTCGTTGTATTTGTTAAATCGGGTATTACAGCTCTAGTAGAAGAACCAGATTTTAACAGCTCTGCTTCCGGGCTATTAATTAAAATTAACAATGAAACTGCTATACTATGTGTTTATCGGTCTCCATCTAACTTCAATATTGATGATTTTTTGACAGCACTAAATAATATTTTGCCCACTCTGTCAAAATTTAAAACCGTAATTCTCACTGGAGACATAAATATCAATATCAATCAGCCTGATGACCGTTCCCATAATTATTTAAACTGTCTTGCCTATCACGGGCTTTTACCGGCACACACGTTACCGACAAGAGGCAACAATTGTCTCGATCACATATGCCTAAAGAGTAAAAGTGCAGCTTTGACATTTGTATTAGATACCACTGTTTCTGATCATTTTTCTACCTTGTTATGCATAAAAATTAAAATAACCAAGTACATTACCAATAAAAATCTTTCAATAATCAACTATGACTCACTAGATGAATCTGTAAACCTTTTGGATTTCTCTTCAGTATTTTCCACCAAAGACCCAAATATAGCAACCGATAGCTTTATAACACTGCTTTCTGGCGCTATCATGGCGAATACAACAGTCACTAAGCCTTCAGCGAGGAAACGTACTCTTAAACCGTGGATTACGGAGGGACTTCTCAGGTGTATTCGAAACAGGGACTTCTTACACAGACAGGTCAAGCAATCTCCTAATAGTATAACTTTTAGTGTAACCTATAAAAGATATAGAAATTTCTGTACAAAAATATTAAAAAAAGCAAAACGAATGTACGACTCTGAACAATTAAAAAAAGCTGGACAAAATTCTAAAGAGCTATGGGACGCAATCAGGAATATAACAAACACCGCCAAAATCAGACAAACTTCTACACAACTACTGTCACACACAGAATCACCAACTCAATCATGCAATATTGTTAACAAGTTTTTCATTGACATAGGCACAAATCTCGCTGGCAGAATTGTAAATGATAAAGAAAGGCCACAAAAAACCACATCCTCCTTGAACTCTTTTGTTTTGGATAGTACGGATGATAATGAGGTTATCTGTCTGATTAACTCTCTGAGAGCTAGTGCGGCAACCGGCTGGGACAAAATTTCTCCCGTTATTTTTAAAAGATATGCCTTGAAGCTGGCACCTATTCTGTGCCATATTTTTAATCTATGCCTTCAAACATCAGTCTTTCCAAACTCTCTCAAACGGGCAATAATTCACCCAATTTTTAAGGGTGGTGATGGAAATTCTGTGAACAATTATCGTCCAATCGCGGTTCTCAGTGCCCTGTCAAAGCTTCTAGAACGTCTAGTAAACAACAGATTAGTTAAATATCTCGAGAAATATCAAATCATCTCCACAAAACAATTTGGTTTTCAAAAAGGGAAATCTACTTCCGACGCAGTTCATGAATTGACATCATACTTAGTGTCCAATCTTAATAGTAAAAAGAAGGTACTCTCAATATTTTTAGATCTCACTAAGGCATTCGACACCGTGCCAACCACTACCCTTTTGAAGAAACTTGAGGAGATAGGTGTCCGTGGGCCCCAAAATGATTTCTTTAAAAGTTATCTTACGAACAGAACTCAATCGGTTAAGATTGGTGAACACATGAGTGAAGAAATGATAATTTGTTACGGCGTGCCGCAGGGCAGCATTCTTGGGCCAACGTTATTCTTGATCTTCATTAATGACCTCTGCAATCTAAATATCCCTAATTCTAGAATAACTTCATATGCAGATGACACTGCAATCACTTTTGTTGCAGATTCATGGTCAGAACTTCTTAATAATGCTCAATTGGGCTTTAATTCCGCCTTAAAATGGCTATTATCACACACACTCACACTAAATACTGCTAAAACTAAATGTATCACTTTCTCTATAAGTTCCGTCTCACAGCCTAACATTCCAATTGTCATCAGAGCTCACTCATGCTCCACCAGTCTTGATTCTAACTGTCAATGTCCCCAGATAGAGACTGTAGATAATATTAAATACCTTGGCGTAGTGTTGGACAAAACACTAAGTTTCAAACCCCAAGTTGAAATGTTGACAGGAAGAGTCCGGAAACTTATTTATATTTTTAAATCACTCCGCAGTGTTGCCAACCCTACCATCATACGTCGTGTGTATTTCGCCCTCTGCCGGTCAATAATATCGTATTGTATCTGTTGCTGGGGTGGTACTCACCAAACTACTCTAAGACCGCTCGAAATTGCTCATAGAGCTATACTTAAGGTAGCCACATCGCGCCCTATATTATATCCAACTACTGAGTTGTATAAAAACTGTGGTGTTTTGAACGTGCGACAACTATTTATATTTAACATAATTCTGCTTCAACATCG
The DNA here is from genome assembly GCA_943138885.2 of Tholera decimalis. NCBI lineage: Eukaryota > Metazoa > Arthropoda > Insecta > Lepidoptera > Noctuidae > Tholera > Tholera decimalis. The sequence goes on along the minus strand of OW964576.2, from coordinate 20,720,246 downwards.
TAAAACACCTTACTGCCAAATCAACAAACGGCGAAAAGATATAATCTGTAGTTTACCCTCAGTTAAATTTAAATTTACTAAAAGATTTTTTGAATATTTAGGCCCCTTTCTTTATAATAAAATTAACAAAAATATCTACATCTATAAATTTCCATATTACAAATGCAAAAAAATAGTCCACGATTTCTTACTTAATAAAACTTATGAGGAAACTGAACATTACTTGCTAACAATATTTTAGAGTCATGACATCAATCACACTCACAGTGAACCACACACATTTACATACACACACACGCACACACACAAACACGCACACACACACACACATTCATACACACACACAATTACACAACACACACCATCACACAATTTTGTTACTTTACTTCTTTTAAGTTGTAGTGCCTGCTTGTAAACTTTGTAACATTACACTTAGTTCTTAAATTACTTTACGAACCTAATCCAACTGGGGGGGTGGCAACTGCTTATCCTAATCACAGGCTTTTAACTAGCCTAGCTAGGAAAGTAGTATGACACTCTTGTATTATATGTAGTGCAATAAGTGATATATAAATGTGGCTCTATAATGTAAATTAAACATAAGTGTATTTCCTCTTTGTACTACAACTCCTGTAAATGAATAAAGTTTTATTATATTATTATTATTATTATTATCGACCTAAAAACAATTGATTTTCCTCCGCTTTGCTTCTGTTTCCCTTTTGATTATTTATTTGCGCGGAATTTAATTAAAATTATTTCCGCGGTTTCGGATATTTTCGACACTAAAATTTAATAATCGGGAATTCAGGGAAGGAAAAATGCATCTATCATTTTATTAAACTGAAACATATTTGATCAACAAATAAAAATGTTTTTCTATATTCGTTTTATAACCAATATCATCATATACAACCCTAGGACATTCGCTCGATGACGTGGGTCGCGCGGCGGGCAAAACAATCTCAACTGTCTGTGTGCGTACTTATGGTACATTTCTTCTCGCTGCAAACAGCTGGTATTATTATTAAGATTTTGTAGGCTATTATAGCGCAGGTATTTTCACTTTTGTATGAGAGTGATGTATCTGTTACGAAGTAACTATTTAGTAATCTGTGGTACGGCTAAGGAGTGGAATTCCCTGCCGGAGTCTGTGTTTCCTGATAGCTATAACCTGGGAGTCTTTAAGTCAAGGTTCAGATTACTTCTAGGTGAGCGTGCGATCTTCGACCACATCATCACTTACCATCAGGTGAGATGGTGGTCAAACGCGAGCCTACTATCAATAAAAAAAATCTGCTCCTTCGAATGATATACTTTTTTTTCCCTCATGGTGGTCTGAGACAGATATTGTTTTTTCGTCTAAGAATATCTTTCAAATATTGAAAGAATAAAATATACATGGTAAATATCCAGTTTTAATGAAATGCTTGTTCTAATGAAATTAGTATTACTTGTCGCTAAATAACTTCGAAGAAGCCAGTACCTACGTGTCGAACCGTCATGTTTTAATTCTCCACGCGTCCAATGATAAATCGAATAGCTGATAAGTGCGTGAGTTTTAGAGGAAACGATATAATGGTTTAAAAATTCACTTTTCATCATTGAAACTTCGATCTATTTCTGTTTAAGTTAAAGCAATGTTAAATTCATAAAGGACTATTGCGGAATTGTTCGAAAGAGTTATCGCGGCCTCGTAACACGAAGGGCAAATGACGGAACACGGATGGGTTTTGGTCAGTAAAACTGACATACCCTCCCGCGTCACACAGATCAGAGACAGCCATTGGATGATTTCCTATCATTAAAAAAATCATAAAGAACTATTCATAGTTTGTTTAATTGTCTATGAAACTTATATAAAACGTGTAACAGAATAAACACAATTGGCTATTTGACTGTTGTCACGGTAAAATATGAAATGTGTTAAACATGGTTGCTTATAGGTTAAAAATAATTATACTATACGTTTTTTGCATGAAAATAAATTGTAAATATTTTTATTTTTGAAAAATAGATTTAATTTTTTTTATCTGTGGATACGAGAACCGAAACACGGGCGGCCATGATTGAGCATCGTATGACGTCGCATTTCAATAAATATGTCACGGTAAAATATGAAATGTGTTAAACATGGTTGCTTATAGGTTAAAAATAATTATACTATACGTTTTTTGCATGAAAATAAATTGTAAGTATTTTTATTTTTGAAAAATAGATTTAAGTTTTTTTATCTGTGGATACGAGAACCGAAACACGGGCGGCCATGATTGAGCTTGAGCATCGTATGACGTCGCATTTCAATAAATAAATCGTCGTGTGCAATTTACTGAGAAAATTAATAAGAAATATTTTTATTTCTGCTGTTGAGAGGTTTCGTAAAATGGAGTCAGGCTATACAAATGCTGACAGTGCGAATCTGCCTAAAGTTGATTCATTTATGGTCGCAAATTTAACACGAATGTATTAATTACTGACTTTTATTTTGGTCATATTTTATTAACAACATTAGGTTAGGTTTACTCATTTGTTTTTAGTAAACTTGATTTCTTCTAAATACTTATGTACATCAAAGTGGTCCTCACAAAAGAATATTGCAGATTTATCAGATGTATACTTTGAGTCTCGACGTGCTAGTTGTAACCACTGCTTTCGATGTTTAGGGCATTTAGGAACGTGTATAAAATTTTTTCAGGAAGTTTTATAGTAGTACTTCTACACATAGGCACGGCAAACGTCTTGTAGCTTGTCATTTTCAAAATTCCAGGTAAAAAGGTGTTAGATTTCCACAAAATAGCTTTAGAGTTATAGCGTCGTTAGTCGTAATAGATTCTTTTGCACATTGTTTATTGAAATTTGACATCTCAGCCGCAAGTGTCAGATGACCGGCTGTTTTGGCGCGAATTTCTAAATCGTAAATTAAATTAATTTTTTTTCCTACTAAATAATATTTTTTTAGAGAAAAATAATTATTGTAAGAGGTATAAAATAACCCTAGGTAATTTTTAAAATACATTTTCAAAAATTGTTTAATAGTCAATTCCTGAAAGTAGTTGGTTCAGAATCGGCTTCTGAATCGATTTCCGTCATAAAAAATAGGTGTTATTTTTGACTTAAAATGGAAACACAGTAGGTATAATGACAAACCTTAATTCAAGGAAATGCGCTCGTGTGCATGTCGGCCACTAACATTGAGTGTTGGCGTCCACGTAAGGATGTATGACGCACATACGTTTTGTAAGAATAACTGTTTTATAAAAAATGCCTAGGTTTGTTTACAAAAATAACATCCGTTATAATTTAATATTCTAATTGGGGTGTATATTTAGCTTAGTTGGAGGGCTTAACAAGATTGCTTCCTCTCTCAAGAAGACTCTTTGTTTATAAAAAAAGAAGCTTTCTGACCTCATACAAATGGTCATCTGGAAGGGTACTTCTAATATTGTACAAATTGCATCAGGCCGGAACCAAACCTTTCTAAAACAGTCGACGAGCGGCAGACCTAGGTGATAACTAAATGGCAAGTGAGGCATGTCTAGTGATAAGATTATCACACTTGTAACGATCGACACGAATTATTTCCAAACAACACTATTGCCTGCAATATGCTAGCTCGGGCTTTCAATATCCGGACAAACGCACGTCCATGATAACTATTTATTGATGACATGACACCGATTTATATTCATCATTTGCATAGCCTAACCCAATTATATACCTATTAAATATGAAAATGTGCATACACAACTAAACAGGGAATCCAAAATAGGTATTTCATTCAGAAAAAAGTAAATATTTAAAAAAAAAAAAAAAATTAGAGAAAGAATATTTACAATGCAAAAAAAAGCAACTACATGACAGAAATGAAGAAAACTAAGTAATACATTTAGATTAACTAAAACAACCTTGTAAAATATCCTTTTAAACAACGAAAACGCGATCGAAATCGAATCAGTAATTTTTGGGAAAATCACGAACATACAAACATATACATAATTACATACTGGTCGAATACAGAACCTCCTTTTTTGATGTCGCTTAGAAAAGTCATCTTTCATTCATAATGTCTGACAGAATCTCAAACATTCACGACGTACTATCGGCCAAAGATACCGCATGCTCACTTATGAAAATATTTCTGCGGAAGCGCAGCTAGTGACAAACCACATCCCTTCCTGGTTTCGCCAAATTAGAGACAATATGCATTTTGTGAGTACAAGGCGTGTAACATTATATTAATACTTACTATTAAGAACACTACTAAAATACTCTTCGTGCATACTATTGGTCAAAATACATGCATTAGGCGATCGAGTTGTGAGACGTGTTATGCGATTATAGCCTTAAAGGTGAGCATGCGGAAGATTGGTCGATAGTACATCAATCCATCTAGAGGCAAATCACCCGCCGGCGTCAATGCCAGTAAAGCATTCAGCATTGCGAGCACACGCATCAAAGGTGAGGTGAGTTACAATGAGACAGTACGGGCAGTGGGTATTATTTATGTATGGGTTTAGTCCAGTCTAGCTTGATGCAGCAAGTGTTTTACATGGAGCAACTGCCTATTTGAGCTCCAGAACCCAGCTGGCACAGCTAGCTGGGTAACACGATATCCCCTGGCAAGACTGGAGTCAGAATTTCTGGCTTCTGACTGACCCATAATGACTGTCTGTGATGTACAAATGACAGCGGGGACCAACAGTTTAGCGTGCTTTTTGACGCACGGTGACATCTTTTTTAGGGTTCCGTAGCCGAATGGCAAAAAATGGAACCCTTATAGTTTCGACATGTCTGTCCGTCTGTCTGTCTGTCCGTCCGTCCGTATGTCACAGCCATTTTATTCCGAAACTATTAGGACTATACATGTAAAACTTGGTAGGTAGATGTATTCTGTGAACCGCTTTCCGATTTTAAGAGAATATTTAAAAAATATTTAAAATAAAGGGGACTCCCCATACATGGAACTGAAACTGAAAATATTTTCTTTCATGAAACCTATACGTGTGTGGTATCTAAATAATCTAGTTTCAAGAAATTTGTAAGGTTTTTTGTTTTTTTTTTTTTTTTCAAATAAATATATTAAGTATATTATATTTATTATAGTTACTACGGAACCCTTCATGTGCGAGTCCGACTCGCACTTGGCCAATTTTTTTTTTTTTTTAAATTAAAAATAGGTTCGCGTTTGACCACCGTCTCACCTGATGTTAAGTGATGATGTGGTCGAAGATGGAGCATTCTTACCTAAAAATAACCTATTCACTCTTGACTTAAAGACTCCTAGGTTATAGCTATCGGGAAATTCCACTCGATATGTTAACATGGTCACCCATTCAAGACCTCGGTAAACATTACAATGTTATGGCTCAGATATACAATATGTAACAAAAACCCTGTCCGATCCTATAAAGGCGTATTCCTGGTTCAACATACGTATTAGAAAAAAAATGTTTTAAAAATGTAACTCATAAAAACCAAAAGTTATTGATTTTACTTCACAAATTTTGCGGTACCGCAATTCCGGTAGTTCTACCGCACCGCAAAATTTGTGAAGTATGGAGTGCCATAGAAGTGCGCGCACTGCGGTGAGTCTACCGGTGCGGTAGAACTACCGGAATTGCGGCCACCGCAAGGCAGTGCGCGCACGGCCTTCGTCATTGCGTTGATTAAGGTGAAATGATAGCCCAACGTCCTTGAGCATTGAACGTGAAACAAGCGGCCAGTGCTGACCACCCCGAGCGCCCGCGCGCTCCCCCGAATGTCATAGGTATCACCGGACGCAGATACGTTCGAAGGATTTTTGTCGCTACCTATTAGCTTTTATCATCATAAATCGATTGAATATAGTCGGACTCAGAACATTTGCAATGCTTGTTTTGAGAACAAAATATTCTTTATTGAGTAGTTATTGTAGTTAGAGTGAATCAAAATATAAAAAATATCATTTTTTTTTTGTGAAAATAAATAATAACGCTTTTATCAACCGACGACAAAAAAGGAGGAGGTTATCAATTTGACACGTATATTTTTTTTTTTAATGTATGTTCACCGATTACTCAAAGACGGCTGAACCGATTGGAAAAATTATTTTTTGTTTGAAAGGGTATACTTCGAAATTGGTCCCATTGTCACTTAGGATCTGATGATGGGATCCTGGAGAAATCGAGGGAACTCTTCAAATATTATAGGCACACCTATAGTGATTTGAGTATTTTTAGGGTTCCGTAGCCGAATGGCAAAAAACGGAACCCTTATAGTTTTGACTTGTCTGTCCGTCTGTCTGTCTGTCCGTCCGTCCGTATGTCACAGCCATTTTATTCCGAAACTATTAGGACTATACATGTAAAACTTCGTAGGTAGATGTATTCTGTGAATCGCTTTCCGATTTTAAGAGAAAATTTAAAAAAATATTTACAATAAAGGGGGCTCCCCATACATGGAACTTAAACTGAAAATATTTTCTTTCATGAAACCTATACGTGTGTGGCATCTATAGACAGGTCTTTAAAAATGACATTAAGATTTCTAAAATGACATTTTCATAAAGTTAATCGTTTAAAAGATATACGCTTCCAAAGTGGTAAAATGCGTGTCCCCCTCCCTCTAACTTCTATAATAATGAAGTGAAAAATCTAAATAAACCATATGTTGTACATCTTAATGTAAACTTTCAACCAAAATTGGTTTGAACGAGATCGAGTCAGCAGTTTTTGAGATACAGTATATTTTTTAAAACCGCAAATATAACTTTGTAATTCATACAAATACTATGAAGAACAAAGGTATCTGGCGTAGTTGTAAAAATTGTAAATAAGCTAGTTTTAAGAAATTTCTAAGGATTTTTGATTTTTTTTTTCAAATAAATATATTAAGTATACTATATTTAGGTATTATAGTTACTACGGAACCCTTCATGGGCGAGTCCGACTCGCACTTGGCCAATTTTTTATAGTAACATGTGCAGTTGCATTCGAAAAGCACAATTTGTGAAGTGGACCTGATGATGAATACATCAGATGGCCACTACTCAATATATAAGTAGGAATAATAAGTATTTCATGTGTTCCGCTTCGATTACTTGAATGTGGTTAGTAATTTTTCACTTTGCAGTGTTTTTTGGGAGTCGGTTTAATTTTTGGTAACGGTTTTTTTAATGTACTAAAAAAATTGGCCAAGTGCGAGTCAGACTCGCCCATGAAGGGTTCCGTAGTAACTATAATAGTATAATATATGTATATTTATTTGACGAATAAAAAAACCTAAAAAATTTCTTAAAACTAGCTTATTTACATTTTTACAACTACGCTAAATAACCTTGTTTTTCATAGTGTTTATATGAATTACAAAGTTATATTTGCGGTTTTAGAAAATATGCTGTATCTCAAAAATTGCTGACCCGATTTCATCAAACTAATTTTAGTTGAAAGTTTACATTAAAGTCTACAGACATATATTTTTTTTAGATTTTTCACTCCATTATAATAGAAGTTAGAGGGTGGACACATTTTACCACTTTGGAAGCTTATATCTTTTAAACCATTGACTTCATGAAAAAGTGGTTTTAGAAACCCTTATATCATTTTTAAAGACCTGTCTATGGATACCGCACACGCATAGGTTTCATGAAAAAAAAATATTTTCAGTTCTAGTTCCATGTATGGGGACCCCCCTTTATTTTAAATATTTTTTTATTTTTTTCTTAAAATCGGAAAGCAGTTTACAGAATACATCTACTTACTAAGTTTCACTTGTATATCTTTAACAGTTTCGGAATAAAATGGCTGTGACATATGGACGGACGGACGGACAGACAGACAGAGAGACAGACAGACGGACAGACATACCGAAACTATAAGGGTTCCGTTTTTTGCCATTCGGCTACGGGACCCTAATAAAAAACTTTCCGAGTGCGAGTCGGACTCGCCCATGAAGAGTTCCATAGTAGCAAACAGTTTTTCTTTCAACTTTGTTTTTCATAGTGTTAATAAAATAAATAAATATATTTCAAACGAACGATATGCATGCCGAACGAGCTGTGGGCCTGTAAACCTCAAGATTGGTGCCCTGAAACAGGGACACAAGGTCGCGGCAGACCACGAAGGAGATGGCGGGACGAACTTGATGTCTTCCTTGAGAATTGGAAAGAATTGCCGCAGAACCGGGACCGTTGGAAGGAATGAAGGGAGGCCTTTGCCCAGCAGTGGGACAGTGCAGGCTAAATAATAATAATATTTCAAACAATTGACTTGGAGAAAAAATGGTTTGTGTCATTTGGCTTCGAAACAATAAAAACTAAAATATAAAAATAATATATTTATTTACTTAACATTTAGTTTAGTCCACTCGCAATCAACACTAAAACTAAATATTCACATACGTCCAAGCGCAAACGAAATGTCCGATTTTTAAATAGCTCAACCGTACCACTGTACCAAACGTACTATCTACGCTGTTTACTCTTTGACGCAAAGTTTAAAGAGCGGGGCGCGCTAACATGCGACACAGCCTCCCCGTGCGAACGCTAGGGTGAGACTGGCCCTTGCGTATGAGTGAGCGCGCGCGCCGGGCGCTAATGTAATAATATGGTATTATTGATTTAACGGCACTTAAGTAATAATTTTGTAAAATTTTGAATTTAAATTTAATAAAGCAATAAATTCTCTATAATTGTGTGAAAGAAATATTTAAATCGGTTCAGTTATTTCAAAGCAGTAAGCAAATTATTGCAAAAATAAAGAGGATATATTCGATTTTTTTCCAAGAAAAGTATGAACAATAATAAAAAAATTAAATTTAAAGTCAAATATGTTACGCGTATTAGGTATTTTTTCTTTATCTATTTAGTCCATCCGTCTAGTAGTAGTAGTCCTTCAAAAAGAGGTCTATTTTGTAATTTAGCCAATCCTATCGCCTTAAGCGAGTACACATCGGGCAATGTATATTTTTTGTAACTTGTTGCAATATTGTTGTTAATGTTCGGAATTTCATAGTGATCAGAGTATTTTTATGTTTTTGTTATACCTTTTTTACAGGTTATAATTGCACAACACGGCATTTTAAAGCAGAGCTCTGTGTTCCGAAGTAATCCGAAGCGCACTAAACGAGGTCAATGAATTAATTGGTCGAGCTATGATTTTCGTATCATAAATTTAATGTGGCGCGCTCGCCACGCCCACATTACCATTCCAACCTTATTCATCTATTCCGTGTAGGGAACACAGAAGCCAGCAGAGAGTTCCACACCTTGACTGTGCGCGCAATAAATACAACAAGACGGTATATCGTCCGGTACCTATATCGTATGTCTGGAAGACCGATAGTAAAAGGAAGATGGAGAGATCAGGTTATAGAGCTCCTGCGCATACCTACTGTCCAAAATACAATCTGTAGAAGACCGACAGGCAAGCAACGCTTCACCGATGAGCCAAGCTGTAAAGCTTGTCCACCAGCGCCTATTCGCCTATGAGCCTTTTAGCTCAAAAGTTTAGGACAATTTTCAATTTTTCGGTGGGAAAATCACCAAATGACTCCTTCCCGCTCTTGGTGGAGCGGAAGGGATCGTTAGGCTTCTTCTGACTAAAAACTCAACCTGTTCCTTAAACTGTCCTTACGTTCGTTAAGCCTGCGCCAACGATGGCTGGAGACAGTTATCAATGGTTGGGGCTGTGTGGATGTATGTGTGTGTTTGTGTGTTGAACGGAACTGACCTGCAGCATGTACGACCAGTCCAACGGTGGCTGTGACGTTCTTTTCCACTGGATTGCTCTGGTCGTTATATCTTGAAGACATCTGGTCCACCAGAAGCATGAAGACGAACCCTGAAATAAAATTTATGTTGACCCCATAATCTAAACTTTTACATGGAAATTTATGAAACAGCAGATAATTTTAATCTATAGGTACCCACATCATCACTTACCATCAGGTGAGATAGTGGTCAAATGCGACCCTCATCAATAAAAAAGAAACAAAACTAAAATGTCTGTTTGTTATTATTATAACACAATTTACGATTCAGTTGTTACAGAGAACAAACAAATAAACAGCCAGACAAAAAATAGTTTTAGTATCTTAGTATTGTGTAAATACATAACAAGCATTTGAGAAAACACATGATTTTTTTGTTCAGGACATGCCAATTTATGTTTTCGGATTTTGAGAAACGCTGAGAAAATGACAAAAGTAGCCTGTGTCGGTTCGAACGTAAGGTCGTGCATCTTAGAGCTAGTAACCACCTAACCACTGGTCCAGTAACCACTGGACCACCACTACACCAAATATATAAATACTTATATAAATAACTTAAATACTATAATACTTCATATTGTATGTATGTCGGGCAGCTATCTGCAACTCCACGACCAAGCGCGTATTTTGCGTAAGGGTAAGGACCTTTTCATTCTATCCATGCTGCTCGCCTTCCTGGAGGAGTTGGCACCCTCGTTTTGCTTACCATTTCTCAGAGGGTACCTGGTTTGCCGAAGTATTTAGTCCTGTAGTCTGTGACTACAGGGCAGCTCAGGAGCAGGTGTGCTGTGTGTGTGTGTATCATACTTCAAATCATACTAATATGCCAAAGTTTGTGGGGATGGATCGCAATCGATATCCGAACTCCGGGATAAAAAGTGTAAGCTCATCCATCCTCGCAAACTTTTGCATTTATAATATAGTAACAGGTAAAGTAAAATTATGCAACAACTTACCTAACACCAGGGATATGCCAATCACAGAATGCAGGTCATCTTCATGTGAAGGTGGTTCTGCGGTAAAATCTTTAGTAACCACCGTTGGATGTGAGCGTTCACTAAACAGAGATCGGACTCCCTCAGGGATAATAACTGCTAGAGCAGTGCCAACGAGGAGCCCTGCACCAAATACTGTGACTTTCTGAAGCTTGTCCTGAAACAAACAAATATATTTGTCTTTTATTATTGAAATTTTAGTATTATTTTTTATTTGAAATTATTTATTTTTAATTAATTCATTCTGATTTTTATTATGATTAATTCTGTTTAAAATAATTTTGTGTTGCATTGTGTGTGTTAATTAAATTAGAGAAGACACGAAAAGGCTCGTTGACACTTCCCGTGACCCAAGGGCTGGCTATTTCTTTGGACAATGGCTAAGCATTGCCTTACAACGATGCAATGCCACCAGTATCTTGGGTACGTTGCCAGCCGACAGCGTTGAGGATCAATTTTTGGATGCTTTATTCTAGTTTGTATTTTAAATTTTAGTACATAATTATATATGTTTAAGTTTATTTTTTATTTGTAATCGTAATTTTTGTATGTGACTGTACATGCTTTTAAGTTTTAATATAATAAACAATTTTAATTTTACGTAAAGATCTCTCCTATTTTTTTGAGAAGATACTAATATTACTTCTAAGTGCATCTACTAACTTTATGGATATTTTATGTTTGAAAAATAAATACATTATTATTATTTAAGTATTGCAATGTTGTCTGCATGGATTTTGAAATAATTTATAGCCACTCACAAATAATGCACCTTACTAAGTTCCTACTAATGACAAAAATTTTAGAATTGGATCATTAGCTCCAGAAATAACCCCTTGATACAAACAAATTTTACTTCTTTATAATATTAGTATAGTAAGATTCTTTATATATTGACAAAGAGAATTTCGTGGTATAAGAACCAGATGAGCATATCTAGAAAAAAATCAAAAATCTGTTTTATTTTCACAATATGGTTCACAATGTCATTGTGTGTTTTATTTAAACAAAAAAAAAATGTTCCGGCTAGTAAAAGTCCTATTAACTATTATTTTGAATAAATTAATTGAATTGACACATTATTCTTATTATGTTTGTATCTTAGTTTTAATATTCAAATATTTTGAAATCTTGTGTCACAGTTGTTGAACTCCTTGAAATGGCTTGACTGATTCTTCTGAATTTTTTTGTGTATTCAGTAGGTCTGAGAATAGGTTTTTTTTTAACTAGAAATAATGTATATGGAAAAACATTGTTTAACAGGTCAGTTTACTTTATTTTTGAACACACAGAAAAATATTTTTGGTCTTTTTTTACACTTTTCATGGTATATATCCCTCTGCTCAGTGTGCCTTATGCCAAACACTCCCAATCCACTGCCGCGTTCAGGCAAAGGAGACCTATTTTTTGTTATTTAGGGGAAACCTCCAAAAGACGCCAGAATTTTAGGGGAAAAAGAACATGGAATGTGGGATTTCTAGCTCACTAAAATCACACCAATGATCACAATTAACACATATAAGAGGCCCCGTTACATTTTAAAAACCACCCAGGATCCCAATCAAGGGGGACCACCTAGCTTTTCAACCTCAGCTTGAGTGCTGTCCCTAGGGTACCATACTATAAACTTTTTCTTGATAACTTCCTTGCATTGTAACATATGTCGCGTCCATCTCCTTTTTAATTGTTCTTATTTGTAAATGCACTTTTATGTGAAACGACAGTCATTCACAGGTTACAAATACAAAATTGCACAAGATGTTACACCTCACTTTCTCTGTTTTGCCTCATTTTAACGAACTGTAATAGATAGAACCTGCCTTGCCTACATGTCTAATGGTTACCTAGTTGGCAAAGTAGAAGAACATTGTGCAATATATCTAACTGTGCTGTGATCAGCAATATTTCTAAAATGAATACGAGCTAAATGGACCTAAACGTTATTCACAGATGGTGATGATTTTCTCAATTTTGTTGCACATAGTAGCTTACACTTCAAATATATGACTTACCTCTGACATGCTCACGTTCAGGGGTATGCTTCCAGCAACATAGGACCCAACAAGCATCACCAAAGCAAGTAAAATGAGGACCCAAGTTCCATCCATTCTTGAGGATATTTTTTTTAGATTTACACCGTAAATGTGCGATCAACGCGAAACGTATGACTTGAAAGCTGTACTACTTCACTCTAGCATGTTTAATTTTTATGGTCCGCTTGATTAATATCTTCGTTTACTGATAATTTCCTATTATTGTTTCGACATTCGTCAACTTTGCTTGTATTGAACACTTTGACAACACGACAAATAGTTTTTTTAATTAATGATCACGATTTACCAGATTTAAATACTAGTCTTTTAGCATATCACTTTGGGTCACAAAATAAATTAAAACGAATAACTGCGTTTCAATGTATCAATATAACTATATTAAAGGACAGCCGCGTACAGCATACCTAATCTATTTTTATTTCAAACAAAGGGAGCTGTTGTATTTCAAACAAAGGGACCATTGCTTTTAGAAAGATGTTTCTATTTGTTTAAATAGAAACATCTTTCTAAAAGCAATGGTTCATAGAATCAAATTCGCCATACTAATGAATCGATTGTAATAAAATGTTGCCAAACATAATGAGTATGTACTTTAAATAAAGTCTCGTCAAAAGCCTGAAAACCGTCATTGGTTTTCTACAATATATACTAAAATATATTATGGGCTATTATCAATAAAAAAAAACCTATCATGAGAGTTGGTGACTGGGCGGACGGACCCATATTTCGCTGAGAATACCTACCATGTTTCATGTATGATGTAGGTCACGTTAACACACTGTTCGCACGACGATAGTGTATGGCCACTGGTGGTTTGGCCCTCAACTCGTCTCGTTTTTTGTCCAAATCTGCTCGTCGTAGCAATTCAAAATCAGAGACTTGCAAATTAATGAGACGTCTCCAATACAAAGCTGAGCTGCTTTATGCTCCCATTGAGATGGTTCAATCTTGCATTTTTTCATATGCAGAACATCTTTATATCTTAGGTATTGTCCACCCTGTTGACGTTTGCCATATTTGAGTTCTGAGAAGAAGATGCGTTAAGCCAATCTGTCGTCCGACATTCGCAACACGGGTCCATTCTAGCGCAGCTAGCGCCTCATGAGGTAGGTCTCGATACCCCCGACGTTTGCACGACGAAGAACATCCGTGTTTCGGACACAATCTTACCACCGGATGTTCATTATAGATAGATAGATAGATAGATATATTCTTTATTGTACACCATAACAGAAAAATATATCTCGCAGACACTTTATGTGATACCTGTCGATTGCGCGAATGTGCTTTCAAGGTTAATAAATCACAGAAACATTGGTCGACCTTGCTCCCTGCTCTTCAGGACCCATGTTTCCGACGAATACAAAAAATTAGGGAGCACAATGGCCATATACACTTTTATTTTGGTGGATAGCTTGATGTCATGCGATCGGAAAACTTAAGATCGTAGTTTACCAAATCAGAAGCAACAGCTCCTATTCTACTGTTTACCTCTGCGTCTAAGTCACACTTTGACGTAATAATGCTTCCAAGATATTTGAACCTATCGACAGGACGCATTTACGTTTTCTCGCAAATATCAATGTTTTTCTGGTACCATTTTGATACATAAGGAGTTAAAATGTTGACAATGTTATGGTATTAATTTCAAGATAATTTATTCATCTCCATATTGAATGCATTATAATTACACAGTCCTATACATCTTTTTCACACAAATACGTTTTTATCGCCGCAATAATCGTAGAAAATTACAAAAAAATGGGGTCTGAATACGTACCTGTAAGCTAAATCTGGAGCATATTCTTAACTTCAAAATAACAAGAAATTATGTATTTATCTATACGTTAAGCTAATTATTTTGAACATACATAAAAAACTATGATTTATGAGAAAAATAAAATTAATTTCTTCATACATTTTTCTACCGAACGCACGGTTCCGACCGTCATTCCGCACTGAGATGCGCTCGTGAACGCAGGGGTGTATCGCTTTCCTCGAAAAAATAAATACGTCGAAACCTATAATAAAAAGAGTGGCATCTTGTATACTGTGACTAAAATACGTTGATGCTTTTTCGTACCGAAACAAAAGTAAGAACGAGAACCATACTTATTTTTAGAATTGGATGGATATTGGTTACTGAACCTAGCATGAAACAACAATTTTTTTTTTAACCGACTTCAAATAAGGAGGTTTTGCAATTCGACCGTACAATTTTTTTTTTTCATTAAGTATCTTAAAGTACTACAAATTAAGGAAGGTCTAGAGTTGATCTGATGATGGAGCCTTTCATCAGATTGACTCCTGACAGTCGAGGGAACTCCTCAACGATTTACAGCAGTAACCTTTTGTTTGGGCTTGATTAATTTGAATTGACCAGAACTTTACACCTAGATAGTTAGTGACTGTCATTAGAGGTCTGATGATGAAGACGAAGGACAGTTAAGGGAACTCCTCAACGGTTTACAGTAGCTACCTTGTGTTTGGACTTAATTCATTTATATTGATGAGAACTTTGCACCCATATGGGTTATAAGTGCCATTACAGGTCTGATGATGGAGACCATAGACAGGCGAGGGAATTCCTCAACGATATACAACAGTTACCTTTTGTTGGGCTTACTTCATACGGTTCAATATGCCAAAATGTTCAGTTCGAACAAAAACTAAAAAATTGGCCAAGTGCGAGTCAGATTCGCCTATGAAGCGTTCCGTAGTAACTACACCAAATAACTTTGTTTTTCATAGTGCTTGTATGAATTACAAAGTTTTATTTGCGGTTTTAGAAAATATGTTGTATCTCAAAAACTGCCCACCCGATCTCGTTCAAACCAATTTTGGTTTCAAGTTTACATTAAGGATCATAGCATATATTTTTTGTATAATTTTTCACTCCATTATTATAGAAGTAAGAGGGGGGGGGGGGGGGGGGGGGGGGACATTTTACCACTTTGGAAGTGTATATCTTTTAAACGATTAACTTTATGAAAAAGTGGTTTTAGAAACCCGTGTGTCATTTTTAAATACCTGTCTATTAATACCACATACGCATAAGATTCATGAAAAAAAAAATATTTTCAGTTTCAGTTCCATGTGGGGTACATGGAACTGAAACTAAAAATATTTTTTTAATAATTTTTAATCTTTTTTCTTTAAATCGGAAAGCGGTTTACAGAATACATCTACCTACCAAGTTTCACATGTATAGTCCTAATAGTTTCGGAATATAAAAACGTTTTATAAAAAAATTAAACCAACTTCCAAAATACACTGAGGGTAAATTGAAAAATAACTTTAATTTCGGTAGGTAGGCGGTGTCCGACTTCTGAAATTAGTTAGAAAGTAGACAAAATATTGCTTTTCCTAATGCTGGGCCGTTAATTGTTGAGGAGTTCTCCTGGTACTTCACCATCAGCTTCACTTCACCATATGCATTGTGACGAGCATATTGTGCTTAATAACCATATTCAAGTAATCGAAGCGGAACCCATGAAATACTTCTTATTCCTACTTATATATTGAGTAGTTCCAGTGGCCATCTGTGGTCTTCATCATCAGATCCACTTCACAAATGGTGCTTTTCGAATGCAACTACACAAGGTACTATAATGAAATACTCAAATCACTGTAGGTGTGCCTATAATATTTGAAGAATTCCCTAGATTACTCCAAGATCCCATTATCAGCTCCTGACTTGGTGACAATGGGACCAATTTCGAAGTATACCCTTTCAAACAATAAAAGAATTTTCCAAATTGGTTCAGCCGTCTTCGAGTAATCGGTGATCAAACATTAAATATTATAATTATGTTTATCTTAATGTATTTTACTGTGTGTACATAAATAATAAAATAAATAAATAAAAAAAATAAAATAAAAAAAAATATTCGCATCGAATTGATAACCTCCTCCGTTTTTTTCGTCGGTTGAAAATGGATGTGACATATAGACGGATGGACAAACAGACAGACAGACAGGCATGACGAAACTTCTTTATTTCTTATTATTTTTTTTATCACATATGAGTATTTTATTTCCAAAGTCCCCTAGTACTCCTAATCGGGCGTCAAACACATTAATACAAAATTGAAACTAACATATAATCAATAAGCATGTAACCCTTTGTAAACAATAAGTTACAACTTATTATGACCAAACAATATTAAAGAAAATATAATATTACCTTCAAGTATCAATATTAGTTAAGTAATGTATAAAATCGGGCGAACAATGGTTTGTAAGTGTGTGTGCGCGTAATGTTGTTATGTTGCTACTAGGATACCTAAAATTGAGCGAGTGATAAACGTAAATGCGTCCTTAAGAAGACACATTAAATGGTACATTGTCATGTAGCCCTCCTGTTGCCACCACTTCGGTTTTTTTTAAGCCCACACATTAATTTTAAGCCCAAACTTAGTGCATGCCTCATTTAAATTGGTCATGAGATTTTGAAGGCCACTTGCGGAGTCATAGAATATCTATGTTTCGCCACAGACGCTACTTTATTGTACACCAAAATTTAAACATATCTATTTAACAATATTGCTTATTCTATGGCTTATTTTCTTGCTTATTTTAACATAAATCGTCAGCGTACATAATCTGTTATAAGTGCCACTGAGATTTTCGTAGTCGCTTTTAGTCTCGCAGGGTTGAAATGACCACCATACGTGACAAACTTAATGCAGATACCTTCAGTAACATCCCTTAAAGTTTCATGCACAGCAACAAAAAATATAATGCGAACAAGTTGATGCCAATACACATCCCTGTTTGACTCCACAGGTGACTGAGAAAATTTCTGATTGTTTACCATTGACAACCATGGTATATATATAACCCAACATGACATGTTATCATGTAAAAGTCTAACATCCGGACAACCCAGTTTAGACTGAACCAACCAAGGAGCTTTAAGAGGAACGCTGTCAAAGGCTTTTTCAAGATCAACAAAACACAGAAACATTGGTCGGCCTTGCTCCCTGCTCTTCTCAATAAGCTGTTGGATTGAGATGTTGGCCTCGCAGGTTCCTTTCTCCGGTCTGAAATCGAACTGAGATTCTGGCAGTATTTCTTCGGATAAAGGCAGCAATCTATTTAGAAAGACTAGGGCGAATTTTTTTCTTGGAACGGAGAGAAGGGAAATTCCTCGGTATGAATTACAATCAGAGCGATCTCTTTTATTTTTATACAGTGAGCAAATGCAAGAGATTTTAAAGCACTTTGGTATATCTTCTTCCGCTCACATATGCAACAACAGTTTCCACATGATCTGATGTAACTCCTCACCTCCACTTCAGCATTTCGCCGCAGAAATTATCTACGTCTACTGCTTTCTTATTCTGCTGTTGCCTGATGGCCGTTTTGTCTTCCTCCAAAGTAATAGATACAGGTAACTCTTCCCTAGGTTTAGTTTGCTTGAGGGAATTAATGTAAATTATAACAGCAGAGCGATCAACATTCAGAAGGTCATTAAAATGTTGAGCACAGCGTTTCAAGATATCGTCCTTGTTGGCGAGAAATACTCCATCTAGTGACGTCAACGATACGTTTACATTTTTCCTGGTACCTATGACTCTACGAATATCGTTATAAAATGCACTCAGCTGTTGTGTGTCTCTATCTGCTGTAAGAATTTCACCTTCTCTTGCCACCACTTATCTTTCGCATCTCTCGTTAGTCTTCTCAATCTTGAAGTGCTTTCCTTGATTCGTTTGTGTAAGTTTCCATTGCAAGTATTATTGTGCTGCATATTAAGTACCTATCTGACGGTGACCGCTTAGTGCACTTGTAATTTTATCGTCATTCTCATGAAACTAGTCATCCAAATTAGTGTTTCTATGGCCCAAGATTTGAGAGCTTGTTTCCGTGACAAAAGATGTTACGGACTGCCAAATGGTCTCCAGGTCATCGTTTTCAATATTTAAGCAATTAAGAGCTTCATTCAACTTGATAACATAGGCTTTCCTTTTCTGAAGATGCTGAAAATGTACAGTTTCCAAACGGAATGGCTTTACCACGTCCATAAAAACATACCTATTGATACTTCAATAGGTATGTTTTTAGTCTTCTCCCGAAACGCGTTATCACTTCATCTACTGATGAAGTGATAACGCGTTTCGGGAGAAGACTAAACAGAAAAAAAAAATTCTTATTTAAATATGGGTAGGTATTTTTAAGTACAGTACTGATATTAATTAATAAAATATCTACTATTTACTTGTATTTATTATTATCAAAATTAAATTATAACTTCTTTTGACTTGACCACAACTATGTGACCCCCCCTTTTTAAGGAAGGTAAATCATCCAATGACTGCCTCCCGATCTGCGCGAAGCGGGAGGGTGTGTCAGACTTTTACGGACTAAAACCCATACATGTTCCAACAACGCCCTTCGTGTTCCGAGGCCGCGGTAACTCTTTCGAACATTTCCGCAACCCCAACAGGCAACGGCCCCCTTATGGGTCTCGACAAATTTGCTGACATTTTTTGAGGCGCACTCCTCAAAGAGGGAACTTACCGCCGCTATTTTGGAGTGCCCGTGATCCCCCCCCCCCCCCCCCCCCCCCCCGGCGCCAAAGCTAGATCCGCTCTTGCCAGTGGCAGGGTAACCCTAGGTTAGACCAATATTAGATTTACTGGCTTCTGACTACCCGTATCTATCAAAAATGTCCAAATGATAGCCGGGACCAACGGATTAGCAAGTTTATTCTATAGATTCTTTGTAATTTTAGTTAGTAGGAAACGTAGGGTCGGAATTCAAACAAAGGAATGTTATTTACACATGAACAATTACCTATAAGTCACTATACCTACCTATATTCGGATGCAGGGAAAACCAATACATACAAAAACGAAAATAGGACGAAAAGTATTTTATGCCGAAATACTTTAAATCTATTCTGAACAACATAATTGATAAATAACTTTATTTCGTGATTTTCTAATATTCAGTGCGAATTAGATACCTATTCTTAAATTTTATCATGTATTCATCAATACTCAGAATAAAACGTACGAGGCATGCCTTTTAAGTTCTGTAGTTTCCATATTTCCCGGCAATTTTGAATTTGGAACTGTTCTGTATTCGAATGTGTTTAAATTTTGAATCTCAAAACAGTTGAAAGTATTAGGATAAATGCTATTGTTTAGTCACAGCGTCGATTGGAATCTGTCAGGTTACGTACGAAAATGAATCTTTCTAAGGAAAATGTTCGTGCAATAATTTTCTAAAACTTTAGAAGAGGCCTAACACGACTTCAGTGTTTTGAAGAGCTAACATCTGTATTCAATGATGCAGCCCCATGACTGCGGACTGTCGAACGGTGGTATTTAGAATTCCAGCGTAGACATACTAGTGTTAGTGACAAATCTCGCGAAGGACGCCTGAAATCCACTTTCACTGAAGATCATCATTGCTGTGAGACAACCAATTCTCGAAGATTGTCATGTGACATATTGAGAGATAGAGGCTCTATTAGGCATCTCAGGGACAACCATTCAGAACATCTGGCATGAAGCGCTTGGTGTGAGAAAGCTAAGATACCGCATCTGCTTTCTGATGATCACAAGGCGGGCCGCGTCAGATGGTGTAAGAAAACTCTGCAAAGGTTCAACCGAGGAGAGTCACCGTTTCCGGTGAGCACTCCTCAAAGAGGGTACTTACCGCCGCTATTGTGGAGTGCCCGTGACCTACCCCCCCCCCCCCCCCCCCTCCCTGGCGCCAAAGCTGGACCCGCCTTTGGGAAACCCATTCCATTATTTCTTCGAATCCGGCGATGTTTTCATCTGCGAACGCGGCTTCAGAGATATTATAGAAAAAATAAGATCGTGCTTGTATGAGGCTCCTATCCCTATACAACGTCATAGGCGAATAAGAATCGACTTATTACGATTAACCGCTGGGTCATTGAGTTCGTCAATTGACGGTTTAAACGTTTGGGATGGATTTGCCAAGTTCCAATTGGACATACTTTAGTGTATTAAGAAACGGGCCAAAAACTCATTGGCAACGATGCACTGGTCGATGCAAAGCTCCAGAGCCTTGAACATCGACGACGAGTTGCAAGTCGATCAGTTTTCTATCGGTTACATTTCGGGGAGTGTGCGATGGAATTACATATTCTAATTCCGCCAAGCCCGTTCCGTCATCGGACTACAAGACAAACGGCGATGCGCCATCGTTACATGGTGGACATCCACCCATACGCACTAAATATTTTGGGAATACCTTCATTGTGCATATGGATGGCTAAGGAGTGGATTCCTTGCCGGAGTCTGTGTTTCCTGATAGCTATAACCTAGGGGTCTTTAAGACAAGAGTGAATAGGTTAATTTAGGTAAGCGTGCTCCATCTTCGACTACATCATCACTTACCATCAGGTGAGATAATAAAAAAAAAGTTTATAAATTGCTCCACAAAGATTTTTTAAATCGCCCTATGCACCACATGGTGGACGACTTTAGAGTAGCTGCTGCACTTATGAATGCATATTCACGATAACACTCACGCCCCAGAATTTCAGCTTATAATAGGAGAAAAAATACACGTATCAAATCGTTTAGGCGCATATAACGGGTGGTTAAATTTTAAGGGCCGATGTTGAATGTGAACCACACCTAAACGACAAGTTTTTTTCTGCATTAGATTTGACATTTCTCAATTTCAGACTAACTCAATTTGAACCATGGAAAGATACACAACCGAGCAATGGGTGAAAGTTATTCAGGCTTATTATGAAAATGGGCGTTCAAATCAAAATGCACTTACTGTAGTTACTGTACTGCAGTTACTGTGAATGGCGTTCGCTATCGTGAGATGATAACGAACTTTTTATGGCCTAAATTGGAAGATATGGATGTGGACGATATGCGGTTTCAACAGGACGGTGCTAGTTGCCACACGACGAAACGAAAAACGAAAAAATGGCTCTTTTGCGCGACAAATTCAATGGCCGCCAAGATCATGTGATTTGACACCGTTGGACTTCTTTCTTTGGGGTTATTTGAAAGAAAATGTGTACGTCGATAAGCCAGCAATAATTCAAGAGCTAAAGGATGAGATAATTCGGCACATTAACGGCATAGAACCTCAAGTATGCCTCAGCGTCATCGAAAATTTGAACCATCGGATGGAGGTGTGCCGCCGAGGTCGCGGCAGCTATTTGGCCGATATTTTGTTCCATACATAATTGAACCATACCATAGTATCATAATAAAAAGAAATGACAATTTCCTAAATAATTTGTGTTTTATTCAAAAACAACATCGGCCCTTAAAATTTAATCACCCTTTATTATAGAAAAGAATTCCACAATATTGAAGCCGACGTGATCGGATCTGACGAGTTCCCAATACTCACCGAGAAATATTTGACGTTGTTCGCACTTGGTACGTACTAAATAAAAATTGCACAAAGCTACTACAGTGAACATGTACGTGATGGTATATAATGTATGTCACATTAAAATCGCAAGACATGGTGCATTAAATGACATCATCGATGTTGTAATTGACGGCGACAATGCTATGCTGCTACGCGTAAGGGTACAATCCAGACATGCACGTACGAGTGTGTACTAAACGTATGTATTTGTGCACAGCAACTTAAATGGTCGTGAAGAAATTAACAATTATTATTGCTCTTGTCATGAGACACCAAACCACAATCAGACTACCAGCAGCTGATATAATATAGATACAATAATTGTTGATGATTATGCATAAGATATTTTTTGTATATTCATTTGAATAAATCATTTGTAAAGATTTTTGATTTTCTTTCGAAAAAAGTTGGATGCAGTCCCATCTAGAGCTATAAACTACAAGCTAGATACTCTTTAATAGTACCTTTTTACTTTTTCTTTAACCTGACAATATGAACGTGCAGGTTCTTGGGCTATAAAAATAGATATTAAGTTGTAGTTTGTACGTCTTCTTCTTCTTCTTCTGTAGTGTGGTTTCCGCACTTAGTGTCTGCACGAGACCATTGTGCGTGAGCCGTGTCGGCCGTCACTCCATCCAGCCAACCTCCCTCCAGAAGCAGATCAGGTCTTTCTGTCTATTCAGGGTATCTAGTGTAGTTTGTACCTCTGAATAAGGCTGCACTCTTAAGATTAGTTGACGCAACCACTTAAATACAACAGAGTTCAATAATAGTATTGTTTACTTGCTATAAGTATAATATTTTTTACTTACAAAATTTTTTTTTGTTACTTCTATAATTTTACTGACATTATATGTGGAAAATGTTTACTATTTAGTAGACCTATGTAGATAGTGCTATGTAGGCATAAGTATAATATATTTTACACGCAAAATATTTTTTAGTTACTCCTCTAATTTTACTGACAGAATATTTTTTAATGCCCCCTGGTGGAAAATGTTTATTATTTAGTGGACTATTTACCTAAATTGGTCATTGTCCTTTATTTTCATATTATTAAGGGTTTATTTTATTTTGTTAAACCAAGTTTTACATAAAATTTTAATATAATATTTAATTATTTAAAGTCATAATAAGTTTTTCAGCCATACTTTTCATTCTCTTATTTTAATTGTTGGCTAATTTGCCTGAAAGTAATGAAAAGTAAAAGAACACATGCTGCAAAGGCCCAGAAACCATGGCAAAATGATTACAGATTTTAATTGCTAATAGGCTCGGCGTTTGACCATTAAAATAAGAAAAGAGGACAATTTTTTACGCTCAATATTCCTAAATATTTTAATAAATTCTTGTTGTGCTATCCAACTGGTTTGATTTGACAGGTGGCATCACAATATGGCTCTAGGCCGATCCTATTCTTAGTTGAATCGCATAATGCCTACCTACTTTATATTCGCGATGAAACGCTTGCTTATTTTGCAGTATCTTGGAGAATCCTCCGAAGATAGAGTTAGATCTGATCGGAACTAATTGTTAAAATTGGGCTAGGCCTTCCTCCCTTTATTTTAAGGAATCATCGACCTCTGTAGATAGATAAAATAAAACGTATAATTGATAGATCATGTCGGCGCCTTAGAGTAATGGTCGGCGCATCATTGCCGTTGGCATTGAAAACACACAAAACAAAGTTATAAGTAACAAAGTTATAGTTACAATACAATTTGACAACAATACTCAATACTCAATACTCAATACATTTATTTGCATTCCACAATGTGAACTTAGGTGGTAGGTACATACAAGATATACATTGTTTTAGATCATTGTGGACCCTGTCGGGCACAGCAAATTAAAAAAGAGGAAAGAGCGCTATTACAATTATTATAATTATATAGAATTTGTATTAGATAAGATAAGATAATTTATTGGAACAAAACACATAGGATTACAAAAAAAAAAAATTGTTTACGAAAGTATTACTATTAAATATTACTTTAACTACTTACTATTTTATACATCTATTACAATACTATATTTTATTTATTTAATTTATCATTAAAATATTCATTTATATCATAATAACACTTATTAATTAAAAATTGTTTTAATTTATTTATAAATATATTGTTTTTTTGTACATTTTTAAGTATATCGGGTAATTTATTGTAGACTTTTACTGACATAGCTAATGTGCTTGTAGAGTGTATTTTCAGCTTAGAACCACCAGGTAAGTTAAGCCTATTTTTGTGTCGTAATGTATAGCGAGTTTGTATGTTTTCTCGTGTAGTGAATAGGTGTTGGTTGTGTCTAGCAAACTTGCACATTTCCAGGATATATATACAGGGCAGTGTTAACACTTTGTGTTCTTTGAAGTGGGGTTTGCAGCTGTCTGTGTTTTCTATATTTACTAGTATCCTGATGAGTCGTTTTTGGAGTGTGAAAAGTGTTGATGCGTGTGTACTGTTTCCCCATAGTATTATGCCATAACTTAACCATGAGTATGCATAGGCGTAATGCGTAGGTCAGTTTAGGCTACTTATTCGTTTATTTTTTATCAAAAGTCACTTACGTAAACTGCTTAATTGCTTAATTTGCTTATTTACTTTCTTACATTAAAAATAATTATGAAACTAAACTAAGTAGGTTAGTATTATTCTAAGATCTGTATTTATTAATAACTTGTCAAATAATAAACTACATTTTATTAAATTCAGGCGTACTTAAAAGTTCATTGATCTATTATCTAGTATATGTACATTTTAATTATTTACAAAATTTCCATTATTTCCTCAAACCATCAAGTCATTTATTCACATTCAGAAACATATTTTTTTCTACTTTGCTCGTCAGCAACCGGGTCCTCCGTTCCGATTTTTTGTTAGAATCGGAATACAATAAAGTTTTTTTACAAAAATTACACTCAGCTGTTTTAGTCGCATGATTTCTCAAAAAAAGTTCCAAATTATGTTATTCGAACTTCTACTCGTCATTTTGATACAGTAGTTACTCGAATTTACAGTTTAATTAGCTCACCAATTTGTTTTTGTAGAAAAAGTAGTCAAAATTAACACAATTACTTACACTATAAACTATTTACACTATTATTAACACAATTACCTATTAAACACAATTAACTATACCTAAAAACTATATTACATACAAGTCCAAAACTCACAGAATTATTTCCTTGGTAAGAAACAATTCACCACATGAAAAAATGTTTTACACTATTTATGTTTACGTAAACAAGTCCGAGTCACAACTTCTAATCAAATTGTTTCGGAAATTCACAAAACATGACGCTTTTCACCGGGCGCGGCGGAGGATTTACGCTACTAAACGTAAAAAGCAAAATAAGTAATAAGCAGTATAAGCAACCCGTTTAAATTAAATTGTCGCTTTTAAAAGTGAACAACGGAAAGCATATTTAATTTGCTAGGTTTACCAATTTTGAGTAAGTCAACGCGATTCAGCACATAAACAAAAGATGTAAATATTTTAAACCTTAAGATCATTGAATTAAGGTCGATTTTTTTGTTTACTATCGATTAAAATTGAATCAGGCGCCATCTATCAGTTGTTACATAATTCATTTGAGCACGTTCTTACTTACGTGGTTATGAAAAGAAATTATCAAAACGCGGTTGCGTTTTAATTTTAATAAAAAGCGGAATAAACAGATAACTTTAAATGCTTTTATAAACTAGTCTGTTACTGTCTGTCTTTATGTTTGTCCCGCATTCTTTAAACCAGGGCACGTACGTGGGACTTTAAATAGCGGTGGGCGAAACCGT
The DNA here is from genome assembly GCA_943138885.2 of Tholera decimalis. NCBI lineage: Eukaryota > Metazoa > Arthropoda > Insecta > Lepidoptera > Noctuidae > Tholera > Tholera decimalis. Next base: position 20,694,266 of record OW964576.2, on the reverse strand, counting down.
TACTTTTTTGTCACTGTCACTGTCGTTCCTGTTCCATAAAAGTCACAGTGACAAATCAACGTGACTTTGTCACTGCGGTCACTCACGTTACGAAATAATTATGATTCCGTAGATATTTGATCCCAACAAAGTTCACTCTGATTTTTGTAACAGGAACGACAGTCACAGTTTTACAGGCTTAGGAGTGTCGGAAATTCTTTTGAATAACTATGATATGTATTTATTTAACATTTATATTTACTTTTTTTTTTCAAAATGTTTTTACGAAACGTAGCCAGATATATTTTTAAAAGCATGTTTTACACAAGTTTTTACTATTAGTTCAAATAACAAATAATTTAATTATCACAAGTTCACATTTCAGAATGATATAAAAAGGGCTATAATATTTTTTTCAACACACTTGCTCGTAAAGTGAGCCATATTATATCGTTCTTAGGGCCATAAACCGAACTATAACATACACGTGCATAATAATATTACACACTAGTGCATAATAGAATGATCCCTACAAAGTTAAGTTAGTACCTAACTGCAAATTATATGCGAGTAAACAGAGCATTTTCAATTTAACCGGGTAATACAGTTTTTTTTTTTGTTTGTAACAACAAAGAGGTTTTATGCCACCGAAAATCTATTTACATTTTTGAAATAAATAAATGTGTCCCTAATTAAGACGAAAAAACATTTATTATTATCAAATTATTTATAATTCACAATAATTTCTTATAAAATATTTGCATTTTATCACAAAAATTATCATTTTGAAGTAGGCTGTATGGCTGTAATCAATCAACTTACATTTGGCGCGTGCAAAAAAAAAAAAATTGCGCGCCATTTCCCAATTTTCCCCTAATTTTCATATTTTGTTTGTATCGCATTTGTTGCTGTGTGGTAAATAATTATAAAAATGTCAGGTTTTAGTACAGAAGATGAACAATTGATTGATTTAACCCCGCCAGAAATACTAAATGCAGCACAAAATGCAAACGAAAGCCTAATACCTGCAAAATCTAGAGAAAAGTATTTAGCTGCTTACGATAGTTTCCTGCAATGGAAGAGCAACAAAAAAACCCAGTCATTTTCTGAAAATGTGTTTTTGGCGTATTTCTCTGAACTCGCCAATACATACAAACCTAGCTCCCTGTGGTGCATCTATTCCATGTTAAGAAGCATGGTTAAGCTCAAACATGGTGTTGATATCAAAACGTACTGTAACCTGATGGCATTTTTGAAGAGACGCTCGGATGGATATATTGGTCGGAAATCTAAAGTTTTGTCACCAGCCGACGTTGAAAAGTTTTTGAATGAGGCTCCGGATAGTCAGTATCTAGCAACAAAGGTACGTTTCATATTTTTAATCGAAACGAATCTACAATATACAAGTGTGTAACTTTAGCATAATTTCTTAGAACTAATTAATTGATTTCTTTGCAGGTTGCCTTAATATTCGGTGTTACTGGTGCTTGTAGACGACAAGAGCTGTACAATATTACAACAAAAGATGTAGAAATCCACGGAGATATGCTTCTTGTCAAAATTACCCAGACTAAAACCAAGATTCCACTATCTTTTACAATCCAAGGAACGTTTCGTGAAATAGTGAAAAAATACCAAGATCTCCGTTCAACAAAAACAAAGAATGACCGCTTTTTCCAAAACTTTCAGAAAGGAAAATGTACTGCACAAACAATCGGTATTAACAAATTTGGTAATATACCAAGAGAAATAGCGAAGTATTTAGGTTTGCCTGAGGCCGATTTTTACACTGGACACAGTTTTAGAAGAACGTCGGCTACAATGTTGGCTGATTCGGGGGCTGATATACTAACTTTGAAGCGACATGGTGGATGGCGTTCTGACGCAATCGCTGAATCGTACATAGAAGACTCAATTCATAACAAAGCAAAAATCAATGACAAAATAACGCAAGCCATTAATTTGGAGCCAAAGTCAAAAAAGTTTTGCCCCGAACCACAACCATGTACATCTACTAGCGTGAGTTATTTGGTGCCCTCTCCTTCCAGTAATTTGTATGATTTACCTTTGTCGCCGACATTTACACAAGAAGTAAATGAAGGTACTAAAGAAGTGGCAAGTACCAATGTAACACAAACTGTGAAATTGCCATCAAAAACAATCCAATATCGTTTTGAAAATTGTACATTCACCAATTGTTTTAATAATTAAACGATTTATGCAATACATATTTGTTTTTTCCTCGCAAGTGTGTTGAAAAACGTCGTATGATACACGTGTGTATTGATGATTACCGTCCTCGGCTCTCTTAAGACCCTCACCTGACGGCTCGGGTCTCAATGGCGCCTCAGCGGTAATCACCAACATTACACACTTGTACCATAATGTACTATTTTGCGTAGCGATATGCTCAAGTCTACAAAAAACCTTATTTTTATAATATAAACATAAGAATTTAATTTTATTATTTTGAGCACATTAGTAATAATAATAATAATAATAGTATTCAAGGCGCGAGGGAACGAGCCAAAAATACGGCATCATTCGCTATCTCACTCCTGGGTTATCCGAAAATGCCCGATTGCGCGTATTACATCGTTCGTTAGATTTCGTTCCATATCGTGACTCGTTCCAAGTCGTGACTCGTTCCATGTCGTGACTCGGTCACTGTCGTGACTCGGTCACCGTCGTGACTCATGTCACTGTAGTGTCTCGTGTCACTGTAGTGATTGTAGTGTCTGTGTTATTTCACCACTGTTATTTTGGAACGTTGTTCCTTCATGATCAGTCACAGTAATCATTTGAGGAGCAAGATAACAACGTTATTTTTGTCGTGACGTTATTTTTCGCCCATCTTTAACTTTAAATAATCCCATCAGTGTGATGATGGCGTGCTATGACTGTGACATGTCAATACTGCGTACAGTAGGAACATCTGTTACACGTACTGGGACATTGACCTTTTAGCTCGTGACGCCGCCAGCGCCGTCGATAAGTCTGCGGTTTATCAAGTCGATAATAAGTTGATGGTACTTGAGAAAATCGGCTCAGAGTATTGGTTCCGAAAACAATCATCATCAGAAACATCTGTTATTATGAACTTCCATTTGTACGGGCATCGTAAGTTTACGTAGCTATCTTTGTGTTATTCGCAGCGTAAAGTTGAAATGGTAGCGGCGTTGCGACTTGACCCTTTCTTCTCGGTAGCACGGATATGTTTGCTTCCATGTCGACCAAGAAAGATAATTTAGAGTTTTTGTCGGTGATGTATAGGCGGTGTGAATTTTTAGAAACGCCGGTGTCCACCTCTGCCAACGTTCTGTTTAGTTCAATAAACTTTGTTTGTTGAAAAAGCAGGACGACGTGCAGTGTTTAGCCTGATCCTTGAAACGTCGATGATAATAGCAGTACTACTACTTCTAGGCTTCGCGATCGTGATGCGCTACGGCTGTGGGATGGGTAGCGGCGGCGGCGATAGTTGTAATTATACGACGGTCTTGCTTTTAGATCGGCTAATTCTAACGAGAGTTTTCTTTTTTCACTAATGAGATACTGCATATCGGACTGCGGTGCTGATATTGGCGGTGCGAACGAGTGTACGGCTGCGACTTCTATTGATGTGGTCTGCTCCATCATTTTGTTGGCGAGTAGTGTGAGATCTTCGAATATGTCTTAGTGCCTAGTGTCACCTGCTTAGTGTCTTAGTGACTTGCTTTGTGCACCATCGTAGTGAACAGACGTACCTATCGATCAATATTAATATAAACAAATAATCACTTGTGAAATCGTGACCTAGTTTTAAATTAGCTGATAGTAAAGCGAACTGAGTCATTTTATGTAAAGTGAATTTTAAAATTTATGAAGATGTTCAGTGATTTATAATTAAATAATCTATTACACAATGGAGGATAGTCCCTTCAGCCCTAGAAGTAGGTGTGCTCGCTCTCCACCGCCTACACCCGCGCGCGCTGCTGTATCCGCTCCTGCCCCTGAAGTGCCGAGCCAAAGGCAAGATGACTTCGTAGGGATACCGACACCAGAAATTCACAACTGGATAACGACTATTGACCAGAGCCTCAAGGAGGTATGTGCTATTGCAGCAGAAGGCAAGCTGAACTCGGACCAGAAAATGCGCATCAATGCCTTATGCCGGAAGGTTGGTCATGGAACATCGCAGATGGCCGTACAGTACCAGTCCATCAAATATAAGGCCTTGCAATCCCACAATGCAGTGATAGCACTCGAAAGTCGACCTTGCGCAGCAACTAAAGGAACTCAAAATGAAAGTCGGAGAATCCATTAAACCTGCACTGAGAGCTTCTTTTTCTGACATGGTGAAGAAAGGGGCAAATAATTATATCCAGCCGTCAAAAGTAAGTTCTGTGGCCATCTATCCGCAAGATAAATTGAGGACTAGTGATGAGACTAAGTCTCTCGTCCAAAAAATAATCTGCCCCGAACAGATGAAGCTGCACATTAGAGGACTACACAAGACCAGAAATGGCGGAGTTATTATCAGCACCGAGACGAAAGATGACATCGAGAAGCTGAGGCAATCGGAGCAGCTAACAAAGTCAGGTCTGACAGTTGACGAGCCGTTTAAAAGGAAGCCTAGGGTTGTCATCATAGGTGTGCCAGCATCCATGGCCGAAAATGATGTTTTTGCGTGTTTGTACCACCAAAATCTTGCCGAGACACTACAGGACTGCAGCCTTGAGAAGTTTTTGACCTCGATTAGATTAAGCCACAAGTCCGGTAAGAAAGAGGCTGAGAACTGTAACTACGTCGTAGAAGTACCTGCAGTCATACGCAAAGCCCTCATCTCAAAAGACAGAGTATTTGTGAATTGGTCGTCATGCCCTGTTAGGGACTTCACATTGGTAACACGATGCTATAAGTGCCAACAGTATGGTCATGCCGCCAAGTTTTGTCGGCAGACGTCATATACCTGCGGTCACTGTGGCGATCAAGGTCACTCAATCAAAGAGTGTCCAAAAAAGGGAGAAGAGCCAAAATGCGCTACTTGCTCTCAGTACAAAAAGCCAGACAAGCACAGCACAGGCGCTGCTGACTGCCCAGCGAAAATAATGGCCGAAAAGAGGTACATTAATTCCATTGATTATGCAGGCGCCTAAGAGCGCCGTCAATAAATTATTTACTTAGTCCATTTAAGTTAGTAGTTTTTAATCTCTCTATATATATTTTTATTTTTTTTTATTTTAATACCATAGTTATGATTCACAATATAATTAATGACTTAGATAATTTCTCTATATCCGAGTCAAAAGTTTGTGAAGCTGAGAATTGCAAACAATATCTTTCCGGCTACAAAAGTCCATTAACCGTACTAACACAAAATATTCGCAGTATTTTTAAGAATTTTGATAGCTTTTGCACTTTTCAGCAACGTTTAGACATAAATTGTGACGTTTTTGTTTTAACCGAATGCTGGCTTGCTAAGCAATATAACATACCACTAATACCGGGATATAGTATGTACAAAAGTAATAGAAATTACAACCAAAATGATGGAGTGATAGTTTATGTAAGGAATCATCTGAAGGTCTCTGTTGAGGAACCCAATATGCTGGACTGCAACAGTTTGGTGGTGAAGATCGGATCAAGCTTTGCAATATTGGCATTATATCGACCTCCTTCGTTTAAAAATATTAGCAACTTCACCGAATCACTGAATGATATCTTACAGAACCTGTCATCCATCAAAAACACGATTGTAATTGGAGATATAAATATCAATATTCTTCCAGGAAGTACTGATGCATCTGCTCAGGACTACCTTAACTTATGCGCATATCATGGCCTTCTCCCCGCACACAGCTTTCCCACACACCATAGTGGTTCCTGCTTGGACCACGTCATGCTAAAATCTAATTTCCCCTCACTAGCACTTGTTGTTAACTCGACAATAACCGATCATAATGCTGCCCTACTAACACTAAATTGTAACATACCTAAACAAAACACTCGCACAATTTCTAAATTGAATAAAAATAAACTTGAGGAAGATTTGCGCGTCATCAATTTTGATCCAGTCTATAATTCCGCTGACCCGCAGTTTTGCATGTTGTATGTAATAGAAAATGTACGACATGCAATTCAGAAAAATACAATTATATCGCAGTTGAACAACAAAAATTGCAACATAAAACCCTGGATTACTACAGGTCTTATCCGTTGTATGAAGCATAGAGATAAACTGCACATGAAAGCTAAATCGCACCCAGACAATGCAATGATGCAACTATCCTACAAAAGATATCGTAATTTTTGTAATGACCTTCTCAAAAAAGTTAAATGCAACTACGACAAAATTGAATTGGAAAAGGCTGGACCAAATAGTAAAAAAATCTGGAAGTATATTAAACATGTAACATATACGTCGAAACAAAAAGAATCTTCTTCAGGTTTATTGCAAGCAAATTCATCACAACTAACATCTGCCAACATGGCAAATAATTTTTTTGTTAATGTTGGAAAATGTCTAGCAGAAAAAGTTCAGGGTCAACCACACTATCTAACAAGCACTCCTTTTATGTGTCACAACACTTTAACATCATTTGCGATGCTGGATACTGATGAAACTGAGGTTGAAAATATAATTATGAATCTGAAAGACGACTGTGCAGTTGGTTGGGATAATATATCCAATAAAATTCTAAAACAGTTCAGGCATATTTTAGTACCACCACTTACTTATATTTTCCGTATTTGTCTCTCTTCGGGGAATTTTCCCAAATGTCTAAAAAAAGCGATTGTTGTGCCTGTCTATAAGTCAGGCAGTAAAGAGCAAGTGACAAACTACAGACCTATATCTTTACTGCCCTGTATGTCCAAAATATTAGAGAAAATTTTGAACAAAAGATTGTTTAAATATCTGGAGGATAAATCTATTCTGTCTGAGCGGCAGTTTGGGTTTAGGCCTAAATTATCAACCGCCGATGCCGTACATCATCTCACTGACTATCTAGCACAGGAACTTGATAAGGGTAACCACACAGTAGGAATTTTCCTGGACCTCGCGAAGGCATTTGACACAGTTTCAATTCCCATTCTGTTGCGCAAGCTTGAAGCCTTAGGTGTAAGAGGCACCCAGCTGAAACTCTTCAAAAGTTATTTAGAAGAGCGTACCCAGTGCGTAAAGATTGACAATATACTCAGCACTGAAGAAAAAAACACGTCTTTTGGTGTGCCCCAAGGAAGCATTTTAGCATCTACTATGTTCTTAATATACATAAATGATCTTTGCAATCTAAAGCTACATCATGGCATTATCATATCTTACGCTGACGACACTGCTCTACTTTTTTCGGCTGATTCAGAAAGTGAAGTCTACAAACTTGCGCAACATGGGTTCAATATTGTAAATAATTGGCTTCAACAAAATTCACTAACCCTTAATGCGGAAAAGACAAATTTCATTAAATTTTCGATGCGGAAACAAACACCTACCATTGCCTCAAAGTTGTATGCTCATTGTTGTTCAGTCCCTCTCAATGGTCAGTGCATGTGTCCCCATATTAAAATTACTAACAAAATAAAATACCTGGGTATCATTATAGATGACACCCTTACTTTCAAACCACACATAGAAGCTTTAAATAGTCGAATTCGTAAGCTTATATTCATATTTAAAAAGCTGCGATATATAGCAGACCCGAAACTAATAAGACAAGTTTACTTTGCTCTATGTCAGTCAATTTTGACGTATTGCATTACCTCATGGGGCGGGGCAGGTAAAACTTTGTTACTACCCATCGAGAGAGCGCAAAGAGCTATCCTCAAGGTGTCTACTTGTCGCCCTTTCCTTTTTCCCACTAACCTTCTCTACAAATCTTGTGAAGTACTAACAGTTCGTCAGTTATTTATAATGAACACCGTACTAAAACAACACACAGCGCTTCCCTATTGCACTGAACTTACTAAAAAAAGACGGAAAGATTTAGTTTGCCTTAAAAGAAGTACAAAACATGCTTTCACAACCAAATTTTATATGTTCCTTGGACCACTACTTTATAACAGACTAAACTCAAAATTAAACATTTATTCCCTAAATTATTGCAACTGCAAGAAGACTCTCAAGGAAGCTCTTCAAAGTATGTCCTATGAAGACACAGAAAAGTTATTACTAGTACTAAAATAGAGATAGTTCGTATTTTATTTAAATGTAATTAAGATTAAGAATAAGAGACTAAGATTATTTTCATATTATTTACACCTTTATACATTACCTAAGATGACCATATACAGTTTATTTTATATAAATGTGATTATTAAAAAATAATATAAATACCTATTCTCGCCTGAAACACAGGATTACCTAGTTCAGGCACATGAAATGTGTGAACTTAATGTAGATTTAAGTGAAATTGTATTTAATATTTACCTTAAGATTTTGAATAAACATTTTATTATTATTATTATTTTATAGTGCTGAATGATTTACTGATCTCAGGCGTGTCTAGTTCGAGCATTGCTCCACTTCGGGTACTTTTCCGCGTCAGGCGTCAACACCCGTAGCGGAGAAATTTTCTCCGCTACGGGTGTTTCTTGTTCGAGGTCACCACTTTAGTGCTATGTTTGAGCACTGATTTAGGTATTATATTTTAGGCACTGACTTTGGAGAATTGGTTAGGGAGAGCAATGGCAAGGCGTGAAGTCGCAGTAATGAATGTGAAATGAATGTTCTTTATTAAATATAATGGTTAATATATAATTGGTAATGTTTACATAAGTTTAACAGTGGTCACTGTGTGAGTGGTTTTCAGGGCACGTGTCTCGTATGTCTGTTTACATTATAACTAATTTATAGTATTTAGAAAAGAATTCCTCTTTGTTCATTGTACGTGCGGTTGGTTCTCAAAGCGAAGGCTACAACGTTTACCGCCGATAAACAAAGACACAAAATAATCAAATCAAATAGACATCAAATATAATTCACAGTCATAAAAAGAAACAATAATGGCTTATAACAAAAGAAAAAATAATGTCACATGCAGCTTGAGTAGCATTATGAACATACAATACAGTACTTAACACTTAACTAACAATATATAAAATAAATTTAAAAATGGCTTTAAAAGAGTGCAGTGTAGTTATGAGAGTGCGGTGTGCTGTAGTTATGTTCCCTCTGTACGGTGAACCTATGTATCTGCAAAATTTTTACATGATAATAAGAGAAAACTGATCATACAAGCAAAGTGTCTGAGTGTTGATGATCTTAGCTTCTTCTCCACCATGCTACAGAAAAAGTTTAATAAAATAATATGTAACAAATTATTTGTACACTGAAACTGTTATCAATAAAATTTTACTTGTTAAGAAGAACGAAGAGTGTTATCGTGTTATTGGCAAATGACGTGGAAAGTTATTAACCCTGGAATCCATACTAATATTATACATGCGACCACTAAATAAACTAAGGGAAAATTGGTACGAATGAGGATGATTAAGAGAGTGACAAATAATAAAATTGCAATTTCGATTGCCCAACATATATAGAACCGAAAAAATCACCAATACACGCTTCGGGGTTTCATGCTTTTGGTTATCCTTATGGAATCCACAGGAAAATGATATACATGACCAAACCATACTACATTTCACGATTTGACGCAGATATTAATGATAATTATCATTTAAATACTCAACAAAATAAATTGATCTTCTTCGTTCTTTTCTTCATTCCTGAAGGTCGTGTCTCTTAGAAGTGCTGCGTCGATATAGCTGATGCAGATGCAACAACATTCCCCCACAACACTCTGTCTTCGGCTTTCCGTAGGGCTGTCGATACGCTACGACCGGTGATGGTTTTCATAAAGTCAGACCATCGGGTAGGTGAACGACCCCGTCGACGCTTTTCATCGACAATAAATTATCTTTCAATGAATAGATGCATCAATATATCTGCTTTTAAGAGAGTTTAAAGCGCTGGTGTTTTTGTATTTGGTAGTTCTACTTACTCAGGGTTGACACACCAAATAGAAAAATGAAAAGAAGATACTTATATAGGTAGATAGAATATACTTTATTGTACACCAAAATTTAAACAAACCTATGTAACAATATTGCTGATTCTATGGTTACAATGGCGGTCTTATCACTGAAAGCGATATCTTTCAGTTTCAGACAACCTTTGGAAGCACTTTCAAAACTTTAATTAAAGTGGGGAGGGAGAGAAAATTAGTTTACTACATAATTACACTCATTAAAAAGATAAAAATATAGGTATACAAATATATAAATACAATACTATAAGTACATGAGTAGATAATAATATATAATTATAATGTGTGCAATAAAATGATGTTTGTAAAATGTGTCCCTAATCACCATTTGAAATGGAACAACCGACTAGTAGTATAATAATATTACTCATTAGTCATTTAAATTAATAAATAACCACAAAATCACAAGCGTCATTTCATTACTAATCAAAGAGGATAATGTTCCGTATTAACTAAAACTAAAATAATTCAACCGTAGACCGTCAAACAAACAGTTTGTTTTATTTAACTGTTTCTTCTTGTTGTTTTCCAAATTAAAATGTCTGCATAATGTCATTTGTGTCTAAGTTCTCAAAAATTATTAACTATGTGAGTGACTGTGTGCAGTGGCGGGTTAACTTATAAGCAAATTAAGCAATTGCTTAGGGCATAACGCCTTAGCGAGCACCAGAACAATATATTGCTAGCACAAAGGTAAGGCTCCTTTTTCAAATTCAAATTCTTTATTCCAGATAAAATAAAAATCCATAGTTGTGTTAGTAGAACGCTTAAGTTAGGGTTAGTGTTACATTTTTCTTTATTTTAGCATCTTTAATTCATTAGTAATTACTTTCAGCTAAAGTTACGGCTAAAGGTGGGTGTGAACATAAACTTAAGATTAGCCGGCTAAAATTAGGTCTAACTTCGAGGAGGTGTTAATGTTAGTTTCTTCTATCTTTAGCCGACTAAACTTAAGTGTAACTGCAGGTCCTTGGCTAAAAATGTAGAAGGAAATTAAAAAGGAAACAATGTAATAATATTTTCAACACACTTGCTCGTAAAGTGAGCCTTATTATATCGTTCTTAGGGCCATAAACCGAACTATAACATACACGTGCATAATAATATTACACACTAGTGCATAATAGAATGATCCCTACAAAGTTAAGTTAGTACCTAACTGCAAATTATATGCGAGTAAACAGAGCATTTTCAATTTAACCGGGTAATACAGTTTTTTTTTTTTTTTTTGTAACAACAAAGAGGTTTTATGCCACCGAAAATCTATTTACATTTTTGAAATAAATAAATGTGTCCCTAATTAAGACGAAAAAACATTTATTATTATCAAATTATTTATAATTCACAATAATTTCTTATAAAATATTTGCATTTTATCACAAAAATTATCATTTTGAAGTAGGCTGTATGGCTGTAATCAATCAACTTACATTTGGCGCGTGCAAAAAAAAAAAAATTGCGCGCCATTTCCCAATTTTCCCCTAATTTTCATATTTTGTTTGTATCGCATTTGTTGCTGTGTGGTAAATAATTATAAAAATGTCAGGTTTTAGTACAGAAGATGAACAATTGATTGATTTAACCCCGCCAGAAATACTAAATGCAGCACAAAATGCAAACGAAAGCCTAATACCTGCAAAATCTAGAGAAAAGTATTTAGCTGCTTACGATAGTTTCCTGCAATGGAAGAGCAACAAAAAAACCCAGTCATTTTCTGAAAATGTGTTTTTGGCGTATTTCTCTGAACTCGCCAATACATACAAACCTAGCTCCCTGTGGTGCATCTATTCCATGTTAAGAAGCATGGTTAAGCTCAAACATGGTGTTGATATCAAAACGTACTGTAACCTGATGGCATTTTTGAAGAGACGCTCGGATGGATATATTGGTCGGAAATCTAAAGTTTTGTCACCAGCCGACGTTGAAAAGTTTTTGAATGAGGCTCCGGATAGTCAGTATCTAGCAACAAAGGTACGTTTCATATTTTTAATCGAAACGAATCTACAATATACAAGTGTGTAACTTTAGCATAATTTCTTAGAACTAATTAATTGATTTCTTTGCAGGTTGCCTTAATATTCGGTGTTACTGGTGCTTGTAGACGACAAGAGCTGTACAATATTACAACAAAAGATGTAGAAATCCACGGAGATATGCTTCTTGTCAAAATTACCCAGACTAAAACCAAGATTCCACGATCTTTTACAATCCAAGGAACGTTTCGTGAAATAGTGAAAAAATACCAAGATCTCCGTTCAACAAAAACAAAGAATGACCGCTTTTTCCAAAACTTTCAGAAAGGAAAATGTACTGCACAAACAATCGGTATTAACAAATTTGGTAATATGCCAAGAGAAATAGCGAAGTATTTAGGTTTGCCTGAGGCCGATTTTTACACTGGACACAGTTTTAGAAGAACGTCGGCTACAATGTTGGCTGATTCGGGGGCTGATATACTAACTTTGAAGCGACATGGTGGATGGCGTTCTGACGCAATCGCTGAATCGTACATAGAAGACTCAATTCATAACAAAGCAAAAATCAATGACAAAATAACGCAAGCCATTAATTTGGAGCCAAAGGCAAAAAAGTTTTGCCCCGAACCACAACCATGTACATCTACTAGCGTGAGTTATTTGGTGCCCTCTCCTTCCAGTAATTTGTATGATTTACTTTTGTCGCCGACATTTACACAAGAAGTAAATGAAGGTACTAAAGAAGTGGCAAGTACCAATGTAACACAAACTGTGAAATTGCCATCAAAAACAATCCAATATCGTTTTGAAAATTGTACATTCACCAATTGTTTTAATAATTAAACGATTTATGCAATACATATTTGTTTTTCCTCGCAAGTGTGTTGAAAAACGTCGTATGATACACGTGTGTATTGATGATTACCGTCCTCGGCTCTCTTAAGACCCTCACCTGACGGCTCGGGTCACACACTTGTACCATAATGTACTATTACTATTTTGACACGAAAACTTTTATTAAAAAATAATCACCCTCCCCTCATTACACATACTTTTAGGCATGTATTTAACGCGGCGACAAACTAATCTGATTTAGATTTTAAAAATAATTAAAATGAGTAGGAAAAATAATAGGTAGGTGGCTACAGTGAAGTAGCAATTTATGCATAAAGTAGCAGCTTTATATTGAGTTCCAAGCTTTGTTTAAATTTAAGTTGGCAGTGATTTTATGGTGTAGCAACTGAATTTATTGTTAGGTGACAACAGTTTTTACGCAATTTCGACGGAGCCCCACTTCGCGGGGCTCCTATTACTGAGTGGTTTAAAAAAAACCACGAAGGCTAAGTTCCCGCCTTAGCCTTCTAACCTAACCTATCCGACTCGGGGTACTCTGAGTCGATGTGTTAATCAATAGTTGCTAATAATACAATGTTTGTTATCCGTCTGTTAATATTAGCTGCCAAGTCATTATTTTTTGTAACCAAGTAGTTAGTCGCCCAATAAGTTCTTAGTTGCCTCAAAAATAAATTTGCCATACATTTTAGCCGTTTCGTTTCGGTTAATATGCACATTAGCCGGCTAAAGATGGAATATCACGACACAAACTAACATGATATCGAACTTTAGCTGCTTCTCAAAGATAAACCTAAGTTTAGCCGGCTAATATTAAGTTTATATTCACACCCATCTTTAGCCGTAACATATATACAATACGAATTTCAAATCGTTCGTGACACGAGTTTCGACCCTCCAACTGGAGATTTTTCTCAAAGAAGAGTTTTGGCCAAAGGGTGTCGCGTATCGACGATTTCGTGGGAGACTACGTGACACCCCGCAGCGTATCACGACGCCCGCCGCGCGCCGTCATTTCGTGACCATGAAGTAATTTTTCTAGTCCATCTTTCTTTAAGTGCAGCAATCATTACTAGCCCACTTCCATTTAAGTTTCATGCAGTGGATTAACGCACTTGACTGCAGTGCAGCTCTCTGTCAAGACATTTTATTTCGAGAACGCGTGGAGATGTCGAGTTGAAGTACAGTCCCTTCTAGTTCTGAAAAAAAAAATACTTCTCGATCAACGTAAAAAAGATATGACCGTTTATACCAGATACTCATTTAACTTGTCTTAATTGTTACAATGACTACAAGTACAATCAAATGACAATTAGTTTTTCCAATTAAATATAATAAATTGAAATTTATGGTAGTAGGTGACACATGACTATGGGAAAAAAATTGCAGCCCATGATTTCTATTTGATTGATTGTAATAATCCTCCTATAACCTATAAGAAATTAAATATGGATGTACATAAGAACCTTAAATATTTCCAAAATAAAAAATAGACTATACTGTGTTCGCGGAAATCTTGAATTTTCTAGTGAAAGTTCCGTCATAATTAGTTCAGCTTTTAAGGAGATTAGCCCGGACAAACAGATAGACTGACAGATGCAATTAAAAAGTCGTGTTTTAGTAAAGTTTAAATAACCATAAAAGCATATTGAAAAAAAAATATATTTTAAAATCACAGACAGACACTCCAATTTTATAATTATAATATAAAAAAATATAAACATTTAAAAATAAAAAATAAATAGTAGCCCACCGGTATCGGGAACAGCTACCCCTGGTCAGGGCTCTTGAGAGAGGAACCTCCTCAAAATACGTGTCGTTTCCAAGAGCACTGCTTTCTACATCAAGCTCTTAATCCAGCTGCACAACGAGAGTCGAGGATCTTGGCTATTATACTATTGGATGTGACGATTATCGGCATTCAGTTTGCTGTATCCACATCCCACATGTCGACAACCTCGCGCGTCAGGTCTTCTTCTTCTTCTTTGTATTTGGTTTCCGCACTTAGTCCCTGCACGGGGCCATTGTGCGTGTGCCATGTCAGCTTTCACTTCATCCAGCCAACCTCCCTCCAGAAGCAGATCAGGTCTCTCGGTCTATTCAGAGTCTGTAAGGGAATTCAATGACCTGAAAGTTTGTTTCCATGTGTCGGTGATTCCCGTGCACTCTAGGAGCACGTGTCTCACCGTTTCCTCCGTCAACATGCATGCCCTGCACAGGGGACTGTCCATTATACCTATCTATGGTAGCGTTCAGCGCGTCAGGTCAAGGTACTTAGTTTTTTTATCTATCTTAGCTTTCACGAGGTTCTCATTATGAGTGACTGCTATATCAACATAATATAGTAATTGTTAGTACATACAAACTTAAAATCTATGTTTACAAAAACAAAATATATAACAGAAAAATTAAATCACATTAGTTTGGCACATGAATTTCCGCTCTTCATTACCTTAGTACTGGGTGGGTGTATATGACGGAAAAAGGACCATCATTTTGTCCGACAAGGTGTCGAGGATACTGTTGGTACTGACTCTAAATCTTTGAATCATCGAGGCACATTGCTTCCGCATGATAGCATAGAAGTTATCCAGTCGTATTTACTATGCCTATACCTGATGCGCTACAAAACCTAGGCAACCCCAACAGTTTTTTCAACATGTTAATGCACGGAATGCGCAGAGTATTATATAGACGAGTTAATAAATATTAGGTACTATTTTTCAATATTTACTTATCTCTCGGGTACTTCTATTGTGCGTGCAGCTAAGGAGTGGAATTCCCTGCCGGAATATGTATTTCCTGATATCTATAACCTAAGTGTCTTAAGTAAAAAGTGAATAGGTCCTTTCTAGGTAAGTGTGCTTCATCTTCGAACACATCATCGCTTACCATCAGGTGAGATAGTGATCAAAAGCGAGCCTAATATCAATAAAAAAACCTGAGATTTACCGAGCGAGTGCTAGTAAAAGTCGTCAAATTAGCGATTAACACAGAACAGTTTTTTAAAAGTGTTCGGTATTTTATTCTGAAACCCTCTCGCGCGTCCTCAGAACACCTTGCCAAAATTTAACAAAGGATGCAGAACAATCAGACAGACATTGTTTAAAAAAACCGGCCAAGTGCGAGTTGGCCTAAGGGCCAAAAGTTCCGTACCATTATCGACAAAAACGAAAAAAAAAAACGTTTGTTGCATGGGAATCTTAGGGGGTTTAAATATTTATTCTTTTTTTAGTACCTATATGTTGTTATAGTGGCAACTCAAATACATCATCACGGTTCATGAGATACAGCCTGGTGACAGATAGACAGTGGAGCGATTTCACAAAGGAATCAAAATCTAAAGTTTGTATACTTCCCATTGACCTGGAATCATGTAATTTGGCAAGAAGCAGTGACCTAAAGCGTCAATAGCTTAATGGCTAAGGTGTCGGACTTTTGATCGAGAGGACGCGGGTTTGAATCCCACCCATTACAGATTGCCATGAACCCACTCCAGACGCAATCTTAGTTTGAGGAGTTCAGAACATTGCAAGTAATGTGAATTCTACTCTCATTACTAGCACTCTTTATAAAAAAGGTACTATGGAGGTCTGCTATGCGAGCGGTCAGCCTATCGCACTGGCTGGCATAGTTTGAAATAATTGAATTTAGATCGCGCTGAGCCGCCCGCAGAAGCAGACTTGATATTAAAATAACGTGAAAATGTAATTAGAATAATCTTTCATAAAAATGTGAACATAATATTATACAAAGTATAAAATCTATCGCGTTTGTATTGAAAAATCCCGAGTAGACACACGTCCCCGTTACAGTACCTACAGTTAATGTTTGGTTTAAATTTCCGGTACTATTGAACTTTATACTTAGACTAATATTTGCGTGTTGCGCGAGGTGCTTGCACATTGCTTGTGAAAAAAAAAATAGGGGGGGGGGTGATGGGGGGGGGTTGCACAATTATTTTGACTAAAGCATTGCCCCTCAAAATGTATCTGAAAAAAAAATGTTCCAAGTCTCTTAATTTCCGAGATCCGCCTAAAGGGGGTGAGAAGGGGGCAAGGGGGGCGACTTTGAATTGGTTTTTACTTTACCGAGCCTCCTCTATACGAATCCGTAAAAAAAAAATACGGGTCTCGTAGTTTCCGAGATACGATAGGAAGGGGCGAGAAGGGGGGTGAAAAGGGGAGGTTTGGCACTTTTCCCGTAGGTTTGAGAGTTACTTGTTTACGAATCTGTCAAAATATACCCACCTCCCCATCCACCATCTGGGAGAACAATTATGTCAATGAGTCAGTGAGTCAGTGAGTGGTAATTTAGCTTTATATAGTACTAGCTTTTGCCCGCGGCTTCGCCCGCGTTAATTTACACTTTGTCAATTATTCTTGATGCCAAAAAGGTGTACCGTATCTTTTTGGGTGGTTAAAAAAGGCATTTAATATTTAAAAAAACCTTCACCAGGGTCCATCCATCCACAAAAACAGACAGACAGTTTAAAAATTTATCTTTTTCAAACCAAAAACGTAGTTTACAATACATTTTTGTAAACTACGTTTCTGGTTTTCCCGTCCTTGGCATGTTGATTTTGTACGCTTAATACTCGTGAGCACGCCACATACAATTTTCCATGGGAAAAGCAGTCTTTTTCTAAATGTACACCTGCGACTTTCAGTGTCTGTCCTTGAGCTTTGTTTATGGTCATTGCGAATGCCGCTTTTAGGGGAAATTTGAGTTTTTCGAACTGAATGTGAGGAATAAATACGTTTTCACCGCTTGCTGTTCCTGTCGTAATTATTGCTTGAAAACATTGCATCCAAGGTATGTAATTTGTAGTCGCATGCCATTATAGAGCCTTTTTTTTTATCGTGGTAAAATTATCAAATAAGTCCTCCCACTCCGGGCAGGGTGGGAGGGACTGTCAGACTTTTACTGACTAAAATCCACGGTGTTCCTTCAATAACCCTTTACATACCGGGGCCACGGTAACGGGATGAGTCCCACGGCCCCGGCAGGCTTCGGCCCGCTGCAGAGGGGGCCTCGTCATGTTGCTGACGCTCTCTGAGGCGCGCGTGGAACACGACGCGCCGTCGACCCGGGCATGGTCCATGGTCGGACAGCGAGTTGCCCTTTACTCGCTGTCCGCATGCCCGCGCCTACGGTGGCCGGAGATCGTCGGCCGACGTCCGACGCCGTGGGCGTCTACTACTGCGGCTGGGCTGGAGGGAGGACGCCATCCTCTCCCTCACGCGGCCCGCCTCCTCCTTCGGAAGCATGACTGCTTCGCAGAAGGAGGCGACCGCTTCCCACTGCCTCTCGCCCCGCAGCATGGCCTCGACCAATGCCGGGCGCGAGAGGTCTCCGCCTATCGCCGCCGTGAGGACACGTCGGTGCTCTGCCTAGGCGGGGCAGTCTTGTACCGTGTGCTCTACGGTGTCCTCAGGGCGACCCTCGCAGTGGTGACACCCAGGCGTTTCCTCCTTTTCCATCAGACACAGGTACCTCCCGAAACTTCCGTGTCCGGTGAGGACCTGCGTCATGCGGTAGGTCAGGACGCCGTGACGCCGATCTAGCCACTCCTCAAAGAGGGGTCTTACCGCCGCAAGCCTTTATAGAGCCTTGGTGCGCCCTGATTACGCATCAACAGGACTGGAACACCAAGTTAAAGCCTCAAATAATGGGATGGGGTACCCTGACAATTCCAGAGAGTTGATAAACTCTACAGAGTACGACGTCACTTGCTTTGTATCCATGACAATGTCGACGGACAGATACTCAACAACATCACAATCCACATGAGACATAATCTTTTCGTTGATCTGCCCTACAATTTCGTTAGTTGGTGCCAAAATTACTCTTTCACGCAGCCATTCTTTATCCCTCATATTTGTTTTCAAATCAGAATAAACGTGGTTTATATAATTATCTGTATCTTGGACTACGTTCACTATGTATGTTACTACAGTTTCAGTTTCAGTTTCAGCTTCAGCTTCAGTTTTGATTTCAGCATCAGTTTCAGTTTCAGTTTGGTTTCAGCGTCAGTTTCAGCTTCAGTTTCAGTTTCAGCTTCAGCTTCAGTTTTGGTTTCAGCATCAGTTTCAGTTTCAGCTTCAGTTTGGTTTCAGTTTCAGCTTCAGCTTCAGTTTTGGTTTCAGCATCAGTTTCAGCTTCAGCTTTAGTTTCAGCTTCAGCTTGGTTTCAGCATCAGTTTCAGTTTCAGCTTCAGTTTGGTTTCAGCGTCAGTTTCAGCTTCAGTTTCAGTTTCAGCTTCAGTTTTGGTTTCAGCATTAGTTTCAGTTTCAGCTTCAGTTTGGTTTCAGTTTCAGCTTCAGCTTCAGTTTTGGTTTCAGCATTAGTTTCAGTTTCAGCTTCAGTTTGGTTTCAGTTTCAGCTTCAGCTTCAATTTTAGTTTCAGCATCAGTTCCAGCTTCAGCTTTAGTTTCAGTTTCAGCTTCAGTTTGGTTTCAGCGTCAGTTTCAGCTACAGCTCCAGTTCCAGCTTCAGTTTCAGTTTCAGCTTCAGTTTTGGTTTCTTCATCAGTTTCAGTTTCAGCTTCAGTTTGGTTTCAGTTTCAGCTTCAGTTTTGGTTTCAGCATCAGTTTCAGCTTCAGCTTTAGTTTCAGTTTCAGCTTCAGCTTGGTTTCTGCGTCAGTTTCAGCTACAGTTCCAGTTTCAGCTTCAGCTTCAGTTTTGGTTTCAGCATCAGTTTTAGTTTCAGCTTCAGTTTGGTTTCAGCGTCAGCTTCAGCTACAGTTCCAGTTTCAGCTTCAGTTTCAGTTTCAGCTTCAGCTTCAGTTTTGGTTTCAGCATCAGTTTCAGTGTCAGCTTCAGTTTGTTTTCAGTTTCAGCTTCAGCTTCAATTTTAGTTTCAGCATCAGTTTCAGCTTCAGCTTTAGTTTCAGTTTCAGCTTCAGTTTGGTTTCAGCGTCAGTTTCAGCTACAGCTCCAGTTCCAGCTTCAGTTTCAGTTTCAGCTTCAGCTTCAGTTTTGGTTTCAGCATCAGTTTCAGTTTCAGCTTCAGTTTGGTTTCAGTTTCAGCTTCAGTTTTGGTTTCAGCATCAGTTTCAGCTTCAGCTTTAGTTTCAGTTTCAGCTTCAGCTTGGTTTCTGCGTCAGTTTCAGCTACAGTTCCAGTTTCAGCTTCAGCTTCAGTTTTGGTTTCAGCATCAGTTTTAGTTTCAGCTTCAGTTTGGTTTCAGCGTCAGCTTCAGCTACAGTTCCAGTTTCAGCTTCAGTTTCAGTTTCAGCTTCAGTTTTGGTTTCAGCATCAGTTTCAGTTTCAGCTTCAGTTTGTTTTCAGTTTCAGCTTCAGTTTCAGTTTGGTTTCAGCATCAGTTTCAGCTACAGTTCCAGTTTCAGCTTCAACTTCAGTTTTGGTTTCAGCATCAGTTTCAGCTTTAGTTTCAGTTTCAGCTTCAAATTGGTTTCAGATTTAGTTTCAGTTTCAGCTTCAGTTTGGTTTCAGCGTCAGTTTCAGCTACAGTTCCAGTTTCAGCTTCAGTTTCAGCTTCAGCTTCAGTTTTGGTTTTAGCATCAGTTTCAGTTTCAGCTTCAGTTTGGTTTCATTTTCAGTTTGGTTTCAGCGTCAGTTTCAGCTACAGTTCCAGTTTCAGCTTCAGCGTCAGTTTTGGTTTCAGATTCAGCTTCAGCTTCAGCTTTGGTATCAGTTTCAGATTCAGCTACAGTTTCAGCTTAATTTTCAGCTTCAGTTTCAGTTTCAGCTTCAGCTTCAGTTTGGTTTCAGCTTCAGTTCGGTTTCAGCGTCAGTATCAGCTACAGTTCCAGTTTCAGCTTCAGCTTCAGTTTTGGTTTCAGTTTCAGATTCAGTGTCTGCTTCAGCTTCAGTTTGGTTTCAGCTTCAGTTTCAGTTTCAGCTTCAGCTTCAGTTTTGGTATCAGTTTCAGATTCAGCTACAGTTTCAGCTTCAGTTTCAGTTTCAGCTTCAGTTTCAGTTTCAGCTTCAGCTTCAGTTTCAGCTTCAGTTTTGGTTTCAGCATCAGTTTCAGTTTCAGCTTCAGTTTGGTTTCAGCTTCAGTTTCAGTTTGGTTTCACCGTCAGTTTCAGCTTCAGTTCCAGTTTCAGCTTCAGCTTCAGTTTTCGGTTTCAGATTCAGTTTCAGCTTCAGCTTCAGTTTTGGTATCAGTTTCAGATTCAGCTACAGTTTCAGCTTAATTTTCAGCTTCAGTGTCAGTTTCAGCTTCAGATTCAGTTTTGGTTTCAGCATCAGTTTCAGCTTCAGCTTTAGTTTCAGTTTCAGCTTCAGTTCCGTTTCAGCGTCAGTTTCAGCTACAGTTCCAGTTTCAGCTTCAGCTTCAGTTTTGGTTTCAGTTTCAGATTCAGCTATAGTTTCAGCTTCAGTTTCAGTTTCAGCTTCAGTTTCAGTTTCAGATTCAGTTCAGCTCAAATAAATCATCCCGTTGATATCTGTTGCCACACGATCTTCTTCTATTTTCAAAAGGGCAAATGCATATTTTGTTTTTTCCAGGGTCTAAAACTATCTCCATACCAAATTTCATCCAAATCGGTTTAGCGGTCTAAGTGTATTATTAATTCCCTATACGAAATTCTAGCACCCCTTTTACATCCTTTAGGAATGATTTCCGGGACGAAACCTATGCTATGTCTTTCCCAGGGTCCTAAACTATTCCCATGCCAAATTTCATCTAAATCGGTTCAGCGGTTTGGGCGTGAAAAGGTAACAGACAGACAGTTAATTTCGTATTATTATAATATTAGCTTGGAAGTATTGATGGATATGGAAGTATGGATAGTATGGATATGGATATGGAAGTATGGAGTTATATTATTAGTATTAAAGTATGGATAGCTTTTGTCCGCGACTTCGTTCGAGTGGGAGGTTTTCCCCGCGTGAATCCCAAACCCGTGGGAATTCCGGGATAAAAGTAGCTTATGTGTTTTTACAGGATGTCAACTGTCTCCTTACCAAATTTCATTGAGATCCGTTCAGTAGTTTTTGCATGAAAGAGAAACAAAGATACAATTCGAAAACTATCCTGCGGGAACCTTACATCGGGATAAAAACTATCCTATGTCCTTCCCAGGGTCCTCAACTATTCCCATGCCAAATTTCATGTAAATCGGTTCAGCGGTTAAGGCGTGAAAAGGTAACAGACAGACAGACAGACAGACAGACAGACAGACAGAGTTACTTTCGCATTTATAATATTAGTATGGATAGTATGGATAACTAGTATTTGCGTGTTGCGCGAGGTGCAAGCACCTCGCGTGCTTTCGAAAAAAAAAAAAAAAGGGTGGTGGTGATGGGGGGAGATGGGGGGGTTTAGTATTTGCGTGTTGCGCGAGGTGCAAGCACCTCGCGTGCTTGTGAAAAAAACTAAAGCATTGCCCCTCTAAATCAAGTATTTGCGTGTTGCGCGAGGTGCAAGCACCTCGCGTGCTTGTGAATAAAAAAAAGTGGGGGGGGGGCGGGGGTGATGGGGGGGGGGTTGAGTATTTATGTGTTGCGCGAGGTGCAAGCACCTCGCGTGCCTGTGAAAAAAAAAAAAAAAAAAGGGGTGGGGGGAGGAAATGGGGAGGGGGTGCACAATTATTTCGACTAAAGCATTGCCCCTCTAAATGAATCTGAAAAAAAAAATGTTCCAAGTCTCTTAGATTCCGAGATCCGCCTAAAGGGGGGGAAAAGGGGGGCGGGGGGGGGGACTTTGAAAAATGGTTTTTACTCTACCAAGCCTCCTCTATACGAATCCGTAAAAAGAAAAAAATACGGGTCTCGTAGTTTCCGAGATACGATAGGGGGGGGGGGAAGGGGGGGGAAAAGGGGAGGTTTGGCACTTTTCCCGTAGGTTTGAGAGTTACTTGTTTACGAATCTGTCAAAATATACCCACCTCCCCATCCACCATCTGGGAGAACAATTATGTCAATGAGTGAGTCAGTCAGTCAGTGAGTGAGTGGTAATCTAGCTTTATATAGTATAACTAGTATTTGCGTGTTGCGCGAGGTGCAAGCACCTCGCGTGCTTGTGAAAAAAAAAAAAATGGGGGGGTTGATGGGGGGAGATGGGGGGGGTTTAGTATTTGCGTGTTGCGCGAGGTGCAAGCACCTCGCGTGCTTGTGAAAAAAACTAAAGCATTGCCCCTCTACATCAAGTATTTGCGTGTTGCGCGAGGTGCAAGCACCTCGCGTGCTTGTGAAAAAAGAAATTGGTATTTGCGTGTTGCGCGAGGTGCAAGCACCTCGCGAGCTTGTGAAAAAAAAAAAAAAAAAGAGGGGGCGGGCTGATGGGGGGGGGGGTTGCACAAGTATTTCGACTAAAGCATTGCCCCTCTAAATGAATCTGAAAAAAAAAATGTTCCAAGTCTCTTAGATTCCGAGATCCGCCTAAAGGGGGGGAGAAAGGGGGGCGGGGGGGGGACTTTGAAAAATGGTTTTTACTTTACCGAGCCTCCTCTATACGAATCCGTAAAAAAAAAAAAATACGGGTCTCGTAGTTTCCGAGATACGATAGGGGGGGGGGAGAAGGGGGGGGAAAAGGGGAGGTTTGGCACTTTTCCCGTAGGTTTGAAAGTTACTTGTTTACGAATCTGTCAAAATATACCCACCTCCCCATCCACCATCTGGGAGAACAATTATGTCAATGAGTGAGTGAGTGAGTGGTAATCTAGCTTTATATAATATAATAATAACTAGTATTTGCGTGTTGCGCGAGGTGCAAGCACCTAGCGTGCTTTCGAAAAAAAAAAAAAAAGGGTGGTGGTGATGGGGGGAGATGGGGGGGGTTTAGTATTTGCGTGTTGCGCGAGGTGCAAGCACCTCGCGTGCTTGTGAAAAAAACTAAAGCATTGCCCCTCTAAATCAAGTATTTGCGTGTTGCGCGAGGTGCAAGCACCTCGCGTGCTAGTGAATAAAAAAAAGTGGGGGGGGGCGGGGGTGATGGGGGGGGGGGGGGTTGAGTATTTGCGTGTTGCGCGAGGTGCAAGCACCTCGCGTGCCTGTGAAAAAAAAAAAAAAAAGGGGTGGGGGGAGGAAATGGGGGGGGGGTGCACAATTATTTCGACTAAAGCATTGCCCCTCTAAATGAATCTGAAAAAAAAAATGTTCCAAGTCTCTTGGATTCCGAGATCCGCCTAAAGGGGGGGAAAAGGGGGGCGGGGGGGGACTTTGAAAAATGGTTTTTACTCTACCAAGCCTCCTCTATACGAATCCGTAAAAAGAAAAAAATACGGGTCTCGTAGTTTCCGAGATACGATAGGGGGGGGGGAGAAGGAGGGGGGAAAAGGGGAGGTTTGGCACTTTTCCCGTAGGTTTGAGAGTTACTTGTTTACGAATCTGTCAAAATATACCCACCTCCCCATCCACCATCTGGGAGAACAATTATGTCAATGAGTGAGTCAGTCAGTCAGTCAGTGAGTGGTAATTTAGCTTTATATAGTATAACTAGTATTTGCGTGTTGCGCGAGGTGCAAGCACCTCGCGTGCTTGTGAAGAAAACTAAAGCATTGCCCCTCTAAATCAAGCATTTGCGTGTTGCGCGAGGTGCAAGCACCTCGCGTGCTTGTGAGAAAAACTAAAGCATTGCCCCTCTAAATCAAGTATTTGCGTGTTGCGCGAGGTGCAAGCACCTCGCGTGCTTGTGAAAAAAAAAAAAAAAAAGGCGGGGGTTGATGGAGGGGTTTAGTATTTGCGTGTTGCGCGAGGTGCAAGCACCTCGCGAGCTTGTGAAAAAAAAATAAAAAAAAAAAGAGGGGGGGGGGGGGTGATGGGGGGGGGGGTTGCACAAGTATTTCGACTTAAGCATTGCCCCTCTAAATGAATCTGAAAAAAAAAATGTTCCAAGTCTCTTAGATTCCGAGATCCGCCTAAAGGGGGGGAGAAGGGGGGCGGGGAGGGGGGACTTTGAAAAATGGTTTTTACTTTACCGAGCCTCCTCTATACGAATCCGTAAAAAGAAAAAATACGGGTCTCGTAGTTTCCGAGATACGATAGGGGGGGGGGAGAAGGGGGGGGAAAAGGGGGGGTTTGGCACTTTTCCCGTAGGTTTGAGAGTTACTTGTTTACGAATCTGTCAAAATATACCCACCTCCCCATCCACCATCTGGGAGAACAATTCTGTCAGTGAGTCAGTGAGTGGTAATTTAGCTTTATATAGTATAATAACTAGTATTTGCGTGTTGCGCGAGGTGGAAGCACCTCGCGTGCTTGTGAAAAAAAAAAAAGGGGGGGAGGTGATGGGGGGAGATGGGAGGCTTTAGTATTTGCGTGTTGCGCGAGGTGCAAGCACCTCGCGTGCTTGTGAAAAAAACTAAAGCATTGCCCCTCCAAATCAAGTATTTGCGTGTTGCGCGAGGTGCAAGCACCTCGCGAGCTTGTGAAAAAAAAAAAAAAAAAAAGAGGGGGGGGGTGATGGGGGGGGGGGTTGCACAAGTATTTCGACTAAAGCATTGCCCCTCTAAATGAATCTGAAAAAAAAAATGTTCCAAGTCTCTTAGATTCCGAGATCCGCCTAAAGGGAGGGGAGAAGGGGGGCGGGGGGGGGGACTTTGAAAAATGGCTTTTACTTTACCGAGCCTCCTCTATACGAATCCGTAAAAAAAAAAATACGGGTCTCGTAGTTTCCGAGATACGATAGGGAGGGGGGAGAAGGGGGGGGAAAAGGGGAGGTTTGGCACTTTTCCCGTAGGTTTCAGAGTTACTTGTTTACGAATCTGTCAAAATATACCCACCTCCCCATCCACCATCTGGGAGAACAATTATGTCAGTGAGTCAGTGAGTGGTAATTTAGCTTTATATAGTATAATAACTAGTATTTGCGTGTTGCGCGAGGTGGAAGCACCTCGCGTGCTTGTGAAAAAAAAAAAAGGGGGGGGAGGTGATGGGGGGAGATGGGAGGCTTTAGTATTTGCGTGTTGCGCGAGGTGCAAGCACCTCGCGTGCTTGTGAAAAATAAAAAAAGGGGGGGTGATGGGGGGAGATGGGGGGGGTTTAGTATTTGGGTGTAGCGCGGTGTGCAAGCACCTAGAGTGCTTGTGAAAAAAAAAAAAAAAAAAAAAGGGGGGGTGATGGGGGGGGGTTTGCAGAAGTATTTTGACTAAAGCAGCTTTTCCGGAAACATGTCTTTGACTACCAGCAAGGACTCGTTCGATGTGTGACACGTGGCTACATCTTGTTGAAACCATGGGTTACGATTATAGCCAGCAAATTCCAGTAGCATCGGTGCTAAGAACTCCCGTAACATTTTCACATACTCGGCAGAATTAACAGTAACTGAACGGCCTCGAGAATCTTCAAAAAAGTAAGGTCCGATGATTCCTTTTGCTGAAATTGCAGCCCATACAGTTACCTTAGGAGAGTGAAGTGGCCTCTCATGTTTAGCTTTAGGATTTTCGCTGCTCCAATACCTGCAATTCTGTTTGTTTACATGTCCATTTAGGTGGAAATGGGCTTCGTCAGAGAATAAGATGTTGTGAAAATTACTGAATCGAGTTAACATTGTTTCGGCATATGACTTACGCAAATTTAAATCATTAGGGTTTAGTTCTTGCACTAGCTGGATCTTATATGGATGTAATTTCAAATCTATTTTCAAAATACGGCGTAATGATGTGCGGGATAATCCTAATTCAGCCGAACGTTTGCGTGTCGATAAATCTGGATCACGTCGAACAGAAGCGGAAACTTGCTGCACGTTCTCTTCGCTCCGAGAAGTCCGCGGGCCGCCGGTTTGTTTCACATTTAGTGTAGATCCCGTCTCTTCGAACTTCTTCACCCATTTCTTTATTAAAGGAGCACTTGGACACTGACTTAAGTCGTGTAAACCATATTCAACGCGAAATAAGCGTCTCACAGTAATGAGCGAAAAGTTGTTTAAATAAAACTGTTTCACGCAGTAAGCGCGTTGCGGCCCCGTGAAGCGATCCATTGCGACTGAATTTCCAAGAAGCGAGCTAGTGCCCCCGCCCGCGACCGCGCCCCGCGCCCGCGCCCCGCGCGTCTATAGTTTGCGCGGTAAGTTACATTTAAATGTTAACTAATTCATGGCCCACCCTGTATAATAATAATTAGTATTTGCGTGTTGCGCGAGGTGCAAGCACCTCGCGTGAATTAAGTGATCGACACTTGAATAGTTTAAAAAAAAATTTTATTTAAACGAACAGCGTTACAGTAATTAAAATAGTAATGATTATTCTCATAATGAAACATGTATTTATATTTAATTATTGCTAAGTTAACAATATTCTTATAGACTACTTATTTGCTACTTGAGGTGGAGGCGGATTTGCTGATAAAGCGAATAGAGTTGGGGTCGTCACACTTAACTCCTCCCTCCCTAAGAGAGAAATTATCTAAAGGCAACTCTGTAGTCTTTAGAGAATTTCGTCTGAGTCTCTCAGTCAATGACTCTCTTCTTTGACACAAAAACCCAATGACGAATACAATTACCTATAATGGCGTAAATACTTATGGTCCATACACTGATTTTGTCGCTGACTATAATTGTTTCACCATCACTGACACTATCACTGTATTTGGCTTGGTTCAGCAGTTCCTTGACGTCGCCTAGATCTACTCCTCTGAGGTCCAGCTGCTTGGCTGACGGGGTAACATCTCTGCGTAGCTCGGGCATCTGTACTGGTGGCAATCTGAAGGAAACTAAACTGGTGTTCATGGGTGTTGTGATGGAGATATCAGCAATCTGTAAGGTACAGTGCTGACTTGGCACTAATATGTATGTGCCTCGTAGACTATGTCTGCGGATCTCCTCTTCGCAGTGCTCCGTTGCAACAGTTTCCTTTTCTGTGTATATCAACCAGTGGATGCTGGATATAGGCTGCACCTTGATTTCTTCTATCTGCACCTGGTGTTGCTTGCAATTGCTGAAGTTATGTTGTAATAACATAAGTTGTTGGATACATGTCTCCTCCGCGTACTGTACCACGTTTTCATCGGAACAGAGATATGTCTGATCTTCTATTTCCTTACAGCCATCGACTACGGATCTGTATTTCGACTTGTTCACTATTAGGTAAGGATATTGGGGTATAATGATATTAGGTTTTTGGGTTATTTGGTTATAGATTGGGATAGGAACAACTTTATAATAATTGTATGTGTTTTTGTCTATTAATGGAACTTCTAGTACAAATATAATTTTACTATTGTCTATGTATCCCTTAATTTCTATACTTCCTTCTAATTTTACTAAGTTATCTAATCTTAATGGATAAATTAAGTTATGATGTTTTCTTATGACATTAAGAATATTAAATAATTCTGTGGCATTTACTATGGATGGATGTAATATGTGCATTTTACTAAAAGCAATGGCAGTTTCCAATTCATAAATAATGGAATAAATAGTACGACAATTATTTAAAACTTGATTCATACTATTCATTATGGTTAAAAGGTTAGAGTACTTGGTTTGGTTTTGAATAAGTGCTTGAAAGTGTTTTATTTTGAAATCCAAATGTCTAGTATTAAAGTTAATATCATCAGAAACATTGAGTAATTTATCGAAAGCATTCTGCATTAATGATACTTTTCGTTCTATTGAATGTTCCCTATTTCCTAAATTACTAATTTCTACATTATATTTCCTAGCATCTTCGTTATCTAAATTTCCTGTTATTACCTTAATAAGGGATCCTA
The DNA here is from genome assembly GCA_943138885.2 of Tholera decimalis. Classification (NCBI taxonomy): domain Eukaryota; kingdom Metazoa; phylum Arthropoda; class Insecta; order Lepidoptera; family Noctuidae; genus Tholera; species Tholera decimalis. Next base: position 20,665,813 of record OW964576.2, on the reverse strand, counting down.
GTGGGTTTATAATTCCTCTCCTTGTTCTGCTGGAGGGTAGAATCTGTTTTAACCTATCTTTTGTCAATTCAATAAATGATTCGATTTGTACTGTTAAGCCTAAAAGTTCCCTATGTATCTCGCTATTACTATGACTTATAATTTTTAATTTATTATACTCTTCTATATTATTTTCTAACTGGACAGTTAACGAATTTAAATCTATAGTCTTAATAATATCCCAATGGTTAGTCCTCATCAGAACTGTTCCAATCCGAATCGGAACTATTCCCGGATTCTGGTCGATCTTCTGGATGTTCAGGGTTGTCCCTTGATCCGCTAGGACGAGCAGTATCAACCACCATCTGTGGAGGGCGTTTGACATTTCTTAATGCTACTTTAGTATTTCTATTTTTAAGCTTAACTGGGACTATGTTTCGTTTGGGTTTTCCGGTGACCGTTGCCTTTTCGTATCGCGGCAGTTCTTTTGCTTTCCTAGTCCTAGTATTTTTCATAAAAACCGTGTCACCATCCACTATTTTTGGTTGGTCCGCCCCTCCTTTCTTGTCCCTAACTAAGTTTTTATGTCCAATCATTTGGCTGCTTAAATGCTCATAAAGAATTTTCAATCGCTTACGATGATCCTGTAATATCTTTTGCATTAAAGTTTTGTCCCTGTCAATATCAAAAGCACTTCCAGACTCTGTGTGCCCGAACACAACTTCGTAAGGTGTGAAACTCGTAGCGCTATGAATAGTATTGTTATAACCCATGATCGCATATGTCATAACGGAAGCTGCATCTAAACTAGATTGTTCATATTTTGCTAACCTATATATTTCGATAATTGTGGAATGAAATCTTTCCACTATTGCCATTGAATTAGGGTTGTAAGGTGTCCCTATGTGTTGCTCGATTTTATATAAACTTAACATTTCCTTAAGCAATTCATTGTTAAACTCAGTGCCTGCATCGCTACTTATTTTTTTTTTGGTATTCCATACATACAAAAATATTTGATTAGAGATCTCACTACCTCGGGTGTGCTTTTATTGGGAATCTGTATTGCTTGACCTAACTTACTAAATGAGTCTACTATAGTTAAGTATTGATTTTTCTCTATATATAGCAGATCTATAAAAACTTCCTGGAATGGACTGTCTGTAGTTTGTGTTAATTGTATAAATGGTTTTAGAGGTTTCCTATCATACTTCATTTTCTTACATTTCTCACATGCATTAATAATAGCTATAACTGTTTCTTTCATATTGCTCCACCAATATGCTCTTTTTAACTTCATTAGAGTCTCTCTAATACCTCTATGACAAGTTTCCCTCGATGATATTTGATGACTAAGTCTTTCTGGTCAATTTCATCCGTAACGTTCACAACTCTTTCAGTACATTCGACAAAGTTTTGAGTTCCCTTTTTGTAAAGTGTCGTAACTACATTAGCAAATGCTTTTCTATGGCAATGGTCCTCAAAGTAAATGAAGTACTTATTTTTGTAATCGGTATATTCTTTAAGAAAATTTTTGACTAAATTTTCGCTATTACTAGGGGGTAGGTGGACTTCCAAAATTTTTTGTTTGTTATTAGAAATATCTTTTACACAGATATCATCTCTGTGCCAGGTGAAAACATGAATTTGCCTAGCTTTCGTATCTACCGCTTCATTAAGAATAGGAATACCTTCATGTTCCCTATTAGATATTGAATTTGCTGTCACGGCATCATCGCTTTCAGAATCAGATAATTCTATCGTCTCTATTTTTGGTTCTTTAACGCTAAGCTTTACGATTTCATCCGTCACTTCTTTCAAGTGCTATTGTAATCTCGCTTCCTTCTCATCTACGTTAACTATCATTGATTCCGAGTCATCTTTTGTTATATTAATTTTAATACGCGATAATCGATTATTCTGCATTCGAGCGATTTATCTGCATTTGTATTTTGTTTGCCTTTCTTATAATGTATATCGAAATTATAGTCCTCTAAGCGTAAACGCCATCTAGTTAGCTTGCTATTAGGTTCTTTTAATGAATTCAACCATGCCAAAGGTCTATGGTCAGTATATATTGTAAATTTTCTGCCATATAAATATGGTCTGAAATATTTAACTGCCCATACTATGGCCAATAACTCCTTTTCTATCGTACTATATCTAGACTTTGTATCGCTTAGTTTTCTACTGGCAAATGCAATCGGTTTGTCTGATCCTATAGTACCTTGAGAAAGTACTGCACTTATCGCAACGTTTGACGCATCGGTTGTAAGGATAAATGGTTTTGTGAAATCGGGGAATTGTAACAAAGGTGCATGTGTCAGCAACACTTTGCACGTTTCGAAACTTTTTTTATAGTCATCATTTTGCTCAATCTTTTTTCCCTTCTTTAGACATGCTGTGAGAGGTGCAGTTATCTTAGAAAAATCCTTTATAAACTTTCTATAATAACCAATTAATCCTAAGAAACTCTTAATCTCTGTAACTGTTTTGGGCAAAGGGTATTTCAGAATAGCCTCTATTTTGTCGTTGTTAGGCTTAAGGCCATCCCTAGTTATTGTATGTCCCAAGTACATTACTTCCTTTCTCAAAAACTCGGATTTATCAAGCTGGACTTTTAAATTAGTTTTTCGGAATCGCTCGAAAATAGCTCGCAGTTTCTCTATGTGTTCTTGTAAACTGGTCGAGAAAATGATGACGTCATCAAGAGGCACGAGGCAATGCAAGCTTTGTAAAACTCTGAGGACGTTATCCATTGCACGTTGAAATGTGGCAGGCGCTGTTTTCATACCAAACGGCATTCTGTTGAATTCGTATAAACCGAATGGTGTTGAAAACGCAGTTTTTTGTCTATCTTCTTTCTGGATTTGTAGTTGATGGTAGCCAGACGCAAGATCTAAGGTGGAAAAATACATACTTTTTCCTAGTTTATCAAAAAGATCATTGATGTTTGGCAAAGGGTACTTATCGTCCACAGTTATTTCGTTCAAACGTCTGTAATCTACTACCATCCTCCACTTTTGTTGTCCAGAAGCATCTAACTTCTTTGGAACTAGGTGGACCGGTGCACTCCAAGGAGAATTTGATTCTCGGATTACATCGTCCTTTAGCATTTTATCCACTTGGCGCCTATTCTCGTCTGTTTGGGCGGGCGGCAACCTATAGGCTTTTACGTTAATGGGATCCTCGTTTACCGTTCTAATTTTATGTTTCACGTCGTTAGTGAAAGACAACGGTATGTCCTCACAGTAAAAAATATCCTTATATTCCTCACAAATATTCTTAATCATCGTTCCTTCCTCCTCATTCATATGATCTAACCTTAATTTTTGTAAGTTGTTTAATAATAACTCGTCCATTCTGTCTCTGTCGCTTAAATTATTAACTAAGATCTCTTGGCGATGGTAAGGTTCTACCTGGAAGGGGTTAGTGACCTTGAGGGTCATTTCTATGTCCTTGCAGTTCTGAATAACCGTATATGCATAACCATTTACACAGTTAACTAACGCACAGGGCATTCGAATTCCCTTAGTCAATTCTTTAAAATCTAAAATAGCCTCGCCATTAGTTAAATTTACGGGCAGTTTTACCCTTAACTCACTACGTGGCGGTAAAATATAAGTATCTTTTAACGCTGAAGAGTAAACAAAAGGTATATCAGTATTCCTTGTATATAAAGTTAATGTTCGGTAATCAATTTTTGCATCTAATTGTTTTAATAAATTACTGCCTAATAAACCATCGTAGTTACTGTCAACATCCTAAACGTAAAACTTATGACCTTCAGAACTTTTAAATATTTTGGGCAAGGGAGTTAAAACAACTTCTGTATGTACGCTGACGCCATGAGTACTGACTACTTCAAAAGGCTCTTTGTAGATAGCATTTTTAAAATGATGGTAGGCGACACGCCGACCTATAAATGATCTAGAACTGCCCGAGTCTAACATAAAAACTGCATTACCTAGCTCCGGGATTACAATGTAAGGCAAAGAACGATAATTATTACAATTTAAAACTATTTTTTCTCTCTGTATCAGGCTCTCAGATGAAAATTTTCAATCTGTTCAGTCTCATAGGACGTGCTCGCTTGCGGTTCGTAATCATAAGTATTTTGTTCATTATTATCGTACGTCATAAGTGAGTCATTATTGGTATAATTTACGCGTCTAGAGTTTGGAGTTCGCATGGTAACGTCGGTGTTTGAACCCGAGTTTGCCGGCGTTGCATTATGCACCGATGCCGTTCGCAGCACGGCCTGCTGATTCGGCCACGGCGTTTACCTACTTTGTTGTGGTGACTGATTTTGCGCATTATTTTGGTTTCTAGAAGAATTTCTATATTGAATTGAATTATTTGGAGAGTTCGTTTGAGTAGTATTTCCTGTTGAACTATTTGGTACTGGTGTACTAGGTTGTTTTTGTGGATTGGGTGAACGTTGGGAGTTGCCGTTATTGTTGGTAGTTTTTCCTGGCAGTTTTGAACTATTTTTATTTCTATTATTTCTAGATTCATAAACCGTCTGAAAGTTTTGTTCTTCTAACACTACCTTCAAGGCATCTTCTAGTGTCGTCACGTTCCTTAATCATACCAATCTAACTAAATAAGGAGGTAAATTATATAGGAAAACATTCAATGACGAATTAGTATAAATATGCTGTTTGGCTTGACGTAAATTCGCATCGTCTACGGTTTCAATTATTTTTGCAATCAAGATACTACGCAAGTTTTGAATCCTATGACAGAAATCCAAATAACTTTCGTTATAATTTAGTTTCATGGACTCTAACTCTAATACTAAACAATCTTCGGTTCTAAGGTCACCAAAATAATGTGACAATAATGTTTTCAACTCCAACCAAGTACGAATATTATCCCGTTCCCCTACTAGGTTCGCGGCGTCCCCTGTTAATCTACTAGTGAGAACGTGAAATAGGTATTCGTTTTGGACATCTCCCCCCTGAAATGTATTTATAATATATTCAGATTTCTTTATAAAAAGTGGGAGCTGTCTAGAATCGCCACTAAACTCTGGAATAATTTTTGCCATTGTTGACGGAACCTGCACGATTTGATCCATTTTGAGAGAACAAAAACACAGAAAGAGGGTGACAACTAAAACACTAAATACCTAACTAAAGTTAATCTTATTACGCCAGTTATATCGTAATAAAATATGATAATGTTATCACGGTATTGCTCAACCCTTAATAACACAACACACACAATTAAAACAAAGAGAAAAATGATAAAGGAAAACCGAGAGGATAGTGAAAAAGTTTTACTCACAGTCCTGTAGTTACTCCCATCTCCTCCTTGTGACTACTATCAAATACTGCGCCGGCCGTTGTGCCTGGTACTTAATAGATTTGTTTGTTCGGGAATCTCCGTTGAACTGTAGAAACAGACGTCCAACTGTGCTTGTAGAGTTGTATACGTCGCAAACTGACTACAGAGATCCTACCGGCTGCGCCAATTAAGTGATCGACACTTGATTAGTTTTAAAAAAAACTTTATTTAAACGAACAGCGTTACAGTAATTAAAATAGTAATGATTATTCTAATAATGATACATGTATTTATATTTAATTATTGCTAAGTTAACAATATTCTTATAGACTAATTATTTGCTACTTGAGGTGGAGGGGGATTTGCTGATAAAGCGAATAGAGTTGGGGTCGTCACACTTAACTCGTGACTGTGTGCTTGTGAAAACAAAAAATAGGGGGGGATGGGGTTGCATAATTATTTGGACTAAAGCATTGCCCCTCTAAATGAATAAGGATTACTACCATCCACCATCTGGGAGAACAATTATGTCAATGAGTCAGTCAGTCAGTGGTAATTTAGCTTTATATAGTATAACTAGTATTTGCGTGTTGCGCGAGGTGCAAGCACCTCACGTGCTTATGAAAAAAAAAAAAACAAAAAAAAAAGGACGGGGGGTGATGGGGGGGGGGTTTAGTATTTGCGTGTTGCGCGAGGTGCAAGCACCTCGCGTGCTTGTGAAAAAAAAAAAAAAACAAAGGGCGGTGATAGGGGGTTTAGTATTTGCGTGGTGCGCGAGGTGCAAGCACCTCGCGTGCTAGTGAAAAAAAAAATGGGGAGGGGGGGGAGAGGGGTTATGGGGGCGGGGGTTGCAGAAGTATTTCGACTAAAGCATTGCCCCTCTAGATGAATCTGAAAAAAAAAAAAATGTTCCAAGTCTCTTAATTTCCGAGATCCGCCTAAAGGGGGTGAAAAGGGGGCGGGGGGGGACTTTGAAAAATGGTTTTTACTTTACCGAGCCTCTTCTACACGAATCCGTAAAAAAAAAAAAATACGGGTCTCGTAGTTTCCGAGATAAGATAGGGAGGGGGGAGAAGGGGGGTGAAAAGGGGACGTTTGGCACTTTTCCCGTAGGTTTGAGAGTTACTTGTTTACGAATCTGTTAAAATATACCCACCTCCCCATCCACCATCTGGGAGAACAATTATGTCAATGAGTGAGTGAGTCAGTGGTAATTTAGCTTTATATAGTATAACTAGTATTTGCGTGTTGCGCGAGGTGCAAGCACCTCGCGTGCTTGTGAAAAATTAAAAAAAAATGGGGGTTGGGTGATGGGGGGGGGTTTAGTATTTGCGTGTTGCGCGAGGTGCAAGCACCTCGCGTGCTTATGAAAAAAAAAATGGGATGGTTTTTTTTCTGGTTGGGAAAATCATCAAATGACTCCTCCCGCTGTGGTTGGAGCGGAAGGGAGTGTAAGACTTCTACTGACTAAAAACCCACCCTGTTCCTTTAGTTGCCCAAACAAAGGGGGGGGGGGGGTGATGGGGGGTTTAGTTTTTGCGTGTTGCGCGAGGTGCAAGCACCTCGCGTGCTTGTTAAAAAAAAAAGGGGGGCTGATGGGGGGAGATGGGTGGGGTTTAGTATTTGCGTGTTGCGCAAGGTGCAAGCACCTCGCGTGCTTGTGAAAAAAGAAAAAAAGGGGGGGGCAGATGGGGGGAGATGGGGGGGTTTAGTATTTGCGTGTTGCGCGAGGCGCAAGCACCTCGCGAGCTTGTTAAAAAAAAAAAAGGGGGGGGTGGTGATGGGGGGGGGTTTGCACAATTATTTCGACTAAAGCATTGCCCCTCTAAATGCGTCTGAAAAAAAAATGTTCCAAGTCCCTTAATTTCATAGATCCGCCTAAAGGGGGTGAGAAGGGTCGGGGGGGGGGGGGCGACTTTGAAAAATGGTTTTTACTTTACCGAGCCTCCTCTACACGAATCCGTAAAAAGAAAAAATACGGGTCTCGTAGTTTCCGAGATACGATAGGGAGGGGGGAGAAGGGGGGTGAAAAGGGGAGGTTTGGCACTTTTCCCGTAGGTTTGAGAGTTACTTGTTTACGAATCTGTCAAAATATACCCACCTCCCCATCCACCATCTGGGAGAACAATTATGTCAATGAGTGAGTGAGTCAGTGGTAATTTAGCTTTATATAGTATAATAACTAGTATTTGCGTGTTGCGCGAGGTGCAAGCACCTCGCGTGCTTGTGAAAAAAAAAAAATGGGGGTTAGGTGATGGGGGGGGTTTAGTATTTACGTGTTGCGCGAGGTACAAGCACCTCGCGTGCTTGTGAAACAAAAAAAATTGGGGAGGGATGGGGGGAGATGGGGGGGTTTAGTATTTGCGTGTTGCGCGAGGTGCAAGCACCTCACGTGCTTGTGAAAAAAAAAAAAGGGGGGGGTGATGGGGGGGGGTTGCAGAAGTATTTTGACTAAAGCATTGCCCCTCTAAATGAATCTGAAAAAAAAAATGTTCCAAGTCTCTTAATTTCCGAAATCCGCCTAAAGGGGGTGAGAAGGGGGGCGGGGGGGGCGACTGAAAAATGGTTTTTACTTTACCGAGCCTCCTCTATACGAATCCGTAAAAAAAAAAATACGGGTCTCGTAGTTTCCGAGATACGATAGGGGGGGGGGGGAGAAGGGGGGTGAAAACGGGAGGTTTGGCACTTTTCCCGTAGGTTTGAGAGTTACTTGTTTACGAATCTGTCAAAATATACCCCACCTCCCCATCCACCATCTGGGAGAACAATTATGTCAGTGAGTGAGTGAGTGAGTGAGTCAGTGGTAATTTAGCTTTATATAGTATAACTAGTATTTGCGTGTTGCGCGAGGTGCAAGCACCTCGCGTGCTTGTGAAAAAAAAAAGTGGGGGGGGGGTGATGGGGGGAGATGGGGGGGTTTAGTATTTGCGTGTTGCGCGAGGTGCAAGCACCTCGCGTGCTTGTGAAAAAAGAAAAAAAGGAGGGGGGAGATGGGGGGGTTTAGTATTTGCGTGTTGCGCGAGGTGCAAGCACCTCGCGTGCTTGTGAAAAAAAAAAGTTTTTACGTGTTGCGCGAGGTGCAAGCACCTCGCGTGCTTGTGAAAAAAGAAAAAAAAAAAAAGAGGGGGGAGGGGTGATGGGGGGGGGTTGCACAAGTATTTCGACTAAAGCATTGCCCCTCTAAATGAATCTGAAAAAAAAAATGTTCCAAGTCTCTTAGATTCCGAGATCCGCCTAAAGGGGGGGAGAAGGGGGGCGGGGGGGGACTTTGAAAAATGGTTTTTACTTTACCGAGCCTCCTCTATACGAATCCGTAAAAAGAAAAAAATACGGGTCTCGTAGTTTCCGAGATACGATAGGGGGGGGGGGGAGAAGGGGGGGGGGAAAAGGGGAGGTTTGGCACTTTTCCCGTAGGTTTCAGAGTTACTTGTTTACGAATCTGTCAAAATATACCCACCTCCCCATCCACCATCTGGGAGAACAATTATGTCAATGAGTGAGTGAGTGAGTCAGTCAGTCAGTGAGTGGTAATTTAGCTTTATATAATATAACTAGTATTTGCGTGTTGCGCGAGGTGCAAGCACCTCGCGTGCTTGTGAAAAAAACTAAAGCATTGCCCCTCTAAATCAAGTATTTGCGTGTTGCGCGAGGTGCAAGCACCTCGCGTGCTTGTGAAAAAAAAAAAAGGGGGGGGGGGGTGATGGGGGGGGGGTTGCAGAGGTATTTTGACTAAAGCATTGCCCCTCTAAATGAATCTGAAAAAAAAAATGTTCCAAATCTCTTAGATTCCGAGATCCGCCTAAAGGGGGGGAGAAGGGGGGCGGGGGGGGGACTTTGAAAAATGGTTTTTACTTTACCGAGCCTCCTCTATACGAATCCGTAAAAAGAAAAAATACTGGTCTCGTAGTTTCCGAGATACGATAGGGGGGGGGGGAGAAGGGGGAGGAAAAGGGGAAGTTTGGCACTTTTCCCGTAGGTTTGAGAGTTACTTGTTTACGAATCTGTCAAAATATACCCACCTCCCCATCCACCATCTGGGAGAACAATTATGTCAATGAGTGAGTGAGTCAGTGAGTGGTAATCTAGCTTTATATAGTATAATAATAGATAAATCAAATGATCAAAGCTCCAGAGCCTTGAACATCGACGACGAGTTGCAAGTCTATCGGTTTTCTATCGGTTACATTTCGGGGAGTGTGCGATGGAATTACACAATCTAATTACACCAAGCCCGTTCCATCATCGGACTACGAGACAAACGGCGAAGCGCCATCGTTACATGGTGGACATCCCACCCATACGCACCAAACGTTTTGGGAATACCTTCATTGTGCGTACGGCTAAGGAGTGGAATTCCCTGCCGGAGTCTGTGTTTCCCGATAGCTATAACCTAGGAGTCTTTAAGTCAAGAGTGAATAGGTTACTTTTAGGTAAGCGTACTCCATCTTCGACCACATCATCACTTACCATCAGGTGAGATGGTGGTCAAACGCGAACCTATTCTAAATAAAAAAAAAAAAAAAAAAAAGTTTGTATTTCGCTAGATTTTTGATGATATTTTTCTTTTTCCACAGAACTCATTGAAAGCCACGCCTCAGCTACAAATCCATAAGAATAATTATATTGTAAATAGAGAGTACAATATAATGATTAGTGTACGACGATTATTCGTCTTTGCAATAATGGCAGTCATGAGGCTGGAATGTTGTAAGTTATTTATTTCCACTTATAATATTAATAATATAATATATACAGAATGGAATAAGGCGTTACTTTGCGGAATTCTATACCAAATTAAAAAAAAGTATCTTTTTTTATCGTGGTAAAATTATCAAATAAGTCCTCCTACCCCGGGCAGGGTGGGAAGGACTGTCAGACTCTTACTGACTAAAATCCACGGTGTTCCTTCAATAACCCTTTACGTACCAGGGCCACGGTAATGGGATAAGTCCCACGACCCCGGCAGGCTTCGGCCCTCTGCATGGGGGTTCTCGTCATGTTGCTGACGCTCTTTGAGGCGCGCGTGGAACACAACGCGCCGTCGACCTGGGCATGGTCCATGGTCGGACAGCGAGTTGCCCTTTACTCGCTGTCCGCATGCCCGCGCCTACGGTGGCCGGAGATCGTCGGCCGACGTCCGACGCCGTGGGCGTCTACCACTGTGGCTGGGCTGGAGGGAGGACGCCATCCTCTCCCTCATACGGCCCGTCTCCTCCTTCGGAAGCATGACTGCTTCGCAGAAGGAGGCGACCGCTTCCCACTCCCTCTCACCCCGCAGCATGGCCTCGGCCAAAGCCAGGCGCGAGAGGTCTCCGCCTATCGCCACCATGAGGACACGTCGGTGGCAGTCCTGCACCGTGTGCTCGACTGTGTCCTCAGGGCGACCCTCGCAGTGGTGACACCCAGGCGTCTCTTCCTCTCCCATCAGACACAGGTACCTCCCGAAACTTCCATGTCCGGTGAGGACCTGCGTCATGCGGTAGGTCAGGACGCCGTGACGCTGGTCTAGCCACACCTCAAAGAGGGGTCTTACCGCCGCAATTGCGGCGTGCCCGGCCGTCGGTTGCGACAGTCGTTCCCTCCATACTGCCCTGAGATCGCGCCGGAGCTCTTCCCGCCGCGCCTCGACTTCTCGAGGCAGCGGGGATACGCCCCGGCGCTGCGCCTCCACGCGCCATTCATAGACGCGCTGAAGGGCAGTCGCCTCCAGATCCCAGGGCAGCAATCCAGCAAGGAGGTTGGCCGATTCGCCGGCGATCGTGTGGTATCCCCGGATCATTCGGATAGCCATGACCCTCTGGCATGCGACCAACTTTAGTGGTCGCGTCCGGATGCTCAGGGCCCACACTGGGGACCCGTAGAGGGCCATGGACCGCACAACGCCGGCGTACAGCCTTCGGCAGGAGGCGTTTGGCCCGCTGAGATTAGGCAGGAGTCGCCTGAAGTCGGCTGCTGCCCGGTTCAGCTTTGGGGCCAAACTCAGGAAATGCTCCCTGAAGTTCCACCGGCTGTCGAGGACGAGTCCCAGGTACTTCATCGTCCTCCCGACGCCGATGCGAACCCCCTCCACCGTTATGTGGGACTCGGACCGTGGCGCGTTCCGACCGCCATGGAAGCACATGGCCTCTGTCTTGTGCAGCGCCACGTCCCAACTGCCGGATCCTATGAACGACTGTCGCAACCGCTTGCGTCGCCAGGTCGGCCGCCGCCTGGTGCGACTCTCCCTGCGCCAGGACGAGCGTGTCATCAGCGTAACATATTACGCCGACGCCGTCAGGGAGGTCGCCGCGCAGCACCCAGTCGTATCCGATGTTCCACAGGGGCGGCCCCAAGACCGATCCCTGTGGGACACCACACGACATCTCTCGCCGGTTCCACTCTCCCCGATGACCGGGGTAGATGACGGCTCTGTCCGTCAAGTAGTCCTCGACTATGCGACGGAGGTAGGTCGGCACCCGGTGATACCGGAGTGCCTCCCTGATGCAACTCCAGGGCAGGGTGTTAAAGGCGTTGGTGATGTCCAAAGACACCGCCAAGACGACCCGCCCTGGGATACCGCGTCCCCCGTCGTGAGGGCTCTCACGCGCATGATGGCATCCACCGTCGAGCGCTCCCTGGGGAAGCCAAACTGGCACTCCGCAAGTTCCGGGCCCACCCGATTCAGGTGCCCGAAGAGGCGGTCTGCAATTACTCTTTCCAAGAGCCCGCCTCGTCGAGCAGCACGATGGGCCGGAATGCGGACGGAGAGTCCGCAGGGCGCCTGGCTTTCTGGATCAAAACCAGCTTTCCCGTCTTCCAGCGAAGCGGAAACTGGCCCCTCTCCAGGCATGCGCTAAAGAGCCCCCCTAGTCGAGGCCCGAGAGTCTCCGAGGCCAGGACCCAGGCTTTCCCTGGCAGGCCGTCGGGTCCTGGGGCGGTATTTTTGGCCTTGAGCCGTTGTACCAAGTCTACCTCGGTCACCTCTGGAGCGTCGTAGACGTCGTCGTCGCTGTGGTCCGCGTTTGCGCCAGCTTCAGGTTCCGTCGGAGACGGAGCCATGGCCGGGGGAGCATGCTCCCCTCGAGATGGGAACAGGGTGCTCACCACGTCCTCCAAGAACTGAGGCTGGTGACTCTGCGTCAACGGGGGAGCCCAGGGGTGGAGCCACTCTCGCACCCACTTGTAGGGGTGGCCCCATGGTTCCCCGTCCAGAGTTGCCAGCATCTCCTCCCGGGCCAGTTCCTGGGCCCGCCAGATCTCGTCTCGGAGGACGGCCTTCGCTGCCCTGTAGCCCTCGTACAGCTCCGCCTCTACAGTCGCCGCATCCGAAGGTCGGGTGCGGCGCCTGCGGAACCTGGTGTACCGGCGTCGCGCCGCAACGCACGCTTCGCGCAGCGCTGCTAGCTCGCTCGACCACCAGTACAGCTGACGCCGGGCGCGTTCTTGCCGGACCCGGGGCATGGCCACGTCGCTGATCTCCGACATGGCCTCCCGGAACCACTCCGCCTCGTCGTTTATGTCGGCAGGCCTGTCCGGGGGTGACCCCCAGGCCTGCACGATCGAGGCTTCTAGGAATAGCTCCCGGTCCATCTGCTTCAGTGCCCATCGCGGACCACTCAGGTCCCGTCGGACCGGCGCGTCTGGGGTCTGGGCGGAGACGTCGAACCGGATATACCGGTGGTCGGAATAGGTCTCCACCTCCTCCACAACGCGCCAGTCGGTAACGCGCGGTGACAGGCTGGGGATGGCGAACGTAACGTCTACCACCGACTCACCCGTAAACCGCACGCACGTGGGGACAGAACCCCGGTTCTCGATCACCAGGCCCTGCGCACGGGCCCAGTGCTCGAGCATGCTGCCCCGCCTATAGTCCGTGGACCGGGAACCCCAAGCCGGACTTTTGGCGTTGAAGTCCCCGAGGACGAGGGCGGGGAGGGAACTGAGGGCGACGACGACGTCTCCCAGATCCGTTAGGGAGTTCTGGAACTCGGCGAGAGTTCGGTTCGGGGAGAAATAAACGCCTACCACAGCGATATCCCCGAACCGTGCTGCGACGATCCCACGCCCTCTCTTGACGCGATCGAGGGGCAGGGTACCGGCGGCGGCCGACGAAACGAGGGTCACCGAGCCATCCAAGTCCGCCACCCAGTCATTCCTGGGCAGGACAAAATACGGCTCGGCGACCACGGCGACGTTGATCAACCACTGCGCCATGCTCTGTAGCAAAAGTTTCTGAGCAGCGGCGCAGTGGTTGATGTTCGCCTGGAGGAAGCGCAATAGGGCCATTAATCGGGATCCATTGCAGCCTCCTCCAGGGACCCTCGCGGGGGTTCGGCCACGACGGCGACGGCGGCGGCAGTAGCTACGGCGGCGGCGGCGGCGGTGGTGGCGGTGACGGCGGCGGCAGAGGGACTACCTCTGCGCCCAGCTTTGGTGGGTGGGGCGCAGGACTTACCCCCAGCCCGGTGATCGGCCGGCTTGCCAACCGCCTCACATGCGAAGCAGTGAGGCGGGGCGGAGCACGAGACGGCCTTGTGACCGGGCTGACCGCAGCGGAAGCACATATCGCTGCGGTCTACCTCCGAGGTGCACACGCATGCCGCATGGTTGCCCACTTGGCAGCGGAAGCACCTCAGGGGTCTGGGGTCCAGGACTTTCACCTGCGCGGACACCCAACCAACCAGGAGCCTTCGGCCCTCCTGCAACTTTTTCGCCGCCGGGACGGGGCAGCTAACCGTAATGGTTTGCAACCCCGTGAAGCCAGGACGCAGGGCGCCCGCCCTCACCTGATCGGGAGGGCACCCCCTAGTCCTGGCTACGGCGGCCACCACTTCCTCGGCCGTCACGGAGTCATCCAGACCCAATATGCGCATGTCTGCGCGCTTGGTGGGTCTGGAGACTCGGGCCTCCTCCGCATTTAAGGACGCTCTGAGCCGTTCGGCCAGAGCGTCAGCGGTAGGGCCACTGTCCGCGCCGGAGATCTCCAACATCCGAGCCCCCGTCGCAGTGACCCGGTGACGGAGGCCACCGGTGATGCCGAGCTCCGTGGTGTCTATCACCTGCCGCGCCTTCGCGAGCACGTCGCGGTACAACACGCCCCTCTTCACCGCGTCCGGCTGCAGTGTGATCACTACAGCCGCGGTCTTGGGGGCGAGCAATCGCGCCGCGGCGTCTCGCCGCCGCCGTCTCTCTCTTCTCCTTGAGGACCTGGCTGCGCCAGCAGCCTTCCTCTTCTCCTCGGCCACTTGCCAGTCGGCGCCGGCCGGAGGAGTCTTTGGAAGAGGCTGCTGGGACGGCTGGTTCCCATCCTGGGCCTAAGAAGGCCCTTTGGCCGCCTGTTTCGGCCCCGCAGGTGTCGGGGTCGGAGGCGGCTTTGGTGGGCCCGGCTTCGGATTGGCCGGGGCCGTCTTCGCCCTCGCAGGAGCCGCCGTCACTGGGGCCGTCTGCCCAGTGGCCGTCTTCGCCTGAGGCGGCCTCGTCGCCGTCTGGGGAGGCTTGGACGCGGCCGCAGCCGCGTACGAAAGCGCCGCCAGCGGGGTTCGCAGCACGCGGCTCTCCAAAACGGAGAACCGCTGCTGGAAGGCGGCCAGCTCCTGTCGCACTAGGTCGAGAACCGAGTTCTCCGCTGGTGTGGGCTGGCCTTTCTCCTTTTGGCCCCGCGGCGGTGCATTCCGCTGGCCGTCTCCCCGGATTGCGGCCAGGTCCGCCTTGAGGGCGGCGTTCTCCCTCTGGAGAGCCTCCATGGCGGCAGTCAGGCGGGTGACCTCCGGCCGCAGATCGGACATATCGTCCCTTGCAGCCGGAGCCCCTCTGTAAGTCCGCGCGGCCGCCATGATGGAGGCCGTGGCTTCGCCGATCGCGTCCTCCTTGCTCTTGCGGTTCCGCTTCCGCGAGATGGTGCGGATGGCAGCTGCCACGGCCTCTTCTAATTTGGCCTCGCTCGAGGCCAGACCAGTGTTGGGCTCTCCAGAGGAAGGCCCCCTCCCCGAGGTCTTGCCTCGACTTTTACCCCGCACGCTAGTGGGGATCTTGCGGGCCGAGACAAGCCCCTCCTCCGACGACCACTCGTCGTCGCGGGGGCGCTTGAGGAACTCCTTCCTCCTGTCGGCGCTCCTCTCGTCGCTCCTCACTGCGCTCCCAGAGATCAAGCTCTGGAAACTTTCGGCGTCCGATGCCGAGTCGGTTTCCGACCCGAGCACCGGCGCCCCTCTCCTCCGCGGAGCGGCGCTCTGCGCTCGCTCAACGTTCGGTGCCGGTGAGGTGGACGTGCTGGACAAGTCCAGCGACTCCACCTCACGGGCACGTGAGCCCCCCTGGCTCAATGCGGCGACTGCCGGGATAAACTTGGGGTAAAAGTGTTTGTTGTCCCCCCCAGAGTACGGTGGGACTGACCGGACGTGTCCGGTGCGGGACTCCCCAGCTGAAGAGCAGCTGGGACCCGCCTGGGTAGCTTTACCAAAAAGTTTTTCTTCCATTTTTTTTAACTTTTTTAGAGAGGTGAGTTCCTCTGTTCCTACCCCCATTTCCCCTCCCCTAGTTCACTTCACGGTTACGTCTAAAGATTAGACGCATACCCAAAGTGAACCTTTCCTCCCCCTTGACCCGATCTCTGAGACCGGGCCCCGCGCCGTCTAGAAGCTCGAGCTAGCTGCTCGATCCTCCAGGCGGCGCGCCTTTCCCCCGGTGTGTCCCTCTTGGTCTGGTTTCTCCCTCTGGGCCCGTCCGGCATGAGTGCCTCTACCGGCATGGCCCCAGAGATCATCGAAACACGCAAGCCCCACCACGACGACAACGTGGGGACACAGTTGGTGGGAAAAAAAAATATTATCTAGTGTTAGTTTCGCTAAAAACCAGATGTTAATTCCTGCATCCAATATGCAGGATCGCCGCCCCCCCGGAAATATATGCATATGTCGCAGTATGATAGATAAAGCCGTAATAAGGTTATATCCCTAGGGATATAATTATATACCTACCGTAACATAGTTATACGAAAGCGATTCATTACTATCTTACGGTCGCAATCTAGTAATATGTGTATCTGACTAAACTAATCTAGTTAGTTAGTTATAAATCTAACACAAAATTAAATAAAACTATATATTGGTTTTTATTTTTATTACAAAATCAACTTTTTGCAACCTACAATTAGTTACAATACTTTTTAGCAATAATACGTATTAAAGTTGGCAGTGATTTTATGATGTTTACGCAAAATCGACGGAGCCCCGCTTCGCGGGGCTCCTATTTCTGGGTGGTTTAAAAAAAAATAACCACGAAGTAGTAACATTGGCTCCCATTGCCCAGGAGTACGGGGTAGTTAGAACCAGATATAGGGATGATGAGATCCACCGGCGCAATGGTAACCAGAACAAGAATATGTAACAAAAAATATATGTATGTGCTTTATACTTATGTTTATACGAAACGTAATTATGTTATCTTTAAAAACATGCAAAATCAGTCTTATGATTTTAAAAACAATTAGGTACTTATTGCCTGATACAAAAATCACAAACATAATCTTTAGCGTAATCACTACCTGAACAATGAGCGTGTGACCATTCACCACAAGACCTGCATCTATACAACTTTTCGTTCTATTTTCCGGATTCATAACAAATCATACACATATTAAAATACTCGCCAACGTAGTCGCTACTATTGTCATTGCAGATATTCTGAAAATTGACTAATTCTACTCATGAGCTGGTATCATTTTTAAATAGGATGTTTTTGACTTTTTCATTTCCTTTATTAGTAGTCTTTCTCATTGCTTATTTAACATTTTTAACTTTTTACCCTTTCCTTTAGGTTCTTTCTTTATTTTCTTTCATGAGACGTTTAGCTTTCTTTTCTTATAATACAGTTTTATTTCGAGTAGCAGTGATTATCTACGAATGCTGTTTTTTTTTATTAATGATTACTAGCAATGTGTGGGTAGAATTCAAATTACTAGCAATCCTGTTGACCCCTCCAACTAAGCTAAAATATGCTTGTGTCTGGAGTGGGCTCACGGCAATAGTGTAATGGGTGGGGTTAGAACCCGCGACCTCTCGACCACAAGTCCGACACCTTAGCCATTAGGCTATTGACATATATTTTCGAGACACTCGAGAAGTTGATGGTTCAGGATATAAATATTCCAGTACAGAATTTAGCTGTGCGTTTGATTCAGAGGAAGCAGATAGAACATCTTTTTGGACACATCGATCATTATTTTGATTTTCACTATTAACCCTTTCAGACTCATTTGTTAGTAGCACTTATTCTATGTTAGTAATTTTAATACTCACAATTTGTCCATGAAAATCGTAAAAATTTGATTGATTCGGTGAAAAACCAACGTGCGTCCGTTTGCACACCAAAAGCTCATATACTTACGTTGCGACGAGTTACACGTAGCCCTCCTGCGTCCTTCTATGATACGTAATAACAAAATAGGATCTAACTCGTTCAGATACACGTAAACTAAAGTAGCTCTCATTACCCCGTGGCTCCGATTCCCCCGTGTTCCCCTACACTTAAATAAAAACCCTAAACTACGTACATATACATCTAAAAATAATATGGCGTCCAGAAAATCGTGCGCATCGCTGTCCACTGGTAATGTGCCCAAAAGACTTCTACTTTTAAGATTCTACACAACGATATTCTGAACATCAATGGTATCAAAAAGACAGAAACGGTACGTATATACTATATGCGATCAATATTTAATTCAAATAATAATAGGAACGTGAATGACCTGAACCTGTCAAATGTTACTTGAAAAGTTCGGTTTGCAAAGAAAACTTATCTGCAAATTAATAACGGTTTATTTCATTTTGTTTAACCGAGGCTTAGAACAAATTTAAATATAATATTTAATCATTTAATTAAATTATATTTTTTTAAGTCGTACTTTTATCTCTCTTATTATTGACACCAATTTACTTGATGGTAAAGGGGACACATGGCGCAATGGCCTAGAAGCCACGGCAAAATTATAAACGATTTTTTTATTTCATTGATGATAGGCCCGCGTTTGACCACGGAAAAGAAGAAAAAGGACTAATTTTTTCGCACAAAATAAATATATGAATAAATTCTTGTTTTACTTTCTGATCCGACCCAACTGATCGATTTGACAGCTATGATGTCACAAGATGGCGCCAAGTTGTACTTTTAATGATTTTTCCCCCGGAAAAAACCTTTTCCTATGCACGGTTTCAATATATAAAAGGTTTCGCCATTACTTTGAAAATAATTAACAGACATTTTTACTTTTTTTACAGCGGAGACGATGAAATGCGAAGAAAAGAAAGGAAAATTATCTTGTAAAACTCTGGATTCGAGACAACGATATTCTGAACATCAATGGTATCAAAAAGACAGAAACGGTACGTACTATATGCGATCAATATTTAATTCAAATAAGAATAGGAACGTGAATGACCTGCACCTGTCAAATTTTACTTGAAAAGTTCGGTTTGCAAAGAAAACTTATCTGCAAATTAATAACGGTTTATTTCATTTTGCTTAACCGAGTCTTACAACAAATTTAAATATAATATTTAATTAAATTATATTTTTTAAGTCATACTTTTATCTCTCTTATTATTGACACCAATTTACTTGATGGTAAAGGGGTCGCATGGCGCAATGGCCTAGAAGCCACGGCAAAATTATAAACGATTTTTTATTTCATTGATGATAGGCCCGCGTTTGACCACGGAAAGGAAGAAAAATGACTAATTTTTCGCACAAAATAAATATATTAATAAATTCTTGTTTTACTTTCTAATCCGACCCAACTGATCCGATTTGACAGCTATGACGTCACAAGATGGCGCCAAGTTGATCCTATTCGTAGTTGATTCGCGCTGTATCTTTATTTAGCTTGTATGTATACCATCAAATTCCTAAAGACAATTTTAAAGATAATTTTCCTAAAGACATTTAAGTACTATTTTATTTTCAACCGACGAAAAAAACGGAGGAGGTTATCAATTCGACGCATATGTTTTTTTTATGTATGATCACCGATTACTCGAAGACGGCTGAACCGATTTGGAAAATTCTTTTTTGTTTGAAAGGGTATGTTTCGAAATTTGTTCCATTATCACCAAGTCAGGATCTGATGATGGGATCCTGGAGTAATCGAGGGAACTCTTCAAATATTATAGGCACACCTATAGTGATTTGAGTATTTTTTATTGTAAGTTGTATAGTTGCATTCGAAAAGCACAATTCGTGAAGTGGACCTGATGATGAAGACCACAGATGGCCACTGGAACTACTCAATATATAAGTAGGAATAATAAGTATTTCATGAGTTCCGCTTCGATTACTTGAATATATGGTTATTAAGCACAATATGCTCGTCACAATGCATATGGTAAAGTGAAGCTGATGGTGAAGTACTAGGAGAACTCCTCTACAATTAACGGCCTAGCATTGGGCAAAGCAATATTTTGTAAAAGGTTATACGTAGTTGACATTTAGGCTTTTGTAAATAGGTAAATTATAAATCAACCAACTAAAAAGAGTGAAATAAAAACTTTTTACCAAAAAATTAAACCGACGTCCAAAAATACTGCAAAGTGAAAAATAACTTTAATTTCGGATGTCGGTGCCAAAAACAAAAATACAAAACTAAAGACACCGACTACCGAAATTAAAATTATTTTTCACTTTGCAGTGTTTTTGGACGCCGCGTCGGTTTCATTTTTTGGTAAAAAGTTTTTATTATGTTTGTTTATTAGGTCGACATTCGCGTAAAAACACATTCCATGGTAACGAAATTGTTATCTGTCATTTAATTAATTCGATACATATAGCTGGACTTTTAATTCGATTCAGTAAGCTGACATAAGCTAGTGTCAGTTACTAAAATAATGATACCCTATTTAACTTAATAGTGATGGATTCAATCAATCGAATAATGAATGAGCGATTTTTAATTGATTCGTTATTCGATTGATTGAATCCATCGGTTCTTCACCACCCATGGTTGACTGGTAGAGAATGCCTATGGCATTAAGTCCGCCTTTGTACATTTTTGTGTTGCATAAAGTTTTAATAAATAAAGAAATAAAATAAATATAAATAAATATTACAATTTATTCTATTATCTTTTACTAGCTTCCGCCCGCGACTTCGTACGCGTGGAAAAAAAATCCCCCGATTTTTAAACATTCTTCATTAGTGCTCCGCTCCTATTGGTCTTAGCGTGATGATATATAGCCTATAGCCTTCCTCGATAAATGGTCTATCTAACACTGAAAGAATTTTTCAAATCAGAACCGTAGTTCCTGAGATTAGCGCGTTCAAGCAAACAAACAAACAAACAAACAAACAAACTCTTCAGCTTTATAATATTAGTATAGATGTTGAAGTAGTAACAAGATTTTATTGTAAATAAATCTATTTTACTATAAAATATTCACATCTAACTAGACATGATAAAAGCCACACTTTTGGAAATTGTTTCATGTGATTAATATGTTTATAAATTGCGCGAGGTTGGAAATGATCAAATTTATAATACTATTGTATCTGCCCATGCTTTTATTGCCTATTGCAAAAAATAAAAATATTATCATGATCTATTCGTTTTATTTGTCACGCCCCTTTACAATCACATTTTACTTTTTGTTATTTTGAAACAATATTATTAATAAAAATTGTTTACATCTTTATTCGATTTTATTCCTGAAAACAATAATTTAGTTACATCACAATTTCGTAGTCGTCATTATCTGACAACTCAGAAGCTGTCAGTATACTGCATCGAATTAAAAGTCCATAGTGTATTACATTCTCTTTGTAAAAGTCCTGGTATAGTTAGATATCCCATGCGATGGACTGACCAAATCAAATCTGCTGTGGGCAGCCCATTGCATGAGTGTAAAATGACCGCTAACAGGCAAAAGTGGCGTAAAATTGTGAAAATGATCACAACGGCCTGGAAAACTGGAACATGACATGACGACCATGACCGCTCTGGCAAGAGCGTACCGACTGAGGAGAAGAAGATATATATTGACATAGCTTGCTTAATATCTAAAACGTCCTAAGTACAATGTAAGGTATGAAAATCTTTGTTGGCCCAGTGCCGATTGGAGCATGTCCGTGTCTTCGTATTTTACGGTCCTTGATTTATCGATAGATTACTATCTCGCGAGATATATCATAATCTAACGATTATTTCGTAAAATGAATGCACATCCTTATTATTTTATTTTATTCAGAATTGCTTACTGAATCGATATTTATATTTTTTTAAAGGTTACATTAACGCTTTACAGATAAAACAAACCAGAATGGGTCGTCAAATAAAGTAACAACTTTTTTATACAAATTCCATTACACAATAAAATTTAAGACAAGTTTTACTTATTTCAAGGAAGGAAGGCAAGCGTGCTTCATCTTCAGTTGAGATTATGGTTAAACGCGAGCCTATAAACAATAAATAAAGTTAAAGTCTTTAAAAAACGGTTTATAGAAGTAAAACTACAAGGAGCAATGCCAAGTGTCCATAGTAACTTTGGCTTAATATAAAATTGTCACGGCCAGCGATGAAAATAATTTTATTGTGTATAGGTCAATACTAAGAACTGTTTCTTAGCATTAAATATTGTATAGAACTTATAACACAAAAATATTAGGATAAATATAAAATTTGTATTTAACCTCAAAATACAATATGACGATCTCTGTGCTCGACTGACCTACATACCGGTCTTCATGGTGTAATAATGGAATAATGGATGTACTTCAACACTTCGAAAAGCAAGTCTCAAAAAATAGAGAAGGAAACGTAAGCACATGCACTTCGCAAAATCACCGAAAACAACAACTGTTTGTGTTTGTAATGTCAATCAATTCTCTTTGTGTCACTTTTGACACTTGTTTTTTCTACTTTTCGAGTTTTCATTTCGCAGAATAGTCAACATCGCCTTTGCTTGCCATAATTATATAAAAATAAAATAGAGTTTTTATTCTCAATAATTAAAATATTATTTCAGTTTTTTTTTATGTAATCAAATGCGATTATTGTTCACCACATATTGTTACTATTTTTAGTATACAAAAGAATGCAGAAAACAATAAAGGATGTGAAATAAAAAACTGATTATGCGTTTAATTGCAGCATACTGACAACTCAACTTATTTTTGACAATTTCCGGTCTATTTGTTTAATTAGAAGTGCCCTTTTTAATTTAAAAGTTGTGTAGGCCAGGATCTGTCTTTGTTCTTTAGTGCGTGTATTGTGATTATAAAATAATTTTTTAATTAGGGTGTTTGAGGATGTATGTTAATAATTACGATACGATATGTTGTAAAGTGCAATATGAGGTGTGGACGAAAATGTCAGAAAACATTATTCTTTTCCGAATTGACAATAGATCGCGAACTTTATAAAACCAGAAATTTAATTTCGTACAGAAGCATGGATGGAACTTACTTCTTCACATTCCTTCTCACGGCACCGGATTTCTATCTAATTCTTATGCTATTTCTACTATTAAACTCTGGAATTTGCTACCCCTTGCTTGACATCAAGAAGGCTGAGTCAAAATTTTCATTTTAGCGTAAAATTAAAAACCACTTCTTAACGGGCTGTTATTCTTAGTTTGGTCTTCGTTATAATTATTATGAGCTCTCTTATTCAGAAAGATTTTTATAAAGCACCGTATTTATTAGTTTATTATTTTAGCATATATATGTATTTTATAACTATTACATATTTATTAGTATATGTTATTTAATTTCATTTTCTCGTGCACCTACAACAATGTGTTTGTTTTAACCCAAAAGATGACTGGTACACCATTGTACAGACGCCAGCACATCAAGCTACAACAATCTGTCAAAGGAGCTGTTTCATTTTTATATGGGGCTCCGGCCATAACATGTACATTTCAGCAAAGCTGGGAAACTTACCCCTGAATAGAATAAAGTAACATTGTTTTCATAATATCAAATGGTTTTTATGTGCAAAATAAAAATTAAAAATGTTTGACGTTTGTCCTAAGAGTTATGACAGCCATGACAGGTTGTAGAAATGACGTTTACTTAACCTTGTTTAGTTTTTGTTCATCAGAACTAACCCACAGAACACTATTACCCTAGCGGGGACCTGACTGACTAGTGACTGATAGAGTTTCAAGACAACAATAGTGGTTATTTTGAATTCGTTCAGAAACACATTTCAAAAATGGACACTAAAGATTCTTGTAACAATGAAATCATCACACTTAATTATGTTTACTCAAAAATATGTACAAGAGAATAATAGTAATTTATTTTTAACACTACAAGAATACACACATTTTATAATTATCTTCTACGTAACATTGATTTGATGAGACATAATTTCAGAACGAATGAAGTATGCAAGCAAACGAGACGCTATGTTGAATAAAACATGGCAATAATTGAAAAACTATAATTTTTTGTACACAACAAATCCAGCTCAAATTCACCAGAGAATATTTTTCCCTAATTTGTAGTATTTTTTCTCTTTTTCGATAAATGTACATCTGATGGCCGAAAATGAAACATCTCCTTTCTTTAATAGATTTTCAACTTTATTCTTAAAGCAATTAGGTTCAAGGTTGATTAGGAAAATTTGACAGTTTCGGGTAGCTTCATGTGCTGGCGTCTGTACATAAAGTTTAAATAAATAATTAAATTGCATTTGTAAATCATACTTAACTTTCATCATCTACTTAGCTTTTTCCCAACTATGTTAAGTTTGGCTTTCAGTCTTACCGGATGCAGTTGAGTTTTACTTGGAATTTCTATATTCTGACCTCCACAACCCAGTGGCCAGTTAAGATGAAATATCTTAGCAACACTGGTGTCAGATCTGGCTTCATGTAATTCAAATTCAAATTCTTTCTTTATTTCGGATAATTAAAAATCCATAGATCTGTTAGTATACTGCTTATGCTAGGGTTAGTACATAATATTAACAAATAAAATTACAACTAGCTTTATGGGAAGGACCATCAATTTATGGGAAACGTGCCCCGATTGATAGTCATTCCCATAAAGTGAATCATGAAAGGAGAGTTTAATCTCTCCGCCACAGTCGACAGAATGCTGTTGTTACTCGCCCGCTCTCTGCTGACCAGCGAACAAAGTTTTTTGCGCATGATGGCGTGGAACCCATCTGTATGCGTCTTCGCAAACATCTCTGACGCATTACAGAAGCGGGGAAGTCTCAACAGCATTCTGAAGATATTATTGTACTGGATGCGCAAGACATACAGCGCCTTCTTGGTATGCTTGACCCAGTAATGGCTGTCAAAATTGGACAAATGATAGCCGGGATCAACGACACGTGCGAGGTCCTGAGAAATCTTGATTTGTAAAGATCGTAACCCATCCACGGACTAACCTAGACTCTAAACTGACTCAAAACTGAAATTACACTCCACAAGCACCTTAGTAATGTCAGTAAAAATATACAATGAATTGCCAGATATAATCAAAAATGAACAAAAATGTATATGTATTGTTACGAGCTGGGGTTCGGGATAGAAGTAATTAACGCCAATTAAACCAAAATCAACACTTTAATTAATTAAGCACAAAATAAAGATTTAACACAATTATTCGCACCACAACACTTGTCACTTAACACTTAGATCACACTTAAATCGCACTGAAATTCACTGATAAAGCTTCGATTATATCTCGTATTCGCCTCGTAATAAGACTGACTCTCTGCGCCCCTTTGCGCTCTATTTATACCCCAGTCTATGAGTTCGAGAACATTCTTATAAAATCGACTCACTGTTTATACTGCCTAGAAAATACTCGAAATACATAGTACCGCTATTCGACGCTAGATGGCGTTAGTGTCTATACTAGATATACACATTACCGCTATTCGCCGCTAGATGGCGTTAGTGTCTCGAACATTCTAGATTTATGTCGAAGTTTCTCGACGTACTTCACTAAGCGACTGGCGTAACAGTATATTTATGAATAAATTAAAACAATTTCTTATCTATAAATGTTATGTGTAAATGAATATTTCAATGATAATAAAAATAAATGTATACAGTGTAAGTAATATATAGTATCTTAAAAATGTATAAAACCGTAGGAGTAGTTTAAGTTATAAACATATATATATATATACATATATATATATATATATATATATATATATATATATATATTATTTATAATAATTGTAAAGCCCTCTTCCTCTATTATAATTTGCTGTGCCCGACAGGGTCCACAATGATCTGTAAACTATGTATATCTTGTATGTACGGACGCCAGCACATCAAGCTACAACAATCTGTCAAATTTCTTTAATAGATTTTCAACTTTATTGTTAAAGAAATTAGGTTCAAGGTTGATTGGGAAAATTTGACAGTTTCGGGTAGCTTCATGTGCTGGCGTTTGTACCTACCACCTAAGTTCACATTGTGGAACGCAATAAATGATTGAGTATTGACCTCGGCAAGTCTTAAAAAAACCACCCGTGCGGCAGTTATGTTACTGTTTAACCACGAACTCCTCAAAATCACACTCTACGTTACAGGTTCATTAATTGGGACTATTCCAGTGGTGAAAGGAAAAACATCAAAATTCATATTTGATATTTATAAATTTGACATCATGTCCACTATCATATTATACGACTTAAAACATGAAAACTCAGTTCCAAGCGTCGAATTATCTCAATTCCAGTTACCAGATAATTATAGTAAGTATAAAATTATTCTTTAGCTATAACTTGCATACTTATCTTTGAAATTAGTTTGAGGAAAGAATAGGCTTTTTACACGACTGCGAAAAGGAGGGTTATGTTTTATCATGATAAAGTCCACGGGAGTGAATTCCCGCGGGACACCGTTTGTAGTTTTTAAGTCCTTATTTAATTCTGTTATGGTGTACAATAAAGAGTATATCTATCTATCTATTATATGAGGGTGCTTTTTTAGGTTCGCTGAATGGGAGGGTAGATGATAGAAATAGGTCATTATCGGGGTAGCCAAAACTTTAGTCACTTAATATTAGTATAAATACCAGGTTTTGTTTTAATTGGGTCATTAGCCTTTGAACTATCGTCAAGCAAACTAATCAATCGGGAAGAAAGTGCACATTATGGAAAAAATCTAGTAACATGCCGTAATAAAGTTATCTCTACCTTATCAAGCAAGGAAAGTCAGATCAAAATATACTAGAAGAGATGAAATCCGTTTACGGGGACTCTTGCCCGGGTAAAACCATGGTTTACAAGTGGCACAGTCTCTTTAAACAAGGCAGGACCTCACTTGAAGATGACCCGCGGCCCGGACGGGCGATCGAGGTGACTACTCCGGAAATCATTAAAAAAGTCGAAAAAATAATACTGAAAGATGCCAGAATAAAGAAGAAACAGCTTGCAGAAATGGTTGGAGTATCGGATACGACTATTTTCAAAATTCTACACCATCATCTTGGCATGACAAAAGTCAGTGCGAAAGGGTGCCAAGAATGTTCACGCCGCCTTAAAAACAACGCCACGTGGAGTGTTCTCGCACGTTTTTGGACCTCTGTAACGAAGATAGATGAACTACTGAGTCGAATTGTTACTGGAGATGAAACTTGAGTTCATCATTATGAACCTGAGTCAAAACGGGACTTTATGCAGTGGCACAAAAAAGGCACACCACCACCCAAGAAGTTTAAAGTGTCACAATCGGCTGGAAAATCATGGCAAAAGTGTTTTGGGATTTGGAAGGGATCCTGTTGACCGATTATAAAGATAAAGGCGTTTCTATAACCGGAGAATACTATTTTTCTATCCTCGAGAGGTTGAAAGATAGCATTAAAGAAAAAGGGAGGGGAAAATTGACCAAAGGTGTCCTTCTTCTTCACGACAACGCGCCTGTTCACAAGAGCCGTGTTGCGTTGGCTGCCCTGCATAAGGTGAGCTTTGATATTTTAGACCATCCACCCTACAGCCCAGACCTGACTCCCAGTGATTATTAGCTCTTTCCAAAACTGAAAAAAGAATTTCGTGGAAAGAAATTTTCGACTGATAAAGAAGTGAGGGACGCGGTTTCAGCTTATTTTTCGGACAAAGACAATTTTTTTTATGAATAAGCTAATTGAAAGATCTGAAAAATGTATTAGAGTAGCAGATGAATACGAGTATATTGAAAAAAGAAACAAATAATTTAGTATTTTTATTTTCACTCCTTGCCCTCTATTCCGCGAACTTAGAAACGCCCCCTCGTATGAGCCTAAATATGCATAGATGCCACTAAACTTTTTTGTGGAACTTCGTTCACTGCCACAACAAGAGCGCGACTGTTAGCCGTTCGGTGGACTTATGATGAGCGCATGCTCAAATGCACGGCGAACTTGCCCTGCCTACAAGGCCACTCTAATCTCTTCTGTAATCTTCTTTCTGATTATTATCTTCATTAGTAAAGGTCGTGTCTTATGCTCAGTCCTTCGTAGCTCTTTGCGATAACATCC
The DNA here is from genome assembly GCA_943138885.2 of Tholera decimalis. Classification (NCBI taxonomy): domain Eukaryota; kingdom Metazoa; phylum Arthropoda; class Insecta; order Lepidoptera; family Noctuidae; genus Tholera; species Tholera decimalis. The sequence continues at coordinate 20,638,081 of OW964576.2, read as the reverse complement.
CAATTTCGTTTGTTTCTCTGCTTCTTTTAAGGCGGTAGCAATAGGAAATCTAGTAATGGTTGTTATTTGGTGACACCATCGGACGGGAGATCGACCGTGCGGTCTTTTGCCTTCCACCTTTCCCACTAAGACCAGCTTGTCGAGGTTGTCTGGTTCCCGCCGGGCGATATGACCAAAGGTGACAAAGGTGGTAACAGATTTAAGATAGTCGGGTATTTATGTTCAGTTGTTCCAAGATGCTCTTGTTTGTTTGTTTGGATATCGACGGTATACGGAGTGTTCGCCCCCAGTACCACATTTTGAAGGCATCTATTTTCTTGCGTTCTATTGCCCAAATTGTCCGCGACTCCGCGCCATAAAGGAATATCGAGGGACCAGTTTCCAGACTAGTCTCATCAAAGTTACGTTTTAGACTCTTCTGTAACGAATTCACTTAAATTAACGAACAACTGAAGGAACATTGGGGGTTTTATACTCCCGCTCTATACTTCTACTGACTAAGACATAATGATTGTCCCACATAATATTTTTTTTACGTTTCGGGGCTGCGGTATTTCGTAAGAACATTCCCATCGGGGGGCAGACATAGGCCTTAGGACAGACATTTCGTCGACTCGGGAGGAGTTATTTTATTACTAAATTTATTAATTTTTATTTCAGAACCCAAAAGATATATGAGTGCAGGAAAAATTAGATATTCAGAATTAAAAGATGCTACTATCCGCTGTTCAAATGGTAAGTTAATACTTAATTCAAAGTGTGAAAATGTTATATATAAGGTAATACCAGCGAAAATTGTACGAGCTTTATGTGTTAATTTACCTAATAGATAATATAATTTCTCACAGTCTGTTAGAGAAACGTTATTATGTACAACATTGCGATAACTAGCGACGAATAATGGCCAATCCTTAATATCTCCGTTGAATTCAGGTATTTTTTTTTTCTCTTTATTTTAATTTGGGGACTTTTATACAATTGTACATATCAGTCCCATCGGACCTTATACAGTAAATCGCAACAAAACAAATTTAATTAAACTATGAGCACCTCTGGAATTAGGTGTCGATAAAATATGATGGAACATCTCAACATCGTACCTATTTGTTTCGAGCTCTTTTAACAATTCTTTTCTTGCAGACTCAAATCTGACACATTCCGTCAATAGATGTATTAATGTATTATATCTTATATTATGCCACATTCCTCACAATTTGGTGAATTCGTATTTTTCATTAAAAATCCAAACTTATTGAGCGGCATGTGTCCAGATCTGAGTCTGTGAGCTGTTGCAATAAACTTTCTGCTAAGCCTAGTGTGACAAAACCACGGTACATGAGTAGGCTCCGAAACTATAGACTTGTACCATATTCCATTTTCTCTTGATCTTTCATTGAAATATTCTTTCCAAATTTCGTGACATTTATTTTTATATTTAGGCAATAATTCTATATAATCTGATTTAATATATGTTTCTCTACCCTCATCTATACCTAACTTTGCTAAACGGTCAGCCTCCTCATTACCCTTAATACCTATATGTGAAGGAACCCATTGCAATTTCAGATCTATACCTCTTTTAGATAAATTATATATTTTAGATACTATTTCATAAGCTATCGATGCGCCTCTATGCCCAGAGGCGCATCGAGCTATATGTTGTAGTGCACTTCTGCTATCTACACAAATCAATGTTTTTTTATTGTTATCAGTAGTTAAGCGCCTCTGAAATTGCAAATAGCTCTAAAGACATAACTGACACATAATTACTTATTTTATAGAAAGTGTTTGTAATATCCGAGTTCAAAGGATCGTAGTAAGCAGCTCCGTTACCTTTAGCGCTCTTAGACCCATCAGTATAGATTTTGTAATAATCATGATATTTATCCGATACGTCTCTCAGAGTTTCTGCCTTCAATGATCTGATGATGTACGCAGTACGCAGATGATGAAATCATCTGCGTACTGGCATGAATACACTTCAACAATATCCTGACATACTTTATACGTGGCTAAATTAAAGAGTAACGGTGACATGGGATCACCTTGGGCTAATAATCCTTTTCGTGCATATCTGACCATATCAATTGCGGACTCATCGGCAACTTTAAGATGACGTTCGCTAAGAAAGTTCCACAAATATTGGCAAATATTATTACCAATACCTAAACTATCAAGCACTTGCAATAACTTGTCTATTAATATATTATTATAAGCACTTTATATATCAAGAAAGCAAGCTATAGTTGGGAAATTCTTTGAAAGGCCTACCTGTATTTGAGTCACTAAACGCGTAAGACAGTCAAGACTGGATTGTCCTCTCCTGAAACGGACTGTATTCGGCGACAAAATTAAATTCTTCTCTACATACCATTCGAGTCTTTTGGTTATCATGGCATGAAAAATTTTGCATGTACACGACATCAACGAAATAGGTCTTGGTTTACCATTTGAATTTGAACCAGCACCCGGCTTAGGTATGGGGATAACTCTGATCTCACGCCACTGCGATGGCAAATTACACGAGTATAATATGCTGTTATAAATTTTAAGTAGATATAATTTGGCAATAGGTGGTAGATATAAAATCATGGAGTACGTAATTTTGTCATCTCTGGGAGCAGTATCTTTTTTCTTTAAACAGTTATTTAGTTCTTGCAATGTAAACTCAGACTCAAGTAACACATTTGTAGAAGTAAATACAGGCTTAGGTGAAGCGACATAATCCGGTGTAAGATCATATAACGTTTCTCTTTTTAGCTCCTGAGGACAGTGGATATTCGATTTCTTGTAACCTTTGACCCATCGCAATCGCTGCCACATATCTGAAGCTGAAACTTTGTAATCAATGCTTTCGCAGAATTTTTTACAGTCATTACATCTAGCTTTTTGAATAGCTCGTTTAGCCTTTAAAGTTTTTTCCTCAAGTCCTGCTCGGTTCGTTGGTGTTAAATTCCATCTAAATTTTTTAAGTGCTAGTCTACGTTCTGCTACCAGTTTAGATAAATATGGATTCCAATATCCTTTTGGTTTAAATTTATTATTCGGTTTATTGCAATATTTAATTAAGGGAATATTTTCATCTGCTGATCTATTAATTTGAAACGAGAAATAATCGTACAAAGCCTGAACATCATCATCCGTATTGGACAGAGAAAAGCAATCAATAAGACGTGTTCTGTAACCAGTCCTGTTGGCTAACTTGTAGTTACGTTTTTTATGGTAGTAAACATCCTCGCAGTAATTTACTTTAACTTGAATAAATAAATGATCACTGCCCAAGTTTTCGTTCATAACATTCCAGTCAAAGTTAATAGCAATATCCGCAGACGCAAATGTAATATCAGGAGAAAAATATTGCAAAATGTTGTTAACTAATTTAATCCTAGTGGGCTGGCCTGTATTTAGAGACGTAAAACTAAACACTAATGCTGAATCAAAAATTTGTAAACCCCTGTTATCATTTTTATATGACAGTTTGTGTGGTGAGCGTTAAAATCTCCTGTTATTAAGCAATTATTTGGAAACATAGAAAAAATCCTATCCCACTCGGCCTGTGTCGTATGAACGGAACTAGGACAGTAAATTAAAATTATATCTATACTAATATTATAAAGCGGAAAAGTTTGTTTCTTTGTTTGTTTGTTTGCTTGAACGCGCTAATCTTCGAAAGTACTGGGTGGATTTGGATGAAATTTGGTATGGAAGTAGCTTGAAGCTTAAGGAAGGTTATAGGCTACTTTATACGCGATTGCAAAAAAGGAGAGTTATGTTTTTACCGTGATAGAATCCACGGGAGCCAAGCCCCGCGTGAGTACTAGTATTTAATATAGCTACAATTATTTAGTTTAATACTCAATAGTTGGATGCCTGGATTAATTTGATTTACCGGTACTTCTTGCACACTTAACCCTCTGCGCCTAGAGTGGCTCAATTTTTACTATTGTACTGACGTGGTAGTACACCAGACACCATTTCAACAGCAAATATTTTTATTGAATTAAATTCTGCAGCTATTTTATTGGTTTGTATTTAATTATTAGCCTATTTTTTATGTGAATTTTACTTTAAATAAATAAAACAATGTGTACTTTTTAAATTAAATTGTGTTTATTGACTTCACGTAAATCAGTCTTTGAATGACTACTTAAACATTAATGACATAGAAAAATTACAAAATCAACTATTTTTAAATTTAACCTTATATATTTTTAAAATTAACAATTAGAGTAATCAGTCTAGGAAACATGAGATACATTCGTTGGTTGACTACAAAATTAGACAGTCTCCAAATCACAGCTTTGTTTGACAATTATCACATAGTGGCTTGGAGCACTGAAGGCAAATTGGCTTCGAACAATCACAGCCACAGTATTTCATCTGCCTTTTTTATTTTTGTTGGATAAATAGAATTAAGTTTTCTGACACTTGGTGGAACAGAACGAACTAGTGGTGGTGGAGCGGGGAGATTCTTGCCTAAAACCCTAGTGACAGTCATTCGCAGCTCCCTTGGCAATCCTTCATTGTATACTCGGGTTTTCATATGATTCAGCACTAAATCTCTTGCCATATTCAATAAAAAAAGTTCCTATCCTCATTTTACCATCACTGTCAGAACAATTTTAATACAGTACAAAGCTGTTTATGCCTGCCCTGTACAGAATACACTCACCGACGAGTTTTACGGCTGCAACAATAAATAGAGCATTTCTTATCCACCTCGTCCACTCCACCTTATGTATGATTATAGTTTGTAATCATAACTGGTTTTCCTGTATTACCTATTTCTTGAATGTGATGAGATGAAGAAATCAACAACATGACTTTATTTGGTTTTGGCACTGTTGTGACTCGTCTGAAGATCGTTGGCGTTCGACCAATGCGGCAATTTCCTGTTGTGCTTCTACATTTGGCTGTGGATCTTCTTCATATGAAATTATATCATCTTTGAAGTGTTCGGTTTCTGGCTTAAAAGTAGGATTTTCAACTTCATCATCAATATCACTTTCCTCTTCTAGCCACTGTAATATTTGGTCTTCAGGACCCACAAAAGTTCCAGCCGACGTTCTCTTACGAGTAGAAGTACCTGGCCTAGCGTTGTTACTTGAGTCAGCCATCTAAAAATAAGAAAAATAAGATACCTATATATATTTTAAATGATATACAGTTTGCGCCACGAGTTCACCCGCGTGGACTTTAGATACTACTTCGACATATACTATACTTCGCCTTTGCAACTCAGTCAAGTGATTTTTTTTAAATTTGGATAAATATTAATTGAATAGTATTAGAACTTGGAAATTTAAAACTTATTTACTGATGTGGTTGTTTAGGAGACACTATGATAACATAACCATTTTACTGAGGTGGTAGTATAGAAGACACTTACCTTAACGCTGACGTAGTAGTCTCCTGGACACCTTCCGTCAGCTTCGCACACCGCCCGCCGCGCCTTGACCGACGCGCGAGCTCACTACAGTAAGGTACTAAAAGCACCGGCGCTCAAGTTTGAAAATTAACGGAAATAAACAGAATTTCATATTTCGTGGTGTCTGTTGGACTACCACATCAGTCGCAGAGGGTTAATGAATTATGAACTACGACGGCAATCCCCCCATACGAGTCCTCTCTATCTCGTCTGAATATATTGTATTGATTGATATTAACATAAAAGTCTTCACCTAGCCAAGTTTCACTAATTAATGCTATGTGTATTTTTTCCTGCAATAGTAAACATTTAAATTCCTCAAGTTTGGGTTTTAAGCTCTGTGCATTCCACTGTGCTATATTTAAATTAATAGTTTTACTTGAGCGAGCCATCTTTAAACATAGGAATTATTTTATTATAAACATCCCCACTAACAATCAATCCACACTAACTGGAAACATTGTTCAAATATAAAATTACATACTAATTTAATTTTGACATCAAAACTACACTCCGACAAACACAGTTCTTTTAGTTTTTCAAATAATCGTTTAAAGTCTATAATACGCTTTGTGGGCTCTTCTTTATTTTCTATAATTTCCCGTTGTGGATTGGTTCCTCTTCATTATCAAATATACGACTATGACTATTGCATGTCTTCTTCCTTGGTTTAGTTCGTTTCGTTACAGAATTACCCAAGATTAGTGAATTTACCGACCCTTCCATACTTTGGTCTTCACTGTCTTCACTATTAGTATTTTGTTCATGTCTTACCTGAATCTGTTTCTCCGGCCGAGCTTTTGTAAGTAATATATCTCGATACGACGTCTTATCCTTATTAAAATTGTTAGAATTATTATGTATTATTTCTTTTTCAATTTGAGGATCCATTGGTGTTTTTCTCGACTCTAAATATGTAGACAGGGCTTTTCGGTATGTAATATTCTTCACACACATAATTTTCCGTATTTCCTTTTCTTTTATAAACACGGGGCATGACTTTTCCAATGCCATATGTGACATCTTACAGTTTATACATTTGTAGTTGGTAGTGTCGCAGTTACTATGATTTTCCCCACATTTTGGGCACCGTACTATTTTCGTTGGGCATGATTTTACTAAATGCCCAAAACGCCAGCAACCGGAGCATTGCGTCACTGAAAACATATATGGTTCCACTTTAAACCGACACCCATACATAGATACATATGAGGGTAAAGTGGAACTTTTAAAACATAGTCGAACTGACTCGCTATCCACCCATTCTCTGGACACTCCAAGGCGTTTCAATCTCCTCACGCTCACCACTTCATAATCACATTCTAAGCTTTGCTGAATTTCTTCTACATCTATATTTAAGTCTATCTGTTTAACAACTCCATAGGATAAACTGATTTCATCTACTATTTGGCACCTGTACCCCAAATCTAGAAACTTTTGACACTTAACCAGTTTCTCAGCGTTTTCTCTGTCTTCAAATTCCAAAATCACCTTGTACGCATTTTTGTATTGTATTTTGTTTATGTTAATGATGTTTTCTGACTTTAATAATTTGGCTAAACCAAATTGTTTTGGCAACACTATATCTTTTCCTGTAATGCTCACGGTATTACTCTTTGATTGCACGCTTTTTTCACCGCTCATACTACTATTTAAGTTCTCCGATAACCTTCTTGCTCGTTTTTTGTTCCCTTTTCTAACAGTTATAAACCCATTTTCGTCTTCTATAATTTTATCACTGTCCGCGCGAACTCTTTTCTCTGGCACCCTTGTTTCCATTGAAGTATTACAGCTCCTCTCCATTATGCTTGAATTAACTTGTTGCTCACTTTCATTTACTATTTGCTGTTGTATTATGTCACTTGCACTCGATTCACAAGCAAAATCCGTCACTTTATCCATTATATGTGAACATTTGGATTATAATATAATATGTAGGTAGAACAAAAACAAGTTAAACACGGAGATTTAGCTTGTACCAATGCGTGCGCTCGCTTCGGCTCTCCGCGCAGCACTGGAATTCGGGTATTTCTATTGGCGGAAATCGAGGTGACCTTTTAAAAAAAAAAATCATTTATTTCAGGTCCAAGACCCATATAAAATAAAAATACACAAATTCAAACAATTGCTCGGCTTCCTAATTTAAAATACAAATGGAGAAATTCACATACAAAAAGATTCAAAGATAATTATATTAAAAGTCAATTAAGTTAATAATAATAAATAAAAAAAAAACATGTCAAATTATCAAATTAAATACAAATTAAATGTCAAATTAAATTCCAAATTAAAAGTCACATTAAATTACCAAAACTACAGCTATAACATAGAAAATGTCAAGTTATTTTTCTTTTATTTACATTAACAATATGCCGGTCACAACAGTGCCTCACATATAGACAATCAAGCCTCCCCGCAATCATTGCCAGGACAGAGTTGGAGCTGTCCCGCACCCTGCGCACCAATGACGCGCACCGCTTGCGCATGGTGGCGTGGAAACAGTCGGTGCGCGCTTCCGAAAACATGCCCGAGGCGCTGCAGAAACGAGACCCAACACTGCCCTGAACGCATTGTTATACTGGACGCAGAGGGCATTGTAGCTAGCTTGTGTATAGCGAGCCCACAGGCTGCACGTGTACAAAGAGGTGCAGTACGCCTTGAAAAGAGTGATCTTAACCAAGTTAGAACAACGTGCAAACCTGTGGGCGAGCATGTTCGCTCTTCTCGACAAAGCCCTCCGCTCCCGTTCGATGTCAGCGTGGTCTCTGAGATCAGACACAACCCAATGCCCAAGGTATTTAAATTGTTCCACTCTATCCAGAGGTAAACCACAATGATGTACTGGAGGCACTGTTTCTGGGCACTTAGCACCACCTGCCTCAAAGACCATGCATTTGCTCTTTGACACATTATATTTAAGGCCATGTGCACCCAACACTTCTTTATGATTGAAGCCACCTCTTTGGCCAAAATTCAAACCCCCACGACCCCATTAGCCGCCTCAGCATTGAACATCTCACTAGCCGAACCCAGAGGGGACTGCACGGAAAAATGATTCTTAAAAACATTCGCGATGGTTTTATGATCGCTAACTCCATCGACCCTCACAGGAAGACTCGCCCTACCATTCGTTTTGCTCGTGTGTTTCCAAAACCCACGGAAATCACCACCAGAATACTTCTCCGCAAGGGTGTCCAGCCTAATGTGATCTTCACGATCTTGGCATGCCTTCAATCGTGATTTGAACACCCTTCTGCTCTCACACATTTCTGCAGACATGATGCCAGCCCTAGGCCTACCACACGCTACCCACTGCGAAAACTTTAGCCGAGCCTTACCGTGAGCCTCTCTGACAAGCTCGTTCCATCCCGCTACACGTGGGCCACCACCACCCGCCCTGTTGCCCCCTCTACCCATCACAGACGCACCACGCAAGGCAGACACAATATTAGAGTACAATCTGTCAAGAGTACGCGCGTGACCATACACATTACAATATTTATCAGCACAACTTATGCACTCGGCAGGAAAATCAATTAAAGTCAAACGTTTATGACACTCTGTTTATTATTCCTAACACCCCATACAACGATTTTATTCGTACTTGTAGCTTTGGCTAATTTGGGTGTCAATAGCTTTAAGTTGCATTCAAGAACTAGGGGGAAATGGTCAGACCAATTAGTGTTATATTCAATAAAAATATTCACAATAGTACGTTTAGCCGCATGAGTCACAACACAGTGATCTAACCAGCTACATGATCCGTGCGCGTCACTAATAAAGGTGTAAGCTCCCGACTCAGTACCCAGAAAATCAACATCTACACACGACCAACACTGCTCAGTACAAAAAAGTTTAAGTTCCTTATAAAACAATTCATGCAAATCAGCATTGAAATCGCCTAACACAAACACAGACTCAATGCTATACTCATCTACAATAGCGCTCACCGTACTTAAACAATCCGTAAAGTTAGGCAGGTTGTCTACCGAATTCGTAGGCATGTAGACACTCATAACGATCACTGGTCGATCACTTGTTGTTATCTTTATAGCACATATACATATCTATACACATATCTGACAGGCCCGTTGGTATAGTGGTCAGTGGCCCTGACTGCTATGCGCAAGGTCGTGGGTTCGATTCCCACCTAGGACAAATGTTTGTGTGATGAGCACGGTCATTTGTTCTTTGTCTGGGTGTAATTTATCTATAGTATGTATGTATTTAGAAATATATATGTATGTTTATCAGTTGTCTAGTACCCATACCACAAGCTCTGCTTAGTTTGGGACTAGATGGCGTTGTGTGAAAAGTTGTGGAATATTATTATTATATCCTTTATTACATTTTATGTACATATTATTTACATTTTTAAATATTTCTATAAAACAAAAAAAAAAACATTTAAAAATATAAAAAACTTAAAAAATAAAATAAAAAAATAAAATAAAAAATATAAAAAATTATTATTATTATTATTATTATTATACGCGCACTATCACACCGCAACACTGACACTTGCTGGAAAACACTGCTCTTCCAAAGCAGAGCGACGCCGCCATACGGCCTGCCGCGCAGTATGCCAGCGGACGTGTCGACCGCTGACGTTACCGTGCTCCCGAAGCCACTGTCGATCGTACTTAGATATGGTATATCATCCGGTAGCAACCATGTCTCTTGCAAAGCAATCAGATCACAGGTGTCACATAAATCCCTTATACTCTCAATGGAGCGTTTCACACTTTTACAGTTGTAACTAGCGAACCGATAAACAGAATCATTCATTTCTTACTTCACTTTTGCCGGCCGCAGATAACAATCTGCTCGAATAAGGGCGCTTGAAAAACATAAAACGCCTGAATATAATCCCTTTAGGCCATATCTTTTCATCCAGGTAAATAGGTAATTTCGATTCAGAAACATAGAATTAAAATGCCTTCTGTTCTTTCTCTTACTCCATAGTAATTTTCTAGAGTGATACAGTTTCCTGTGTCTTACCGCGTATATATACAACTATGTCGTTCTCAGTGTTTTCACTATGTATGTTCGTTATAAAGACGGGAACTTTCTTGTCAGCAGCTTTAAAGTTACAGTTCATGTCACTGGCTATGCCCGATTTACCCAGGTAACGATAGCTGGAACGTTTTTTACGGTATGCAACCTTGTTCCATCCCCCATTATCAGGATTTACAATTAAATCTGATTCGTTCTCACACAAATGCGGCTGCGTTATTAGACAATTACTATTGTTGTCATTAGCGTTATCAGCGGGACACAGCTGACGCGCAGGTAATACGGGGCTCGAGCGCAGTGACGTCATCGTCTGCGCCGCTGTACGTGCTACCGTGACGTAACTTGTTGAACCGGTTTCGCTAGCACTTGTCATTGTCATCGCAGAGGGCGACGATCGTTGCTCCGTACATGACTCACGGCATTCGAATTGTTTATCTTCCACCCGCCGGATTTCTGGATATTGGGGTGTATTTTCACTAGAGCCGTAATCCTTACTATTTTGCACATCGTGTAAATACGATGATCCCACTGGACCCACTATCTGACAACCGTGCACCACGCTTGGCATTCACATTAGATACGGCAGAAGGCGGTAGCGAATCGTTCTTAAAGTCGAGTACCTCATCCTTTAAGTCATTCAAATGATTCAGCGTTGCATACGTCGACTTGATCTCCTCGATTGAGGTTTGCATTCGCATGAGATCTTTTAGAAGTTTCGTGCAGTCTAGGTGGTCAAAGGTAATGGGCGGTAACTTTTCCAGTTGCCGTGCCACAAACACTGGAAGTTCATCTGGATGTGTTTTGAACAGCTTCATGATATCTGCCAGGTCTCTTTCCTCCTTGCCTTTGTTCTTACGAATTATTTTTCGCAAGTCACTTCGAATCGCGTCGAATAGAAGAGATTTCGACAATTTAATCTCGGTACTGGTGAATGCGGACTTACAGATTTGCACCAACGTTACTTCGTCAATCACCGACACTTTATTTTGAATGTACGACAACATTTCATCGATTACGATATTACACGAATTGCACTTGAGAACGTTCGTCATTATAACGCGATATAGGTAATTAGCGCTGGAGCGTCGTGGTCGTGACAGGCGCGAGGATACGCGCCTGTCACACTCACGACCGAGTGCGTGACCGAGACTTTGCTTTTTTCTGCTCGTATTATACGGCCCAAAAGGTCTTCGAACGCAGAAAGCGATTGATAATCTATAACATATTCAGGGTTTAATTTCAGCTCATGAATAACAATTTCATCCAAAGCACTTTCAAAATCAACACGCAGGGATTGCACTATTGAGATATCACACAGAAATGATTCCCTAATGGATTCATCTGAATAATTTATTTTATTTTATCCGTAATAACTTACATGCGAGCAAAGATACGATCTCTTTTTGCTATCAATCTTTTAAGAGTAGTATCGGTCGGTGCCATATTTACGAGCTACGAATATCAAACTAATTATAAGAAATATTAAATTATCTATCCACCGGATTAGCGAAATAACGGCCGGTGCGCGGCGCGGTCTCGGGTAACCTTGACTTGATCAGGTATTTTATTTAACAAGTAACGATAACTAACTACTAAGCGGGATTGCGAATTCCTTACTAATCGATTATTAGCTAGGACGACACGAAACTTCGTAATTAATTACGATGTATTTACTTGCCACGCGTTGGCAAGCAAGTACTTATGCGGGTTTGACTACGAAATACGAATACGAAACTACAATATACCTAGCGAATTCTAGGGAATGGCTGGGCTGAATACTATCCGACTCGTGAAGAACCATAAAATGGATACGCGGGGATGCTAACGAATGCGAAAGATTGCGAATTTAGAAGTTTTGTTTACACAAATTGGTAGGAAATCCGACGCTTGATTGGAACAAAAGATATATGGGCCAGGCGAAGTGTAGGATGTGGATGCACTAACCTTAATAATCTGGCTTGTCTCCCGGCACTCTGGAATCACGTTTCACGACCACAAACACCTTAACTTCTACGATAACGATTTTTCTCACGGGGAGCGTGTGCGTTCTACAGCGATTTTGTCAGCCATTGTTTGTTCGATTTTTCGTCGGAGATCTCAAGCGGTATTGTCCATCCCTTTCAACCAATTAGCTATTAAGCGTGTTGCCAATCTATACTTAATATTATAAAGTGGAAAAGTTTGTTTGTTTGTTTGCTTGAAAGCGCTAATCTTCGAAAGTACTGGGTGGATTTGGATGAAATTTGGTATGGAAGTAGCTTGAAGCTTGAGGAAGGTTGTAGGCTACTTTTTACGCGACTGCAAAAAAGGAGTTATGTTTAAATAGTACTAGTAATTAAATATAAACGAAAAGGAATCGTATATCAGCGCAACCAAAGTTGACATTTAAGCTTTTGTAACTAGGTAAATTACAAACAATAAACGCACAAAAAAGCGAGAAATAAAAACTTTTAAAGAAAAAAATACAAAACCAAAGACAATTATTAATGTAAATTAAATATTTCAGACACACAGGTGGTATCGATAGACCCAACTGGAGAGAAAATCACTACATACAACGTGACAACTTATTCTGCGAATTACGGAAAGACGGACAATGGTAGTATGCTGTGCTGTTTACGATACAGAATAAAACTAGACAGGGATCAGACGACCATACAACGTTATGTTGAAAACGTCAATTTTTTATTGTACGAGGAGCAACCACATCAGGATAATACAAAAGGTAAGTCCAAGTTACTTTCATTATACAAGACGAACGGAGATGCGCCATCGTTACATGGTGGACATCCCACCCATACACACAAAACGTTTTCGGAATACCTTCATTGTGTGTAACTAAGGAGTGGAATTCCCTGCCGCAGTCCGTGTTTCCGGATAGCTATAACTTGGCGATCTTTGAGTCAAGAGTGAATAGGTTACTTCTAGGTAAGCGTGCGTTCATCTTCGACCACATCATCGCTTACTTTAGATGGAATGGTGGTCGAACGCGAGCCTATTATCAGAAAAAAATCTTTACTAATATTATAAAGAGAACAGATTATTGTTTGTCTGTATGTAAAACTGTAAAATTTAAATTAAATAACTGCTCAATCGATTTCGAAATATATTTCACCAATATAAAGCTTAATCAACTAATAACGTCGCGAGGGAGAGGTGGGTCTCACAGCCCTCACGCCCCAGCCGCCGCAGGAGACGCTCCGGGCGTCGGGAGTCACAGGCTGATTCCCAGCCACCTCTGGGCGGGCCTGCGGGCTGCGAGCAATGGGTAGTTCACCGTCCGATTAAAACCAGGCCCGTGTAGACGGCGCCGAGTGTTCCACGCGCGCCTCAAAGAGTGCCAGCAAAATTGTCGGGCCCATAAGGGGGCCGTTGTCTGCCGGGGTTGCGGAATTGTTGGAAAGAGTTACCGCGGCCTCGGAACACGAAGGTTATATGATGGAACACGGAAGGGGTTTAGTCAGTAAAAGTCTGACACATTCTCCCACTTCACCCAGATCGGGAGGCAGTCATTGGATGATTTCCCATCCTAAAAATCCCATCCCATCCTTTTTTTTTTTTTTTTTTTTTTTTTTTATATATACATATTATCTGGTAATTATTGTTTAGTTATAATAATCGATTTTGCATTTGATTAAATTTATAATTTTTTGTTATTTAATTGCATTATGTAATTTACAGTTGAATTACTTTTGTGAATTAAATTATTGTACCTTTGCATGCCTTCTGGTAAAATATGGCTGAACTCACATTGTACACCACATGTTATTGTACTACCCATATTTGCAAAATAAAGTATCTTATCTTATCTTAAAAAAAAACCTAATAACGTCATCATATGCTTCGCCTTTTCCCAACTATGTCTGGATCATCATCCAGTCTAACCCGATGCAATGAAGTATTAGTGTTTTACATGGAGCAACTATCTGACTTCCACAACCAGTGGCTTAGTAAGACCCTTGACACTTACCCCTTGGCAAGACCGGTGCGAGATTTCCTAGTTTTTGACTACCCTCAACAACTGTCAAAGATGTACCTGATGTGCGAAGATGGCCGCCGAGACAGAGGGCTTTTTTTTTTTTTTTCGTGGTAAAATCATCAGATGAGTCGAACCCCGGGCAGGGCCGGAAGGACTGTCAGACTTATACTGACTAAAATCCACGGTATTCCTTCAATAGCCCTTTACGTTCCGGGGTCACGGTAATGAGATAAGTCCCACGACTCTGACAGGCTTCGGCCCTCTACAGGGGGGGCCTCGTCATATTGCTGACGCTCTTTGAGGCGCGCGTGGAACACGACGCGCCGTCGACCCGGGCATGGTCCATGGTCGGACAGCGAGTTGCCCTTTACTCGCTGTCCGCATGCCCGCGCCTACGGTGGCCGGAGATCGTCGGCCGACGTCCGACGCCGTGGGCGTCTACCACGAAACAGACGGCTTAACATGCTTTCCGAGGCACAGAGGAATTTTGATGTGTTAATATTGTCATCCATTCATGGACTGACCGCGTGGCTAAACCCTTGCGCAAACGTTGCTAAACCATGACGTTGACCTATTTTTTTTTAAGGATTTAATGTCATCCAATGACTGCCTCCCTGTAGGGGCGCGACCTAAGTGGTACCTTGTGGGATTCACTGTGCTATTAACTTAAACACACTGATAACCTTCAAGGGTTTATTGCTAAGTATAATTAACAAGTAACGTGAGGGTTAAAATTATTGCTGAATGATGGAAATGACTGCACACGGTTGCTGTCCGAAATACACTAAGCTCGTGGCGCACTTAGTGCGACCGCATTATAACGCTTGCTTAGCAAACAAACGTGGTCGATTGCAAAATATTGCATCGAACATGCTCCCGAAGGGAAGATATGAATAATGAGATAAGCTTTTACAAAAATAGATAGATAGATATACTCTTTATGGTACACCATAACATAATTAAATAAGGACTTAAAAACTACAAAGGGTGTTACAATGGGCGGTCTTATCGCT
Organism: Tholera decimalis; assembly: GCA_943138885.2. Taxonomy (NCBI): domain Eukaryota; kingdom Metazoa; phylum Arthropoda; class Insecta; order Lepidoptera; family Noctuidae; genus Tholera; species Tholera decimalis. The sequence continues at coordinate 20,622,645 of OW964576.2, read as the reverse complement.
AAAAGCGATCTTTTACAGACAGCCTTTGGATGGATTTGACACAGCATGAGAAAATAAATACGCGGGTAGTCCATGGTGTACTATTCACTTATATACGATAAATAAGTAATAACCTACATACTCAATACACATATACATTTGTATACATAAAAAGAACAAAGCTGAGATATATAAAAAATAGTAACATATTAAAGAGAGAGATAGAGATCTTTTACCATGTTTTTGAAAGAACGAAGGGTTTGTGCTTGTCTTACTGACACGGGAAGAGTATTCCACAGTCGTACTGCTTGAGCTGCGAACGACTTACCAAAGAAATTGGTGGAGTGACTCGGTACCTCTAGCCTCAAGTTTTCCGATGACCTCAGAAATTTGGTGAAAAATATGTGTAAGTTCCGGCGAAGACGTATAGGAAGCCACTTGAGTTTCGTACGAAATTCAGATACGTGATCATATTTGCGCAAACCAAATATAAATCTTATGCAAAAATTTTGAAGTCGCTCAAGTTAATCAAGTTGTGCCTCTGTGAGATCAAGATAACTGACATCAGCGTAGTCTAGGATGGGATGTAAAAGAGACTGTGCTAGCGCAATATTAGTGGCAGTTGGCAGAAAGTTACGCAACCGTCTTAGGGAACAGGCAGAAGCAAATAATTTGCGACTCACCTCTTGTAATTGGGGACCCCACGAAAGATATTTATCCAACCAGACCCCAAGGTTCTTAACTTTCTCGCTTAGTAGAATAGCTGTACCGTTGAAAATAACCTGAAGAAGCTGAGACCAGTTTACCTTAGATGCCTAGAGCTGCCGACTACAATGACCTGGGTCTTTAACGGGTTAACCTGCAAACCATGTGCCTCACTCCATTCACAAACTGAAGCCAAGTCCTGGTTTATCATATTTATTGTAGCATCCAAATCAGTATAAGGCGCTTGTCTGTAAATTTGCAAGTCATCAGCATAAAGGTGGTAGGAGGATTGAAGTTTTTTGGAAATATAATTTATGAATATTGCGAAAAGTATAGGAGATAACACGCCACCCTGAGGAACACCGGCTCCAGTAATACACCAAGAAGAGCAGGACTCATCTATGCAAATACGTTGTCGGCGGCCATACAGGTAACTACGAATCCAGTCAATCGCTGTTGGAGATATGTTAATAGAGCGAAGTATGCTGAGCAGAATATCGAAATCGACGGTATTAAAAGCGTTACTAAAATCAAGCAAGCAGAGAACCGTCATATTTCCTTTATCCATGCCCATCCGTATGTCATCAGTTACATTAACTAACGCGGTAGTAGTACTGTGACCAGGACGAAATCCGGATTGGAAAGGATTCAGTGGACTATTCTTGCAAAGAAAAGCACTAAGCTGATTGTGGACAAGGCGTTCAAGGACTTTAGAGAGAAAAGGTAGGATGGAAATAGGTCGATATTCTGAAAAAGAGTTAGGATTAGATTTTTTGGGTAAGGGAGTAATTTTGGCCTCTTTCCATACCGATGGAAAGACACCATTGGAAATAGAATAGTTAAGGATATAGGTCAGGATAGGAAGGATTTCATTGAGGACAGGAAGTATCATCTTCCGACTGACACAGTCACTGCCAACCGCGTTAGATGTTATTGAAAGTATGCTCTTCTTAACATCACAATCAGAAAACTGACTAAAATTAAATGCGGAGTCATCCGGACATAACCCGGAGTTGGAAGTTTAGAAAAATAATTTATAGTAGCTGCCTTCAATGTCCCATTGCAGTAGGACGAGGATGAAAAGTGTTGATTCAATAGATCAATGTCTAGGTCTTTAGGAATCGATTCTTGGCGTGATTTTCCAACGCCCATTGATTTACGAAATTTCCAGACTTTAGCTGGATCACCGTTTTCAACAGAATCATGAATATGTCGGCGCACTGCATCCCTACACACCCTATTGCTGCGATTGCGTACATTTACAAACATCTCTCGGTTTAATGGTGAGGGTCGGCTTCTGAATTTTGACTTACATACTACTTTCTTGTGCATGACAGCCCTCACTTCATCTGTCAACCATGGTGCTGGAAGATGCTTTAATTTGACTGCACGAATAGGAGCATGAGTGTCGTAAAGTTTTACAAGATTATCCGTAAGCAGGTTAACTTTGTCATCGACCGATTGAACAGCGACAAGAGAGGTCCAATTGATGTTGTTTGCATCCGCCTGGAGATTATCAATATTCATACCACTAAAACTGCGTAACAGAAGAGTTTTAGGCTTGGCCTTGGGAGGGCGAATCTTGTAGGAAAGGTATATTAAATCGTGATAGGAAAACATGTCAGCCGTGCATTAGCCATGCTTACGGACATGATGTGTAGAGGAGACAATTACAAGATCCAAAAGAGAGGGATTACAGTTTGAGAAGTGGTGTGTGGCACTTGAAGGAAGGACAGCCATAATTGACGACTGAAGTATTGACTGAAATGATAAAGAACGAGAATCATTTTTCAATAAGGAAGTATTGAAATCCCCCATAATTATTGTATGACTGTAAGAAGGAGTTAAATCTTCAAGGATCTTTTCAAAGGAGGAAAAAATTTACACGTGAAGAAGGACTGTAATAAACACCAAGAAGAATTTTCACATGATTTAGGTTAATTTCCAAAAAGAGATGCTCACCCGCATTCTGTGGCGGAGGCTGTGTTGACATATCGACAATTGAAAATGGTTACGTGAGTGTGAGCTTAAACGCTAAGGAATTAAGACAATATAGTCTGAGTTTCCTGATCGCTATAACCTGGGAGTCTTGAAGTCAAGAGTGAATAGGTTACTTCTAGGCAAACGTGCTCCATCTTCGACCACATCATCACTTACCATCAGGTGAGATGGTGGTCAAACGCGAGCCTATTATCAATAAAAAAAATATGAGCGATGATTGACAAGGTGATATAACAATCAGATCATAATCTAGCTATACATAAGTACTCAAACGGTTGAGTCACCAATCGAAAACAGGTTTGACAGACTTTTACTGACTTAAACGTATCGAACTCTTTCGAACAATTCCGCAACCCTGGCAGGCAACGGCCCCCTTGTGGGCCCCGACAATTTTGCTGACACTCTGAGGTGCGCTTGGAATACTCGGTGCCGTCTACACGGGCCTGGTTTCTGTCGGGGGGTGAGCTACCCATTGCTCACAGTGCGCAGGCCCACGCCTATGGTGGCTGGCAGTTACTCTGCGACTACCGACGACGCCCTTAGCGTCTGCTGCGGCGGCTGGGGCGCGCGATCGACCCATAAAGCTGTTATCATTCGGCCACGAGCTCCTCACAATATTATAAATTATACGGTAAAATAGTTTACTTAATATAATAATAGGTTACTTAATAGTCGTGCATAATTATTTGTTTAAAGACTGCTTGTCTTGCTCATTTTTTCATGACAAAAATGAGCAAGAATGTATAATGTCAGTGCTTTTTGCGGCCTACCTTGGTATTGATCATCAAATCAATAAGCTCCTTGTTCTAAGTTGAGCTATACAAATACTTGCACTGTATGGACAGGCCCACTCAAATCTGTGAACATCTTTCCTCAAAAGATTGCCTCAGACGGTAACTTACAAGGTTTCCATAAAATTTAACCAGTATAGATGGTTATATGGACGTTAAAAGTTTCTTCTCAGGGTAGTCAGGAAACACCCGTCTCATCAAGTTTAAATTTACGAAAAAAAAATTTCGTGTAAAAGTGTTATTTAATAACCAAATTGCAAAATAAAGGTCATATTTATCATTCAATGTAATCTTCTGTAAAATATTTCGCGTATTTATGCAATAGAAGAGCAAATCAGTACTTTCGAAATAATATTATATATATACGAATGTGTATAGTTTGTCTTTCTTACACGTGAAAATAGAGGAACGGATCAATGTGGTTTTTGTTGTGGTGATACTTGAAGGGCCGAAGAGTGACAGGCTGATGCTGAAAAAAACATTTTCATACAAGCGAAGCTACGGGCAGTAGATAGTGCTAGATAAATACTACTCTGTCTAATCTTAACACAACGAAATTCCTCCGTGCTTGGGAAAGCACATTAAGACCAGGCAGTGCAAAATATTTTTTCACACAAGCTCCCCCCCCATCCACCCCGGTTAGGCCGTAGTATACTAACCGCTAATGCAGCAGTAATAAAGTTGAATATCGCATGCGCTCTTTTACCATATTCGGGTTCGAAACTAAATGTCGTAAGTATCAATTCTTATTTCGTTTATAACTAAAGTGACAATTGATCTAGAGAAAAATGTCCTATATTTGGATAATAAATTATATTTTCTTACTGTCAATACTAATTTTAGACATAAAAGCCGAGTAATCTTGACTAAATTTTGAATAATCTTTAAAAAAGACTTGATTTTCGATTAAAAAATGAATCGAGCGAAAATGTTCCAATTACGAAACTGGTCTAGACATGGAAAGATAAAGATCCAATAAATCATATACTAAAGTTCCATTTTGATTGTATGCGTGATTGTTTTAGAATATGAATACAAAATTACATACAATTTAGGGAGCCTACTCTTAAGCCGTTGGACCTGCGTCTGATCTCCCTCCGGGCGTGTTGGCTTGCCGTCCCATCGGAAAATGATAGTAAAGGAACTTAACAGAGAGTGCACCTGTACCCTCGCACATACTTCTGCACTATTAACCCTTAAGTTACTGACCCCTATATTGATAACGTAACTACCTGCCCGCGGTCATGGTGACTCCTACATAAAACCAATGTTTTTTATGTAATATGCGTTGAAATAGTAAAAAATAAATAGATGAAAGGCATGTCTACGATTCAAATTATATTATTAAAATAAAAAATAAACTAAAACACAATAATTTCTTTGTTTAAATTACAACAACTTAAATGCAGACATATTTTGCTTAATTTTAACAATCATCTTTTAATAATGAGCTCAATTTAAAAAGAAATAAAAAATTACGGCAACTTGCACTTTCTTCTCAAAATCTAACTATGTTTCAACAAATTAAATTTATGTAAAGAGAATAAATATGGTTTCTTTAAAAAAATTGCAAGTGGTAAAGTTTACAACTTTTCATGGTAATCGACAAATTTTTTTTGGTACACTCCAAGCAAATGCATTTTTTGCACATAAAGCCTATGTGAAAATCTTTTTCTTTCTCTCAAGATTAAAGAAATAAATCGATTTTCACCCGAACACTGATTATCATAAATTGATTTCTCTGAAATTGAGTCATCCATAAAGTGGTCAGACTCGAACGTGTACGTAACTACCTACGTGCGGTCACCATGACCGCTAAAAACTTTTCTTTACTCACCCTAGCTGAACGCGTGCAAGTAGAGCCTCACCGAGCACTTGCGCCATACTAACCAAAGCATAGAAAAGGTACATAGATGCACGTCAATTCTCGATGCTGGTTAACGGATAAAATCAAATTAAAAAACTTGCCGGGGTCAAGGTGACCACGGGCAGGTACTTAAGGGTTAAATCTCCTGCGTAGATGGCTAATAAATTATGAATTTGGCCACCGTGGCCGAAATCGGTTATTATTATACTCTGTCAAGAAATTACCGGGAAACTATCAATAGTACAGTACTCAAAATGTTAGTTATTCATCCAAAGTTTACTTTATCGCTTTCGAAGTTGAGTATCCTTCAGAATACTTTTTTCTTTTTTATAATGTTTGTCATTTTGTATTGTATGTTGTTGTGTGTGAATGCGAATGTGTGTGATGAAAAAATGTTTTTCAATTTCAATTACTAGCAATCTTGATAACCTATCCAACTAAGCTAAATATGCTTGTGTCTGGAGTATGTTCACGGCTCAATAGTCTGTCGGGTGGTATTTATAAAACTGGGCGCAATTTAGCGCCTTTTTTTCAGGTGGAAAAAGCATCGACTGACTTCTCCCGCTCTGGGTGGAGTGGAAGGCAGTGTCAGACTTCTACTGACTAAACACCCACCCTGTTCCTTCAGCTGCCATTATGTTCCGGGGCCGCGGTATCTCGTTAGAACATTCCCGCAACCCCGGTAGTGCCTAATACTTTTCATTTTGATTGATTGTTCAAATTCTTTATTTAAAATAACTTTACAGGCGGCGTCGCTACTGAGCGGAGTACTACGTTGTCACCTTCGACCACCATTCCTGAGCCCGCAAAGGGCACGGTCACTGAGAAACCTCTTTTCGTGCAGGGCAATATGTCGACGGTTACCAAGATTCCGACAACTACCGAGACCACCCTAAATGTGGCAGTTTCACCAGTAAATTTAAGTGACCCACAAGAGAAAGATGTGCTATATGGATCACCGGGGACTGATCATACGATTTACTATATCGCAATGGCATCGGTTGCGGGGATTATACTTTTTGTCTCACTAATATACGTAATAGTCAAAAAGTGCACCCGGAAAGCGTCCAACTTCGAGACGCTTGAGTTGCAGACTTATGTGAGTTATTATTCTGTTTTTCTAGGGTTCCGTAACCAAAGGGTACCAACGGGACCCTATTACCTGTTCGTCTGTATGTCACCATGCTGTATCTCATGAACCGTGATAGCTAGATAGTTGAAATTTTCCTTTACTGTGGCCAAAGGCATTGCCATAGAACGTGGCAATACCGCCAGTCTTTTGGGTACTTGAGTATTTGAGGATTTCCCCGCGTCATCTCTGATAAATAGTATAACCTGATATAGGTACAACCTATAGGTTGTATACCTTCTCTACCTTCTAGTGAAAGTCCCATTAAATTCGTTCCAGCCGTTCCAGAGATTAGCCCTGACAAACAAAATAACACACAGATTGACAGACAGATATAAAGGGTTGTTTGTGTTATGGTTTCGTTTAAATAACTTTAAATTCTGGAGAAAACATGCAGACGTGAGATTAAATTATCTCTTGTTTAAACTGATAATAAAATATCTAGTGTTAATTCCCCCAAAAAATAGATAATATTAATCTTGCATGTAGTATGCAGCACTACCCTCCAGCCCGCAAATCCGCGATCGCAGCGGAGCAGTGGACGAGTTAATATCTCCTGAGGATGCTCCGTGGAGGGGCGAAACACGTGTTGAGTGTGGTTTGTTTTCATGTGGTATGTTTTTTATAGCATCCCTTCCGTATGTGCATATAAGATTTGCAAGCGGGAGGGTGGTGCTGCATATTGCATGCAAAATTAATAATCTAATTTTTGGCGGAATCAACACTAGATATTTTCCCGCGCCTGATTCCATTCTGGATCTGTTTTTATTTGTTCCAGACAAGCACAAACATATTATACGCAGAGTTGGACATCAAGCCCAGACAAGACCAGCCAAGATCCAAGTTTGTACCAGCGCCAACCACCGCAGACGACACAACTTATGCACAAATCATTGGTGTAATAACACCACATGTCAACCATTAGAAATAAAGGAGATTGACAGGGTTTGGACCAAATGATGCCCAGAAATGAAAGTACCACTAGCGTGTTCCTGGCAATACTAAATATTGAAAAAAATAATTTAATAAAAGTCAACAAGTACTTATTATTTGTCGTTATATTACATTGTTTAGATGTTTACGCTCCAAAAAATATTTCATTTCACATTGAATAATGCCTTATAGCTTAACCGTAGCACACCAAGATCGAAAACCATTTCTATTATACTTTACTTTATCGTGCACGGCGTACAACTCTTTCGTCATCTCGTCTCGTTTGTTCGCAATAACGTATTATACGTTAATTTCTCTCTCTCACAGATAGACATTGAGGATATAGCTATATGCGCCCGCGCCGTTGGTTTTCTCACCTCGACCCTTGTCAGAGGTAGCCCGCGATGCTGAGCCAGTTGCCTTAAATTCCCTTTATAATGATGACATGATCCAGCCCTAGCTGCGCTCCTCTATGACGCCCTAAGCCGAGGTCCGTACCCTACACGCCCTCTTAGCGTGTAGTCGCCTAGTTTGTAAGTTATTTATAATAAGCACTGGCTTAAATTAATTTATTAATTAAGGTAACCACAGGCATGTCCGTTTAAGCAACAACCTCAGAGGTTGACCTGCCAGATGTCACACAAAAAAAAGTTGCTGGTTTTCATAATTCTCCGCCCGATGCTCACACGTGACGGTCGTGACACTCTGCGTTCCACGATCACTCCGTGTCTGTGTCATTGCTTCGTCCCACTGGCCATGAAGTCATTCGTAGTCTTTGACTACATCACCCGATCCAGAACTGCCTTTTTCAAGGCAGCCAAGGATATTTTATTTCTTTACGAGTGTTGTGAAAACATTTTTCGCATTCAGGGAAAAAGCATAGTTTTGTGGTCCTTGTTGTAAAATCTCACGGTGTTTACCAAACCAAGACGGTGCACCGTCTTGGTTTACAACGCGACGTTGACCCACCCGCTGATCCCATTCTGAGTGATGCAGTCCATAGGCATCGAATGGCTAGGTTTTGGCCTTGAAGATCTCCTAGTCAAACCTAGTTACTGGGTTTTCTCCATAGCATCTCACCTAGGGTCGGTTGGGTATGTACTGGACCCAATAGGGCGCGATTAGCGCAATAAGACTGGCAACCAACCTGGACCCCGAGGAACAGGCTTAACAACGAAAAAGCTTTCCCTAACACAGCCTCTGCTCAACCCTCGCCGGCGCTGATGGATGGTGGCGGTACCCTAATTTATTATAAGAAGGAACTATACTGTATCCCTCTTAGCCCACCCGCTCCCCTCTTTCATTTACTATCCAACAATATAATAGGCACTATAATTATATGTCTTCATTCAATATGACATTTAGTAACATGCAGTTTTTAAGAATGCACGTAAAGAGTAGACACTCATTACCAAGAATCTACCATTGCTATATATTGATTGGTGCAGACAATCGTGATCGTAGACTAGAGTGCATAAAAAACTTTCTTCTCATTTTTCACGTCACATTATGTGTTTAATTAGTACTGTCGTTAATAAATAAGTTCATTTCATACCAATAAATAGTTCCCAAGAAAAAGCTTTTATCTCGTGACTCCTGGAATAGATTTTGATGCGCTTTGGTTTACCGACTAGTGTTAGCCTAAGGAACATTATGCACTATATTTTCATTCTGGGCAACACCTGGTCCAATTCCCATACAAAGACTTTCGATCTCCTTTGCGTCAACTTCCTTACATGTACTTACAATTTGTATTTTTTTTATATAAACGAACTCGCAATTTTGGTAGAATGAACATTACTAGCAATCTTGTTAACTGGAGGGGTTAACAAGATTGCTACCCAAATTACTAAGTTAATTTTTTTTTTTAAGACTGTGAAATCATCTAATGACTGCCTCCCGATCTGTGTGAAGCGGGAGAATGTGTCAGACTTTTACTGACTAAAACTCGATATCTTCCAGACAACCTTTGGAAGGACTTTTAAAACTTTAATTAAAGTGGGGAAGGCTAAATTAGTGTACTTACTACATTACTCATAAAAGCAGAGAAACAACAATTATTTAAATACTAAAATAAATAAATATATATTATATATTTATAATATATAATTAATAATATATATATATATATATATATATATTAAGGTGTATAGCCCTTAATAACTATGCGTATGTACTTAGCTACTCGGAAAGATACACCGACGACCGCTGAAAATGAATCTTTTTTGCTACATTTTAGTTTATAGCTTAGTTTTGCTAAAAGTGTATATGAAATAAAGACAAACAATTTTATTAAGTTATATATTTGTTTTCTTTCATACAATTAATTAACAAGTAAAACCTCCACAATGCCAAAAATAACAATAACAATTACATACAGTATTCAATCAGGTTTTACTTTGTGAAAATATATAACAAATTAATAGTATAATTTCTCTTGCCCGCAAATATATATGCTTATGCATTGCAGATGCTCCATGGAGGGGCGAAACATATGTCGAGTAGGTAATTAAAGGTTTTAAATGCATATCCCAAATATAATATGCATATATTTGCAGGCGAGTTCCGCATTGAAGCATAAATAAATTAAGACTGAAATTGTTTCAACCAAAATATTTATTTATTTTATTTTCGGAAGGCTTACAGACTAATAACATTATAACAATAATATATAAAAACTAAGTTGCTAATTACAAGCCCTCACAGATAAATACAAAATTGTGTAAAAAAAAGACTATGTTCAAACTAAACTAATATAAAATAGACTGATGTGTTCTATTCGACTACACAAGTTAACTAAAACAATTAATTTATGTTCAGGTGTGCCGTTCAAAATATGCTAATTTACATTTAAAATAATAAATAATTAATAATCTTCCAGCATTGAAACAATAAAGCCGCCACAATTAACACATAAAAACTAATTAAAAAATAATTAGCCACTTTAAGTCTCATCTGTCTCTTGTAAGCTATTCTACTGTCCTTCAATTCGTCTTTAATAATATACTTTCTAATGCCTATTCCCCAGAGCATAATATATTCTTTAAAGTTGATGCCTTTTATGTTGCAGTTAAAAATTATCTTATCGGCCTCAGACATACGGCTGATCATTGTCTGCACATTGTTGTCTTCAAAGTACCACTCGTTTGAAACGAAGTAACTATAGATGAGGGCGAACTTGTCAATTTTCCTGAAAACGCCAACGAATCTGAAAGAGAAAATTGTTTAAGTAGCAAATACACTGAGTCTGTCAGTGACTTTCTATTTTTTTACGGTTACAATTTAGAGGTTTACCAAATTGGATAAATCCTCACTAATTTTACTGAAATAACAATATTAATACCTAAAGGTAATCTTGGGATAGGTTCGGTTCAAAAGAGACGACCAGGACCAGATTAACTCCCATTATACAGGGTTATTTGTAAAACACTAACAATCTCGTAGGACTGTATTACTAACATCACAAACATACATCTACGACTTTTAAGAAAACATGTTTTCTAAAAAGTTGAAGTTGTCATGAAGAATGAAGGTTTGTTTTTGGTAAATGTATATAAAAATGGAAAATGTAATACATTTACCAAAAACAAACCTTCATCCCCGCCGCTGCCTTTTGTACTATTTACCTACATTACTAGCGCTTTATTTTCTTTTACAGATTGCGTAACATTTTGACCGTTCCATTGAAATATTTATATTTTGTAAGAAAATCTTATTGGTGAGCATTTATCTATCATCTATCATATTCTGCTAGGTATTTCAATTTATTGGTAGTAAAATAGGAGTATTTCTAATAGGCATTTAAACTATTGATTTTGAAAACCGAGCGCTTTTTGACGGTTTTCCTGTAAAAATAAAGGTATTTAACTTACGAAGTAATGTCCTTAGGCATTTTGCCCAAGATAGAGCCCACGGCATCCATCAGGTATGCAGGAATGTAATGCAGGAAGAACGAGAGGAAGCCGTACACAAACTTGTTCGTAGACTCGATCATGTAGCAATACCACATGGCTTTGGGTGACGACATCTTTATGCCTTCAGTTCGCATTAGCACTCCGATGAAATCTGAAGCAAAAATTTTATTTATTTATTTTAATTTTATATTCAATAGTGGTACATGGGCGGACTTTATGCTACAAGGCATTCTCTACCAGACAACCTTTGGGTCAAAGAGAACACAATGTGGTAAGAATACAAGTAAATAAAATGTCATAAATTATTAATATAAAAATAATATATATTACAATAAAATACATAAATATATGCTAAAATAATAAACTAATAAATAAAAATGTACTTATACAACGTGTAATTTAAAGGATATATAAATGCATACCAAGTACATGGCTGCTTTGGATGATAGCAAACGACATGGCAAGGGTTTTGTAATCCTATGGCCTACATGTGTGGAACTTATTACAAATTTCAATACATTGATACCAGAGACCGATTTTTTAAATTAAGAAGAACGAAGAGAATTATCATGTTATTGGCAAGTGACGTGGAATGTTATTGACCCCTGTGACACGTTGGTTTATGATTGGTATTCAAGAAACATACGAAGGCGATAATTTGGTAGGTATCAATTCTTTGAGTCACTTATTTTGAGCTGAAACTGTGAATAGAGACTCCATGAAGATGTTGTCTTCAGCCCTTTTGTTTGTATAGATATGGGGTGTCCGTTACACGTTGTGTATAGAAGCAAATCAGGCGTTACTTTGCGATATTCATACAAAACTAATTAAAGGTAAAATTATTGAGTATCGATGCTTAAATATGCCTTTGAGCATCGATGCTTAGTAAATATATATATACGTAAATATATATGTAATAATAATGTAAATATATATAATAGTAGTATAATAATATATATAATATAATAATAATAGTACAATAGTAGTTTAAAGCGCTGGTGTTTTTGTATCATAAATCTAAATATAACTCAAAGGTGTCTGACTGACTGACATAGTGATCTATTAATGCACAGCCCAAACCACTGGACGGATCGGGCTGAAATTTGGCATGCAGGTAGATGTTATGACGTAGGCATCCGCTTAGAAAGGATTTTGTGAAATTCCCACGGGATCGGGATATACACGGGAAAAACTTCCCACGTGGGCGAAGCCGCTGGCACAAGCTAGTCATTCCATATAATTAAACATAACCTTTCCTTTGCACTCGGGTAAAAACAGATAGATAGATAGAATATACTTTATTGTACATCAATACACGATAACTGACAAATGCTTGCACTGTCTGGATTCCGCTCAAATCTGCGTGCTCCTTTCCTCAAAAGTAGTCAGTTAGGAAACACCGGCCTCATCCAGCTTAACTTAAAACACAAAAAAATGACGTGTAAAACTGTTATTTATAACCAATTTCCAAAACAAAAAAAAATATTTTATTTTATTTAAACACACTTAAATAACAACATTGTGTCTGTTAAGTGTGTCTGTTGTACATTGAACATATTTACAACTACAAAACTGGACAAGTGCGAGTCGGACTCGCCCACCGAAGGTTACGTACTAAATAAGAATTTATGCGTCGTGAAAAATAAATAAAACATGTTTTGGAATATGCACATCAATCCCTTTCAAATGATACCTCACCTGCACTAGTACCATCAATTTGTTTTAGTCTATATTTTTATAATTTCATAAAAAATGTGCCTATATAAGTTTGAAAACAATAGACTTTTGCTTGAGCTTGCATCGTATGTTACCTACTTGCCAAATTTCATAGTTCTAGGTCAACGGAAAGTACTCAATTTGACGCAGCCGCAGCCGTGTGTCACACAAAACGTCCTAGTACCTATTCAATTTTTTATTTTGGTTTTTATACTTTTTTAACTTGTTTTTTTTTTTTACTGTATGTACTTGTGGCATGTGTCAATAAACTTTTTTGTTTCTTTCTTTCTTTATATCTATATAAAAAATTTTGTTCCCTCGAGATTGTCAAAATACGCGTTTTTTACGACATAATGCACCAGTCAATACAAGAGCTGTTCAGCTAGCTTCATACTGGTTGTACTGTCTCCGTACGGGTATTATCACACATTCGGTTCTCCAGCGGGCTCACACCCAACCTGCGCCAGTGCTTTGGCGTGATAGATAGATAGATATTCTTTATTGTACACCATAACTGTAAAACAATAAGGACTTTACAACTAAATAGCATCAATTTAAGAAGAGAGATAAAGATCTTTTACCTAGTTTTTGAAAGAAGTTAGGGTTTGTGTGTGTCTTACTGATACTGTTAGAGCATTCCACAGCCGTACTGCTTGAGCTGCGAACGACTTCCCTTAGTAATTGGTAGCGTGACTCGGTATCTCAGAGATTTTGCATGTGTGACATGAATGAACTTGAATGGTGTGACCAAGAACGTATGAGACAGTGTTATAATATCTACTTGTATGTTTACGTAGATATACTTAGTGTATGAACATGCATACACTACACTGGTCCAAAGAGCATATTTTTTGAGAGAGTTTGAGCATCGACTCGAAAAGAAGAAGAAACACTTACCCCATTTGACGTAATGATCTTTATTCGACACCGTGTACACTGGTATGTTTTTCTCTCCACTTTTCCGTCTTCCGGCAGCGTCCCACGCAGCGGCGATGGTAGCGTTATTCACGAAGTCTACTGGAGTTAGTGGCAGCTTGCAGTCCTTGTCTACGTAGAACACGTGGAGGATACCCAGGATTATGCCCGCCAGGATCTGAGCATACGAAAATAATTAAAAAAAAAAACACACGTACAGATTGCCCAGAAAGTAAAATTTTATATAAATAAAAAGTGAAAATAAATGTAAAGTAAATATAAATAGTTCTTAGAGGGTTATCTAAGTGGCTGAATAAACATTGGTAAAATGAAGATTTAGCTTAAATCAAGTGAGGTAAAATATAATGCTTATTGTAATGTAGCGAACTACTTGACTTAAATCTTGAATCTTAATTTAATTAACAAGTTCGCTGACAGTGAGAACTTGCCCTGACACCACATTACGACAGTAGAATTTTCCACGACGTACTCTTAATAATAAGTGGCCCGTCCCTCGACGTACTGTCATAATGCACTATTTTAATTTCCCGCCTAACGACGTACTGTCAGCGAACGTGTTAAACCTATACTAATATTATAAAGCGGAAAAAATTGTTTGTTGAACGCGCTAATCTTCGAAAGTACTGAGTGGATTTGGATGAAATTGGTATAAAAAGTAGCCTATATGTTACTCCATCTATTTACAAAATTTCATTCAAATCCGTTCAGTAGTTTTTGCGTGAAAGAGTGACATCTATAAATCCATTCTCAAATTTCGCATAAAATACTAACCTAATTAATACATGTAATATTAAGTAAGGTTGTATTTATTATCATAATAATTGTATGTATTTTAATTTAATTATTGATAAATTGACTAGCCTGCATTTAAATGATAAAATTTAATTTAATTTAATTTATCCCTATTTATTATAAATGTTATTTGACAGGCCTGTTGGTCTACTGGTCAGTGGCCCTGACTGCTATGCACAAGGTCGTGGGTTCGATTCCCACCCAGGACAAATGTTTGTGTGATGAGCACGATCATTTGTTCTTTGTCTGGGTGTAATTTATCTATAATATGTATGTATTCAGAAATATGTATGTATGTTTATCAGTTGTCTAGTACTCATAGCACAAGCTCTGCTTAGTTTGGGACTAGATGGCGTTGTGTGACAGTTGTGGAATATTATAATTTCTTTTATTTTTTATTCAGAATTTTTATTATTATTATAATTACAATGTTTTTTTAATATGTTTTAATTTTTGGTCTTTTATGTTAGTGCTTTGTTCTTCTTTAAATGACATATCCACACTGTCTCAATTTATTATTGGTATAAATAAAGGTGTGAATAAATCGTTAAAAGTCCATAAATAAATAAATGTTTTAAATCCATATTTACAAAGCATAAAAAAAAATATCGCAAAACCATGTGTTTTATTACGGCAAACCCTTTATCCCGCCCCCCTCTAAAAGTAACATAAAGGCTTACCCCTGTTGGTCCCGACAGTGTACTCAGGTCCATCCAACCAGGTGTTGGGTCGTAGTAACTTGGAACCACTGGAAGTATCACCACAAATATAAGTTTTTAAGCTAACTTGGTCACTAACCGTATCATTAGAACACAGGATATTTACCATGTTCAAAATCTTACATTTTGAAGAGGTTTTGTTAAAATAGCTAAGGCAGAATAAAGCTGTACAACCAATCGAGCCAATCTCTACGAAACCTGATGATGGCCAACTTAACCCATGACTTCATGACTACTAGTAATGATAGTAACCACAGAACAGATAAAAGAGGTTAGAAAGGAAATAGTTCCTGATTTGTATGAGAACGCGTGTCGCCGCTTGTCTCCCACTCCCACAGCTCAACTACAAGCAAGAGGCCTGTTACGTATGCGAATTACGCATACTTAAATCGAGAGCTTTTGTAACTCACTGTCGATAAACATGCGCCGTGCATCACGGCCAATAAGGGCAAAGGACGAAACGTCAATGGTTGAAGTGTGGAGGATGCAGTACATTGTAAGCGGACTCGGCCATTGCGTTAATTAAGCGAGTACACATCGGGAAATGTATATTTTTTGTAACTTGTTGCAATAATGTTGGTAATGTTCGGAATTTCATAGTGATCAGAATATTTTTATGTTTTTTACAAATAAAATTGTAATTAAATGTTATTTTCGACTTACTGATGGAAAGATATACCTCCTCGCTCTATACTTGCGGTCTAACTTTTTGTTTTACAGGATATAATTGCACAGCACGGCATTTTAAAGCAGAGCTCTGTGTTCCGAAGTATTCCGAAGCGCACTAAACGCGGTGAATGAATTAATCGGTCGAGCTATGACTTTCGAATCATAAATGTGGCGCGCTCGCCACGCCCACATTACCATTCCAACCTTATTCATCTATTCCGTGATAGTAAATTAATTGTAATTGATTAGGCCATCTGCGCAGATATAATATTGCACAAGTATGTGCAGGTACAAGTGAACTCTCTGCTCCTTTACTATCATTGTCCAATAGGATGGTTATGACTATTCGTACCAAATTAGCGTACCTATAGGTGGTCTGACGACGCAAGCGGGCAGGTCAGCCGCGGTGGTCCTCACCACTTCCTCAGCAATCGCCTTCGTGAACGTATAGGTGTTGGGCCAGCCCTTGATCAACCTGAAATGGAGATAACAATTTTTTTTTTAAGATATCTAGCAATGTATACTCAACATTACTAGCAATCTTGTTAACCCCTCCAACTATGCTTGTATCTGGGATGGGTTCACGACAATAGTGTAATGGATGGTGTTCGAACTCGCGACCTCTCGATCGCAAGTCCAGTACCTTTGCCACTAGGCTATTGACGCTTAAGTTATGATTCATAACTTAAGAGTGATGATGGTCCATACCTTAAATATATACGATGTAAATCTATGGCCTCCTACTGTCTCTTAAGATATAAATATACTCTAGTTTAAGAGACAGGGTAGTATGTACGTATATTCCGAAGTTGCGAAAATGTCGACAAGATACCCTGGCATTGGAACATAAGGGCTTATTTATGTTAGTTTAATAGTATAAAAATAACTACATAATAAACGGTCATCAAATTTTTCATTAAACGTGCTGTGAGACGACGCTTTGTGCCTTTCATGATGCTAGGTCCACAGGAAGGGTTATATTCGTATTTTTATTTCCGTAATTTTCCACCCATACCCACAAAAAGTTTTCAGAATAGGTACTTTCATCGTGCGTACGGCAAAGGAGTGGAATTCCCGGCTGGAGTGTGTGTTTTCCGATAGCTATAACCTAAGAGTCTTTAAGTCAAGAGTGAATAGGTTACTTCTAAGTAAGCGTGCTCCATCTTCGACCACACGACTTGCCATGAGATGGTCGTCAAATGCGATCTATAAAAGAAACTCGTTTAATCTTATAATATGCGACGTGAACGGTCACATCTTTTGATAAATTTGACATAAAAATTTGGTTTTTACACACCATACTAAAAACTTCCAAAGAAAATCTTAAAGCTTCCACGCGAACGAAGTTGCGAGAACAACTAGTACTATATCCAATAAAGCTTTTCAAAGCAAGAAGCTTTGAAGTGCAAGTGATTATCATAGATCGGAATAGGTAGAGCTGTTTTATGTACTTGCCATAGGATAGAATAATATGGATATTCCCCGAGTCCCGGGATTTGGTTTTTAAGTAGTAAAATCATAAAAAAAAATCTCGCCTTCAGGATTAAATTAAATGGATAAACTTGATTCATTAAAAAAATACTACAGACATTAACCTACATGCTTCTCATATACAAATACAAATTGTCTGGACTTTAAAAGAGACTATGACCTCTGAGTTTGTTTCGGTGTTTCTTCTCAGATTAGTCAGTTAGGAAATACCGGCCTCATCTAGCTAAACTTAACACGCAAAAAAAACATGACGTGTAAAAGTGTTATTTATAACCAATTTACAAAATAAATATTTCATTTCATTTCATTTCATTTCATTTCAAACCACATATATTTTTTTAAGTAACAATTTCTTATTCAAGAATCAACAATCAATTAAACATTTTTATTCTGAAGTTGTACAAAAACATATTACCATACAAACTATTTATTTTATACATATTGACAAAAATAATGAAATTCAATAAAATCCCGTAGTATCGTAGTAGTAGTAGGAATCCCGTGGAATATCCATATTAACATCAATGTTTGCGGTCAATGAACCTAAATAGCTCTACCTGTTCCGATCACTGGTGATTATAATGCCATGTTTTTGGTGGAAATATCATCTGTTTCCTCCCGCTCTGGGTGGAACGAAAGGGAGTGACTAAAATCAGCCTGTTCATACAACTGCCCTTAAGTTCTGGAGCTGTGGTACCTCTTTGGAACATTTTCGCAACCCCGGCAGGCAATGGTCCTGTTAGGTCCTGTCAATGCTGCTGAATAATCCGAACGGGTGGTTCATCGAGGTAAAGCAACGCTTACCATGATGGAGTGACCATTTTAACATATCGAAATTCCTCCATGCCTCGGGGAGCACGTAAAGCTTATAGGTCCCGGCTGTCTTTGTATAGACGCCAGCACATCAAGCTACAACAATCTGTCAAATCTCTTTAATAGATTTTCAACTTTGTTGTTAAAGAAATTAGGTTTAAGGTTGATAGGGAAAAGGAGGTCGGCGAAATTAGGCCCACTAGCAGTGTAATAGCGGACACAAATGAAATATATATTGAAAAACAAAAAAAACTTTTATTTAATAGTTATTTATCGTAATTTTATACGACTTTTTATCATGTGGTAATGAAAAACACAATAAAAAGAAGATATAGCGGAAGTTATTGTGAATAAATTATCTGTCAGCCATGACATCTGCATTTCCTGATTCCGGGGTTGCCAGGGGGTTAAATAGTATAATATTGTATGCAGAGGGGTCATGATTGCTCATTATTTTGTATATTATTATTGAAAATAGATCCATTTTGAAAGTCTAAATATATCAGTTAACGCATTACGTAAATATTTTTGTTAATTACAACGTTTTTGGTCCATAATAACTGTGGCTTTGTGTTGATTTCGATAGTGGATAAAAACGCTAGAAGCCAAATTATAAAAACTCAAGAAACGTCATATGAGCTGAAAAAGTCTATCAATGTCATTTACTCGGCGAAGGCGCGAACTCGTATAGACTCATGCGTTTATACTCTTACGCCGCTGTGAATACCCCTACTTTTTAGATGATTTATTAATTATTCATTTTCGGTTTTATTTCTCAATGACCTTAAATGTTTTTACTTTTCATACCCTAAAAAACATTTTTGTTATCTCTCTGTTATCTCGGTATTCCCATGATCAATATTGATATTGATGTTTTTATAGTAAACAGTGTTTATTACCAGTCAATTTAGTATTCATATTATTATTGTCTGTTGAGTTGAAAAAGTGGGCCGGATGAAGTATGGGCCGTTGCCGGAGTCCTTTGACAGTTTCGGGTAGCTTCATGTGCTGGCGTCTGTACATCTTTGATAGTAGTTACGAGAGGTTAGAAGCCAGAAAATCTACCAGGAAGGTAGATAGGTACGGTACTAGGTTGTGTAAGTCAGATTAAAATATTAGTAATGAGCTGTATCCGGTTAGACTGAAAGCCAGTCCTAACAAAGTTGAGAAAAGGAAATGTATGAAGGATTGTTCCAGAAATGTATGCAGGATTGTTCCAGAAATGTATGGAGCCTGGACACTATGTACACTGTAGCGAGTTGGCAAGTTACTCGCACACGACTCAACGCAGCACGGGATCGTATGATCACCTACGTCACATGAGGTGATTAGGCGGAGACAGCTAATTAGACCACGCCTCCATGACATCGCCCTTAGTCTGAGTCGCGCGCGCGCAAGATGGCCGCGAGGATCTATTGTCTTATGTCGACGCCCCCTCATTAGGATAGAGTGATAGAGTCAAGTCCGAACTGTTTTTTTTTTAATATAGCTGTACAATGTAGTAACCGTTTTTAGGGTTCCGTAGCCGAATGGCAAAAAACGGAACCCTTATAGTTTCGACATGTCCGTCGGTCTGTCTGTCGGTCCGTCCGTCCGTATGTCACAGCCATTTTATTCCGAAACTATTAGGACTATATATGTAAAACTTGGTAGGTAGATGTATTCTGTAAACCGCTTTCCGATTTTAAGAGAAAATTTAAAAAATATTTAAAATGAAGGGGGCTCTCCATACATGGAACTGAAACTGAAAATATTTTCTTTCATGAAACCTATACGTGTGTGGTATCTATAGACAGGTCTTTAAAAATGATATTAAGGTTTCTAAAATGACTTTTTCATAAAGTTAATCGTTTAAAAGATATACGCTTCCAAAGTGGTAAAATGTGTGTCCCCCCCTCTAACTTCTATAATAATGAAGTGAAAAATCTAAAAAAACCATATGTTGTAGATCTCAATGTAAACTTTCAACCAAAATTGGTTTGAACGAGATCGACTCAGCAGTTTTTGATATACAGTATATTTTCAAAAACCGCAAATATAACTTTGTAATTCATACAAATACTATGAAAAACAAAGTTATTTGACGTAGTCGTAAAAATTGTAAATAATTTAGTTTTAAGAAATTTGTAAGGTTTTTGTTTTCTTTTTTCTTATAAATATATTAAGTATATTATATTTATTATAGTTACTACGGATTACGGAACCCTTCATGGGCGAGTCCGACTCGCACTTGACCAAGTTTTTTAATGTTAATTTTCTATAATTTCGCTTTATTTTAATGTAATATTCAAATTAACTCAGTCAAGGAGAGCAACACAACAAATATGGTGGATCAGCCATGTTGCTGTTGAACAGTGATGCGAATGTCATTTTGGTAGGTTGACAAAATATCGATATTTTTACATAAAATCTATATATAGATATAAGCGAAATACCACTCACTGATTAATCACGAAACCTCAGAAACTACAAGTAATAGGGCTCTCAAATTTTGCTTGGGTGTTCGTTTTAGTACGTAGATACTCGCTAAGGCGGGATTATGCGAAATTCCCACGGGATCGGGATTTACACGGGAAAAAATTCCCACGCGAACGAAGTCGCGAGCAACTGCTAGTAATTGTTAAATACCGACGATATTTTAAATCTCAATTAATAGATTATCGTTTTTTTTTTTAATTCAGTTTAGTGTTATTAGTTTTACTTACATTAATCTTGTCATATCCGGGGAGTAGTTCAAACGATAATCACTAGATCGTCAGCACGTTTGCGCCATAATAATATGCATATACCTTCAGATTAGTTTATTTATGTCACGAGATCGCGTAGTGCCACAAACTACGTAGAAAAATAGTCCATGTTATAAAAAAATATCGATATTTTTTACTTGATAATAATCGACATAGCATAAAAATATCGATTCGATATTTATCAATTACTAACAGTTGCTCGCGACTTCGTTCGTGGTAGCCCAGAATGAAACATCTCCTTTTGGGCCTGGATGGATCAAGGCCTTATATTTAACTATTACTTAACTTTAACTTACCTCACTTATTATTTTACTTACACTAGGCGACTATACGCCAATGGCACCCCTTCTGGGGTACGGACATCAGCTTGGCAGCTGGACAATGCCCTCGAGCATAAGTGTAGTAAAAAGATCTTGTAGTAACAGAACTCACTCGCTAGTGAATCCCTCCAGACGCTGCTCGTCCATAGTCTCCACCATGCCTATCATAACGGATGGCGGCACGGGACACGTGTAGAACTCTTCCAGAACTGGTTGGTATATGCGCTCCTCCGTGGCATGGGAAAATGCCGTGGACACGTACACGAAGTTTCTGGTACGAAGAAAGAAAAATATTTATTTGGCATCAGTTGGTCAGGCACAACATACAAAAATACAAATAAATAAAGGGGAAAAACAAAAGAGACCGAGCGTGCCTCACAGCAACATCATTATTTTTGATTATTTTTTCTGGGTGGGAGAATCATCGAATGACTCCGCTCTGGGTTGAGCGAAAGGGAGTATCAGACTTCTACTGACTAAAAACCCATCCTTCTTCAGCTGCTCTTAAGTTTCGGGGCTGCGGTATCTCGTTAGAACATTCCATGGAACGCTTTCAGTTCCTCTGTGACACACATTCTAGGTCCTTAAGATCATCGGAAAATTTAGAGTTAAGTATTCGTATATATTCCACTTCTTTATTTGACAAATCTTTCACTATTCAAGCAGCTCGTTTGTAGAATGCATTACCCATAGAAGTGAGGCGTGCTCAAACGCTACCAGCGTTCAAAAGAATGGTGAAGGAGCATTACCTCTCCCTATAACTTTTCCCCTTCTTTCTCAATTATAGTTAGATGTAATATTTATTAGTATATGATTTTTGTAGTGTATGTATGTATTTTATATTATTATGTTCAATTAATATTATCTATGTTCTTTGTACACTGACAGCTCTTAATTTGTCTCCTTTAATTTTTATCCGTCCAAAGGTTGTCTGTAAGAGATCGCCCTGTGCGTTAAGATGGCCCATTGTACACTAGTTTAAATTTTTGTATACATAGAAATATTGTGAGGAGTACAATAAAGTACATAATAATAATAAATAAATAAATGTCTGACGCTTTATTGTCCACCAATCATTTAAACACACCTGTTTCATAATATTTCTTAACCTATGTTACAATAGCGGTCTTATCGCTGATAGCGAAAACTTCCAGACAACCTTTAGATGGACAGAAAATAAAGAAGGGAGGTGAAAATTAGTGTACTTCAAATATCTAGTTATAAGTTATATAATTTAGTTATCTGAGTTGTTATAAGATAATAATTGTATGTAAGTATATATAGAATTCTGAACTCAAATAATTTAAATTATTATTTCAACAAACTGGAAAACTTGCTCTTTCGTGAAATTTTACGTTCATGTTGTAACAAAATTGTTATCTGCGTAGATTTTAACATTGACGTACTCAAGCAAAATAGCACAATTAATGACTTTGAATGTATTTTAATGAGTGACAATCTGAAACTTGCTTTGAAACAATTAACTCGCATGGCCAGTTTATCGTGTATTGACAACTTTGCGCATAACTTTAATGCATGTTGGACTGAAGTATTAGAATGGGCATTATCGGATCATACAGCACGGCTGTTTCAGTGACCAGTACAAAAAACATGTTGTATTAAGTATGGGTACGCGACTAGAAGGGACTAATAGTACGGAAAAAATAGTAAAATTTAAAAACCATCTCATGAATCTTACCTTTACAGAAATTTTTATCAATAGATTTTCAGGCTATTGTTTAATCTGTGTTTTCCATTAAAAGTGGTTAAAATAAATACAATAAGAAGAACTAAGTGGTTGTCAAAAGGGATCAAACTATGCAGTAAAAGAAAAGGAAACTCCTATGGCAGTTTAGACTTAATCGTAGCAATATTAATAAAACCATATTACATAATTATACTAAAATGTACAAAAAAATTATCTACTTAACACAAAAATCACAAAACAACTACAATATAAAAACATCTAAAAACAAATCGAAAACTGCATAGCAAATTATCAATCGTGCAAAGTATAACATACCTAAATCTAACATAAATAAAATTAAAATGGGTGGCTGCATTATATCTCATCACAAGACTATTGCAGAAGCATTTAATAAATTTTTTTATTGATAAAATACAGCCAAAACTGGGTGTCAACTGCAGACCTAGGGTGTGTACATTAGACTACAATAATAAAACTATGTTTATGGCCTCTAGTATACCAGACGATATTAAAAAGATAATAATGTCCTTGCATAATACAAGCAGTGTGGAATATGACGGTATTGCTTCTTATATACTAAAACATGTTGCGGATGAAATCTGCGGTCACTTGAGTCATGTCATCAATCTCAGCATTAGTGCAGGCGTTTATCCTGATGCTCTAAAAGTTTCTATTGTTAAGCCACTATTTAAGAACGAAGATAGGAAAACTATCGGCCTATATCACTAATTCCCATAATTTCTAAAATATTTGAAAAATACATTTACAAGGAATTAAATTAATTTATAGAAAAACATAAAATTATATGCGAGGAACAGAAAGGATTTGGAATGGATAAAACTATTAATATGGCATGTTACATGTAGCGTTGATAAGAGGAAATCGGTCTGTGGCGTATTTTGTGACATGATTCAACCCTTTGACTATGTGCACTTTGGTACACTCTTAAATAAACTTGAAGCATATGAATTAGAGGAAATGTCAACAATCTAATTAAATCTTACTTATTTAACAGAACTCAAATAATACATATAAAACAAATTAATATGAAAGTAAACATGAAATGGTATTTCAGTCCTCAGAACTTATAGTTTCGTTTGGTGTGCCACAGGGGAGTGTTTTGGGGCCTCCTTTATTTATATTATACATAAATGATCTACCGAAAGGCATCCCTCAAACTTTGACACTATTTGCTGATGATAGCACCATTAGTACGATACCTTGTAAAAGTGTTGATACTTATGAAAAGGATATAAATGATTCCATAAATTTAATGGTAAAGTGGCTAGATGATAATAACTTAAAAATTAACCTGACTAAAACTAAATTAATACATTTTAGTCAACGATCATTTAAATATACACTACGATGACCAGCCTATAGAAGAGGTAGAAACAACACAATTTTTAGGGCTCCATATCCACATAAAAATCTGAATTGGAAAACCCATATCGAAATCTTATCTATCAAAAAATCAGTAAATCTGCCTATGCCATACACACGTTGTCGTCTATAAAAGGTGTGGAGGCATTACTTACAGCCTATTATGGTCTAACTGAATCCTATCTACGCTATGGTGTCATTTTTTGGGGCAACTCAACAGAAAAGACACGGTGTTCAAGGCTCAAAAGAGATGCGTTCGCTCAATATTTAAAATTAAACCTACTGATAGTTGCGTGCCTTACTTTAAAAAATATAAAATACTTACCTTGCCATATCTGTACATTTTTGAGGTAGCTGTATTTGTCAAAACAAATCCACGCCGATTTAAACGATTAGTAGTCCCACGTAACAGGCGCAAAAACAGTAGGATATGCTCTCATACTGCGAGAATATCCCTCATGCGCATAGGTGTTTTCTGTAAGGCTCCTATAATATTTAATAAATTGCCTAAAATTTGGAGAGAACTGGCTTTGTCACTTTTCAAAACAAAGCTGAGATTTTTTTAGTTAATAAATTGTATTACAATGTTTTAAATTTGTTTAATGAAAAGGACTTTTCTATTCCGACTTCTAATATATATGGTTAAGAATAACAATGTAATGATGTGAATTTTAAAACAATTGACTTTTGAATGATATCTACTATTTGACTGTATAATAGTGAATATACTGGACATAATTAAATTTATTTTTTGACTATAATATAGGTACTTATACTATAATGTCTTGACATCAATTTATTATTATTTCTTGTGTATTTTGTAATGAAATGTAAAATGACTATATGTAAATGCATTTAAATGTAATTTTTATACCTACAACATTTGTACGCCGTTATTGGCAAAACATGGACGCTCACAATATACTATTAATTTATTACCTTGCATGTCTGATTAATTAGTCAGTTTATGTAAACGCATGTTTGACAAGTAAATTATCTTTTATCTTTATCTTTTATCTAACATAATATACAGAATCAAATTAAAATAGATTTATTTACAACGTGTAATTTAAAGGGTATATACATACAAAGTGCTCGACTTATTTGGAGGATAACAAACGATATGGCAAAGGTCTTGTATTCATATCTACCACATGAGGAACTTATTAGAAATTTCAATACATTGATACCAGAAACGACTTTTTCGAAATTAAGAAGAACGAACAGAATTATCGAGTTATTGGCAAGTGGTGTGGAAAGTTATCGAACCTCGTAATGCACTAACACGTTTGTTACGATTGGTATTCAAGAAACATATGAAACCGATAATTTGGTATCAATTCTTTGAGTCACTTGTTTTGAGCTGAGACTGTGCATAGAGACTCCATACTAGATGTTGTTTTCAGCCCTTTTGGATAGATATGGGGTTACTGTTACACGTTGTATGTGTACAGTACTAATGTTTTATATAGGACAATTTTAGATAATGCTATTCATACAAATGCGTCATTCACCAAGATGTCTGACTCTGAAGTATCCACGCAGCCTGCGTCGACCTAGTTTAATTGTATTACCAAAGTCTCGCACAAATTATGCCAAAAAGAGCTTATAACTTATGAAGGAGGACAATTGTTTAATAATTTACCTTCTAACGTCAAAAAAGTAAACTATAAGTAACTACAAAAGTATATTTTTGAAAACTATTCCTACAACAAATCTTCATAGTATTATGAAGACTGTATATAGTTGTATTGTTGCGAATGAAAGTGTTGAACGAGTTGCTCTAATTTATACAATACGCTATAACGTTATGACCTGGTTCGTTACGGTGACCTAATTTGAAATTTAAATTTCAGTTTATGTTCCCATATAAGTTGCTTGTTCTTGCTTTTTAAAGAACAAATGATTTAAACCTAATTACTAATAATTTTGCTCGCAGTGGTGGCAAGCGCGACTGCTGAGCACGAGGTCTTGGGTTCGAATCCCGGATCGGGCAATAAGTGTTATTATGTTGTAGCGACATCTATCTCACTACATACGAACTAAAAACTATAGAAATCCTGTATCGCGCAAGCAGAGTTTACCGCACAACTAGCATACAGACAAATCACAAGATCACAAATATCGGGCAGTTGCCCGCCAGACAAAACACCTGTCTGATCGGAAGATCCTCCCTTTTCAATGGGAATGCACTAGAGATGGGTTGTACTAGGTAAATTTGGGACTAGGTGCACCTATTATTAGTGTTTAAAAATACGTGATCCAGATACCTGTTCCACCTAGTCTACCTAGTATCAATTATTACTTATCGAATGTAGTCATGTTGCACGTCATTAGTCCAAGTCAAGTTTTTATTGTGGCTACTAATTTTGCAGGAAACTGCTAAACAACAAATGAACACGGTATTTTGATAAAATTTTACGATGACTGTCTTTAAGCTTCACTAACTCGCCTCGTTGCCACTTCTCCTGTACTTGATATTTCTATTGAACTTAGTGTGTTAGCACCAGCAATCAGTGATAAGATTTGTTAAGTACCTAGTAATTGGACTTCATACATAGATACTTCGTAATACTTAGTCTTGTCGAGACTAGTTGGTACTCATTCGGATCGAGTATTCTCGGATCGAATGATTACTGACTAGTCTCGAGTATTGAAAGATAAAGATGGGAAGACTTCGGAATAGCGTAGTTAAAAAAGGACAGAATATAATATATTCTTGCACAACACGCGTGCACGTCGTGTTACTTTTATGAACTTAGAATTAGGGTTTAAATTCAAGTGACTGACAAACAAATGATTTTGACAACAAGAATGAGCGGTAAAGCAGATTTATAACGTATTGAGTGAATGGAATGCGTTAGTGCTATGAGGCCTAAAAGCAGTTAGATTTCGCAATACTTCATGATACTAGGTATTGTCAAAGTGAGAATAGGTGCCGCCTAGTATCGAAATTTACCTATTCTTCGGATCTGTTCTAGTGAATACGACTCATCTCTACTTTACACTCTGTTCCGCATATCCCAAACTGGTGACCCCGACGTGAGTTAAGAATTTCTCAGTAAATCTGACACTGGTCTAGCCATGGGTATCGTATTGCCCAGTTACTGGGTTGTGGAGGTCAGATAGGCAGTCGCTCCACGTAAAGCACTAATAATTAGTTCTATTCGGTTAAACTGGAAGCTGACCCCAACATGTTGGGAAAAAGGCTAAACAGATGGTGAACCAGTAATTTTGATGTTTCTGTAAGTCTTACTTGAGATTGCGACAGTCCCTTGCGAGCGAGATGCACTCCCTGGTCCCTCGCACGTTGATGAGCGTAGCGGTGCGGATAGGTTCATCGAAGCGTATCGTTGCGGCCATGTGGAATACCGTGTCCACCTGAAAACAAGGCAGAATATCACACCTGAATCCTACGAAGGACCCTTGCGAGAGTAAAGCGTAAATAGCCTTATGGCTGAGGTGTCGGACTTCTGATCGAAAGGTCGCAGGCTCAAACCATTACTATTGCCGTGAACCCACTCCAGACACTAGCATATTTATGTATATAGGTAACAAGGTGACGGTGTTTATAAGGAGAAACAAATGTTTTATGTTAACATTATTTTATAAAATAGTGTTAACATACTACTACCCTAAATGTTAAATTAAGACCAGGCAGTCCAAAATAATTTTCACGCAAGCTTCGTTATGCGACCCGGTTAGGCCGTTGTATACTAAACGCTAACGCAGCAGTAATAAAGTTGAATATCGCGTGCGCTCTTTCACCATGTTCGGTTTCGAAACTGCCATTGTCTGCCAAACGCTAACGCCGCAGTAATAAAGTTGAACATCGCGTGCGCTCTTTTGTCATATTCGGGTTCGAAACTAAATGTCGTAAGTCTCAATTCTTATTTCGTTTATAACTAAAGTAATAATTGATCTAGAGAAAAAATATCCTATATTTGGATAATAAACTATATTTTTTTACTGTCAATACTAATTTTAGTCATAAAAGCCGAGTAATCTTGATAAAATATTGAAGAATCTTTAAAAAAGACATGTTTTTCGATTACAAAATGAATCAAGCGAAAAAGTTCCAATTACGTAACTGGTCTAGACATGTAAAGAAAAAAATCCAATAAATCATATACTAAAGTTCCATTTTGATTGTATTATTTCCTTTATTTTACATAAGTACCTCTCAAAAATTACATTTTTAAATATTTTTCTATAAAAAACTTTTTTGCAAAAAATAAAACCGACTTCCATATCAAAACACTACAAAGCCAAAAATAATTTTAATTTCGGTAGTCGGTGTTATTGGTTTTGTATTTTCTTTTTTTTTTCACACCGCCTTCCGAAATTAAAATTATTTTTGGCTTTGTAGTGTTTTGATATGGAAGTCGGTTTTATTTATTGCAAAAAAGTTTTTATTTTCGTGCTTTTTAGTGGGTCAGTGAATTTTCCAAATCGGTTCGTAAATGACGGAGTTATGCGCGAACAAAAAACGCAATGCAGCGTAAACGAAAAGATCATCAACGTAAACATTTTTTTAGACTTTTGTTGATTTTTCAGAAACGGCTTGTCCGATTTCGATAAAATTTTCATGGGACCATTTGGGAAGTATACCCTTTCTAACAAGATCAGAATTTTTCAAATCGGTTGGCAAACGACGGAGTTATGCGTGGACAAACATAAAAAAAAAAAAAAATACAAACATCCGAATTGAGAACCTCCTCCTTTTTTAGAAGTCGGTTAAAAAAGTGACAATAAAAAAACATTTAAAAATATAAAAAATGGCAGTCCACTGGTATCGGGAGCGAGGTCCAAGATACCGGTGGTTAGGTCTCCAGAGAAAGAAACTTCCTCACAATACGAGCTGTATCGAGGAGTACTGCCTTCTGTATCAGGCCCTTTATCCAGCTGTGTAACGCCAGCTTCGACAGATGGTCATCGAAGCTTTTAGCTATCAGCCCATTGACTGATATGACAATCGGCACAATGACAGCCGAGTCCACATTCCACATGTCAACAATCTCATGAGCTAAGTCGAGATACTTTATGTGTTTCTCTTTCTCAGCTTTCACAAGATTCTCGTCATGTGGGATGGTAACATCGATTATCATTGCGCGGCGCACTAATCGGTCTATCACCACTATATCAGGCTTATTGGCAACAATATTCCTGTCAGTGATGATAGACCGATCCCCGTACAACGTGACATGGTCATTTTCGAGAACTGGGTCGGGCACATACTTGTAATACGGTACCTCAGAATCGACAAGTTTGTATTTCAAAGCAAGTTGCTGATGAATAATTCTGGTTACTTGGTTGTGTCTATGCAAGTACTCGCCGTTAGCTAGACGAGAACAACCGGAGACAATATGTCTGATGGACTCACCAGGATGATGGCATGCCCGACACACGTCAATCGTCCCGTCCCTCATAATATGTCTCCGGTAATTATTCGTCAAGATAACTTCGTCCATAATTGCACAGACAAAACCTTCAGTTTCTCCGAAGAGATCCCCGAAGCGTAGCCAGGCAACGGAAGCTGTCAAATCTACATCGGGCCCATAGAGAGCCCGATAGTAGCGACCATGAAGCTCCTTGCTTTTCCATACCTCCTTGCGGTCATCTGCGGTGAGTATAACAGGTTTGTGCCAGTTCTCTTTAGCCATGGTCAGCGGGGTGAGTCCCTTGTCCACTGCAACCACATCTCGATGCATACCCACATTGGCTTTAAGGAAATATTCCCTGAGACTGCAAATCTCGCGGTTGTGGAGAGTTTTGGCGTTTAAAAAGCCTCGACCTCCACACTTCCGCGGGATGTACAGTCTCATCACCGATGATCGTGGGTGATGCATCCGATTTGCGGTTAGCAGTGCGCGGACCCTCCTATCCAGGGCGTCCAGTTCGGTTTGAGTCCATTTGAGTATGCCGAAAGAATACATTAACACCGGCATGACCCAACCGTTGAAGGCGCGCACCTTATTTCCTCCCGACAAAAGGCTGTTTAATACCTTTGTCAGGCGGCCAAAGAAGCGCTCCCTCAACGATTGCTTCATGTCAGCAACATTAATGCCCAAAGCTTCCGATATACCCAAATACTTATAAGTTTCGGTCAAGCAGAGAGATCTAAGGTATATGGAGTCTGAAAGTTGAATTCCCTCAGATTCCATAATCTCTCCTCGTTTTACATGCATGATTGCACATTTGTCCACGCCAAATTCCATCTTGATGGCGCTACTAAAAGTTTCAGTTACCTTCAGTAGTTCCATCAGTTGCAAGTTGTTGGGGGCAAAGAGTTTCAAATCATCCATGTAAAGGAGGTGGGATATACTTTGACCTCCTCTTCTCAACCGATAGCCCAGGCCTGACTCCTCTAATATTGTGCTTAGAGGATTCTGGGCCAAGCAAAACCAAAGTGGACTCAAACTGTCACCCTGAAATATTCCCCGTCTGATCCATATAGGCTCATCATTCCCTCGAATCGGTCGACATCCTGGATAGCAAAGTACCGTCTTCCATTGCCTCATACATGACTCAAGGAAGGTGCGTAGAGTTGGATCTATTTTGTAAAGCTCTAGCACCTTCATGAGCCAGGTATGAGGAACAGAGTCATAGGCTTTTTTGTAGTCTATCCAGCATGTTGATAGATCTTTGCGGGATCGACGAACCTGTTGGCTAATGGCCATGTCAATGAGGAGTAGCTCCTTAGTGCCACGGGACCCTTTCCTACATCCATTCTGAGAAGCGGACATAATTGAGTTGCACTCAATGTGCATATTTATTTTCACTCTCAGAATGGACGTAAGAACCTTATAGACCGTAGACAAACAAGTAATCGGTCTATAGTTTTTGGGTTCCGTGGGACTACCACTCTTATGGAGCAGGTGGGTACAGCCAGTTGTCAAAAACTCTGGTAGAGACCCAGTCTCTAAGGATGCTTGGAATTGAGAAGCCAAAAGCGCATGCGAGCTGCTATACCACTTAAGCCAGAAGTTGTGCAGTCCATCCGGTCCAGGAGACTTCCAGTTTGGTAATGGATGAACTGCTTTAGCTACATCAGAAGTATTGATGATTATTTTATCCATTTGTGGTATAGCTTCACATACGCGTTCAACTTCACGCATCCAGTCACCCTCAACATGACAGACGGGTACCGACCAGATGTTGCGCCAGAATAAATTTGTGGCGGTATCATCCGGGCGGCACACGTCAGTCACATTTTGATTGGGTCGCTCCCAAGCTCTGTATACCCACCTCTCATCGCTCTGGAACATGCGATTCTGTGAGTAGCGTTGAACCCGCCGCTTAAACCGTCGGATACGGCTTGCCCATGCACAAATTTTCTGCTTAAGGAAGTCAATGCGCTCCGTAATGTGGGGTGTGTATTTTCGAGGGCTGATTCCAGTCCCTGAGAAAGCCCGCCGCACAAAACGCACTACACGTGGACGTGCATTGCCTTCCTTGAAGCAGTATAGTTTGCCGATGAGTGTTCTGGCCTCATCGATACGCCTCTCGATCCTATACTGCCAGGCTGGTACAGCAGGTTTTGGCCGAATAGTTTCGTCGTTATTTGGAAATTTGACGTTAGCTAAGCGACATGCCGCAACAGCCCCGCAATACAGGATTGAGTGCGTATCAACAAGGTTTTCGCTGCTCTCAAAAATGTTCTCAAGCAGCGAGTCCAAAGCACACACCAGTGCCCTATTTTTTTTGTGCATGGGTAACCGTGGTAACCGGGGTCTAAGTTCAGGCGGAGCCGATCTATACTCACGAAGCGCATCCTCCAGTGCACTCCTCAGTCGATCGTTGCATTGGCTACTTACCGTGACAACCCTATCATCTAGCTCATTATTATGACTATTGGGCCGCGGTGTCATTGCGCCACTAGCGGGCGCTTGTACCACGGCTTGCGTCGGGGACGAGATGATATGGTTGCTCAGTACCTCTGAGCGCAGCCTATCAAGTGTTGCGTCATCCAGCCTGTGGCTACGCTGGATGACCCGCACCTGATCCGACAGTCGTTGAGCCGAGACGTTGACAGCTGGTTCTAGGTCCTGGAACAGAGACAGCATCCTGACACGATACGCGGTGAGGTTAGTTCCCCCCTCTGTAGACCCATAATATGCGCGCATGACGTTTTCGTTTATGGACTGAGTCCATCTCATGCGCTGCACACCACCGGCAGCGGGGACCCGACTCGGAGCCGGTTGACTCCTAGGTTCCAAGCTCGTCGGTGGCCGGCCTCTCCCCTGCCGACGCACAGGTGTTGGCGACGTCGGCGGAGAGAAATACTCGTCGCTCGAGCTCGACGCGGCTGCAGCCGCCGGAGACATTGGTGATACTAAGTCCGGCGGCGGCGAGGCGGAGCTGAGCGACGGGTCCGGGGGTGGTAGGCGTGCACGTCGCGAAGCTGCTCTAGTAAGCATCGTCCAAGTTTTGTTCCTTTACATAATTATTTCTCGCATTTTTGTATGATTGTTGACAATGACACACTTGACAGTTGTCGATGGATTGTTTAACTTCTTCATTTTCGGTATAATATTGGTTGTTTTTAAATTTATGTTATGTTTCTTGCTTCAGTGTGTCCTCTTTTCGTATATATGGAAAAATTTGGATGGGGAAAACTTATCACTATTTATTGCGGATTTATTTTGTACGAGCAGAAAACAAAACTTGATGTGACGGCTAGTGTTGCCAGCGTTTTTTATTGTATTATTATTATTATTATTTTTCACAACTTTCACACAACGCCATCTAGTCCCAAACTAAGCAGAGCTTGTGGTATGAGTACTAGACAACTGATAAACATACATATATATACATACTCGTATATGCGTGATTGTTTCAGAATATTAATGCAATGTTACATACAATTTAGGGAGCCTCCTCTTAAATGTTAAAATGTACACCCAGCTAACACGGTAGAACAATGTGCACTTTTGACTAGAACGTTTACACAAGCGGTGTATTGCACATTAATCTATATATTAATCTATATCTAAATATATATAACTCAAAGGTGACTGACTGACTGACTGACATAGTGATCTATCAACGCACAGCCCAAACCACTGGACGGAACGGGCTGAAATTTGGCATACCGGTAGATGTTATGACGTAGGCATCCGCTAAGAAAGGATTTTGCGAAATTCCCACGGGATCGGGATTTACACGGGGAAAACTTCCCACGCGGGCGAAGCCGCTGGCACAAGCTAGTACATACATAAAAGCGAAATACCACTCATTGATTAATCACGAAATCTCAGAAACTACAAGTAGTAGGGCTCTCAAATTTTGCATGGGGTTCCTTTTAGTACGTAGATGCTCGCTAAGACGGGACTTTTCGAAATTCCCACGGTATCGGGATTTACACAGGAAAAACTTTCCACATAAGCTAGTCATCATATAAATTCCTAATGAAATTTCCTTTTAACATATTACCCAACTGTGACATTGTTGATTACAAGAAATTAATGTAGGTACTTGAAGCGATTGCTCCCTTGACCTCTACGAAAACGTAAGTAGCTGGACAACTGCGAGGTCTACATTTATTATACAACATGTAACATAATTAATGCACATCCTGAAATTAGTTTATTCAGAATCGTTTACTGAATCGATTTTTATCGTTTTTAATAAAAAAATATCTACTTTTTATCCCAAAGCAATTAATCTACGTAAATTATATATTACACTTACGCTGTATAGTAAAAACAAACTAACTATGGACCGTAAATTAAAGTAGTAACTTTTTAAATGCAGATTTATATAAACTCCGTAATTCAGTACACATTACAGAAAAATGAAACTCATTTAAAGAAAGTTAAAGTCTTAAAAAAGCTGTTTAAACAAGTGAAACTAAAATTGCTCAAGTGCAAGTCAGACTCGTCCATGAAGGGTTCCGTAGTAACTACGCCCGCTTTGTTTGTATGAAATATAAGGTTATATTTGCGGTTTTATAAAATGTGCTATATCTCAAAAACTACTGACCCGATCTCGTTGGAAGTTTTTATTAAGATCGTTGGAGATTTTTAGTATATAATTTTATTTTTTATTTTTCACTCATCATTATAAAAGTTAGAGGGGGAACATATGAAACTTGGTAGGTTGATGTATTCTGTGAACAGCTTTCCGATTTTAAGAAAAAAATAAAATATATTTAAAATAAAGGGGGCTCCCCATACATGGAACTAAAACTGAAAATATTTTTTTTTTTCATGAAATCTAAGCATGTGTGGTATCTATATAAAGGTCTTTAAAAATGACATTGAGGTTTCTGAAACCTCAATGTCATTTTCAAAGACCTGTCTATAGATGTCACACACGTATAGGTTTGATGAACAAAAAAATATATTTTTAGTTTCAGTTCTGTGTATGGGGAGCCCCCTTTAATATTATATATTTATTAAATTTTTAATACAAATCGGAAAAGGGTTAATAGAATACATCTATCTACCAAGTTTCACATGTGTAGTCCTAATAGTTTCGGAATAAAATGGCTGTGACATACGGACGGACGGACAAACAGACAGACAGACATGACGAAACTATAAGGGTTCCGTTTTTTTGCCACTTGGCTACGGAACCCTAAAAATTCAGAGTATGTATTATGATAATAACATAATTTTCTAGTTGGGGTAGTTTGAGGATATGCGTTAATTAAAATACATGTTGTATACTTTATAGTACACCTAAAACAAAATAGTTAAAATAAAAACTTTTTTGCAAAAAATAAAACCGACCTCCATATCAAAACACTACAAAGCCAAAAATAATTTACATTCGGTAGTCGGTGTTATTAGTTTTGTATCTTCTTTTTTTTTTTTCACACCGCCTTCCGAAATTAAAATTATTTTTGGCTTTGTAGTGTTTTGATATGGAAGTAGGTTTAATTTTTTGCAAAAAAGTTTTTATTATATGTATGAAAAATATGAATTAGAAAGAACTAAGAATAATCCAAAAACTCTGTGGAAGACCATCAAAGATATCACTAGTTCTAATAAGACACATACGAGTCCCGTAGAACTTCTAGAAGATAATGATATCAGTTCATCAATAAATCGAGTATGCCGCTTCTTCAGTGAAATAGGGAAAACAATGGCAGATAAAATTTTATGTCAGGCACCTACGAACATGAATAGATCTTTCTCGCCAAGTATTAACACTACACCTCCGTCACCTAACTCGCTTGTTATTCTGAAGGTTGATGAGCGTGAAGTTGAAACGATCATCATGCAATTGCGCAGTGACTGTGCTACAGGCTGGGATGGCATATCCTCGTCGTTGCTGAAGATATGTCGTCAATCTCTAGTGCCACCAATAACATACTTATGCAATCTTTGTATACAAACGGGTGTGTTCCCAAATGCTCTGAAAAAAGCAATCGTACACCCAATACATAAAGGAGGGGACAGAAACTGTGTTAATAATTACAGACCAATATCAGTCTTGACTTCACTGTCGAAGATACTAAAAAAAATAATAACTAATAAGCAAAAATCTAAGAAGTTTCTTAAATAAATACAAACTGATTGCTAATCATCAGTACGGCTTTCGTACTGGAATCTCGACTGAAGATGCGGTGATGGATTTGACGCAAAACATTGCGAAAAATTTGGATAACAAAAGGAAATGCTTGAGCATATTTCTAGACTTATCCAAAGCCTTTGACACAGTTTCTGTTCCCAAATTGATTTCTAAATTGGAATATATAGGTATACGTGGCACATGCCTCGAGTTATTTAAAGATTATCTTATGAATCGCTGGCAACAAGTAAAAATTTATGATTATCTCAGCAATGACGAAATTGTAACATTTGGTGTGCCCCAGGGCAGCGTGCTGGGACCTTTATTATTCCAAATTTATATAAATGATCTTTGCAATATGATATTCCCAAGCACTGATATTTATAAATATGCCGATGATACTGCCATACTTGTATATGCGTCAACATGGGAGGAAATTAAAGTGCAGGCGGAATCCGAACTGAGAACAATTATGTATTGGATGAATTCGAACTTGCTGACCCTAAATCTCGCCAAGACGTCCTACATTCCCTTCTCAATACGCAGCAATACAAAACCATCACGGACCTTCAGTATCCAGGCGCACTCTTGCCTGAGACCAACAGCATCTTGCCCCTGTCCTGCACTGGTCAGAGCGGACAGTGTAAAGTACTTAGGCGTACATATAGATGACAGATTAAGATGGGACAAGCAACTTAACATGTTATCAAACAAAACTATGCGTCTTATCTCTATTTTTAGAACGCTTAGGGAATCGGCTGACGGTGATACACTCAAGATGGTTTATCTTGCACTATGTCAATCGATAA
Organism: Tholera decimalis; assembly: GCA_943138885.2. Lineage (NCBI taxonomy): Eukaryota > Metazoa > Arthropoda > Insecta > Lepidoptera > Noctuidae > Tholera > Tholera decimalis. The sequence continues at coordinate 20,585,703 of OW964576.2, read as the reverse complement.
TCGGGTATTGTGTTACAGTTTGGGGTGGTGCAACCAAAACTAACCTTATACAGGTGGAGAGGGCTCAGAGAGCTGTACTCAAAGTGATGATGAAAAAGCCCTACAGATATCCTACGGTGCAGCTTTACTCGGACTGTAGGGTCTTGACGGTTCGTCAGTTGTTTATACTTCGCTCAGTCCTCAGATCTCATTTAAGCATACCACAGTCGAATCCCAATAAGCGGACAAATATCCCTTTAGGTGTTCCACACAAAACTACCTTTGCAAAGCACCAACACTATGTAATAAGTAGGTACATTTACAAAAAAATACACAAACAGCTAAACATACTTGACCTAAACACTCACGATGTTAAAACTAAAACTACGGAATGGCTATTGAACCAAAACTACGACAGCACAGAAGCATTACTAACATAAATAGTATAATATTAACTAAATATATACATATATATATATATGCCATATACAAGTACACATACATGCCCACACATAAAGACATTCAAACATCCACAAACAAACGCACGCACACACACACATATACACACATATAGGAATACACTAACAAACCACTCTATCAAAAACAACACACAAACACATCTCGCTACACTAATGATCAATTATCAACTATTAGATGTTCACGCGTTTCGCATATGCACTCAATATAAATATGTACATAAATTAATATAAATGCCGAACACTGCCTCTTAAGAGACAGGTATAAGCCTAGGTAGTTTAAGAGACAGGGTTAAAAATAGTGTAATGACCAAATATGTACCAACTTCATGATTGATTTTAAGAAATGCACTGTACTAACTTACCTATGGAGATAAATAAACTTTTTTATTATTATTATTTCATTTATTACATTTTACAAACATATTATTTACATTTTTAAATATTCCTATAAAAACAAAAAACATTTAAAAATATAAAAAAACAGTAGCCCACCGGTATCGGGTACAGGGTCCAAGCTACCGGTGGTCAGGGCTCTTGAGAGAGGAACCTCCTAACAATTCGCGCCGTGTCTAGAAGTACTGCTTTCTGGATCAAGCCCTTGATCCAGCTGCCCAACGAGAGCCTCCTAAGATGTTTGTCGAGGCTCTTGGCTATTATGCCATTGGCCGAGACGACTATCGGCACAATGATTGCTGTATCCACATCCCACATGTCGACAACCTCGCGAGCCATAAAAACCACTTAAATTGCTTATCTTTCTCGGCTTTCACGAGGTTTTCGTCATGAGGGACCGCTATATCAACAATCATTGAGCGACGCTCTAATCGGTCTATCACCACTATGTCAGGCTTATTGGCAACAATAGTCCTGTCAGTGATGATAGACCGATCCCAGTACAATGTAATATTGCCATTTTCGAGAACTGGGTCGGGCACATACCTATAGTACGGTACTTCTGATTCCACAAGATTGTATTTAAGAGCAAGTTGCTGGTGAACAATCCTGGCTACAAGGTTGTGTCTATGCAAATAGTCTCCGTTAGCCAGACGAGAACAACCGGAGATAATGTGACGAATGGATTCTCCCGGTTTGTGACATGCCCGACATGTGTCTACCGTACCATCCTTCACAATATATTTCCGATAGTTATTCGTCATCATAACTTACTAATCCATAATCGCACCAACAAAACCTTCGGTTTCCCCGAAGAGGTCACCAAAACGTAGCCAGGCTACGGACGCTAATGTATCTACGTCAGACCCATGAAGGGCCCGGTAATAGCGTCCGTGAAGCTCCTTGCTCTGCCATACTTCTCTGCGGTCATTAGTATCTAATACTACAGGTTTGCGCCAATTCTCGCTACCTAAGGAGAGCGGAGTGAGGCCTTTGTCCACCGCTACCACATATCGATGCATACCCACGTCGGCTTTTAGGAAATATTCCCTAAGGCTGCATACCTCGCGGTTGTGCAGGGTCTTTGCATTTAAAAAGCCACGACCCCCGCACTTCCGCGGGATATACAGCGTCATCAACGATGAACGTGGGTGATGCATCCGATTTGCAGTCAGCGTTGTGCGGACCCGCCTGTCCAAGGCGTCAAGTTCAGTCTGAGTCCATTTGAGTATGCCAAAAGAGTACATTAATACTGGCATGACCCAACTATTGAAGGCACGCACCTTGTTTCCGCCTGATAGAAGACTATTCAGTACTTTATTCAGGCGGCCAAAGAAGCGTTCCTTCAGTGATTGTTTAACATAAGCAACATTGATGCCTAGTGCCTCTGACATACCCAAATACTTGTAGGTTTCAGTTGAGCCAAGGGATCTTAGGTGTATGGAGTCCGAGAGTTGAGTTCCCACGGATTCCATAATCTCCCCTCGCTTTACATGCATGACCGCACATTTGTCCACCCAAAATTCCTTCCTGATGGCGCTACTGAAGGTTTCCGTTACCTTCAGTAGCTCCATCAGTTGCAAGTGGGTGGGGGCAAAAATTTTGAAATCATCCATATAAAGCAAGTGTGATATGACCTGACCACCTCGTCTCAACTGGTAGCCTTGCCCCGAACCCTCCAGCAGTATACTGAGGGGGTTCAGAGCCAGACAAAACCACAGTGGGCTCAGACTGTCGCCCTGAAAAATGCCACGCTCAATCCTAATCGGTTCGCTGTTCTCCTGGCTATGTCGACATCCTGGGTAGCAGAGGACCGTCTTCCATTGCCCCATCCATGACTCAAGGAAAGTGCGTAGTATTGGGTTTATTTTATACAACTCCAACACCTTCATGAGCCATGTATGTGGAACCGAGTCATAGGCCTTCTTATAATCTATCCAGCATGTCAACAGATTCCTTCGGGAACGACGAACCTGTTGGTTAATGGCAATATCGATGAGGAGAAGCTCCTTAGTACCGCGGGACCCGTTCCTACATCCATTCTGAGAAGCACACATGATTGAATTGGTATCGATGTGGTTATTAATTTTGGCTCTCAAAATGGATGTAAGAACTTTATAGAACGTCGGTAAGCACGTGATCGGTCTATAATTTTTAGGTTCCGCAGTACTGCCTGATTTATGGAGCAGGTGGGTTATTCCTGTAGTTAGGAATTGAGGCAGCGATCCTAACTCTAAGGCAGACTGGAACTGAGCGGCCAAGCGAGCGTGCGAGCTTTGGAAACATTTTATCCAGAAATTGTGCAGCCCGTCCGGCCCTGGAGATTTCCAGTTGGATAACGGACGGACTGCACGGGTTACATCTTGGGGGCTGATCGTAATTGCCCCCATTTCTTGTATAAGATCGCACGTGCGCTTGATCTCACTCATCCAGTCACCCTCGGTGTGGCTGACAGGTACAGACCAGATGCTGCGCCAGAACGAACACATGGCGTCATCATCCGGTAGGCACGTATCAGTCACACCTTGGTCAGGTCGCTCCCAGGCCATATAAACCCACCTTTCATTGCTTTGGAATGTGCGATTCTGAGTGTATCGCTCCACCCGCCGCTTATATCGACGAATTCGATTTGCCCATGCATAGACTTTCTGCTTCAGGAAGTCGATACGCTCTGTGACGCGGGTCAGATAATGCGGAGGACTGATATCAGTCCCCGCATACGCCCGCCTCACAAAGCGCATCACTCTAGGACGAGTGTTGCCCTGCCTGAAGCAGATAAGTTTACCAATGAGTGTTCTAGCCCCAGCGATACGACGTTCGATCCTGCACTGCCAAGCTGGTACCGCCGGTCGAGTAGTTCTGTCAGTCTTTGGGAACTTGACATGAGCTACCCGACATGTTGCTACAGCTGCACAGTACAGGACCGAATGGGTATCGGTGAGGTCTTCACTATTATCAAAATAATTTAACAGTAGTGAATCTAGAGCACACAATAGCGCATTTTCTTCTTCGTTTCTTATGCATGGGTAAACGGGGTAGACGAGGTCTAAGCTCAGGCGGTGTGGAGCGATACTCCCGTAATGCATCTTCCAAAGCACTCCTCAATTGTTCACTGCACTGGGTACTCACGGTTATAGCCTCGTCATCATCATGATCACTGACGTGGTCGGGTCGCGGTGAGATACTGGGTTGTAGTTGCACCGCGGCCAGTGGTGAAGCAGATGAGACACGGCTGCACCGTGATTCGAGGCGTAGTCTATCAAGTACGGTGTCATCCAACATACGGTTACGCTGGATGACCCGCACCTGATCCGATAGTCTTTGGGCCGAAACGTTGACAGCTGGTTCAAGTACCTGAAACAGAGAGAGCATCCGACCACGGTACGCAGTCAGGTTAGTTCCCCCCTCTGTAGCCCCAAAGTATGAGCGCATGACATTTTCATTGATGGAATGTGTCCATCGCATGCGCTGCACACTTCCACCGGCAGCGGGGACCCCATTGGAGGCCGGAGGGCCTCGAAGTCCTAAGCCGACCGGAGGGCGGCCTCTTCCTCGCCGACGCGCAGGTGGTGGTGTCGTCGGCAGCGAGAAGTATTCGTCGCTCGAGCTCGACGCTACTGCAGCGGCCGGAGTCCCTTCACTCACGGCTGGAGCAGGTCCCGGCGGCTGCGAGGCGGAGCTGAGCGACGATTCCGCAGGTGTTGGGCGTGTGGATAGTTGTAATTGTGCCCGGCTTCTTGGCAACATTTTAAATCAATCTGTTATATTATTGTGTTCCGTCCAAGATGGTGCTACTTCATATTTGTTGCTTTCTTGTTCCTTTTTTTTACGGTTTTTAATTTGCAGTAAGTACATCTTTTGTAATGGTTTGCACAATAAAATATTATTTAAAAAATCGGGATGAAAATTTCTGACAGACTGTTGACAGCTGGGCCACAGATTATTATTATTATTATTATTATTTTCGTGCTTTTTAGTCTGTCAGTGAATTTTCCAAATCGGTTCGTAAATGACGGAGTTATGCGCGAACAAAAAACGCAATGCAGAGTAAACGAAAAGATCATCAACGTAAATATTTTTTTAGACGTTTGTTGATTTTTCAGAAACGGCCTGTCCGATTTCGATAAAATTTTCATGGGACCATTTGGGACGTATACCCTTTCTACCAAAATAAGAATTTTTCAAATCGGTTTGCAAGCAACGGAGTTATGCGCGGACAAACATAAAAAAAAATATACAAACATCCGAATTGAGAATATTTTTTAACCGACTTCTAAAAAAGGAGGAGGTCCTTTTTTAGAAGTCGGTTAAAAAATATTGTTAAACAGCTTACAATCTTCTTAGAAAAACAATATTTTAAATGATGACGAACCTAATTTCTTTAACAATAAAGTTGAAAATCTATTAAAGAAATTTGACAGATTGTTGTAGCTTGTTGTGCTGGCGTCTGTACTGCTACCGCATTGAAGAAATTTACTGACGAAGTCAATAACCGTCTTGATGAAAAAAACATAGTTATGGTTATAACTTGGGGATATACATCGACAAAACTCTGTCTTGGACGAAGCAACTGCAGGAAGTCAGTTGTAAACTGTTTGCTTCTGCAGGCTCCCTGAGACGCCTGCGTAATTTTCTTCCCATCACCACTAAAATTGCAATTACACAATCTCTTTTTCTTTCTATCTTGGACTATGCTGATGCCAGCTATCTTGATTTGACCCAAGACCAATTCGACAAGTTAGAGCGACTTCAAAATCTCTGTATTAGGTTTATATTTGGCTTGCGCAAATATGACCATGTTTCTGAATTTCGTTCTAAGCTCAAATGGCTTCCTATTAGGTTTCGTCGGAATGTTCATTTCCTTTCTCTGCTTTATCATTTCTTTCTTTCAAGGTCCTTGAGATCATCGGAAAATTTAGAGTTAAGTATCCGTATGCATTCCACTTCTTTCTTCGATAAATCTTTCACTATACAAGCGGCCCGCTTGTGGAATGCATTACCCATAGATGTGAGGCGTGCTTAAACATTATCTACGTTCAAAAGAATGGTGAAGGAGCATTACCTCTCACTACATTTTTTTCCCTAATTTCTCTATTATGAATTTGATATGTATTAGTATATATTATAACTAGTATTTGCGTGTTGCGCGAGGTGCTAGCCTCACGTGCTTGTGGTGGTGGATTGTTCACTTTTAAAACCCCTAAATGTAGTAAAATGTCAAACATAACGTTACGCTACGGAGGTCGCCGGCTCGCTTTGCTCGCCACCTCTCCCCTTCACTCCACTCGGTCTCGCAGGTTCGCTCCACTCAGGCCCTACGTACCACCGGACATGTTTCGACGCCTACTATAATATTTGTTCAAACACCTAATGGCTATCTCTAACCGTTATGAACTTACAGCCTTTTCAATTTTAGGGGAGGTTGGGGAGGGGAGGGAATGGCATAAAAAAATTGAAGGCCCGTTTATAGTTAAAAGTAAGAATCAACAGTTTTTCAGTAGTAAAAATCAAAATGGGGGGGGGGGGGGGTGATGAATCTGAAATAAAAAATGTTCCAAGTCTCTTAATTTCCGAGATGCGCCTAAAGGGGGTGAGAAGGGGGGCAAGGGGGGCGACTTTGAAAAATGGTTTTTTCTTTACCGAGCCTCCTCTATATGAATCCGTAAAAAAAATACGGATCTCGTAGTTTCCGAGATACGATAGGAAGGGGGGAGAAGGGGGGTGAAAAGGGGAGGTTTGGCACTTTTCTCGTAGGTTTGAGAGTTAGTTGTTTACGAATCTGTCAAAATATACCCACTTCCCCATCCACCATCTGGGAGAACAATTATGTCAATGAGTCAGTGAGTCAGTCAGTCAGTCAGTCAGTGGTAATTTAGCTTTATATAATACAACTAGTATTTGCGTGTTGCGCGAGGTGCAAGCACCTCGCGTGCTTGTGGTGGTGGATTGTTCACTTTTAAAACCCCTAAATGTAGTAAAATGTCAAACATAACGTTACGCTACGGAGGTCGCCGGCTCGCTTCGCTCACCACCTCTCCCCTTCACTCCACTCGGTCTCGCAGGTTCGCTCCACTCAGGCCCTACGTACCACCGGACAGGTTTCGACGCCTACTATAATATTTGTTCAAACACCTAATGGCTATCTCTAACCGTTATGAACTTACAGCCTTTTCAATTTTAGGGGAGGTTGGGGAGGGGAGGGAATGGCATAAAAAATTTGAAGGCCCGTTTATAGTTAAAAGTAAGAATCAACAGTTTTTCAGTAGTAAAAATCAAAATGGGGGGGGGGGGGGGGGTGATGAATCTGAAATAAAAAATGTTCCAAGTCTCTTAATTTCCGAGATGCGCCTAAAGGGGGTGAGAAGGGGGGCAAGGGGGGCGACTTTGAAAAATGGTTTTTTCTTTACCGAGCCTCCTCTATATGAATCCGTAAAAAAAATACGGATCTCGTAGTTTCCGAGATACGATAGGAAGGGGGGAGAAGGGGGGTGAAAAGGGGAGGTTTGGCACTTTTCCCGTAGGTTTGAGAGTTAGTTGTTTACGAATCTGTCAAAATATACCCACTTCCCCATCCACCATCTGGGAGAACAATTATGTCAATGAGTCAGTGAGTCAGTCAGTCAGTCAGTCAGTGGTAATTTAGCTTTATATAATACAACTAGTATTTGCGTGTTGCGCGAGGTGCAAGCACCTCGCGTGCTTGTGGTGGTGGATTGTTCACTTTTAAAACCCCTAAATGTAGTAAAATGTCAAACATAACGTTACGCTACGGAGGTCGCCGGCTCGCTTCGCTCACCACCTCTCCCCTTCACTCCACTCGGTCTCGCAGGTTCGCTCCACTCAGGCCCTACGTACCACCGGACAGGTTTCAACGCCTACTATAATATTTGTTCAAACACCTAATGGCTATCTCTAACCGTTATGAACTTACAGCCTTTTCAATTTTAGGGGAGGTTGGGGAGGGGAGGGCATGGCATAAAAAATTTGAAGGCCCGTTTATAGTTAAAAGTAAGAATCAACAATTTTTTCAGTAGTAAAAATCAAAATGGGGCGGGAGATGGGGTGGGGTTTGCACAATTATTTTGACTAAAGCATTGCCCCTCTAAATGAATCTGAAAAAAAAAATGTTCCAAGTCTCTTAATTTCCAAGATCCGCCTAAAGGGGGTGAGAAGGGGGCAAGGGGGGCGACTTTGAAAAATGGTTTTTTCTTTACCGAGCCTCCTCTATATGAATCCGTAAAAAAAATACGGATCTCGTAGTTTCCGAGATACGATAGGGAGGGGTGAGAAGGGGGGTGAAAAGGGGAGGTTTGGCACTTTTCCCGTAGGTTTGAGAGTTAGTTGTTTACGAATCTGTCAAAATATACCCACCTCCCCATCCACCATCTGAGAGAACAATTATGTCAATGAGTCAGTGAGTCAGTCAGTCAGTGGTAATTTAGCTTTATATAATAGAATTATAATATATATAATAGGCTGTAAGTTTATAATTTGTTAAATAATTAGTTTTGTAAATATGGGTTATGTACGATGATTCATGATGAGATGCCGACAAACTGTTTTACAGTTTGGCAGAACTAAAAATTGTATTGTAATTGGATAATCAGTGTTAAGTAAAAAAAATACATAAACATGGATACAAATAATAAAACTAGTATACATTATGCCGGCTCTTCACGTTGGCCCACATAGTGGCGAATGTAGTGGCCAATGACTATTCGCCAACATGTAGAGGGGGTGTTTGTGCACCCAACATGCAGAAACACCCCGTCTACATGTTGGCCAATAGGCATTGGCCACTACATTCGCCACTGTGTTGGCCAACGTGAAGAGCCGGCTTTAGGCTATTGTGAAGTGTCAATAGCCTACTGGCTCTCGGACCTGTGATCGAGAGGTCAGGAGTTCGAACCCCACCATGTAAAGAGAATTAGAAATGTGGGTAAAATTCACATTACTAACAATCTTGTTAACCCCTCCAACTAAGCTTAATATGCTTGTGTCTGGCGTGGGTTCATGGTAATGTAAGTATGTGGGTCATTCTATTCTACAGCCAAAAAAGTGTGCAATGAGTATATTAATTAATCAAATGGAATTCAGAGTTTCATTCATAGCTCTTTTGATAGAAATCCACCTCAAGTATAATAGACTATAATAATGTATGTAATACAATAATAAATAAATATTAAAAAACTTATTTTCAACGGTTTCCGTCATGTTCTGTTATCTGTGTAATTTACACACCGTTGACTTAAGACGTACTAAAAAAATACAATTAGTAGACGAAAATTACTCATCTATCCTTTAGTAGCTTTCAAATATAGTCCTATTTCTGTTGCATAAAGCAAATTAAATTCAGTAAAGTATATTCGTCACTGCTCTTGATTCTACTTTTGTTACAAAATCATCGCCACTTCTGTTACCTAGTAGAAATTAGAAAGAAGTATCTAGTAATATTCATTTAGCTCGGTTAATTTTTATAATATTGCAAAACCACATAGCTGCCATTCGCATGACAGCTTCAAATTAGAAAAAGTTCGTCTTTGTTTTTGGTGAAAAATTGTTTTGATTGGTGTTTTCGTGGTGTAAAACTTCGCACATCACATCTGTTTTAGCTGTAATAAGGTAAGACATATTAATGAAGTCATAAAACTGCTTAGCATGAATGTATTATCATGTCAGTATTGTGAATGAGTGCAGAACCAAGCCTGAACTTGAACGGTAAAAAAATAAGGCCGCAAATATTAAAGTTTGTCATTTCTGTGATCATCACATCTGTTAACAGTGTGATAACAGATGTGATGGAGGATCACCGAAGTGACGAAATTTTAGTTTTATTGTAATTTAATTTCTTTAAATATCAATAACACTCACTAATTAACTAAATTAAAAACAAAATTAACCAGGATACTTTAATAATGTCATACTATGTACAGACGCCAGCACATCAATCAACAACAATCTGTCAAACTTTAATAGATTTTCAACTTTATTGTTATAATAATTAGGTTTAAGGTTGATTGGGAAAATTTGTCAGTTTCGTGTAGCTTCATATGCTGGCGTCTGTACTTAGATTAAATAATATGCCACTCTGAATATCTACAACATGGCACCATGTACACGCCGAGCATCCAAAAAGGACAACAGGTTACAGGTAAAAAAACTTCAAAAACGTAGGGAGTAAGTGAAAATTGCAATGAGACGACATCGACAGAACTTAACAGAACAACAGCTAGAAGAAAGAAGAAGGAAATATAGAGAAACGTACCAACGGAAAAAGGAAGATGGGCAGGTAAAAAATATTAGTCAATTTACTCCACGTACTCAGAAAATAATTAGAAAACAGTGGAAAGAAAGGTCTAAAATATATCGAGACAATAAAAAAGCACTGCAACGCATTCATCAACAGACTAAAAATTTAATTGAGAATGATACCCCACCTGGCAGTCCCGTTACGTCCACATCTAGATCAAGAGCCGAATCTGGTAGGAAAATAGCTAAAAAGAATAGAAGGTATCTAAAGCTGGAGAACAATCTAATAAAAGAAAAATTGAGTCCATTAGAAAAAAGAGTAAAAAGTATAAAATGCATATAAAATGTATCGAAAGACAAAAACTGGGTCAAACACATGTAACAAAAAACGTAGAGTAAATAAGGTGAAACAACAGATTATAGAATTTTTAGAAAATGATGCATGTAGCAGATTCGACTCATTATGAAATGGGTGTGATTAATACAGAGTACAATCGAATCTCTTCTGATCGAAGCCATGTCCTTGCTATTCCTCCATCACACCATCAATCTGATCAAAAATTATCCGAGGAGCCCGGTCCATCGGGACTTTTTTCACATACTGAAAATGAATCTCCAGCACGCTGCGTAAATACTGACGATGAATATTTGGTTACGGCCTCAATTCCAACAAAACGAAGCCGTAACTTCTATTTCAAATCTATCAATGGTTCTTCATATAAAGAGAATTCAAACGAAGAAATTAAGAAGAAAGAATTAATTGATCAGGTGTTTAGTGAAGCTTCAGACTTTACAAAAACAAGTCGTTTTAATATTCTCGCATCTGATTCGTCTGATGAAGACATATTTTAAAATAATTAAAGTGAGAGCTAAGTCCGATTATATAATTATTTAAGTATTAAAAAGTTGTACTTGATTAGTATGCCTTTATATTTGTGGATATCAAATTAGCTAGTTATTTGTTAGAAGGTGACGAAGAAGACGTCACTTCTGTGATCATATTTTAAGATTTTTTTTCTGTGTCTTCTTGTTGTGTTCAAGAATAATTATATTTTGGTTTAATTGATAACAATCTAGTTTTACTATTATCGTTCATAACAAATTCTTGGTTACTTGTAAACCAGAATTATTTAGAATATCATCATTTCTGTTACGTATTGCGTCACATCTGTTATCGTCTTTTTTTATTTTATGTCAATTTTCTCGTAATTAAAACATAAATGACCTCTGCTACTAATTATTTTGTTGATTATTTATGTTACTAAACACATTAAATCTAACAAGCATATGAAAATCGATGTTTTATTAAATTATTTTTCCCTAAATGTAGAATGACCCATGTAAGTATGTTTACAGGCGACATGGGTTCTATTTCCAATTTGTCAACAGATTTCTTAACAATACTTAATTTTTAAAAGACTTAAAATACTAATTTATTATTCTAAACCTAACTTAATTAAACGCTGAAATTACACACTGAAATAGCTTGTTGTTGTTATGATTGTGTGATCATTTCTAAAGTTAGAGTGTTATTACATAAAGAGGCAATCAAATATGCGATCGATAATTTCTTTAACAAATGTAAATGACAGTATGTTAGCGCACTATTCTTGAGTCAGCAATAAACGGTACCAATGTTCAGTCTTAGGTATGCGTATGACGCACTAGGCGCCCACATAATCAACGGAGTTAATGTATCGCAGTTCAGCAATTTTCCAAGCCGGGCAATCCGCGTCACCTGTTTTGTGGTCACTAGGTTTTTTAAAGCGTGTGCAAGTAGCGCATTTCGGCGTGTCAGCTTTCTTGGTGCATTCAGTTGTCTTATATTCTACTCCACTACAGTGGCCACATGAAGAATTGAGCTCTCTGCAAGTTTCTGCTGCATGACCACAAAGATGACAATTGTAACACCTAGTAACCAAAGTAAAGTCCCTAACAGGACAGGACGACTAATTAAAAAAAAATCCTTGAAAGAGGTATAAGGCTTTTGCGTATGTTGGCTGATACTTCAATAATGTATTTACAGGTTGTAGCGTCTCGTTTCCCTGATTTATGGCTTAGTTTAACCAAGGTGAAGAAGGTGTCTAAGGACATGCCTGGTAATTTATCTGCTACGTTTTCCTCGAAAATGCACCTCAAGACCTCATTTTCTGCTAAGGAAGTCGGCACTCCTACAATGACTATCCGAAGTTTGCGCGTGTTGGGTTCGAAGTCCAAATGTGGAGTGCTGAACTGCGTTTTTAGTATTACAGCGTCATCTTTGTCAAAACAATCAAACAATCAATCAATTCATTTATTTCAGGCAAACTTGGCCCGTACAAATAAAATATTTACATACTTTAACAATAACTATAAATAAACTAATACTTATTACTTTTAAACTAAAACCAAAGTTAAACAAAATACACAAAATAATCTAATACTAATAATAAACCAATACATATAAAAACCTTATAAAACTATCACTTTATACACAACTAGCTTGTGCCAGCGGCTTCGCTCGCGTGGGAAGTTTTTCCCGTGTAAATCCCGATCCCGTGGGAATTTCGCAAAATCCTTTCTTAGCGGATGCCTACGTCGTAACATCTACCTGCATGCCAAATTTCAGCCCGATCCGTCCAGTGGTTTGGGCTGTGCGTTGATAGATCACTATGTCAGTCAGTCAGTCAGTTAGTCACCTTTGAGTTATATATATTTAGATGTTGACGGCGTTATTCGCTTCGAGGAGGCAACGTCGATAAAGGACACCTTTCGGCCAAAAGTCCTGCTTCAGGCAGGTCTGTAGATGGTGGGTTGGAACTCGTACCACGAACGAATGGGTGGGGTTTGAACCTGCGACCTCTCGATCACAAGTCCGGCTTCTTACCTTAACCATTAAGCTATTAAAAATAGTGTAATACCACGTTTACTCGACTCTTACAATAAACACTAACAGTGTGGACTTCTTCATTGGATGGAAGAACGATTTCAAAAAACAAGTTTTGTTTGAATTTTTATCATAAGTGGCTATTTAAAATCTCAAACATTACACTAAATGGCTATCTAGTTGGTATATATTTTCATTTCTATATATATATACAACGTGTAATTTAAAGGGTATATACATACCGAGTGCACGGCTTCTTTGGATGATAACAAACGATATGGCAAGGGTTTTCTAATCCTATGTCAACATGTGTGGAGCATATTAGAAATTTCAATACATTGATACCAGAGGCCGAATTTTTCAAATTAAGGAGAACGAAGAGAATTATCGTTTTATTGGCAAGTGAAGTGGAAAGTGATGACCCTCTTAGTACTGTGACACGTTTGTTATTACTGGTATTCAAGAAACATAATATGAAACCAATAATTTGGGGTCAATTCTGTGAGTTAATTATTTTGAGCTGAAACTTTGCATAGAGACTCCATACCAGATGTTGTCTTCAGTCCTTTTGGATAGATATGGGGTTTCCGTTACACGTTGTATATATATATATATATATATATATATATATATATTCTTCTTCTAAATATATATATGTTATTTGTAATTATTTGTATGGATAGAACATTTATTTCAGCAAATATACATAATTATGTACTAAAATACTTAAAATACAAAGTAGAATAAAGCATAAAAAAATTGATCCTCAACGCTGTCGGCTGGCAACGTACCCAAGATACTGGCGGCATTGCCTCGTTTTGTAAAAAAAAATTATTTGTATCTATTATATGATATATATTATATCCTTCATGAATATTATATACTGATCTCTTCAAAGTGCTTAAAACTGATCCACCTTAAGTATCTGTTGTGGATAACTGTTATTGGCTACTCATGTAATTATAGATAAGTACCTATTTGAGAATTGTATGCTTTTGTTGTCCCTAATAATAAATAAATAAATTGACGATTCGTTTACACGTCATAGTTTATACTAAATTTACATACGTTATCTACCAATACGCACTAGGCCTGCGTGATAGATCTCGGCCTATTCCTTCTCGGAAAGAGGAGCCCAGTGTTCCTGCAGTGAAAACATTACAGGCTGATCACGTTTAGGTAACTACATACATACATATTTTTCCTATATACACTGTATATAGGAAAAATATGTATGTATAGGACTAAAAGATAGCCGTGTAAGTTGAATTCGCGTAAGTCGGGGTTCAACCTTGTCAACGTATGTGTAGTTTACATGATCGCCCGGTTGAGTAGTGACCAGCCTTAGTGTGCTGAACTACGCTGCCCTGCACCATCTAAAAGGCCGTTAAGCCACAAAAGGTCATTTTTCACTTTTTAATGTATACTTAAACTAATTTAGATTCTCTATCTTTTGGTCTAAGAATCATTTTTCTACGATTAATACTTTTCGAGATATAGCAATTTGGCTGAGCAGTTAAACAAAATATTTTTTTTTCACTTCCTTTGTTAAAAAAGTGACTAAACCACAATATTTGTATATACAATACTAAAATATAATACAATACTAAAAGATACTTTTATTTACTTTAAAAAACCTCACTTATATTGTGCACAGAAGCTATGCCCACAAAAATAATTTACCATCGTCCTAGCTAGCGTAGTTTTGTAGAAAAATCATTTCCCACTTATTTTTACGTTTACTCGAAAAATATTTTTTGGGGTTAGCGGCATTTTAGTTAGTGTACGGCAGTACGTGTGGCCCTATAAAAAAAAATGTAGTTTACACTGCAAAGACATTGTTTTTCGTGTCTTGTTGGGTTCAAATGAATCTTTTTTGGTCTTCTGCATGACATAATTAAAGATAAATCAATATTGTGCACTGTGTACGTAAGAAAAACCACGTATCTCCGAATTTGCGTAAGTCGGAGTATTACCACAGAAAAATACCGTTAAATATTCATTATCCGGATTGGCCTTGCTTTGTCCATTTTAATCACTGCGGCACTGTACGGAAAATAAAATTAACTGTTAACTTGTCAACATGTTTTTAAGTAAATAGTTAAAATTAAACTAGAAAAGTAATAATGACGTGTGAATGGTAATGTATGAATATGTATGTGAGGAAAATTACTTTTTTTTAAGTTTATTAGCAATGTGGGTACAATTCACATAACTAGCAATCCTGTTAACCCCTCCAACTAAGCTAAAAATGTTTGCTAAAAACAATGCTCAATGTTTTAAAACAAAAATAAATTTCATGCAATTTGTTCCGTTCAAATAGTGTTTGCGTATGAGAGGCCTAAAGATAAAATCCAATCATTTTTGTGTATGATTCTCATACGTAAGTAAACGTTAAATTTACTGATGAAAGGGAACTAAACGGGCCGTAAATCACACTATAGTGTACAAAATAATGTAAGTGCAAATATGCATAAGATTTTTGAATAAACTGCTTTCATGCCGAGAGTAACAAATTATTTGTTACATAGGGGACACCCGGGTCTGAACCGGGGACCTCTCGATCTGCAGTCGAATGCTCTACCACTGAGCTATATCCCCGCGTAGCAATGCAAATCAAATTATCGCATACAACGCAAATTGTAGCTGATGTAGCACAAATCCGATTAACAAATTATGAATTTGTAGTTGATTATTTACAAAACTTAACAACAGAGTTAGTAATGTAAATCCTACCCACATTCTTAGCTCTATTTAATAATAAAACTTATTTTTAATTGACTGCATTCAAAATACTCAATTCGGAATCAGGCTCAGTATACAGTGTGTTTTTTATTATAGGCTCGGATTTGACCACCATCTCACCAGATGCTAAGCGATGATGCGGTCGAAGATGAAACACGCTGTGTACATAAATAAATACTGTAAAAACAAATCTAAATAAACTTGGCTTTTCACGATTCCGTAGCCAAATGGCAAAAAATTTGAATCTTCATAGATTCGTCATGTCAGTTTGTCCGTTTGTATGTCACACTTTATTCCGAAACAATTGAACCTATTTTTATTGAAAATGGTTTCGCATTTGACCACCATCTCACCTGCTGATGTGGTCGCAGATGGAACACGCTGTATACGGTGAAAAATGCATCTACTATTCTGTAAACTGCTTTATGATTTTATTAAATACAAAAGTAAAAGGGTCTACCCATTTAATTACGTAAGATTACGTATTTTTTATATAATATTTAGCTTTAGAAAATGATCGTTTTGGCATGGAAGGGGCTGGGTCCACTTGCGTGGATGCGCGCGTAGGTCTGTTCAACGTACAAACTAAAGAGGCCCCCTGCACCCTGTTTATATTAATTATAGAAGGTGCTAATAAATAATCTGCTAATGAAAGCTAAGTAACTACATTACAAACTGCTTAGTACGAAAATAAAATATTGTAACAGTAAAGTTACCGTCAGCATTCAAAAGCAAGAGTGAACAGGCATCTTCTGTGCTCGCTCGTTCCATCGTAGACCTCATCTATTACTTTACATCAGGCGAAACCGAGGTCAAGAGAGGGTGCATCCATAATAAACAAAGTTACATTTATGTATGATTATAATATACGTACAGTGTGTCAGGGTCCACCTTGATTTATTTAGCAATTGTATTAATAAATTAAAAATACTTTAATTAATTGTTTTTTCATTGTGTAGCTTATTTAGTTAGATTATTGAATTATACAACGTCTAATGGAAACCCCATATCTATGGAGTCTCTATGCAAAGTTTCAGCTCAAAATAAGTAACTTACAGAACTGACCCCAAATTATTCGTTTCATATGGTGCTTGAATACCAGTAATAACAAACGTGTCACAGCACTATGAGGGTCATCACTTTCCACGTCACTTGCCAATAAAACGATAATTCTCTTCGTTCTTCTTAATTTGAAAAATTCGGCCTTTGGTATCAATGTATTGAAATTTCTGATATGCTCCACACATGTAGACATAGGATTAGAAAACCCTTGCCATATCGTTTGTTATCATACAAAGAAGTCGTGCAATTGGTATGTATATACCCTTTAAATTACACGTTGTATAACTGGTTTTAAGTTTAGAAATAGTTGATTTTCATTAAGGCTCAGTGTTTTTATAACGTTTTTTATAATTGATAATAGGTTTTTGACCACTATCTCACTTGATGGTAAGTGATGATGTGGTCGAAACTAAAATAGTTTAAATATTTGTTTGTTTGTCTACGGTAAAATTATATTTGTGACTAGCAGTTGCTCGCGACTTCATTCGCGTGGGGAGCTTTTCCCGTGTAAATCCCGATCCCGTGGGAATTTCGCAAAATCCCGTCTTAGTGAGCATATACGTACTAAAAAGAACCCGTATGCAAATTTTTAGAGCCCTACTACTTGTAGTTTCTGAGATTTTGTGATTAATCAGTGTATTTCGCTTTTAATCTTATAGATAACTTGTAATTGGCCATTCCTTAAATATTGTAAAATTCAAATATAAGTTACCTGTATGTTTCTTTCTAAAAATATCAATAATAACAATAGCCTCATATTCCCAGTTCCCTCATGACTTAGGTACCCCACGATATTGTCGACATGTGGGACATGAACTCAATATTCCACGATATAAGGCTCAGAAAACGGCCTCTAAACTCTCCTTAGCAATTAGGCTAATGACGCTTCAAACAGAAATCTCTTACCTCTTGTGTGATTAAAGTCCAATTCTTGTCACTGATGCCCAACCTAATATCAGCGACATTACCCTCGATCGGCACCAATTTCTCCATGAATTTCGGCTGCCTCTTCCGTAGAACATCGTATAACTGCGGAAAAAGATAAAGTATAAACAAATATGTTCAGTGGCGTAGCTCAGTGTGGGTGAAGTGGGCACTCGTCATGGCCCCGCAATATAAAACAAAATACGTTTATTTCAGGAAACAATAGTCCCATACAAAAACACACATCGCAAAATCGTTACACACACAATATCAATACAAACACAAATCCCTTAGGATCTCGGAGACTCCTTTAAATGCAATGCCCCCAGACTATACAACAAATGACTAATAAAATAAAACATTTTTTCAAGTCTATTAGCTTTTCAATATTCTCCCACCGAACATTTGTATTTTTTCACTATTTTGAGTAGGTAGATAATAATATGTATGTCGTTTAAATGCAAGTTTGTTAGGATAGATCTTGGGCACGAAAGAAAAGGGGTCTCGCTGATACGACTTCGCCACTTCTAGTCTATAATTATTATTCACGTCACGGGTATCACGTCTTCCCACTGACAGATACTAGCTGTCCCTGTGTAGACAATATTATAAGAAATCCAATACCAAAAATAAATAACATTCACTTCACTCACTCCACACTCACCCAATTATACATACACTTGCATCTCCATGTAATATTCTTATTGTTTTTTTTTATTGATAATAGGCTCGCGTTTGATCACCATCTCACCTGATGGTAAGTGATGATGTGGTTGAGGATGCAGCACGCTTGTACTAACAATATCTTATCTTACTAATATTATAAATGTGAAAGTATGTGTGGATGGATGGATGTTTGTTAATGTTTCACGCAAAATCTACTGCACGGATTTGAATGAAATTTAATAAGTAGATAGTTGACGTTCTAAAATAACACATATGCAATACTTTATCCCAGATTTCCCACGGGATCGGGATTTACGCGGGAAAACCCACCCACGCGAACGAATATAACTATAGTATTCAATAATTAAGTGATTCTTGACCACTAGATTACAGCACTAAAAAAGTAAAGAAAATAAAAGAATGTAGATTAGGTGTCCTGAAATACAGGCCAAGCCTTGCTTAGGCACTAGTCTCCCACAATATGTGTATAGTACAATATATATATATGTCCCTAATGATTGTAAAAATATATTGTATATTATATGGAAATGAAATGAAATGAAAATATTTTTCTTTACACCAAAAACTTCATGTACTTACTTATGCGATTCAAATAAGCATAGGAACATCAATGACCCCTATCTGTCAAAAGTCACTTGAAAAGTACGGTTTGCAAAGAAAACTTATTTGCGAAAAATTATAACGAAATCATTTACTTTTGTAGCACTTCAATCATATCATAATCAATTTAGTAAATAAAAATAAATTATTGTGTTGCTCTCTCTACCACACTGGTTGGATTTGACAGCTATGACATCACAATATGGTGCTAAGTCGGTCCTATTCTTAGTTGAATCGCACTGTTGTTGTGTGTTGTGTTGGTTGATTTTGTTGGGAGCCTCCTTTTAGGCAAAAAATGCCTGTGTTAGTAGACTCCGCTCTCCCATATTTTAGAAATTACATAATAATTTATTTATTTATTATATACTTTATTGTACACCTTACATTATATTTATATGGAAAATAGTAAAACTACTACTAGTGGCGGTCTTATCGCGCAGGGCGATATTTTACAGGCAACCTATGTATGGACAAAACTTAAAAGAGCAATTTATTTTATATAACTTTCTAAATTAAATCAAATTTATTGCGGCGAGAGAATAAGATTATGAGATAAACAGGAGGTTCCTTTCTCTGGAGACCTAAACACTGGTAGCTCGGACCCTGCTCCCGATACCCGTGGACTGCCATTTTTTTGTAGAAAAATATAAAAAAAACTAACTATTCCAATATACTATTGCCGTGAACCCACTCCAGACACAAGCATATTTAGCTTAGTTGGAGGGGTTAACAAGATTGCTAATTTGCTAGTAATGTGAATTCTACCCACATGCATTGCAACGTTGTTTTGCCATATAAATTAATAGATATTGCCCGTGACTTAGTTCGCGTAGAAGAGTTTTGCCGCGTAAGCCCCGATCCCGTGGGATAAACTACTTACTAAACTTCATTCAGATCCGTTCTTTTTGCGTGAAAGTGTAACAAACATCCACACATCCATCCTCACAAACTTTCGCATTTTTATTATTAGTAAAACTCAGTTTTAAGTTCACGTTACGCCACTGACTATGTTTATACATCTTTCCGGACGTGTTGACAATGCGTGAGTCAAGGGTTGCCTTTTTTCCTTGTTCTTTTTTACCTTAGACAGATACAACGTTGCAACACCAGCCGTCTTTGATACATCACAAGTCAACAGCGATGCGTATTATTTATTTTATTTTATTTTTGAACCGCCTGCTGCGTCCGCCGTACTGTTGTACTGTCCCGTCTGCATTATTCTACAAAGCGAAATCCAATTTCTCTCTGAGAGCCGAACGGCTTGAGTCTCATCACGAAACTAATTTAAATCTTTTGTGGTGAGAGCGCAGAACGAACATCTGTCGACTTTCATGAAGGAGGAATTTGGCCGAGAGGCAAAGAAGTACGGGTGTTTTCGAGGCAGTTACCGGACACCGCACGACACACGATGCCGATAACTCATAGCATAACTTTGTTTTAAATGTATTAATTTATTTATATTTATTGTAATAGGATATCTTTTATTTGTATGGGCCAAGTTGCCTGATATATATAAATTAATTGATTAATTTTTAGACGCCATATTGTCTAGTTTAAAAGCACCCATAACAAAAAAAATTAAAGAAGGACGCCTATCGTGGTATGGACATTTAATAAGGAGGGGTAACACGCATGTGACTAAGTATAATGGGTTTGAATGTTGATGGATGGAATAGAGGAAGGCCAAAGAAAAGATAGATGAATGTGTGAGAAATTATATCAAAGAAAAAGGAGTAAACGATGCTGTGACGTCTGACAGGGGAGAACGGAAAAAGGTACCGTGTTGCGCCGACCACAAGTAACTTGCATAAGGGCAAAAAGATGATGAGTTTAATAAGTAGGTATATTTGATACTTGTTTTACTAGCAAATAATCTTATTACTTTTGCGCCACTTTCAAACTTCCCCTCATATACAATACACGGTGTAAGGAAAGTAGTTGGTTCAGAATCGGCTTCTGAATCAATTTCCGTCATAAAAAATAGGTGTTAAATTTTGACGGAAAAATCTTTCATTTAACTTAAAATGGAAATACAGTATCACGACAAATTAATTCAATCCTTAATTCAAGGAATTGCGCTCGTGTGCGTGACGGCCGCTAATATTGCATGAGTGTATGCGCTTGCGTAAGGATATTGTATGACGCACATACGTTTTGCGTTTAGTAAGGATAACTATTTTATAAAAAAGTCTAGGTTTGGTTTCAATTTATTTAGTTACGGATGTTGTTTTAGTTTTATAATTTAATATTCTAATTGGAGTGTCTGAGGTATTGCGCTTAATCTGTTACATCTTGTATAAACATTCACTAGCTGTGCCTAACGGTTTCACCCGCGTTAGTCAAAATCTCAACAACACAAACTTTTATCCTTTTATATCGACCATATAGGGGTTGATTTTTGAAAAATAAGTAGCTTATGTTTGACCCTGAGTCTTCAACTATTAAAATTTCATTCAAATCGGTGCTGTAGTTTAGCCGTGAAAGCGTTACAGATAGACAGACTTTCGCATTTATAATACATATTAGCATAGATTTCTAACTCTATCCATTCTTTTTACTACACACATTTATCTCAATATTCTCATTTCTGCTAAATGCAATCGTTTTTCATCCGTACTGTCTATGTACGTGTAATATCACTGGCTCAACAAATGCATGTAACTTAATTATACATGAGCAACACACTCAGTTCTCCGCGTGGGCACACATAACCTGCGCTAGCTCACTCACTTGAATACCAGTTGACAGCTAAGAGCCCCCGCAGACTGCAAACTTTCTATTGGACGATAGTTTGGTCGGATTCTTAATCAGTATGGAGAGCTATGCACGTACGCATTACAGCGATTCAGTATCGGCCAATAAAAAACTTTGATGGGCTTCCCGATTGCCTTCAAACTAATCTGTCGTCCAACTATCGGCCGACTGCTTAATCAGTATTGGTTAACTACCGCGCGCGCACACACAACGATTATTCAGTCGGCCGACCGATCGTAACGCTCAATTTCTCCTCCACAGGTATAGAAAGTCTTAAATTTGTATCCTTCTTCGCTATTGCTGGTCCAATTAGCTTGACAAGTTCATTAAAGCTGGTTATGCTCATTCGATAAAAGGCGACATTTTTTTTTGGTAATCAAGTAATTTGGGATGCATTGTATAAATTTTACACTAACTAATCTGTCACTGAGGATGGGATGCACCCAGTAGGTACTATCGGCATGTCTTTCTTTCTCTTTTGACTTTCCTCCTTCGTTGTATGAGAGCAATAATAACATATCTTTTCAATTTTGTATTTATTCTCATTGTGCAACCGTTCTCTTCAACAGTCAATTACAAACTAGTCAAATCGTTCAAGAATAGTCGGCCAACTTTTGACTAGTCTGCGCACTCTTCACCAACCAAACTGTTTAGTTGACTCGGTGTGCGCACTAGCAGCCCAACCCGGCTAAACTATTGGCCAATAGAAGTCTGCAGTTTGCGGGGGCTCTAACCCCACTACTGTGTGCATGAGACTATGTTTTATTTTATTTTATTCATTAGGGACAAAAAGCAGTTACATGGTAGAAAACAAAAAAAAAAACCTAAACTAAAAAAAAACATGTAACCACACCATTATCCACATATAATTAAAAGTGTTTATAAGAAGTTAAGGACTGTAGTTAGGCATCTGTAATTCCAAATATAATGTGCTTATGATATTTAATTAGTGTGCTCCTTATTTAATAATATGACAATAGCCTTTGACTTAACAGTCCTTTAAGTTCCATAAAGTGAGTATTGTATGACTCAACGAGGCGACGAAGAGGTGCGCGCTCCCCAGCATTATATCTACTTGTATGTTTACGTAGATAGATATACTTCTTTTATTTAATCAATAATGGAATATACACTTAAACAAAACCCTAAACTACATATATACATCTAAAAATAAACTAAAATATGGCGTCCAGAAATTCGTGCGTATCGTTGTCCACTGCTGCCCAAAAAACCGGCTTTGCCACGCTCTATGGCAATGCTTAACCTCTGTCTAATGTAAAAGCCAGCTTTTGGGTCACGGTCACGTCTAAATAAACCTATTAAACTCTTACACTCAATTTTCCAACTCACCGGATCAGTCAGCACGTATTCAAGCCTCTCTTGGATGGTCTTCCCTTTCTTGGGGCGGAGCAGAACGTACAGCTTCTTCAATTTGCATGATCTGGAACAAGGTTTGCATAATATCACACCCGTTTTCACCACTAGACGGAGAAATTCTTAAGAGAAATGGGGCAGAGACACCCTATACCAGGGCAGGCGTACCTTTATTTATCAATGCTCCAGTTTTTCTAAAGAAATGTTTAATGAGATCATAGACTGTGATTATTGGACAATAATAATAATAGAACTCCAAACCCTGGTAAAAAGGCATATTCTGCAATATTTATCTTCGAATACTCTGTAGCTTAGGGTCACTCACGTTCGCTTGTCATAAAATACCCACTTCAGACTTTTTTTCTTAGTGCATAATAATGTTCATAGTTTTAGCCAATTTTCTTTGTTGTACTTTAAAAAGCACATTTTTTTTAAAATAATTTCGTGATTGATGACGTGCCCAAAAAATTATGCCGCGTGCCATCAGTGGCACGCCTGCCATCGGTTCGCCATCCCTGCCCTATACTATTGGTGGACAATATAATGAAAATCGATGCGCCATCGTTACATGGTGGATATGCCACCTATAAGAACCAAACGTTTTGGACGTTTTCGTTGCGGACATTACACCTTTTTTCTATGTGGGAAAATTATAAAATGACTCCTCCCGCTTGGGTGGAGCGGAAGGGAGTGTCAGACTCGTACTGACTAAAAACCCCTAAAACCTTCAATTGCCCTTGCGTTTTGGGGCTGCGATATCTCGTTAGAACATTCCCGCAACCCGGCAATTGTGCGTACAACTAAGGAATGAAATTTGCTACCGAAGTCTATGTTTCATAATATTTATGCATATAAATAATATGAAACATACTTCGTCTTCTATCCTGCCGTCTTAACCCAGCAACTTGCAGCCAAAAATATTTCTGCGCTAGCACCGATGACGCCGTGGAATTGACAAAAGTTCTGGCCTAACAATTTATAGATTGTCGTGCATTGACCACAACGACAACTAGACACCATAAAACTTTAATTTAAAAAATAAAAATCAACAAACTACGTCGTTAAATAGGTTTTTTAAAAATGATTTTTAGGTTTTTTTCACATTTTTTCATTTTAAGCAACCTTTTATGATATATAACATTTTAAAGCGAAATTATTGTAGAAAACAACTGAAAAATTAGTGAAATAATTCTTCAAAATTTAATCAAGATTACTCGGCTTTTATGTCTAAAATTAGTATTGACAGTAAGTACTTTAGAGTTTAGTACTTTAGAGTAATAATATTGATCTAGAGAAAAAATGTCCTATGTTTGGATAATAAACTATATTTTCTTACTGTCAATACTAATTTTAAACATAAAAGCCGAGTAATCTTGATTAAATTTTGAAGAATCTTTAAAAAAGACATGATTTTCGATTAAAAAATGAATCGAGCGAAAATGTTCCAATTACGTAACTGGTCTAGTACATGTAAAGAAAAAAAATCCAATAAATCATATATTAAAGTTCCATTTTGATCGAATGCGTGATTGTTCCAGAATATTAATGCAAAGTTACATACAAATTTAGGGAGCCTCCTCTTAAGTTATAAGTTGAGCTACTCGATAACTGATAAATGCTTGCACTGTCTAGATAGGTCTGCTCGTGTGGTTATTTCCTCAAAAGAGCACCACAGACATGAACCTACATTCTTTTCATATGATTGAACCAATACAAATTTCTGGATGCCATATTTTAGTTTATTTTTAGATGTATGTAGTTTAGGGTTTTTATTTAAGAGTCCCTAACAATTTTACTGCCAAAAAAGAGAAATTACTTACTTTTGTAGAACAAATATCTCAATAACGGCATAAAATATCATTTTTCTTTTAAAACTGCGTTAAACATTGTATATTTATCTAGTATGTGGTCAAATTATAATTTAAATATCTACTCAAAATAAATTTAAAAAACTAAAATACAAACACGTGTTTTTACGAAATCACGTAATACCAGGTTTTACAACTGCTTTTTTAGTTTAATGGGGGTGAATAACAATCTAAAAAAAATCCTGACCATTGGGCATATAGTGCACTAGTAAGTTAACAAATTATCTTTTGATAAATAATGGGGCGATGTACTTAAAAAAAATAGTAAACTCAGAAAAAACTCAATAAAATCCTTTGCAAAACCGTCACTTTTGAGTAAGAATCCGTTATTGAATAGAAAACTAAAAACGAATTCTGAATAATACAGGTATTTATCTACCAAATTATTATTTTTTATTTTAATTCTGAGCTCATATTTTATTGTAATAACATTTTCAAAGTATGCCTTATAAATCGATGCGCTTGCTCGATTTATTTTGAGTAGATTAATTTGACCACATATTAGATAAATATACAATGTTAAACGCTGTTTTAAAAGAAAAATTATATTTTATAACGTTATTGAGATATTTGTTCTACAAAAGTAGGTAATTTCTCTTTTTCGGCAGTAAAACTGTTAGGGACTCTTAAGTGTATATTCCATTATTGATTAAATAAATACGAATTGTATGGATATAAAAAGAGACGTTGACCTCTGAGTTAGTGTCGGTGTTTATTCTCATAGTAGTCAGTTAGTTAAGACCAGGCAGTCTAAAATAATTTTCACGCAAGCTCCGCCTCAATGCACCCCGGTTAGGCCGTTGTATGCTAAACGCTAACGCAGCAGTAATAAAGTTGAATATCGCGTGCGCTCTATCACCATGGTCGGGTTCGAAACTGCCGTTGTGTACTAAACGCTAACGCAGCAGTAATAAAGTTGAATATCGCGTACTCTTTTTTACCATGTTCTGGTTCGAAACTAAATGTCGTAAGTCTCAATTCTTATTACGTTTATAACTAAAGTAATAATTGATCTAGAGAAAAAATATCCTACATTTGGATAATAAACTATATTTTCTTATTGTCAATATTAATTTTAGACATAAAAGCCAAGTAATCTTGATTAAATTTTGAATAATCTTTAAAAAAGACATGATCTTCGATTAAAAAATTAATAGAGCGAAAATGTTCCAATTACGTAACTGGTCTAGACATGGAAAGAAAAAGATCCAATAAATCATATACTAAAAAGTTCCATTTTGATTGTATGCGTGATTGTTACAGAATATGAATGCAAAATTACATACAATTTGGGGAGCCTCCTCTTAACACTGGCTTCATCTAGCTAAACTAAACTTAACTCGCAAAAAACATGACGAGTAAAGGTGTTATTTATAACCAATTAACAAAATAAATATTTCATTAAATGAAATATTTATTTTGTAAATTGGTTTTGTAAATTAGTAGAATGAAATGAAATTCATTCATTCTACTAACACGTCTATGGAATTTGTATAAATTTTGGTCTGAAATAAAGAATTTGAATAAATACAAATTTTATTCAAATTGACTCTACATTGACATTAGTAGAAAGGTTAGAGTGTGCCATTCACCCTATACGTCAGGCATGGGCACGAAGGGTGAGTGTACTCTCAGTAGGTACAGTTTAGGCGCCTGGGTGTCATAAGTCAAGTTATTGTTCTGTCAAAAGTAGTATAATATAATCAGCCTATAACGTTCCCACTGTTGGGAATTTGGGATATAGACCTGCTCTCTATGAGAGGTAATAGGCCGTAAAGAACCTCGTGGGCCCAACGCAGGTTGGAGGACATCGCATGTCTTAACACTCTCACCGCCATGTGGTCCGCCTGCTGCCCACATAAATTTCGGTGCAGCAAGCCACTATAGATTCTTTAATTTTTACAGGGAGGCCATGTGGGCTGCCTGCGTACCACAACTAGCTGCAAAAGTTACACGAAATCTAGCGTGACGTGGTGTAAAAGACATAGCATGGCCCGCGCGCCGCCCACATGTCCTGTTGTTCTAGAAAAACCTTGTATGTGTATGGCGGTGAGAGTGTTAAAATGCACAAAGTTACGCTAAAAAAGCAACTGCTTCCGCGCAAGTGCTAGGTCCGAGGTGCCGAGGGCCCTGGACTTACAAATATCTAATCTAATAATGATGGATGATAAAGAAATCTTCTTAACAATAAAATCAAAGTTGATTTCAACACAAATATAAAAATTATTAGTATCTACCTACAAAACAAAAGTCACCAAAATTAATTCTTTGAAAAATTTAAACAAAAGGTACCTACGTATAATAATTTCTCTATTTGATTTTGACGTAATAAATATTAATCAAGGTGTGTATAAAAGTATAAGAAACTTAGGAATATTGAATGTACACATACAGAGTGGCAGGGGCATCGACGCAATTTTTCGTCGGCTTTTTCTTAATTTTTCAGGATTTTTCAGTAATTTTTTTACTGAAAACTGTATAAAATCATTGTTACTATCTAATCCAATGACATTTTAATTAAAAAATAAAATTCACTTGTTTCACTTAAAACAGCAATGAAAATAAAACTCGAAAGGGCCACCTGATCAACTGTTTTGTTTAATTTTATTATATTAAGAAAAAGCCAACGAAAATTTTCAACGCAGGATCCAGAATCATGTATTGAATCCATGGTAAGCGGTTACGCGTCGATGTCCCGCCACCCTGTATAGGTATAACTTTTATCTTCTTCTATCTACATAATATCTAAATACACATATGAATAAAATATAAGTGTCTGACTGCGTGACTGAGTTTCAAAATAACTGTTTTCTCTAGAGCTTTTATACAACGTGTAACGGAAACCCCATATCTATCCAAAAGGGCTGAAGACAACATCTGGTATGGAGTCTCTATGCACCGTTTCAGCTCAAAATAACTGACTCAAAGAAGTGATACCAAATTATTGATTTCATATATTTCTTGAATACCAATCATAACAAACGTGTCACAGCACTACGAGGGTCAATAACTTTCCACGTCACTTTTCAATAACACGATAATTCTTTTCGTTCTTCTTAATTTGAAAAATTCGGTCTCTGGTATCAGTGTATTGGAATTTGTAATAAGTTCTACACACATAGACTTAGGATTACAAAACCCTTGCCATATCGTTTGTTATCATCCAAAAAAGCCATGCACTTGATATGTATATACCCTTTAAATAACACGTTGTATATATTTTTACACAACACTAGAATAAAAAGTGTTTTATATTTCATTTTTATATGTCTTTCTTTCCGTATTTCCGGGCTTATCACTGGAACAGCTGAACCAATTTCATACGTCTATCACTGGAAGATAGAGAAGGTTTTTATCCCGGCAATCCCTCGGGGTTGGGATTCACGCGGGAAAACCTTCCTACTCCGCAAAAGCAACTTCGTTCGTGTGGGAGGTTATTTTTTATTTTTTTATGATAGGCTCACATTAGACCATCATGTCACCTGATGGTAAGCGATGATGTGGTCGAAAATGTTGAACACGATTACCTAGAAGTAACCTATTCACACTTGACATAAAGAAACACAAACTCCGGCAGAGAATTCACTCACGGCAGTCCTTACAGTCCGTATGCACAATGAAAGTAGGTATTCCCAAAAAAGTTTTGTGCGTCTGGGTCGGCTGTCCACCATGTAACGAAGGCGCAGTTTTATTAACACGTTCGCTGACAGTGAGCACTTACCCTGACACCACATTACGACAGTAGAATTTTCCACGACGTACTCTTAATAATAAGTGGCCCGTCCCTCGACGTACTGTCATCATAACGCACTACTTTAATTTCCCGCCTGACGACGTACTGTCAGCGAACGTGTTAAGCGTTATTATGAAAGCCTAGCTAAACCAATTTCTCTGTATCAGAATCGATAACAGAAAACATTGTTGATTAATTATTTTTTTAGTCTTAGATGATTGATACAGTAGTAAAGTGCCTTAGCCTCATGCACCGCCGAATATTCGTAGGGTACTATTTAATCCGTACACACACTTAAGTAAGTGTCAGACAAGAACCCATGAGCTGAGTAACACGATACCTTTGGCAAGACCAGAATGAGATTTTCTGGCTTTGACTACCCGTAACGACTGTCAAAGATGTCCAAATAACAGCCGAGACATTATAGTGCACAGGTATAGTTGTCGCCAAATAACTTGGCAAGAGTCGTTCAATACGCAGAAGTCGATTTTTAGGTGTCAGCGGGACGCGGGGTATGACGTTGTGCCGCTCCGAACGCGCGATTGGTGCGTCAGTAGTTCTCGTTCAATTTGCTCCCGAATACACTTGCGTACACGAAAGTTGTACCCTTTGTTTTTGTTACGAGTTGTTGTTTTAAATTTAGTTGTTGTTACGTTGATTACAATGCCAGGACCAAATACCGTTTTACACAGACTATTAAAATGTCAGAAAGAACAGTTAGACACTATAGTTAAGGAAGGTTGAAATTCTGAATTCGTCACTGTCTTAAGGACACCGGAAAAAAAGAAGAATAAAAGGGGTAGCAGTTTTATTAACTAATTGTGACGACGAGAACTAACTATTTTTTTAAATACATTTTTTCACTTTTAAATGTATCTATATATTATATCTATTTTATTTATAATACCGAATTAACGAATGAATTGCTCTTCTTTCTTTAACATTCTTCTGAACAGATATGATTAAAAATAAATGATGACAATAACCATAGAATGATGGCAAGCAGTAAAAGTGACCACTGTTTTCTTCCACTAAGTGCACGATGCGCGAACTTACCCCCACTACGCCAAAACCTTGCCAAGTTATTTGGCGACAGGTATTCGTGTGCAAGTATAGGTGCACGGTTTGTTCCTTTACTCTCATTGTCCGATGGGATTGCAATCCAACACGACCAGAGAGCAATCAAGCGCAAGAGCAACGCCTTAACGTAATTTACGAGGCACGGGGTTATCACACCACCAGCTTCCAAACTCCGGGCAAAACTAGAAATTTCTAACAGAAAAACCCAATAGTACTTTTTGCCCGACCCGGGAATCGAACCCGAGACCTCAGCGGTCGTGCTTGCAACCACTAAGCAACCGAGACAGTTATGCACTTGTTATGCGTACACAGACTAATAAGTGGATAGAAATACTTTTTAAACGACTTCTAAAAAAGGAGGAGGTACTCAATTCGGATGTTTGTATTTTTTTTTTATGTTTGTCCGCGCATAAATCCGTCGCTTCCCAACCGATTTGAAAAATTCTCATCTTGTTAGAAAGGGTATACTTCCCAAATGGTTCCATTAAAATTTTATCGAAATCGGACAGGCCTTTTCTGAAAAATCAACAAAAGTCTAAAAAAAATATTTACGTTGATGATCTTTTCGTTTACTCTGCATTGCGTTTTTTGTTCGCGCATAACTCCGTCATTTACGAACCGATTTGGAAAATTCACTGACCCACTAAAAAGCACGAAAATAAAAACTTTTTTGCAAAAAATTAAACCGACTTCCATATCAAAACACTACAAAGCCAAAAATAATTTTAATTTCGGAAGGCGGTGTGAAAAAAAAAAGAAAATACAAAACCAATAACACCTACTACCGAAATTAAAATTTTATTAAAAGGTTTTATTTTTTGCAAAAAAGTTTTTATTACTTCTCACCTTAAAAGCTTCTCGATGAGTTGCTTGCCGAGGAATCCGGAGCCACCTGTCACGAAGACAGAACTGCCGGAGTAAAACTGTTGTACCGCGGAGTCACCACGATCCATCACTACATTCATACGCTCCTGCAGCTCTATACCGGCGTTTTCTACCAGTTGTGCGGGATCCATCGTGTCTGTCTTTAGATGCTGCAATTGGTTAAGCATTTGTGATTATTAATATAATTTCGGCACCTGGCCGGTTTTTTTTAATGTATATTTGGTAAGTCTGAGAAAAGGTACTAGGTTTTTTTCACTAGAGTAATTATTTTTAGTGAAAAGTATATTTTCTAAAAAAATGGCATTCTAATGGTATCAGTAGCAGGGTTTAAGCTACCAGCGGCTTGGTCTCTAGAGAAAGGAACCTCCTCACAATGCGAGCTCTATCAAGAAGTACTGACTTTTGTATCAGGCCCTTTATCAAGCCGTGTAACGCCAGCTTCGACAGATGGTCGTCGAAGCTTTAACTATTAGCCCATTGACGGATACAACAATCGACACAATGACAGTAAAGTCCACATTCCACATGTCAACAACCTCATGAGCTAAGTCGGGATATAATTAATTGTATACACGCAACTTGGCCCATTCAAATAGTATACCTACACACTATAACAAAAGATAGGTACCATAAGTAAATAAACTAATTCAAATACATACCACATAATGAACTAATTTTTAAACACTATTTCATATGAATAGAATTTGGAGTTTTGGTTTGTATTATTTTACCGATTTCTAAAAAGGACGAGGTTATTAATCCGACGCGTATATTTTTTGTATTTTTTATGTATGATCATGATCACCGTAGACGCCAAAATTCAAAACCAAAAAATACAATACCAAAAACCAAAATACAAAGCTTAAAACACTGACTACCGAAATTAAGCTTATTTTTCACTTTTTCACATTACTAGCAATCTTGCTAAATTTGCAGTGTTTTTTTAGAAGTCGGTTTAATTTTATTTGTGCATTTATAGGCCTGATACATTGCTCAGGTTTATTAATAAAACAACTGAGCCTATTTTAAATAGCCTATGGGAAATTTTAATAAAGACTTTGAGAATCCGTTTAAAAACCCGGCTTAGCATGGTCTCATTCTGCTAATTCACGCAAAAGCCAAATTAAGTATACACTTAAACAATCCTCATGAAACACTCTATCCATTGGTCAAAACAGCATGAAAATGTGTGCATTAGTTTAGGAATTTATCGCGAATATACAAATAGACAGACGTGGCGGGAGTCTTTGTTTAATAACATGTGTATAATAAGGACTTTTTTAATGATTAGTACCTATTTTAAATTCAAATCATGAATGGAATATTATATTCGAATAAAGAATTTGGGAATCGTTTTTTACTCCAAGCATAATAAGAATTATATAAAAAAAGTGTGCCTTTTCTGAATTCGAATTAAAAAACTGATAATCAGTATTAAAATTATGGATTACATAAAAAAATTATTATCACTATTCTAATTTTAAATCATCTTAACTGATAATCAGTTTTTAAACTATGTATATTAAGTATTATTAATTAAAAAAAATCTAACCATGTCGTAGCGATGCCAAGCCTGCGCACTCCTGATAACAATTAACGTTTTGAATGAAACAGTAATCGTATATAAGTAACTATGAGCTCTAATTAGATTCCAATGCGTTGAATAAAGTACGATAGAAAACCAATTCAATGTCAAAATAAAAAATTCTAATCATTTTAATTGTTTCAAGAAAATTACCGTATAGAGATTGAATAAAGACTATGCTTATAAGTATTTTAACTTTTTTTTATTGTTGATAGTGATCAAATAGTAGATACTGGTCAAACGCAAGCCGTTTGACCACCATCTCACCTGATATTAAGCGATGATGTGGTCGAAGATGAAGCACGCATGCCTAGAAGTAACCTCTTCTCTCTATTCACTCTTGACTTAAAGACTCCCAGGTTATAGCTATCAGGAAACAAAGACTCCGAC
The DNA here is from genome assembly GCA_943138885.2 of Tholera decimalis. Taxonomy (NCBI): domain Eukaryota; kingdom Metazoa; phylum Arthropoda; class Insecta; order Lepidoptera; family Noctuidae; genus Tholera; species Tholera decimalis. Next base: position 20,553,050 of record OW964576.2, on the reverse strand, counting down.
AGAGAATTCCACTCCTTAGCTGTACGCACAATAAAAATGATTCCCAAAACGTTTTGTGCGTATGAGTGGGATGTCCACCATGTAACGATGGCGCATCGCCGTTTGTCTTGTAGTCCGATGACGGAATGTGCTTGGTGGAATTAGACTGTGCAATTCCATCGCACACTCCCCGAAATGTAACCTTTTTTTAACCTTTTTAGGGTTCCGTAGCCGAATGGCAAAAAGCGAAACCCTTATAGTTTCGTCATGTCTGTCTGTCCGTCTGTCTGTCTGTCTATCTGTCTGACCGGCCGTCCGTCCGTCCGTATGTCACAGCCATTATTTTCCGATACTATTAGAACTATACATGTGAAACTTGGTAGGTAGATATATTCTGTGAACCGCTTTCCGACTTTAAGATAAATATTTAAAAAATATTTAAAATAAAGAGGGGCTCCCCATACATGGAACTAAAACTGAAAATATATTCCCCCCCCCCCCCCCCTCTAACTTCTATAATAATTAGGGTTGCCACCTTTTTTGTTTGCAGTTAAAGTACATTGGTTAAAATACGTATGAAAAAAAAGTACATGGCATGAAAATAAAGTACAATTTATTTTCAAAGTCGCTTTCCGCTGTCTGTCCTTCTGTATGCTTAGATCTTTAAAACTACGCAACGGATTTTTGTGTGGTTTTCTTTAATAGATAGAGTGATTTAAGAGAAAGGTTTATATGTATAATACATGCATAATATAGTAGAGAAACATTGATAATTTTAGAGGTTTCTAATGTGATGTCTTAATAAACAATTTTTTTGCGCTTACACTGCAAATGTTGGCTGAAACGTACGAGATAGATCAAAATAATGTACTACAGTACTGTACACCTTAAAAAGGTCTACAAAAAATTCCGCGATGGCATATGCTTATCTCTTACGGATAACATACTACAAGGCATGCCTTTTAAGTTTTGTCGTTTGAAGAAAAAAACACAACTAGATCCTTATAGTACCTTTTGTTGTTTTTCAAAGTATTCACCACGTAGCTTAATGCACTTTTCCATTCGCTCAAACCGGTTATTATAACATTTATTCCACTCTAAAGTGAGGGGTTTCAAAATGGCTGACTTTAAAGCGTCAATTGCTTCTTCACCGGACTGGAACCTTTGACCACGAAAACTTTTCTTAATTTTAGGAAATGTAAAGAAATCGTTAGGGCTTAGGTCAGGACTGTATGGAGGATAGTCAAGAATTTCCACTTTTTCCTGCTTCAAATACTCAATCGTTTGACGAGCGCTGTGTGAGCTTGCATTGTCGTGGTGCAGGATGATGCGTCGCTTTGAGTTAGATTTCCGAAGTTCGACGATGACTTGTGGTAAACAAACTGTGGTATACCACTCTGCGTTAACCGTTCTACGATCTTCAAGTGCAATAGTCGCAACATGGCCGGTGTTTCCAGCGAACGTGGCCACCATCTTCTTTGAAGTGCTTCGAGAACGAACAACTTTAGTCGGCTTTGGCTCGTCTTGAAAGACCCAGATTGTAGATTGTTGTTTAGGAATCAGGATCGTAGGCATAGATCCAAGATTCATCACCACTGATAATGTCGTAGACGTGATTTGACTCTCCTCGGTTGAACCTTTGCAGAGTTTTCTTATACCATCTGACGCGGGCCGCCTTGTGATCGTCGGAAAGCAGATGCGGTATCCAACGGCAAACTAGCTTTCTCACACCAAGCGCTTCATGCAAGATCTTCTGAATGGTTGTCCCTGAAAAGCCTGACAGAGCCTCTATCTCTCGATACGTCACATGATGATCTTCGAGAATTAGTTGTCTCACAGCAATGATGTTATCTTCAGTGAAGGCGGATTTTGGGAGTCCTTCGTGAGATTTGTCACTAACATAACGTATTTGTCCACGCTGGAATTCTAAATACCAGCGTTCGACAGTCCGCAGACATGGGGCTTCATCACTGAACACAGATGTTAGCTCTTTAAAACACTGAAACCGTGTCAAGCCTCTTCTAAAGTTGTAGAAAATTATTGCACGAACATTTTTCTTAGAAAGATTCATTTTCGTACGTAACCTGACAGATTCCAATCGACGCTGTGACTAAACAGTAGCATTAATCCTAATACTTTCAACTGTTTTTAGATTCAAAATTTAAACACATTCGAATATAGAATAGTTCCAAATTCAAAATTACCGGGAAATATGGAAACGACAGAACTTAAAAGGCATGCCTCGTATATATCCATTTTAATACTTTAAAAAATGGGCAATTATAAAGCGGTAATTGGAAAGCTATTTGAATAAATGCTGTATTAATCCTGATCATTTTAAATACGTTAGTTGGTTTGAACATTTCATGAAGATTAATTCTTCCCTTTACCCCATGCAGATTAAATGAATACCTTAGGAGATATAGCAAAATCAAAATAATGCACAACGAAATTAATTTCGTGTCACCGTGATTTGACCGGGCGCCTCGCTTCCGAGCCGGGGGAGTCCGAAAGTTTATGTAGTATATCAATGTATGGTGGAATTATGTATCTTATATATGCCTACAGAAAAGTCCGCGATGGCATATGTTTATATGTTAAAGATAACATCCTATCTATGTCCATTTTAATACTTTAAAAAATTGGCAATTATAAAGCGGTAATGTGAAAGGAATTTAGATGATTAGGATTAATACCGTATTAGTGTAAATAACTAATACGGTATTAATCCTAATCATCTAAATTAATATTATGTATAACGAGGAAAGATGATTGATTTTTTGTTTGTTACGATTTAACTCAAAAACTACTCAACCAATTTTACCGAATGCTACATCTCCTCGGAGTAACATATTTTGCATAACGGTTTGTATCAAATTAGTATCTCTACTAAACAATTGTACAGCATCTTTACAGTCTATACTTAAATTAAAGTAAATAAGTAATTCATTTTTTATCAAATTCAGAGACGCTTTGTTTATTACGACTAAACTTTTCAAAATCCCAAAGAAATCAAATCATGTGAAATAAAGTATTTTCGTGTACTTTATTGTTCTCATAAACTATAGAGTACAATTACCTGAAATAACGTACAATACTTTATTATAAAGTACGGGTGGCAACCTTAATAATAATGGAGTGAATAATCTAAAAATATATAGGTCTGTAGATCTTAATGTAAACTTTTAATCAAAATTAGTTTAAACGAGATCGGGTCAGCAGTTTTTGAGATACAGCATATTTTCTAAAACCGCAAATATAACTTTGTAATTCATGTAAATACTATGAAAAACAAAGTTATTTGGCGTAGTTTTAAAAAATGTAAATAACCTAGTTTTAAGTTTGTAAGGTTTTGTTTTTTTTTTTTTGTCAAATATATACATATTATATTATTATAGTTACGACGGAACCCTTCATGGGCGAGTCTGACTCGCACTTGGCCAATTTTTGTTTTGTTCTGTTACACCTTTCATAGTGTTACATTGTGTTTTATAGGTTACTTCTAGGCAAGCGTGCTCCATCTTCGACCACATCATCACTTACCATCAGGTGAGATAGTGGTCAAACGCGAACCTATTATCAATAAAAAATGATTGTGTATAGTTTTATACTAAAGTATATGAGTACCTTTTTAAATATTTTTTTTATATATTAGGTTTACCAACAATTATTATTTACACTGATTCCAAACAAGGAACACATGCTAAATTACATTTGTTCGCTGAATCGATTTTTATGATTTTCAACCGACGACCAAAAGGTTATCAATTCGACGCGTATATATATATTTTATTTTTTTATGAATGATCACCGATTACTCGAAGACGGCTGTCAGAGTCAGACATAGCGAAGCACTACCAATACCAACCACAGAAATGAGCAAAGAACAGATGATCTAGTATTCGTTTACACTAAAAGATTACAAAAGAATGGTCTTTTTCTAGCTCTTTGTTCGTTTGATGTAAACGCTGAAAACGAGTTTTCGTTTACACTAAAAGATCACGAAAGAATGCTCTTGGTCTAGCTCTAGCTCTGTGTTCGTTTGATGTAAATTGACCTTTACTGACATGGGTAGAGCTTTCCACAGCCGTACTGTTTGAGCTGCGAACGACTTACCAAAGAAATTGGTGGAGTGAGTACATATAATATGAAACAACTTCTTATCTCACCTTACAAAGATCTTCAAATGATCTTCTCCAGGCCCGTAGGAGTTCTGACTTAGTGAATTATGTAATTAATAAGTTTTATCTTAATTCAAGTACTTAAGTATCTACGCTTTCTGAATTACAAATTTAATAGTCCTTTCGAATTTGTTCTGAAAGCCGTTTTCACAAAGTTTTGAAGCCTCTTAAGCGATTGTCTTGAAGACTTTAGAATAGAACTATCTTTCTAATGTGGAAATGTGTCTTGATGCTTTTTAACCGACTTCAAAAAAAGGACGTTCTCAATTCGTCTTTTATGTATGTTACCTCATAACTCGGAGACGGCTGGACCGATTTGGAAAATTCTTTTTTTGTTTGAAAGGGTATACTTCGAAATTGGTCCCATTGTCACCAGGTTAGGATCTGATGATGGGATCCTGGAGAAATCGAGGGAACCCTTCAAATATTATAGGCACATCTATGGCGTTTTGGGTATTTCTTAGCATTTATTAGGTTCAGCTGTAACAAACTACGGAATAAAATCTAAGAATCTGAATTACACGCACTTCTAATTGTTGTATCAGTTACCACGGAAACCTTCATGGGCGAGTTTGACTGGCACTTCTCAATTTTTTTTTTGTTTTAATTTAAAGGGGACATTTTTAACCACTTTAGAAGTGACTATCTTTCTAACGATTGACTTTGAGAAAAAAATGGTTTGCAAAACCTCAATACAATTTTTAAAGACATTCATTCATCAAAAACATTACACGTACAGGTTTGATGAATTATCAATTTGTTTTAGTTTCAGTCCCATGTAGGTGACCCCCTAATTTCTTATTTATGCGGTTCACAGAATACATCTATTTATCAAATTTTAACTCTGTGGTCCTAATAGTTTTGGAATAAAGTGGCTGTAACGTCAGACGGACAGACAAACAAACAGACATGACGAAACCATAAGGACTCCGTTTTTGCCATTTGGCTACTGAACCTTTAAACACTAGCATCAATAAAACTGCTCCACGTTTTGAATGACTGGACAATAATACCTATCATACAACGAAAAGCATAATAAGAATTACGCATGAAATTATTTATTTGCTTCATAAAATATTTATTAGTTGTAGTCATTACGAAATTGATTGCGAAATATGTTTTTAAACATCTTCATGAGCGGCGAAGTTATAAAGCTTTAAAATTGATGATTAATAAGACAAGTATTTCAAAGACTGTGACGTCTAGGTCTATCACGAGTAGGGTTGCCAGATCCAAAAAACCAAAATCCGGAGTAAATTCCGGACATTTGATGAAAATTCCTGACTTTCTTTAACTTGAAATAAAAACATTATATTTTTTTTTATGTTTCACTCTTTCATTCAGTTGTAGAAATTCCGGACGGTTTAGGATTCCCTCTGCATTTCGGACAAAGACCTATATTTCCGGACATGTTCGGAAAATTCCAGTCGTATGGCAACCCTAATCACGAGAGAGATAGCTTTTTTAAATAGAATTAAGGTATTAGATTTTTACTTACGAATATAAAATGACACACATTTTTTAAACTGATAATCATTCATCCTAAATGCGAAAGTCTGTCTCTCCGTCTGTCACATTTTCGTTTTTCAATAAACTCGACAAAAAAGTCACGTAAGTTAAAGGACATCACTTTAGTTCAATCGCAGATATTATATTTTTTAGAAAGAAAGAAAGTAAATAAATTTATTTGATCTAGATGTAAAGGCGCACAATAAATGCAAAAATAAAACACCAAGCCCGTTCCATCATCGGACTGCAAGGCAGGCGATGCGCCATCGTTACATGGTGAACATCCCACCCATACGCACAAAACGTTTAAGGAATACTTTCATTGTTTACAGGAACACTTTAAACAAAAAAATTGGCGAAGTGCTATTCAAACTCGCCCATGAAGGGTTCCGTGGTAACTACGCAAAATAACTTTGTTTTTAATAGCATAGTTCTCGTCAAATAACTTGGCAAGAGTCGTTCAATGCGCAGAAGTCGATTTTTAGGTGTTAGTGGTTATCAGCGGGACGTGGGGTTTGACGTAGCGCCACTCCGAGCGCGCGATTGGTGCGTCAGTAGTTCTCGTTCAATTTGCTCCCGAATACACTTGCGTACACGAAAGTTGTACCCTTTGTTTTTGTTACGAGTTGTTGTTTTAAATTTAATTTTTGTTACGTTGATTACAATGCCAGGACCAAATACTGTTTTACGCAGACTATTAAAACGTCAGAAATTACAGTTAGACGCAATGGTTAAGGAAGGTTGAAATTCCGAATTCGTCACTGTCTTTAGGACACCGGGAAAAAGAAGAATAAAAGGGGTAGCAGTTTTATTAACTAATTGTGACGATGAGAACTAACTATTTTTTTAAATACATTTTTTCACTTTTAAATGTATTTATATATTATATCTATTTTATTTATAATACCGAATTAACTAATGAATTCCTCTTCTTTCTTTAACATTCTTCTGAACAGACATGATTAAAAATGAATGATGGCAATAACCATAGAATAATGGCAAGCAGTAAAAGTGACACTATTTTCTTCCACTAAGTGCACGATGCGCGAACTTACCCCCACTACGCCAAAACCTTGCCAACTTACGTGACGAGGACTATATTTGTATGAAATACAAAGTTATATTCAGTTTTAGAAAATGTGCTATATCTCAGATACTACTGACTCAATCTCGTTCAAACTAATTTAAATTTTATTATGGTCTACAACAGTTAAGGAGTGGAACTCCCTGCCAGAGCCAGTATTCCCTGATACCTACTTACAGTAGTAACATTTCTACCGTCTATTATTTTTCTTGTGAAGAGCGGGGTCTCCTAGCACAAGTATATTACTTACTTAAAAGGAGACTCCTATGTAAGTTATGTTGATGTAGTTATAAGTTACCAAAATAAACAATTTATTTATTTACTTTGAAAATAAAAATCGACAAATCGACCTATAACCTGGGGTCTTTAAGTCTAGAGTGAGTAGGCTACTTATAAGCAAGTGTGCTTCGTTTTCGACCACATCATCGCTTTCCATCAGTTGAGATGGTCAAACGTGAGCATATCATGATCAAAAAAATGCTACCAAAAAAAAAATATTGAATAAAACAGCATGAGCCGTGAGCAGTGTCTCCAACTCTATTTGTCAAAATTACGGTGTTGCTAGTCTAAAAATACGGTATTTGGTGGCAAATTATGGTAAGTTTGAAAATTTAAAATACGGTAAATTTACGCTAACTTTATTTTACAATCAAAAATTAAATTTCAGGCGTTTCAGCCTTTACACAGAGCGAACACTTGGCTTTATATGGGTTTTTTGGGGTATTCGCGAAGCCACGAGGAAATGTCTTTATTTTTCAGCTACTCTGGTCGAAATTTTTGTTGTATGACTCAGGTCATTAGAAGGTCCACCGTCTTTGTCTGTCGTCACTTGAATTGTTACTGTCAGATAACATTTTTTATAAATATATTCAGTCGCGACACGATAAAAGATCTGCTGAGCAAACTATTGTGAAAAAATGGCAAACATAAATTAAAGTTGACAAAATGCAAAGGTATGGCTAAGTTCTACTGCAGCACTGTATTCAATAACTCCGTAATTTGGTCGCACAAGTTTCGTCTACTTGTCTATGAACACAAGTTGATTGTACGGGGAATACCCCAGGGAATGATACAGTTTTGTCATTTCCAAACATTGTTTCAAATAAAAATAAACTATTGTTTTTAAGGCGCCACTCATAAAGACGAATTAATTACGGTAGAATTGAACATGTCTACGGTAGGTGGTAGATATGTTTAAATTACGGTAGGTTTACCGTAATTACGGTGTTGTTGGAGACACTGGCGTGTACCTCAGTACACGCAGTACCTCACGGCTGTGCCAAATAGGCCCAGTTCAGCAAAATGTCAGACAACTGCGAATTGTGTAACGCTGGTTCTCAACTGGACATAATATAATGATGTTTGAATATCATATCAAAAGAGCATTACGACGCACTTATACCCGGACTTTTAATTCGACGCAGCAGACTGACAGTTTCTGAGTTGTCAGATAACGACGACTACGAAATTGAAACTAAATTAATCAATTCAAGAATAACATCGAATAACGATGTAAACAATTTTTATAATAATTATTGTGTGAAAATAATAAAAATTAAAATGTGATTATAAAACTAGGAGCGTGAAAAATAAAACGAATAGATCATGATAATATTTTTTATTTTTTGCTATAGGCCCCTGTACCCATTCCAACGGGGTTTAAATCGCAGTGGTGTGGGTGGCGGTCTTTTTAATAGTAATCTTGTGCAATTTATTAAAATATTAATCACATGAAACAATTTGCAAAAGAGTGGCTTTTATCATGTCTGGTTACATATAAATATTATTAATATAAATAGATTAATTTATAATAAAATCTAGTTACTACTTAAAAATAAATGATAGTAGTATAAATTTTATATGAATAAAAATCGCTCATTTATTATTCGATTGATTGAATCACTATTAGGTTAAATAGGGTATCATTATTTTAGTAAGTGACATTAGCTTATGTCAGCTTACTGCATCGAATTAAAAGTCCGGGTATAGAAAACATTCTGTAAGTACATTAAAACAGCAGAACTGTGTGTCCATACAGATATAGAATAAAAACGTTATTATACCCATACTAATATAATAAAACGGAAAAGTTTATTCATTTAAACGCGTTAGTCTTACAAAGTACTGGGTGAAAAGAAGAAGGTTAATGTTTTTGAGACCCGATTCAAAAAGAGGGGTGTTTAAATTTGACGTGTCTATGTATCTGTGTATCTGTCTGTGGCATCGTAGCTCCTAAACGAATGGACCGATTATGATGATTATGATTTTTTTTGTTAGAAAGCTGACGTGATCGAGATGGTTTTTAGCTACAATTTATCAAGATCTGTTCAGATGTTTCAAGATTGTCAGGGGTTACATAAAATTTTTAATCTGTTTTTTTCGTGATGTAGTCCACGAAAGAAAATTGATGATTTAGAAAGAGTAACGGTTGCTAGTTTTTTTTGGGTCTCATTCTTGCGTGACTGTTTGTTATACCTCCGAAAATACTTATCTGACTCCGATTCACAGATATTTAAAATGAGTCGTCACTTATACTGCATATAAATTAATATAAGAGAATCCAGTATAAAATAACACTCAGCTCTACCCGGACAGAAATACGAAAAACGCTAATTTTATAAGCAGCTCTGATTATGTTTAAAAGCACACATTTTTTACAATATTTAATTTGTTATACGCACCTTTTAAAAACGTATAAAAGTATCAATAGTATTCCACAGACTGGCAATTAACAAATGATATTTTTAAAGCTTCAATTTAATTAAAAATTCATGCAATTACTATTGTTGATATGGAAATTATATACAGATACAAGTTAAGTAAGTACCCTAGTTGAATTAAAAGAATATTTCTGCAAATGGTTCTAAGGTACAATTTAAACTAATATAAAACCATGCTGACTTGCTCAATATTACGGAAAATGCCTGCAATGTTAATTATGTGTAGAAATACATATAATTAACTTGCTTCTGACTACAACTTTGTCTGCGTTTCTTATCAAGTTACCAGGGCCCCAAGTCTGCTATTTTTATAAATTTGTCATTCCATCACGATCCCATTGTCATTTTGCTAATAGTTCGTAATCTACTAAATTCATAATGGTTGGTCAGTAGTCTCGTATTAGAATGGCACTGCCATTATTATAAAACCCGTTAGTAATAATGATTTTCGAAAAACTACCCCTAAATTTGAACATTTATTCATGCCAGATTTTATTTCTATTTAATTTTACATATTATTTCGTTCAATGAAGTGTCAGTGGTTGACCATTGGAAAGCCAGCCATTAGTAGATTACCAAATTAGTCAAAATCAACAATTTTGAAATCAATGATAGACTATTTTGACACTATTGTAATAGCAGACTTGAGGCCCTGGTTGCGGAAATGTTCGAAATAGTTACCGCGGTCTTGGAACACGAAGGGCAAATGACGGAACACGGATGGGTTTTAGTCAGTAAAAGTCTGACACACCCTCCCACTTCGCACAGATCGGGAGGCAGTCATTGGATGGTTTCGCATCCTAAAAAAGGGGGACAAGCGGAGCTCTTATAAAATCTTTATAAAAGTTTTTTTTTATTACGAACTAGCTTTTGCCCGCGACTTCGTCCGCGTGGAATAGTTACTTTGGGCTAACGATTAAACCCCGATTTTGAAGCATTCTTCATTGGCGCTCCGCTCCTATTGGCCTTAGCGTAATGATATAAATTGACTATTTAATCAAAAAATAATTTTTCAATTCGATCCAGTAGTTCCTGAGATTATCACGTTCAAACAAACAAACAAACTCTTCAGCCTTATATTATTAGTATAGATAGCTGTTGCCCACGACTTCGTCCACGTTTCCGTCGATTTTCGTAAAAAATAAGTAGCCTATGTCCTTCCTCACGGTTCAGTAATTTTGATGTAACAGACAGATTAACTTTCGTAATTTAGTAGGGAAATATAATATGTCAATCTATAATACTGTTGAAAAATATCGCAATACCGAACCGCACAATATTATTGTTATTAGCTGTGCCCGCGACTCCGTCAGCGTGTAACTCCTTGTGTGTTATTAAGTTAATGTATTGGTGATATTGTTTAGATCACGTTCACATGAGGCTTAAGTACCTATAGAACGAAAATACTTCAGCGCAAAGCTTCTGGGTAAACTATGTTGAAAGTTGACCCGTCCGGCACGTGAACATAAAGATTTCTAGAACTGCTAACCCGGGAAAGAGCGACGTACAACTGACCATGCGAGAAACAACTGACACCGAGATCTACTCCAGCAACACGAAAAGTCTGCCCTTGAGCCTTATTAATTGTCATTGCATAACACACCGATACTGGGAATTGCGTTCTTTTAAATTGGAATGGAAAATTATTTGGTATTATGGGAATTCTGGGAATAAAGACGGTTTCTCCTGTTAAAATTTGAGCCTCGATTATATTTTGTTGCAACTGGGTTACTTATAGCCGATTTCCATTGCAAAGTTGTGGTGGTTTTAAATTTCGGAGCGGAATAATAATCAGAAAGCTTCGAACTGCTAAGCTATCGGGAGTTATACGTGTTATTGTGAGTAAACCATAAAAGATAGATATATGCTGTCGTGGGATATTTTTTATATAATTTTAAGGAGAACATTTCCGTCATAAATGATTTCTGTGTAGCTTTAACCATTAAAGCCTTGTCCCCACTAGGAACATTTGTCGAGCGACATGTGTCCCCGGACACATCGGGCGATGTCGCCCTACATCGCCCCACGTCGCCCGATGTCTTGTCTCCGTCCACATCAGTTCAGTCGAACCTATCATGTCTCCGGAAGAGGTAGTGTTGTACAGTGCGGCTTATATAATGATGAATGCATCAAGAACAAAAAAGAAGAGTCTTCTCTTCTTTTTTGTTGTTTTTGGTGGATTAAACAGTACTTGCGAAACAAAACAAGTGTATTTAATGATTTCAGTGTTCTAGACGGCTCATTTCATAATTTTACTCGGATGTCATCAACAGACTTTGAAATACTCTTGTGTAAAATATCCCCATCAATATCTAAACAAGGAACAGTTTCAACAATGTCGCGGCGATGTCGTCCGACGTCGCCCGACATCGCCCGATGTCACCGGGGACACATGTCGCTCTACAAATGTTCCTAGTGGGGGCGAGGCTTGAGGTTGCACTCGCGACGGAAGCTTAAAAAATGGAGTAACTTCTCCCGTTTTCCTAACATTTCCCTTCACTGCTCTGCTCCTATTGATCGTAGCGATATGAAAAGTATACTATAACCAGCTCAGGAGTATGAAAAATAATTGTACCAAGTTTCGTTAAAATCCATCGAGTAGTTTTTGTTTCTATAACGGTTATACAGACAGACAGACAGACAGACAGACAGACAGACAGACAGACAGACAGACATACATACAGACAGACAGACAGACAATAAATTTTACTGATTGCATTTTTGGCATCAGTATCGATCCCTAATCACCCCCTGATAGTTATTTTGTAAATATATTTCATGTACAGAATTGACCTCTCTACAGATTTATTATAAGTATAGATGAGCCCGTTCTTGACCTCGATCACAACGAATGGTAAGTGTAAGATGAGGTTTACGATCGAACGAGCGAGCCCAGAAGATGCCTGTTCACTCTTGCTGTAAAGGCGGACGGGTCATATGTGGCAGGGAATACAGAAGCCGGCAGAGAGTTCCATAGGTTGGCTTATTCATCAAAACATTGTAATACAGTATGTTAACTAACAGAGGGCATTCCCGTTAACCCGCAATAGTATAGCATCCATACATGCTGAAAAAAAGTTACCATTCGAAAACAAAATGTTTTTGTATTTTTTTATAATAAAATATTCACTAAAAATTTTAAATTGATACGTAAAAGAAACACTCTGTACAGGCCTACTTGAAGGACGGCAACGTCGCAATTTATTTATGAATGCGTATGCGTGTACAGAGTGTTTCTTTTACGTATCAATATAACATTTTTAGTGAATATTATAATATTAAAAAAAAAATGAAAATATTTTGTTTTCGAATGGTAATATTTTTTTGGCATGTATGAATGCTATACTATTGCGGGTTAACGGGAACACCCTCTGTTAGTTAACATACTGTATATTCATCATCTGCTTAGCTTGTTACCAACTAAGTTGGGGTCGGCTTCCAGTCTAACCGAACGCATCTAAAGCCTGCAGTACATGTTGGCCGAGCGTTGTCGAACGAAGGCCAAAACCAACATGTAGACGGTATATTTGCCTTGTCTTGCTATCGCTCGGTGTCACTTGCCTAGTTGGCCGAGTGTAGGCCAGCGCCAACGTGTATAGAGCTCATTTGGAGCAACTTGTGTTCGCTCGGCGTTGCTCGTGATCACTTGCCTCACTTCGGATCGGTGTCGGTTTTTGGTCACAAATCAAAGGCGCTCGCCTGCGCTCGGCCAACGTGTGGGCAGCTCTACGGACCCTCTTCTACATTGGTCGTCTGCATTGGCGTTCGACGAACTTGTCGAACGTGTGGACATTATTTCTTGCCTTGTACCTATTTGCCAACGCTCGCGTTGGCCTACGCTCGACCAACATGTATTGCTTAAGTACAATGCGGCCGTTCTAACTTGGCGAGTGTGAAGTTAGGCTCTGCGAACTTTAGCGCTTGTGCACTCGTACAAAAATAAAGGTTTAAAAAAATAAATGCAATTAGCAGTTGTTATTCCTGTTAACAACTGTTATTGGCATTTATTTTTTTAAAACCTTTATTTTTGTACGAGTGCACAAGCGCTAAAGTTCGCAGAGCCTAACTTCACACTCGCCAAGTTAGAACGGCCGTACTGTACTGGAGTTTTACATGGAACGCTTGCCTACTTTCTAAAGCCTGCAATACATGTTGGCCGAGCGTTGTCGAGTGAAGGCCAATACCAACATGTAGACGGTATATTTGCCTTGTCTTGCTATCGCTCGTTGTCACCTGCCTAGTTGGCCGAGTGGAGGCCAGCGCCAACGTGTATAGAGCTCATTTGGTGCAACTTGTCTTCGCTCGCCGTTGCTCGTGATCACTTGCCTCACTTCGGATCGGTGTCGGTTTTTGTTCACAGATCAATGGCGCTCGCCTGCGCTCGGCCAACGTGTGGGCAGCTCTACAGACCCTCTTCTACATTGATCGTCTGCATTGGCGTTCGACGAACTTGTCGAACGTGTGGACATTATTTCTTGCCTTGTACCTATTTGCCAACGCTCGCGTTGGCCTACGCTCGGCCAACATGTATTGCAGGCTTTAAATAGAGTAAGTATTTATTTAGGACACTAAATATTTTTCATTTTTATGTGTAACGAATTTCTCAGTGATACCCCCGTGTCTCGGAAAATACGTTAAACCGTCCCGGCCGTCATTTGGACATCTTTGACAGTCAAGCCAGAAAATCTGACATTGGTCTAGCCATGGTATATCGTGTTACCCAGCTGTTGGGTTACAGAGGTCAAGATAGGCAGTCACTCCATGTAAAATACTAATTATTAATAATAATAATAATAATATTCCACAACTTTTCACACAACGCCATCTAGTCCCAAACTAAGCAGAGCTTGTGGTATGGGTACTAGACAACTGATAAACATACATATATATTTCTAAATACATACATATTATAGATAAATTACACCCAGACAAAGAACAAATGACCGTGCTCATCACACAAACATTTGTCCTAGGTGGGAATCGAACCCACGTCCATGCGCATAGCAGTCAGTCATTATTATTATACTTTTTATTTCAGACCAAGGATCTATTAAAACTTGTTAGTATAAACTTAAAAACTATGTTAGTAGGAATATAAAAATAAACAGCATACACAAAACAAAAATAAGACTTGTTATATTGCTACTTACGACGCCTTATATTCCTAAGAAAATCACTAACACCGCGCTGTGCGGTGCACCGTCAGATTCGCCTTCTCAGCATTCCGATAGCGTGGGATCGAAGACTGTTCAGTAACAGTGATTAATGTGAATTTTGTGTTTAGAACTTCACTCTTGTTTCTCACATCGAACAATTGTCACGCAACTGAAATGTATTCTTTATATTAATTAAATTTCATTAAGTACCTAAATTGTGTCGGTCTTATTTGCATACTCGACTGCAGCCGAACGTAAATGGCGCAGTCGGTAGGATACTCGCGGTCAGTTTCGCATAATAAGGAAGATTTCCGTAATCGCAAAGCTGCCCGTGCGGCTATCCAGTCGCTCCAGAGTATCCAGAATCTACACGTCGTGTTGCATCGAGGAATCTAGACATTGGTTACGCGAAGGGGCTGATATAATGTTCATGAACCGGTAACGCTACAGTCGTCGAACACTGAAGCCACCACACTACTATACCGGTATACATTCTACTATCCGGTGCATGTGTGCTCATTATCACCATTATACTTCATCGTCGCAGACTGAATAAAGTATAGAAAACATCTGAAGGAATCAATATCATGGCACAGGATGAGGAGGCCTGCAGTACCGATCCTCCAGTTGCCGATCTCGTTGAGGGAGGTGTAATGTTGCTACTTACGACGCCCCATATTCCTAAGAAAACTATTAACACCGCGCTGTGCGGTGCACCGTGAGATTCGCCTTCTCAGCTTTCCGATAGCGTGGGATCGAAGACTGTTCAGTAGCAGTGATTAATCTGAATTTTGTGTTTAGTACTTCACTCTTGTTTGTGACATCGAACAACTGTCACGCAACTTAGTTTTAGCGACTTAAATGTAATCTTTTTATTATTTAAATTTCATGAAGTAAATTGGGTCGGTCTTATTTGCATCCTCGACTGCAGCCGAACGTAATTCACTCAATTTAGCACATGAACTCCCGCTCTCACGTGTACACCCACCCAGTGCCTGAGAAAAGGACCATCAATTTTATCCGATAAGGTGGCGAGGATACTGTTGATGCTGACTCTGAATCGCTGCAGCATCGAAGCACATCGCTTGCGTATGATGGCATAGAAATCATCCAGCCGCGCTTCAGCAAACATACCTAATGCGCTGCAAAACCTAGGCAACTCCACCAGCATGCTCAACACATTATTGTACTGAATGCGCAGAGCGTTAAAAGCCTTCTGCGTATACCTAACCCACAGGCTGCACGAGTAAAATGACTAGCAGTATGCCCTGAACAGAGTCAGCTTTACTTTAGTAGTACATCGTGCAAACCAGCGAGCAAGCATGTCACCTCGGGCTGTCAACGCCCTGCGCTCCCTGGTCAATATCCTTGTCATCTGTGAGATAATTCGTGATCACGTCCCGAGTTATTTTAACTGACTGACGACTTTGAGACTAATACTAAGGTTAAGCGGATGATGATGATTTATTTATTTATTTATTAAAACTTTATGCAACACAAAATGTACAGACGCCAGCACATCAAGCTACAACAATCTGTCTTTCTTTAATAGATTTTCAACTTTATTGTTAAAGTAATTAGGTTCAAGGTTGATTGGGAAAATTTGACAGTTTCGGGTAGCTTCATGTGCTGGCGTCTGCATTCTCTACCAGTCAACCATGGGTGTTGAAGAGATAACATGGCAGGTGCATAAAAAATAAACTAAGTAGATAATGTATTCAAAGTAAAAGTTTTATAACAAGTGTATAGTGGTAGTTTTCGCTAATAACGAGTAAACATATCTTGTCGAGGACGTTTACAATTCAACACTGCTTTTAAATAAACTCCTGTCATTAGCTTTTAATTCATTTTTATATTTATTTATTTTTTATTGATAATAGGTTCGCGTTTGACCACCATCTCACCTAATGGTAAGTAATGATGTGGTCGAAGATAGAGCACGCTTATCTAAAAGTAACCTATTCACTCTTGACTTAAAGACCCCTAGGTTATAGCTATCGGGAAACACAGACTCCGGCAGGGAATTCCACTCCTTAGCCGTACGCACAATGAAAGTATTCCCAAAACGTTTAGTACGTATGGGGTGGGATGTCCACCATGTACCTAACGATGGCGCATCGCCGTTGGTCTTGTAGTCCGATGATGGAACGGGCTTGGCGGAATTAGATTGTGTAATTCCATCGCACACTCCTCGAAATGTAACCGATAGAAAACCGATAGACTTGCAACTCGTCGTCGATGTTCAAGGCTCTGGAGCTTTAACTCAACCAGTGCATCGTTGCCAATTCTTGGCCCGTTTCTCAATAGACTCAAGAGCGTCCAGTTGGTATTTGGCAGATCCATCCCAAAGATGAGAGCAGTACTCCATACACGACCGAACCTGGGCTTGATACAGATTGAGCAGCTGTTCCGGTGTGAAGTATCGTCTCACCTTTGCCAAGATTCCCAACTTTTTTTATGCTAGTTGAGCCTTAGAAGCGATAAACGGACCAAAATTGAGGGTGGAAGTTAGTGTTACCCCAAGAAGCTCAATACGATCGGTTATCGGCACGGTTACACCACGGAAAGTAGGATATGCTAGTAGTGTCTGGGAACAATAGTTTTCTCGAAATACACAACTGTAAATTGTAAAAGTTCTCGTGTAGTAGGTCTTGCATGGGCACCCATAGCTACTGAGGCCATAATCAATTACAGAATTCACTAAGTATTCTACAACGTGTAACGGAAACGCCAATTCTATCCAAAAGGGCTGAAAACAGCTATAACCTAGGAGTCTTTAAGTCCAGAGTGAATAGGTTACTTTTAGGTAAGCGTGCTCCATCTTCGATCACATCATCACTTACCATCAGGTGAGATAGTGGTCAAACGCGAACCTATTTTCAATAAAAAAAAAAAAAAAAAAAAAAACAACATCTGGTATAGTCTCTATGCACAGTTTCAGCTCAAAATAAGTGACTCAAGGAATTGATACCAAATTATCAGTGTCATATGTTTCTTCAATACCAATCATAACAAACGTGTCTCAGTACTATGAGGGTTAGTGTTGCCCAAACGAGAGAAAAATTCGGTCTATAGTATTAATGTATTATAATTTCTAATAAGTTTCACACATGTAGACATAGGATTTCAAAACCCTTGCCATATCGCTTGTTATCATCCAAAGAAGCCGTGCACTTGGTATGTATATGTTACGTGATTAAATAGATATTATACATAATGGCTGGTCATTATGTATAGGAGTCTTTTTAAGTCAAGAGTGAATAGGTAACTTCTAGCCAAGCATGCTTCATCTTCGACCACATCATCGCTTAACATCAGGTGAGATAGTGATGATCAACAATAAAAAAAAAATACTTTCCTACCTGACGGCTTCATCGAACAATCGGAGAGTCAGTCTTACCTCGACACGAGTTACCGTGGCCAGCTTGAAAATGCCTCAACAGACTGCGTACCTAATTCGGCCGGAGCAAAGATAATATCTATAGATGCGGATTCACTGACGGTTCAGATCTCAAATGTATATGCGGCGTGACCCGTCAAACAATGACCCACTTTCTAGGGCTATCAAAGCTAATTGTATTCAATTGTGTAATCACTAAGAGGGGATGAGCTGTATTCCAAGATGCAGGTTATCACCTAGTTCGGATGCAGAGGTTCTCGAAAATCATGAAGTACTATTAGGCGCTGTATCTGTATAATACGACTGTCAATTACTTTGTGATTGTGAAATGTGTATGAATTTTTTTAGTGATATAAGTATCTGATTATTGGGTCAAATTTATATACTCAGTCTTTATTTGCATTCTACAATGTGTAGGTTAAAAAAGAAAGTCAAAAAACTTTTTTGCAAATATAAAACCTGGCTTTGTAGTGTTTTGATATGGAAGTCGGTTTTATTTTTTGCAAAAAAGTTTTTATATCCGTGCTTTTAGTGGGTCAGTGAATTTTCCAAATCGGTTCGTAAATGACGGAGTTATGCGCCAACAAAAAACGCAATGCAGAGTAAACGAAAAGATCATCAAAGTAAATATTTTTTAGACTTTTGTTGATTTTTCAGAAATGGCTTGTCCGATTTCTATAAAATTTTCATGGGACCATTTGGGAATACCCTTTCTACCGAGATAAGAATTTTTCAAATCAGTTGGCAAGCAACGGAGTTATGCGCGGACAAACATAAAAAAAAATACAAACATCCGACTTGAGAACCTCCTCCTTTTTTAGAAGTCGGTTAAAAAAGAGAATGTGATCATTATGGACCCTGTCGGGCGCAGCCAAAAGTAAATGAATTTAGGAGAGAGGAAGCCTTTAATAGGTAAACTTATATTTATTTATTTAAACTTTATGTACAATCGTGATACATGGGCGAAATAAATGCAACTAGGCATATTTAACCTTTGTGTTAAAGAGACCACAACGTGGTAGGCGTACAAGTAAATAAAATGTCATAAGTTATCAATATAAAAATAAGAATAAAATAATTAACCAAAATAATAAACTAAAGTAAAATAATAAACTAATAATACAGTTCTGATTATGAGAACTCACAATAATTATATTTATGGCGAAGACCAAACTAAAAATAACAGGCTTAAAATAAATGCAATAATACCATATTAGGGACTTACTATAATACCTTACATTTTATATACTTAAAATATGTTTGCTATCAACTCGCTTAGAAAAAGAAGCATGAATTATACAGACGTACAGACTGTCACGGTCACCGTTGTAATATTAAGTAGTCATTTTATATACATGAGTAGGAAACATGGAAGGTATATATTGTTTACCCAACTAGACACAATGCATATGAATGTGTAAATGTGCGAACCACGATTAAACCTTAGTTTTATTGGTAAAATTTTGAAATGATTTGTTTTATTCACTTTATAACTAACTTTGCCCGCTAATTCGTGCACTTTGTTGTCAAAAATTTAAATGCATCGTTTGAATAAGAGTACAGTCAATAGTGCCAATACCCTATGTTACCTGACCACTATAGAACATAAGTAGAGGGTAATGCAAAATAATACTTCCAATTAAGATTATGAATTAGTGAATACAGGTCTTGTAATTTCATACAATGAGAAACTATGACTATCTATATAAAGTTGGCTATTCGAAAAGCAATAAAACATGAGGTCTAGCCTCGAAACAAGATCCGGTCATTACCAATAGGTAAATGGTAAATGGTTTCGAAGCGGAAGCATGAGGAAAGAGGGTAAATAATCAATGATCTGTTAAAAATATTTAATTTCTGGTATAATTATCAGCTTATTAATATTTATTACTAACATGAATTAAAAATAAAAATTAAAAGCCCTAATAATTAAACATGGTATATATACATGCGAAAATAAAAAGAAATTATAGGGCATCGAAAAATTTGTCAACATTGCTATCAATGGGAAAGTGCCCAGAACACTATCTGCATTGCCACGTTGAATGGCAATGCTGATTCTCTGTCCGAAGAAAAGGCCAGCCGTCTGGTCACTTGAGGAGTTGAGGAGTTGACTTGCTTTGCTTGAGTTGCTTTCTTCAGCTTAATTGTTTCAGATGGGGAGGTGTTCAGTCTGAAACTTACAGGTTGGAGTGTGGGGTGAGACAGGGTGGGTTGACTTCGCCTAAGCTCTTAACTTGTTGGTACATAATGGGCAAAACGCTGCTGGATTGGTAACGTTTGTGTTTAAAAACTAAGTTATGCAGACAAGTAAATATTATGTTGAGATTTTACTAAAACTTACTTATACAATAGATTTGAAACGTAATCCTACTAATATTATAAGCACGAAAGTTTATGAGGACGTATGTAATTTTGTAATTTGGACACCAGTCATTTATTCATTTATTCAGTTCAGTTAATGTTAACTGAACTGAATAAATGAATACATACATATACATAACAGTACATATTAATAATTAAATAAAATTAACACATGCAGGAACTAAAATTCAAAAGCGCAATTAAAATTAATGTGAAAAGTAAAGTTAAACAGTAGTATTACACTAATTTAAAATATGTAAAAAAATAAATATAATGTCAAATCAATCGTAATTATAATGTCAAATTCAATGTCAAAATATTAAAAGTAGAATAAAAATTAAAAACAATGATCGTTGCTATTATTATAAGTGACTATTTTTATTATTTGACGTAAACTCCGATACCGAGTATAAACATTTTTCCAACAAGAAGGCTTACCGAATGATACTAGACCTAGGTATTACCGAGATACTAGGTGGTGGAGATCAGATAGGCATTCGCTCTATATAATATAATAATAATAATAATAAAATTGTTTATTTGGAACAAAAACAATAGACAAGCAAACAATTCAACGACGGTAGCTGCAAAAGTTAAAACTGTGGCGCAGCTACCAACGCCCAACTCCTAATGAGTAGCGTTGTTCCAGCAATAGCAAAATACAAAATTCATTAAATTAAATTAAATTAAAATAAATCAAAATCTAATAAATTAAAATATAAAATACGTCCAAATCAAAATACAATAACATTAAAATAAGTAAAATTTAAATTCAAAGAAAATTATACCTATTCAAAATTATACAATAATATTATTATATTATACATTATTATAACGATAATATTACGTGCCGTGATTATGTGAGCGTGTTTGTGTTTGTGTGTGAGTGTGTGTGTGTGTGTGTGTGTGTGTGTGAGTTGCTTGGAAATCGTGAGAGTATAGTATAGTGAGAGTGAGAGTTTTTAGCCAGAGTGTAAACATTATACCTCCACGAGGTTATCTGTGGAGTCATAAGTGAGTGTTTTTAGCCAAGTGTTGAGTTTTTTCTTGCACTCATTCCTGGTAATAGAGTAAATATTAATATTTTTGTTGATCCTATTATACACTTTGGAACTAATGTAAGTAAAATGGCGACGTGCCGTAACTGTTTTGCATGGTATAATATTACAAACTCTAGCAGAACGACGTTTACTGCTACATATGTGTGGATTATAGGGAACCAGGGTATGTTTCCGGAGTGTTATTTGCGATATGAATAACTGTCTCACTGTCAGGACTTGGCAGAGAGCGTAAAGTTTTTTTGTAGGAAAACGTATAGGTTTCCTCGCAAGGACCTTTAAAACAGCTCTCTGGGCTCTTTCAATACGCATCATCACCGTCTTATGAGCCCCACCCCAAACTATAAGGCAGTATCCTAGTACCGATTGTGCAAGTGCATAATAGATGGATATAAGAGTCTGAAAGTCGGCTGCACTTCTTAGTTTTCTGATATAATACACTAATACTCAGGTGCAGCTGGTTAGACTGGAAACCAACTCCGATATAGCTGGGGAAAGGCTAAGCAGATTGATGCAGTTATAGCGGATGGGTACATGCGGCTTTTGAAGGACCATAGCGGGAATGTAATTTTAGGTGAAGTGAAATATTGACCACACACTGTAATGAGCTGGCCAGGGTAGGAAGAAGGTGGTGGAGGACTTACTTGGGTATCCTCTGGATGAAGCGCGTTGATGCAAAGGACAGCATGAGAAGATATTGCACGTGTGTTGAGTCTCTTCCTCTTATTTGCTGAGCACTTCACTTGGTCTGTATTTGTCACACGTGTGTTGGCCAACACGGATAATTGATAGTTTTTAGATTTCTAGATATATTAGCGGTTTTTATTATTTCGGCGCGGGCGCGGACTTGTAGCTTGAGCGGTGGTGTTTTTAACGGAACACAATATGGCGGGTCTTTTTTCTTTTTTTTTTCGAATCACAGCGTATGTGCGGTGATTGGTTGCGGTGAATGCGCCACTGATTGGCGCGTGCGGTGAGCATTTCTTCTCTATCTGATTTATGGGAATAGGATAGGAGGAAAGGAGATATGTTTAGCTCAAAAACTGCGGTCAAATAAGAATCTGTATTCTAATATGTAAGATGCCTTCGGAAATATGGTGATAATAACATAATTATACAATTAGAGGTGCGTTCCGAAATGTGACAGTAGAAAAATTATAAATTAAATAAAACTTGCGCAAGCATCCTGCCCGGCTTTGAGGATATGTAATATTCTCAAAAGAAGAGAAATTATATTAAAGCGTACTAATAAAAGAAAATATTTTAAGTATGTTAACTACAGCTAAATTTGGTTTATTACGCGGTGATGTTATTGAGAAGATAAAGGACATAGTTTGACAACGGGTCTCTTGAAAGAGCCACTGCATATCTTCACCATAGCAACGTGGGTTGTCCCATCCTTGCCGGGAAAAACTTCGGTGATTACACCCATTGGCCAACGTAAAGGAGGGACATCATCCTGATGTATGAGAACCACTGTACCAATCTTAATATTGTCTGCGGCATTCAACCATTTTTGTCTAACTTGAAGATTATGTAAATATTCTATACGCCATCTCCTCCAGAAACTACAAATAATCTGGTCAAGTAATTTTTTGCGGCAAGTTAGAGACTTCGTCGTTTCGGGAACATTCATGAAAGGCAACGAAGTCAACGGAGAAGCCATTATAAATTGAGCGGGAGTAAGCGGTTCTGAGTACGGATCCTCATTCAGGACACAAAGCGGTCTGGAATTTAGAACTGCCTCAATTTCAGTGAGAACAGTCAAAAGCTCCTCATAGGTAAGAAGTTGAGAACCGATAACACGGTATAAATGCGTTTTAATAGATTTAATATTTGATTCCCACAACCCTCCAAAGTGGGAAGCGCGAGGTGGAATCATTTTCCACTGTATGCGGTAGCGGTTAGCAAGTAGTTCTTGCAACTGAGTCTTGGCTCCTACGAAATTTGTTCCGTTATCGGAATATAAATAAGAGACAGGTCCTCTGCGGGAAATAAATCTTTTAAAAGCGGAAATAAAAGTGTCCGAGGACACGTCGGTAACCAACTCAATATGAACTGCTTTGGTAACGAAACAAATGAATAAACATATGTAAGCCTTCTGACTTCTTTGACCTCGGGGTCTACATAACGTTACTTTAATAGGACCAGCGTAGTCCACACCCGTATGAACGAAAACTTTAGTCTCCTGTACGCGACAAGCGGGTAAATCAGCCATCTTTGGGCTAGGGTGAGAAGGAGAAACTTTAAAACAAAAGTTGCAAGCATGTAATCTTTGTCTGATTACACCTCTAGAAGAGAGGATCCAATATTTTTGGCGCAACAGAGAACTAAGAAGGCTTACACCGGCATGACAATAAATGCGATGAAAATAATCTATTAGAACATGTGTAAAATTATCATGTTAAGGTAAAAGAGCGGGATGCTGAGCTTCATAAGGAAG
Source organism: Tholera decimalis (assembly GCA_943138885.2). NCBI lineage: Eukaryota > Metazoa > Arthropoda > Insecta > Lepidoptera > Noctuidae > Tholera > Tholera decimalis. Next base: position 20,529,156 of record OW964576.2, on the reverse strand, counting down.
GTTCGCATTTGACAATCTGCCGACAATTCTAATTATATTATGCTCGTCTATGAAGAGATCAAGTTTTTTAAATTGTAAGCAAAGCTTTTTACTTTTAATTTCGTCATAAATGTCTTTAAAATGAAATTGTTGAATACAACGACTTAAATAAATTTCAGCGGTAGCTAATTCACAGACAGTAATTGCTTTGTGTAATTTATCATAAGGAATAATCCACAAAAATCTCAGAATGTATACAATTATGCGCAATATTTTATTTAATGATGCAAATTTTTGAGAAAGACTGTATATTAAGTTAAGTTCTAATGCGGTCTACCGCATTAGAACTTAACTTAATAGACCAATGTTAGAAATTTATTATCCAAATTAGATGTGGTAAAGGTGAAACAGTCTTCAGAAGGAATCCATTTGAGTCCAAGAATCTTTAAATTATCCCCATCAGAGAAATGAATAGAAGAGCGGTTGGAATGTGGAATGGCCTCTAGTAGTTCCGAGAAATTACTTGCCCATTTAGTAAGGTCAAAGCCCCCAGCCTTAAATAAGGCGATAAGTTCAGCGGAAAGAACCTTGGCTTCCTCCAGAGAAGGGATCGAAGTAGCCAAGTCGTCCATGTATAGCTCATGAGAAGCAACAATGGATGGTCGCGGGAAGCGATGTTTTTCATCTTCTGATAGCTGGCACACAGTGCGCATGGCTAGAAAGGGACTGGACTTGAGACCAAATGCAACTCCGTTAAATTGAAATTCGCGAATAGGTTCAGCGGTATTAAATTGAAACAATATTTTTTGGTATTTTCGATGCTCAGCAATAACAGCAATTCGAAGATACATCTGTTTTATGTCAGCTATAACTGCAATAGGGAACAAACGGAATTTTAAAAGTAATAAAAATATGTCAGCCTGTAAATTCGGCCCTATGTGTAACAAGTCATTCAATGACACGCCATTTTGAGACTTAGCGCTCGCGTCAAGAACGATGCGAACTTTAGTGGTTTGTTTACCATTCCTAATAACAGGGTGATGCGGTATGTAATAACCTACAGTCTGATCAACAGAACTAGGCGTAATTTCAGTTAAATAATTTTGAACAATATACTCTTGGATTATTTCATTATAACTAGCGCGCAAAACAGAGTCGCGAAGCTTAGTTTTTTCCAAATTGATTAGACGTCGATAAGCGACAGCATAAGAATTTACAAGTGAATCTGGATTTTTACAGAATAGTAACGCGGTACAATACCTACCACTGGAGTCACGTGACACAGTAGAAGCGTACAGCTGTTCACACTCCAGTTCCGCAGGGCTCATAAAAGGTTTTGAAGATATTTCTTCGATATTCCAAAATTTGTGTAAAGATTCGTCTAAAGACAGAAAACAATGAGAATTATCTATATTTAGCGCGGTAGAAAAATATGAAGCGGTATTTAATTCAGCGGAACTATAATTATTATTAGATAAACTAGCGGGTACCTTACCCATAAGAATGTAACCAAACACGGTTTCAATAGCGGACAGAGCGGTAGGTGAGATAATTTTATTGTGAAGTAATAAATACGGGAATAGTTTTGCCCCTAGAAGCAATTCAACCTCACCAGGTACATGCCATAGTGGGTCAGCGAGCGGTAAATCAAACAAATGTTGCACTGCAGAAGTGTCAACAATGTGAGATGGTAAGTTATCCGAGATACAATCGACAACAAGAGCGGTAATTTTAAAAGAATTAATTTATATTTTCCTTTTAATACAAACATATATTTTTAATTAAGTTAATGATTTAAAATTTTATAATAGTAATTTATAAATTGATCTAAATAATAATGATATAAATAATTTCACATGTTTGCATGCCGATTGGTAAAATGTGGCTGAGCTAAATGTAATCTTAAGAACTATTATGTACCCATATTTGCAAAATAAAAATTCTATTCTATTCTATTCTATTCTATTCTATTCTATTCTATTCTATTCTATTCTATTCTATTCAGTAACTGTAATCTCAACGTAACCTATGATAGGCCGCGAAGAAGTTCCGAAAACGAGTTTGAAAGTGGTATAATGTTTAATTGTAGTTTTTTACAACAGGCGGAAGTAATTATATTATTTTGCAAAGCGTTATCTATTAAACATCTCACAGAAACGTGTTTACAATATTTGTTATCAACGTAGACTTTCGCAGTTGATAGAAGTACTGTAGTACGCGGCGTGTTGGTACCTACGCGAGAGCACGCACACAGCGCCTGTTGCGAATTCGCGGAGCTAGTGACAGCGTCATTCGGGACTGATTGTGGCGGCTGAGAGCTGTTTTCTAGATGTAAAAGAGAATTATGCCTTTTGTTACACGTCCTACAAGTATGAATAGATTTACACTGTGAAGAAGTGTGCGTTAAACTAAGGCAGTTTACACATCCACGTTTGTTTTTAATAAAGTCCAAACGCGAATTTGCTGAGAGTGATTGAAAGGTTGGACAAGTGTAAAGTTTACAATGATCACCTTTATTGCAATACAAACAAGTTTGGTTATTATCACAAGCAACAAAAGTATGTACTGTACTATCACGTGACTGATTGCGAGAAGAATTGTTATTTTTATTAGGGTTGTTACTCACTAACGCGGTTCGAGATGAAATAGTGCGATCTAATATCTTAACTTGCGATTTTATAAATTCAACGAAATCCGTATAAGTAGGAATTTCCTCATCTCTTTTATGCATTTCGAATAAATGTACGGTAGTGGGGTCCAACTTTCTCAAAGCTAAATTTAACAAAATAAAATCCTTTAAATCGTTAATTTGTAATTGTTCTAAAGCAGAAACAGACGCGTGAAAACTTTCAATGAAACTATTTAAAGATGCTGAATTATTAACTGCGGGTTTAATATTTAATATGTTAGACATGTAATGTGAGCCTAGTGCTCGTTTATCCTGATACTTTTTAACTAAACTGTCCCAGATAGCGGTATAATTACCACCTGACGGAATAATTCCGGTGGTAATTTGCAATGCATTTCCCTTTAAATTACCGATCAGATACTGCACACGTTGAGAATCTGTAAGGTTTAAATTACTATGGATATTTGATTTAAATGATTCATAGAAAACAGGCCAGTTATCAATCCTACCATCAAAGGACGGAATTTGAATCGGTGGGAGTTTGACCGCACCTTAATATTGGTTTACGTTATCATGAGACGCTGACTCGGTCGATGACCTTGAATATTTCATGGCAATAAAAGATCGCACTCGTTCCACGCGAGTATAGACACCGTCAAAAGATGTAAGACTGTTATAATCAATTTTATAATCAGGATTTAATTGTAAAGAATAGGTATTTATTTTATCTAAATTGGAAATAAATTCTTGACGAATAACTGAGAGAATCTCCGTGTCCGCCATGAATGTACCCCGCGGAACGAAGCTCAATACTAGTCGTATTTATTTACTTAGAAGTTTCATGTAATGACGATAAACGTTCAAAGATTGCTTGATTTTTAGCTTGAAGTAATTTGACTTTTATTTTAAGATCTTCCATGTTGGAATATTAACAGAAAATATTGCGGATAAATATTAGGTACAGCGGGTAGACTTAGAATAATAATATTATTTTAAGCGAAAGTATCATTATCAAAAAAAGAAAAGAAAGAAAAAAAATTAGAAAGTATCACATCAGTTGCATATAAGTTGTAGGTAAGTTAGCCGAGATGACTCACGATAATAAGCGGTTAGAATATTTACCTATGCTATTTCAATGCAATAGGAGAAATATTAAGTTGATACAGTAATTCTCAATGAATTATGTATTTAGCGGGAAAGTAAGTACGAACCACCGAACGTAGGTACGCGTCCAATATGACGGTTTTACGAAATTTGTATTTTAGGTATTTTGACCTAAATCTTAGATATGAGACCTATATAATTATGTTGCGGTAAACTTATGAAAAGTACAGAAGATCGCTGATTCTTTGAATCCGGCTCGATTGGACCAAAAGTTATGATGCGGTTATAGCGGATAGGTACATGCGGCTTTTGAAGGACCATAGCGGGAATGTAATTTTAGGCGAAGTGAAATATTGACCACACACTGTAATGAGCTGACCAGGGTAGGAAGAAGGTGGTGGAGGACTTACTTGGGTATCCTCTGGATGAAGCGCGTTGATGCAAAGGACAGCATGAGAAGATGTTGCACGTGTGTTGAGTCTCTTCCTCTTATTTGCTGAGCACTTCACTTGGTCTGTATTTGTCACACGTGTGTTGGCCAACACGGATAATTGATAGTTTTTAGATTTCTAGATATATTAGCGGTTTTTATTATTTCGGCGCAGGCGCGGACTTGTAGCTTGAGCGGTGGTGTTTTTAACAGAACACAATATTGCGGTTTTTTTTTCTTTTTTTTGCGAATCACAGCGTATGTGCGGTGATTGGTTGCGGTGAATGCGCCACTGATTGGCGCGTGCGGTGAGCATTTCTTCTCTCTCTGATTTATGGGAATAGGATAGGAGGAAAGGAGATATGGTTAGCTCAAAAACTGCGATAAAATAAGAATCTGTATTCTAATATGTAAGATGCGTTCGGAAATATGATAATAATAACATAATATATGGTTAGCTCAAAAACTGCGATAAAATAAGAATCTGTATTCTAATATGTAAGATGCGTTCGGAAATATGATAATAATAACATAATTATACCATTAGAGGTGCGTTCCGAAATGTGACAGTAGAAAAATTATAAATTAAATAAAACTTGCGCAAGCACAGATGATGATGACTTTTATGGAAATAATACATACGATTTACGTCATACTATCACATAGTATACCTGTGTAGTAAAGATTAATGTGTAAGCCTATGACACGCATTAATTTATTCGTTAGCTTAGCAAATTAAGGTACCTATGATGATATGGTACTTAACTATGTAACAGACATGGGTTACCTAGTTTATTTTTAGAATCGAAGTTACCTTTAACGTTAGGTACAATGTATTTATTAAAATGTTGGCTTCGCGGATTCACATAAAACATCCATCCTCACAGACTTTCGCAATTACGATATTAGTGAGATTTGATAATTTATACAGAAAATTAATTTAAATTTTGATGAAAAATAAGTGCTGAGTATTGTGTGTGACTGGAGATATTTCTTTCTATTTTAGTGCATATTTGCATGCATTTTGATAGTGCAAATAATCCGCTACTCATAATAAAAAAAACCGGTCAAGTGCGTGTCGGGCCACGCGCAGTGTAGGGTTCCGTAGTTTTTATAACAGCCAAGTGCGTGTCGTATTCGCTGACTGATCGTTTCGTACCATACTCTAACTAAAAGCCAAACATGACTACCTAACTAATTTGATTTCCTATACAAATCCTCACCTGATCCGACCGACTTATAAAAAAAGCACTACAATGTGAAATATAACTAATTTCGAAAGTCGGTGGCAAAAACTAAAATACAGATCCAAACACCACCTTCTGAAATTAAAGTTATTTTTCACATTGTACCTAGTGGTTTTTTGGAAGTCGGTTTTTTTTTTTGTTAAAAAGTTGTTTTTTTTTATAAAACTTATTTAAATATGAAACTAGCGCGATACAACTGACTCTTAGCGCCATCTATCGACATTTCTATGGAATAAGAAATACAATACTGCATTCTAAAATTAAAATATGAACGTTATCTAAAAATCCACAAAGCGTCAGTTAATTGGCAGGACACGTTTACTGTGAGTTTACGGCAGCTAATGGCGAAGATGGTAGAGAGGGCTCAACTCTTATTGAACCTATGGAATAAGAAATACAATACTGCACTCTAAAATTAAAATATGAACGTTATCTAAAAATCCACAAAGCGTCAGTTAATTGGCAGGACACGTTTACTGTGAGTTTACGGCAGCTAATGGCGTAGATGGTAGAGAGGGCTCAACTCTTATTGAACAACTGGCCTGGACTTCCAAAGAATAGTCACGAAAAGAGAGAAAGGAAGCATTTACTCAGATGCAGGATAAAATAGGCTCGATATACATAACAAAAACCGGTCAAGTACGTGTCGGGCCACGCGCAGTGTAGGGTTCCGTAGTTTTTATAACAGCCAAGTGCTGTCGTATTCGCTGACTGATCGTTTCGTACCATGCTCTAACTAAAAGCCAAACATGACTACCTAACTAATTTTACTTCTTTCTATGGAGTTGTTCGAAATTTTCGAGTCAAATACAATTGGTCGACTATTACTCGTAAACTTGTATAGACCACTTATGTGATAGTTTTCCTTCAACCCTAGATAGCTAACGTTTCTGAACTTCTATGATAAGCTAACCATTCGAATTTTTGACGACCATTTTTTAAACGTGATTTTTATTAAAATTGTATATTATTTTAATCAGGTTTACTATATTCGTGGGTAGTATGGGATATAAATTAAAGATAATTATTACATAAATGAATAATTATTTAACTTTTAAGTACTAAATCACAAATTTTAAATAGCACATGTTTCTTTGAGATCAATAAGACACTATATCTTACAATGACTAAATGAGACACTATTTTTTAGAAATTTCTTCTTTTTCTTTTGGTATAATAAAGTAAACATCTTATAAGTAACCATAAGTATCAAATTACTTAGATTTTTGTGGCACAAGTTGGCCAAAAGTCTACTGTATGTTCGCCACAAATGGGAACTCTGCAACTATTGCAGTGATTCTTTGTTATGCGCCTTTTCTTATAGAAACACAAACTGCAGCTTTTCCTTTTCCTTGCTAGACATTATCAGGTATCAGAGGACTTCCAGAACTATATTGCCCAAGAATTTGACCTTGACCTTCAGCGTGTTCCTCATGGTTCAAACCCAATACATGTCTTATTTTGTCTTTTATTCTTCGAGTCATTGTTGGTATTTCAAGTCGACGTTTTAGCCATGGTTCAAAGAGTTGTTCATAGAATTATTTCATAAAGCTTCTTCCTGACAGTGGTTTACCTCCAGACACCAAGACATTATGGCTATATAGGACGTAAGAGTCGATACTCGATATATTGAGAATGTCATAAAACGAATATTGGTTTGGGTCAAGTGGATAATAGAGTTGGAAGCCGATGAAGAATTGTATCTGAGAGGAAGAGCATCGGAAGTGACCTTTCTTGTGCCTCTTCACTATCTAAAGGTGGACTTACTTTTGTTCGAGGGTTCATCGTGAAAATCTCTTTCCAGGTCATCAGCCAACAAACTATCCTCTTTTTCACTATAAAAAAGAACATAATTTGTATTGACATCATCTAACTCACGAACTATGTCATCATCTGTGATCAACCTCGCAGCCATTCTTTACTATTAAATATGTAACTAAAAAAAAACAAACCAATAATCAACACAAAGTACAGGTTTAAAAGTTACGCATAAACTAACCATTCGTCAAAATGACGAGTATGCAGTAGGTATCTCAAAAACAAAAGTACTTACTGGCAAAACGTGACCACCACGCGACGTAGTCTAGTGGTCACTAAGTTGGCTCAAATCAGCAAGTATGTAGGTAAAACCATTAGAAAGGGAGAGGGAGATATTTATTAGATGCTCGTCATTTTGACGAACGTTAGCTATTTAGGGTTAAATTTCGTTATATATAGGTACTACTGCCGTGACATTTGAATTTCTAACTACAACCGTTTAGTTGGTAGAGGGGTAACACTTGACATTAACGAAAATTGGTACTTTAAAGATTGATAAGTCACGAACGGTTTACTTAATCAAAAAACGGTCTTCCCAAACCCCTAATATTTTTGAAAGACCTATCCAACGATATCCCACACTATGGGAAGGACGAAAAAAAATTATCATCCCACTTTACATGTAGGGGAGGCACCCTAAATAATCGTTTTTTTTTTTTCAAAATTTTATTTTACCACTTTTTCGGCGTCATTAACGTGTATACTCATGCCAAATTACAACTTTCTAGTACCAATAGTTTTTGAGTTAAACCGCGGACAGACAGACAGACAGACGGACATGGCGAAACTATAAGGGTTCCTTGTTGACTACGAAACCCTAAAAAAGGATCCAAAAATGATGTCGAAAATTATTGACATATCACAATTCTAGCCACCTTGTCGAAGCTTTTAGAAATACTGGTTTATAATGAGATTTACCAGTTCTTGTACAGGCTTATAATTACGCAACAACATGGATTCGTCCGGCGTAGATCTACTTATACTAATCTACTTACTTTTGTTAATAACATTTTTGAAAACGTGGATAATCGTATACAAACAGATGCAATATATGCTGACTTCCAGAAAGCTTTCGACAAGGTGGAAGCCTTTAATGGAATTCGCGGAAATCTGCTTCGGTGGTTCTCTTCATATATAACAAACCGTACTCAAAGTGTTGTTATCAATGGGGATTAATCTGAAAAGATTATCTGTCACATCCGGGGTCGCGCAGGGCTCAATTCTAGGTCCATTATTATTCACCATCTTCATTAACGATATTAATGCTTGTTTTAAACCACTGATCAGAAAACCACTTGATCGCGCATACGTTGCCCCTAGGGCGTCCAATCCCGCAGCCTGAATTCAATCTCGGTATTTGCGGGACTACGAATTTTCAATCCCGCGGTATCTCGGTATTTGCGGGATCTCGCATATTGAAAATATTCACATTTATATAAGGCAAATAAAACAATGAATTAATCAACTAACTCCACGTTTATTTACGTATTACTATTAGTATGAGATCAATCACCGTTTATTTATCACAAAAAAAAAACAATGATAAATCTACTAACTCCACATTTATTCCAGTATTACTACTACTTAGTATGAGATCAATCGAATTACACCGTTTATTTATGACAAAAAACAGTAACAAATACTGAATAAAAACTTTACTGATATCTTAGGCTACATACTTAGGCTACCATTGACTGAAATTCGGCTATATTAGGCTACATAAACTGTGAAAAACGGGCGACATCGGCCCCCACGTTGTTTGCAACACTGTCGGCTGCCAGTCACCGAGCGATCGCGCTCGCGAGAGGTCGTATGCATGCTTTTTTCAGTCCCGCAAATCACGCGGATCCCGCGCCCGTAATCCCGCATTACGCGGGATTGGAAAATGATGCGGGATCCCGTAATACCGAGATCTCGGTATTCCGGGATTGGATGCCCTAGTTGCCCCGAAGCACGAAAACTATGCGAGTTTTTGCTCTTATATATACGATACACGAACCATTTTAGTTGTGACCAAGTATTAGGCTTGTCTGCATGCTAAACAATTACAAATTTTAAATTTTTGTATCCAATTTATAACGCATAATAATGCTTTCATGCGCGTTGAAGTGGTGTGGAAAATATTCCCGGACATCTAGATACCAAATGGATGACATAACTATTCATCAGTAATGAAATAATATGAAAATTATTTTTCATTTAATCAGATTATAAGCTACCGCAGAGGTCCATTTAAAGTGGTGGTTTGGGTGGTCAAGGACAAAATTGTGTCGTGCGTTAATGTCTTTTGGAAATGTCTCTTTCTTACATGAAGAAATTTTAATTCTTTTATCCCTGTCTTTTCTTTTTAATTTTTATCGTAAAAATCTATGCTGTTTTACCTATAACGGCTGAATACGATATTATTTAAATTATACTATATAAAGCTAAATTACCACTCACTGACTCACTCATTGACATAATTGTTCTCCCAGATGGTGGATGGGGAGGTGTGTATATTTTGACAGATTCGTAAACAAGTAACTCTCAAACCTACGGGAAAAGTGCCAAACCTCCCCTTTTCACCCCCCTTCTCCCCCCTCCCCATCGTATCTCGGAAACTACGAGACCCGTGTTTTTTGTTTTTTACGGATTCGTATAGAGGAGGCTCGGTAAAGTAAAAACCATTTTTCAAAGTCCCCCCCCCGCCCCCCTTCTCCCCCCCTTTAGGCGGATCTCAGAATCTAAGAGACTTGGAACATTTTTTTTTCAGATTCATTTAGAGGGGCAATGCTTTAGTCGAAATACTTGTGCAACCCCCCCCCATCACCCCGCCCCCTCTTTTTTTTTTTTTTTTTTTCACAAGCACGCGAGGTGCTTGCACCTCGCGCAACACGCAAATACTAACCCCCACCATCTCCCCCCATCACCCCCGCCTTTTTTTTTTTTCACAAGCACGCGAGGTGCTTGCACCTCGCGCAACACGCAACTACTTGATTTAGAGGGGCAATGCTTTAGTTTTTTTCACAAGCACGCGAGGTGCTTGCACCTCGCGCAACACGCAAATACTAGTTATACTATATAAAGCTAAATTACCACTGACTGACTGACTCACTCACTCATTGACATAATTGTTCTCCCAGATGGTGGATGGGGAGGTGGGTATATTTTGAATGATTCGTAAAGAAGTAACTCTCAAACCTACGGGAAAAGTGCCAAACCTCCCCTTTTCACCCCCCTTCTCCCCCCCCCTATCGTATCTCGGAAACTACGAGACCAGTATTTTTTTTTTTACGGATTCGTATAGAGGTGGCTCGGTAAAGTAAAAACCATTTTTCAAAGTCCCCCCCGCCCTCCTTCTCACCCCCTTTAGGCGGATCTCGGAAATTAAGAGACTTGGAATTTTTTTTTTTCAGATTCATTTAGAGGGGCAATGCTTTAGTCGAAATACTTCTGCAACCCCCCCCCCCCTATCACCCCCCCCCCTTTTTTTTTTTTTTTCACAAGCACGCGAGGTGCTTGCACCTCGCGCAACACGCAAATACTAGTTATACTATATACAGCTAAATTACCACTCACTGACTCACTCACTGACTCATTGACAGAATTGTTCTCCCAGATGGTGGATGGGGAGGTGGGTATATTTTGACAGATTCGTAAACAAGTAACTCTCAAACCTACGGGAAAAGTGCCAAACCCCCCCTTTTCCCCCCCCTTCTCCCCCCCCCATCGTATCTCGGAAACTACGAGACCCGTATTTTTTTCTTTTTACGGATTCGTATAGAGGAGGCTCGGTAAAGTAAAAACCATTTTTCAAAGTCCCCCCCCGCCCCCCTTCTCCTCCCCTTTAGGCGGATCTCGGAATCTAAGAGACTTGGAACATTTTTTTTTCAGATTCATTTAGAAGGGCAATGCTTTAGTCGAAATAATTGTGCAACCTCCCCAATCACCCCCCCCCCCATTTTTTTTTTTTTTCACAAGCACGCGAGGTGCTTGCACCTCGCGCAGCACGCAAATACTTGATTTAGAGGGGCAATGCTTTAGTTTATTTCACAAGCACGCGAGGTGCTTGCACCTCGCGCAACACGCAAATACTTGATTTAGAGGGGCAATGCTTTAGTTTTCTTCACAAGCACGCGAGGTGCTTGCACCTCGCGCAACACGCAAATACTAGTATACTATATAAAGCTAAATTACCACTGACTCACTCACTCACTGACATAATTGTTCTCCCAGATGGTGGATGGGGAGGTGGGTATATTTTGACAGATTCGTAAACAAGTAACTCTCAAACCTACGGGAAAAGTGCCAAACCTCCCCTTTTCACCCCCCCTTCTCCCCCCTCCCTATCGTATCTCGGAAACTACGAGACCCGTATTTTTTTATTTTTAAGGATTCGTATAGAGGAGGCTCGGTAAAGTAAAAACCATTTTTCAAAGTCCCCCACCCCGCCCCCCTTCTCCTCCCCTTTAGGCGGATCTCGGAATCTAAGAGACTTGGAACATTTTTTTTTCAGATTCATTTAGAAGGGCAATGCTTTAGTCGAAATAATTGTGCAACCTCCCCCATCACCCCCCCTCATTTTTTTTTTTTTTTTTCACAATCACGCGAGGTGCTTGCACCTCGCGCAACACGCAAATACTAGACAAGTAACTCTCCAACCTACGGGAAAAGTGCCAAACCTCCCCTTTTCACCCCCCTTCTCCCCCCCCCTATCGTATCTCGGAAACTACGAGACCCGTATTTTTTTTTTACGGATTCGTGTAGAGGAGGCTCGGTAAAATAAAAACAATTTTTCAAAGTCCTCCCCCGCCCCCCTTCTCACCCCCTTTAGGCGGATCTCGGAAATTAAGAGACTTGGAAATTTTTATTTTTCAGATTCTTTTAGAGGGGCAATGCTTTAGTCGAAATACTTCTGCAACCCCCGCCCTATCACCCCCCCTTTTTTTTTTTTTTTTTTCACAAGCATGCGAGGTGCTTGCTCCTCGCGCAACACGCAAATACTTGATTTAGAGGGGCAATGCTTTAGTTTTTTTCACAAGCACGCGAGGTGCTTGCACCTCGCGCAACACGCAAATACTAGTTATACTATATAAAGCTAAATTAACACTCACTGACTCACTCACTGACTCATTGACAGAATTGTTCTCCCAGATGGTGGATGGGGAGGTGGGTATATTTTGACAGATTCGTAAACAAGTAACTCTCAAACCTACGGGAAAAGTGCCAAACCCCCCCTTTTCCCCCCCCTTCTCCCCCCCCCCCCCTATCGTATCTCGGAAACTACGAGACTCGTATTTTTTTCTTTTTACGGATTCGTATAGAGGAGGCTCAAACCATTTTTCAAAGTCCCCCCCCCCCACCCCCCTTCTCCTCCCCTTTAGGCAGATCTCGGAATCTAAGAGACTTAGAACATTTTTTTTTTTCAGATTCATTTAGAAGGGCAATGCTTTATTCGAAATAATTGTGCAACCTCCCCCATCACCCCCCCCCCCTTTTTTTTTTTTTTTTCACAAGCACGCGAGGTGCTTGCACCTCGCGCAACACGCAAATACTAAACCCCCCCATCTCCCCCCCCACTTTTTTTTTCACAAGCACGCGAGGTGCTTGCACCTCGCGCAGCACGCAAATACTTGATTTAGAGGGGCAATGCTTTAGTTTGTTTCACAAGCACGCGAGGTGCTTGCACCTCGCGCAACACGCAAATACTTGATTTAGAGGGGCAATGCTTTAGTTTACTTCACAAGCACGCGAGGTGCTTGCACCTCGCGCAACACGCAAATACTAGTATACTATATAAAGCTAAATTACCACTGACTCACTCACTCACTGACATAATTGTTCTCCCAGATGGTGGATGGGGAGGTGGGTATATTTTGACAGATTCGTAAACAAGTAACTCTCAAACCTACGGGAAAAGTGCCAAACCTCCCCTTTTCACCCCCCCTTCTCCCCCCTCCCTATCGTATCTCGGAAACTACGAGACCCGTATTTTTTTTTTTACGGATTCGTATAGAGGAGGCTCGGTAAAGTAAAAACCATTTTTCAGTCGCTCCTCCCCCCCCGCCCCCCTTTACACCCCCTTTAGGCGGATCTCGGAAATTAAGAGACTTGGAACATTTTTTTTTTCAGATTCATTTAGAGGGGCAATGCTTTAGTCAAAATACTTCTGAAACCCCCCCCCATCACCCCCCCGCCCTTTTTTTTTTTTTTTTTCTTTCACAAGCACGCGAGTTGCTTGCACCTCGCGCAACACGCAAATACTAAACCCCCCCTTTTTTTTTTTTTCTCCAGCACGCGAGGTGCTTGCACCTCGCGCAACACGCAAATACTAATCAAATATAAAATTAAATAAAAATTATAAATAAAATATAAAATAGAAGAAGAAAAGAAGATAATTATAAAATTAAACTTATTTTTTTAATTCAATTCAGATAGTTGTCATAAAATACCGATCTACATTAACCGACTTTAAAAAAAGGAGAAAGTTCTGATATTTTTTCGTCTGTGTGACATGCATGTTTTCATTTTAGATTTCCCAAGATTCCAGATTAAAAAGAAAAGTGGATGGATAAGGTTACTAGGGATTATTGGTTTCTAGTTTGGTTTTTATTGATATAATGTTGAGAAAAGTCAAAATAATATAAGATACCTATATCCAATCTTTCTAGGCTTCAAATAGTATGACGGAGTCTAATATTAATTAACTTGGACCTTTGCATTACAAATATTACAATATCGCCCTCGTAAGTTACTTTGGTTCCGGGGTTGCGGTAATGTTCTAATAAGATACCGAGGCCTCGGAACTTAAGGGCAGCTGAAGGAACAGGGTGGGTTTTTAGTCAGTAGAAGTCTGACACTCCCTTTCACTTTACCCAGACCGGGAGAAGTCATTCGATGATTTTCCCACCTAGGAAAAAAAACAGGTTACTTTGATTCGATGTCGAGTCCACGGGTTAAGTGTATGTAGGAGGGAGGAGTCATTAGAGAAATCATCTAATGACTCACCACCAAAAAAATTATGATTACCGAGTGTCTGCTGAAGCTACAGTTGTTGACACAAGTGATTTTAATGAAAATATATTTGTTATGGAATATAAAATAAATATAAAATAAAAAATATATAAAAATAATATATGGCCGGCTACATTGTCCATGCTCTGATAAAGCAAATAAAATGCCTAACTTGTATTGGAGCGTTGATTGGTGTTACAAATCAAAACGCCTTACAATTTCAAAAAGACACTAAAAACAAGTTATCACAGTAATAGAAATTTGTCGTCGTTGTGAAATTTATATTAAAAGGGCGATTAACGAGAGTGGTTCGAAAGTGCTGTCTCAGAAATATAATTCTAATTATTTTATGAGATCGGTTTTAAAATCACTAATTGGGTATAATTTATTCCCGGATATTCATTTTCATCAATATGAAATAGAAACTACCAATCATTTGATTGAATTAGCAAGATGCATAATTCAGAAATATATAGACGCTCGGTTATCATTTTTTAGCAAAAACAAAAACTTTAATTCGAAAAACACTTACCAAATTAATTCATTTTAAAAATCAATAATAACATCATACTTGTTTTTCTTTTCGTATTTAAGACTGATAATGATTAAATATTATTATGTGATTTTATTGAGTATTTTTTTATAATGTTAAACTTCATTTTATCGATATCGATATTTTTCCCTCAATCAAGTAGAGCAATCCCTAACTCGGCATAGCTATGAAGCTTGACCTTGAACTGACCAATTGCAGTAGCGCATTTTTTCTTCGCCTCTCAACCCGTATTGGTGAATTGTGTTCTTCAAAGAAATCGGGCTATAAGGTCTCTAGGTTAAATACTCTCTGTTTTAAACACTCCCAATATTTACTTTATGCAGATGACTTAAAAAACTATAAAACAATAAAAAGTATTGAAGATTGTGAATTAATACAAAGTGACCTTGATAGACTGTCCAGTTATTGCATCACTAATAAATTCTGTAGGTGAAAGCTAAATGACCTTAAGTCCATTTTTTAACATTTTTATATTTTAAATGATTTTTATTCAGAATACCCCAATTGATCAAATGGTAAAAGCCATAAAGTCCTACAGCCGCTAATTTCGCAGATGTAAAATTATAAATAACCTTAAGTCCCTAGACGTGAAAAAGTAAAGGATCGTATGGTTACTTAATATTGTTCACTATTTAAACAATAAATATAGATAAATGTTAAATGATTGTATGTGGGACTTACTGTTCTTTACCATTACGCTCGCGGGTTAGTTTTGCGCGGGTGCATCGTACCTACGATTCCCGCCGCGCCCACGCGCATGCTCTCCCTCCGTTTAGTTTGATTTGTGTTTCGTGCAATATTAGACGTACTCCAAGACGTACTCGCGGCTGCAATCCCTCTCTCTCAAAGTGCACCTCAGCAATATCCGGGGTCTGCAAATCTCGTTGCAGTCCACCGCCGTCTCGAGACTGAAAAACCTACTCTTTTGTTTCTTTCGGAGACACTTTAATGCCCATCACCAGGAGTGGCTCTTCCCGTACCAGTGCACGGATCATGCTGGGCGAGAGATGCACAATCTTGCGCTTGTATTAAATCTCACTCAGCTGGTCCAGGGAGCAACGAGGGTGCTGGATGTTGAGTCGCACACAGCCAATTGCTTGGACCTTCTGCTGACTACAGATCCAGACCGCTACTCGGCAACGACATCTTCACCGTTAGGTAGTTCCAACCACTGTCTGGTGAAGTCTGTATCCATCTACTCCCCGCCCGATCCCAGCCTTAATGGCACACGGCGGGTATGGCGATACAAGTCAGCGGATTGGGATGGCATGCGATATTTCTTTGCATGTTATCCTTGGCAGCCTACTTGCTTCTCTTCAAATGATTCATCGTCGTGCGCAGACGCCGTGGCGGATGTTTTGTGACAGGGGATGAAGTACTACATTCCGTTCTCTGACCTAACAATGTCCGGCAAAGCTCGATCGAAAGCTTGGTTTGGCGCCGAATGTGATCGCGCTGAAGCGCTTAAACACGCGGCGCACCTAGCATGGGTCGATGCTAGAAACTGCAAAGCAAATGACGTGATTCAGATAAAGAGAGCTTTCAACAGGGCTGCCAAGTCCTGTAAAAAGGTTTTGCGGAGGGCTCGGTTTGACCACGTTAGCCGAATCGGGAACAAACTTGCTTCATACCTTACTGGCAGCAAAGCTTTTTGGTCCCTGGAAAAGACGGTTGAATCGAACTTCTGTCACCCCGCAGTACCACCACTGCTTAAACCTGACGGGTCTCTGGCCCACTCCGCTGAGGAAAAAGCAAACTTGTTTGCCGCTCTTTTTGCGGAGTCTTCACGTCTGGATAGTAGTAGGCCCGACCGAATAATTGCTGGTATCAGCAATTGTTCTTAGAACTTGTGCGCCTGAACTGTCTCTAATTTTGACGCGCCTGTTTCGCCTTTCGCTTGAGACTGGAAAGGTGCCGAAAGCATGGAAGCTGGCTAACGTGCACCCTGTACCCAAAAAGGGCAGTCGTGCTGACCCGGCCAACTACAGACCTATTTCAGTCACGTCCATACTCTGTAAGAGTATGGAGCGTGTACTCAATAGTAAGCTCCTGGCATACCTAGAACCCAACGACATCCTCAGTGACCGACAATACGGCTTCCAAAAAAACCGGTCTACTGGGGATCTTCTAGCGTATGCTATTCATATCTGGAGTGAGGCCATCGAGAAGCACGGGGAAGCACTTGCTGTCTCCCTTGACATCTCTAAGGCCTTTGACAGAGTCTGACACGATAGCCTTATTGCTAAGCTACCTTCTTTCGGTTTACCCACACAACTTTGCGTTTGGATTGAAGACTTCCTGAGAAATCGGTCTATTCGAGTGGTCATTGATGGCTGCTCATCTGGCCAATCGGCAACTAATGCCGGGGTCCCTCAGGGGTCGGTTCTCTCAGCAACTTTATTCTTGCTGCACATTAATGATCTGCTTATGCCCGGTACCTTTGGGTATGCAGACGACAGCACAGTTGCTGAGAGATATGTGTCAAGCGCGCGTGCTGGTGGGTCACAGATCCAGTCTCTCCGTGAGGACATGGTTGGGCGCTTGAACTTGTCCTTGAAGGCTGTCTCCGAATGGGGCGATGCCAACTTGGTCAAGTTTAATGCAGCTAAGATCCAGGCGTGTCTCTTCTCCGCAAAAAGGAGTCAATTCAAACCGGCTCCTACTTTCCGAGGTGTAACCGTGCCGATAACCGATCGTATCGAGCTTCTGGGGGTAACACTAACTTCTACCCTCAATTTTGGCCCGTTTATCGAGGCTACGGCTCAACTAGCATAAAAAAAGTTGGGAATCCTAGCAAAGGTGAGACGGTACTTCACATCCGAACTGCTGCTAAATCTCTATCAAGCCCACGTTCGGTCGTGTATGGAGTACTGCTCACATCTTTGGGATGGATCTGCCAAGTACCAACTAGATGGGCTTGAGTCTATTGAGAAACGGGCCAAAAGACTGATTGGCAAATCAGTCGAATCAAAGCTCCAGACTTGAACATCGGCGATGAGTTGCTAGTCTATCGGTTTTCTATCGGTTACATTTCGGGGAGTGTGCGATGGAATTACACAATCTAATTCCGTCAAGCCCGTTTCATCATCGGACTACAAGACAAACGGCGATGCGCCATCGTTACATGGTGGACATCCCACCTATACGCACTAAACATTTTGGGAATACCTTCATTGTGCGTACGGCTAAGGAGTGGAATTCCCTGCCAGAGTCTGTGTTTCTCGATAGCTATAACCTAGGGGTCTTTAAGTCAAGTGTGAATAGGTTACTTTTAGGTAAGCGTGCTCCATCTTCGACCACATCATCACTTACCATCAGGTGATATGGTGGTCAAACGCGAGCCTATTATAAATAAAAAATAAAAACAATACTTAAATGAAATTTGAAAAAGAAGAGTATGGCACAATGATTTACAAAACATCTTTTAATCAACAAGAATTCGAAAAGGTATCCTTAATAAGAAACAGGAAGAGATCCCTAGAAGACTTTGCCATGCCTATATTGCAGCCTATTCGATTAGGCCACAAACCTATAAGCACTAAAAAATTTCAGTATTCACAGAAAGCTTTGCAATGGATTCCACCCATTTTTCATAATTTTTATAATACATTAGCCCACGAGGGTACAGCATGTGACTTACCAGAATAACATTAAGTGTTTTGTTTAATTTAATTTATTTTATTAAAGATTTTAAAATACAAAGATTTTAATTTTTATTACATAAAACATATTACGTATAATGTTATTTCATTTTTAATGTAATTAAAACTTTTTAATATATTTTTCTATGATGTTGTATCGTACCTAACTTATAAAATAATAAAATTTAATATACATTATTGATCCAGGAGAGACGTAAGTACCGTAATACTATAAGATATCTAGTAAAGCTTCAAAGTTAAAGAACCTTAAATCCGATAATACAGCCTTAAGGAACTATATTTGTTAAAAAAATATCTCAATATAATAGCTTAAGTATACCCATCGTATAAAGTATGATTATCATACTTTTTATTCGACAATGATACGATAATTACTTTTTGTACTCTGTCGATTTTAATGTCAAATTTTGGGTATGGACATCTTTAATGAGCTCTACTGAATGCTTTATAAAATGTGACTTAAGGTCCTTCACTTTTCACCTACAGAATTATCACTTAGCCTGACAAAATGTAATGCAATAACGTTTACGAATAACAAAATTCTGCATATTTATAGCTATCACCTGCTTAGTAAAAAGTTAACAAGAGTGCATTCACCGCGCGACCTCAGTGTGATATTGGATTCTAAACTACACTTTAATGCCCACATAGAGAACATTATTAATAAAGCGCTCAAAATGTATGGTTTCGTTATGCGAAACAGCAGGGATTTCAAGCGTCCGTCAACTTACAGATATTTATATACTATGTAGCTTTTGCCCACGGCTTCGCCCGCGTTAATTTACACTTTGTCAATAATTCTTGTTGCCAATCGGTACACCTTTTTGGGTGGTTAAAAAACACATATAATGTTTAAAAAAAAAACCAATGCCAGGGTCCATTCATCCCCAAAAACAGACAGACAGTTAGTATTCAAAATGTATCTTTTTAAAACCAAAAACGTAGTTTACAATACATTTTTCTAACCTACGTTTCTGGTTTTCCCGTCCTTGGCTAAAACGTGTAGATTTTGTGAGCTTGATACTCGTGAGCACGCCACATACGAAATGGGAAAAGCAAAGCAGTGTTTTTCTAAATGTACACCTGCGACTTTCCTTCCTTCTCCTTGAGCTTTGTTTATGGTCATTGCGTATGCTGCTTTTAGGGGAAATTGGAGTTTTTTGAACTGGAATGGCAAATCGGTCGGGATTATTGGAATGCGAGCAATAAATACGTTTTCACCGCTGCTGTTCCTGTCATAGTTATTGCTTGAACAACATTGCATCCAAAGTGTGTAATTTGTAGTCGCGTGCCATTACAGAGCCTTGGTGAGTCCAGATTACGCATCAACAGGACTGGTACAACAAGTTTAAGCCTCGACTAATGTGATGGGGTACCCTGACAATTCCAGAAAGTTGATAAACTCTACAGGGTACGACGTCACTTGCTCAATATCCATGACATTATCGACGGACTGATACTCGGCAAACTCACCACCCACATCTTATCTTTCTTACTAATATTATAAATGCGAAAGTTTGTGAGGATGGATGGATGTTTGTTACTCTTTCACGCAAAAACTACTGAACGGATCTGAATGAAATTTGGTCAGTAAATAGTTGACATTCTGGAATAACACATAGGCTACTTTTTATCCCGAAATTCCCACGGGATCGGGATTTGTGCGGGAAAACCTTCCCACGCGAACGAAGTCGCGGGCAGAAGCTAGTGAGAAATAATCGTTTCATTGATCTGCCCTACAATTTCCTTAGTCGGTGCCAAAATTGTTCTTTCACGCAGCCATTCTCTATCCCTTATATTTGTTCCCCTATTATATTAAGGGGGAAACCCTTGGAGGTGGAATTATCGAAATTCCTTTCTTAGTGCTTATTTAAGCTCAGTGGTTTCGGTTGTGCGTCGACCGCTGGGTGTGCCCATTGACGCGTCATTGCTTGGATGCATGGGATCGCTAGGGACACGGTATCGAAAAGAAAGTATCGATATTGTACTCATGAGTAGTATCGAAAAAAAAGTATCGTACTCATAAATGTATTGAAACAAAAGTATCGATACTTCAAAGTATCGAGTACTTTTCTTAGGACCTAATGCGCATACGTCAAGCCGTCAATGTCAGTCAGTAACGTCAATTTAGCTTCAGTACAGTAGGACAGAAGAACAGAACATCAACACTAATGTGATATTGGTACACTAGTGTAGTAATAGTACTATTAAAAAGACAACTGTGACTTTACAAATTATTTAAACAATATTATATTGTTTAATCCTTTAGCAACATATTATAGTACCCATTCCTCCTCCGTACAATCGCTAATAGATATACAGCATGTGTTCGCGCCATATAGCGCCGCAAGAGCAAAAGCCTCGGTAGCCAAGCTGCGTTCAACTGGAAAAAACGCGAAGATTATTTTGACACTTCGATACCAACGCAATGCGCGCGTGCCATAGAGTACTATAATACTACGGATAGCGCGCGCGCATTCACCTACCAAGTACTTACGTTTGCAAACCCTAATCATCTAGAATCTTCTCAATCTGCCATAAAACCAAAAATGTACCAGAATCGCGATACGTAATTAAACAAGTTAAGAGCATCAACTACAAGAGTTTTACTTCGATATAAGCACCTTATGTCCCAATATATAAACAATAAATAAATAATAATAACAAAACAATTTTCTAACGGCGAACGATTGAGTGATTGATTAGTGAAGGAAAGGATCTGAACTGTGAACAGAAAGACTGAAGGAGCGATTTCGAGCTCAATGTAATGATTTAGAAGGTTCAGTTTAATTGAACCAGATGGCGTTGCCGTCCAAGATTTATTCGATACGATACCTGTCAAAAAATACTCATTGAGTAAAAGTATCAAATACAAAGTATCGAGTACAAAAGTATCGGTATCGAAACGAAACGTACTCGATACCACAAAGTATCGATACTTTTTTCGTGTCCCTAGACATCGCCCCTCCTCACGCTCCCCCGCCTTACTTAGGCATGTGTCATTGACGGATTTTTGATTAATGTAATTTAACTGTTAATCTTCAATGGTTAACAGGTTGAAACAGCTGTTAAATTATTAACAAATTTTGAAATTTATTAGTTAGCGTTACGCGTCAATGAATGTCAACGGTTTCGACTCGAAACTGTTGACATGTAGGCATTTGTCATTGACGGATTTTTGGTTAATGTAATTTAACAGGTTGACAAAATATCTGTTAAATTCTTAAATTGTTTTTCAATTTTAATTGTTAGCATTTAGCGTCTATGTATGTCAACGGTTTCGACTTTTCTAATAAGAAATTTGTTACAACTTATTGAAGATTATTGATTTGATAAGAATTAAGATAACTTAATTTTTATATTGACCTTCGCTTCTTACTTTTTCCAGGCTTAGGACTGGCTGGGTATAAATAGTATCCAGGCGGAGCACTCTTGTAGCAAGGAACCCGATAGAGTTTTTCTTATCGGTAAATTATATCCCGGAATACACCTTGAATATTTTTTAAAGGATCTTTCCTCCACAATCGAAAAAAGATTAAAAATGTCTATACACAAATCAAGCAGATCTGCATCTATATGTTTTATTTGCTCAGCGGATATTTTTTTGTGGCATATGTTTTCATAACTTTCTGGCGCTTAGTTGGTGCGGGCGCTTGTAGTTGTAATACTTATATCGGTAGGGAAGAATCGCCGATGTACTAGCGGTAGGTACAAATTGTTCTGAGTTCTGAATCTGAACTGGTTGTGTCGAATTTGAATGTTGACTTTCCTGATTTAATGAAATATAGACTGAAATGTGCTTTCTTTTAAGATGGCTTCTTAACTTGGAGATTGTGGATTTGAAACTAATCTTGTCTTTAAATAAGTTTAGTAATATAGTAATTTAACTATTTATATGTATTAGATGTATTCTGTGAACTGCTTTCTAATTTTAAGAAAAAATTTGAAAAATATTTAAAATGAAGGCCCCATACATGGAACTGAATCTGAAAATATATTTTTTCATGAAACCTATGCGTGTGTGGTACTTATAGACAGGTCTTTAAAAATGATATTGAGGTTTCTAAAAGCACTTTTTCATAAAGTTAATCGTTTAAAATATATATGCTTCCAAATTGGTAAACTATGTCCCCCTCTCGAACTTCTATAGTAATAGACTGAAGAATTTAAAAAGATATATGCTGTAGATCTTAATGTAAACTTTCAACCAAAATTAGTTTGAATGAGATCGGGTCAGCAGTTTTTGAGGTACAGCATATTTTCTAAAACCGCAAATATAACTTTGTAATTCATACAAACACTATGAAAAATAAAGTTATTTGGCGTAGTTACTACGGAACCCCTCATGGGCGAGTCTTGGTTAATTTTTTCGGAAATGAATAATGTGTAAAGACGTTGAGTGCGTTAACGAAATTAACAGCTAATATTTTCAACCTGTTTTCGAAAATGAATAATCTGTAGACATTGAGCGCGTTGACGAAAATTAACAGCTAATATTTTAACGTGTTTTCAGAAATGAATAATGTGTAAAGACGTTGAGCGCATTAATGAAAATTAACAGCTAATATTTTTAACCATTTTCCGGAAATGAATAATGTGTAATGACATTGAGCGCGTTAACGAAACTTAACAGCTAATATTTTTAACTTGTTTTCGGAAATGAATAATCTGTAAAGATGTTGAGCGCGTTGACGAAAATTAACAGCTAATATTTTTAACCTGTTTTCGGAAATGAGTAATGTGTAAAGACGTTGAGCGCGTTAACGAAAATTAACAGCTAATATTTTTAACCTGTTTTCGGAAATGAATAATGTGTAAAGACGTTGAGTGCGTTGACGAAAATTACCAGCTAATATTTTAACCTGTTTACGGAAATGAATAATGTGTTAAGATGTTGAGTGCGTTGATGAAAATTAACAGCTAATACTTTCAACCTGTTTTTTCATTGATGAATAACAGTTAACCCGTTGACGAATGAAAAGTCGTTAAAAAAAAACAGTTTATTGATTCAACGCCCACCTCTACGACTTACCCGCCGGCGTATTTATGTCGCTCGAGCTCCATTCAAGTCAATCTTATGGTGATAACTTTTAAACTATGCCTTCAAATTACTTAGTGTAAAAGACAAAGTTTAGACAGAGTTTAATTATTTTATTTAAAAATGAGCATTGTAAAAAAGTCTCCAATTTAATTGTATTTATGGTTCATTATTTTGATCATAGTGGCTTTCGCATAAAAGGTAGATTTATGCTGTCGCGGACTTTTATTTAGAACTATTTAGGAAAAATAATCCTACGGTACATTATAATAGGTTGGGGAAAAAGTTTCTACGCATTTTTTAAGAGAATTCAAAACATTTTTTAATATAGTTTAATTACATTTAACTAAAGTATGTAGGTACCATTTTGTTCGATAACTTTTTGCCATCTTGTAGGTAGGGACATGATCTCATTGCTATAGAAATTTTGAGACTTCTGATCAAAATACCGCGACAAGTGGTTTTGGCAGTCCTCTCGTGATGTTAACCTGACACTGCCTAAAGAATTCTGAAGAGACCGACACAGGTGGAAATCTAAAGGTGCAAGGTCAGGACTATACGGCGGATGCATTAACACCTCCCAGCCAAACTATCTTAATTTTTGCTGAGTGGCTAAAGATGTGTGAGGTCTAGCGTTATCATGATGAAAAACCACACCCCTTCTGTTGATTAATTCCGGCCGCTTTCTCTCAACTTCTTGCTTTAATGTCATCAGTTGTTGGCAGTAGAATTCAGAATCGATGGTGATGGTTGAATAATGCCCTTCTAATCCCACGATACACACAGCTAGAGTTGTAAAAAAACGGTTTTTTTCTGAGATGAAAAAAAACGTTTAAAAAAAACATGAAAAGAAACAGTTTTTTTTCTGGAGTAGGTTTTTTTTCATGAGTAGGAAAATAAAAATATGGTAAGGCGGTTGTCGTATGTGAGTTGATATTATTATAATTTTTTTGTTTAATAATAAAATACCATTTGTTTTTTGTTAAATAATACATGTCTTAACAGAATTGGCAGCACCAAGTGTAAACTACATTTACGGACAGGGATTTCCCTAATCCTCGTTTGGTTTATGTTTGGGTTGATTTGCGTGCAGACTGCAGAAACATTTTGTAGGGGGAAGTGGGGCAGATTCATACAAGGGGCACCGTCATACACCAAATATATCTGATGTTAGGCGCACATCAACAGGATGACTTATGCGTGTATGCGTAGCTTACTTTTGTGTGTGGTTGCTCACGGAGTTTGAAAGCAGTCGGTGTGAAACGCGCGTCGGTGTGACACAGAACGTGATTCGGCCAGGCATAAGTATTTTTATAAGCTCACTTTAACGTCTTTTTTTTTAATAAAAGCTGCTCTCTAGATTATTCAGTTCTATTTTATTTAAAAGATAATAGGGTCACGTTTGTGAATTAATCTGTGAATAATTTTATATATGCTTGCTTTTTTTCTAGAAATATTTTGATTTCATTTTCTTGTGATGGGGTAGATTCATACAGGAGTGTACGGGGCACATTCATACTGTATGAATGTGCCCCATTTTTTGTTTGTTTGTATAATTATACCATAATTTTGTTTTGCAGAACGATTATGTTCAGAAATTACAAGAAAAAGGGAACCAGGAGTGGAGTGGTGGACGAAGAGGCAATGTTTAAAGCTATCGATAATTTTTTGGAAAACAAACTCATTTCGGAAATCAGCAGCCAAATATGGAGTATTAATAAATAAGAATTAAGCAGTAGAATGTAGATATTTAAAAAGTGATGTGACTGATCAGAAATACTGTTTTTTTTTATTACTGGTGGGCCCACTTCTTGACCTCGATCTCGCTTGATGGTAAGCGATAGATGAGGTCTAAGATAGGACGAGCGAGCCCAGAAGATGCCCATTTACTCGTGCTTTAAAGGCTGAAAGGTCATAAGTGGCAGGGAACACATAAGCCGGCAGAGAATTCCACAGCTTGGCTGTGCGCACAATAAATGTGGAGGAGAAGCGCTTGGTACGACAAGACGGTATATCAACCAAGTGTGGGTGGTACCCAGCCGTGCGTCTGGTAGTCCGGTAGTGAAAAGGATATGGAGGAATCAGGTCATGGAGCTCCTGCGCACACTCCCCGAAGTACAATCTGTAGAAAACCGACAGGCAAGGAACGGTTCGCCGATGAGCCAGGCTATGAAGCTTGTCCACCAGCACCTCGTCGCCTATAAGCCTTTTAGCTCTGCGCTCGATCGAGTCCAATGCAGCAAGTTGGTACTTTGCAGAGCCATCCCACAAGTGGCTGCAATACTCCACGCAGGAACGGACCTGTGCTTTATACAGAATTAGAAGCTGTCCAGGCGTGAAGTACCGCCTCACCTTGTATAGGATTCCCAGTTTTTTTGTTGCAGTCTGAGCTCTGGTCTCGATGGTTGAGCCGAAGTTGAGGTCTGACGTCAACTCCATGCCCAAAAGCTCCAGGCGATTGGTAACTGGCACAGATATACTTCGAAAAGTAGGGGTCAATTCAAAAGGGCTCCTTTTAGCGCTGAAAAGACAAGCCTGTGTTTTCAGAGCATTGAATTTGACCAGATAGTCGTCACCCCATTGGAAAACGAAATTTAAGGTCAAATTCATGCACTCTACTATGGCCTTTCTGAGAGTGGCAATTTCGTCGCTGTCAGCTCTAGAACTGGATAAGTATCTCTCTGTGTGCTGTGTGTGTTAGGTTAAGTTAGTTCCCTCGGTGCCATAAAAATAAAAACTGACTATATTTGTCTTTTTTATAATATTATTATGTAAGTATTATTTGATAATAGAGACTAATATTGCTTTTGTTTTCATGAACGTTGTGTTTTGTTACTTTGATTTTGATAAATAAATAAACATTTCACGCAAAACTTGTGTATTTTGTTACATGTATGAATCTGCCCCATAGGCTGTATGTAAGTGCCCCGCATGTGGGGTACATTCATACATTTTTAATTTTTTCTTTCAAGTCTTACTAAAAGTCGTACAAGTGTATTTACACAAATTTCATGTTTTTTATATAAAGTCAGATAGTAAGACTATTGATTTTTCATGAATCAATAAAGATATCGATACCCGAGAGCATTCTATAAGACGAAATATAAAAACTGTATGAAGCTGCCCCACCTTCCCCTACGTACAGCGACATTCATACCAAGAAACATAATAGACTGACAAATGACAGGGCTTTTTCTTTTTTTTTAACGTGGTAAAATTATCAAATAAGTCCTCCCACTTAAGGCAGGGTGGGAGGGACTGTCAGACTTTTACTGACTAAAATCCACGGTGTTCCTTCAATAGCCCTTTACGTACCGGGGCCACGGTAACGGGATGAGTCCCACGACCCCGGCAGGCTTCGGCCCTCTGCAGAGGGGGCCTCGTCATGTTGCTGACGCTCTTTGAGGCGCGCGTGGAACACGACGCGTCGTCGACCCGGGCATGGTCCATGGTCGGACAGCGAGTTGCCCTTTACTCGCTGTCCGCATGCCCGCGCCTACGGTGGCCGGAGATCGTCGGCCGACGTCCGACGCCGTGGGCGTCTACCACTGCGGCTGGGCT
The DNA here is from genome assembly GCA_943138885.2 of Tholera decimalis. Lineage (NCBI taxonomy): Eukaryota > Metazoa > Arthropoda > Insecta > Lepidoptera > Noctuidae > Tholera > Tholera decimalis. The sequence goes on along the minus strand of OW964576.2, from coordinate 20,502,142 downwards.
GGAGGGAGGACGCCATCCTCTCCCTCACGCGGCCCGCCTCCTCCTTAGGAAGCATGACTGCTTCGCAGAAGGAGGCGACCGCTTCCCACTCCCTCTCGCCCCGCAGCATGGCCTCGACCAATGCCGGGCGCGAGAGGTCTCCGCCTATCGCCGCCGTGAGGACACGTCGGTGCTCTGCCCAGGCGGGGCAGTCTTGCACCGTGTGCTCTACGGTGTCCTCAGGGCGACCCTCGCAGTGGTGACACCCAGGCGTTTCCTCCTTTCCCATCAGACACAGGTACCTCCCGAAACTTCCGTGTCCGGTGAAGACCTGCGTCATGCGGTAGGTCAGGACGCCGTGACGCCGATCTAGCCACTCCTCAAAGAGAAATGACAGGGCTAGGAAAATAGTGTACATTGTGCAATCAATACAATCATCAACAATAATTAACACAAGCAGAATGTAATAGAGTCCCTGATAGTATAGTCGTTGATTCAGAATCAGATGAAACAAATACAGACACAGAACATTATTCCGAAGCTGATAAAACAAGCGTAGCCGTAGCTACTGGTACTGATACAGATGATTGTAATACATTAAGTATTTTTTAAGTTCATAATAATAGTTACCCATTGATTTAAACACTATTTGACTTGAATAAAAACAAAACAATCAAGTTTAGTGTCTTATTCCACTTTAGTTATAGAGTTTCACTTTTTTGAAAAAAAACCAAATGTAGAAAAAAAACAAAGGTGCCAAGATTTTTTTCATGTTTTTTTTCAAGATTGTGAAAAAAAACATTTTGTTTTTTTTCAATTTACATCTCTACACACAGCATCACCTTGTTGCGAGTTAAGCCGGGTTTCGCCACAGTCTGTGAAGCCTGACCAGCCTTTGAACATGACCTTTTTCGCACGTTCTTGTCGTACATGATCCACTTTTCATCACCAGTTATCAGCTTCTTCAAAAATGGTTCGGTTTCATTACGTCGTAATAAATAATCACAAATGAGTACACGGTTCATTAGGTTTCTTTCAGTGAGCTCGTGAGGTACCCAAATATCGAGCTTTTTATTGTACCCAGTTTTTTTCAAATGCCCCAAAACTATTTTGTGGTCAATTCCCAGTTCTTCAGCTACGTCGTAACTACTGATATGCCGATCTTGCTCCACTTTTTCAAAAATGGCATCCATTTTATCCGTAATAGGGCGACCAGAGTGACGTGCATCTTTGACATCAAAATTCCCGGATTAAAAACGCTTAAACCAAATTTGTGCTACTCTCACAGACACTGCACTAGGTCCATAAACATCGCAAATTTTTTTCGCAGCCTGCGTTGCCTTTTTACCTTTTTTGTAGTAAAATTTTAAAATGTATCGAATTTCTTCATTAGATTCACTCATCTTGATAGTACGAAAAACAAATGAAAATCACACATTTTCCTAATTTGAATTTGGAATTATGTTCTTTAAAATTTAAACTTTCAATAATACCAAAACCAGCCAGATACAAATAGTAGGTATATATAGCCAAAGAGATTTTATTACAAGTTCATACATAGGTACTATAATGCGAAAGACTTTCCCCAACCTTATATTTGTGTATCTCCAACGGTTTAGCAGCGCACGTGAAGATAACTCACAAAGGGCAGATTTTTTTTGACTTACTTGATATTTATCGTTATATTATGACCAAATTACAAAAAAAATCATTATAAATCGTAGCCTATGTGGTATTCTGATGTATAACCTATGTTACTGTAGAGTTTCCTTCAAATCCGTTTAGTAGATTTTGCGTGAAAGAGTAACAAACATACATCTATCCATCCATCGATCCATCCATGATCACAAACTTTCGCATTTATAATATTAGTAGGGTAGTAGGATAAAAATCGTAAAGCGATTCACAAAATACTTCTACCCCCTAGGTTTCAACTCTGTTGTCTTAATTATTTCCGAATAAAGTTGCTGTGACATACGGACGGACAGACAGATATGATGAATTTATAAGGGTTCCGTTGATTGCCATTCGGCTACGGATCGCTAAACATGAGCAAGACTGACAGCGTTTATACATACTCTTTGCATGCCTACTTCTCACACTCACATACGCCTGTCAAACGTGGCCCCTAACAAAACAAAACTTAGAAAAGCTCAGAGTATGTCAAAGAGGAATTAAAAATTAAATTAAATTAAAGGAAAAAAAGGAGCTACATGAACCACAGACTTAAAGACAAAGTAGAGAACACAACGATCAGAAGTAAAACCAAGGCAAAGGATGTGGGTAGAAAAGTACTTGGTTTGAAATGGAAATGGGCTGGACATTTACAAAGAGTACCAGATGAAAGGTGGACGAAAATCACCACGAACTGGTACCCACTGAATAAAAAGCGCAGACAAGGTCGACCACAAATGAGATGGAGCGAAGATATAACAAAAATAGTAGGTAAAATTTGGAGTAGAGTTGCTAGAGACAGAATAACATGGAAACGAATGGAGGAGGCTTTCACCGCTAGTTAGCGGTCCTTGTACATAATTTACTAAATAACTAATATAATTTTATAAAACTAGCTTTTGCCCGCGACTTCGTTCGCGTGGGAGGTTTTTCCCGCGTAAATCCCGATCCCGTGGGAATTCCGGGATAAAAAGTAGCCTATGTGTTATTCCTGGATATCTACTATCTACTTACCAAATATCATTGAGATCCGTTCAGTAGTTTTTGCGTGAAAGAGTAACAAACATCCATCCATCCTCACAAACTTTCGCATTTATAATATTAGTAGGATTAGTAGGATTAGTAGGAAGGATAGGATAGGATATAAATTAAGATACATAATATTAGTAACATTTACACTCTAAGTTTAATTTGTAACACTTCATTAGATAAGTGGAACAAAACTGTATAAGGAAAATAAAGCTATTTTATTTATTTATTTATTTATTATATACTTTATTGTACACCTTACAATAAAGTACACTTAAGGATAAAAATAATAAAATAATATATAATAACCAACTGTCAACGTTTCGGCCCAGCGACTATCGGATCAAGTGCGTGTCATCCAACGTAACCGTATGTTGGATGAAGTCGTACTTGATCGCCTCCGTTCGGAAATGAGTAGCTGTGTCACTTCACATCCGATGCCGACTGTGGTGGCACCACTACAGCCCAACATTCAAGTTGAAGAGAGTAGTGACAGAGTTACTAACGTAAGTACCCAGTATAATGAGCAATTGAGGAGTGCTTTGGAATGTGCTATTCGGGAATATCGCAACATGTCGCCTGAAATAAGACCACGCTTACCTCGTTTGCCCATGCATAACAGGAATAGGGCACTGGTGGCTGCTCTGGATTCGCAGTTGTCAGACTATTTTGATAACTGCGAAGACCTCGCTGATACCCACTCTGTCTTGTACTGCGCAGCTGTCGCAGCATGTCGTGTAGCTAATGTTAAAATTTCTAATGACATAGCTATACGACCTAAACCCGCTGTCCCAGCTTGGCAGTATAGGATCGAGCGCCGTATTGGTGAGGCCAGGGCACTCATTGGCAAACTTATTTGCTTTAGGGAGGGCAACACTCGCCCGAGAGTGATGCGCTTTGTGAGACGGGCGTTTTTGGGAACCAATATCCACCCACATAATTATATGTCCTGTGTCACAGAGCGCATTGACTTCCTAAAGCAGAAGGTGTATGCATGGGCAAACCGTATCCGAAGGTATAGACGGCGAGTGGAGCGATTCACCCAGAATCGCACTTTCCGAAGTAACGAAAGGTGGGTATATAGGGCTTGGGAGCGACCGGACCAAGGTGCGACTGATATGTGCCTGCCCGATGATGTCGCCTTATGTACGTTCTGGCGCAACATCTGGTCGGTACCTGTCAGTCACACCGAAGGTGATTGGACCCGGGAGGTCAGGCAAGCGTGCGATCCAATACCAGAAATGGGGGCAATCATCATCAGCCCCCATGATATAGCCAATGCAGTTCGTCCGCTGCCTAATTGGAAGTCTCCAGGGCCGGATGTACTGCATAACTTTTGGATCAAATGGCTAACAAGATCGCACGCTCGCTTGGCGTCTCAGTATCAATCTGCCCTAGAAACTGGCTCACTACCCGAGTTCTTTACCACTGGAGTTACCCACCTGCTCCACAAATCTGGTAGCACCGCGGACCCCAAAAATTATAGACCAATCACGTGTCTGCCTACGGCCTATAAGGTTCTGACATCCATTTTGAGAGCTAAAATTAACAAACACATTGACAACAATCACATCATGTCTCCCTCTCAAAATGGATGTAAGAATGGGTCCCGCGGTACTAAGGAGCTACTCCTCATTGATATGGCGATTAGCCAACAGGTTCGACGTTCCAAAAAAGATCTGTCGACATGTTGGATAGACTACAAGAAGGCCTATGACTCAGTGCCTCATACATGGCTCATGAGGGTGCTAGAATTGTATAAAATTAATGCAACTTTACGCACCTTTCTGAAGTCATGTATGGGACAATGGAGGACAGTTCTTCGCTATCCAGGATGTCGATATATCCCAAGGTACAGCGAACCGATAAGGATCGAGCGAGGTATATTTCAGGGCGATAGTTTGAGTCCGCTTTGGTTTTGCTTAGCCTTGAATCCTCTAAGCACACTGCTGGAGAATTCAGGCCTAGGCTATAGGTTAAAAAAAGGTGGTCAGGTTATTTCTCACCTCCTTTACATAGATGATTTAAAAATTTTTGGCGCCACTAGTCTACAGCTGACGGAACTACTGAAGGTAACTGAAACTTTCAGTAGTGCCATTAGGATGGAGTTTGGTGTCGACAAATGTGCGATTATGCATGTAAAGCGAGGGGAGATTTTGGAATCCGTGGGATCTCACCCCTCGAATTCCATAAACCTGAGATCCCTCTCTCCAACCGAAACCTATAAGTATTTGGGTATGTCGGAAGCGTTAGGTATCAATGTAGTTGACATGAAGCAATCGCTGAAGGAGCGCTTCTTTGGCCGCCTAAAGAAGGTATTTAAAAGCCTTCTATCGGGCGGGAACAAGGTGCGTGCCTTCAACGATTGGGTCATGCCAGTGTTGATATACTCTTTCGGCGTACTCAAATGGACTCAAACTGAACTTGACGCCCTGGATAGGAGAGTTCGTACATTGCTGACTGCATATCGAATGCATCACCCACGCTCGTCGGTGATGAGGCTGTATATCCCGCGGAAATGTGGAGGTCGAGGCTTTTTGAATGCTAAAACTCTCCACAACCGCGAGGTATGCAGTCTCAGGGAACATTTCCTTGCTTCCGAAGTGGGTATGCTTCGAGATGTAGTAGCGGTGGATAAGGGACTCACCCCGCTCTCCTTGGCTAATGAGAACTGGCGCAAACCTGCAGTGCTAGACACTAACTATCGAAGAGGGATATGGCAGACAGTGGCGGTACCTTCATATAAGCCCAAAAGCCCGGCATGCCTTACTAAAAAATGCTCGATAGAGAATCAATGTCAAACCCGAACTATTTAAAAGTTCGCGCGCTTAATTCTTATCAAAATAACACAATGTATCTACTGAGTACACTACTACGCATCGCGATTGTTCGCGCGCAGAGTTTCGCATTTGTAGCATCTAATGATCTACATATTGCTATCTCGCTTACACGCACCGGCTTTTACCGGGCTTTCAAATACTATATCTGTCACTTTCGCACTTATAGCGATGTGCCGTATAACGAGTTAGGCCTTGTGCATAGGAAAACATCGATCACTATGGCAGATTTAAGCAGGGCATTCGTATGAAGTTGCATGCGTATGCGTGACCTTGTCAGCTTACCAACTCTGCAGTGTTGCCGTTTTAGCCACACGTTGAAAGATCTTGGAGATTTTTAACGTGTTTGGAAACTTTTTTAACATTTATCAACAATAAAAACTAGCGACTTTTAAAATAACGAAATTAAATACAGTCAAAACCGTTTACAACAACATCATTTAGAACAACATACCGGTTATATAGACCAAAATCATAGGTACAAAATACTTTGTACCTTGAAAACATCACCGGTTATTACGACTATCGGTTTTTACAACCAAATATGAGTGGTCCCTTGGATGTTGTTATAACAGATTTTGACTGTATTCAAGCAATATCTTAAAAAAAAAAAAAAATTAGCTAGATTTTTCATATACCTGGCGACTTTTTTTGCCTAAATGACAACACTTGAGTAGTTCCCGACATCCTAGAGTGGAGTGCAACTAACTTCAGTTTCATTTGCTTGAGTGAGTGAGAAAAGGTTTTGTTTGTTTTCTAAGATTTTCTCAGTGATACAATTGTTTTGGTGATTTACCTACAACAATGGAGGTAATTGTACCTTGTGAGGATTTAAAATGCGTTCAAGTTTTGATTGGCGAAGATAAGGTAAAATCTTTAAACTTTGCTCAGAAAAAACAGTTAATTTCTTCATTAAAACCGACGCCTAATCTGTGTATTTCTCAGACTAGTAAATCGCATAAACGAAAATTTAATAGATCAGTCAATCATTTCATTCATGAGAATAACCTCGAAGATGCCTTTCCCGAGCTGTTAAAGTTAGCGTATCTTGTTGTAACTATTCCGGCTACAAGTTCTTCCGCGGAACGTGCTTTTTCGTCTCTTAAACGTATCCATACCTATCTGAGAAATACACAAGGTCAAGAGCGTCTTTCCGAATTATCAATGATAGCTATTGAAAAACAGTTGTTGGTAGAATTAAAACGATCACCAACATTTTACTCTGATGTAATTAAATCATTTCTTAAGAAAGATAGACGATTCCAATTAGAATATAAATAATTTATTTAAATTCCTTATTACATTCTATCTAGCTATTTTTTAACTTTCGTTTTGTAACTTTTTGTTTTGTTTTTTTTTTTGTTTTTTTTTTTTTTTTTGTCTGTAACCTGGGTTCTGTTACGAAGGAAGCAACTACTTACCATAACTTTGTTCCCTCAAGCAATGAAGCAAACCAAACGGCTTTTTTCAAAGCCACCGGAGGTATGCAATTGCTGATATGTTTATTATATTCAATCTAGCACTAGCATGCCTTCAGTGTGCTTTGGTTACCTCATTCACCGCACGACAAGCAAGAGTGAAATTGAAGAAAGAAGAGGAAAGAAGATGGATGAATTCACTTTTAATTTATTGTACCTAACCAGTAGTTTATGAGAAAATTGCGATGATACATACGTGGGTACCTACATACTCAGTCGAAAACTGAACTTTCTTTTTTTGAAATCGGTTAAAATTTTATTGGGCTTGCGTTATTTTGAAACCCTAGGCACGCCACTGATGGCAGAGTAAGGAGCTTCATGGACGTTTTTTCCGGGCCTTACATGAGTCCGACGTAGACCAAGTAGCGTCCGTAGCTTGGTTGCGCTTCGGTGACCTCTTTGGGGAAACCGAAGGTTTTGTTTGTGCAATTATGGACGAAGTTATCATGACGAACAACTACCGGAAATTTATTGTGAAGGATGGCACGGTTGACATATGTCGGGCATGTCACCGTCCGGGTGAATCAATCCGCCACATTATCTCTGGTTGTTCTCGTCTTGCTAATGGAGAGTACTTGCACAGGCACAACCTTGCAGCCAAGATAATTCATCAGCAACTTGCTCTGAAATATTCTCTTGTGGAATCGGAAGTGCCGTACTATAGGTATGTGCCCGACTCAGTTCTCGATAACGGCCATGTCACATTATACTGGGATCGGTCCATCATCACTGACAGGACTATTGTAGCCAATAAGCCTGATATAGTGGTGGTGGACCGAATCGTGAGGCGTGCCATGATTGTCGACATAACCATCCCACATGACGAGAACCTCGTGAAAGCTGAGAAAGATAAGCAAATCAAATATCTTGACTTGGCACACGAGATTGTCGACATGTGGGAGCTCGGCAATCATTGTACCGATAGTCATCTCAGCCAATGGCTTAATAGCCAAGAGCCTCGACCAATACCTCAGGAGGCTCTCGTTAGACGGTTGGATCAAGGGCTGGCTTCAGAAAGCGGTACTCCTGGACACGGCGCGTATCGTAAGGAGGTTCCTCTCTATGGAGCCCTGACCGCCGGTAGCTTGGACCCTGTTCCCGGTACCGGCGGGCTACTATCTTTTATATTTTTAAATGTTTTTTTTTTAGAGAATATTTAAAAATGTAATTTATATGTATATATTGAAAATAAAGACAAAATAATAAAACTAGTGTACAATGGGCGGTCTTATGGCACAGGGCAATCTCTTACAGACAACCTTTGGATGGACAGAAATTATAGGAGATGGATTTAGGGCTGTCAGTTTACAACATCATACATAATACTAACCAAACCTCATAATATAAAATACATACCACAGAATATAATATATAAATATATACTAATATATCTCAAATTCATAATAGAGAAAGAAGGGGAAAAAAATTATAGTAAGAGAGGGAGAGGAAATTATAATAATGCTCCTTCACCATTCTTTTGAACGTAGATAATGTTTGAGCACGCCTCACATCTATGGGTAATGCATTCCACAAGCGAGCCGCTTGTATAATGAAAGATTTATCGAAGAAAGAAGTGGAATGCATACGGATACTTAAATCGATTTTCCGATGATCTCAAGGACCTTGAATGTGTGTCACAGAGAAACCGAAAACGATCTTTAAGATAATAAGGAGTGATTAAATAGCACATTATACCTAAAGCAGAGAAAGTAAATTAACATTCCGGGGAAACCTAATAGGATACCATTTGAGCTTAGTACGAAATTCAGAAACATGGTCATATTTGCGCAAGCCAAATATAAACCTAATACAGAGATTTTGAAGTCGCTCTAGCTTGTCGAATTGGTCTTGGGTCAAATCAAGATAGCTGGCATCAGCATAGTCCAAGATAGGAAGAAGAAGAGATTGTGCAATTGCAATTTTAGTGGTGATGGGAAGAAAATTACGCAGGTGTCTCAGGGAGCTGCAGAGGCAAACAGTTTACGACAGACTTCCTGCAGTTGCTTCGTCCAAGTCAAAGTTTTGTCGATGTATATCCCCAAGTTTCACGGCGTGACTGAACGGAATAACGTTGTTATTAAAGGAAATTTGAGGAAGTGAATACGCTGAAAAGAATTTGAAAAGAATGCGCTGAGTTGTTGATGGACAAGTTTTTCAAGGACTTTGGATAGAAAAGGGAGAATGGAAATGGGTCGATAGTCAGAAAAGGATGCAGGATGCGATTTCTTTGGTAACGGGATAACTTGAGCGTCTTTCCAGGCTTGTGGAAAAATACTACTAGAAATGGAGAAGTTAAGGATATAAAGGATGGCCGAAAGAATGTTGTCAAGGATAGGAATGATCATCTTATGACTGACACAGTCACTACGAACAGCGTCGGACGCAGGGGGGGGGACACTCCGTACATTTTGACAGCGAAGTAAAGAAAGAGTTGCCATCTATAAATTGGCCCCAGTACTATTTACTGTCTACCGGGTACGTTAAATTTTCAACAGATGGCGATATATCATGATCAAAAATATTCATTTGAAATAAAATTATTGATGTAATATTAATTGGAGATAAGTTTGACAAAAATATTAGAATCTTCTTACGAATTCAAATAGACACAAAAATGAAATACAATTTGATAAATCACAAATATCAATCTTATTTAAAAAGACCTGGTGCCTGATTCTACTTAGGATTTATAAAGTGACAGTTCTTGAATTGACAAATGAAATTTGAAAATAAAAAGTCTCAAATGGCGGTTTGTTGCATATTATATAATAAATGTTCTGCGTATGTGCGTTTTGTAATTCCCGATCCGTATTGTTGTGTTTCGTAGTAATTACCACAAGTATAATTAGTGCGTCGAGTTGAGCCTTGTGCAAAGCCTTGTGTTCCTCGCCCTATTGGGAACTTCCTCCGAAATTGTTGTATTTTACTGTGCGATATAGATGCTTTTTTCTGTGCGGTATAGACGAATGAATAACTGTGTTAATTTTTGTTTTGTGTTTATTTAATTAAAGTGTTAATTTTGGTCTAATTGGCGTTAATTATTTCTATCCCGAACCCAAGCTCGTAACAATTCTTTGTTTTCTTTCTACCTTTTACTATCTACATTCCCTTGGGACTATTTTGTTTCGTCTTATTTCTGTAGCATGTTCTACTAGAACATGTTACATAGATACAGTGTTGCCAACTGTACTATCATCTCTGTAGCTAGATCTTTTGCAACAAGTAGCCAGATTCCCACATTATCTTACTCCAAATAGTAGCTAGAAGTTGCCAAAGTTCAAAAAAAAAAACTAAATTAATCGTTAAAATCGTTTTTCTACATTCAAACTAATGTGTGTAATGTATAACTTTACTTTCGTAATTTCGTAATATATTTACAGGTACATACTTATGGTAAAACATTATTAATATAAGTTAATCTAGGGAAGATGATGTAGATGGTTGTGCATCCTGAGAATCCAGTGATTTTGTATATTTCTCCACACTTCCCATTTGTTGTTGAAGCTAAAGTACAGTTTGAAGACAAAACTAACAAAATGCGTGAAATATAGACAAAGGTAATTGTTAATAAGAGAGAGTGAGAGAGAATAAACACAACCACAATGTTCCAGCGAGTGAAACTATCAGGGGTATCCCCTTCCTTGGGCGTATTTCGTATCGCGCGCCCTTAGTGCTTTATATCTATGGTTTTGCTTTTACTCAAAATGCTGTCAAGTTGACGACTCTATAAATTGCTTCCATAGATAAAAAAATAAAACTGAAAATCACACAAGCACTAATGATAGTGTGTAGATAAAGTCAATTTGTTGAAAACTTGCTAAAAACAAGTAGCTAAATCTTTTAGCTACAATATTTTATAAATTGTAGCTGACAGGGGTGAAAAAATAGCTAGATATAGCTATAAAATAGCTAAGTTGGCATCAGTGCATAGATAAGACGAAACGTTATAATATTATACATGTTAGCATACATATAAATAGCTTTGTGTGTGTGTGTGATTAGTTTGGGGCCAATTTACAGATGGCGTATTGTCAAATAGGTTTGCATTTTTATCACGTAAGAGGGCTCTCTTTTCCCTGTATATTACTTTACTCTTTGGTCGGACGTAATAGACAGAATACTCTTTTTAACATCACAAGCAGTGAATTGACTTAGTTATTACAAAAGGAGAATAATAAGGTACCTACAAGGAAGGGTATACCGGAAAGAATTATTTACATTTTTAAATATTCCTATAAAAAAACATTTCAAAATATAAAAAAACAGTGACCACCGGTATCGGGAACAGGGTCCTAGCTACCGGTGGTCAGGGCTCTTGAGAGAGGAACCTCCTAATCCTAACAATTCGCGCCGTGTCCAGAAGTACTGCTTTCTGGATCAAGCCCTTGATCCAGCTGCCCAACGAGAGACTCCTTAGATGTTTGTCGAGGCTCTTGGCTATTATGCCATTGGCTGAGACGACTATCGACACAATGATTGCTGTATCCACATCCCACATGTCAACAACCTCGCGAGCCAAGTCAAGATATTTAATTTGCTTATCTTTCTCGGCTTTCACGAGGTTCTCGTCATGAGTGATTGCTATATCAACAATCACTGTGCGACGCTCTAATCTGTCTATTACCACCATGTCAGGCTTATTGGCAACAAAAGTCCTGTCAGTGATAATAGACCGATCCCAGTGCAGTGTAATATTGCCATTTTAGAGAACTGGGTCGGGCACATACCTATAGTACGGTACTTCTGATTCCACAAGATTGTATTTAAGAGCAAGTTGCTGGTGAACAATCCTAGCTACAAGGTTGTGTCTATGCAAATAGTCTCCGTTAGCCAGACGAGAACAACCGGAGATAATGTGACGAATGGATTCTCCCGGTTTGTAACAAGCCCGACATATGTCTACCGTACCATCTTTCACAATATATTTCCGATAGTTATTCGTCATCATAACTTCGTCCATAATTACACAGACAAAACCTTCGGTTTCCCCGAAGAGGTCACCAAAACGTAGCCAGGCTACGAACGCTAATGTATCTACGTCAGACCCATGAAGTGCCCGGTAATAGCGTCAGTGAAGCTCCTTGCTCTGCCATACTTCTCTGCGGTCATTAGTATCTAATACTACAGGTTTGCGCCAATTCTCGCTACCTAAGGAGAGCGGAGTGAGACCTTTGTCCACCGCTACCACACCTTGATGCATACTCACGTCGGCTTCTAGGAAATATTCTTTAAGGCTGCATACCTCGCGGTTGTGCAGGGTCTTTGCATTTAAAAAGCCACGACCCCCGCACTTCCGCGGAATATACAGCCTCATCCCCGATGAACGTGTGTGATGCATCCGATTTGCAGTCAGCGTTGTGCGGACCCGCCTGTCCAAGGCGTCAAGTTCAGTCTGAGTCCATTAGAGTATGCCAAAAGAGTAAATCAAAACTGGCATGACCCAACCATTGAAGGCACGCACCTTGTTTCCGCCTGATAGAAGACTATTCAGTACTTTATTCAGGCGGCAAAGAAGCGTTCCTTCAATGATTGTTTAACATAAGCAACATTGATGCCTAGTGCCTCTGACATACCCAAATACTTGCAGGTTTCTGTTGAGCCGAGGGATCTTAGGTGTATGGAATCCGAGAGTTGAGTTCCCACGGATTCCATAAGCTCCCCTCGCTTTACATGCATGACCGCACATTTGTCCACCCCAAATTCCATCCTGATGGTGCTACTGAAGGTTTCCGTTACCTTCAGTAGCTCCATCAGATGCAAGTTGCTGGGGGCAAAAGTTTCAAATCATCCATGTAAAGCAAGTTTGATATGACCTGACCACCTCTTCTGAACTGGTAGCCTTGCCCCAAACCCTCCAGCAGTGTACTGAGAGGGTTGAGAGCCAGACAAAACCACAGTGGGCTCAGAATGTCGCCCTGAAAAATACCACGCTCAATCCTAATCAGTTCGCTGTTCTCCTGGATCTGTCGACATCCTGGGTAGCAGAGGACCGTCTTCCATTAACCCATACATGACTCAAGGAAAGTGCGTAGTATTGAATTTATTTTGTACAACTCCAACACCTTCATGAGCCATGTATTGGAACCGAGTCATAGGCCTTCTAATAATCTATCCAACATGTCGACAGATTCCTTTGAGAACGGCGGACCTGTTGATTTATGGCAATATCGATGAGGAGAAGCTCCTTAGTACCGCGGGACCCGTTCCTACATCCATTCTGAGAAGCAGACATCATTGAATATGTTTCGATGTGATTATTAATTTTGGCTCTCAAAATGGATGTAAGAACTTTATAGACCGTCGCGCGTCGGTAAGCACGTGATGGGTCTATAATTTTTAGGTTCCGCAGTACTGCCTGATTTATGGAGCAGGTGGGTTATTCCTGTAGTTAGGAATTGAGGTAGCGATCCTAACTGTAAGGCAGACTGGAACTAAGCGGCCAAGCGAGCGTGCGATCTTTGAAACCATTTTATCCAGAAATTGTGCAGCCCGTCCGGCCCTGGAGATTTCCAGTTGGATAACGGACGGACTGCACGGGTTACATCTTGGGAGCTGATCGTAACTGCCCCCATTTCTGGTATAAGATCGCACGTGCGCCTGATCTCACTCATCCAGTCACCCTCGGTGTGGCTGACAGGCACCGACCAGATGCTGCGCCAGAACGAATCATCGAATCATCCGGTAGGCACGTATCAGTCACACCTTGGTCAAGTCGCTCCCAGGCCCTATAAACCCACCTTTCATTGCTTTGGAATATGCGATTCTGAGTGTATCGCTTCACCCGCCGCTTATATTGACGAATTCGATTTGCCCATGCATAGACTTTCTGCTTCAGGATGTCGATACGCTCTGTGACGCGGGTCAAATAATCCCGAGGATTGATATCAGTCCCCGCGAACGCCCGCCTCACAAAGCGCATCACTCTGGGACGAGTGTTGCCCTGCCTAAAGCAAATAAGTTTATATGTATAAAAAGTTTATATGTGTATTAAGTACTTATTATTATTATTTCCGGTCGTGAATTCGACAGAAATTTCATTTCTGCCCACTTTCTTTACTCCATCGGGGCGAATGTTCGCGATTTTGTTTTTATAAAGGAATTGGTCAAACTTATCAGACGACTCGATGTCCCATCAGATGGATCCGGTTCGGACCTAGAGACGTGGACAATAAAAGGTTCTTAATCAGACGAAATATATGTTCGGGTGGACAAACATAGTCTGGGTGGCGGTAAGCGACGTCTGGATCATCCAGACGTCGCTTACCGTATCCAGTTTTTATGGGGTCGGGAGGATCGGGCGGAGCAGGAAGGGGTGGAGGGTCTATAATGGACACCCAGCTGCAATATCTGAAAATTTAGATACATTTTATTTATCTTTAAAACGGATATTTCGGAAAAAAACCTCTCTGACACGTGTGACAGCTATTGTTTTTTTTTCCACGTGTCTTCCGATAAGTAGTTTTGCGACTTTTGATATATGTTGACATTTTGAGAAGTTGGTATTTTGCGTCAGAACCGTATAATGAATACTTTCTAGCCAAACTGTCTTTATTAGCTTTGTTAACCGAGGTTCCACAGCATACATATACTGTCAGTTATTCTAGGGAAATTAGGTAGTTTCACAAAGAAAACACAATTTAAACTCAATAATAGACTTTATTTGTACAAATAGCTTAAATCGATAGTTATATACAATATCACTTTTTTATCGAAACGTAAACTTAAGACTGGCTCTCTTACCTTAGTTCTAGAACATAATAATAATTATTTGCAATACATTTATACTTGTATTGATTTCTACGAGTGTATCTTATGGTTTAAATAATAACTCATACAAACACTATAAAGTCTTCTATTATTACTTCACGTTTATTGAACAATCGCCTATTAAAAAGTAATAGGTAATATTAAAGTATTTTTATTATTTGCTTCATAGTCTAATGGCTAAGGTCGGCCTTGTGATCGAGAGGTCCCGAGTTCGAACCCCACCCATTACACTATAGCCGTAAACCCACTCCAGACACAAGCATATTTAGCTTAGTTGGAGGGGTTAACAGGATTGCTATACCAAACGCCACATAAACTTGGAATAAAAGTCATTGACCCTCCTACATTTTTGTTGACTAATTTATTTAAAAAACGGAAATAAAGACAATTCTTGAATCCACATCTATCGCGAACCTTTACAGTTTATAGTAATGAAAAACAGTTAATTGCTTGTTTTTCGGGTATCTACGCAGAGATATTAGAAAAAGGTCAATGTACTTTATTTCCCGTTTATCTGGCACCTTGTATAGTAACGTACCAACCTTAGCCATTTGTCTATTGATGCAGAAATATATTGTAAGTAAATTTATGGTTGCATATTAAATATTTTATGACATGCATATTCCTTATTGTAGTGCGAAGAAATAAAAGATATAACATTATTTATAACAAGTATGGATACAATGGCTGTGCTTAGTGATAGTTTGCTTAGAGTTTGTCATTCTTAGGCCTAGGAATACGAGTTAGAATAACCTCTCGCTTTTATCAACGTTGCATTTACTGTAATTATGACGTCATAGAAATGGCTCTAAGCTGGCTAACTTACAAGAAAGTTGGTATGAAAATCGTGATATTTCAAATTTACAGGGTTTTTGAACGAATTAGCATAAATACATTAATACATACACCTAAATCTTAATAAATTTTACCTTAAAGAAATACATTAAATTACGTACCTGTAGTCTCCATAGTTTTATCAACTCCATAATGGCAACTTATATGCTGTGAATTCAGAATCTTAGATCATTTTAATAACACAATAATCAGCTTTAGCTTTATATATTCAAAGTCGATTTTAGAGTAACCATTTGTCAATTTATTTCCAAAGGATTCTGAACTCTGTGTTTGTAGATATATGATTTGCAAATGATTTTGTACTTTATTGTTCAATACATTAAGTTTATAATTCCAAAACTATATAATGATCTAATATTCTGAATGGTCACTTGAAGCATCTACTATTTAATTCTGGTTGAAAAGACGACGCAAAACAGGCGATAAAATGCAGGGTAACATCCACACTTGGTTGATAAACCGTCTTGTCGTACCAAGAACTTCTCTACATTTATTGTACGCACAACCAAGCTGTGGAACTATTTACTGGCTACTGTGTTCCCAACCACATATGACCCGTCTGCCTATAAAGTGATTAGGCTTCTTCAGGGCTTGCTCGTTTCACCGTAGACTACATTTATCGCTTACCATCAGGCGTGATCGAGGTCTAGGCGGGCTCAAGCGTTTTTTTTTTTTTGTTGATTAAAGACACGCGTTTGACCACCATCTCAACGCGATGTGGTCGAAGATGAAGCACGTTTACCTAGAAGTAACCTATTCACTCTTGACTGGAAGAGCCCAGGTTATAGCTATCAGGAAACAGACTCCGGCAGGGAATTTCACTCCTTAGCTGTACGCACAATGAAAGTATTCCTATAACATTTTGTGCGTATGGATGGGATCCGTAATTAAAAAGAAACTGATACTATGTGACCTTTGCTTGGTCATACGACAAGAAGAATCATCTAAAACGCAATACCTCACAACTTGAAGCACAAACACATCAGTCACGCATCCATCACGCCGGCTTTATGCTACCTTCACGTCACTTTCACTTCACAGACACACTGTCTTCACGCCTTCTCCACGCTACTTTCACGCCACTGTTACGCGTCTTCCGAAATTTCATTGTGAAAAAGTTGAATAGTCAATACTTCTTTCGTCTGTTATTTCCCGCCAAATACATGCTCTCACTTTGAGTTTTAAAATACGATCTTCTTGACGTCATCAACGGAT
Organism: Tholera decimalis; assembly: GCA_943138885.2. Taxonomy (NCBI): domain Eukaryota; kingdom Metazoa; phylum Arthropoda; class Insecta; order Lepidoptera; family Noctuidae; genus Tholera; species Tholera decimalis. The sequence goes on along the minus strand of OW964576.2, from coordinate 20,485,308 downwards.
TTAATGATGGGTTTGTTTTCATGCACTTCTTTCACCAACTCAGCAAGTTCACCAGCTCCGTAGCCGAGTAACTGACGGAGGTCGCACACAAATTTGTAGACGAATCTGAAAAAAAAAACGCTATCTTATTTACAAAGTGTAAAACAAAGTCACTCCCGCTGTCTGTACGCATAGATCTTTTAAACTACACAACGGATTTTAATGCAGTTTCCAGAAATCGATAGAGTGATTCAAGAGGAAGGTTTATGTTTATAATCCATGCATATTATAGTAGAGAAAAGCCGAGAAATTCAAAGATTTGTAGATAGATAGAATACTCTTTATTGTACACCAATAATTTAAACACACACTTGATTTACAATACTGCAAAATATGGTTACAATGGCGGTGGCTTCCAGACAACCTTTATATATATATAGGCAGCTTAAACTAATGTGCCTAAGGCACCCTACAGACGTGTGAGTGAGTACGCACCTCTTGCCAGAGACCTTGGCGATCATGTCTCCGTCGTAGTAGTAACGCAGCGCACGGCTGAGCTTCTCATAGTTCATGGCTGGTTTGTGCTTGTTCCAGCAGTTTGAACTAATGTGCCTGGGCCCTAGGCACATTAGTTCGAGCATGGGTGAGTGAGTAGGGAGTATGGTTGAGTGTGTAGGGGGTATGGGTGAGTGTGTAGGGGGTATGGCTGAGTGTGGAGGGAGTATGGGTGAGTATGTTGGGAGCATGAGTGAGTGTGTAGGGGGTATGGATGAGGCTAGAGGGAGTATGGGTGAGTGTGTAGGGAGTTTGAGTGAGTGTGTAGGGAGTATGGGTGAGTGTAGAGGGAGTATGAGTGAGTGTGTAGGGAATATATCGATGCCTCCCACGTACATTGTTGTAACCCATAAATAGCAATATTACAGGAGAGCGCTTCAAAGGTACTAATAGCAATAAAACTGCATTTTTCAATTAATCTTTATACAATTCAGTATTACTAAATATATTCACATATTGAATTGTATAAAGATTAATTGAAAAATGCAGTTTTTATTGCTAATAGTATCTTTGAAACACTCTCCTGTAAAATTGCTATTTGTGGTTTACAACAACTTACGTGGGAGGCATCGATATGTGAGTGGAGGGTAGTGTTATGTGTATGTAGGTAAGAAGCTTAGGGTTTTGGGTTAGTCCGGCGATACATATATATATATAGGGAGCTTAAACTAATGTGCCTAAGGCACCCTACAGACGTGTGAGTGAGTACGCACCTCTTGCCAGAGACCTTGGCGATCATGTCTCCGTCGTAGTAGTAACGCAGCGCACGGCTGAGCTTCTCATAGTTCATGGCTGGTTTGTGTTTGCGAGCGCCCCACAATCTCGCCACGCGCTCTGGTTCTAGTAGCTTGAACTCGCCTTCTGTGCCTGATACACCATACAAATACAAATAATTTTATTGACATTAATATAAAGATACACTGTAAATTGTAACCCTGACTAAACGGCGATGCGCCAACGTTACATGGTTGATATTCCACCCATACGCGCAAAAGGTTTTGGGAATACTTTCATTGTGCGTACGGCTAAGGAGTGGAAGTCCCTGCCGGAGTAGCGTTGAAAATGCCGAAAAAAAGAAATTGTTTTTTTTTTCACGAAAGAAACAAATTGTTGATTTTATTCCGTTTTTTTCGAAATTTACATAGAAAAATTAACAGAAAGAATTTTTTGGAAAGAAACAGGATTCTTTCGAATTTTTCGCAAGATGTATTTAAAAGTTGAAAAAAAAAACAAGTTTTATTGAAATATATTTAATAGGTGAAATATGGAACAAATAGGTAAAAATAATAGATTTAGCTCTCCTCGGCCACAGTCTCAATTTCACTGTCCGAAGTATCGTCAGCTTAACGCTCGAGCTCGAATATTTCTTTTTTAGCTTGCATTAAATGTAAATTTGATCGAACGTAAACAAGTTTATTAAGTCGTTCTGGAAGAAGGCGATTCGTATCTTTTGTATGCGTTCGACCAAAAATAGACCAATTTCTTTCCGACGCCGCAGATGATGATGGAATACTCAACAATCTTATGGCAGCATATGAAAGTTGTTTAGAGTGACAAAATCCTTTCCACCAGTCGCAAGGGTGTAAATTGTTTACTGGTTGCCAAATTATTTCATTGACCCAAAAACCACTTCTAGCTTGATATTCAGCGAAGTTTGCCATTATTTCACATGTCTTTTCCTAATTTAAAAGTATGTATTTGAAAAAAACATGAAATGTTTCCCGTTTCTTTCATATTCTTGGGTTTTTTTGGTTTTATTGGAAAAAACATGAAATATATACTGGCAAATTTTCTTGAAACTTTCGAATGAAACATTGAAAAAAAACAGCGGTATTGGGAAGAAACCGGACAGGGAAGTTTCGGGAGGTACCTGTGTCTGATGGGAAAGGAACAAACGCCTGGATGTCACCACTGCGCGGGTCGCCCTGAGGACACAGTCGAGCACACGGTGCAGGACTGCCATGCTTGGGCAGAGCACCGACGTGTCCTCACGGCGGCAATAGGCGGAGACCTCTCTCGCCCGGCATTGGTCGAGGCCATGCTGCGGGGCGAGAGGGAGTGGGAAGCGGTCGCCTCCTTCTGCGAAGCAGTCATGCTTCCGAAGGAGGAGGCGGGCCGCGTGAGGGAGAGAATGGCATCCTCCCTCCAGCCCAGCCGCAGTGGTAGACGCCCACGGCGTCGGACGTCGGCCGACGACCTCCGGCCACCGTAGGCGCGGGCATGCGGACAGCGAGTAAAGGGCAACTAGCTGTCCGACCATGGACCATGCCCGGGTCGACGGCGCGTTGTGTTCCATGCGCGCCTCAAAGAGCGTCAGCAATATGACGAGGCCCCCCCGTACAGGGCCGAAGCCTGCCGGGGTCGTGGGACTCATCCCATTACCGTGACCCCGGTACGTAAAGGGTTATTGAAGGAGCACCGTGGGTTTTAGTCAGTAAAAGTCTGACAGTCCCTCCCACCCTGCCCGGGGTGGGAGGACTTATTTGACAATTTTACCACGATAAAAAAAGGGGTCTTTAATACAAGAGTGATTAGGTTACTTCTAGGTAGGCGTACGCCAACTTCGACCACATCATCACTTACTATCAGGTGAGATGGACGTCAAACACGAGTCTATTTTCAATTTAAAAAAAGCCTTCTGAGCTAGGCAAAACATGTGTTTCAGGAGTCAGTATCTTCACCCTTTTTAGTCACTTATTACTTACTAGCTGTGCCCCGCGGTTTCACCCGCGTATAATCCTACTACTACATATTATTAACGCGAAAAACTCTGAATATTGATGAATAGATGGTAAAATTTTAGTAATCCTATCTAATTTGCAATGGATAGAGAAGCGCGAAGTAAATATAGTTTGTTAATGATATTGTTAAAAATAGATTTAGAGTATTTCGGTTTTATGTACAATATTTTAGTCTTATTGGTTTCCTTGCGGATCTAGATAAAGCAACATATAATTGGTCATGTGAAAAAAAATTGGCCAAGTGCGAGTCAGACTCGTCCATGATAAGTTTCATAGTAGCTACGTTAAATAACTTTCTTTTTCATAGTGTTTGTATGAATAACAAAGTTCAAAAGATTAATATTTCCAAAAAACAAAGTCAAAGAACACTACCTCTCCACCGTCCCGTAATTTTATATATTATAGGTATATATTTTTTCAGTATTAATATAAATATGTATTTTAATAGCTAAGTATGTTTTAATTTACGTAATTAGTATTTATACATAGGTACTGTGCATCATCTCTTATGCAACTCTCCTGTCGCAGGTCTGCTGGAAGAAATTTCTTATGAAATAAGCAGCACCTTAATGCTGATTTTTTTCTGTAATTGTTTTTCTCTTATTAGTGTCATATGTGTACATAAATAAATAAATATATTTGCGGTTTCTGAAAATGTGCTATATCTTAAAAATTACTGACTTTATATCATTCAAACTAATTTTAGTTAAAAGTTTTCATTAAAATCTACGGCAAGTATTTTTTTTTATTTAACACTGTATTATTTTAAAAGTTAGAGGGGATATATTTTACTACTTTGGAAGTGTGTATATCTTCCAAATGATTGACTTTGAGAAAAAATGATTTTTGGAACCGTCGTCGTCACTGTCATTTTGAAATATCTATCTATAGACACCGACACCCGCACGTACAGGTTTAATAAAAAAATATATTTTTAGTTCCAGTTCCATGTATGGGGAGCCTCCCCTTCATGTTTTTTTTTTTATTATTATTATTATTGTATAAAAATCGGAAAGCGGTTTGCAGAATACATACCGAGTTTCAACTTTGTTGTCTTAATACACAATTTCGGAATAAAATTACTGTGACATACGGACAGACAGACATGACGAATCTATAAGGGTTCCGTTTTTTACCATTCGGCTATGGAACCCTAATAACATAGCTTTAAATCTATGCCGACGTGTTTAAATGTCTGACACTGTTTTCCGGGTGGGAAAATCGTCGAGACTTCTACTGACTAAAAACCCACCCTGTTCCTTCATGTGCCCTTATGTTCCGGGACTTTGATATCTCGTTCGAACATTCCCGCAACTCCGAAGTTGTATTAAAATAATAGGTAAATCTGTAGGTACCATATTCGAGATTCGAATTCAAGGTATTAGTGCCGTTTGTCTAGCCTCTGGTCCTGTGAAAACTATAGCAACTATGACATTGCTTCGAAGATATTTTAATAAAAGTAACGACTTAGTTAGCATTTAAATTTAAATTTTAGGTAACCCCCGACAACCATGAAACACCTGAACAGATCTTAATGAGTTGTAGCTAAGAACCATCTCGATCACGTCAGCTTTCTAACAAAAGAACCGCGTCATAATGGGTCTTACGATGCCACAGACATAAACACAGACACAAAGATACACAGACACATCAAACTTATAACACTCCTCTTATTGCGTCAGGAATTAAAAAAGGAATTGAATCTCCTACACAAAATTTGGTCTCAAAGCCGGTCTCTCTACGGAAACAGCTATATTGTGTTTAAAGCAGACTGTCAAATATTACACTGACAGAAGTACACCTGTCTTTGCTTGCTTCCTCGACCTGTCGAAGGCGTTTGACTTGGTTTGCTATGATCTGCTATGGCTAAAACTGCAGCAAGCGTCAGTGCCTGCCGAAATGATCCGTATCTTTCAGTACTGGTATAGCAATCAGATAGATAGATAGATAGATAGAATATACTTTATTGTACACCAATAATTGAATCACACTTAAATAACAATATTTAAAAAAAAAAATTGGTTACAATGGCGGTCTTATCGCTGAGAGCGATATCTTCCAGACAACCTTTGGAAGGACTTTATGAGCTTTATTTAAAATGGGGAGGGCTATATTAGTGTACTACTGTACAAATACTCATTAATAACGGAAAAACTAATAAAAATACAACAAAAAAAAAATATATATATATACAAATACATAAGTACATAAAATAAATAAATATATAATGTGTTCTTTAACATCGTGTGGAGAAAGCAAAGGAATAATCATAAGTTTGAAATAAAATGATTGGCAACCGAGCTTTTAAAAACAGCAAGTGACTGAGCTTGTCTTACTGACACCGGCAATCCATTCCACAACCGAATGGCCTGCACCGTAAACGACTGGTCGTAAAATTTTGTGGAATGGGTAGGCATCAAAAGTCTCAAATTCTCTGATGATCTCAAATCTCTAACATGTGTGTCATGAAGGAACTTAAAACGTTCTTTGAGGTAAAAGGGAGTCGTTGGATTGAAAAGAATACTGTAGAGTAATGATAAAATATGTGCATTCCGGCGAAGGCGGATAGGCAGCCACTTGAGTTTAGTGCGAAACTCAGAAACATGATCATATTTGCGCAAACCAAATATGAATCTGATACAAAAATTTTGGAGTCGCTCAAGCTTATCTAGCTGCACTTCAGTTAGATCTGGATAACTTGCATCAGCATAGTCAAGGATAGGGAGTAGAAGAGATTGGGCAAGCGCAGTTTTAGTAGCAGTCGGTAGGAAATTGCGCAATCTGCGTAAAGACCCCGCAGAGGCAAACAGTTTGCGGCTCACTTCCTGCAACTGGGGACCCCAAGACAAATCCTTATCAATATAAATGCCAAGGTCTTTTACTGAGTCACAGTAGGGTATAACAGTTCCATCAAAAATTATTTGGGGAAGGGTCGTCCAGTCAATTTTGGAACGTAGCCTAGGGCTGCCAACAATAATGACTTTAGTCTTCGCAGGATTAACCTTCAAACCATGATACAAACTCCAATCGGAAATACGCGCTAAATCTTTATTCACCGCCTTCACCGCCTCAGATAGATCTTCAACGGGAGCTTGCGAATAAATTTGCAGATCGTCAGCATAAAGGTGGTAGGATGAGAGAAGTTCATTTGAAATAGAATTTATAAATATGGCGAAAAGAAGAGGAGAGAGAACGCCCCCCTGTGGTACGCCAGCAGTAGTATTGCACCAGGAAGACAACGAACCTTCAATGCAAATACGTTGTCGGCGGCCACACAGGTAACTACGAAACCAATCAATAGCTGTTGGAGATATGTTAAGAGAGCATAGTATCCCGAGCAAGACATCAAAATCAACAGTGTTAAAAGCATTACTGAAATCAAGTAAAGAAAGAACCGTCAATTTTCTATTGTCCATACCCAATCTTATATCATCCGTAATGTTAACAAGAGCTGTGGTAGTGCTATGCCCCGGACGAAATCCGGATTGGTAAAAATTAAGGAGTCTGTTTCTACATAGGAAAGCACTAAGCTGACTATGAATAAGGCGTTCAAGGACTTTGGACAGAAACGGTAAAATGGAAATGGGACGGAATTCAGAGAAAGAAACAGGATTACATTTTTTTGGAAGTGGGGTTACATGAGCTTCTTTCCATGCAGATGGAAAAACACCAGAGGATACAGAATGATTAAGGATATGGCAGATGACAGGAAGGATTTCGTCCAAAATAGGGAGTATCATCTTGCGACTTACACAGTCACTACCAACAGCATTTGACGTGATTGATAAAATACTCTTCTTAACATCACAACAAGCAAATTGATTAAAAACAAAAGGAGAATAATCGGGAGTGGGAAGAGACGAAAGATTATCTAAAGTTTTGGTTTTAACAGGCCCATTGAAACTACAAGAGGTGGAAAAATGTTGATTGAGTAATTCAAGATCTATATCTTTAGGAACAGACTCTTGACGTGACTTCCCAATTCCCATTGATCTAAGAAATTTCCAGACTTTAGCTGGATCACCGTTTTCAACGGACTTATGAATGTGGCGGCGTTGGGCATCCCTACAAACCAAGTTGCTGCGATTTCTGAATGTTGTTCGATGGTCGGGGGCTTACTCGACGCTGTACAGGTTGGAGTGCGGTGTGAGGCAGGGGGGGGGTTGACCTCACCGAAGCTCTTCAACCTGTACGTAAATGCGCTGATAGAGGGGCTCAGCAGCACGCATGTCGGTTGCCATATTGGAGGTGTGTGCCTAAACAATATCAGTTACGCTGACGACATGGTTCTGCTGAGCGCCTCTGTCTGTGGTTTGACAAGGCTGCTTGGCATCTGTGAAAACTATGCTAAGGAACACGGGTTGTTGTATAATACAAATAAAAGTAAGTGCATGGTCTTTCAGGCCGGGGGGAGGTGTCCAGATAACGTACCATTAATTAAGCTTAACGGTTGCCCACTTAAAAGGGTTGATAAGTTTACGTATCTTGGACATCTACTGACCTCTGGCCTGAAAGACGATGCAGACATTGAAAGGGAGCGTAGGGCGCTGTCTGTTCGAGCGAATATGATAGCCCGCAGATTTGCACGGTGTTCGAGGAGCGTCAAAATTGCCCTATTTAGGGCTTTTTGCAGTCTTTCTATACTGGCAGTCTGTGGGTGGATTACACGCGGAAACAGTACGGCGCTCTACGCGTTCAATACAACAACGCGTTCAGGATGCTCTTGGGGTTGCCTCGCTTCTGTAGCGCTTCAGGGATGTTCGCGGAGGCACGTGTGGATTACTTTCACACAATCATGCGCAAGCGGTGCACATCCCTGTTGCGTAGGGTGCGGGGCGGCCGCAATAGTATCCTGAACGTCTTTGCAGAACGTTTTGACTGTCAGTACGTGAACCATTGCTGCATGGTTCACGTGCTGAGTAATGTTAAAATATTATTTTATACTATACCTGCTCGGAAAGTGCCTTATTACTTTTTAAAAAGTTTGACAGAAAGGACGTCATTACTGTAGAACAAATGTGCGGGTCGCAAAAGTGTATGAGAATTCATTACTAACGTGCTGGAGACACTGGCGAGGGAGGGAAAAGTGTATGAAAATCCATTACTAACGCGCTGTTTTTTTTTAATTTAGACTACTGAATTGAGTAGCTAACTAAAAATACTTATAATGCCAAAAGACAAAAAAGTTTTTATCACCAAGAGAAAATGATACTGGCCACATAGTATTGCTCAACATTGATTTAAAATTACTCCCAACACGCTGCTGAACAAATTCTCACATTAACTTTCAGTATTCGAACATAATAAGAATAACAATTTGGCGCGAAAAATAAATGAGGTACCTACTGTCTATGGCCATAGGTCCTATCTTTTAACTCGGTTTCATTTATTAATGTACAAAAAGCTATTTTCCTCGTAGGTATAGTATAAAGCACTATGTATCACTCGGAAGAAAGTGCGATTCCCAACTCGTGTGTATTAAGGCCCTCAGCTGAGCTTCGGGCCTCAAACTACACCCTCGTTGGTAATCGGTCACTTTCTCCCCTCGATGAACAATGTACTATTAAATTGTGTAATATGTAGGCTTTTTTAACTATAAAATTTACTTTTTGTTTTTGTTTGTTTCAAAAACAAAAAAGTGTTTATTATTCTAATGATTTATTACATACAACATTCTTTTTTTTCTGGCACGTATATAAATAGTTTTGTTGGTATTCCGACACGGGTTGTTTGTTTTCATTTAAATGTAAGTTGTATGATCCAAAGATGATTGAAATAAATAAAGAAATTAAAAATTAAGAAATGCAAAAATATAGACTACAAATATGTATTTTTAGGATTCCGTAGCCGAATGGCAAAAAACGGAACCCTTATAGTTTCGACATGTCCGTCCGTCTGTCTGTCTGTCCGTCCGTCTTTATGTCACAGCCATTTTATTCCGAAACTATTAGGACTATACATGTAAAACTTAGTAGGTAGATGTATTCTATGAACCGCTTTCCGATTTTAAGAGAAAATTAAAAAAAAAAAAAATAAAGGGGGCTCCCCATACATGGAACTGAAACTGAAAATATTTTTTTTTAATGAAACCTATACGTGTGTACCCAACTAGCACAAATGGGCTGCATTAGAGCTTTGGAGCGTATCCGATTATTACTTATGGTAATAGACGTAAGCGCTAGAGCGTCTACTGCAGACTTAAAGCAGCCGCTTTAGCGCTATTTGGGCGCCATTTTATGCAACCTAAAGTTCCATTTAACCTGCACAACGGTTGCATAAAGGTTCCTTAATAGCTATAACGATTTATTAACGCTATACTAAAGCTCTTGTAGCGCTACTTTTGAATGATTTTGAACTACTTTGAACGAATGAATTGATTATAGTTCTTTATTGTATATCTTCAGTTGACATTGTTTGTAATATTTTGGTAAAGTGTTTTCGTCGCCATCATGAAAATAAAACAAAAAGAAGTAAATGTTTGTATTCTGTATTAGCAAGATATATAAAGATACTTAAAACGCTGTCCAGTTTACTGTAGATATATAAGATAATTTTCGAGTAATTTTAACGCGCTTTTATGATATTTAAAAAATTAACAAAAGATATGTGATATTTTTTATTTGTTATACAGAATAAATTTTATTTCCGTATTTTTACGTGTCGATAACTTACTATTTGCAAGTGGCCGATTGTTTACCGGTACATTTAATGCACATTTAACTGAAAAACCAATGTATATCAACTCAATTTTGCAAGTGAATTATAAGTTTTCTTAAACAATCATGGCGTCATTGTACTGTAGTCATAACCTGCAGTTTGAGCTCTAATAACTCCCTTTTGAGAATCTTAGCGCTAATTTTCACCCTTCTAACGCTTCCAGTGATTTTTGTTGCCCTAGTGCAACTCACAGCCACAAAAAGCTCCTATTTTCCTGTTTTTGAGGTTATAAGATTAATTATTTGTATCCTTAAGTGTATTTTAAGGTGTACAATAAAGTATATAATAAATAAATAAATAAATAAGATCTAGTTACGTACTTATTCGTTTAGCATCCATTTTATTAAATGTTTTATAATAGTTACAAAAGCGGCTGTAAAATGGCGAATGGATTGAGCCTGCAAGGAATGACTATTGCTACTAAAGGCCTTAGTTACACTGATGATTTTTTTGTAACTATAGTATGCATAAGAGTTTCTATTATTTCTATAATGAAACTTATAGTAGTATAATAGTGGTTACTATAACTATAACCTATACAAGTTACAATGGAAACTACTGTGCAGCTGTGAGTGGCAGAATGACCTTCGTAACTCTCATATAAAGGTGAAAGTGGTAAATGAGTTCTACCGTGGACTACTGTGAAGGCTAGGGTAGTATTTGATTCAGCTTATAGCACCTTAAGTAACTTTTATAACTATAGACGTTTACGGATCCAGATATGCAACTCTGAACTGCTTTTTGAACCCTTAAACCGCTATTTTACAACCCAAAGTAACAAAATAGGCCGCTATTTCCACTAATGTGCTCGTTGGGTAGTATCTATAGACAGGTCTTTAAAAATGACATTATGGTTTCTAAAATGACTTTTTCAGAAAGTTAATCGTTTAAAAGATATACGCTTCAAAAGTGGTAAAATGTGTGTCCCCCCCTCTAACTTCTATAATAATGAAGTGAAAAATCTAAAAAAACCATATGTTGTAGATCTTAATGTAAACTTTCAACCAAAATTGGTTTGAACAAGATCGAGTCAGCAGTTTTTGAGATACAGTATATTTTCGAAAACCGCAAATATAACTTTGTAATTCATACAAATACTATGAAAAACAAAGTTATTTGGCGTAGTTGTAAAAATTGTAAATAAGCTAGTTTTAAGAAATTTGCAAGGTTTTTTTTTTCTAATAAATATATTGAGTATGTTATATTTATTATAGTTACTACGGAACCCTTGTGCGAGTCCGACTCGCACTTGGCCAATTTTTATAACTGTATACATATCAATGGAACTAACATAAAACAAAATGAATAAACTTACTATAAACATTAAACTAAACGATCCTTAACGATCTCCTTTTAGAAGTCGGTTAAAAAAATGGGTTAAACGAAATAACACCCTATCAAAATTACTTATTCAACTAAACAGAAAGTAAAATAAAAATAAGCAAATGAATAGATACAAAAACACACATCTGACGTAAAAAGCTGAAACAATTTTCACTTACATAGGAAGTCTATTAGCAAATAAATCGAAATGAAACCAAAGATATAATTAATATAAAACGTCATTGAATTAAATCAAGTTTAGGTACCTATATTATCAGTGCGGTAACACGGCTGTGCTCAACGCACCGTGCATCCGCGCGCCATGTCGGTAAATAACGTTGTTGAATAATTTTAATTTTACATTTTCTCCTAAACTATAAGACCAAATTAAATACTGTAAAAGGCAAAGTTTATCTTCATAAAATTGTCTTGATGATGAGATGATTTTCGAACGTAAGTTGCATATAAGGTTGCATAATAATAATACTACAAAGCCATGCCTAATTTTTTTGATATTTTCTATACATAATTTGCTTTATTGTGGAGTATTCATAAAAGTTAGATAATTATATAGTACCGCGGACTTTTTTTTAGATCTACATAAACCCTACATTTTTGTAGTACATGATCTTGTGGTAAATCTCAGCATTTCGTCAGCGCACGCGATTCTTGTAATTTACCGCGTATTTTCTTCTGACTTACTTCACTAATACCCTTATTTTAGGAAAATTGAGAGCAGTAGCGTAATTCTAGATAGCCTATAGCCTTCCTCATAAAATTGCTTATAATAATCAGAAAGAATTTTTGAAATCCACCCAGCACTTTCGAAGATTAGCGCGTTCAAGCAAACAAACAAACTTTTCCGCTTTATAATATTAGTATAGATTCATACGAGTCTAACATTAAATTTCAACGACTATAGCCAAATGGCTAAGGTGTCGGACCTGTGATCGAGAGGTCGGGGGTTCGAACCTCATCCGATAAACTATTTCCGTGAACTCACTCCAGACACAAGCATATTTAGCTTCGTTGGAGGGGTTAACAAGATCGCTAGTAATGTGAATATTACCCACAGTGTAATAATTTCTCTACAAAAAAAAAAAATTCAGACGGTTCCTACTAATAATTTGTGCCCCCACAACTCGCATCCAAGTCGTTGTTAACTTGATTGACGATTTTGTACATGACCCGAACCCGAATCGATTTTGGATCGAAACGAGTCCATTTATAAGTAAGCTCTAAATGTCAAATTCAACTATGATATTCAAATATTGATTTGAAAATTAAATTATAAAATTATTTTTTAAATATTTTAAACATTTTTAATATTTTTTTCTATTTGTGTTTTATACAGGTTTACGGGTTAAGTCGGCCTAGATCCTTTAAGGGCGTGTAGTTTCCATCGTTTCTGACTGATTTGACTATGAAACACCCTACAGTACACTACAGTCTCACTTACCATGCCACCGAATGACGTCGAAATACTCGGCGCTGGTGAGCAGTTCCAGTAGAAACTGCCACAGCTGTATCTGACCGTTGTTACCGTTTCGAGACGTGACGTACGATGACCAGTCGTCTTCTGTGGGACGGATTACCACCTGCAAACCATAAGTTTGTTGGGCTGAGAACTTTAATGAGAAGTTTAATTATGAACTTAAAACGGGATATTTTACCATAATTATGTACTTATTGTTTTGAGTTAAAGATTTTTTCGTGTAATAAAGAACAATGGCGAATCCTCTAACAAATTTTTGTTGGCATAATTTTGTAGCGTCTATTAATGGAAAATATACAAGAGTATAGAGTTTCAATTCATGATCATTTTTGCCTTAAGATCCACTATTAAAAGAACTCTTGAAAAAAAGATATTTGTTGAAGAAGTTTTAGAGGTTATGTCTGGCCATTATTACGTAAACCGATTTATTGGAAGCAGACTGGTACCGCAGACTTGATTATATCCATAGTCAACGCTAGTGTGGAAAACATAGACCTAGTAGTGAGCCATTGTCAGTTGGCCAGGGGTCTTCCGCCCACGATCTCACGGCAGCATGGAAAAAGTGGCTGTCGCAACCGAAGGCTGGGCACGCCGCAATCGCGGCGATAAGTCCCGTCTTTGAGAAGCGGCTGGAGAGACACCACGGCGTCCTCACCTTCCACCTGACGTAGGTGCTTACTGGACACGGGTGTTTTGAGAGGTACCTATTTCGGATTCAGCGGGAGGACACGCCCGGGTGTCGACATTGAGTGGACCACCCGGAGAACACGGTGGAGCATACGGTGGAGGTGTGCCACGCTTGGGCAGAGCTTCGCCGTTTCCTCGTTGAGGCTGTCGACAGCGGTGACCTCTCGCGCCCGGCCCTGGAGCGGAGCGAGTGGGAATAGAATGCAGTCGTGTCCTTCTGCGAAGCAGTAATGCTAGCGAAAGAGAAGGCCGAACGCGCGAAGGAGAGGAAACTCTCTTCTTCACGCCCCAGCCGCCGCGGACGACGCCCCGTGCGTCGGGGATCGCGAGCCGATCTCCGGCCACCATAGGCGCGGGCTTGCGGACGGCGAGCAGGGGTAGCTCACCGTCCGGTAAGGACCAGGCCCGGGTCAACGGCGCATCGTGTTCCACGCGCGCCTCAAAGAGCTGTCAGCACCAGTGACGGGGCCCATAAGGCCATTGCCTGCCGGGGCACAACCCCGGCAATGTTCTAACGAGATACCACGGCCCCGGAACTTAAGGGCAGCTGAAGGAACAGGGAAGGTTTTTAGTCAGTAGTAGTCTGATACCGCTCTGGGTAAAGCGGAAGGGATTCCGTTTTACCCAGAGCGGGAAGAGTCATTCGATGATTTACCCCCCACCCAGGAAAAAATGGGTCCCCCGCCACTTCCAAGGTATTAGAAGTTGATTATATCGAAAATCTGTTTTAAACAAGTAACTATGCGTTATGAAAGGTATAATTACAGGCATTAGGTATTACAAGTTAATTGCGGCTCTGTCTCTAGGATGGCAACGCATATACAATACCTTTTGTAATACAGATCCATATAGGCCGCGGCGATCACTTTCCATCAATCGGAATATCTGTTTGCCATCCTCAAATATGGATCTTAGTCGAATTAAATAAATAAATACTATAAACGTAGGTAATAGGTACTTATAAAAATGAAACAATTTGTTTTATATATGTATGTATTTATTCTTCATCTTCTCTTATGATAATATCGTCCAAAAAACCTGCTGGTGTAGTAATAGTTGTCTGATGTCTGGCCCATCCGAGATACCAAACTACCGTCATGGTATGCGCGCAACATCCGACAGTTCGTCTTCCCACTAAGCAGCTGCAACAGTACTCTATTATTCCTGCACGGCCGGGCACATTATTTTCTATTAATATAATTATACGTATTGCCTTCTAGAGACATGGCATGATTTAATTTTGCCTCTAATAAGGGTTGTATCACTACTGCCTCTAAGATTGTATTCAGATGAATTCACTCACTCACTGCATACCTCAATCCTGTATCCGCCGTGGAAACGTACATGTTCACCATAAAATGAACGTGCTTGTCGTATTTGGTACGTTCCCAGGGCGAATAGAATGAGGTCTCTATATTCTAAGACAGGAAAGTAAACATTGTTTCTGTTTGCTGATATGTTTTGGAAATTAGAAGTTCTTCTATTCATATTGACAGCCTCAACCATCCAGATTATTTTCTAAATTCATATTTTGCCTAATTATGTTTAATATTTCTTTGGCATATTCACTGTCCTGCAGGCGAGCACCAAACTTATTTAGTAAAGCTGCTGCTATCTGGAAGTTTTGCATCATGTGGGGAAGTGATCTATCGAAATATTCTTGCCTCAGTAATTTAAAATCTCTTTTAAAGTATCCATTGACCACTTCCACATATGCGGCAGTTAACACGTTAACACACATTATGCAAGTAGGCAGTACACGAGTTACAATTGTGCTATACAAATGGATGCACAAACAACAAAGTCCAAAGTATCAGGTAGAATCGTAGTCCAAAAAAGTCAAAGCAAAACGTCGACGGCGTAAATAGCAGCTGATCCCTGATCCTTAGGCAAGCACTAGTCGCAAGGAAAAACTCAGTTTAAACACAGAAGCAGTTAATAATTTCAAAAGTACGGAAACACTACCGACATTACAAGAGATAGCAGCAGTCGTCAATACACCTTACGCAGATGTCAATGTCATGTCGTATTGTTGCCATACTTTGCTTGCAGTATGACTCTATTTTAGTATTTATTTATTCAGCAGAATTCTTAACAAAAATCTGCAATTATATTTATTATGGTTTATCAATACGCTTGTAAAGTATACTTATGCAATAAGGGCAAAGCATTTTAAATAAATTGGAGTAGATTTACTAATATATGGCAGAGAAACCAGCAAAGAACTTTCAACTGAGACAATATTGGATAAAAGACATGAAGTCAAATTGAAAAGGAAAAAAATAATCTAATCTCTTGTGATCGTATTAGTCAATTGTATTTCCAAAAAAATATATATTTTTTATTAGAGTGGGTCAGTTCATAAGCATATCTTGAAAAAAACTAAGAAATTATTTTATTATCATTTGCAAACATGATATTTATAGACGCTCAAATATTCTAGTAACAATTTTTTCGCCTTTGTTCTTTGAATGCAAAGTCTTCTTTCCTTCTTTTTAAAAATATAACTAGTAATGTGGGTAGAATTCACATTACTAGCAGTCTTGCTAATCCCTCTAACGAAGCTAAATATGGTTGTGTCTGGAGTGAGTTCACGACAATAGTGTAATGGGTGGGGTTCGAATTCGTGACCTCTCGATCACAAGTCCGACACCTTATCCACTAGACTATTGACGCTTCAAAAGCTAGTTAATGATTATCTCCAGCCCTTATCTCATCATAACTCTTGGTGCGAAACTTTCAGTGATTTTATAAATTACAATAAATTATGTGTGTAGAGTGTACTACATATGCACAACCGCAGTTTACACCTACACTCTACACACACAATTCATTGCACACTTAAAAATTTTTTCTTTGTTTCTTTCTTTTACTTAGGTAAAACCCAATCCATTATTTCTTTCTCTTAGTTGTTAATGAGTTCCATTTTATTGGTTACATAGCTTATTTTTAATGTGCATCACTGAGCTTTAATTAAAAGTAGTGTCTACTTTAAGGGTCAAAGTTCGCGAATATTGTCTATCCTAGAAGGCTGTATTTTGTTGTTTATATTGTTATGATTTTCTTTCCAATTAAATAAAGAATTTATTTATTTATGTACGTGTAGCCAATCTATGTTATCCACGCCGATTATTTTTACACTTCTTACAGCTTTAATTCCTGTAAATCGTTTCCAACCGTTGTATTTAATTAAATAAATAAATGAAGACTTTCTTCCACATACCTGTTTAGGTTTCTTCTTAATGGCAGACTGTGGTACTTCCAGAGGATCCTTCACTGGCTGCTCGTCGCTCTGAATCACCGCTGTTGAGGTAATAATGTAAATACAACATTATTAATAGCAAAATGTTACTACTCATTGCATGGATTCTTAGCTGATAAATTATTTTAAAACTTCCGACGATGAACGAGTAGCGAGTAAAGCTAGCATCTGAAAACGTGTTGGCCAGCAGCGAGTGTGTTGTTCCGGTAGTTTAGTCGCTGAGCTATCATCGGGTTGGTCTCTCAGCGTGAGTTCTGACCGCCAAGTGATCGCTGAGCAAATATTATCTTTGACAGCTCTTGTCGCTCAGCGACAAAACTAGTGAAGCGAGTAGTCGCCGGCAGTGTGAACAGTCAGAGAGCAACTATTAATATATGCATCTCTTTCGTTTAAACGGAATGTATATTTCATTGTGCGTTTCTTGAGCGAGTAAATCGCCGATAGTTAGGCCGTGTGCGGTGGCCGCAATTGCGGTAGTTCTACCGCACCGGTAGAGTGACCGCAATCTCAGGTGCGCGCACTGCGGCGAGAAAAACGCACCTTTTGTCTGACAATGTTGCCATACATACAGATTTCTTCGTATTTATACATATTTTCGATGTGTGATTCAGATTAGCACTAGATACAGATTTTTATACAAATTTCACACTGTATTGATAAAATTAACTGGTACAACTAAAGACAGAACTTGGAAAAATAAATTACCTATATACCGCATTTATTACGTTACACACACCATTGTATGATTCTATTCTTTATAGTTATTTTTTATTTGTTATAAACAACGTTAATTTAACATTCTAATTAAATATTTGTATTATAGAGAAAATTCCATCTATGTTGTGATGATGCTGCCAAAAAAACGATTTCAAGCTCTTACATTGCAAGTACTACGTCAATAGACACCAGCCTATGTTAAAATAATGTACTACGGAAATTAATTAAAATAATAAATTAAAATAATTAGAATATTTAAATTAACGTTGTTTATAAAATTATAAAAAATAACCATAAAGAATAGATTCGTTCAACGGTCAATATGTCGTCTGTATAGATGTCATGTATGGGTTTAATATGTTTAAAATGTTTAAAGAATAATGTTGTATCATTCTGTTCTGTTCAACGTTCCGTGTATCGTAATAAATACGGTATCTAGGTAATTTATTTTGCTAAGTTCTGTTTTAGTTGTTAGTTAGTTATCTGCATATATATTTTACTAATATTTTTTTCTCTGTTTTTATGAGTAGTAAGTACACTAATTTTGCCCTCCCCACTTTAATTAAAGTTTTTAAAGTCCTTCCAAAGGTTGCCTATCAATACAGTGTGAAATTTAGATAAAAATCTGTATCGAGTGCTAATCTATGTCACACATCAAAAATATGTATAAATACAAAGAAATCTGTATGTATGGCAACATTATCAGACAAAACGTGCGTTTGTTTCACCGCAGTGCGCGGTACTACATACATTCCTGTGCGATACAAAATATTTGCGGTAGACTCACCGCAATTTTGCAGCGAGGGGCCACCGGTGACTCTACCGCACGCGTTTATTCCACCGCAGTGCGCGCACTTCTATGACACTCCATACTTCACAGATTTTGCGTTTCCAAAACGCAACGCAGTGCGCGCACGGCCTTAGTCCTTTTCTGGTCCTTTGAAAGCTCGAAGTTTGGCTGTTGTTACCAGACCAACGTATTGTACAAGGGGCCCTAATAATTAATTTTTTAGTGATTTAACTGATTAACGCGGAAGTGTTTACTGCGCACGGTACTGGTTGAAACTAATTTGAAATTGTTGAGTCGCGACCTTTATAAGATATACATATAAATCGGTCGCCTGTTACTAGGCGTCTTGGGGCTATATAGTCGCCCGGATTGCGGGAATGTTCTATCGAGATACCACGGCCCCGGAATTTAAGGAACAGGGTGGGTTTATGTAGTTGAAGTCTGACACTCCCTTCCGCTCCACCTAGAGCGTGAGAAGTCATTCAATGATTTTCCCACCCAGAAAAAAGGGGCTATACAGTCGTCGCATACCATAAAAGTAGAATGATCAAGGATTCTTCATCTATACTAATATTAGCTATAAATCAGAAAAGTTTGTTTGTTTGAACAATTAATCTTCGAAAGTACTGGGTGGATTTGGATGAAATTTGGTATGGAAGTAGCTTGAAGCTTGAGGAAGATTATAGTCTACTTATTACCCGACTGTAAAAAAGGAGGGTTATGTTTTTATCGTGATAAAGTCCACAGGAGAAAAGCCCCGCGCGTCTGCTAGTTATTGTAATAATTTCACCTCGCTAAACTTAAAACTGCAAGAAATTACGCGTAAATTTTATTTATAACCAACTAGCTTTTGCCCGGGACTTCGTTCGCGTGGGAGGTTTTTCCCGCGTTATTTACCGATCCTATGGGAATTTCGGGGTAAAAACTATCCTATGTCCGTCTCCTGGTTCTAAGCTACCTCCCTACCAATTTTCAGCCAAATCGGTTCTGCCGTTCTTGAGTTATAAATAGTGTAACTAACACGACTTTCTTTTATACATATGCTAGCTGACCCGCCACGACTTCGTTCGCGTGGTATCCTACCCCTACCCAACCGATACCCTACCCCTATCCTACCCCTACCCTAACCCTACCCTACCCTACCCCACCCTACCCTACAATACCATACCCCAACCCTACCCTACCCCTGCCCTACCCTACCCTACCACTACCCTACCCTACCCTACCCTACCCCTACCCTATCCCTACCCTACCCCTACACTACCCCTACCCTACACCAACCCTACCCCTACCCTACTCTCCATTTCTTCTTCGTTCGCGTGGGATGTTTTTCCCGCTTAAATCCCGATCCCGGGGGAATTCCGGGATAAAAATATCCTATATCCGTCTCCTGGTTTTAAGCTACCTCCCTATCAATTTTCAGCCAAATCGGTTTAGCCGTTCTCGAGTTATAAATAGTGAAACTAACACGACTTTCTTTTTTATATATATATATAGATATAGATTTACAGAATAAATATTTCATTTCAGCATCTGTTTAGCCTTTTACTAACCATGCCGGGGTCAGCTTCCAGTTCAACTGGATGCAGCTGCGTATTAATATATTACATAGAGCAACTGCCTATATGATCTACACAACCAAGTACCTGGGTAACACAATACCCCTTGGCAAGAAGATAAGGTGGATAAAATATCAAGAGATCCAGCAAAATTGGCAATGCCAATATGTAAAACAGCGTATTGCCATAGAAACACTGGTCGAATGGCAATAAAGATATTTAATTGTACAGCAAAGGTTATAAGAGAACTACGCACCAGCTTAATTCAAAAGCATCTTAGAGCATGGCTTATTGAAAATTGTTTTTATACCATTATGGAATTTATGACTTTTAAGACAAAGGAAAATTGTATGAGATGATAATTAAAAGAGGTCGGCGAAATTAGGCCCACTAGCAGTGTAAATAGCGGACACAAATGAAATATATATTTTTTTAACTTTTATTTAATAGTTATTTATCGTAATTTTTATACGACTTTTAATCATGTGGTAGTGAAAAACACAATAAAAAGAAGATATAGCGGAAGTCATTGTGAATAAATTATCTGTCAGCCATGACATCTGCTTTTCCTAATTCTAGGGTTGCCAGGGGGTTTAAATAGTATAATATTGTATGTAGAGGAGTCATAATTTATCATTATTTTGTATATTATTATTAAAAATAGATCCATTTTGAAAGTCTAAATATATCAGTTAATGCATTACGTAAATATTTTTGTTAATTACAACGTTTTGGGTCCATAATAACTGTGGCTTTGTTTTGATTTCGATAGTGGATAAAAATGCTAGAAGTCAAATTATAAAAACTCAAGAAACGTCAAATGAGATGAAAAAATCAATCAATGTCATTCGAAGGCGCGAATTCGTAATTTCGTTTATTAATTATTTATGAAAATAAATAAAAAAGAACTTAATTCAAACTACTTTTAGTTTGAATTAAGTTCTTTTTTATTCATTTTCAGTTTCATTTCTCAATGACCTTAAATGTTTTTACTTTTCATAATCTAAGAAACGTTTTTGTTATCTCTCTGTTATCTCGGTATTCCCATGATCAATATTGATATTGATGTTTTTATAGTAAATAGTGTTTATTACCAGTCAATTTAGTATTCATATTATTATTGTCTGTTGAGTTGACAAAGTGGGCCGGACGAAGTATGGGCCGTTGCCGGAGCCCTTTGACATTAGATTTCAAGCTATTGACATTTTTGTAATTTCTTTGATTGTAATTTAAATAGTAGACATTTATAAAATTTATACTTATTTATTTGACATTTCTTGATCTTCTTGACATTGTAATTTTATTTTGTTGTTTAATTGCATCACTTCATTTATTAAACTGATATTGTCACAAAATTTGCATGCCGAATTTAGTAGGCGGAATATGTAGAACTATTGTGTATCTGTTATAATATCTGTAAAATACAATAATTCTGGCAAATAAATGAATCTATCTAATCTATACTTAATATTATAAAGCGGAAAAGTTTGTTTGTTTGTAAAGTACTGCGTGGGTTTGGATGCAATTTGGTATGGAAGTAGCTTGAAGCTTGAGGAAGGTTATAGGCTACTTTTTACGCGACTGCATAAAAGGAGATTTATGTTTTACCGTGATAGAATCCACGGGAGCGACGCCCCGCATGAGTACTAGTCTATCTATAAAACAGGTGTCAGATTTTATAGCTTCTGAGACAAAGAGAAGACTAATCATAACGAACCGGGACCATCAGCTTAACTTGCTTTCCGGAGCTGAAAGAAGCTCGATATGTTAAGATGGCCACCCACCGAAAGGCCGGCCTTGGCAAGCGTTGTTTAACCTTGAAGTTTGACCAGAGTGGCTGTTATTATTTAACCACGAAATCCTCTACCTCATACTTTGCATAAGATAACAATTGTATAAAAAAGCTAGTGAAAAATGGGCGACCTTATTGCACCAGGGCAATCTCTTACAGACAACCTTAGGGCTGTCAGAGCACAAAAAATTTTTTTCCCAAAAAATTAAACCGACTTCCAAAAGACACTGCAAAGTGAAAAATAACTTTAATTTCGGTAGTCGGTGTCTTTAGTTTTGTATTTTCGTTTTTGGCAACGACTTCCGAAATTAAAGTTATTTTTCACTTTGCAGTGTTTTTTGGAAGTCGGTTTAATTTTTTGGTAAAAAGTTTTTATTTCACTCTTTTTAGTTGGTCAATTTATAATTTACCAAGTTACAAAAGCCTAAATTTCAACTATTTATAACCTTTTACAAAATATTGCTTTTTCCAATGCTGGGTCGTTAATTGTTGAGGAGTTCTCCTGGTACTTCAGCATCAGCTTCACTTCACCATATGCATTGTGACGAGCATATTGTGCTTAATAACCATATTCAAGTAATTAATTAATTTAGTAATCAGGTCCACTTCACAAATGGTGCTTTTCGAATGCAACTACACAAGTTACTTTAAAAAATACTCAAATCACTATAGGTGTGCCTATAATATTTGAAGAGTTCCCTCGATTTCTCCAGGATCCCATCATCAGATCCTGACTTGGTGACAATGGGACCAACTTCGAAGTATACCTTTTTAAACAAAAAAAAAGAATTTTCCAAATCGGTTCAGCCGTCTTCAAGTAATCGGTGATCATACATAAAAAAACATATATACATACAGATCGAATTGATAACCCCCTCCGTTTTTTTCGTCGGTTGAAAAATATAAATACTATGAATAAAACACAAAAACAAGTAGATATTTACTTACCAATAAACTTGCATTTTCGGAGCAGCTCAAAATGTGTCCAGAATATATCTCCCGGGTCGGAAGGTACTTTTTCTCTGAAATAAACGGATAGAAACTGTATTGACGTGCGCAAAAGTCGTTTTCTGCCTGGCTAAACAGTAGGTCGTGTCTTTTTTTTTATTATTATTAGGCATGCGTTTGACCACATTCTCATCTGATGTTAAACGATGATGTGGTCGAAGATGAAGCACTCTTGCCTAGAAGTAACCTATTCACTCTTGATTTAAAGACTCCCAGGTTATAGCTATCAAGAAACACAGACTCCGGCAGAGAATTCCACTCCTTAGCTGTATGCACAATGAATATTCCAACTGCAATATTCCCAAAACGTATTGTGCGTATGGGTGGGATGTCCACCATGATTAGATACCGGGTGATGCAATCTAAAAATAATAAAAAAATTGGCCAAGTGCGAGTCAGACTCGCCCATGAAGGGTTCCGTAGTAACTACGCCAAATAACTTTTTTTCATAGTTCTTGTATGAATTAAGCTATATTTGCGGTTTTAGAAAATATGCTGTATCCCAAAAACTGCTGACCCGATCTCGTTCAAACCAATTTTCGTTGAAACTTTACATTAAGATCTACAGCATATATTTTTTTTACATTTTTCCCTCCATTATTATAGAAGTTAGGGGGACGACGACGACACACGTTTTACCAGTTTGAAAGCGTATATCTTTTAAACGATTGACTTTATGAAAATTTGGTGTTAGAAACCTCAATGTAATTTTTAAAGACCTTTCTATAAATAGGCACAGGTTTCATGAAAAAAAAAAATTTTTTTTCAGTTTCAGTTCCATGTATGAGGAAACCCTTTAATTTTAAATATTTTCTTATTTTTTTCTTAAACTCGAAAAGCGGTTCACAGAATACATCTACCTACCAAGTTTCATGTGTATAGTCCTAATAGTTTCTGAATAAAATGGCTGTGACACACGGACGGACGGACAGACAGACATGACAAAACTATAAGGGTTTCGTTATGTTATGTAATCGACGGCGACAAAACTAATTAGAAAACGTACGACCCGTGCGGCTATTTAGTAGCATAATATAAATAGTAATACCCTTGCAAATTCACTCAAACAACATGTAAACACATCAATCTGGGTTTGAAGGTCGTTGATGGCACGGATAGCTCTGGTAAGGGGTGCCTTGGTAAGCAGGTTAGTTCTGGCTGTAGGTACCAGTAGCAGTGGCGGGTTGCGCCGCCTCCACACGTAGCGTCCTTCGACCTTCAGCTTAGCTGGGTAACACAATAGCCCTTGGTGTGTCAGATTTCTTCTGACTACCCGTAACGTGTCAAAGATGTCGAAATGACAGCGGTAACCAATGTGCTTTTCGAGGCACGGGGGTAACACACCATCAGTCATCATCACACCGCCAGCTTCCAAATTCCGGGCTAATAAGAGAAATACCTAACAGAAAACCAATAGCAATTTTTGCCCGATCCGGGAATGGAACCCCGCTTGCGACCACTCGACCAATGGGGCAGTCAAAAGACTATTTTTTTGTAATTGTTAAGTCATTATACAACATGTAACGGAAACCCCATATCTATCCAAAAGGACTGAAGACAACACTTGGTATGGAGTCTCTATGCAAAGTTTCAGCTCAAAATAAGTGACTCACAGAATTGACCCCAAATTATTGGTTTCATATGTTTCTTGAATACCAGTAATCACAAACGTGTCACAGCACTATGAGGGTCATCACTTTCCACGTCACTTGCCAATAAAACGATAATTCTCTTCGTTCTTCTTAATTTGAAAAATTCGGCCTCTGTATTGAAATTTCTAATATGCTCCACACATGTAGACATAGGATTAGAAAACCCTTGTCATATCGTTTGTTATCATCCAAAGAAGCCGTGCACTCGGTATGTATATACCCTTTAAATTACACGTTGTATAATTCTATTATGGTGTACAGTAAAGAGTATATCTATTTATTTATTTACATGGGAGATCAACAGCTAATTAAATTAATCTAGAAAGAATGTGAAAATCTGACAGCTAATCACAGGTCTCCACGTATAGTAGGTACATGTCAAGTTAAATAAAACTACGTAGAAACGTAAACGTAAAAAGGACATAGTACCGTCAGCAGGAAAGGGGTATACTTTATATTACACTAATAACATTATAATGTGTAAAAACCTAAACACAACTATACAACGTGTAACAAAACCCCATATCTATCCAAAAGGACTGAAGACAACATCTGGTATGGAGTCTCTATGCAAAGTTTCCGCTCTAAATAAGTGACTCACAGAATTGACACCAAATTATTGGTTTCATATGTTTCTTGAATACCAGTAATAACAAACGTGTCACAGCACTACGAGGGTCAATAACTTTCCACGTCACTTGCCAATATAAACGAATTCTTTTCGTTCTTCTTAATTTGAAAAAATCTGTCTCTGGTATTAGTGTGTTGGAATTTGTAATAAGTTCCACAAACGTAGACTTAGGGTTACAAAACCCTTGCCATATCGTTTGTTATCATCCAAAGAAGCCATGCACTTGGTATGTATATACCCTTTAAATTACACGTTGTATAAAATTACATGATTACTTAACAATACTTATTACTTAAAGAAAATTTTAGGCTTAAGCACGTCCTCGCTGATGACACAATTGTTCTAAATGGATCAATGTCATGCTGCCTGCACGCCTCATTAAAGCTTCGTATTGTTAAAAGTCTTCAGTAAAAAAACGCTTTCAGATAAATCTATCTACTCACTTGAAATCCATGTTGTTGATGGCACAGAGCTCCTCGCCGGTCATGTTCCAGTCAGACAGCTTGATACCGGTCAGATTGAACTGACGCACCGCCCATTGTATCCACAGCTTCACGTGCTGAACTGACCTGTCAGCCAAGTGTCATACATTAGTTAGGCAGTAGTCCGACTGCCGGCGAGTAAGTGACTATCGGCGATTTACTCGCTCAAGAAACGTGTAAACGAAAGAGACTGTTCACACTGCCGGCGACTGCTCGCTTCACTAGTTTTGTCGCTGACCGACAAGAGCTGTCAAAGATAATACTCGCTCAGCGATGCTCGCTTGGCGAACTTGAAGAACACACGCCCAGAGACCAACTAGCGGTCCAGCGGACCAAGTAGCGAGTAATCGCCCGTCACACTCGCACACTCGCTTATAGCCCAGCGACAAAACTATCGGAACAATACACTCGCTGCTCGCCAACTCGTTTTCAGATGCAACCCCTACTCGCTACTCGTTCATCGTCGGCGGTGGGACAACTGCCTTAAAGTCAAACGTATTCTGTTTATTTATTTATTCAAAGAAGTTTCACCAACAGCTTCCCGTGTATAAAATATTTTAACACTAGACAACAAATCGTTTTGGGCTTACACAGTTGCCAATTTTATAGGTATTATATAAATATTTATATGTACAAATATTTATTTAGATTTTTACCCGACTGCAAAAGAAGGGTTATGTTTTTCGCGCGTATCTTGTATGTATGTATGTATGTATGTATGTTTGTAATATTCTTTATTACCTCATATCTCCAGAACCGCTGAACGGATTCACACAATTGAGGAATCGTTAGTTTTGTCTTATCAGCCCGAGTGTTCTTAGATAGGTGACATTTAAAAAAATTAAACATGGCGGCTGTGCGAAGCCATACATAGTGAAAAAAAAAAAAATTTTCAAATACCACAATATGGGTATCAAATTAAAGGGTTTAACATAAGGATTTCAAAAAGGTATATCATGTTTATCATTAGTGTAATACTAGCAAAATAACACAATGAGAAAGTTTAAAAATATGGACTCACTTTCTGAATCCGGTGGAGTGCCAATGTGACACGACCGGGAAAACTACAAAATTGTTAATTAATATTTTAACTAAAAAGTTGAAAAAAAAAAACTTATTTTAAAAATCTAAAAATCCCGACTGCTCAACTGAAGTGCCTGCTTGTCACTTTTAAAAATAAAAATGTGCTTGTTTCTTACACTTCAGTTGAGCAGTCGGGATTTTTAGATTTTTAAAATAAGTTTTTTTTTATTACAACTTCTCACGTAATAAATTGCACCTCCTACGCTATCTCTTCACCACACATGGTTGACTGGTAGAGAATGCCTTTTTTTTCTGGATGGGAAAATCATCTTAAGATTCCTCCCGCCGTGGGTGGAGCGGAAGGGAGTGTCAGACTTCTACTGACTAAAAACCTGCTCCTTCTTCCGCATTCCGAGGCCGCGGTGTCTAATTAAAACAATTCCCGCAACCCCGTAAGGCAATGGCCCTATCGGACCTTACCGAACGGTGAGCTACCCCTGCTCGCCGTCCGCAGGCCCGCGTCTACGGTGGCCGGAGATCAACTCGTGATCCCCGACGCCCGGAGCGTCTCACGCGGCGGCTGGGGCGTCTTTCACTCACGCATTCAACCTCCTCCTTCGCTAGCATGACTGCTTCGCAGAAGGAGACGACTGCATCCCATTCCCTCTCGCTCCGCACCATGGCCCGAACCAGGGCCGGCCGCGAGATCGCCGCCGCCGATCGCTTCCACGAGGATACGGCGGTGCTTCGCCCAAGCAGTGCACACCTCGACCGTGTGATCCACCGTGTCCTCCGGGTGATCCTCACAATGACGGCACCCGGGCGTGTCCCCCCGCTTTATCTAAAACAGGTACCTCCCGAAACAACCATGTCCGGTCAGTACCTGCGTCAGGCGGAAGGTGAGGACGCCATGGCGTCTCTCAAGCCACTCCTCAAAGAGGGGACTTATCGCTGCGATTACGGCGAGCCGATAGTCGCTCTTTCCATGCCACCGTGAGATCGTATCGGAGCTCTGTCCGCTGTGCTGCAATTTGCCGCAGCAGCGGAGTTTCAACCCGGCTATGCACCTCCGCGCGCCATTTGTTTAAGCGCGCGAGTCCTACCGCCTCCAGATCCCACTGGTAGAGAATGCCTACGGCATTAAGTCCACCTTTATACCCATGTGCATAAAGTGTAAATAAATAAATATATATTATGTTAATAATTTAGGATTTTGTATCTCGGGGTTTTAGTAAATGGGTCATAAAAGTATTTTATTTCACATAGGTCTATATAGGAGGAGTTCGTGGCTAAATCAGGTGACCATTTTAACATATCAAGGTTCCCCCGTGCTTGGGAAAGCACGTTAAACTGTTGGCACCGTCATCATTTGTATGGATCGATGGCCTATCTGATATACAAAGCCCAATAGCTAGGTAACAGGATAACCCTTTTTTTTTTTCTTTTTTTTTTTTTGTGTGTGAAAATCATCGAATGACTTCTTCCGCTCTGGGTCAAGCGGAAGGGTGTGTCAGATTTCTACTGATTAAAAACCCACCCTGTTCCTTCGGCTGCCCTAAATTTCCGGGGCCGCGGTAACTCGGTAGAATTTTCCCGCAAACCCCGGCAGGCAATGGCCCTATGAGGCCCCGTCACTGGTGTTGACAGCTCTTTGAGCCGACTCGGGCCTGGTCCTTACCGGACGGAGAGCGACCCCTGCTCACTGCTTGGCAAGAACAATGTCAGATTTTCCAGCTAACCCGTGACGACCGTTTAATATGTACAAAGTTGTTAAGTGCGTTAATTTATTACGATCATAATTTATACTGCACCGTTTCCGGCGTACAAATATGATATGCAGAATTATGGTTCAGATCATAACATTCAAATTTAAATTATTAGAATTGAATTTACAATGGTAACATAATTGTTTATTTATTATTTTATTTATTTGGGAAAATAAACAGTTACGTTTATGATAATAAAATTATATAAATCAAATTCAATAGGGAACAATGTCAATATTTCACTAATTTTTTCATTCATGTAATCTTCAGTCAAGTATTAAATTTATTTTATTTTAATGTTCTGAGTATAGTTGCAAAACTTCTGAAAAATTCGGAATAATTCCGGAATACTTCTGGGAAAGTTTCTTTAAATCAGAATTATTCAAAATGAATTTAAATAAGGCCCTCTGTGCGCCGGCCGCTGCCGCCGCGCTGCGATGGCGGTGCGGGGTGCGGTAAGAGGGGAGATGCTCCCCGGAGAAGTTTCCCCCCCGCGAAAAAGATTACGTACCCCGCAATCGAATGTTTCCGAATATTTCGCCCGAATAATTCAATGGGAATTAACGTGTTTGTTTGTTGTGTGTGAGTTAATTATTGTTCAGTGCGAGAGTACGTACTATACGAGAGTAAAATATAAATGTTTATTTTATTATAAATGGGATTCATTAAGTATATGTTGATATATATTGAGTATGGTTAAAATACATGTATTAGGCGATCGAGTTGTAAGCAGTGCTATGCGATTATAGCCTTAAAGGTGAGCATGCGGAACATTGGTCGATAGTACCTACTTATTTCGAAATTGAATGCTATTTTTATAAATGTCAGTTGTGGTTTAAAAAACCAGGCCTAGCATATTTTATTTGTTTTTTGAAAAAGGGTTACCTATGTTTTTGGTTAGTTTGTATGTAGCTCTGTACGCATCGCGAGTATTCGCGAGTCGCATAGGTAGGTATTATTACCTACCTACTTAACGCGTATATATAATAGCCCAGTCAATAAAAACAAATAAAGGCAAACCTTGCAAGCAAACACGTTTTGATGCGGTTTTAAGAAAAGTATTTGTTATACTTAGATAGGAGCAGGTTTTGGTATATTAACCGACTTCAAAGGTCGATTTACCTGGTTTTTTTTTGACAGTTGAAATATTCCCAGTTTCGGAATATTTCGGAATTTTTCCCGCCAGCATCTATAGTTCTGAGGTTGAGAGTGTTGAAGCAATCCGGTAATTTGTTATAGACAGTAATGGACATGCACTATAAATTATTTGAATACAATTTAATTCTACGGCTAAGAACATTAAGCATATTATTACGCACTTTTCTGGTCTAGGTCTGGATACAACATCATTATGCATGTCAAATTCTTGTCTGTTTTGTCATTACTTTATTTTAACACGGAAAAAAAGGAAAAAATATACAACCCAGAAACTGGGTAAGATACTGCTTTGCAAGATTGGTGTCACTCTAAATTCATACTGACCAGTGCGCGGGATCGTCGGGGACTCGAACTCGGTGCTCACTCTTGAACTGCGCGTCAACTACCCACTTGACTGCTGCCGCATGCGATACCACGTCTGTTCGGGAAGACGGCGCTCCCAGAGGTTCTGCCAACTCCAGCACTGTCATAAAATATGTATTAGATTATAGTTTCTTATTATGTATGTATACAACGTGTAACTTAAAGGGTATATACATATCAAGTGCACAACTTCTTTGGATGATAACAAATGATATGGCAAGGGTTTTGTAATCCTATGTCTACAAGTGTGAAACTTATTAGAAATTTCAATACTTTGATACCAGAGACCGAATCTTTCAAATTAAGAAGAACGAAGAGAATTATCGTGTTATTGCATGGTTATTGCCAAGTCACGTGGAAAGTTATTAACCCTCGTAGTGCTGTGACAGGTCTGTTATGATTGGCATTCAAGAAACATAATTATGAAACCGATAACTTGGTATCAATTTTTGAGTCACTTATTTTGAGCTGAAACTGTGCATAGAGTCTCCATACCAGATGTTGTCTTCAGCCCTTGTGGATAGATATAGGCTTTCCGTTACACGTTGTATACAAACTAGTGATGTGCCGGTTAAAAATGTACATCCGCGAATATGGATCCGAATACGGATATTTGATGTCATGATCCGCAGATACGGATACGGGATCTTTATTTTCTTACTCAATCCGTGTCAGCACGCGAAACCTTGAAACGATAGTTGAACATAGTTAACAGACAGGAGATGTTTCAACTTGCATTGCGCGGGTATTACTTATAGAGAGTTATAGCTGACAGGCATGATGAAAGCCCCATCATCAAGCATCTCATAGAGAGCACCCTGTCAGTTATACAATACGAGTACTAACGTAGTTTGTAAGTAAATTTTCTGTACTAACTAACTTCTATAATTGTAAGTCTTTTCTGTAATAGTATATAAGTACTAAAATAGTATGTAAGTTAAATATGTTACTAACATTTAGAATTGTAAGTTTTATTATTGTGGATCTCGTTGTCTAAAATAAAGAACGATTATTATATTATTATTACTTTTGTTTTATTTACTGTTTAGTGTGACACTGGGCCGTGTCGATAACGTTTATGTATGGTTATGGTACAAAAGTGAAAACAATGTCTACTAAGAAGTTTACTAGTTTAATTTGGAATATTTTTTTCAAATTAATAAGTTACAATATTTTTTTTATACACTTTGCTTTGCTTTAGTTTATTAGCAGTTTTGTAGAACTTATTTTTAATGTGAATGCGTGAACACTATAGGCTCTGAGATTCATTTCTGATCAGTTATATTGCACTGTATTGTATCAATTGGTCTATACTGTACTCTGATACCTAAAAAAACTGTACCTATTATGCAAATATTGTGAAAATCGATTATTTTTTAAAAGAGTAACCGTGGAGTTTCTTGCCGGTTCTTCTCCATAGGAAAGGACCAATTTCGACCCATGCTCTAACTTCTGAACTTTTGTGAAGTGCCCATTTAGACTTATGTGAAATAAAATATTTTGAGTTTAGTTTAGTATAAAAATCGGAAAGTGGTTCACATAATATACCTACCAAGCTTCACGTGTGTAGTCCTAATAGTTTCAGAATAAAATGGCTGTGACAGACGGACGAACAGACAGACGTGATGAATCTATAAAGGTTACAATTTTGCCATTCGGCTACGGAACCCTAAAAATATTTAAAAAAGCTCACAGTCATCATCCATCTGGTTGGGAAGCTGTACCAGTTCCTCATCAGGTTTCAAGACATCTAGAATGTTGATCTTCCTTTCAGACGCTCTGATCTGTATGTTGACCTGGACCACTCCTTCGCCTCTGATGCACTGTTCTACCAAAGTCTTGTGGTTTTCCAGCTGTAAAAAGAATACGGAAGTCAAAGTCTACTTTTATTGTTGATAAGCTCGCATTTGACCACTATGTCATTTGATGATAAGCGATGATGTGATTGAAGACGAAGCACGCTTGCTTAGAAGTAACCTATTCACTCTAGACTTTAAGACCCCTAGGTTATAGACAGAAAGGTGGTAATGAAATGAAATATTTATTTTGTAAATTGGGCTAGATGAGGCCGGTGTTTCCTAACTAACTACTCTGAGAAGAAACACTGAAACAAACTCAGAGGTCAACGTCTCTTTTAAAGTCCATACAATTCGTATTGGTCAAACCACATGAGAAGTATGAAGGTGTGTGTGTCTTTTGAGGAAAGGTCCGCTCAAATCTGTGTGCTGACTTGAGCGGACCTGTCGAGACAGTGCAAGCATTTGTCAGTTATCGTGTAGCTCAACTTCAAACTTGAACTGATGTGGAGGCCGGCTGACGACATTGCTACATCAAGTCGACCAAAAGACTGGCTCCGAAGTGCAAGCGGTCTTATTTATATGTTTACCAAGATATACGTCACGGCAAAATGTCACCAGCTCTGGAATTGTACGACGATCGTCTTACTATGTTCTGATTGGATGACAACAGTTACCAGTGGAGCCATGTCCGACACTAAACTGACCCATGAATGTATGGATATAACTAAGGCATTAATAAAATAATATATACCAGTCATAGTAGTGAATTTGAGTTTTAAGTATCGTTCCCATAGTCTCTAAAAGCCCAACGATCTGACGAACAATACCAAAGAAAAGACATTTGGGTAGGCCACACAAATACTCAAACATTTCAGACACATATCTGCATAATTTTCGTAACTTTATCACTAGACTAGATCAACTGCATCGTTGATTTTGCGACCGCAAGCGCGACTGCTTCCCGGGCATATTTGATTTGCTGGTAAAAACTAGCCAAGTCAAATGATGATGAGGTTCAATAGATCATAAGTTATTTACTATGTGTAAATAATTCGACTATTCAAATTGAAACAGATTTATTTTTACATAAGCATTGTTCTGGCAGAAAAAAAATCAAGAAATAGTGTTTTAAGTTTACTTAAGACTGTTATACGTTCTTATAAATAAATTTCAGGATTGTCTACAGAACTTGGCACACATTTAGATCTCAAGTCTTTTGTCGGCGAAGTCGACAGTTGAACTTGGCTCCCATTTTCAACCGACGACAAAAAGGAGGAGGTTATCAATTCGACGCGTATATTTTTTTTTATATAACCGATTTGGAAAATTCTTTTTTTTGTTTGAAAGGGTATACTTCGAAATTGGTCCCATTGTCACCAAGTCAGGATCTGATGATGGGATCCTGGAGAAATCGAGGGAACTCTTCAAATATTATAGGCACACCTATAGTGATTTGAGTATTTTTTATAGTAACTTGTGTAGTTGCATTCGAAAAGCACCATTTGTGAAGTGGACCTGATGATGAAGACCACAGATGGCCACTGGAACTACTCAATATAATATAAGTAGGAATAATAAGTATTTCATGTGTTCAGCTTCGATTACTTGAATGTGGTTATTAAGCACAATATGCTCGTCACAATGCATATGGTGAAGTGAAGCTGATGGTGAAGTACCAGGAGAACTCAACATTTAACGGCCCAACATTATGAATTTTTCATTATGAATTGGCAATATTTTGTAACTGAATATAAGTAGTTGACATTTAGGCACTTGTAACTAGGTAAATTAAAAATAGACCAACTAAAAAGAGTGAAAAAAAAAACTTTTTACCAAAAAATTAAACCGACTCCCAAAAAACACTGCAAAGTGAAAAATAACTTTAATTTCAGAAGTCGGTGCTAAATCGAAAATACAAAACTAAAGACACCGACTACCGAAATTAAAGTTATTTTTCACTCAGCAGTGTTTTTTGGGAGTCGGTTTATTTTTTGGGGTAAAAAGTTTTTATCACATTTATGTTTTTGGTGGGATAGCTATATCCCGTGCTTCGCAAAACATGTTAAGCCGTTGGTCCCAGCTGTAATTCGGACATTTTTGACAGTCGTTACAGGTAGTCAGAAGCCAGAATATCTGATACTGGTCTCGCCAAGGGGTATTGTGTGACCCAGTTACTGGGTTATGGAGACCATAGGTAGTTACTCTATATAAAATACTAATACTCAACTGCCCGATAGCTATAACCTAGGGGTCTTTAAGTCAAGAGTGAATAGGTTACTTTTTAACGGACTTCAAAAAAAGGAGGTTTACAATTCGTCTTGAACTTTTTTTTTTAATGTATGTTACCTCATAACTCTGAGATGGCTGGACCGATCTGAAAAATTCTTTTTTTGTTTGAAAGGTTATACTTTCTAGTTGGTCTCATTGTCGTGACGTTTGGATCTGATGACGGGATCATGGAGAAATCGAGGGAACTCTTCAAATATTATAGGCACATCTATAGCGTTTTGGGTATTTCTTATATTAACTTTTGCAGTTGCTCTCGATAAGTACCATTTGAGGAAGTAGAACTGATGATGAAGACCCCAGATGGCCACCGAAACTACTCAATAATAAGTATTACGTGGATTGCGATTAGATTACTTGAATATGGATGTTAAGCACTTTATGCTCGTCACAATACATGTGGTGAAGTAGAATTGATGGTGATATACCAGGAGAACTCCTCAAAAATTAACGGCTCTGCACCGGGAAAAACAATATTTTGTATAAGGTGATAAGTAGTTGACATTTTGGCTCTGGTAACTAGATAAATTACAAACCGACCCACTAAATAGCGTGAAAAAAAAACTTTTTAGCAAAAAATAGAACCGACTTCCAGATCAAAACACTACAAAGCCAAAAATAACTTTAATTTCGGAAGGCGGTGTCAAAAAAAAGAAAATACAAAACAAATTTTAAATCCCTTAGAGAATCGGCTGACATAGGCATTCTAAAAATGGTTTACTTTGCGCTGTGCCAGTCGATTATTGGATATTGCATCACTGTATAGGGTGGTGCATTTAAAACAAATCTGCTGAGGACAGAGCGGGCTCAACGAGCCGTACTTAAAGTAATGTTAAAGAAACCGTACAGATATCCAACCAAACAACTGTACAACGAATGTAAGGTATTAACTGTAAGACAGCTGTTTATCTTGCAGTCTGTCCTCAGAACACACCGGGCCATGCCCAGATCCAACCCGGAAAAACGCAGGAACACTCCGCCAGGTAAGCGGAAAAGTTTGTTTGTTTGTTTGTTTGTTTGTTTGTTTGTTTGTTTGTTTGCTTGAACGCGCTAATCTTCGAAAGTACTGGGTAGATTTGGATGCAATTTGGTATGGAAGTAGCTTGAAGCTTGAGGAAGGTAATAGGCTACTTTTTACGCGACTGCAAAAAAGGAGAGTTATGTTTTTACCGTGATAGAATCCACGGGAGCGAAGCCCCGCGTGAGTACTAGTACAAAATATATCTAAACACTAGCATATCAAAATATCTATACTAATATTATAAAGCGGAAAAGTTTGTTTGTTTGTTTGTTTGCTTGAACGCGCTAATCTTCGAAAGTACTGGGTGGATTTGGATGCAATTTGGTATGGAAGTAGCTTGAAGCTTGAGGAAGGTTATAGGCTACTTTTTACGCGACTCCAAAAAGGAGAGTTATGTTTTTACCGTGATGAATCCACGGGAGCGAAGCCCCGCGTGAGTACTAGTTAGACATAAAACCTCATTTGCGAAATACCAGTTTTACGTCATTGCTACACACATATACAATAAACTACACAAAAAACTAAACTTACTTGATTTAAACAGGCACACGCTAAAACATAAAATCACTCAATGGCTATTGCAGCAGGATTACCTCACAACAGAGAATCTCCTAACATATATCTCGTAATATTTCACTAAAAAACTACATTATAACTATATAATCGCTACATCAATTAACAAAATCACACACTTGCATCATCACACACATACACACATCATCACACACACACACACAACATTCTCACATACGTCTACAGAAAGATACTTTGTTATATGTACTTATTTCATAATAACTTTTGTGTATAAAATCAACACAGTGTTCACTTGTGCATAATACTGTTTTTAAAATTTAAATGGCTGAACCCTATCTCTTAAGATACAGGCCTGACCTAGTTTAAGAGATAGAGTATAAAACTGTGCTTAAAGCGTAACAAATTGTTACATGCTATACGTAATCTATACTTATAATAAATCTGTAGAGAGGTCAATTCTGTACATGAAATATATTTCCAAAATAACTATCAGGGGGTGATTAAGGATCGATACTCATGCCAAAAATGCAATCAGTTAAATTTTTGTCTGTCTGTCTGTCTGTCTGTCTGTCTGTATAACCGTTATAGAAACAAAAACTACTCGACGGATTTTAACGAAACTTGGTACAATTATTTTTCATACTCCTGAGCGGGTTATAGTATACTTTTCATCACGCTACAATCAATAGGAGCAGAGCAGTGAAGGGAAATGTTGGGAAAACGGGAGAAATTACTCAATTTTTAAGCTTCCGTCGCGTGTGCAGCCTTAATGGTTAAAGCTACACAAATCATTTCATGACGGAAATGTTCTCCTTAAAATTATATAAAAAATATCCCACGACAGCATATGTCTAACTTTTATGGTTGACTCACAATAACACGTGTAACTCCCGATAGCTTAGCAGTTCGAAGTTTTCTGATTATAATATTTGTCTACTCTTACGTTTATAACACTCTCAGTCACCCCTAATTGAAAAAGTTAACATTATTAACTATTCCATAAAAAAATTGGCCAAGTGCGAGTTAGACTCGCCCATGAAGGGTTCCGTAGTAACTATAATATAATATGCAAATTTATTTGACGAAAAAAAACCTTACAAATTTCTTAAAACTAGCTTATTTACATTTTTTACAACTGCGCCAAATAAATTTGTTTTGAAAAAAAAACCTTACAAATTTCTTAAATCTGGCTTTTTATATTTTTTACAACTGCGCCGAATAAATTTGTTTTTCATAGTGTTTGTATGAATTACAAAGTTATATTTGCGGTTTTAGAAAATATGCTGTATCTAAAAAACTGCTGAACTGATTTCGTTCAAACTAATTTTGGTTGAAAGTTTATATTAAGACATATATTTTTTTTAGATTTTTCACTCCATTATTATAGAAGTTAGAGGTTGTGTCCGCCACACACACATTTGACCACTTTGGAAGCTTATATCTTTTACACGATTGACTTTATGGAAAAGTGGTTTTAGAAACCCCGATGTCGTTTTTAAAGAACTGTCTATAGATACCACACATGCATCGATTTCATGAAAAAAAAATATTTTCAGGTTTAGTTCCATGTATGGGGACCCCTTTATTTTAAATATTTTTTATTTTTTTTCTCAAAATCGGAAAGCGGTTCACAGAATACATCTACCTATCAAGATTCACATGTATAGTCCTAATAGTTTCGGAATAAAATTGCTGTGACAGACGGACGGACGGACAGACAGACAGACAGACAGACGGACAGACATGTCGAAACTATAAAGATTCCGTTTTTTGCCATTCGGCTACGAAACCGTAAAAAGAATCATATAAATCGGTATAGAAACACCAAAGTTATACATGAAATACGCTTATAATAATAAGCCATCGCGCGTGAATACTGAATCATGCTATAAGGATTATTTTTGAGAAACGGTCGCCGCGCTCGACGCGTCTCGCGGTCGAAGCGTTCTCTAGGTACTTAAGCCTCATGTGAACGTGATCTAAACAATATTACCAATATATTAACTTACGCTGACGGAGTCGCGGGCACAGCTATATTGTATCATTACGCTAAGGCCAATAGGAGCGGAGCGCCAATGAAGAATGCTTCAAAATCGGGGTTAAATTTAACGTTAGCCCAAAGTAACTATTCCACGCGGACGAAGTCGCGGGCAAAAGCTAGTGTCAAATATAGAAAGTGCAATGTGTTATCCTGTTTTATGAAATAAATATTTTTATTATTTATTATTATTATAATTACACCGACTACCGAAATTAATGTTATTTTTGGCTTTGTAGTGTTTTGATGTGGAAGTCGGTTCTATTTTTTGCTAAAAAGTTTTTTTAGGTAAGCGTGCTCCATCTTCGACCACATCATCACACCATCAGGTGAGATGGTGGTCAAACGCGAACCTATAATCAATAAAAAAAAATAAAAAAAATACTGTTAGACTGGAAACCAACCCCAACATAGTTGGAACAAGGCTAAGCACATGACGATGTTCAAATAATAATTTCTTACCATTTTAGCATTTTGCAGCCAGAATGTGTAATCCGAGAGATCAAAACCCAACCGTCTCTCCAGCATCGCTCGGAGTCGAGACAAATTGGTCCTTATATCCATTAGCTGAACGATCACCTCATCTGAAATATGATTTAGAATAAATGAGTATGACCTCTTGTTTGTGCAGTTGTAGTGTGGGCGGGGGGACAAGGGCGGATCCAGGGGGGGGGAGGTCATGACCCCCCCCTGGGCTGGACCTAGGCGGACCACTAATTAAAACTTTTAAACATTGTTACTAGATAATACTCCAGTTCTGTCGTTGTAAACGAATATCGGCAGTGGATGGCCAAGTGGCAGCGGAGTCAGGAAATACAAATTACAACTTCTTGTGACTTGACTACGATTATGTGACCCCCCCCTGGCACCAAAGCTGGATCCGCCCTTGAGTGTGGATTGTATCAATAGAACTCTAAAACTATTTTCTTCAGTAGTGAGGTG
Source organism: Tholera decimalis (assembly GCA_943138885.2). NCBI lineage: Eukaryota > Metazoa > Arthropoda > Insecta > Lepidoptera > Noctuidae > Tholera > Tholera decimalis. The sequence continues at coordinate 20,446,988 of OW964576.2, read as the reverse complement.
CATTATTTGTGAGTGCTATAATATCGAAATCCACGTAGACGAAGTGCTAGTATATTATGAAGCGGAAAAGTTTATGTACTGCTACCGTCATTGTATGCCAAATTCATTTTCAACCGACGACAAAAAGAGGAGGTTATCAATTCGACGCGTATATATATATATATATATTTTTTTTAATGTATGATAATCGATTACTCGAAGACGGCTGAACCGATTTGGAAAATTCTTTTTTTGATTGAAAGGGTATACTTCGAAATTGGTCCCATTTTCATAAACGTCAGGATCTGATGATGGGATCCTGTAGAAATCGAGGGAACTCTTCAAATATTATAGGCACACCTATGTCGTTTTGGGTATTTATTATAGTAACTTGTGCAGTTGCTCTCAAAAAGTACCATTTGAGGAAGTGGAACTGATGATGATGACCACAGATGGCCGCCGAAACTACTCAATAATAAAATTATAAGAGTGGATTGCGATTCGATTACTTGAATATGGATGTTAAGCACTTTATGCTTGTCACAATGCATATGGTGATGTAGAGCTGATGGTGAAGTACCAGGAGAACTCCTCAACAATTAACGGCCCAGCATTGGGAAAAGCAATATTTTGTAAAAGGTTATAAGTAGTTGACATTTAGGCTCTTGTAACTAGGTAAATTAAAAATAGACCAACTACAAAGAGTGAAATAAAAACTTTTTACCAAAAAATTAAACCGACTCCCAAAAAACACTGCAAAGTGAAAAATAACTTTAATTTCGGAAGTCGGTGCCAAAAACGAAAATACAAAACTAAAGACACCGACTACCGAACTTAAAGTTATTTTTCACTTTGCAGTGTTTTTTGGGAGTCGGTTTAATTTTTTGGTAAAAAGTTTTTATAACTATACAGTATAGGCATATTTTTGTTGTAAACTACTGGCACCCAAACTAGGACATGTCCTGTATCTTGGGTGTTAGCGATTTTCCCTAGTTATTCATAAAGAGAAGCCCAGCTCAGTGTAATAAAAGGTCACATAGTATAATGTTTTTTATTTTTTTTATTAATAATAAGTTCGCGTTTGACCACCATCATACCTGATGGTAAGTGTGATGTTTTTCTATACTAATAATTATTATAAAGCAGAAAAGTTTGTTTGTTTACTCGCGCTAATCTTCGAAAGTTCTGAGTGAATTTGGATGAAATTATTCCTTCAATCTGAAAATATTCCTTCCTTCAAGGTGCTTCAAGCTAATTCTATACCAAGTATGGAAGTAACTTGAAGTAGATAGTAGCTTTTTACCCGATTGCAAAACGAGGAGGGTTATGTTTTTACCATGATATAGCCCACGGGAACGTAGACCCGCCCGACTGCTAGTAAGCTAAAATAAATTAACAATAGAGGTCGAACTTTAAGGTTACCCAAAGCATTTCGAGGTCTGCCTTTGGGTGACCCTAAGTGTCTAAACACACTATGCCGAAGTTACGCGACTGAAGTTCCGCGGCTGATTTTACGTTCTGACGTAGTCGGCTGATATGACATACCATAAGTGCCGAACTTACGCAGCAGAAATTCAGTTGCGCAACAAGGCTGAGACACGGGGCGCGGGCATCCCTTCCTCCCGCTGCTCCCCGTCCAGATCTTCGTCGACAATCGAACCGAACTTCGGTCGCGTATAATGTGTGCTCTACAAAATGCGTTGCCGCTAAATTCCCGCTGAACTTACGCCCGACCGAAGTCCGGCTGTACGCTATAACGCAACGTAATTTCGGCATAGCGTGTCATCCGTAATTCATATAGCATTACAGAGGTAATCATGCCGAACTTCGGTCGCGTAACTTCGGCATAGTGTGTTCAAAATTCTTCCACTTTTCGGCAAGCATAATTAGCCGTTGGTCCCAGCTGTCATTTGTACAACTTTGGATAGTCAAACGCCAGAAAATCTGACAGCAGTCTTAGAATAGAATATACTTTATTGTACGCCAAAATTCAAACACATCTATTTAACATTATTTCTTAAATCTATGGCTACAATGGCGGTCTTATCGCTAAATGCGATATCTTCCAGACAACCTTTGGAAGGACTTTCAAAACTTTAATTAAAGTGGGGAGGGCTAAATTAGTGTACTCATAAAACAGAAAAATAAAATATATACAAATATATAAATACAATACAATACATAAGTAATTATATATAAATATAATGTGTTCTTTAACACCATGTGGAGAGGAAACAAAAGAATAATTACAAATTTGAAAGAAAATGATCAGCAACCGAGCTCTTAAAAGAAGCGAATGACTGAGCTTGTCTTACTGACACCGGCAATGCATTCCACAAACGAATAGCTTGCACCGTAAACGATGAGCCATAGAATTTAGAGGAATGTGCAGGCATTCAAAGTCTCAAATTCTCCGATGATCTCAAATTTCTAACATGTGTGTCATGAAAGAACTTAAAACATTATTTGAGATAAAACGGAGTTGTTGGATTGAAGAGAATACTGTAGAGTAATGATAAATAATGAGCATTCCGGCGAAGGTGGATAGGCAGCCACTTGAGTTTAATGCGAAACTCAGAAACATGATCATATTTGCGCAAACCAAATATGAATCTGATACAAACATTTTGGAGTCGTTCAAGCTTATCTAGCTGCACTTCAGTAAGGCTGAGATTCAGAGACGAGTCTAAGCTTGAACTTACACTTCCATCTGTCAAAATCAACGACTTACCCTTAAATTTGTATTCAGAGACGTTCGGAACACGTCTTAAACTTAGCGTGAACTAAGATAAGCCAAGTAGTCAATATCGACTACTTAAGACGGAACTAGCGCCACCAAGTGGGCTAAGGTGTAACTAATTTCGACAATGAAAAAGTTGACATTTATTCGAGCGCGTGGTATTCTTTTCTCTTTTAGATTGTAAAATTACGATTGTAAACTCACCGATGAACATTTTGCTTTTAAAAATGGCCATAGAGAAGAGAGTGTAAGCTTAGCTAAGACCTTGCTAAGACCGACGTAAGTTTGACAGGGACTGTGTCTCTGAATACGAATTTCTAAGATGCGCTTAGACACGACTTGGCTTAGAGCGGTCTTCGCCCGTCTTATGTTCTTGTCTCTGAATCTCAGCCTTAGATCTGGATAACTTGCATCAGCATAGTCGAGAATAGGGAGAAGAAGGAACTAGAGAGGAAGGAAAGAAGAACTTGACTGACTTAGTGCTTATCCAATCACTATGTTACCAGGTCAGATAGGCAGTCAGTCCATGTTAAGCTAGGCAGGTCTAGAGAAGTGCAGGTCATCAGGCGAACTTGTGATCGTGAGGTCGCGGGTTCAAACCCAACGCATTTAACTTATTGCCGTAAACCCACTCCAGACACACGCATATTTATAGTTGGAGGGGATAACAAGATTGCAAGTAATTTGACATTGCTAGTACCTACTAATCCTACTATCCTACTAATATCCTACTAATATTATAAATGCGAAAGTTTGTGAGGATGGATGGATGTTTGTTACTCTTTCACGCAAAAACTACTGAACGGATCTGAATGAAATTTGGTCAGTAGATAATTGACATTCTGGAATAACACATAGGCTACTTTTTATCCCGAAATTCCCACGGGATCGGGATTTGCGCGGGAAAACCTTCCCACGCGAACGAAGTCGCGGGCAGAAGCTAGTATTATAAATGCGAAAGTTTGTGAGGATGGATGGATGTTTGTTACTCTTTCACGCAAAAACTACTGAACGGATCTGAATGAAATTTGGTAAGTAGATAGTTGACATTCTGGAATAACATATAGGTTACTTTTATTCCGAAATTCCCACGGGGTCGGGATTTGCGCGGGAAAACCTTCCCACGCGTATGAAGTCGCGGGCAAAAGCTAGTATTATTTAAATTAAAGTTTGTGAGGGTGTATGTATGTTTCTTGCTCTTTCACGCAAAAACTACTGAACAGATCTCAATGATAATGGTTAAGTAGATAGTTGACAACCTGGAATAACACGTAAGCTACTTTTATCCCGCAATTCCCACGGGATCAGAATTTACGCGGTAAATACCTCACATGCGAACGAAGTCGCGAGCAATAGCTAGTATATCATAATTAACGCAGAACCTCAAACACTTCAATTACAAAATTAGGTTATTATCCTAATACATACAGAGAATTTTTCCGATCTAAATATATATATTTTTTTTTCAAATAATACTTAAATTTCTCTTTGAAACAAGTATATTTTTTTTTATTGACAATAGGTTCGCATTTGACCTCCATCACCTGATGGTAAGTAATGATGTGGTCGAAGATGAAGCATGCTTACATAAAAGTGACTTATTCACTCTTGACTTAAAGATAGGTTAATGCCATCAGGAAACACAGACTCAGGCAGGGAATTCCACTTTTTAGCCATATGCACAATGAAAGTATTTCCAAAACGTTCTGTGCGTGTTGGTTTATTTAATTTCAATTGTTATTTTGTTTACTTTGGTTTATTTTGCCTGTACAGTGACAGTGTTATTGTAATTAACGTAGATAATTACCTAGGTAAATTTTGTTGGGATAAAAAATAAATAAGTAATTACATTAAAAATGATAAAAATGGATTCAGTGAATGATTCTGAACAATCTAATTTCAGGATGTGCATTAACCATGTTGCTGTCAAGACATGCGTTAAGTACTAAGCAATAGAGTTCCCTGCCGGTCTGTGTGTCTGTGTCTCAGAAACTACAAGGAAGTGGTATTTTGCTTTCATATATATAGATTACCTTTAAATCGAGATTATTTCTGATATATTTAATTTCAATTCTTGGTTACTATTAATCCACATTGACATGATTATCATAGAGTTAATTTCTCCTGTACAAGGGTCTAACCAATTTTTGTCAACATCTATTTATTTATGTTTTACCTACTTTCGGAGCAAATAAAGCATTATTCTATTCTATGTAAGCATGTTTAAAGGTGCTAGGGTTACAACTCACCACTGCTTTCAGTACTCTGCATTGTATCATCCTCATCCGGGGTATCAGAGAACACGGCTAGAGGTGTCTGTAATATTTCACCGCCAGCTTGCATGAGCCCTGAAACGTAATAATTAAACATTTAAGTATATTATATAATTCATTAAATCTATTCTAATTTTCTGCCAGGATTTTTTGTTATTGTTTATTATTTAAAACAAGCGAATACATTTGTTACAAATCTAAACATACCACCTAAACCATCAAGGGTTTATCTATGGTATGCTAGCAGCGGCAACTTGATGCCACACTATCATTAAAAGTGAGACTTATTATTGCATCTAAATACTTTCTAGACCATACTACAATCTAGAAAGTATTTCTTTAGCACTCTACAGCAGTTGTTTAAAGTTATATTTTTTTTAATTGATTGAATGATTGCAATGTTTTAAATATATATATATAGCAGGAACCGAATGGGTTTTTAGTCATAGAAGTCGAACACTCCTTTCCGCTCTAGCTATAGGGGGAAAAAACACTAGATGATTTCCCTGACAACAAAAAAATATGGATTTTTTGTATGTTCCAAATCTCGGTATATTACAGCAGAATTAGCTCTGAATTAATCTATACTAATATTATAAAGCGGAAAAGTTTGTTAGTTTGTTTGTTTGTTTGCTTGAACGCGCTAATCTTCGAAAGTACTGGGTGGATTTGGATGAAATTTGGTATGGAAGTAGCTTGAAGCTTGAGGAAGGTTATAGGCTACTTTTTACCCGACTGCAAAAAAGGAGAGTTATGTTTTTACCGTGATAGAATCCACGGGAGCGAAGCCCCGCGAGAGTACTAGTTCAATATAAATTTGTGATTTATATTAGAACTTTAAACGGGATATTTACCATGTGTATCTTTTGTTTCAAGTTTCCGATATTTTTAAATATACATATCGACCCTGATATGGAAGAACATCGTAAGCGACAAAATGTAGGTATTTCACTTTTTCATTGTAATGTACAGCTAAAGTAATTTAGGTTCTAATAAAAAATCCTTATATTCCTAATTGCATAAACTTCAAAATAATAACTAAAAATAAATTTTATCGCAAACGACAAAAGTAAAACTTTTATATAAACGAACAATCAGAATTATCGTATCCGACTTATCGTAAGTAACGTTTGTCACTTACGATAAAACATAGTTTTAAGATCTGTTCAAAACCTGTGATGCGTTTAATTATAATCGCAGTTACACTTATTGTTAATTATCAATTTGTGGAAAATACTTAATTTTTTTAGTTTGTTTGCATATATTTTTGAATAAAGTAATATTTAACTACGTATTTGTATATTTTTTTATACCATATTTATATTTATACATTTAATTTCACATTTGCAATTTGTTTAACAACTAAATACAAACTCGTTGATCGGTGCAAGTTTAAACTTATTTGAAATTACGATTCACAGTGCCTTGATGCGAACTTTTCTTTAGTTTAATAATTAAACAGTAATCATTTCAGTGTTATAACATTAATATTTAGTGCATTACGTACATGTAAGTACAATCAATATTATTACGATAAATATATTGTGTTGTATTAAAGAGATGGTAAAGGTTACATTATGATATTAATTTGGTGTGTGCAAGAGTGTTCTATTTTAAGGGGTTTATGTTTCATTAACCGAATTATGTACCTACTTATTGCTTCAAAATGGGATAAAAAATAATCTGTTAGGTGCATTCTGCAATCCTTATTATTCAACGGCTCTATTTGAATCCTTATCTAACATGGTTTTTGCAGCTTGCAAAGACTTTCATTTGGTTATTACTCACCCATCTTTGCTTTTGCGCATTAGCATGATATAATAATTTTCTTTTCAGCGTTACGAATATCGCCATGAATAACGAAGATAAATTTGTAAACTGGCATTAGAAACAAACGTTCGTCGACGACGAGCAGAAAGTGGTAGTAGGCGATCAGTCTCATATCGTTATTATTTTCCTTGGGGAGATGGTAGCAGAAAGAAAGTGTGTCAGCAGTTTCTATTAAAAACGCTAGGTATATCACAGATGATGTTAAGATATACCATAAAGAATATAACTGCTTTGAATGTCTCTAGGTCAAATGAAAGAGGAAAATCAACACCTTCTAACAAATATAGCTAGTTAGTCATTCAAGGAGTTAAGCAATTTATTCAAAAACTCCCAGCTGTCAAGCCTCACTATTGTGGTAATAAAGGAAATAAGTTGTATTTGCCATCTGAGTTTAGTAATCTTTCGTTCCTCTATAATAAGGTTTATCTTCAAGATGAGATTATCAAAGAAATAGGTTCAGTGCAAAAACAAACTTTTAAGAACATTTTTAAAAAGGAATTCAATTTAGGGTTTTATTTACCGAAAAAGGACAAATGTGAAAATTTAGATACTGAAAAACAGAATGAAGCTATGAAAACAGTAGGAAAAAAATACAGCAAAACATAAATTTTTAAATGACCAAGCTCGTAGCAAAAGCTCCAATGATTTTTGTGTGCCAGTTTTGATCTTGAAAAGGTTTTAACTACTCCGCACGGAGAAAGTATAAATTTATATTATTCAAGAAAACTGGCCTATTATAATGAAACTATCTACGAAAGTGGAAGCAGGAATGGATACTGTTACTTATGGCATGAGTCTGAAGCCAAAAGGGGCTGTAATGAAGTTTGTACGGTTGTGTTTAAGTATTTAAAAATGATTGATGAGAAGGGCGAACATTCATCTATAGCTTTGTATTTTGATAGTTGTTGCGGGCAAAATAAAAATAAGGCGATGCTTTCGATGTTGTCGTATTTCATAAGTAATGTTGCAATGTTCATTGAGGATATAACTATAAAGTTTTTGGTTCCGGGGCATACAATGATGCCGGTCGATTAGGGTACATGCCACAATAGAATCTTTTATAAAAGGAAGAACAGTTTGGGCTCCATCCCAGTGGCCCACGTTAATTTCAAATGCCAGGATCAATCCGAAGAATTATGAAACTATAATGCTAGAAAATGCCGACATCTTAGACTGGAAAAGTTTTGCAGATAACTATTTACCAAAATCTATTAAGATCCCTATTACTAAATTAAGATCAGCCTACTTTAAAAAAAATTATCCAAAAAAAAAATTCAACTTAATTACGGTTTTTGTACGGATTCAGAAATTCAATGTGTGGACCTGGGCTTTTTAATAAGATCTCGACAAAGTCGACAGCGTCTCCAGACACCCACGGCAGCTTATACGGCAAAAGTACCTATTGCCAAACCCAAGTATATGGACCTGAAAAGAATGTGTGACAAGGGTATAATTCCAGCACAATATGCACAGGAATATCTCACCTTACCTTATGATGGCAATACAGCAGACTTACTACCGGAAGAAAGTGATGAAGAGTGATATAATTTAAACTGTTTAAATATAAATGAAAATTGATTATGCATGAAGTGTTGGCGTTTTATTTTGAAGAGGTGATTTTGATACCTGATAAAGAATATAATAAAGTAAAACACAAATAAATTGACTAATTTATACAGAAAAACAAGAGCGTAAGTGACGATTTTTGAAAAACAATATGAATTCATGAACTTCTCTTTTATTGTAAGCGACAATAGTACTAATTATTCAACTCTTTTTGCTATTATTTAATTGATTATAATTAAAGGCTAACATGTTTTGCAATATATACAAAAATTGGAGTTCTATAAGTAAACTATAAAAAATAATCAATAAAATACGTCTCCTGTAAATTTTACTTTTTGTCGCTTACGATGTTCTTCCTTATCAGGCTCGATATGGTAATACAAGTTTTAAGTTCTAATGATACTGTCAGTGACCATGTTAGCTTAAAAACTTATCTGTAATGTATAGTCGCTCATAGAACAACACCACTCAATTAATTTTGACTCACTTTACAGTGCAGTGAACAACCTGCTTTATGTAATTATTAATTCCAAGAGTTTTTTAAATTAAACAATTAACTTTTATGGATGATAACGATAAGTAATGTTTGTAAATGACTTATCTATACTATTATTTTAAAGCAGAAAAGTTTGTTTATTTGTTTGCTTAAACGCTTGAAGTAATGGGTAGATCTGGATGATGGAAATAGCTTGAATGTTGAGGAATATAATAGGATAGGAATAATAGGATAGGTTTTTATCGAGATAAAGTTCAGGGGAGAGAAGCCCCGTGCTACTGCTAGACATCCATAAAAGTTCATTGTATCTGTAGCTGACTCTTCATTTAATTATATCAGGAAAGCCCTCTATGCAGAGCATACAAGGAGTCCGAGGAAGCATTGGAGCACATGCTATATACTTATGCACTTGTAAAGAAATCGCCATCATACAGAAAGAAACCATAGAATCATTGAATTTGATCAGTGGGGATACCCACTGATCAGAATTATCTTAAATTAAAGATAAGTATCCTTAGGGGCGGAATTCTGAATAGACGGAGTCTTAATTTGCTTTTGGAGGCAGGCTGGATCGATGGGTGATGACCGTCATGGTCCTACACAAGGCATACAAGGTAATGCAGACTCCAAATTGATAGATATAAGTGTTTAAATATAAAAAGTTCATTAGACAAGATGATTTTGTATAAGTACTGGAATATTATTAGAGTACATATCACATAAAAACCAATAATCACAAATATTAATAAGGAAACATCCTTGAACAGAAATCCGATATCAACAACTTGCTAAAAGGAAAATATTGACAAACCGAAGGTCGTAACTTTGTGCACATAAACAAAACAGTGAAATGGCCTGGAGCAAATACAAAAACTAATCTTAGCTTACCTAAGTCAGACTCAGTAACATATTGAGGTATAATAGATAGAGGATCTGAAGATTCCACAGTGTTTTCGTCAAATCCAGTTTCGCCGTGTTCCATTTTGATCGAACGAACATTAAGCAGATCAGTTAAGTCTGTCACCTCCATTTTACACAACGCGCAAACTCTTTAAAGTATTAGAAAAACGTCAATCAAACGTACAAAAATATTTTTGTTACGATTAATCAGAAGTTTTGATACGATTTGAAATTTTTAGGAAAAGGAAATCACTAGAAATGTTCACTTCCGCGTGCGCCAAAAACGAAAAACCATAGAGTTTGACATTGACAGTTATCGAGTTTTGACGTTTCTACCAATTTGTTTGTGGTATAGCTGCCAGTAATAAGCCGAGGAGTATTGCGCTATTCTTTTCTAATTTCATTTCGTCTCTAATCAGTAATCAATTAATCATACACACTTGCTTTTCCAATTTACTTTAGACATTGGCAGAATAGTCGACATCGGCTCCACTTGCCATTAATCCTTTACCGCATGGATTTTTAAAATTCGCTCAAATTAATTTATGATATTTCTTACCCCAGAAAACCCCCTAGAAAAATATTGAAAAAGAATATATGCATAGAAAATCGTATAAAAATCGAGAAAAAGCCCCCTGTTCCATATTTGGAACAACATGCATTCATGGTTATTTTGAAAGACGTTCCACATTTGGAACAACATGCAGGTACGGTAAAGTTAAATGGGTTTAATAAATAAATATAGAAATAGTTTTCAGGTACAGTGTATATTTTAGGTAAGGATAAGAATAAGGATTTATAATCAAACATTTATGGTACATTAAAAGGTTTATTTAACGTTTTTTTATGTTTAACGTTTTCGATGTTTTGGTCCAAAACGCCTGTCGTTTCTCTCATAAGCACGTCTGCAATATATAATTTGAAGTCAAGAAGTGACATATAGGTTTCAACGCCTTTTTGTTTATTTCGTCGTCGAAATAACAACCAGCTGTTCACACATACTAAATCGAGCATATGAAAGAAAATGCGGTGATACCATTTCTTACTTCTTATTTGGATTCTATAGAATCCGAGCATGGAATCCAAAATATCCACCCCTCCCATATATTGATTATAAATTTCAACCACCTTAGGGCGCGTAACGTCGATTCTAGCCTTTTTTTCTCTTGAATATTCAGCCTTCTTCATTAAAATGAGGAAGGCTGATCTTCCTCTACAATTTCATATTCTTGTTCATCATTAATTGACATGATATCATCACTGCAGTTCTCGTCGCTTTCTGGGATATACACTCCTTTGATACACTCTTTCTAATAGTGTTGGGACTCCATATTCATCATCATCTGATATATTTTCGTCGTCACTGCTATCTGGGATGATGTTTAAATGTCGAGCCCGAGTATCCATATTATCTGTAATAAAATGTTCAGCTACACTGCATGCAGTTCCAAATATGACCAGAAACCATGTATCACCAAGCTGCATGAAGTTCCATATTTGGAAAGTAATTAAGTACGTTAGTGCATGAAGTTCCAAATTCGGAACACCACTTCAATTGACGATAGTAAGATGATGCTTGTGTCAATACTTACGTGTTTTGCCATAAAAATGATGGGGATCCATTTTTCTCCAATATTAATTAAAACTACCTCACAACAACTCGTGAAAACACAAATAAAAACTTTTTTGACTAACTGCAAATTCGAACTCAGTCAAAATGGCCCTGGTGACTGTTTTACCTACCGGTTGCTGTCATTATGCAGTCCTATACTAGCGACATCTCTATGTTATTTTGTGACACACACTGCAAACGAGGTTTTAAGTGCAAAACTTTCGGCAAAGTTGCCGTAATCAGTTTTCTAAAGCGAATTATTGAGAGTGTTCCAAATTCGTCACAGTATGCGGTAAAGGGTTAACAAAAAATAGAATAGAATAGAATACATAATTAAATAATCAAGAAATAATCATTGAGATAGGAAAAGTAGGTATCCAAGTCAGTGGAAATAATTAATGAATGACATGATTCTGAATTTTATAATTAAGAGAAAATGTAAAAGGAAGAACAAAATCCTCATAGCGAATATTTGTATCGAAGTCTTTTAGGATTGAACTGTGGCTGCAATACATACAAACCAAACGCATAGGATAGAATAGAATAGAATAGAATTTATTGAGACCATTGACAGATTCTTTACAAATTTCCGGTGATCCCCAAACTAGGCTATGCCTGTATCTTGGGGACCTAAGTTGTGGTAGACAATGTTGTGGGTGCAATAACAAAGATGTTCTGAACAAAATACATACCTATGTGAGAACTGCGTCATTGTTCTAAGATGAGAACATCAAAAACTTTAAATAAAATGAGATCGACTTAAAACTACTTAACTTAACGTTAACGTTAAATAAAACGACTGCCTCGGTGGTCTAGCTAGTGGGTACAAGCGCGACTGCTAAGCTCTATATCACTTTACTCTTTGCTGCTAAGCCTAGGGTCGAGCAAAAAGTGCTATTGGTTCATCTAATAGAAATTTCTCAGCAGTAGCCCAGAGTTTGGAAGTTGGCGGTGTGATACCCGGTACCTTGGAAACCACGTTAAGCCATTGATCCTGCGCTTGATCTCTCTCCGGTTGTGTCGGATAAAGAACAGAGAGAGCACGGTGCACCTGTATCTACGCACATACTTGTGCACTATAACATCTGATGTTTTCGCATATCGACATAGGTAAAAATTTACGTAGTACTTACATGAGAATATGTGTTTTTTTGACCTTCATTATTGTCAAAAAAATTGACCAAGTGTGAAAAAACAAAAAACCTTACAAATTTCTTAAAACTAGATTATTTACAATTTTTACAGCTACGCCAAATAACTTTGTTTTTCATAGTATTTGTATGAATTACAAAGTTATATTTGCGGTTTTAGAAAATATACTGTATCACAAAAAGTGCTGATTCGATCTCGTTCAAACCAATTTTGGTTGAAAGTTTACATTAAGATCTACAACATATGGTTCTTTTAGATTTTTCACTTCATTATTATAGAAGTTAGAGGGGGGGGGGGGACACATTTTACCACTTTGGAAGCGAATATCTTTTAAAAAATTAAGTATTATGAAAAAGTCATTTTAGAAACATTAATGTCATTTTTAAAGACCTGTCTATAGATACTACACACGTATAGGTTTCATGAAAGAAAATATTTTCAGTTTCAGTTCCATGTATGGAGAGCCCCCTTCATTTTAAATATTTTTTAAATTTTCTCTTAAAATCGGAAAGCGGTTCACAGAATACATCTACCTACCAAGTTTTACATGTATAGTCCTAATAGTTTCGGAATAAAATGGCTGTGACATACGGACGGAGGGACAGACAGACAGACGGACAGACTTGTCGAAACTATAAGGGTTCCGTTTTTTGCCATTCGGCTACGGAACCCTAAAAAGGAGTAACGGATCGATTGGTGAGAATTTTGCTGTAGAGATCGGCTGAAAAGTGACTAAAGCCAGATTGAAAATTACAATGAACCCCCGGTAATACGACAAACATCTTGCAGGGCAGTGTCGTACTATAGAATTTGCCGGATTATAGACTATTACCTTAGGGTCCCGTAATAAAATTATAGTCCGGAATTTTTATAAAAGAGTACCTTGTGATCAGACAAATTGATGATGATGATGATTTCAGCCACAGCGACTGCATTACTGTTAGTTGTTATGTGTCCTCACATGACTGATGTAACCAATTTTTTAAGTAAACATGCGAGCACAACTGTTACATGTGATGGTAGGATATGTTAGTCTGCGGTTTATTTTTGACGTGTTCTCGGTTAGCGTCCAGTTCTCACCGTCTCTGATCTTCAAACTGCTAAACGCTGCCCTGAACAACCTTTCTCCATTCAGGGCGGTTAGTGGCTTGCGTTTTCCAGGTGAAGGGGTTAATTCTACACCCTTTCATATGCCTCTTGAGCACCTGAGATACAAAGACGTGAAGAACTACCTCCGCATGAGGTAGGACTTGTTGATGCCATACGCATTCGCATGTTTCGGAACTTCTGTGTTTCTAACGTTAGCAAACCACTTTATGTTCATGATATCTCGTAGACATTTAAGATGGAATCTCTCAGTCTGTATAAAGTCCATGTCTCTGAAGCATATAATAGACTCGGAAGAACAATCGCTAGGTACACTTTGATCTTTGTCTTCAGCTTTATATCATGAGACCGAAACAGTTTTGTACGCAACCTACCGAAGGCTGTCGAAGTAGCACCGATTTTGCAGTTTATTTCGGAGTCGAGGTCGCCTTTGAGATTATTCCCATTGAGTTGAATATTAAGTGGCACCTGATTCGAGGTTTCAGCAATAATCGCTTCAGTTTTTGTCACACTAATTTTCAACCCAAACTTACAACACATCATGTCAAGCATATTCATCAGATATTGCAGTCCTTCAGAAGTATCAGCCACAAAACAGAGGTCGTCGGCGTACATTATTTCTGTAATGGTGCACATTGTGGTCTTCGAGTAAGCTTTGAGCCTGCTTAATTGAAAAATACCTCCATCGATCCGGTATCTGATATGGATGCCCTCGGTATTGCGTTTTAAGGCCTCCTTCACAACCACAGAGAAGTAAAGTACAAAGAGAGTTGGAGCTAGAACACAACCCTGCTTTACTCCACACGAAACTGGGAAAAACTCAGACTGTTCGCTATTAGATGTTAGGCAGCATGCCATGTGGTCGTGTAAGAGCCTAATTAATCGTATAAACTTGTCTGGATACCCAAGTTTCGCTAAGACTATCCAAAGTGCCTCTCGAGGAACACTGTCAAAAATCTTCTCTAAATCTACGAAGCATAAATAAAACGGCTGGCTTTGTTCTTTACTCTTTTCTTGCAGTTGGCGTATAGAAATGATGGCTTCACTAGTTCCTCTATTGGGTCTGAAACTAAATTGAGTCTCAGGAAGGATGGCTTCGGACAGATGTAATAGTCGGTTCAAAAGAACTCGAGCAAAAATTTTACTAGGCGTCGAAAGAAGAGAAAGTCTTCGATAGTTATTGCAGTCCGCTCTATCCCTTTGTTCTTGTAGAGGGGGCACACTAATGATATTTTAAAGGATGCAGACACACATTCGATGGACCACATTTTATGTTATAGTTATTCACCTCCGTACTTAATCAATTCACCTGGTAAGTTGTCAGTATCAACAGATTTGTTATTTTGCTGGGCTTTGATGGCCTTTACGACTTCAGGCAATGTCGGAGGTTCGTCTAATTCAGTCGCTATAGGGCAATTTGATATTTTTTTTATCGTATCAAGGTCTGCTATTCGATCAATGTTGAGCAGTTTATTAAAATATTCAGTTCACCGCTTGTGAATATCAGCCCTCTCTGTTACAAACGAGCCGTCCAAAGATCTCAGAGGCACATTTTGAGACAGACAGAGTTTGCGTACCTCCCTACTGAATGTAACGTACCTTTTCCTGCCACCACTTGTCTTTAGTGCTACGAGCAAGCTGTCTTAAGTTGGATGCAGTTTGAGAAGTCTTCTGAGATATAAATGGGTGAATATGACTCCTGTTCTTAACATGTTGACGTAAAATTTGCGGTGTTCTTCTATGGCTTCAGTAAGCTGCTTATCGTTTTCGTCGAACCAGTCATCGTGAGTTCTTGGTTAAAGACCCAGAGTATCTGTAGCTACTCTTACTAAACAAGACGATAGATAATGCAATCGATCTTTCAAGCTAGAACAATCACGATCCAATTGAGATGTAGCAACCACAGGAGCTTTTCGGTAATTGATACGAACCGCCTGATATTCTAACTTCCTAATGTTTAGCTTTTGTAGCTTCTGATTTGTCCTCCGTTAAGGGAAACGAAGATGCAGCCTAAGCCTAGTCAGGACAAGTTGGTAATCAGTCCAACAGTCTGCATCACGCATTACGCGAGTCCACTGAACCATCACCTGAGAGATATCGCGTTGACGCACCACTACGTAGTCCATCAAGTGCCAGTGTTTGGACCGTGGGTACATCCACGTCGTTTTATGTAAGTTAGGGAGTCTAAACATGGAACTGGTGATCGCTAGTTCAAACAGCGAACAAAAGCTTAGTAACAGCTGACCGTTACTGTTCATATTACCAATTCCACGTCTAACCAGCAACCGTGGCCATACCTCATAATCTCTGCCGACACGAGCGTTAAAATCACCTAAAATTAGGACTTGCTCTGTTCTCGGAATTTTAGTTACAGTAAGTGATAGTTCCTTGTAAAACTTTTCTTTAACTTCGTCGGCTTTGTCTGGAGTAGGGGCATATAGGTACACAGATTATGTTTAAAAAGTTTGATCTGTTAAGTTGGAGCCGTAATGTTATAAGATCCGACAAATTATCGATCCAATGATAAGATTCTTTCAGGTAGGCTGGTTAAACTGCTGTACGGACGATCCGTACGGGCTGTCAGTACGGGCGCCCGGAGCGGGAGCACATGTTAAGCCTCCTCTACACGTCCGCGGACGCCCGTGGATGCATCCGCAGATGGATCACCACGAGCCGTCCACACGTCTGCAGGTCGATCAGTCTAGGTTCATTCTCGACAGACGCAACACGCACGTTTAAAAATGGATATTGAGACCGTAGCTGCCGCAGCTATTTATTTATTTAGTACTTTTAACTACTGCGTGAGTGTGCATCGCAGTAGTTATTAAAAAATTAGGAATTTTGAATTAATTTGAATTAGGTATAAGTATTAAAATAGTAGGTACACTTACAACATTTTTATTTTTGTGGTATTTATTTTTGGTGTTCCACAAACAGTTTTCAGCTTGATATAGCTTAATAAACCTAAAAGTTTCTTCGGTGCTCATACTATTAGCCATTTCAACAAGAATTAAATCGCAAAGAGCACGCGTGTGCTCTCAACCGCAACTCCGATTAAACTGATTCGTCGCCAGACGTGTGGACGGACGCCGGACGTCCGCGCCGAAACCCTTTGATCTGTGCCACAAAAACCGACAACAATCGCATTCGAGGCACAGAATAAAGATGGAAGATCTGTCTATTATTTTTACTGTGTTCGAGGCGGACGCGTCCGCGGGCGTCTGCGGACGTTAAATACCTACAACAGATGCACAAATTACCCCCTCTATGCGTCTGCGGACGCATCCGCAGATGGCGTCCGCGGACGTGTAGAGGAGGCTTTAGGCGCTGGAACATCATTTCACAGCGACGCGGATTGGTGCGCATGCTACCCGCTCCGGGTAGAGCACGCCACCCGCGTCCTGCGCCCGGACCCGCCCCGCCCGCATACTGCCGCGATCCCGATCTCGTCGCAGCTCATTCATATTTCATCGTTCGTTTCACAACGGCGCAGAACGCCCGTGCTCCGGGAGTACAGTCGATATGAGTCGATTTATTGACACGGGATTTCCCATAGACGCATTACAATGTAAACCCTGTTTATAGGATTACTCACATGTAAATTACAAAACAACCCAAATGCAACCCGGATATCAATTTGCGATATACAGTGTACACCACACAAATGATTCCCTGTCTTAAACTAATCCTAAAATGTTAACAATAAATCTAAATACTTAAAACCTATTAGTGATTACATACGTGTTATTTTATTTACTGTATTGCTTGTTGCCCAAATAAATGTTTTTCTTTCTTTCTAAAATAAATACATACATAAAATAATGCAAAAATAATTAATAAAATATAATTACCTAAAAGTAAGCGCCAGTGTTTCAATTGGAGGTATAGCAGCACGAAACATGTCTTGATGTTTTATTCTATTCACCAACCTTGCTAGTAATTCATCAAAACATCATTTCATCATTCATCCCTGAGTTTATGGTTAAAGTTGAAAATGCACTTTCAAAACATCTCGCTTCGAGGATCGGATGTACCCATAGTCTTTTTATCTGCAGTCGTCGTCTCTTACAAATTAAATATACACCAATAAATTTTAAAACGTTTGCATTCATTTCTTAACCGACTGTTTCCCGCTAGCAACCGTATCGTCCTGAACCCACGTTTCAGAGCACTGCGGGCGGGACCCGTACGGCTCTTTCGCGCACGGACAGCCCGTACGAGTCTCCCGGATAGCTGTGAAGCCAGGCCTTATACTCAGAAATACAAATCATACTTCATTATGTAAGTACTTATGTCGAATTTAGTAAATTAAGCAACATATTGAGAGCTTACGTTTTATTTTATAATTAAGGTCATTAATGCTATGGCTCTTACAAAAAATAATAAATAATTGTGTACAAACAAATGTAAATAAGTACTTAAATATTCAAAAATTATGAATAAAAGTCGTGAATGAAAATATTAGTTTTTTTTTATATTCAATAGTATCTAGTAGTCATGTCTGATTACAGGGGCGCTGGGTAAGACAGGGGCCGGATTACCGGAGGTCCACTGTATGTGCAGGGTCAGGATTGGATCGTCCAAATAATGCGATTTATGTTATCACTGATGATCATTTATTACATATCGTTTTCTAATTAGTAATTAGTTTATTAGTTTACACGTCTTAGGTCTTTCTCGTTCCATCATTCGTTCGGGCGAACGGCAGTTCAGATGTTCATTCATCACGATCGGTATAGTTCATTGTTTCACCACTAGATGGCGTGACATGCTCCCAGCGGCTTTAAAAACTCCAGCTTTCGAAATGATAATAGGTAAAACGTCTCCGCTCTTCGATTCTAGTTCTAGAACCTCGTAGGTCTATGAAACTATTTACTTTTACAATTTTTATCTACTGGTTTTACCACCCCAATTATTTGAGCATATGCCGCGTTATCATCTTTTCTTGGTTGAAAAGCGTTTCCTTGCGCCAAGCTGAGTTCCGCATATACAAGTTCATTAGCTGAGGCCTGGAAAACAAAAAATATATCAGTTCCTACTAGCTGTTATCTTTTTTCTTTATTAATAAAAGAGAACTAGCAATGTACTCGTATGTAGAATTCACATTACTAGCAATCTTGTTAACCCCTCCAACTAAGCTAAATATGCTTGTGTCTGAAGTGGGTTCACGGCAATAGTGAAATGGGTAGAGTTCGAACCCGTGACTTCTCAATCACAAAGCCAACACCTTAGCCATTAGGCTATTGTCGCTTCAATTAATAGTCAATTGTCGATTTTATTCACTCGAATACGAACTACACGAAATTCTATCGAATAAAACAGTCTTAGAAGGACAAATTTTGAAAAAAAAAAGTCAAACCTATGATTGATCCGGTCTTCAACCTACGGTATCACCATGCGAAATCTAAATATATATAACTCAAAGGTGACTGACTGACTGACATAGTGATCTATCAACGCACAGCCCAAACCATGCAGGCATGCAGGTAGATGTTATGACGTAGGCATCCGCTAAGAAAGGATTTTGCGAAATTCCCACGGGATCGGGATTTACACGGGAAAAACTTCCCACGCGAACGAAGTCGCAAGCAACTGCTAGTTTCATATAAAGTGGTTCTGCGATTAAGCCGTGAAATTGTGACGGATATAGAGAGTCGGCAGAGACCAGAGAGTGATTTTTCACTTTCCATAATAAAACCACTCTCTCTTTAACTCTTAACATATCATCTACTTAGTCTTTTTCTAACTATGACATGGTTTTATTTTTATTAAATAAAACCGACTTCCATATCAAAACACTACAAAGCCAAAAATAATTTTAATTTCGGTAGTCGGTGTTATTGGTTTTGTATTTTCTTTTTTTTTTCACACCGCCTTCCGAAATTAAAATTATTTTTGGCTTTGTAGTGTTTTGATATGGAAGTCGGTTTTATTTTTTGCAAAAAAGTTTTTATTTTCGCGCTTTTTAGTGGGTCAGCGAATTTTCCAAATCGATTCGTAAATGACGGAGTTATGCGCGAACAAAAAACGCAATGCAGAGTAAACGAAAAGATCATCAAGGTAAATTATTTTTTTCGACTTTTTTTGATTTTTCAGAAACGGCTCGTCCGATTTCGATAAAATTTTCATGGGACCATTTGGGAAGTATACCCTTTCCAACAAAAAAAGAATTTTTCAAATCGGTTGGCAAGCGACGAAGTTATGCGTGGACAAAAAAAAAAAAAAAAAAAAAAATACAAACATCCGAATTGAGAACCTCCTCCTTTTTTAGAAGTCGGTTAAAAATAGGTTCGCGTTTGACCGCCATCTCACCTGATGGTGTGATGATGTGGTCGAAGAAGGAGCACGCTTACCTAAAAGTAACCTACTCTTGACTTATGGCCGTTCCCAATATTCAAACTACAGTTATAGATAGACAGCTATCTCCGATAGCTGGTAAGATTCTATCTATCTTTTGTTGTCGTCCCAATAACGAAAGTAGCTTGCATCTATCTATAGTTGGGAGTAGGTAGGCCCGGCTATCCAAACCTCTTTTACATTCCGTACTATGCAGAATTCTTTCATGCTTGTATGTTTGTTTTCATATCTGTGACGGTGTTTAATATTTGAAGCGCAATAAACAGTACCTTATGAAAAATATAACATTACAAAATCAACGTTATCGCAATCAATATTTTAGATAAATTATTCCAAATTACCGATGTTAGTAAAAAAAAATGTGGAACGGAACGTTATTAGTGTTCTGTCACTGTGGTTAAACATCCGCGTCAGTTGATCAGTTCACAATATAATACCTATACAATATTTTGTTGTTGGCTTGCAGTTCATTTTGTTTCTTTGTTTTATTTCGTTCGTTTTGCGTACAAGTATTTGTAATTATAAAAAAAGACTGGTTCAGAAATATAATCTCGTCGGAAAATGAATGGTGTAAGTACTTACCTAAATCTAACCTCATAATTTAGAATGATTTGAATTTAGTCAGACAAAGTTTAAGTTTCGTTCTTGTATGGTAGCTCTCATAACGTTGATGTTTGTTTCAGATAAAGAGTCAGCCTTTAACTAAAGAAGAGGTCATGCAACTGATCAATTTGGTGGAAGCCAATTCAGTAGTGACTAGTAAAGTCACAAACGCCGCAAATAATCAATTGAAAGAAGCAGCCTGGCTAAAGATAACAAGTCATTTTAATTCCGCCATAACTAGTTGTCCTCGAAAACCCGATCAGCTTAAGTTAAAATGGGAAAATTTAAAAAAGGCTGCCCGTAAAAGGAGCACTAGAATTAGGATGAATAACTTAAAGGTATCTGAATACTTTGTCATAATTTATACTAATAAATAGGTACCCTTATGACCTAGGTATTTATAATAGTATAAATTATTATACTATTATAAATTTATAATAGCATAAGTTATACTAATTACATTTTGTTTTAGACTGGAGGTGGGAAACCAGACTACATTCCACCTGACGAGGCGCTGGATAAAGTGGCAGGGATGTTAGGGGCAACCTGTGAGGGTTACACGGTACCCTTTGGTGGTGATGCGGAAGAGGTGGTGGTATTAAATAGTTATAATGAAGTCACCTTAGTGCCATTTTCTGACACTGGTGATGGTATGGTGATGGAAAGCAGTGATGGTGCAGGTGTACACAAAGATCCAGTACCTTTGCGAGTATCATCTCCAAAATTGGATCATGTGGAGACACCCAAAAATAATAAATTCTTCTTTTCAACAACCAAAAGCACAGGTATGTAAAAGTGTTGTTACCATCTCATGGTAGGGCAGGGCATCAATCCACTAATTTAAACAAAGGTCTCTTGAGCTTTCAATATATTTGTGATTGGTAAGATAATGATTAGGTATTTATACTTATTTATATAAAGCATGTTTGTGTTATATTATTTATATATAACTAATTCATAGTTGTCAGGTCTTAGGTGATTGTGATATCTTTCTTATATTGACCATGTGTGTCTATATTACCTGCCACACAAGTTTTACTATTAACTATTCTGTGGTGTAGGGGAGTTTGCATATGTGATTGTCACTGATTATTTATATATGTTCTATCATTGTTTTCAGGTAAACAAAAGATGCAAAAATTGGCCAATGAGGACATTCAAGCTCGGATAAATAGGAATAATGCCATAGCTGATTATTATATAAGTAAGAAAAATATGATAGATAATTTAAATGAAAAAATTAAGTTAGAGATAGATATGTTAAAAATACAAAAAAACAAAGATGCTAATACAAGTTCTTAGTATGACTGTTTTTTTTTTAGATTTACTATTATTATTAAGTGTAGTGTGTTTAATCAATAATAAGTAAAAGTTTTATCAATTTATGTTTGTTTTAATAATTATCTCATCAATCATCCATAAATATCAGAAGTAAGTAATAAAGAAATAATAAAGATGGGTTATTGAGTCAATGGAAGAAGTAATTTATATTGTAATATCACAATTTAAATATTTATAATATGCATATTTATCTAAGAAAAAAAAATTCTTTGGGTTTTAATATCACAAGTGTTTATTATGATAAAATTAGACAAAATTGCTTAATATTAACCTACTCACTAAAATAATTATTAATTAAATCTTGTCGCACCTGAATATCATTATGAGAGATAGGGAAGTTTTGCACCTCAAATGATATATTGTGGTTAGGTACATCTACCTCAGGCTCAACATCCTGTAAATTCCTTTGTCTGCAGATGTTATGCAGTACAGCAGTGGCAATTATTACTGCTTGGGTAGTTTCTAGAGAAAGCCGTATTTTCAAAGAGAGGACAGGAAATCTTTTCCAAACCCCAAAACACCTTTCTATAGTATTCCTAGTTCTAATATGAGCAGAATTGTACCGTTCTTCACTTTCTGTTTGTGGGTTCTGTAAGGGTGTTAGGAGATATGGTTTGCATGGATATGCCGAGTCCCCGATCAGCCACCGATTTCCATAAGAGCCATTTTCACATTGGGCTCGTAGTTCAGAATTGTTGAAAATTGTGGCATCATGTGCAGATCCTGGCCAACGGGCCACAACATACATAAGCCTCAATTGTGCATCACACACACCCTGCACATTGAGTGAAAACACTGACTTTCTGTTCCTGAATTCTTCACCTATATTAGAATTAGGTGATTGCATCAAGATATGTGTACCATCAATAGCACCCAATATACGTGGAAATCCTGCAATGTTATAGAAGTCTTGTTGAGTGTTATCATGAATGAATACATAGTTTGAGTACAGTCTTGCAATTGCTTCTGAAACATCCTTCACAATTCGTCCTACCGTGGATTTCGAGACACCTATATAGTCGGCTACAGACACCAACATTGTGCCCAGGGCATAAAAACTTAGGGTTAGGAGCAGTTGGTGCAGGGGTAAAACTCCATGATTTCTGCAAAATGAAAGGAATGACTATTACACAGGGGCACAGTATGAATAATAAGTAGTATTTAAAAATAGGTAGATATTCTTTCTATAAGCAACAAGCAAAAACATTATGTGCACTAACCTTTTTGAGGTTACTCTTAAGCCGGCTCTACACGTTGGCCAACACAGTGGCGAATGTAGTGGCCAATGACTATTCGCCAACGTGTAGAGGGGGTGTTTGTGCACCCAACATGCACAAACACGCCGTCTACACGTTGGCCAATACGCATTGGCCACTACATTCGCCACTGTGTTGGCCAACGTGTAGAGCCGGCTTTAAAAATGGATATATTTCAGACAGCAAATCATTTACGGCGCTTTTGTTTAATCTAAATCTGTATATAAAATCATCATCTAGATAACTGTCCATGTAATTCACTCTATCTTTATATGATCGAATTCGGCCGCTAATTTGCATATCGTCGTTATTATCCCAGTCTGACAATTGTTCCAGTAATTCAAGATCACTTTCACTTGATTCCGACATATTTTAGATAGATAGATGAACACTTTATTGTACACAAACTAGAGGTGAGTCGTATTTACTAGAACAGATCCGAAGAATAGGTAAATTTCAATACTAGGCGGCACCTATTCTCACTTTGACAATACCTAGTATCATGAAGTGTTGCGAAATCCAACTGCTCTTAGGCCTCATAGCACTAACGCGTAATTGCAATCCATTCACTCAACACGTTATAAATTTGCTTTACCGTTCATTCATGTTTGTCAAAATCATTCGTTTGTCAGTCACTTGAATTTAAACCCTAATTCAAAGTACATAAAAGTAACGCGACGCGCACGCGTGTTGTGTAAGAATGTATGTTCTGTCCTTTTTTAACTACGCTATTCCGTAGTCTTCCCATCTTTATCTTTCAATATTCGAGACTAGTCAGTAATCATTCGATCCAAGAATACTCGATCCGAATGAGTATCAACTAGTCTTGACAAGACTAAGTATTACGAAGTATCAATCGGATCGAGTATTCTCGGATCAAATGATTACTGACTAGTCTCTAGTATAAAGTCCAATTACTAGGTACCTACCTAGTCTTATCAATGATTGCTGGGGCTAACACACTAAGTTCAATAGAAATATCAAGTACAGGAGAAGTGGCAACGAGGTGAGTCCGTGAAGCTTAAAGACCGTCATCGTAAATTTTATCAAAATACCGCTGTTTAGCAGTTTCCTGCAAAATTAGTAGCCATAATAAAAACTTGACTTGGACTAAGTACGTGCACCATGACCACATTCGATAAGTAATAATTGATACTAGGTGGACTAGATGGACTAGATGGACTAGGTGGACTAGGTGGAATAGGTATCTGGATCACGTATTTTTAAATACTAAGAATAGGTGCACCTAGTCCCAAGTTTACCTAGTACAACCCATCTCTAACACAAACGAAATAAATACGTAATAAATACAAAAGCTAGTAGGCTTATCCCTCAAAATCGGAGGATAGCACGATCGATTACTAGAGATGGCAAAACTTACTAACCGACAGCTGTCAAAACATTATTGAGACGCTCAAATAGACAAATTCATAGAGAAATCTACCACTAGTAAGCAGTTAGTCCTCCGGACGATAGATAGCGATCAGGGATAGGTTAGCCTATCGCTAGTAAGGTTATTGGGACGCGAAAACAAAAGATATATAGCATTTTCTATCTCTAGTAGGGTCAAAACGAAGATAGATAGGATATTGGGAATGGCCGTTAAAGACTGCTAGGTTATAGCTATCGGATCATTGGATGCAGCTAAGTACTAGTGTATTACATGAAGCTACTGCCTATCTGAAGCTGGGTAACACGTACGCAACCCTTTGGCCCGAACAGCGTCAGATTTTCCGGTTTCTAACTACCTGTAACGTCTGTCAAAGATAATAATATAATATTCCACAACTTTCACACAACGCCATCTAGTCCCAAACTAAGCCAGAGCTTGTGGTATGAGTACTAGACAACTGATAAACATACATATATATTTTTAAATACATACATGTTATAGATAAATTACACCCGGACAAAGAACAAATGATCGTGCTCATCACACTAACATTTGTCCTGGGTGGGAATCGAACCCACGACCTTGAGCATAGCAGTCAGGGCCACTGACCACTATACCAACAGGCCCGTCAGATGTCCAATAACAGCTCGGACCAGCTGCTTAGTGTGCTTTCTAAGGCACGGGTGATGTATCACGATGCCAACATACAGAATCCGGGCTACTATTCTTATAAAAAAATCCAATAGCAGATTTTACTGGACCCCGGAATGAAACCCCAGACCCATGCTCAACCGTCAATCTCATCAAAATTTCTTCAAGTCCTAGGTATCTGTGTCCTCACGGCGGCAATAGGCGGAGACCTCTCGCGCCCGGCATTGGTCGAGGCCATGCTGCGGGGCGAGAGGGAGTGGGAAGCGGTCGCCTCCTTCTGCGAAGCAGTCATGCTTCCGAAGGAGGAGGCGGGCCGCGTGAGGGAGAGGATGGCGTCCTCCCTCCAGCCCAGCCGCAGTGGTAGACGCCCACGGCGTCGGGCGTCGGCCGACGATCTCCGGCCACCGTAGGCGCGGGCATGCGGACAGCGAGTAAAGGGCAACTCGCTGTCCGACCATGGACCATGCCCGGGTCGACGGCGCGTCGTGTTCCACGCGCGCCTCAAAGAGCGTCAGCAATATGACGAGGCCCCCCCGTAGAGGGCCGAAGCCTGCCGGGGTCGTGGGACTCATCCCGTTACCGTGACCCCGGCCGGTACGTAAAGGGTTATTGAAGGAACACCGTGGATTTTAGTCAGTAAAAGTCTGACAGTAAGGGGTGGGAGGACTTATTTGATAATTTTACCAAGCTAAAAAAAAAAAAGTCCTGGGTATCTTGTTTTTGTGTACCTACCAAGACTTATTAAATTTTTCTTTAATTTGTTTTTAATAGCCTTTTGGGGATATGCGGAACAGGGTGTAAAGTCCCGCATTCCCATTGAAAAGGGAGGATCCTCCAACCAGACAGGTGTTTTGTCTGGTGGGCAACTGCCCGATGTTTGTGATGGGGTGATTTGTATGAATGCTAATTGTGCGGTAAACTCTGCTTGCGCGATACAGGATAGTTTGTATGTTGCGAGATAGATGTCGCTACATCACTCCCCTCCGAGACCGGAGGTCGTAGCAGGATGAGTCGTCCATACATCTTGTGATGCTTGCCGGGCCAGTGGAAGGTAGGTTGGTTCCAGTGAGTCGGAACCGGAAGTCGCATAGTTCACGGTGAGTCGGAACTGTCTGCGGTGCTGCCCCCTTTGAGTCGGGATGATACTCCTGTGGGTCGGAGTGATGCTGCATGATCTCCAGTGGGTCGGAGTGGTGCAGTGCTGCGTAGTGGTTGGCTGCTGCGTCGACCAGGAGAGAAGTGTGTCTCTGCTTGCTGACCGGCCGAAGTGCAGGGTGCTGTGCCAAGGTTGCTGAAGAAGCTGGGGGTGATGACCAGGTATGCGCGTTCGCTGCATGCTGGTGGTCAGGATACCCGTAGAAGCCGAGGGTGCTGGCTGGCTGTATGACTCGCTGCTCGAAAGCTTGAAGGAAGTGATGATGACGTCACGCTGAACTAGCTCTGCACGAAGGCTGCGCTGATGTTCATGCCCGGGGTCACCAGTTTGGGGATATGCGGAACAGGGTGTAAAGTCCCGCATTCCCATTGAAAAGGGAGGATCCTCCGACCAGACAGGTGTTTTGTCTGGTGGGCAACTGCCCGATGTTTGTGATCGGGTGA
The DNA here is from genome assembly GCA_943138885.2 of Tholera decimalis. Lineage (NCBI taxonomy): Eukaryota > Metazoa > Arthropoda > Insecta > Lepidoptera > Noctuidae > Tholera > Tholera decimalis. The sequence continues at coordinate 20,420,133 of OW964576.2, read as the reverse complement.
TTTGTATGTATGCTAATTGTGCGGTAAACTCTGCTTGCGCGATACAGGATAGTTTGTATGTTGCGAGATAGATGTCGCTACAGCCTATTCTGTCCCATTACTGAGAAAAGGTCTCCCCCAATTCCTTGCACACGCTCTTTTCCCACGCCGCTTCAGACCAACCCACGTGGAACGCGTCCAGGTCATCTCGCCACCTCTTCCTGGGCCGTCCTCGGCGGCGCCGTCCATCTTCTGGTACCCATTGTGTGGAAACTTTTGCCCAGCGATCCTCGTACATACGGCTAACGTGACCCGCCCAATCCTATTTCAGCCTAGCAGCCTTATTGCCAACATCCCCGTTTTAGAACGCAGTGTAGTGTTTCGTACTCTGTCTTCTCTTCTCAGACACAGAATGCTGCGTTCCATTGCCCTTTGGCAAACTCCAAGGTGGGACTTCTGCGATTTGGTGAGCAATCAAGTCTGAGCACCATAGGTTAGGATGGGCAGAATATACATATCGATGAGTTTTCGCTTCAGGGAGATCGGTAAATCACCCTTCATTAGCGTTTTCGTAGACCAGTAGCTTTCCCAGGCGTTTCTGATTCCACGATCGATTTCCTTTTCTTGCCTGTTTTCGAAAGAGACTAACTGGCCCAAATAGATATACTCATCGACGTAATGAATTTCCTACCCGTCTACCTCGACCCTACGTTTAGTGCTGTTCGTCATAATTTGAGTTTTAGATTAATTCATCGCAAGTCCCATCAAAGAGCTAGCCGCGCTCAGTTCTTGGAGCATAGCTTGTAGTTCCAGGGCTGTGGGGGCAAATAGGATAATGTCATCGGCAAATGTTAAGTTTGTCAACCTCTTATTGCCGACTTCAATACCTTTAGTTGTCCAAAAAGCTGCTAGAATTTTAAATATCTCCTCAAGAGTGCTGGTGAACAATTTTGGAGAAAATTTATGAAACAGAGTGGATTTTTAGTCAGTAGAAGTCTGGCACATCCTTCCGCTCCACCCAGAACGGGAGAACTTTGATTTGATGATTTTCCCACAAAAAAAGCTTTTTCACACGTGGTGTAAACAATCCTATTATAAAACTTACGTTCCATTCTGATTCAATTATGTAAACTTACGTTAATTCAAAGTTGGGAATCCAATCATAGGTAAGACACCTCACACCGGAACAGCTACTCAATCTGTATCAAACTCAAGTTCGACCGTGCTCTCATCTTTAGGACGGATCTGCCAAATACCAACTGGACGCCCTTGAGTCTATCGAAAAACGTGCCAAGAGACTCATTGGCAACGATGTACTGGTTGAGTCAAACCTCCAGATCCTTAAACATCGACGACGAGTTGCAAGTATATCGGTTTTCTATCGATTACAGTTCGGGGAGTGTGCGATGGAATTACACAATCTAATTATACCAAGCCCGTTCCATCATCGTACTACAAGACAAACGGCGATGCGCCATAGTTACATGGTGGATATCCCACCCATACGCACAAAACGTTTTGGGAATAGTTTCATTGTGCGTATGGCTAAAGAGTGGAATTCCCTGCAGGAGTCTGTGTTTCCGGATAGCTACAACCTGGGGTCTTTAAGTCAAGAGTGAATAGGTTACTTACTTCTAAGTAAGCGTGCTCCATCTTCGACCACATTTTTACTTACCATCAGGTGAGACGGTGAATAACCACAAGCCATCAATAAAAAAAACTTACGTAAGTATTCATTTCAAATGTTTCTTCTGGTTGCGTATTTCGTCGAAAATTTTTTTTGACTCTTGTGCATACCAACACAATTAGAAAACACATTACTATTCCGGATATTACTACTGAGTATATTATTGCCTGATTTGTATTATTATCTGAAAATAAAACAAAAACAGTTAACTATAAACATTGGAAACGTTGTTAGCTAATGAGACGTAACAGACATTCATCGTCTGCTTAATATTTTCCCAACTATGTCGAGGTCGGCTTCCAGTCTAACCGGATGTATCTGAGTACTAACGTTTTACATAGAGCGACAATATCTCAGTACTAACGTTTTACATAGAGCAACAATATCTCAGTACTAACGTTTTACATAGAGCGACAATATCTCAGTACTAACGTTTTACATAGAGCGATAATATCTCAGTACTAACGTTTTACATAGGGACATAGATACATAAAAAGGATCCAACCCACAAAATGTTACTTTTGAGATAATGAAGTTTGAAGTTTAAGTTGTATTTGCTCTTTGACATTCTATTTTGTGATTTTGTTGATTTGGGACATAGTTGTAAAAATTGGTGTCCTTTTTATAGAAATATGTTTAATTGGGAATAAATAAATATTTTTAGAGATATTTAAGTAGATATGGGGTCGTTTTTGCGGAATTAAAATATAAACCTGTCATAGATGTGGGTTGGTACTTATAAAAATACTTAATAAAAAGGTGTAATTCACATATTTTGACTAGCGTGTTTTTACAAATCAAAAATATAGACCATAGAGACTAATTTGGCATACTCAGCTTATTTTCGACCATACTGTGGGTTGGATCCTTTTTGCGTATCTACGTCTAATTAGAGCGACTACATCCAATTAGAGCGACAATATCTGAGTACTAACGTTTTACATAGAGCGACAATATCTGAGTACTAACGTTTTACATAGAGCGACAATATCTGAGTACTAACATTTTACATAGAGCGACAATATCTGAGTACTAAAGTTTTACATAGAGCGACAATATCTGAGTACTAACGTTTTACATAGAGCGACAATATCTGAGTACTAACGTTTTACATAGAGCGACTGCCTATCTGACCTCCACAACCCAGTAGCTGGATAACAGGATACCGCTTGGCAAAATTGATGTCAGATTTTCTGACTACCCGTAACGACTGCTAAAGATGTACAAATGACATACGGGCCACCGGCTATTTTTTTTTTAATTTTTTTTTTAGGTACATAATATAGTATCTTAACAAAGGAGTGCTTTGGCATTCGTACTAGGATTACCCTGTATCACGAATGCCGTCACCTTCCTCCGGACCAAATAATATCACTCTATAAAAGTTATATAAAAAAGACATTAACATAATTTACCAATAACTTAAAATACCTAACAAAAATATTAAAATAACATTGAACTTATACTTACAAGACAAAACAGGTGTGAATAGTGTGCGACTGTATGTGAAGTGTGCGACTGTGTGTAGTGCGCGACTGTATGTAGAGTGTGAGACAATGTGTATAGACTGCAACTGTGTGTATGGTGTGCGATTGTGTATGTGTAACATTTGATGATTCTAATGGTGAACGCAGACCTAGCCGCACCGCAGTCTCTACAGTCCCCGCAGTCATCGCTTTTTGTTAATGGCCTCGCACATCTATCCGCGCCGCAGTCGCTGCAGTCGTTCCCGTCAGTATTGCCAGATTTTTTAAAGCATTATCTATCCGAAGATTTAAAAAATCTGTATAAAATCTGTATTTGGTATTGGTATTTTGCTCTTTTGTGTAATTTTATCTGTAGGTGCTATAATAGGGAATAAGCAAGTAATTATTTATACGAGAATAAGTGATTTCATTATAAACCGTTGACAGAGATTCTCTGTCTACTTTATAACTCTGGCAACACTGCGCGCCGTGGATGCGAATGACGTCATCCGCGCTGCGTGCGGGTGACGTCATCAGCTGCGGCTAGGGGAGTTCGGTCGTTTCAGGGACTGCGGCGACTGCGGCGCGGGTAGGTGTGCGAGGTTGCATAGAACTTCATATAAAGAATTCGAATGCAAAGACTGCGGCGCGTGCGGCGCGGCTAGGTCTGCGTTCACCATAAGAGTCAGGCTATGCGTGCTTTCCACGAAGGAATCTCGATTATATTAAGATGGAGATTCAAAATTTATTTAACCTTGAAGATTGTGGTCGTTGATTGACCACAATCTTCGAGGTTAAACAACTTAAGCAATTCTGTTGCGTGTAGCTATAATTATTTAGCCACGATCTCCCCAATATTTCTGCAAATAACTTCCGAAAAGCTGTACCAATAGGTTTTTCAAATTCACTAAATTATTTTGGTATGTTGTACATTATGATTTATTAAAAACGTTGACACTAGTTAACTCATCGTAATACGCGTTTACGCTGAGCAAGCAGCCGCCGTCAGCGTGCGTTATAATGAAACTATGCATTTATCGGAAATTCAACAGAAATATTTTTCTATGCATTATGTTCAGTCTAAGCCACGGGCTTAAATCCTGTATTTTTATAAATAAATTCATATTTTTTTTAACTAAAATCCCAACCGCCGAAACATAATACGAAAAAAAAGTGTAGGTAGGCTATAATTAGTTAACTTAATCTAGAAAGAGCAAATAGCGAGATGAAATTTTTTTAATTCAAGCAAATTTTAAGGGCAAAAGGGCAAAGCAAATTATTTCATTGCGAGAGCAATGAAATGTAGCAGGAAATCCTCAAGCTCAATTTTTACTTTAATTTTCATCACAAAGAAAATTATTTTATTATGACACTGTGTTATACTCACTCCTGACACTCGAAGTAGTTGTCACTGCCCCACTCTCTGTCGTTACAGTAACGAAACCTAAAATAAAATATATTTTAATTACTTTTTAAATTTTAATACAAGTAATTATTTTTCCTTTTTAAAATGATGTTAAATAATATTAAAGAATGAAAAATAATTAATGTATGTACCTACTTACATTAAACTTTTATTACATTAACATTTTTCTTATGAAATTAAATTTTAACATTTAAAATAAATAAAAATTTTAAATCAAAATTTTATGTAATAAAACAAAAAGTTCGTTATTAAAAAAAAACAACAACCAAAATATCGAACGTACCTTTACATTCATTCTGAACGTCTACTTCAATTGTACAGGGTGTGTTGAAACATTTATCTTTTTCTGAAAAATATTATGCTATTAGATACTTAATTGAATATATGAAATTGATAAAATAAAATAAAAAATAAAATTAATATTTTTACTCGACTACAGCGAAGAAAAAGGAGGGTTATGTTTTGATAGGTATGTATGTGTGTGTGTTTTCATCTGTTGCCTCATTCGGTACTCATTATAATTTGACTATCGCTACCGTCGTCGTATGCCTAATTCATTTTTAACTATACACTTGGCTAATTATAGGCATATTTTTATCATTAGAACTTAAAACGGGATATTGTAGTGTACTTATTGTTTTGAGTTTCCGATATTTCGACACTGTTGCAAGCGCTATGATCATGGATAAACTGAAGTAATTGCGGGTGGACGTTTATGAGCAAACGAATCGGTCTACCCTTTTTCTCGTTCGTTTTTTGTGATCGCCACTGCACTGCTACCACTGTCACATGTGTCACTCAAAACTCGATTCTGTTCCTGACCCACAAAAGTCACCGTATATCCCGTTTTAAGTTCTAATGATACTGTTAGTGAGTAGATGTTAACTTAAAAAAGGATATTTTTATTCTAAACTTCTGGCACCCAAATTAGGACATGTCCTGTATCTTGGGTGTTAGCGTTTTTCCTAGTTATTCACAAAGAAAAACCCAGCTCAGTGTAATACTAGGTCACATCGGAAGAGTTTGTTTGTTTGTTTGTTTGAAAGAGCTAATTTTCGAAAGTCCTGGGTGGATTTGGACAAAATTTTATTTGGAAGTAGCTTAAGGAAGGTTATAGGTTACTTTTTAAAAGACTGCAAAATGGGAGGGTTGTGTTTTTGTCGTGACTTTATCCATATTCGCTAAACGCTAGAGGGCGCTCGAGTGTCATGGACGCGAGGCGTGGTTAGAAGGGCGCGAGGCGCTACTCTATTCGCGGAAACGATGTACTATGCGCTTCAAATAAGAATAGGAATATCAATGACCTATATCTGTCAAATGTCAAACCAAAAATACCGTTTGCAAAGAAAACTTAATAGGTAAAATTAATCACGGTATATTTCACTTTATTTAGTGTCTCACATCAAATTTAAATATTTTTTTTAAAGTAATATGTTATTTATTTTTTTAAACATACTTGACTCTTTTATTTTCAGTATTGGCACCGATTCGCATGAAAGTAAAAAGAACGCATGGCGCAAAGGACCAGAAACCATGTCAAGCAGCTTTATTTGTATTTATTTTTGATGATATGATCGCGTTTGACCACTAAAATAAGGTAAGGGGACTAACTTTGTTTCTCTCAATATTTATACATAAATATTTTAATAAACTCTTGTTTTTTCACTCTAACCAACTGTTTCGATTTGGTTCACGGCGTCAGCCTCGAGAATAAGCCGCTCTTTTCAGCAGGGCTCGGAAACGTTATTTAAAATAACGTTTTCAAAACGGTTTTAACCGTTCTTTGTACAAAGAAGTATATCATTTTGTTCGGAACGAAAACGAAATTAAAAAGGTCTTCAAAATTCGGTTTATTCCCGGCTTAATAGACACGGACAATTTTACTTGACACGATGATATTAGGCTACGCGAGACCATGAAATATCAACATAAACTGAATGAAATCCGTAGTTTCGAATTGAACTCAAAACTTGAAAAAAAAAAAGCAGTTTTGAACGTTTTATTAAACGTTTTTTCTTTGATTATTTAACGATCTTGTTAAAAACGGTTGTGGTTGGTACTAGTGGTTGTGGACGGGTTTTATGTCACAACATGGATCAGGAAGTAAAGCCGGAATTACATTATTATGTTGTAGTGCTCTCTGACGTTACGAGTGTGCAGACTATCGCGCTATGACGTTATTTCGTATTTCCGAACTATACTCGAAAACCGAATTCGAAATCAAAAATGTAAACAAACGTGCTGCCAATTTTAAATAATAACCTTAATTGTGTAGTTTGACGAAAAGTACTAAAACAGCGCTAAAATTGTAGGCACATATTAAATAGTTAAAATATAATATTACACACAGCTTGACTATAAAGTGACGTAACCTAAGATACAAGAGTAAAATATAACTGTTTGAAATAAAATCATGCAAATTATTTTTATGCTACTGGCAATAAGGCAGTGGTCTTAAACATTTGGACTACTCCTGAACTGTCACTTTGACAATGACATTTCTTTGCTAACATTTTTGATCTCGAATTCGATTTCTGGGTATAGTTCCATAAGTTTGTCCGACATATTGTGCACAAATAATCGCAAACGAATATTCTCTAGCGCCGCACTACTGCACGAGATACTCAGAAACATACTAGTGTGTAAATGGGCGGAAAATAACGCAGTTATCTTGCCCCTTAATTGATGGCTGTGACTGGTCATGAAGTAACAACGTTACAAAATCAGTGATAAAATAATATAATAATAGTCCTCCTAACTAATTTCGGCTATGGCGGCCAATCCAATAATTGATTAGCCGTCTGTGCAGGAGGTATTAGTCGCAGGCCACGCTGGCGCGACGCGTCTTGCGTCTGCGATGAGCGGGACAAACAATAATACGTGTCTAACGGGGGACGCCATGTTGGCGCGACTTGTGACTTGTGACACGCGTGTGCGTCAGGTAGAGTTGCCCAACTATCGATAGTTTCACTATCGATAGTTGACCTCGAAAACTAGTAACAATATCGATAGTGCTATCAATAGTATCGATAGTATCGATACTATCGATATCATAAATTAACTAGGTAATACTATTGATTGGAAGCAATAGTATCGATAGTATCGATTTTTTTAAAGTAATACTATCGATACTATCGATAGTATCGATAGTGGAATGTTGGAAGGCAATACTATCGCCGTTTATAAAACTATCGATAGTGTGAGCTATCGATACTATCGATACTATCGATAGTATTGCTCCTAGACATATGCTGGTCTTCGATAGTATCGATACTATCGATACTATTTTTGTATAACAATACTATTGCCTGTATCATATTATAGATAGTATCGATACTATTGATAATATCGATACTATCGATAGACTATCGATACTATTGATATGACGTCAACTATCGATAGACTATCGATAGTTTAGCGATAGTTGACTATCGATAGGCAACACTAGCGTCAGGCGACCGCGAGCAGCGGAGGGATAGTACGAGTTCGCGCGTCCTGCGTATAATCAATTTCGTTGAATTATCCGCGATGCAAAACATAAATACGGAGGAGTTTATTAGCGAAATAATGTCTCGGCCATCAATCTGGTGCAGTAAGGATGTTCAATATAAAAATAAATATGTAGGTAATAAAAAAAGTGGAATGAAATAAGACAATTTTTTTTTGTTTAAATCATGAACCCCCATTTTTATTTGTAATATATCCTGTGCAAGAAAACTACTTCCTTTTTTAATTTGTAATATATCCTGTGCAAAAAAACTACTTCCTTTTAAACATGAAAGTTCCAATTTAGACAAACTCATTTTAAACCCCGCGCAATAATAGCAGATAAAAACCACGCGTCACACTACAGCGGCATGACGCAGCGTCTTTACTCCTCCCGTTCCCGCTGGTCGCCCCCGCTCACCGCAGTAGCTCTAGCGTGGCCTGCGGCTTATAGTGCACAAGTATGTGCGCACGTACAGGTGTACTCACTCTCTGTTCTTTTACTCTCATAGTCGGATGCGACGGCAATCCGATACGACCGGAGACAGGTCAGACGCAGGACCAACGGCTTAACGTGTTTTCACACGGTGGTTGTCACACCACCAACTTCCAAACTCTGGGCTACTACTGAGAAATTTCTACCAGAAAAACCCAATAGCACTTTTTGTCCGACCCGGGAATTGAACCCGAGACCTCTTGCTCAGCAGTCGCTCATGCGATCACTAGGCCACCAAGGCACCCGGGTTGTGGGAATGTTCTAACGAGATGGTCTAACACTCCCTTTCGCTCTACCCAGAGCGGCAGGAGTCATTTGCTGATTGCTCCCACTGCCTGTGGCAGTTATAATAGTTTAATATTACTTTACTTATTTTGACAGGCCTGTTGGTCTAGTGGTCAGTGGCCCTGACTACTATGCGCAAGGTCGTGGGTTCGATTCCCACCTAGGACAAATGTTTGTGTGATGAGCACGATCATTTGTTCTTTGTCTGGGTGTAATTTATCTATAATATGTATGTATTTAGAAATATATATGTATGTTTATCAGTTGTCTAGTACTCATACCACAAGCTCTGCTTAGTTTGGGACTAGATGGCGTTGTGTGAAAGAAAAAAAAAAAAAAAAAAAAAAAAAAAAAAAAAAAAATATGCGTGCCCCATCTTCGACCACATCATCACTTACCATCAGGAGAGATGTTGGTCAAACGCGAGCCTATCTATACTAATATTATAAAGCGGAAAAGTTTGTTTGTTTGCTTGAACGCGCTATTCTTCGAAAGTACTAGGTGGATTTGGATGCAATTTGGTATGGAAGTAGCTTGAAGATTGAGGAAGGTTATAGGCTACTTTTTACGCGACTGCAAAAAAGGAGAGTTATGTTTTTACCGCGATAGTATCCAAGGGAGCGAAGCCCCGCGTGGGTACTAGTAATCTATCTATACTAATATTATAAAGCGGAAAAGTTTGTTAGTTTGTTTGTTTGTTTGCTTGAACGCGCTAATCTTTGAAAGTGCTGGGTGGATTTGGATGAAATTTGGTATGGAAGTAGCTTGAAGCTTGAGGAAGGTTATAGGCTACTTTTTACCCGACTGCAAAAAAGGAAAGTTATGTTTTTACCGTGATAAAATCCACGGGAGCGAAGCCCCGCGAGAGTACTAGTACTTAATAATATTATAAAGCGGAAAAGTTTGTTTGTTTGTTTGCTTGAACGCGCTAATCTTCGAAAGTACTGGGTGGATTTGGATGCAATTTGGTATGGAAGTAGCTTGAAGCTTGAGGAAGGTTATAGGCTACTTTTTACGCGACTGCAAAAAAGGAGAGTTATGTTTTTACCGCGATAGAATCCAAGGGAGCGAAGCCCCGCGTGAGTACTAGTAGTTTAATATGCGTGCCACACCTTCGACCACATCATCACTCACATCAGGAGAGATGTTGGTCAAACGCGAGACTATTATAAATAAAATAAAAATAAATATTCTTCTGTATAATATTAGTATTATAGATATAAATCTATCTTACTTTCATATCCTCGTTCAGGTACTTCGGTATTCGTATATAAAGCTCTTCCTTCAAGTATTGTTACGTTCTTAAAACATCCCTGAGTTGTTTTTACTGCTAAGTAAATTGTAACAACATCATATTTTGGGTCTATTTTATGCTTATTGATTTGGAAACAGTGTCTTTCTGGATATTTTTTCTCTACATATTTTGTGTTAGTTTTCTTATTGTTATATTCACCTGAAAAAAAAGAGAGTATTTAAGGTGGGTCACAGTGACTTCCGGTACTCCGTCAAAAAAGTACCGGCAAATACTATAAAAAATATAAACCGATAAATAATACAATAAAATAATAGTTATACATCCTAAGTAATTTTATCGCCTTCAAAGTGTAGCCATCCTGAATACCATTCGCTTTTGATAAACTGCCGATCATAAACCGTCATACGAGATGCACGCACCTAGAGCCGCACGCACAATGGACAAAGGAATATCCATAAACTAGCTGAGCCCGCGATTTCGTACGCGCGGAAAAATTGTAAATTAAGAGGAAAGACGACTTTTATGAAGTAACTACTTATTATACTTATAGATATTTAGTATATGCATAGTAAATACTGTTATGCTTCTTTATAAACGATTTTGGGCGTATGATTACCATTTTGTAGAATAATAAGATTCGACGCATCACTTACCCGTAAATATGCTACGTCCATGGGAAAAGCAGTCCTTACTTAGATCTATACCAGTTTTTTCAATTTCTGGCTTTGGGATTTATTATTCGTCATTGAGCAACTAAAAGTTGTGGAGACTCGCAATAATTTAGGCTGTAACGGGTAATTTCTAGGAATAATGGGAATTCTGGGGATAAATACAGTTTCGCCTTTTATCCTCGCCACAACCTGTTATAATTACAGACTCAATATATTTTATATAAACAAAACTACTCGTAATCTGGTGCCATTCCAAAGCTTTGGTAGATATTAATTATGATGCAACATAATAAAAGACCAGCAGCAGTGATCTCTGTATATTTTGCCTCACACAATTAGAAAAAAATGGGCTGAAAAAAACTTCAATTTCATTTTTTCTTACATAGGAAAAAATTGGTTAAAAATACCTCAATTTCAATTTTAAAGACGTATCTATAGACACTCTACACGTGTAGGTTTGAAGAAAAGAAGCTTCAAGTCTGAAGTCTTAATAGTTTCGGAATAAAGTAACTGTGCCATGCGGATAAACAAACACACACATACACACATGACGTATCTAAGAGGTTTCCTTTTTTGCCATTAGGCTATGGAACCCTAAAAATGTTAAGCCTTCTGTAACCTAAAGGCAAATCTTCAAATGTAAATAAAAACCGCATAGAATTGAAATAAATAAAACTGAAACTTGTCTTCTTAGCTTGAAACTAAAGAAAAGTAATCTTCTTAGCTTGAAACTAAAGAAAAGTAACGAACGAACTTTTATCGGTCAATTTATACCAGATGCACATTAGACTTCTCTAGTACACCCAAATTGCAATACTTTATTTTGTAATGTCTAAATCAATTAAATTTGGTTAATAGTAATAGTGCTCCTATTACCTATAATATATGGAATTAAATATGGACGAATATAACATAACTGGCTGGATGTAATAAACCTCTGTCGGTTGTTCGGAGATTAGTCTGGACAAATAGACATGAGACAATAGACAATGACAGACAGACGAATATTTAAAATCATTTCTTACACTCCAGCTAACTAAGGGTAGATTTCTGTAGATGAGACTTATGGGCTGAGTTCTTGCGCATGATGAGATTACATCTATACTTATAATAAATCTGTAGAGAGGTCAATTCTGTACATGAAATATATTTACAAAATAACTATCAGGGGGTGATTAGGGATCGATACTGATGCCAAAAATGCAATCAGTAAAATTTTTGTCTGTCTGTCTGTCTGTCTGTCTGTCTGTATAACCGTTATAGAAACAAAAACTACTCGACGGATTTTAACGAAAGTTGGTACAATTATTTTTCATACTCCTGAGCTGGTTATAGTATACTTTTCATCACGCTACAATCAATAGGAGCAGAGCAGTGAAGGGAAATGTTGGGAAAACGGGGAAGTTACTCCATTTTTTAAGCTTCCGTCGCGAGTGCAACCTTAATGGTTAAAGCTACACAGAAATCATTTATGACGGAAATGTTCTCCTTAAAATTACATAAAAAATATCCCACGACAGCATACATCTATCTTTTATGGTTGACTCACAATAACACATGTAACTCCCGCTAGCTTAGCAGTTCGACGCTTTCTGATTATTATTCTGCTCCAAAATTTAAAACTACCACAACTTTACAATGGAACTCGGCTAAAAGTAACCCAGTTGCAACAAAATATAATCGAGGCTCAAATTTTAACAGGTTGCGGTGCAGGAGAAACCGTATTTATTCCCAGAATTCCCATAATACCAAATAATTTTCCATTCCAATTTAAAAGAACGCAATTCCCAGTATCGGTGTGTTATGCAATGACAATTAAGAAGGCTCAAGGGCAGACTTTTCGTGTTGCTGGAGTAGATCTCGGTGTCAGTTGTTTCTCGCATGGTCAGTTGTACGTCGCTCTTTCCCGGGTTAGCAGTTCTAGAAATCTTTATGTTCACGTGCCGGACGGGTCAACTTTCAACATAGTTTACCCGGAAGCTTTGCGCTGAAATATTTTCGTTCTATAGGTACTTAAGCCTCATGTGAACGTGATCTAAACAATATTACCAATACATTAACTTAATAACACACAAGGTGTTACACGCTGACGGAGTCGCGGGCACAGCTATTAACAATAATATTGTGCGGTTCGGTATTGCGATATTTTTCAACAGTATTATAGATTGACATATTATATTTCTCTACTAAATTACGAAAGTTAATCTGTCTGTTACATCAAAATCACTGAACCGTGAGGAAGGACATAGGCTACTTTTTTTTTTACGAAAAACGACGGAAACGTGGATGAAGTCGTGGGCAACAGCTTTCTATACTTATAATATAAGGCTGAAAAGTTTGTTTGTTTGTTTAAACGCGATAATCTCAGGAACTACTGGTTCGAATTGAAAAATTATTTTTTATTTAAATATTCAATTTATAGAGAAAGGCTATAGGCTATATATCATTACGCTAAGGCCAATAGGAGCGGAGCGCCAATGAAGAATGCTTCAAAATCGATCCCACGCGGACGAAGTCGCGGGCAAAAGCTAGTTATAAATAAAACAGACAAGTTTGGTTGGTCATATCATTAAATATAATTACTCGTTCTTCAAACACGTGTTTAAATACATTATACGTGTTTAAACGAACCGCATGTTATGTTCTACAACGTATTTGACAAAGAACTCCCTTTATATATCTTCACAACATGACCATTTCTTCTTAATTAAGTTAAATATCTATTAATTAACTATACTATGGGACCCTAGAACAAAGACAAGACAGCGTGGTGTTAGCTTTAAATCAGACGCTTGTCCTAATTTCAGAAATATGCAAAGGTTTTCTACTCGCGGACATATTCCGGTTAATCCATACATGGATTTTATATTTAACTCGAGTCCCCTGCCTTTCTTTCGTCATTAATCGGCTATTATGCCTAAGAAAATCTTTATATCTCTCGAGAGCTTGTGACCTTGCTTCGTCCTCAGACCAAAGAGTAAAAAGAAAAAGAACTGCTCTCGTCCTCGTCGCCAAACTCTTACTAAATTATTTTCACACATTCTATGCATAAGGAGAACACCTTTAATTTAATTTTTATTTATTATTATGTTTAAATATATTCATTAACTCAAATTCGAATACCTACTGGATACACATACGCATCGGTAGATGGCGCCAGCATATTGCGTTTCCATAATTATAACTTATTAAACGTTACAATATTGTAATAAGGCATAGGTTAGGTAAGGTTTTGGTTTTAGTAAAGTTTAAATAACCATAAAAGCTTGTGGAAAACCCTGTATTTTGAAATCACAGACAGACACTCCAATTTTATTATTATAGAAGATATTATTATTTACTATATATATGAAACGCTTCCTTTACTGCGTGACTAACTGACTGCGTGACAGACAACGCACAGCCGAAACTACAGGCGTAAGAAGCTGAAATTTGGCATGTATGTTCCTTGAAAAGTGTAGGCGAACACTAAGAGCTCCCCTAAGGGGTCCTCAAACTCAAAATATTATAATTTTTTGACATAGGCCTAAATGGGCACTTACAAAACGTCAGAAGTTAGTGCACGGTTTGAAATTGGTCATTTTCTATGGAGAAGAACCGGCAAGAAACACCACAGTTACTATAAAAAAAAAAACACAATTACTCGTTAAAAAGGGGGTCTGAGTTAAAATTAAACTTTTATTTCTTCAATGGATTCACTTGATAGTTTGAATATAGGTTTCTATAGGGACGTAAGTGACCACTAAAAAAGGTATTTTGGAACCTCGCCTCCCCTAAGGGTGTAAATAAGAGGGTCATTTATAGTATACATGAAACTTTCATTCTTAGATAGATCACTTCAAACTTTATATATTATAGGTTCCTCAAGCGATGTGACTCATTTTCGACGTTCAAATATGTACCCGTTTTTTCTTATGAGGAACCCTGGTTCTCCCCTCCCCTGATGGTCTCGGGGCGGGAGGTAGAACTGAAAACCGACAAAAGTCGACAAGTTGCAAACCTGCAAATAATTAGAAAAGAGAAAGTTTGTGAGGATGGATGGATGGATAGACAGGTCACCGAGGACATTAGAGAAGAACATAATAGTAAAAAAATAAAATCTAAATTTAAAAAAGACACTATTTATTTGGCACCCTACCTTAATGTTATTATTGTATTTTTAAGTATATTAAATATATAATATATTTATTAGTTATATACATAAGTTGAAATAGATTATAAATTGATCCAACGGTCAAACTGTCTGTTCAGTTTTGTGGGACATCATTGTACATTATAAGAAATACATTGTGCCTTGTCAATAACAACACATAATAATAATAGGTATTTATTAATCTTTCACGCAATAATATATAAAAGAACTGAATCCTGGAATAACACAACATGTGCTACTTTTTATCTTGAAATTCCACGAGATCGGGATTTACACGCGTAAAACCTCCCAGGCGAACAATATCGCAGGCAACAGCTAGTTGAATATAAACAGTTATACGAAACGCTCGCGCTTTGAGTCGCGTGCACACAATGGACAACCACAGAAAACTTATACACCAAGAATTATATATTAACAGTCTATTTCAAATGTACCTATTCATTAATACTGCGACTTCACGGCTTGTCATACCTATCACAATCTCGATCCCTAAAAAGTATGCTCCTTCAGAAACGATTCACTTTACGCCAACGAATAATCCAATCATCAAAACATTTTTCAAACGCTTTTCCAGAATTGATTTGAGACGTCACCGCGTTTTATGAATGTTGGGTCGGAATTGACTCGTCAGTGGCGGAGCGTGCCTTGTCGGGGCCCCGTATAAATTTTTTTTTGGAGGCCCTTATATGGAGGTAAAGATTTTTCACAAAAGAAAAAAAATATTGTGAGAAGTAATATTTATTTATCACATAATTTACCCATTTTTAACCGACTTCTGAAAAAGGAGGAGGTTCTCAATTCGGATGTTTGTTTGTTTTTTTTTTTTTTTTTTTTTTTTTTTTTATGTGTGTTCGGGCATAGCTCCGTCGCTCGCCAACCGATTTGAAAAATTCTTTTTTTGTTGGAAAGGGTATACTTCCCAAATGGTCCCATGAAAATTTTATCGACATCGAACAAGCCGTTTCTGAAAAATCAACAAAAGTCTAAAAAAAATATTTACATTGATGACCTTTTCGGTTACTCTATATTGTGTTTTTTGTTCGCGCGTTTTTAGTTTTTTGTAGTTGACATTTTGGCTTTTATAACTAGATTAATTACAAATTGACCCACTAAAAAGCGCGAAAATAAAAACTTTTTTGCAAAAAAATAAAACCGACTTCCATATCAAAACACTACAAAGCCAAAAATAATTTTAATTTCGGAAGGCGGTGTGAAAAAAAAGAAAATACAAAACCAATAACACCGACTACCGAAATTAAAATTATTTTTGGCTTTGTAGTGTTTTGATATGGAAGTCGGTTTTATTTTTTTGCAAAAAAGTTTTTATACAAATAAAAATCGAATTTTAAATATTCACTCTCCTTGCCTTTTTATCGGCAAACTGATTTATTAAATCATTTATGGCTGATGATGATTTTAGTTTTTCTAAAGTTTCTGCCTCTATGGACAATAGTGAGATGTCTGACAGCCGTTCTTGTCCCATCGAAGTTCTTAAGTAATTTTTTATTAGTTTTAATTTTGAAAAACTTCTTTCTGCCGTTGCGGTTGTAACTGGAAGGGTCAAGAATAAAAAGCATGCTGTGATTACCTCGGGAAAACTGGATGCAAGACTATTGAATTTTACTAGCAATAATTCAATGATTTATGAAATTTTTTTAATTTCAGAATTTAAGCATGTTTTTAGAGCCTTTAATTGGTCACAAAGATTAAGTGAGATGTCTTTACTGTATTTAGCAGACAGTTTTCCGGAAGCGTTTAATATCTCTTCGCTTGAAGAAGATAGGAGTTTCTCCGGTTGTAATATTTCGAATATACTACTCAGGTTGCAAAGGCTCTGAAATCTTTCTTTAGTTTGAGAAATTAATATATCTAAACAGCAATAGTATACATTGACTTTGAAATAGGATTCCGGGTCGGAAATTCTCTCATCTTGTGATAACTCATCAAAAAAACGCTTCGTTATCTTTCGCCTACTGTTTTTAAAAACAGTTGTTACCCCCCACTTTTTTGCTAAATCTTTGGATTCATTTAGCAAACTATTAAATGAATTCTGATTTCTTAATTGGCACAGTCTATTTAAAAGATTACTTAATAAAATACTAGATTTCTGTAAGTCATTATTACCATGCTGTAGAGCTTTAGAAACAGGATTAATAATTTCAAATAGTGAAGAAAAAAATGTAACGAGCACTAAGAAATCAAAACTCTCTAAAATATTAATTATACTTTTACATTCTTCACGTTCATCTTTTTTATTTGAAATTAAATTTAGTTGGTACAAAGTTTTCATGATTAGTAAAAAAATTTTCTTTACTGCTAATAAAGCGTCGTTCCTAGAAGACCATCTGGTAGGACATACCTTTTTAAGGGTAATCAAATATTTTTCAGATGAATCGTCACTTAGCATAGCCCAGCGTTTTATACTATTGCCAAAAAAAGTATATATTTTTTCTAAATTATCGAAAAAAGTCGATACTTCACGAACATGTCTCGCAGCATCGTTCAAAACCAAGTTTAAAGCGTGCGCAGCACAATGAACATAATCGGCATTTGGAGCATGCTCTTTTATTAGGGTTTGTAATCCTCCATACACACCCGACATAACATTTGCTCCATCGTATCCCTGTCCTCTACATTTAGTCAAATCAATTCCATATTCTTTAGTCAAATTTAAAATGATAGTTTTCAGACCTGCAGCACTGCAATCGGTTACTGCTATGAATCCTAAAAAGGACTCACAGATTTTTATTTCTTTAGGCACATTATCATCATTTTCTGTAACCGAGATATATCGAAAAACTACAGATAGTTGGTCAATTTTTGACAAGTCTTGTGTTGTATCCAGAATTATTGTCAGAAATGGAGCTTTTTTAATTTCTGAGATAATACTGTTCCTAACGTTAGTACCAAGCAAACTAATAATTTCGTTTTGAATCGTAGGGCTTAAATAATTTATTTCACCTTTCGGTTTTAGAAAAAGTTCTTTTAAAGTTGCATCATAGTTAGATAGCAGACGTGAAATTGCCATAAAATTGCCAGAATCAGAATCATGCCCCCTCAAAGGTAGATTACAAGATACTAAAGTAATTATAACATTAATTATACGATGCAGTACATCTCTCCAGAATGTAATTTTACTATCGATTTCACTTTTCAATAGAGTATCGATGGTATTTCCTTGCAACCAATTATTATAAGAGAGTGAGGCACTAATATGCTGCTGTGACTTTTCATGGTCAAGAATAGTTTGTGTGAAATTGCTTCTAACCGAAACACCGTTAACCCAAGCAGAGGAGTACGATTTGTTTTGACGATCTGCTAATAACCAACAGAAGTGACAGTACGGTTTGTTTAAAACGTTAGAATAACATAACCATGGTCTTATAATTTTTATGCCTGCCTGATTGAAATATGAAGCTATAAGCTGAAAAAGGTCGGTTATTTTCTGAAACTTTTGGAAATGGTCCTTGTGGTTTAAATGGACCCAATTTAAAAATTATTTTTCGTTCGCATTCAGTTAAATTGTCACCAAAATTTCCTCTATCTGATGAAATTATATTACAATCTGCATTATCTGCAGATATATCAGAATCGTTGACTTGGGGTTCCTCGATTTCTGGATGGACATCCGATAAAGTATGTGCTTGGCTTTCTTCTATTTCCGGATGGATATGTGACGAAGAACATGCTTCAGAAGAGTCTAAAAATAAACGAGTAATTGTTAAAAAATAAATACGAATGCTTTGATACTAAACTAAAAAGAGTTATATATAAATAAATAACGTTACTAAGGGTCACAGTTAGAGAGTGTTCAGTTCAGACGCACACAGATTCTACGCGGATTGTGCTCGTACCTATTAGTAGATACAAAATCACCTGCAGCCCGTCCGTGCATTACTATACACCTGCGTGCTATTTAAACGCAGCGCGTAGTGTAGTGGCCATACAAAACGAGAACCCGAAAGCGAGTCTGCACATCTGAAGTTCTCAACACGCAATTAACGATACGATACGGACTGATAAACAAACAACAAAACAAATCGATCCTATAGATAAGTTAGAATTTTGTTTTTTTTAATCAAGGCACGGAACCCTAAAAACAGTATAATTGTGAAAATCGAGGGGGGAGACAACTTTTTGTGACGGACAGATGGACAGACCGAAATTAAAAGATTTCCTTGTTTATCACTACGGGCCCCTAATAAATGGGTTGGGTAGTAGTGTAGTATTTACCTTTCCAATCTAAATCACTCACAGTATCTTGTCTCTGAAAAAATGAAGAAATTTTGGGCACTTCTTTTATAACCTCGTCCCTTTTCTGTTTAATTTTTCTTTTCTCAGCGCCGCTGGGATAATCTCTTTTCCTTTCACTCATTTCTTTTACAAATCGTTACTAATACTGCTAAACCAGAAGAACAATATTGTTTGTACTGAATTACAATGTAATGCACATTTATATAAAGCGCGTAAATAAACAGTGCACTGCACTCCGTGGTTTAACATCCAATGCAAAGTACAACAACGTACACGTACATCGCGATATCGATGAAGGATTCCCGGGGATTCCCCGCTGAGTTGAAGATGAAGTAAGTAAAACGGGGAAGTCCCGCAGCCCGCCATAACGATGTAGTGTTGCCAACTTTTGAACGCACGCTTAAGGCGGGAAAAAAAGGAATTGCTTTATAGAATTTTGTCATTTGTAAAATAAAATAAATTAGAAAGTTTTTATTCTTTTTCCTTACACACTTTGGGGGCCCCCGTGGCCCGGGGGCCCCGTATAATTGATACGGCAAATACGGCGGTAGCTACGCCCCTGTGACTCGTTCTAGCTTGTCCTCAGCGACTCTTGTGCAATTCTGTTGGAGTCTTTTAGGACTAGCCGAGCGGCAACATGTTTCATACCCAAGTGATTATTTAAATGGTATGGATTGACTCGTGAGACTCAGAAAGTGCAGCGGTTATCTCTCTCAAACTTGAATGACAATTCTCAGTCACTATTTCCTTGACATTTGCGATGTTAACTTCAGTTGAAGACGTTGGTGGCATACCAGAGCGACGCAAATCTTCCATCACATCTCGGCCGCTTTTTAACGCTTTGTACCATTTATAAGTACGTGATTTTGAAAAAGTCGATTCACTGCAAGCCTTCTGTTACATTTTTAGGAAACAGACCCCAAAACAGTTAACGACAAGGTTGGTGCAGTGGTTAAGCGATGGGCTGTTGCACTATGTGTCGCGGATTCGATTCAAATTCAATAGACATATGGTTCCAGATCCGTTTGTAGATATTCGCTCATGATACATGAGAAATTCCTCATGTCGGGCATTAGGGTATGGATGGGTGGATAACGGCCTTTTTTAAAGTTTTAAACAAGCAAAGAAGTTAGTCATAGCACAATCTTACCTGTTTCGTAAATCGTAGTGGTAGTAAAATCGTCCTTAGGAGATGAATTTATGAAATTAACAGTCACTGTCAATTTAACTTTATTGTTATTTTTATTGTAGCCGAATGTGAAAGGCGGTGTGAGAGCTGGTTTGTCAGGATTACCTACAAACATAATAAATAATATTTATTACTCAAAAGTTTTACAACAGCACGTGGAAATGAAACTTTTCCCAACTATATTGGGGCTAACTGGATAGAGCTGCCTATCTGACCTCTACAACCCAGTTGCTGGGTAACACGATATCCCTTGGCAAGACCATTGTCAGACTTTCCGGCTTCTGACCATCCGTAACGACTGTCAAAGATATACAAATGACTGCCAGCCAGCAGAAAGCTGTCGGTCCCGCCAACGGCTTCGGGTTCGGCGTGGGTCAGTGACTTTCCACGTCACTTGCCAATAACACGATAATTCTCTCGCTCAGAGATGCGCATGCTTTCCTAGGAGGAATCTTAATGTATAAAGATGGTTATTCATCTACAGAAAAGCCTTGCTTGTGCGTGCGCCCCGCCCCCGCCCGCGCGCCCGTTGGGTCAACATTGAAGCAGTGAAATGCAGCATAATTCTTATAAGAAACGGGCGCCTAAAAATTGACGAGTAGCCTTTTAGGAGAAATGTTTTTACCAAAAAGCAACTAGATATTTTAATTCTAAATAAAGTTATTTAAACTCTTCAATAACTTTAACTTTGGAGATCGACCCATGTGGCTGTTATAATTTAATCACGAGCTCATTTTTATATTATAAAATACGTGAAAGTGTGTTTATTTGTCGTTTTTCACGTGAAAACCGGGTCGAGGTGAGTTTTGGTGTAGTGATACTTGAAGGGCTGGAGAGTGAAAAAGGTGACATGTGACCAACGTGTAACGGAAACCTTATATCAATCCAAAAGGGCTGAAGATACCATCTGGTATGGAGTCTCTATGCACAGTTTCAGCTCAAAACAAGTGACTCAAAGAATTGATAACAAATAATCGATTTCATATATGTTTCTTGAATAACAATCATAACAAACGTGTCTTCACTTGTAACACTATAATTCTCTTCGTTCCGAAGTTTTCAAATAAAGTATTATTTGAAAACTTAGGTCTCTGGTATCAATGTATTGAAATTTCTAATAACTTTCACACATATAGACATAATATGATTACAAAACCCTTGCCTTATAGTTGGTTATCATCCCAAGCCGTGTACTGGGTCTGTACTTTAAAGGGTTGTAACGTGTAATTTAAAGGGTCTATACCCTTTAAATTACACGTTGTATACGCATTACTTTGTGTAATTTATAAATGGAATAATCAGTCCCTACTATGAGAGAGAAATTTTCACTTCTTCCGTATACTGCCGTATGATTGACGAGTTTATGGTATCGCAATTAGAAGTCTTTAACAGACACAATTAGAATACATTTTAACAAGACGGGGTTGTTGAAATATCTCCACACACTGCCAGGGTCTCAATGTTTAGGCTGATGGAAATTTTCCCTTGAACATTAATTTTAGTTAGAACATTCCCGCAATACTGGCCACCTCGATCGCCGGATTTGTCACCGTGTGATTTCTTCTAGTGACGTTACATTAAGTCTAAAGTGTACTGCAATAACCCCAGTACCATGTCGACTACTGAGCAATATGTCTGGGGTTCATTTCCCGGGTTGGACAAAAGTGCTATTGTGTTTTTCAGCTTTTGGCCCTGCACCTGATCTCTCTCCGGTTGTGTAGGATTGGCGACCTATCGGACTATGGGACTAAAGGAACAGATAGTGCACCTGTAACTGCACATACTTGTGCACTCTCTCCTGCGCATACTTGTGCACTCACTCCTGCGCATACTTGTGCACTCTCTCCTGCGCATACTTGTGCACTCTCTCCTGCGCATACTTGTGCACTCTCTCCTGCGCATACTTGTGCACTCTCTCCTGCGCATACTTGTGCACTCTCTCCTGCGCATACTTGTGCACTCTCTCCTGCGCATACTTGTGCACTCTCTCCTGCGCAGATGGCCAATCTCTGCTGAGATGGACCGCCGTAGCCGAAAGCGGTCAGGAGAACTATTATTATGAATCAATTGCAGTGCAAAGTTTGATTTTCATGTACCTTTAATTATGAAAAGCAAACCGGAGTTCGGAAGTTGGCGGTGTGATAACCCTGTGCCTCGGAAAGCACGTTAAACCGTTGGTTCCGGTTGTGATGTGGACATCTTTGAAAGTCGATACGAGTAGTCAGAAGTGAGGAAATCTAAAACTGGTCTAGCCAAGAGGTATCGTGTTACCCAGTTACTGAGTTGTGGAGGTCAGATAGGCAGACGCTCCATGTAAAACACTAGTACTCAGCTGTATCCGGTTAGACTGGAAGCCGTCCCCAACATAGTTACGAAAAGGCTAAGCAGGTGATGAATATATAGGTAATCAGCCTTTAAAGTTTTTATTGACTTAGTTACTCAACTAATTAGAGCTAGCAGACATATACCTACAACGTGTAACGGAAAGGGTATATACATACGAAGGGCACGGCTTCATTGGATGATATCAAACGATATTGGAAGGGTTTCAACTCAAAATAAAATACTCTAAAAATTGATAACAAATTTTCGGTTTCGTAAGTTTCTTAAATATTGAAATCATAACAATCGTGTCACCGCACTACGTAGGTCAATAACTTTCCACGTTACTTGCAAATATCACGATAAATCTCTTCTGTGACGTGCTTATTTCAATTTGAAAAGTTCGGTTTCTGGTATCAATGTATTAAAAATTCTCATTACTTCCGAACATGTAGAGATAGGATTATAAAACCCTTCCAATATCGTTTGATATCACCCAAAGAAGCCGTGCCCTTGGTATGTATATACCCTTTCCGTTACACGTTGTGTTTATAGCTTCTTATAAAAAAAAAAAATCTTTTTACTTACACAACGTTAGGCTAATACTACACGGGCGGTTCTCCCGCTGCGGGAATCCGCTCGACAAAGCTACCGCAGACCATCAAACTACACGGAACGCGGTTTATCGCTGTTTTTTGTTCATT
Source organism: Tholera decimalis (assembly GCA_943138885.2). Lineage (NCBI taxonomy): Eukaryota > Metazoa > Arthropoda > Insecta > Lepidoptera > Noctuidae > Tholera > Tholera decimalis. The sequence goes on along the minus strand of OW964576.2, from coordinate 20,396,760 downwards.
TCAACATGGATCTGCCAATGATAACTGCGCTTGCAGCTTATTAATAGAATTATTTAAAAATAAAGCAAAGCACAATGTTTGGGTGGAAACAGTGTTAAGTAATCGCCACCACTTCCTGTCTTATCTCCATCCATAATTTCACTTTTATTTCCCGATTGACGTAATCCTTGGACTTCTCATCATACTTAGCGGTTGATTTTGTATTTCAACAATAAAACGCCCCGAATTTAACATATTGACACGACACTAGTCACGCACGCACACGCAAAACGAGCGAGCGCCCTCGCACAATGTCCCGTGCAGAATGACAAGAAAACCGCCCGTGTAGTTTGAAGCGGCGGTTTGACGCTGCATGCGGCGGTCGTATTTTTCCCGCCTGTGAACCGCGGTAGGAAACCGCGCAGTGTAGTATGCAGCCTACAACTTCTATATTAAATTGTCTAGTGCGGTTCAGAAGCAGATTCCCGCGGCAGGCGAACCGTCCGTATAGTATGGCCCTTACTCAAGTGCAGTTTGATTCTTAATTCGTCTGATGTTAGTTCTAGAATCTGCACGTGAACGTTATACCAGAACAGTAATAAAACTATACACAGCAAAATCGTGTTTTAAATCGGGTCTCAAGTAAAGAATATGTATTGTCTATGCAGCAGTCTGTTTTCGTTTACGTTTTATTTTCTTCTTTCACACTCTTCCGATCTACGAATGATCGGAAGTAATTCAATTTACTTGAATACCAAAATAGTTAAGAAAAATAATAAGTTTTGCATGGTTTGCCTACACAAAAAGCTATTTAAGAATTCGTAAAAGCAAATTCTTGAAGATGGATGGTGATAAGGAATCTCTCAGGAAGTGTTTCCGATTACAAATCAATAAAATATAGATTATACAGGTATCGAAATAAATCACTGAAAATTCAGAAAATACAATTTAACAATCCGGCTGAAGTCATCATACCAGTTTTTTTTTTGTAAATATGCATTGGTTGATTTTGTTGTGAAGGCGGCAACCGCATAATTATTCTGACTTCAACGGAAATTGGGCATTTCTTAACTTTCGAATTCTGATATACCTATCATTTTATCTTTTTTGATTTCCAAAATGAGACAAAACAAATCTTAACTACACTAACAAATCTATATTATAAAATAATAAACTGGAGTGCGAATAAGTAATCGTTAACTGACAAGGAATTAAGTCAAGAATAAATATGGAAGCAGAGATTTCTCTGCTTCCATATTTATTCCTGACTTAATTAATCATGCATCTACCTACCTACTTACTATTTTTTAAAGTCCTTCCAAGGATTATCTGGAAGATATCGCTTTCAGCGATAACACCGCCATGTGTAACCATGGAATAAGCAATATTCTTAAAATAGGCGTTTAAATTTTGGTGTACAATAAAGTAATAATTCTATATAATATATATCTATCTACTGTATGTTTTCAAAACAATCAGTTTGTGTCTACACTTATAACAAAAATAAACAGATGATAAAAAAAACTTACAATAATGTTGATACGCGTTAACTGCCAAAACAGTTAAAACTATACCACACACGTGGAAAATTATAGAATTCATTATACATTTATTATTACGTTTTAGTTATATATTTTCACTTTAAAAATATATTAGACGTTTCTGGAATGACGTTGGTCTCACTATGGACAAAATTTTACAAAGAGCACTAAATTTTAAACAAATATTACAGTAATAATTTATAATAGTGTTTGTTTACCCTGTAATCGTAATAATATTTTCCTGTTATTAGTAATGTATTTATGTTGATTTCATGCTCAAAGGTACAGAGTACATAGTACATTTTTGACAGTCGTTACGGATAGTCAGAAGCTAGAAAATCTGGCACCAGTCTTGCCAAGAGATGGCATGTTACTAGTGATGCTCCGGATATCCGTATCCGTATCTGAATCCGCGGATATCCGAGGAAAAAGAAAGATTCGTATCCGTATCCGTTACTTTTTTCGCGGATCTTTTACCTTGTTAATTTTTAAATTATAGGATCAAATTCTATATACCTATCGACCCTCCCAAGCAATAACTCGGTAATCGAAAAATCAAAATTTTATAGGAGAAAAGATTTACTGATTTTATCAAATATCTTTTCAACGAGTAGGACTATTGAAGTCATTGATGTATTAAATGAAAGCTATTTTTACGCGGAATATGTCTGTGGCGTTAAAATGATATTCCTTTTATTAAAACCTGGTAATTTATGAAAATAAATAATACTTAAAAACAAATACATAAAATATTACAGTAATAGTACTTACGGGGTTATTGCAGTAATTTTATCACATAAAATATTTCATAACATTATATTATGGACTTTTACGGTGTTAACTTTATATCGTAGGGCTGACACATAACGTGCTTTTACGGAGTTATTGTGGTAATAGCCAATAATTTTAGAGGCGGTATTGATAAATAACATAATCGTTGAAATATTACGTGCATTAATGAGCCAATAGCAATCTTAAATAACATTGTTATTGTGTATTACGAAATACATATATTAAAATGAATTCAACAAAAACTACGTACTCAGGTTTACCAAAAACTTCATGAAAATTATTTACGCCAATAACCCGGTAAACGCAACTTACCAAAATAAAATATATTTTTTTCGTAAAGTTCTATAACAGGTTATTTGCCGATATATATTTCTGTCTAAATTTCCAACAATAAACCCGTGTGTCACAATATGTTTGTAAATACCATTAGGAAAAATTTGAAAAAAAATTGCTAAGGTGTATTCTAGTCCATAGATGCCGAATTTGACATAACAGCATAAAACCCATAATAGCACATTACCGAGTTATTACTTGGGAGGATCGATATAAGTGATTAGGTAGAATTAAAAAACTATTGAAGTCCATTCAGAGTATTTTTTATTTCCTAAATTCAAGTATTTCGCAACTTCATATTGCAAACATTTATCGTAGTAAGTAACTATACCAATCAATAGTATATAATTCAAAGACAATAACTAAATCAACTATCTTTATAATAAGATCAATATTATAGAAAGTTAAACCACCGCTTTTATAAATATAAGACAAAAGTAATACCCAGGCAATGCAAGTAGAAACATGTCCTGCCTGTCGTTGCGGCGAGCGTCGTTTCAACTATCGTTTCAAGGTCCCGTGCACCGACACGGATTGAATAAGAAAAATAAGATCCGGATCCGTATCCGTATCCATGAATCTTGACACTAAATATCCGTATTCGGATCTGTATCCACGGATCTACATTTTTAACGATCTGATCATCACTACATGTTACCGAGCTAGCTACAGCTACTGGGTTTTGGAGGTCAGATAGACAGTCACTCCGTGTGAAACGCTGGTACTCAACTGTATCAGGGTAGACTGGATGCCGATCCTGACATAGTTGAGTCAATTCATCATCAGCTTGATGCCTTGCCTAGCCTTAGATAGGTACCAAATCGGACTTAATCTACTAAGCCTTATCTACCAGTCAAGCCTTTTTTTCTGGGTGGGAAAATCGTCGAATGACTTCTCCTGCTCTGGATGGAGCGGAAGGGAGTGTCAGATTTCTACTGACTAAAAACTAACCCTGTTCCTTCAGCTGCCCTTAAATTCCAGGGCTGCGGTATCTCGTTAGAACATTCCTCTGTAGCACGTCCTCGCTACATAAGGTCAAGTTGAAAACCAGCGTCCGGCACTTGCAGATGTCTGGTATTATGCTGAACTGGGCCTATTTGGCACAACCGTGGGGTATTATATTACTATTTTAAGGTGTTTTGGCTAAGGAGTGGAATCCCCTGCCTGAGTCTGTGTTTCCTGATAGCTATAACCTGGAGATCTTTAAGTCGACAGTGAATAGGTTACTTCTAGGTAAGCATGCTTCATCTTCGAAGACACCATCTCTTATTGAGATGGTAATCAAACGCGAACCTATTATCAGTAAAAAATTGGCCAAGTGCGAGTCAGAATCGCCTGTGAAGGGTTCCGTAGTAACTACGCAAAACAAATTTGTTTTTCATAGTGTTTGTATGAAATACAAAGTTATAAACTCAAATCTGAGAGCATATTTCCTCAAAAGATCACCTCAAATTACAATCTACAAGGTTCCCATATAATTTAACGAACTGTATAGATTGTATGGACTTAAAAAAAGACGGATCCCTGAGTTTGTTTCGGTGTTTCTTCTCAGATGAATGATGAGATGAAGCCGGTGTTTCCTAACTGTTCCGAAAAAATGACGTGTAAAAGTGTTTTTAATAACCAATTTGCAAAATAAAGATCATTATCATTATATCTGCAGTTTTACCACCTGTGTACGGTGCACGTACATGAATTTTCAAAATATTGCATTTATTTCAAAATATTGGATTGTTTTAAGTTAGCTAGTAGGCTCGCGCATGTGCACTTTGAACGCGACCTACATTTGACAGTGCATTAACACTTTTACATTATTCTATGCATCTTTTAAATAATGTTACTTTTAACAATTAGTGTTCAATTAGACGTGGTTTGGGTCGGACTACTTGCAGTTTCATTTCGTCTCATCCCGTTGTTCACTCACTGACATTTGCATTCCTTTACATTGACATTTGACATCCATTTATGCTAGGGATTCACCCTACATAATTTTTTTTTGGTCCTTCGATTATAGTTTTCGTAACTATTGCAAGTACCGTACAGTCCGATACATCGGTCTATATTCGTCGCGCGGGATCTGTGTCGTGTGTGCCACGTGTGTTGCCGTACAGGAGCATCCGGGGAGACAGCAGCGAGCCAGGGTCCAGAGCGTCACTGCACTGCGTTTGCGTACAGGGAGTCGCTGATTTCAAGTAAGATCGTTCATTTTTTATCTTACGGATTTACGATGGAAGGTTTAATCGTGCGTCAAGCTGAGATCCTTGAAGAGGTGAGGAAGATCCACTCTAATTTTAAGAAGGATTCGTCGAGCAGGAAGACCACCGATTACCTTCGTGACAGGCTAGAGCGAGTAGATTTGCTATGGGCGGAATGTGAAGAGAATAATCGCCAGCTGAGCGCAGTAGAAAACAAAGACCATCAGTATTTCACCGGTAACATTTACGAGGTCATTAGGAGTTGGTATCACGGAGCGCGTCAGGAGATTGCAGCGTTCGAGAAGAAGACTGTTGCCGGGCCCTCCAACGCCGGCCATAGTAAGGTAAACGTAGAGTTTGACAAGACCATGTTCGAGTCATCCATCGGAGCAGAGGACAAGCTACTCGAGTTACAGCAGTTGCAACAAGCTAACTTCCGTGCATTCACTAGGTTATTGGATCGAAGCCTAGACGACGTGGAAGAAAAATGGGAGATTGAGGATTTGCTGAAGACGGTAGAGTTCCGGTGGACAGCAATTGACAAGGTGCATTTACAAATTGACGGCATACTAGAGGGGAGATCACATGAGTATTATGAAGAATTTGGTTGCTATGAACACTCATTTGTGAAAATGAAACGGGCGTTAAATACAAAATTAAACTCTTCCCTCCATCAACAACAAACGTTGCCGAAGATTGACATACCCATTTTTAACGGTAATTATACCTTATGGCCCACTTTTATGGATCTGTACGTAGAAGCGATCCATAAGAACCCAACTATCACAAAAACACAAAAAATGCAGCATCTCAAGGGTAGACTTCGCGGCGAAGCGGAAAAGCTCGTCCAGCATCTACACATAGCACCCGAGAATTACGACACGTGTTGGGAAATACTGAACCATAGATACAACAACAAGTTCCTCCTCTTTACCAAGAACTTCCAGGCATTTATCCGTCAACCTAATTTGCATAAACAATCTGCATTCGACCTCAAGCGGTTGTACGACACTAGCAATGAAACTATAAACGCGATACATAACTTGGGCATAGACACAAGCTCGTGGGATCCGGTTCTAGTGTACGTCTTATGCGAAAAATTAGACCCCGAGACGTATTCCGAATACATGCAGTCCCGGTCGGATCCGCGAGAAATACCAACATTTAATCATTTTATGGACTTTGTCGAAAACAAATTTATGGCATTAGAACCATTGCATAGGAAAAAACCAGAAAACGGGAATAAACCTACATCTAAACCACTGTCAAAGACACCCCATCTGTTCCACAAAAATTATAATCCTGCCAACTCGCAACCTAGTAAAAGTTCATTGCATTATTCTCGAAACTTCCATGCGTCAAATGCTGGGCAATACAGCAAAATTATTTGTCCAGTATGCAATACCAACCATGCATTATTTCAATGTGCTAAATTCACTGACATGCGTAGCTCGGAAAAAATATCATTTATTGAGCAAAATAAAATATGTAAAAATTGTCTGTATGTGCATACTAAAGGCTATTGTGCGTCACAAAAAAGATGCAAAGATTGCAACGAACAACACAACACACTGTTGCACAACGATATAGCGGCGTCAGCGCAAACGCCCTCAGTAACACAAACAGCACCAAAACCATTGCCGTCAACTTCAACTAGGTCAAATAAAAACGTACAGAATAACTTTGCATCAAGTAATGACGATGAAATCTTGTTAGCTACAGCACTATTACAAGTAGAAACAGCTAGAGGCGATTACATCACTTTAAGAGCCCTAGTTGATCAAGGATCACAAATAACATTGATCACGGAGAATGCAGCTCAAAGACTGGGCATACAGCGTCAACAACTGAGCGCGAACATAAGTGGAATAGGTACTCTGTCCAATAGGAGCAAAGGAAAAATTCTTCTATCCTGCAAGTCCCTACAAAACGACTTCCGGTTTACAACAGAAGCCTTGATCATGACCCGAGTAGTAAACAACTTGCCTAATATTACATTTGCAAGGAAACCTTGGGCTCATGTCGCAGGCATCACATTGGCTGACCCGGAACACAACATATCCAGGCCCATTGACATACTTTTGGATGCACACGTGTTTTCGGAAATACTCATGAACGGGTTGGTCAAAGGGGAGGTTAACGAACCCACGGCACAACAAACACGTTTGGGATGGATATTGTCAGGCAACGTGACTAAAACATTTAATTGCAACGTCGTAGTAAATGAAATTAATGATTTGACAAGATACTGGGAAGTAGAAGACATCAGTGGCGATTCATGCAATACTATGACGTCAGAGGAGCGATATTGTGAGGAGTTCTTCACTGCAACAACTAAGTGGTTGAGTAATGGCAGATATGCAGTTCGTTTGCCAATGAAGCCTAATTTCCATCAGCGGCTAGGCAAATCAAAGCCACGCGCAGTAGCACAGTTCATGCAGTTAGAAAGAAAATTAGGCAAGGATGACAAATTATCTGACAGTTACACAAAATTCATGCAAGAGTACCTGCAAATGGGACACATGAAGGAGAGCATACCCGGCTATAATCCGGCATGCTATTTACCTCACCATGGAGTCCTTAAACAGGAATCATTGACAACTAAGTTAAGGGTAGTTTTTAACGCGTCCCAGAAAACTGACACAGGCTACAGCCTGAACGACTTGATGGAGTGCGGTCCTAAGCTTCATCAAGATCTATTGACATTACTTCTGGGATGGCGGTTATATAAGTACGTGTTTACTGCTGATTGCGAGAAGATGTATCGCATGATCTTAGTGCATGAAGAAGATCAACACCTGCAAAAGATTGTTTGGAGAGAATCCAATCAAGATCCGTTAAAAGAATACCAGTTATGCACAGTGACGTATGGTACTAAGGCAGCACCATTTCTGGCTCTTAGAACATTAAAACTGCTAGCAAATGACGAACAAGAGAAATATCCTTTAGCAGCTGGCATCATCTCTAATGAGATGTACGTTGATGACGTATTAAGTGGCAATAACTCCATCGAACAAGCACAAGAAATCCAAAATCAACTTATCAACATGCTGGGAGGAGCTGGTCTTACATTAAGGAAGTGGTCAAGCAACAACCCTACATTGATTGAGAACGTATCTTCACTAGATCGGAACCAAATGACAATGCACTTCACGAACGATGGAATTACAAAAGCTCTGGGAGTCCAGTGGAATCCTACAACTGACACATTTACATTCACAAACAAAATACAATCTGACACTAAATATCAACTAACAAAGAGGAAGCTGCTATCTGAGATCTCGAAAATATTCGACCCACTGGGTTGGTTGACACCATTGACAGTGAAAGCAAAACTGCTGTTCCAAAGCGTCTGGTTATCAAAGTGTGATTGGGATGAAATTTTACCTAACAGTATGCAAGAAGAATGGCAGCAGTTTACTAGCAATTTACATAACATCAGCAAATATGAAATACCGAGGTGGCTGGGAGATACCACAAAACCTTTTCAAATCCATGGGTTTTGCGATGCGTCAGAAAAGGCTTACGCTTGCGCTATATATCTGGTGACGTTAAATGACAGAAACGAGCCCGTGACAAGACTTATTGTAGCAAAGTCAAGGTTAGCGCCGATTAACAAAAAACTGACACTTCCGCGGCTTGAACTTTGCGGAGCATTACTACTATCACGACTCATGAAAAGGGTCTTACAAGCCTTTAAATGGGACACAGTACACAATTATACATACGCCTGGACGGACTCTATGATTGTACTAGGTTGGCTACATGGAGACGTCACAAAATGGAAATCATTTGTCAGCAACAGAGTCCAGCAAGTGCATGACGTCATTCCAAAACAACATTGGAGATACGTGAAGTCTGAAGAAAATGCTGCGGACTGTGCATCACGCGGTATCAGTTGCTCCGAGTTATTGCAACATCCACTATGGTGGCAAGGACCCCAGTGGATCAAAAACTACAGTGAAGAAAACTCGGACAAAATTGTAATTACGCCAACAACCTGCGAATCAAAACAAAAATATATGCAAACGAATGTTGTGAAATATGAACCATCTTCGATTGTAATTGAACTATTAGACAGACACAGCGATTTGACTCATATTACAAGGGTAATAGCCTGGATCAAACGCTTTATAAGCAACAGCTGTTCGAACGTCGGCTCGAATTTGACAACATATTTAACATCTGAAGAACTACAAAGCGCTGAAAAGCTAATAATTAAACATATTCAGTTGCATGCCTTCCACGACGAGATTTTGAAATTGAAGGAAAATAAGAGTTTGAGTACTAAATGTAACCTCCTGAATTTGAATCCGTTCCTTGACAGCCATGACATTTTAAGAGTGGGGGGAAGGTTACGTAACTCACATCTTAAAGAAGATAAGAAACATCCAATTCTCCTACCACATGACCACAAACTGACAGAGCTATTCATTTTGCAAGCACATCAAAAGACCTTACACGGAGGTCCTAAGCTAACCCTGACACATTTACGGCAAAGAGTCTGGATCGTAGGAGGACATCGCGCCGTCAAAAAGGTTTTACATAAATGCGTAACATGTCGCCGATTTAATGCTAGACAACCCAACCAGATTATGGCTGATCTACCAGAGCCAAGAGTGATAGTATCTCGACCTTTCACACATACAGGTGTCGATTTTACTGGTCACGTTGAGATCAAGGCAAGTAAGGGCCGAGGCGTCAGAACAATGCTGGCGTACGTGGCAGTATTTGTTTGTCTAGCAACCAAAGCTATTCATCTGGAACTGGTATCAGAGTTATCCAGTACAGCGTTTTTATCTGCTTTCAAATGTTTCTGCGCACGTCGAGGCACGCCACGGGACATGTATAGTGACAACGGTACGAATTTCGTTGGAGCAAATAGAATATTATTGCAACAATACAGGCGCATTGTGGAAACTATTGACAACGCTTTTTTGGGAAACATATCAGAGATGGGAGTTCAATGGCATTTTAATGCTCCGGCTTGGCCCAGCGCAGGCGGACTTTGGGAAGCCGCAGTCAAGAGCATGAAGCATCATCTGAAGCGAGTCATTGGAGAGCAACGTCTAACTTACGAAGAATTTTCTACTTTGCTATGCCAAATTGAAGCTTGTTTAAACTCACGACCACTATGCACCGTGACTGAGAACGTTGAAGAAATTGATTGCATAACGCCAGGACATTTTTTAACCGGTTCATCACTCCTGACAATTCCAGAACCCGAAATTGACAACACTTACAACGTAAGCAAGAGATGGCAAATTGTACAACAACTTGGCAAGGATTTTTGGAAGAAATGGTCGCAAGAATATCTTCAACAATTACAAGCAAGATTAAAGTGGAAACGACAGAAGACTGATCCACAGAAAAATGACATCGTATGCATTAAGGATGAAAGGCTTCCTGCAGGAAAATGGGCATTAGGTCGCGTAGTGGAGCTACACCCTGGGAAGGACGGCCACACTAGAGTCGTCACATTGCAAACTGCGAAAGGCGAAACAAAACGCCCTATTACAAAATTGATACCCTTAGTTGAGGCCGAGAAACCAAAGTGCATTGACACTGACAAAAATAAACGAAATAGATCTAAAAGATTGACCTGGAACAGCTTGCTATGCTACACATTGATGTTGGTTATGACACTGATTACACCCACTGTCCAGCAAAATATGAAGCTTACTCCATTGACAAAAAATCAATCAATTTATTTTGACAAGATTGCAGACTTACAGGAAATTAGAGATGAATGGAAATTGGTATTTTATTACAATATGACAAACTATTGGCGTAATGTGGATACTCTGCAAATATTCGTATCTCACATTAAGCAAGCTCGGTGCGAAGAGTGGCTAATGCAATTTCATGTAATAATTAACCAACTAGAACAAAGCACAAATGAATTAAATTATTACAATGAACTCCTGAAGTCTCAACAGATAATACAACACCGATTCAAAAGGGGATTGATCGACGGAGTAGGATACGTTGCCAACTCGTTATTTGGACTATTAGATCAGCATTTTGCAGAACAATACGAACAGGATATTGACAAAATTCATCATAATGAAAACCATCTATTACAATTGCTAAAAAACCAAACAAGTATTCTGGAAACCGAAAACAACATTGTACAACGCAACGAAGCGACAATGGTAAAACAATCAACCTTGATAAATGATCACCTCTCTGCACTGGAAAACAAGACGCTCCTAGAGAAACTTGAGACTACAAATGCATTTTACATTATAACATCGGCCATAGCTGCAGAAAAAATGGCGCAAAATTTAAAAGATATTCAACAATCTCTCATCAACACACTGACAAATATGTATCAGGGGCATATGGACGTACATTTACTATCACCAACCCAAATGCAGAGTGAATTAGACAGAGTAGCTCGGCTACTACCTCGCGATGTTACGCTTCCTGATGTCCAAAATGACGTCAGAGATATCTACAGACTATTCAGGATACATGCACGCATTACAAAACATTACCTATTGATGGAAATAAAAGTACCGATATTAAGTGATACTCTATACGAGCTAAATCAACAAATAAGCATACCTCAACGTATTGATAGTAATCGGGTAATGTACGTGATCCCCAACTCTGCATTAATAGCATTTAACGCCAACCACTATTTATTTATACCTCTAGAACAATATGATATTCAAAACTGCCAAAAATTACATGACCAAACTCTAATGTGCAAAATAAACCAACCTATATACAACACTGGAAATCGGCACAAATCTATTTGCGATGTACAGCTGATTCGAGACAACGAAGAACACAGCACTTATTGTCATACGGAAATAAAACTATGCGCCGACAAATGGGTTAAATTACGTAAACAAAACACCTGGTTTTATTATTGTTGTGGCACGTGCGAACTACAATTAGCGTGTGGCACACAAATGTCATCGGAGACGTTACGTCACTCGGGTTTGATTACGCTCAAACAAGGATGCACCTTGCAAGGTGACTCATTTACACTGCATGCATATATGGAGTACAAAAGTAATATCATAGTCAATGAACCTTATGCCATGACCATACCCACGATCTCACCGATCAACAATATCATCAACACCTCGATCCGTAACTCAACACTTCACCTTGAAACACACGAAGAAGCATTCAAGAAGATTAACAACCAATTACGCTCCCTTAAAGAACAATCGAACCTAGAAACGTTATCCTCCCATGATTTCCACCACTACACAGCAATATATGTGATCGTTGCGATTAGCCTTGCACTGCTAGTAACAACGTTGTACCTATGGCGAAAGATATTAGCCCTAAGACAGGGGGAGGGCTTGCAACACGCAAGAAGCAGAAGAGAAGAAGAAGGACAACACGACATCGAGCTGGGTGATTGCAAGATTGAAAAACGGGAAGCTAAAGTGCATAAAGTGTCGAGTGCCAACCCTACGTTAAGTGAAGTGAAATTTGACACTGAAAAACACAGTGATAATTGTCATAATATATAATTATGGTGACATTCTATTTATAGACTTTACGTTGCAGTTTTCGTAATATATTTTGATTTGATTTTAATCGTTTCGTACATTAGTGATATACATATTCCTTTTACATTGTTTGTTAATTTTTTCTTACTTTAAGGTTGTTTTTATTTACATGTTTACATTTGGTTGACGGTTTGTTTTATCCTTAGTTGTGGCAATATGTACGGTGCACGTACATGAATTTTCAAAATATTGCATTTATTTCAAAATATTGGATTGTTTTAAGTTAGCTAGTAGGCTCGCGCATGTGCACTTTGAACGCGACCTACATTTGACAGTGCATTAACACTTTTACATTATTCTATGCATCTTTTAAATAATGTTACTTTTAACAATTAGTGTTCAATTAGACGTGGTTTGGGTCGGACTACTTGCAGTTTCATTTCGTCTCATCCCGTTGTTCACTCACTGACATTTGCATTCCTTTACATTGACATTTGACATCCATTTATGCTAGGGATTCACCCTACAACCTGACTTTATATCGTTCAAACCAATTTTCGTTGTAAGTTTTCATTGATATCTACAGCATAATTATATATAAGGTGTATCTATTCATACACGAAATATTTTAAGGGATATACCTATAGCTGGTAAAGAAACCATAGCAAAAAAAAATTACCTAGGTATATTATTTAAAAAATTAAATAATTTAATAGAGTCTGGCTAACGAAAGCGTGACCTGAGAAAACGCGACAAATTCAAAAAAAAATTATGTGGTATTACTGACTATAGTAGGAGAAAAATGTTTTGATACTTGGAAATTTTATGTATTTACGACAATCAATTTATATAATAGTTGTTTACGAACTTATTTAGGTATAATACCACATAATGTTTTTAAAGACTCCGTTTGGTGTCCCGGAGCCTTGACTGTCATGGATTGATTAAAAAAACGAATGTGTAGATTTATTTATTAGTATATACATAATATTAACCTACTTAACATGTAGTTTATTAAATTTCTTCAACATTTTTTTTTAATCAACTACAGGCATTTTGCTTATGATAATTATTTAATCATCGTACTCAAAATCCGAGTCCAAAAATTCAACCTCTAAAGATTCTTCTGTATCAGCGGAGTCGTCATCACCTACACTTATTATGATTTTTTTCCAATACTTTTTCTGTTATGTGATCTCTTTGTTTGTATTATTTTATTTTCCACATTTATTACATGATTTTTTTTTCAATCTTCTGCAGTTATTCAGCCAAATGAGGTTTTTATCAGTGTTTTATTTTGTTCTAGGGGCACCACTCGTTGTTAGATCTTGCCATGACATTTTAGGCTTATCATTTTTGTGTACATATGTTTCATTTAAATAGATTCGTTTTCCTTCCGTTCGTTTAGCAGCAATTTCTCGTGGATAAAGATGTCTCCAAGCAGCAATGTCAAAACGTTCTACAAGAACCGTTCGTTCATTTTTCTTTTTTTAACTTAACCCTAACTAATTGCTAATGCAATTGATATTTCACGCAGAGTTTCTCTACATCCACTAAAGCCAATGCTAGAATGTAATTCTTCTAACAATGTTCGCAATGTTGGGACCTCCTTTCTCACAATATAAAATTAATTGATTTTATTTCTTATTGCATCAATATCAAAACTGTGTAAATCCAACACTGAGCTTTTGTGTGGGCGTTTTTTTTTTCCTGGAGTGCTCCACATCCATTCATTCACAGATCCTTCCTTTTTTTTAAGTGTTGTGACACCAACCTCTGCAAATCGAAGTATAAAATGCATATTAAAAAATCAAGGTACCCAAACGATTTGATAATGTCAAATACCACAACTCATCAACAAAACATTCTTAACCGTAACATACGTACCAGTTAATGAATATATTTCTTCTAAGAACTTAGTCTGAGTTTCTATTAAAGATTTTTTCTCGAAATTTTTTGACGTTTCAACAAGTCGCAGATTCCTTGAATATCTCCAATATTATCTATAAAGATAAGAAAAAGTATCATAATATCCTAAATAGGTATATCTAATAATCAGCCACCAAGGATCAACATTACAAAGTCGTACTAACCTAAAAAATCCGAGATCGCATCTAAACATTGTTGTTTTTCTTGGAAAACAATTTCTTTCTCTTCTTGTTTTTGTTTAAACTTACTGATCATAATATGTAGCAGCTTTCGCACGTTACTTTTTATTGTTTTACCCATATTATAGCGATTATTGTTGAATATTAATTATTGTGTTTACAAATTACTGACAATTGTAATCACAGACTTTGACAGCTTAATAATGCTGCCATATTAAACTTTTAAGAAAACTCCAGGTCACGCTTTCGTTAGCCAGACTCTATTTCTTGACACACGTAATAAATACTGGTTCCTTCTTATTTTTTGACATCCAATATGCTAGTTTACGCAGGCGGCGGCGGTATTTGAGACGGTGCGCGGCTTTTATGATGATTAAAGGGAGTTTTTCTCTTTTATCATATGAAATTTATAATAATTACGTAAAATAAAAAACATTGCGATTCATTTTTTTTTTCGTGTTTATAGTTTCTTTACCAGCTATAGGTATGTCTCTTAAAATATTTCGTGTATGAATAGATACACCTTATATATTGAACCAACATCTTACCACTTCAGAGGTTTTATATTTTAAACGATTGACTTTAAGATAAAATACTTTTAGAAACCTTAATGTTGACAAAAAAAATCTGTCTAAAGATACCACACCATACGTTTGATATGAGCGTGTGAAATGAAAATCCCAGGATTTAGTAGTAGACTTAAAACAATTGTACTTAGAATGAATCCGGGAATTTGTAAACAAATATATTAAAAACTACGACCCATAAAGTGTGGTTCCTCAGTTCTCACAGACGATCAGCCAGATCTCGGAAAGTATCTTAAAAAATAAGGTTTTGTGAATACAGACATTTAGTAAAGAATTTTTAAAGATAGTTACTAAATAAAAGACCACAAAGCATTAAAGACAATAAAAAATATAACGACTAAACTGTGGTCCCTCAGTCCACATAACAAAGATAAATATTTTAGTGAATATTACTGAATAAAATTAATAAAACCGTTCTTTTTCTACATTAAGTTTTAGTAAAAGCTTTAAAACATTTTGTAAAAAGAAATGGAGCAATAATATCGAAGCATTTTGAAGATAGCGATGATTAAAACTGGTCCCTCAATCCTCTCCTCCACTGACATATGTGCGTGTGCTAGCTGCTAGACGAGAGGAATATCAGAATGTCTAGTGTACTTAGCTTTTAGTAATAAGTTTCTACTAAATAATAGGTATCTAAAATTGTGTATTTCTTACCTCTTAGCTGAGATAATATTATTTTTTTAATCCTATGAAAATAGATAAAGCAGTATGACCACACAATAAAACAAAATGTAGACAGTACAATTATACTTTATTTAATATATCATATAATGATGATACTACTTTCCGCCTCGCTGCTTCCCTTCGATTAGGTGCTCCCTGTTGTTCTGCTCTTGTCACTGTCGGCGTTCCAGTTGTATTAGAACCCAATGGCCTGGCACGCGACGATGGCAAAAGATCGGACGGCATGTCTTTATTTCCTTGGAAGATGGGTAGGCCTTTAGTGTGGGACGCAACTTATGTCGATACTCTTGCGCCATCCCATCTTCCTAGCTCGTCTTGCTGTGCTGGCGCTGCCGCTGCGACTGCTGAAAACGCCAAGCGGCGGAAATATAATAACCTTGTTGGTAGTTTATATTTTCGAGCCGTTTGGGGTTGAAACCTTGGGGTCTTGGGGTCCGAGTGATCACAGATTATTTAAAGATCTATCCAAACGTCTAGTTGATACTTCGCGTGACCCAAAGGCTGGCTTTTACCTTGGACAGAGGTTAAGCATTGCCATACAACGTGGCAATGCCGCCAGTCTTTTGGGCACATTACCAGTGGAAAGCGATGCGCACGAATTTCTGGATGCCATATTTTAGTTTATTTTTAGATGTATATATGTAGTTTAGGGTTTTTATTTAAGTCTATAAAGTGTTAAAAATTTATGTTAAAAACTAATAAATACCCTTACCTAATGGTGAATAGATTGAAATACATGCCCGTGGTAAGCCCATGTGCTGAGATTGAAAACGACAAATTTCTTTGATCTGAAACAAATTTTGCCCCATATATCATTATTTAGACGAAACAAAAACAAGGTTGTACGGTTAATTTAACATTAAATTATGCCATAAACATGGCTTATGTGTATTTAGTAAAAAGTAGATTACAAAATTAACTAATCTCTTATTTTAATACTTTTATCAGTAATACAATTATTTTGAAATAATGATTATCATAGCAAAAGAAGCTCGTTCAGAAAATATATAATATATATCGGTAGATAAAGGAATACTTTCGTTTTGGGAATACTTTCATTGTACGGCTAAGGAGTGGAATTCCCTGCCCGAGTCTGTTTCCCGATAGCTATAACCTAGGGGTCTTTAAGTCAAGAGTGAATTGGTTATTTTTAGGTAAGCGAGCTCCATCTTCGACCACATCATCACTTACCATCAGGTGAGATGGTGGTCAAACGCGAACCTATTATCAATAAAAAAAAAAGGAAGATTATGTAGTCCTAGTTTTTTGTAGCATTTAATTCTTTTTTTGCTACTCGTAACTTTAAATAACTAAGTTGATGATTAGCAAGCTGTTTCCGAACGCAAACTTGAAGTAACATTAAATAAAATTACCCCCTTTTTTAAATTTAATTTTAATGTGTATCAGCTCAGCGGTTTTTAACGTACGCATAGTGTTTATGATGATAAATAAAACAGGAAACTGAAAATAGATCGGAACTAGCATCAAAAAAGTTGGGAATCCTAGCAAAGGTGAGACGGTACTTCACACCCAAACAGTTGCTCAATCTCTATCAAGCCCAGGTTCGGTTGTGTATCGAGTACTGCTCTCATCTTTGGGATGGATCTACTAAATACCAACTGGACGCGCTTGAGTCTATCGAGAAGCGGGTCGAGAGACTCATTGGCAACGATGCACTGGTCGAGTCAAAGCTCCAGAGCCTTGTACATCGACGACGAGTTGCAGGTCTATTGGTTTTCTATCGGTTACATTTCGGGGAGTGTGCGATGGAATTACACAGTATAATTCCGCCAAGCTCGTTCCATCATTGGAATACGAGACAAACGGCAAAGCGCCATCGTTACATGGTGGACATCCCACCCATACACACAAAACGTTTTGGCCCTTCATTGTGCGTACGGCTAAGGAGTGGAATTCCCTGCGCCTGCTGGAGTCTGTGTTTCCCGATAGCTATAACCTAGGAGTCTTTAAATCAAGAGTGAATAGGTTACTTTTAGGTAAGCGTGCTCCATCTTCGACCACATCATCATCGATCTAAATTTGCCATTTAGATCAATGGAATGTTTTTAGGAAACATGCTGAACAATTGCAATTGATCCAAAAATCAAATATAATGATCCAATTTTTTTGATATTATCTGTAGAACTTGAGCACAGAATGACTCCTTTGGCTTTGTATATATCATTACAACGCAATCGAAATTTCATTTTCGGTAGTGATATTCGATCGTCTGCTGACCCCACAACTTTGAGTGATGAAAAGAATTGTTCTGCAATCAGTAGTCCTTCATCATTGACATCGGCAAGTAAAAGCAGTAATTTTAGCTCCGGTGTAGGAAAATCCAAATCATTTTCATTTAATCTTGATACATATGAATGGAGAAAAATAAAACCCTTAAGTGGATATAAGAAACGGAGTGGTACTTCAACGTATAGACAATATAAAACGTTGCCAAAATACAAATGAAGCCACATGTTGAAAGAAAAAATTTGGACACATTCAAAACTACCCTGCACATGGGTCTTTAAGAAAAACAAAATTGAGGATGATAAAATTTATTTGCACGGGAAATGTGCCCAATGTTGTCCGGAAATTATTTATCAAATCAAAAAAATTACTGACGAAATAGTTAAATTTCTGTGTAACGTTTGCCATTTCAATGTTAAATTCAAACATAACCCGAAAACTAAGTCCAAGTTAACGCCTTATAGGAGGCAACAATTGGCTAAAGAACTAATGAATGTAATGTAATGTACTTTTTGAGTGCAGGATTTAACGAAAATGAGAATATTCGAGTCGTTATGGCCACTTTTGACAAAGATTTAATTCCACAATATATAAAGAACCTCTGCGACATGGAATCTACAGACGATGACATTTATTTAATGAGAGCAAAAATTGCTGCACAATATTTTAGTTCATTAAATGAGAAAGGAAACCATATTACCTATGATTGCCAGTGTAATAATATTACATAATTATATATTTGAACATATTCTTCGAAGATATATTTTCAGTGCAACTTTCATAAAAAAGTGTTTAAATACATCCTGCCAATCAAACTTAATCAAAAGAGACATTGCTTTTTTACCCTTAAATATAAATTTTATTGAAATATTTGGCATAGGTATTTTAGAAGAGGCAATTAACATCGATGAAGGTAACAGGAACTGTACTACTTGTGATGACCAATTAAGTTACAATTACGAGCTTTCAAAAATAATATCATTCGATTTGAATGGCACTGATAAGACACAGTAAAGTAAACAGTAAAGAACAAAACCTACAAAATCATGGGCGCATCTGAATTCATTCCAGCATTAATTCCAGGCGGTCTTGGCCATTACCGATGTCTCTGTTTTATGAGTGAGCGTTTCTTTTGCTATGATGATCAACATCTCAAACTTATTGAAAGTACTGACCATCAAATATACTTACTGTTATGGTTTTATATTGTATCTGTGGTGATGTGTGATCTGTGCGGGCCCCGCCCAGGATATATATAATAAAAATATGTCGGCTTAAGAGTAGCTTGTTTTATTTAAAATAACATAATATAATATGGCGCCGTCGAGTAACTAATAAAATAAAGAAAAAAGTGAACAGTAACGTACTAAATACTTAAAATGGAAATGTTAAAACAGCCACCGCCGCTATCTTTAGTAGGCGATCTGTGTCTCAACTTTAAAAGATGGGAGCAAAGATTTTTGCTGTATTTGAAAGCATCGGGGGCTGAAGAACGATTGGACAGACAAAGTCAAAATGCATTACTTCTGCACATAATTGGTGAGGATGCTTTAGAAGTATATAACACTTTAGACATACCAGAAGACGTCGACATAAAAGGAATATTAAATAGATTTCGTGAATATTGTTCACCGACAAAAACGAAACCATGCAGCGTCACCTTTTTTTCACACGCGAAAAAAAAGAGGCAGAGACCTTCGATGAGTTTATTACATCTCTCAAAATACTTAGTGCAGACTGCAACTTCGATAAACTAAAAGACAGTTTAATTAAAAGCCAAATAATAAGAGGCATTGGAGATTCTCACCTTCAAGAAGCACTATTAAAAGAACCTGACTTAAATCTGGAGGCATCTGAAGTTGCTTCAAAAAATGTTATAAAGATGACAGCAGAGTCCCAAGTGTGTGGAGTAAATAAAATTATAAGGTTAAATTATAGAAAAGACACAAAGGAGAAAAACAGTCGAAGGGAACGGAGACAGGACAATCAAGGTGAAAGAAGACAAGACAATCGCAGCAATAGAGAGCAAGATGGCCAAAATGAAAGACAGCAGAACAGTTGGAGTGACAGGAAGCAGTGTACTAGATGTGGCTATTATCATGGCTTCAAGTGTCCAGCATTTGGACACACTTGCAAGAAATATCACAAGTTTGGTCACTATGCTAAGATGTGTAGGACTCCTTGGCAGGTACAAGCAGTAAAACAGAATATGTCAAATGATAGTGATGTCTCGGATATTGTTCTAGGTATGGTCAAATGTAACAATACTTTGGATAAATGTTTGTATGAGTCCGTAGAAATAAATAACAAAATTATAGATTTGAAATTAGATACTGGTAGTGATTGTGATGTTATGCCATTGCATATTGTGAAAAAGCTGTCCTTAGAACATAAAATAAACAAAAATATGTTGAGACTCAGGAATTATGATGGTTCAAAAATTAATTGTGTTGGACAAATATGGTTAAAATGTAAACTTGTAAATGGAAAAAATATTACATTATTGTTTCAGGTGATTGATGGCAGTGAGAAGTCACCGCCTGTTTTAGGTTATACTACCATATTCACTCTAAAATTATTAAAACGTGAGTATTTGAATCAGATAACTATTGATAAAAACTATAATTATAAGCAGATTGTAAAAGAGAATGTAGATTTATTTGATGATCAGCTAGGATTGTTAAAGAATGTTGAATATGATATAAAGTTAAAAGAAAGTTATCAAGCTAAAGTTGTGCCATGTAGGGGTGTACCTATGGCATTGCATGAGTCACTTAAAAGGGAACTAGACAAAATGGAAAAACTAAATGTTATAAAAAAAAATTCTGAACCTACAGATTTTGTAAGTAATATTGTAATTGTTAAAAAGCCAGATGGCAAACTGAGAGTATGTCTTGACCCCAGTAACCTTAACGACTGTATAAAAAGAGAACATTTTAAATTACCAACATTTGATGAAGTATCAGCCAAAATGGCTGGGGCCACCGTGTTTAGTAAGTTAGATGCGTCAACTGCATTTTATTTAATCAAACTCAGTAAAAACAGTTCAAAACTATGCACTTTTACCACTCCATTCGGCAGATACTGCTTTTTGAGATTACCATATGGACTAGCATCTGCTCCTGAAATCTTTCATAGACAATATAGTCAAATATTTGAAAAAGTATCTTGTTGTGAGGCATTTATTGACGATTTAATAGTTTATGGAAAAACCAAGGAAGAACATGACAAACGGTTGTTAGAGGTACTAAAAATTGCTAGAGAAAATGGTATTAAATTTAATTTAAAAAAATGTGAATTTGGAGTTTCTGAAATAACTTATTTAGGCCACATTTTGGGAAAAGATGGCATCAAACCAGATCCAAGAAAAGTACAGGCTATCTTGAACCTTGAAAAACCAAAAAATGTAGTAGAATTACAGCGTGCTATAGGTATGATTACATATGTTGCTAAGTTTATTCCATCATTATCAGAAGTTTGTCACCCATTAAGAAAGTTAGTAAGAAAAGGGGTGGATTTTTCTTGGAACAAAGAACAAGATGATTCATTTCAACAATTAAAAGGTATTCTGTGTTCACAACCTGTATTACAGTTCTATGATCCCAATAAACCCTGCAAATTATCGGTAGATGCTTCAAAAAACTCACTAGGCGCAGTATTGCTGCAAAATGATCTTCCAGTTGCATATGCTTCAAAAGCTATGACTCCCACCCAACAGATGTATGCACAAATTGAAAAAGAAATGCTGGCTATAGTTTATGGGTGCATCAGATTTCATCAATATATTTATGGCAAAACAATTCAAGTTGAGTCGGATCATAAGCCACTTGAAGTTATATTTAAAAAACCGCTGTGTGATGTTCCTCTAAGGTTACAGCGAATGAGATTACAGTTACAAAAATATGATGTAATAGTAAAGTATAAAGCAGGTAAGGAATTACTTTTGGCAGATTCTTTGTCACGTAACTTCAATAATTCTAAAGATGATGATACGGTACTGGAAGATCTTGTTGAACCGCATGTTAGCATGATAAGGTATAATTTAAAGATGTCATCAAACAAATATGATTGGATCAAACAAAAAATAGCAGAAGATAAAGAGCTGACTCAGCTTACAGAATTTATTAAAAATGGATGGCCAGATTTGCATAAAGTACCTTAAAGCCCTATCATACATTTAAGGAGGAATTGTATATATTTGACAATTTAGTGTACAAAAATAATTGTCTTGTTGTCCCAGTATCATTAAGGCTAGAAATGCTTGACAAAATTCATTATAATCATTTAGGCATTGAAAAATGTAAGTCCAGAGCCCGAAAATGCCTATTTTGGCCACGAATGTCTGTAGATATAGAAAATAAAGTAGCTGCTTGTAATACCTGTAACAGATTTAGAAAAAGTAATTGTAAAGAACCAATGACAATACGGGAGATGCCAGAAAACCCATGGTCAATGTTAGGTTGTGATGTATTTTGTTATGATAATGAGAACTATCTTATTGTAGTGGACTATTTTAGTAAATATGTAGAAATAGGTAAATTAGAAAATTTGTCAGCAGAGTGTACTACTAACATGTTAAAAAGTATCTTCAGTAGATTTGGTATACCAGATGTGTTAATGTCGGACAACGGAACAAATTTTTCATGTTATAAATTTAAAGATTTTGCTAGTGATTGGAATTTTGAACAAAGAACAAGTAGTCCCTTGTATCCTCAGTCAAATGGCCTTGCAGAGCGCTTCATACAAACAGTAAAGAATGTATTTAGAAAAGCTGATTATGAACATAAAGACAAATATCTAGCATTGTTAGAATTCAGAAATACACCAATATTGCAAGATGTGAACCTCAAAACCCCATCAGAATTACTAATGGGCAGACAAATTAGGGGATTATTACCTATAATGGAAAATAACAAAGAAAATATAGACATTCAAAGTAAGTTGTACCATAACGCACAAAAGCAAAAATATTATTATGATAGGAACACTAAAGAACTACCAGAGCTTGTAGAGGGTCAAAATGTTATCATTAAAGAAAATTCTAATAGGAAACCTAGTGCATATGGTCAAGTGGTATGTAAAGATAAAAGACCTAACTCATACAAGGTCATAACTGAAAAGGGTAATGTTATACAGAGAAATAGGCGATATTTAATAAAAAATGAATCTGGTGTGGTCATTCCTCAAACTCCTCAAAACGGTAGAACATATGTAACAACGGACAGCTCACCAATTGAACCAATTGGGTACAGTGATGGAAGGGGTAATGAGGAAGGAAGAGAGTTAGCAGAGGAGGCTTTGCATTGTAATTTGGCTGGTTCAGGTGAAGTGACGAGTAATGTGGATGCGTCATTGTCAAGTAATGGTGATACTGATGTTTCCAGGTAGAACAAGGACCGGTAGAAGTGTCCGAAAACCGGCCTATCTATCAGAGTACCTAACTGATATGTAAGTGCTGTTAGTTACAAGATGTTAATTTTATTTAAGGAAAAGGAGATGTAATGGTTTTATATTGTATCTGTGGTGATGTGTGATCTGTGCGGGCCCCGCCCAGGATATATATAATAAAAAGATGTCGGCTTAAGAGTAGCTTGTTTTATTTAAAATAACATAATATAATACTTACATTCATTAAGCTACATCCAAATGTCACTTACATAAATAAAAGTATTATAATAAGTGATTAATTTTGTAATCTAATTTTTATTAAATACACATAAGCCATGTAATATAATAGCATTAAATTAAACATACAACCTTGTTTTCGTTTCGTCTAAATAATGATATATTAAATAAAGTATAACAGTACTGTCTTCATTTTGTTTTATTGTGTGGTCCTACTGCTTTATCTATTTTCATAGGATTAAAAAAATAATATTATCTCAGCTAAGAGGTAAGAAATACACAATTTTAGATACCTATTATTTAGTAGAAACTTACTACTAAAAGTTAAGTACACTAGACTTTCTGATATTCCTCTCGTCTAGCAGCTAGCACACGCACATATGTCAGTGGAGGAGAGGATTGAGGGACCAGCTTTAATCATCGCTATCTTCAAAATGCTTCGATATTATTGCTCCATTTCTTTTTACAAAATGTTTTAAGACTTTTACTAAAACTTTATGTAGAAAAAGAGCGGTTTTATTAATTTTATTCAGTAATATTCACTAAAATATTTATCTTTGTTATGTGGACTGAGAGACCACAGTTTAGTCGTTATATTTTTTTATCTTTAACGCTTTGTGGTCTTTTATTTAGTAAATATCTTTAAAAATTCTTTACTAAATGTCTGTATTCACAAAACCTTATTTTTTAAGATACTTTCCGAGATTTGGCTGATCGTCTGTGAGAACTGAGGGACCACACTTTATGGGTCGTAGTTTTTAATATATTTGTTTACAAAGTCCCGGATTCATTCTACAATTGTTTTAAGTCTACTACTAAATCCTGGGATTTTCATTTCGCGAATTCCCAGTGTGGTCCCTCAGTTCACACGCACATCGTCGATGATATAACTTTTTTGGTTAATTTCCATGTAGCCTTATTTTTTTTGTATAAAAATCGAATTGCTATTCACAAAATTCATCTAGGTACCTACTAAGTTCCATATGTGTAGTTTTAATAGTTTCAGAATAAAATGGCTGTGACATACAGGTGGACTGACAGACAGATATAACGAATCTATAAGGTTTCCGTTTTTTGCCATTCAGCGACGGAACTCTAAAAAAGATAGTTCATAAATAAAGTAAATCCAATGTTTAGCAAACACACGTCAGATGATTATATACTTATAGTAGGTTTTACATGTTTTCCTTGTTTGTGATCGATTTGTGCCATTACATCACAGTTCAATCAGGCTATATACAATTGGAGGAATTACATTTCTATCTATTTATAGCAGTTGTTCGCTACTTTGTTCCCGTGGTCATTAAGTCAAATCACTTTATTCACATTTTCTTTCAACTAGACTTAACGCACTTGTGAGTCACGACAGTTTTAAGATAGACTAACTATTGCTTTACAAAGAATATGAAGACGCGCACACTTCTAACAAAACGTCTCATAGACAAAACTATCTAATACCGACAAGACTGCACGGCGACAAGACTGACTAACAATTGTCGGCTTCCCTATTGTATGTATGCGGGAGCGCACATCTACGACAAAACAGTCTAGCAATCGTATCGATGAAGTCTAGTCTGAAATAGGTTATTTGACAAGATTACAAAACCATTTCAAATTAGTTAGTACGTAGTGATTCTGGAACCCATAAAATTTTATTATCAATTCTGATAAGTCCAATACTTATCAGCATTTAAAAAAACCCTAATTAAATATTGTCAATTTTAAACGCTTCTTTAAGCAACAATATCAACGTCGCAGTAGTTTCTGTGATGTCACATGCTTGTCAACAAGTAAACAAAGGTCAAAATTATCAGTGATTTCAGAGTTATGTATTGAAATTAGATACAAATGGTGTGCAGTGCCAAAATGTACAAACACGTCCGTAAAAACCCGGAAAACTATTCTTTTTTTCTAAAGAATATCAAAATGCGTCGAAACATAACATGATAACTTAAGTACAAACATTATGTAAAAACACATCACATGTTAAAATGTACTCGCTTGGCAGATTTACTATTTTCCAGCTCAGGAGCATTAAAATCCAAATTATCATAGACCTCTATTTCCAGAATTTGACCCAGACCTCAATTTCAGGTTCCAGAATCACTACCTACTAACTAATAGTAGGTAGTGATTCTGGAACCCATAAAATTTTATTTTCAATTCTGATAAGTCCAATCCTACTTATCAGAATTGAAAAAACTTGAAATTTTTTTGAACTTAAAATGGGATATCGCACGCTTAAACCAATACTGTCAATAACCCAAAAAGTCATCTTTTCAGGAGAGGCAAAAAATGGAATGAGAATGGGAACATTTTTGTTTAGTGACGAAGCGGACTACTGCCCGTATAGCGGTTATTTCTGTTACTTTTAGACTAGTGTAAGCGCGATTACGCGTAGTTCTACGTTTCTCAACAGATGGCATTAAAAACTCGATTTGGCAAAATTTTGGATAGTGACAGTATTGGATTAAGCGTGCGATATGTACCACGTGTACCTTTTGTTTCGAGTTTCCGATATTTCGGCACTGTTGCAAGCGCCATAATCATGGATGAACTGAAGTAATTGCGGGTGGACGTTTATGAGCAGACGAATCGGTCTACCCTCTTTCTCGTTCGTTGTTTGTGATCGCCTCCGCTACCACTGTCATGTGTGTGTGAGTGTGTGTCAACCTCTCACTTCCGGTGTCTAGAAATAGTTTTTTGCCTACGCAGTGCTATATTCACTGCATATCCGTTTCTCTGTAGCACCTTCTAAACACGTGTTATCTCATCATGTAAATGTTGTTGTCATGTAAATCATATGCGCGGTTGGTAAGCAAAGTCACTACAGAGTTAAGATGTACGTGAATATCGGTCCGTATGAGTGTATTTCCGGTAGACTGAGTGGCCTAGAGAACCATCAGCATGACCTAGTACTTTTACATCTAAGAATGGTATATTCCTCTCATTTTCCATCTCGTAGGTAAAATTAATTTTGCTATGTATGCTGTTTAGGTATGTCAAGCATACTTTCACCTCTTGTTCATCCCCTCCAATGACCGCAAATATATGTCATCTACGTAACTCTTCCACAGTTTTATTTAAACTTTGGTATTTTTAATATTAGTAGGATTTATCATTATTATCTCTTGCGCAGATGTCTAATCTCCGTTGAGATTAAGGGCGGTGACCGAGATCGGTCTGTTGAGAACTATTATTTATCGCTATAGCTTAGCAAGTACTATACTTCTAACCTAATTGTAGATTATGAGGAAATAATAACCAACCAGTAGGAAAACCAACCAAGTCCAAATCTTGTTAATTCCTAACGTTAAGCAGTCAAGTTTACACGAATCGCTAATTTTAAATTAATTTAAACAAATTTTCAAGACGGTCTTTCAAAATATGAATAGAATTGAATAAATTTAATTTTTTATTCCTTTTAAAGTGATGTACCATGTGTATCGACAATATGTCAATGAAAAGTTTCATTGCTCTTCTTTTTTTCTTTACTAATATTGAGGCAAGAGATGTAAATGTGTATGTATACAGTGGCAAAGACTTTTGTAAGTACAGTGATAGCAAACCTTTTATTGTTTAATAAATAAATAATTTATTGCATTACATATTATAACTGGCTGACCCAGCACACGTTGTTTTGCAATTGTTCAGTTATCAAAAATGAAAATTAAGAGTTGCAAGTATTTTTAATATAAAATTATAAAAAAAATCATTAAAAAAATAAAAATAAATGTTTGGGGTGGACCACCCTTATCACTTTGGGGTATGAAAAATATAGTACGACCGATTCTCAGACCTAACAAATATAAGCCGTTTCCGAGGAGTATCGCGACTAACACTGTGACACGAGAATTTTATATACAATATAGGTAGATAGTCGTGTTACAAAATTGTATATTTAATATAAAAAGTGGTTACAGAAATAATAACCGGAAAAGTGCGTGTTGGGCCACGCCCAGTGTAGGGTTCCGTAGTTAACTACAACGCTAAGTGCTAGTCGGATTAGTTTACCGAGAGTTCTGTACCATGCTTTAATAAAAATAAACTACTCTTTTTTACATAAATAAGAACTTGATCTAATTTTTTGTTCAATGGAATTTGTCCGAAAGTGATTAGAAAACAGTTCGTCGACTATTACTCTTAAATTTGTGAAGCCACCTTAGGTCTAATAGTTTTTCTTTTAACTTCGTTATATTATGTAGATACTACTATGGTGACGTTTAAATTTGTATCTACAACCACTTAGTTGGTAGGGGGTGGGGAGTATTGACTAACGAAAAATAGCACTTAGCTTTAAAACTTAATATTTGTAAAATGGATCACTTAGTCAAAAATTGGTCTACTCACATTCCCATTATTATAGAGCGACTTATCAATCGATTCCCCACTGTGATGTAGGGGGGAGGAGGGGTTAAGTAAACAACGTGATGTGTACTTCTCCAAGAGTCAACTGACGTTTCTCCTTTAATTGGTAACATATATATACATAGATCGTATGTGACACTATGCTAATACTTAGGCTACGAACACAGCTTATCTATCTTAACTACTTATGTGCTATACGTGATGTGTTGATGAACGTGACTTCACACCACACTACAATATGGGGTGGATGAGATAAAAAAAATATTATGCATCCTAAAAATAACTTTATTCCATGATTTTATTTGACCACTTTGTCGTTGTGATTAATATGTATATCCATGCCAAATTTCAGAGTGATAGTACCAATAGTTTCTGAGCTAAGCCATGGACATACGGATATGGCGAAACTATGAGGGTTCCTTATCGACTACAGAACCCTAAAAACACATTGTCTTCCTTGCTGGGTTACCTCGTAACTCGTATTATGGAGAGAGAATTTCAGGATGAAAGTAGCCTATACCTATGATGCTCTATTTATATCAACCTATATCTTTCAGTGAAAGTCTCATTAAAATCAGCTCATCCATTCCACGGATTAGCCCGGACACAGAGACAGTTTTATTTTAGTGTACCTAGTGTAAATAACTATGACCTCTTAAAAACAGCGTTTTTAAATTCACAGACAGACACTACAATTTTACTTACATTTATATGTATGTACAATTTATAAAGAAAAGAAGATGTATATGGATATAAATAACAGATTTTTAATGTTTGTTTTTAGATGACCATTATAATGAGACACAAATTAAACCCATGCCATCATTCGTATTTGGTTATCACATTGGCCAAGTCTTATCCTTGCAAATATACCTAAAGCAAGCCATGAACGTACCCCCAAACATGTATTTTATATATCCATCAGGTGAGTTTGTGATTACTAATAAATTAAACTAACACTATATCGTGTACCCTCCTTATTAGCGTCAAGTCAAAGTCGGACTTGTGATCGAGAGGTCGCGGGTTCGAACTGTTATAAATTAGAAGACAGCCCTAAGCATATAAAATATAAACGCTGACACCTCTTTGGTGTCATATAATGTTTCCCACAGTTGTTGTTTTCCGAATCGTAATTATTGGTAATTTCCAGCAGTCACTTCACTTTGAACTTCGTGGCGGACACATTAATTTTGTATTGTTGTACTAATTCTAATTAAAATTCTTTCAAGGTTCAAAAATAGTTTTTTTTTAAAAGGGACTTAGAACCGGCCCCGTAACAGTGGTGTCAGAAGTGGGATAGTCAGTATAAGTCGTTGCTGGCTATTCATAAAATAATATAAAACTAAATTCAGTGCCCGCCCGCCTTGTTCGTCTTTAAATCAAGCTTAAAAATCGGTATCCAGTGTGACTCTATCGTCTCTATCCAGTGTGAATCTATCTTATTTCTATCGTCTCTATCCAGTGTGACTCTATCTTATTTCTATCGTCTCTATCCAGTGTGACTTTATCCTGTCTCTATCCGGTACGTGTGTGTCATTTTGTCGTCAAAACCACGTTATTATCACGGTATCCGATCGTGATCACACCGAGTCCAACCGAGTTGGCCAAAGTAGTCAACGCCTCTACGAAGCCTTTCGTCTGCCTGGGTAAGCTTCAAGCTAAGCTAACCCCAACCAACGCTGTCTACGGATCACCCAAGTGTCGCCTGTGTCTGCTGCTGACTGCTGCTGCTGCACGTCTGCGCTGGTGTCAAGTGCTCTACTCACCGAGGTCTACGTGATGCATCCTGTCCTTCAAACCATCAGTTTGCTGTGAGTAGAATATACAATTTCGTTATTGCCGCATAAGTATCCTTGTCTCCTAAATCCTTTTGATAAATAATTACCTTTATTCGTCTAAATACTCGTTACCATGACAAGTGAAAGAAAACAAGTAACTCCTACTATCTCTGAGCCATACCCCATCCAAGTCTTGTGTAACTTTATAAACCCATACCAAGGGGAGCGAGAAACTTTATCGGCGTTTTTAACAAATTGCCAAAACGCTCTTGACTTAGCGTCTGAGGGACAAAAGTCCTTGTTGCTCAAATACATAATATCAAAATTACAAGGAAAAGCACAGGTAGCTTGTTCAAATAAAATTTTTGATAGCTTCGACGAATTACGAACATTCTTAAGGCAGAATTTCGGGGAAAGAAAACATTATAATCATCTTTTGTTAGAGCTGCAATCGTGTAAACAGTTGCCAAACGAATCCGTCGCACAATATGCCCTCAGGATTGAGACCTGCCTGACGGACTTGCAATCCGAAATACATAATTCAGATTCCTTAAAAAAAGAACTTCCGGGACGCATTGCTATGACAGAAGATTTAGCTTTATATACGTTTTGTCTGGGACTACATCCTAGATTAAGTACTATTGTTCGTTGTCGAGATCCTCGAAACCTTAATGCCGCTATAAGTGTCGCTACGGAAGAAGAAAAAATTTACAACTTCTCGGTTCGATCATCTTGCAAAGTTTGTCATAAAGTAGGCCACTCTGAGTTAGAATGTAGATTGAAAAACAATCAAAATAAAACTCAGTTTTCGTCTAAACCAAAGCAGTCAAATTACACACCTAAACCTTCAACTTCTAGTTCTCAACCATTAATCTGTCGCTATTGCAAAAATATCGGGCATGATATTTCACAATGTCGTAAAAGACTATTTAATAATTCCCGCTTCGATCGCGGAAATCGTGAGAACACAACAAATGAAAAGAGCGTCGAGTGTAATCAGATTTCAACACCTACCGATGACGACGATGATTTAAACTAAATGATCAGATTACGAGCCGGTGCCGCCGTAACTCTGTTAATATAGGCACTAATCGTGGGAAAGTTTTCTTAGAGGCTTCAATTTCTAAATCTAATTCTATTTCTAAATACAAATGTACTACTAATTCCGAAGCCACTAAAAAATCCAATTCCCCAATTACTAAATCAAGTACTAACTCTAAGGTATATCATGACTCTATCCTTACTAATTCTACTAAATCAAATACTAATTCCAAAAAATATAATGACTCTATCCCTACTAGTTCTACTAAATCAATTACTAATTCTAAAATATACAATGACTCAATCCCTACTAGTTCTACTAAATCAATTATTAATTCTAAAATATACAACGACTCAATCCCTACTAGTTCTACTAAATCAATGATAAACACGAGTCCACCAAAAGGAATACTAGATAATTTTATCCAAAATCCAGGTGGCTATTCTACGATTTACGATGTTTTCCCTAATTCAAGGCGTACTTTACCTTACATTGTAGTAGAAACTTCACATACGAAAACGCCTATTCGTCTCTTAGTTGATTCTGGCAGTTCCATATGCATCCTTAAAGAACAGTGCCTATCTGAGCTACCTCAGGTTGAAAAAGATATCTTAAAAATCAAGGGTATTAACGACATTGATTCGTTCTCCGAAACTAAAGGCAAGTTTATTTTATCTTTGGAACTGAACAACGGAGATATGTCAGTTCCGTATTATTTCCATATCGTAGACAAAATTAATTTAGAGTATGATGGCATCCTAGGTTCAAACTTTCTAGACTGGAATAAAGCCGTAATTAGTTATGGCGATTCTAAATTGTTCATTCAAGATAACCCATTATACTACTTCAATTTAAAAACAACAGTAACGCCTACGGTAAAGATTATTCCTTCTAGAAGCGAAATGTTTATTCGTTGCAATGTCACTAACCCCGAAATTAAAGAGGGACTTTTGCTAGATGTTAAATTAAAAGATCACCCTCGTTTATATATTTCCCGGTGCTTAGTTCGTGTTGATCCTAATAACCAAACTACTATTTCTGTGCTTAACACGTCAGATCAAGACATAACTTTAAAAGATCTCGAAGTAACCCTAGAACCTATCTCACAAATATTGGAACACAATGAGAACACTGTTTCTATCAATACAACCGCAACCTGTTCTGAGTCAACATACCCGTACACAGCTGATCGGGATTCAAAAGTTCAAAACATGATTAGATGCGATCATCTTAATTTAGAAGAAAAAAATCGCCTACGTAATATATGTTCAAAGTTCCAAGACATATTCTATTTGGAAAGAGACAAACTTACACATACTAATACTTTAGAACACAAAATTCGTGTTACCTCCGAAACCCCCATTGCGGTCAAGAGTTATAGGTTTCCAGAATGTCATAAGGAAGAGGTCAATAAACAAATTCAAGATATGCTAGATCAAAACATAATTCGACCATCCATATCTCCATGGTCAGCACCAATTTGGGTTGTACCAAAAAAAACAAGACGCATCCGGTAAACCCAAATGGCGGATTGTTATAGATTATCGCAAATTAAACGAAATCACGATTGGCGATGCATACCCAATTCCAAATATCTCCGATATCCTAGATCAACTAGGTCATAGCAAATATTTCACCACACTTGACCTTGCATCTTCATTCCACCAGGTCAAGGTCAAGGACACAGAAAAAACCGCGTTTAGTGTCCCATCCGGTCATTATGAATTTACAAGGATGCCCTTCGGACTCCGAAATGGACCATCCACATTCCAAAGGCTTATGAATATTGTCCTCAGTGGGCTTCAAGGAACTCACTGTTTCACATACATGGATGACATTGTATTATTCGGCCACGACCTTGAATCCCATTGCCGAAATTTAGAGTCAGTTTTTGAGAAGTTACGTGAACATAGGTTAAAGTTACAGCCTGCCAAATGCGAGTTTTTACGAAAAGAAGTACAATATTTAGGACATATAATATCGGATCACGGCGTGAAACCCGATCCGAAAAAGGTTTATTGTGTTCAAAATTTTCCAGTTCCAAAATTGCCTCGTGACATTAAATCATTCCTCGGATTAGTGGGGTACTACCGCCGGTTCATAGAAAACTTTTCGCATATCACAAAACCTCTCGCTAGCCTTCTAAAGAAAAATGCAGCTTTTATCTGGTCTCCTGAACAACAGAAGTCTTTCGATGAATTAAAACATAAAATAACGACCGCTCCTATTCTTCAATATCCCGATTTCTCTAAACCTTTCATATTAACTACAGACGCTTCTAATTTCGCTGTATCTGCAATCTTATCCCAAGGAAAAATCGGTCAAGATTTACCAGTCTCATATGCGTCTAGAACTCTCAACAAAGCGGAAGGAAACTATTCCACTACCGAAAAAGAATGTTTAGCTATAATTTTCGGCACAAAAGTCTTCAGGCCTTACTTATATGGTAACAAGTTCACTGTAGTCACTCACCATAAGCCACTTCAGTGGTTGTTCAATTGTAAAGATCCTAATTCGAAATTAGTTCGCTGGCGCTTAAAGCTAGAAGAGTTCGATTACGAGATAGTCCATAAAAAAGGCAAAATGAATTGTAACGCCGATTCCTTGTCTCGTAATCCAATACTTACCACAGATACTCCTTCTACTTCTGAAACTTACGAAAAATATTTACAAATTAGTCAACAACATACCAATTCCTATGACACTGTCATAGAAGAGCATAACAATTCGTTACTTAAAACCAAGTGTAAAATGATCGTTTACCCTACTGCCATTGATTTAGACGACTCTATTCCATACTGCTCTGAAATTTTACAGATGTCCAAGTTCAATGAAGACTTACCGGACATACGGAACTTAGAAAGAGAACTCTATACGTTCCAAAGTACATCCAACGAAAATCATGTGTTCACACATTTATTCTTACGTGTCCATCATTATGACGAAATGACTTATAAGGACATTTTTAATATGATAAGAGATTATCGAGACATGATTACTGCATGGTATCCAGAAGAAAAAGAATTTGCTATTTCCGATTTCCAAGATCCGTTCGCAAAGCTATCATTTACAAAATTATACAATATTATTGGATTTATTTTTCATAGAACAGGTCTCAAAGTTCATATATATCATAACAATATTCTATATCCTACACCCGCGGAAGTTCCTCGTATATTAAAAGATAACCATGACTCACCTTCAGCAGGACATCCGGGTATTTCTCGGATGTACGATAGGTTAAAAACGCTTTATTGGTGGAAAAATATGCGCCAAGATATAGAGAACTACGTCAAAAGTTGTAAGTCCTGTCAAATAAACAAACCATTACGTCAAACAAATCGCGCTCCTATGATAATCACATCCACGGCAACAAAACCTATGGAAAAAGTGTATTTAGACGTTGTAGGACCATTACCCGAAACTCACGATTATTGCTATAAGTTTATCCTTACTTTGCAAGACGATTTAACCAAATATTCACAAGCTTATGCAATGACATCATGTTCCGCTGAAGAAACTGCACAAAAGTTTGTACTTTTCATTTCTCATCTAGGTATTCCGAGGATGATCGTAACCGAT
The DNA here is from genome assembly GCA_943138885.2 of Tholera decimalis. Classification (NCBI taxonomy): domain Eukaryota; kingdom Metazoa; phylum Arthropoda; class Insecta; order Lepidoptera; family Noctuidae; genus Tholera; species Tholera decimalis. Next base: position 20,362,418 of record OW964576.2, on the reverse strand, counting down.
CAGGGGACCAACTTTACATCCGATGTCCTAAAACAGCTGGAGAGATTATTCGGTATCAAACATATTTTTGCCTCCCCTTATCATCCTCAAACGTGTGGCGCTCTCGAAAGAAGCCACGCCACTTTAAAAGAGTACCTGCGATCATACATCGAAGACAACCAACATACCTGGAGTTTATATTTACAAACTGCCATGATAGCATATAATACTAATGTCCATTCAACTACAGGCTTTCAACCGATGGAGTTGTTGTTCGGATTTAAACCTTACATACCCAAAAGTGCCGACACCTTAGAATTAAATACATACACGGACTATATCCGTGCTCTCAATCATAGGTTATACTATAGTAGACAAAAAGCCTTACAAAACATACACTCATCCAAAGAAAAGTCCAAAGAACGTTTTGATGTTCATGCGAAACCCGTGACGTATAAAATAGGTGATATGGTATATTTACGGTACCATCATAAACAAAATAAAGCAATGTCTCCTATATGGAAAGGACCCTTTAAAATAGTTAAAATCAATGGTAACCATACAGTTACCCTTTTAATTAATAGAAAATACGTTCGTCATCATTACGACGAAATAAAAATGGCAACAGATGACTAGCTTAATCTTTTCTATTTCAGGTTATTACTCCATCCATCTTCGAGCCACAAATACGTTACTCCACTCATAGGCAGTCCAGGCTTATACTTCGACCAGTTATTGAACGTTAAGTTCACAAACGATCACTGGAATGTCGTAACCTACTTAGACATTAGTCATATAAAACCCCATTTAGATAAAGTCGAAGCTCTAATCAAAGAAGTCTCTAATTTCTGTGTTACCAGCTCTTCTAGTAAAATCCAATTAGAATGTACTAATTTACTATCGCCATTACAAAACCAACATCTTAACAATGTTCGTAAGTTCTTGTCTATATCCTACCTTGTTCAAGATCAAAAACCAAACCGTTTTAAGCGCGGGCTCATTGATGCTGGCGGCTCAATTTTAAAATCAATCTTTGGAACTTTAGACACCGAAGACGCCTTAAAGTTCTCGGACGCTATCACCAAGGTACAGTCGGACGAAAAACAGCTAGCTCACTTAATGAAAGATAACATTCACGTCATCAGATCTACTATTTCAACCTTCAATAACACAATGTCAAGGGTAAACAAAAATCAAAATCAATTGAATCAAAATCTAGAAACTATTCGAATGGCATTTGAACAATTATCTAACTCAACTGATATATTGGAAATAAAAAACCATCTGATAATGTTATTGAACTCTTTAGAAAGCATTACGATAGCCTTGTCATTTGACATTGATGACGTCAACAACGCTATCCTATTTAGCAAGCTCAACATTCTTCATCCAGCTGTACTTAGTCCCTATCAATTATTCCACGAACTAGACCTACATAAAGACAAGCTTCCTAAACACTGTGAGCTTCCTACAAGTTTATCTTTAGAAAATATACACATAATTATAGATATTTCTGATTTAATTTGTTATTATCATCTAAATAAAATCATTATTATCACAAAAATCCCACTCGTCCTTCCACAGACATACAACCTTTATCATAATGTTCCACTTCCAGCTCCCTACGACGTCACGAAACCGGACACTTACATACTTATTGCTCCCGATAAACCTTATGTGGCCATAACTATAGATCGTATGTTCTATTCACTGTTAGAGTCAGTGGATAAGTGTCAAGTGATTCATAACGAGTGTTATGTGTGTTCTTTAGGAAATGTGTACTCTACAATTGCGAATCCGACGTGTGAAACAATAATCTTAACCGAAGCTATAAGTTCATTGCCAGATTCTTGTAATACCAAGTTGTTACATGGCTCTATTGATGTATTTTTCAAGTTAAATAATAATAAATGGTTGTTTGTACAGTCAGAGCCTGGAAAAGCTCATATAACATGTGAAAATGATCCTACCAATCATGATGAGATCTTTTTTGGTACAGGCATGCTAACCTTGCCAAAATATTGTGTTGCTTTCTTTAAAACTTTAAAGTTTACGCCTAGTGATAATGTTATCTCTAATTTTACTAATCATATATCTAATTTTAATATTATAGAAGATGATTGCTGCGATAATCAGAGAATAAATAAAACAGTAAGGCATCTCCCTTTTGTAAAGTTATCTAACGTTAACGATTTCAATTCACTACTACAAGCAAGTGTGCATCTTAAGGAATTCGAAAACGAATTAAATAAGATTGAACAACCATCTCACTTATATAAATATAGTACTCATTATCTCTCAGTAACATATGTTATCTGTAGCATTGTTCTTATTTATCTTTTATACAGATCACGGAAGTTATTTTGTTCAACTAAACCTCGATATTGTATCCAAGTGTTTAATCAATGCTATACTAAAAAGAAACAAACAATTCAGTTTGTTCAGTCAGTAAACAACAGCATTACCGAATCATCTGATGAAGATATCCAAGGGTCATGCAAATCCCTACCTACTCCACTAAGACGTAATGTTATGACTTAGCCTTATCAATTGTTATTGTAATCTCATATCTTATAAAACAATTAAAGCCTCGTCTGTAAAGGCTATTATTTTATTGTAAAATATACTATATTTTCTATGTTAATTCTAGACTAGTTTTAAGCTTATTAGCAGTTATGTACATTTATAATGTTTCTTATGGTTTCTTAAATCCTAGTTTGTAACCAAAACGAAGTTCAATCTTTTAACTTAGATTTCTCATCACTCTTAATCGTAATGATCAATCTTATCGGGGGGGTTGTTATAAATTAGAAGACAGCCCTAAGCATATAAAATATAAACGCTGACACCTCTTTGGTGTCATATAATGTTTCCCACAGTTGTTGTTTTCCGAATCGTAATTATTGGTAATTTCCAGCAGTCATACTTTGAACTTCGTGGCGGACACATTAATTTTGTATTGTTGTACTAATTCTAATTAAAATTCTTTCAAGGTTCAAAAATAGTTTTTTTTAAAAAGGAACTTAGAACCGGCCCCGTAACAGAACCCCACCCATTACACTATAGTCGTGAACCCACTCCAGACACAAGCATATTTAGCGCAGTTGGAGGGGTTAACAAGATTGCTAGTAATGTGAATTCTTCTCACATTGCTAGGAATCTTTAAAAAACACGGTAGACATAATAGTCCGGTCAATCTAGACCAAAAAATGAGAGTGAAGGTACATAAAATCCCAACAAGCTGAAAATCAGTAAAATTGTTTAAAACATAATTATAAGCAATGTCTAAAAGTTCCCCATCATTCCCGTGTATGGAAAAATTTTTGTTCAAGGTCAAAGGTAAAAAAAATAAGTTTTTCGCGATTTTCAGCAAAACGGTAAGTTTTATCATAAAAGTACCCCAGACAAAAATTGTAAATCATAAAATTATCTATAAAAATATATCAATACTTTTTTTCTTACGAGCCACCGTTTCTGAGATATAACGATTCAAAAAGTTATAAAAGTTGTTATCGTCATAATATGCATGAGTACGCCACGTATATACATCTCTAGAGTTGTTATATATTATATTATATTATATTATATTATATTATATTATAAAAGTTTGTTAGTTTCTAACTTCTCGACTTTCGTCGGTTTTCTACTGAACCTCCCGCCCCGAGACCCTCAGGGTAGGGGAGGATCAGGGTTCCTCGTTACAAAAACGCTGTCACCTAGCACTTTGCTTACAATTGTTACAGTGTGTATGGCAGCCTGTTTCTGCATTATATCTATTCTTATTTTGCTCTCTAGTGTTTTGCAGTATCTATGTAAACTCTTGCCTATTACTCCTGTTGCACCTATTATTATTGGAACTATTGTGGTTTTGGTTTTCCATAATCTATTTATTTCTATTTTTAATGGTTGATGTTTAGTAAGCTTTTCTATTTCTTTTGGTCCTAAATTATAATCCGATGGCACTGCTATGTCAATAAGGTAAGTTTTGTTCTCTTTTTTATTAATGTAAATTATATCCGGTCTATTGTTTTGTATTTCTGTGTCTGTTTGTATTGGCATTTCCCAAAGTAATTTTGCGTCTTCGTTCTCCCTAACGTGTGGGTGTGTTAGTGTCTCCTTCCACCAAAACTTATCAGATTCAAAGTTGTGTATTTGTAATAATGTCCAGAAAACGTATTGTACTATATTATTATGACGTTTGGTGTAGTATGTGCCAGCCAGCTTTTCACATCCCGTCGTTATATGATGTATAGTCTCATCCTTCGTTGAGCATAACCGACACTTGCCATCTACCTGTTTCTTGTGTATATCGCGTTCATGTTGCCTGGTAACTATTGCTTGATCCTGTACTGCGAATATAGATGCCTCTAATGATGAAGATACTGGTTTCTTTTTTCGCCATATGAATGATCCCTCACTATCGATGTTAGCCTTATCTATAACTGCTTTGTAGAACTGTCCATGTAACGGCTTAGCTTTCCAGACCTCTATCTTCTTCCTCTTGACAGCTGCTTTTATTTCTTCGTCAGAATATCTTTGTCCTGTTCTTAATCCTAGTTCTGTTGCTACCTCATCTGCTTCTTTATCTATTGAGTATTTATTTTTAGTTTTGTCATGTTGTATTATATTTTCTATAAGATAGTCTGTAGTTGTTTGGAAGAATTGTTTATATTCTAATATTTGTGTTTTGTATATTATTTCTATATTTAATAATCCTCTTCCTCCATCTTTTCGAGGTATGTAAAACCTTTCTTTATCTGCCTTCTGCTGGTGTATCTTCTTCATTGCTAGGAGCTTTCTGGTCTTAACATCTATACTTGCTAGATCTCGGGTTTTATAATTAACTATTCCGAATGAGTAGAGTAATACCGGCACAGCATAAGTGTTTATTGCAGTCATGATATTAACAGAATCTAAGTGTGAATTGGTAAGACATTTAACCCTCCTAAAATATTCCTTTGTTATTGCTTCTCTTAACTCTTTGTGATTAATTTTACCGGACTCATTAATGCCTAAATATTTGTACTGATGATTTTCTTTCAATAACTCTATTTCATCACCGCTCAATAGTATATGGCCCTGACCCTGACACTCACTCCTTCTACCACCTACCAAGTGCAACACATTGCACTTGTCCAGTCCAAAGCTCATACCTATGTCCCTAGTGTATATTTCTGTACCATCTAACAAAACTTGTAACTTATTTTTACTGTTCGCATATAATTTTAGATCATCCATGTATAATAAATGATTTACCCATGAACTGTCTTTAAGTTTGTATCCTTTTGTTTCGTATTTATTTAAAACTTGTGAAAGAGGGTTAACTGCCAAGCAAAACAGAAGTGGTGACAGAGAGTCTCCCCGAAAAATACCCCTGCGTACCATAATGGGTTCTGTAACTACGGACCCGTTCCTACCATAAGCTGTCATGATAACTTTCCACCTGGACATTGCCTCTTTTAAGAAATTAGATATAACTGCTGGGCACTTGTAAAGGTCTAGTACCTTCAGAAGCCATTCATGAGAAACGCTGTCAAATGCCTTCCTGTAATCTATCCACCCCATACTAAGATTTTTCTGTGCCAGATGGGCATCTTCCAAAATAGCCTTATTTATCATAAGATGATCTTTACATCCCCTAGCTTTTCGCCTACAGTCTCGTTGTTCAGGTGCTACTATACTATTGTGCTCGCAATGATCGTACAGTTCGTTAGCTAAGGCAGATGTTAGTAATTTGTACATAGTTGGTAAACAAGCAATTGGCCGCCAGTTCTTTGGATCTTGAGTATCGTTGCTGTCCTTTGGTATTAAGATGACCTGACCTGTGGTAAACCATTCCTCCATTACTTCCGTTCCATTTAGAATTCTATTGAATGCTTTGGTTATGAACTTATGTGTACTGGTAAAATATTTAAGATAGTAGTTCTGTATTTTATCTATTCCTGGTGTTTTCCAGTTATGTGTTTTCCTGACCGCATGACTAATTTTATCTGTATCTAATTCTGTAAAACTGTGTTCTTGTATCGCATTCATTTCTGTCTCTATTTCTTTGATCCATTGAGCATCGCTATTGTAGGTTGTTGATTGTGACAAGATTGATTTCCAGAATTCTTCAATGTTCTCTTTGGATGGAATTTCTATAGCCGCCACTTGCTTGTTCTGCAACTGTCTATAAAATTTGTGTTGATTGTTTCTGAATAATTTATTCTGATTCTTCCTGTCATTAATGTCCTCATATCTCATAAGTTTTCCTGCTATTGCCTTGATTCTTTGTTTTATTATTTCCATCGTATAGTCGTGATCCTGTTCGCTAAAAATATGGTATTTATCGTATAGTTTTCTTTTATCTTATTCATTCTATTTGTGCTAATTCCATTCTTTATTTCCGTTAATCTTCCTAGCTCTTTTCTCATATCTTCAATTTTCTTCTTCAATCTTATCTTCCAAGATGGCTCCCTATCTACCTTAATTGTATTCGAAGCGGTATATGGTTTCTGATTATTACTTATTATTAATGTTTTTGCTGCTGCATAGACTGTATCATTAATCTCTTTCAGCGATTGTTGTGTAGATAATAATGTTGGTAGAAATTTGTTTATCTTATTTAAGTTTTGGTAGAAGGTTTTATTGAATACTGGTTTTGGTAAGTTTTGTCTATCCGTTACGGGTGTCTCTTTAGTTTCAGATAATGACTGTAACAGTTTAGTTATAAGTGGGTCCTGATCTTCACTAACATCTAAGTTATTATCTATCTCCTGTATTGGTTCTAAGTAGTTACTTTCTGTCGCTGTGATGACTGTATTTTCATTTATGACATTGTGTTGTGTGTTAGTGATTACTTCAGTGGTTGTATGGTCTTGTGGATTAGGTTGAATTTGTGTGTTAATGCTCTCTGTATCTAAAGCTTCTGCTCTTTGTTTAATTTTATTTAGAACTTCTGTTGATATTATTTTTCGGTTTAGTATACTGCGCGCCTGATTTGATAGTGTGTTACCTGTGAATTTTGTGCATTTAGGGTTGTGTGGGTTTCTTTCTTTAAAAAGGCTTAGAAGCCTACCTATGTAACCTACACCTTCATGTCTAGCTCTATAGTAACAAAACATTAATTCATGTAATTCATCCTGGGACCACTTTCTTCTTACGTCATTCGAAATTAAACGTGTTGTGGTCGATTCTGATGAGCCGGCAGAGTGTGTTGGACTAGACCTACTCTGCAAAACTGCATCAGCGTCACGGTTTTGATCGGCTGTTGTTTCTACGGGTTCATTCCCGACTCCCGCCCGCCTGTTCAGCGAAGAGTCACTGACGGTCCACATGCTGTCACAACCAGCGTCAGCTCCAGCTGTGCCCTGGCGATCATCCCCAGGCAGCGGCCCTAATCGTTGTTCTCTATTATTCATATCTCCATATATTTTGGGTTTGCCATAACCTTATTAGCTTGTTAGTTTATATTGAACAAGGGTCCCCCTCCCACGTGAATCAGATGTTCGACTCGGACGTTAAGGTTGGACTTTGGGAGGGATATTATATTATATTATATTATATTATATTATATTATATTATATTATATTATATTATATTATATTATATTATATTATATTATATTATATTACATTATATTATATATTAAATTTTGAAATATTTTTCTATTGGTCATTGTAACTTATACTTAAAATATAAAATATACATAAGTAATAACTATAAGAATATCAGGTAAAATGAAACCCAGTCCCTTAATTTTTAAGCCAGAGTAACTTCGAGACATCTGTCTCTTGTTCTATTGTGTGCGTGGCTAGGGTCTTATACCTGCTATAATAAATGAAATTTGATGGCTATGATGGTTGCACGAGAAATATCAAAGCTGCAGAACAACGTCGTCGAACTTTAGCAACAACTTCATCTTCTGATATTTTATTTGATGAACTTATGACAGTCCCAACCAGTCAACAGATATTTCTTACAAATACCCACAACAAGTCTCGGTTCATTTCAATGTTGAAGGTCTTATACCTGCTATAATAAATGAAATTTGATGGCTATGATGGTTGCACGAGAAATATCAAAGCTGCAGAACAACGTCGTCGAACTTTAGCAACAACTTCATCTTCTGATATTTTATTTGATGAACTTATGACAGTCCCAACCAGTCAACAGAAATTTCTTACAAATACCCACAACAAGTCTCGGTTCATTTCAATGTTGAAAGAAAAGTTTACTGCTGAAAATAATATATTGGTAAAACAAGCTGTTTCGTCCAACGTGAAATGGACCGCACCTTTTTGGTTGGCAACATTTTTCTATTGTCTATAACTTTTTTCACTTTTGACATATCCGTTCCTTGTAAAACTAACTGCCTGCTTGTTGAGATTGATTTATTGTTTTTGTGGAAAATCGAGTTGAATCTGCGCAGTTAAAGATAGATTAATCGTGATCAGTGACTAATTGAACTCTAGAATCCCGAATTGAGTGGAAACCTGGGATATTTTGAACTACCACGCTGATTGTCGTCAGCCTGTCTGACACGCGAGATTTGCTAAAGTAATTGTGCTGTGATTGCTGACGGACCGCATTGAGAGGAACTGCCTCTTTGAGAACCTTCGTCCATCCACACTTGACTGTCACTATATGTTCAATTACTCATTACCTATACACACACACACACGGACGCGGCCTCAGGAAGGTCGAAGCAAGGCGTCCCAGCTCAGAAGGGTAAGTGACTATAATTATTAACCATTAAAGGGAAGCCTAAAAGGCTATTGTGTAACTGTTTGTTTGAAGAGCAACGTTAAGCTCCACGTACCGTGGACCGTTCGGCCATCCAGTAACGTTACGCTGATTGTAGGACTGAACAAACTGGTAGCAGACGCGTGGTCTTATAATATAAGATCCACTGGTTAAATTGGAAGTTTTGAACATTGTTGAAAATAACTTAATAAGTTTGAATATATTGTCTTGTCAGCCGGGCTCAAATGGCATTGTAGTTTGTACTGTAATTGTAGTGCTAGTCCATTGTTATTGCACTGACAAGTAAGATTTATTTGTGAAATTAGGAATTATTAGGTTGTATTTGGTATATTTGTTGTAAAAGTTGTTTGGTATATTTGTTGTTAAATTTGTTTAAAAGTTATCCGAGTAATAATCACACAACTGTTAAGATAGCCTAATATAACAAGACTTGAATTGTGTGTATTGGTTATTGCTTATAGTATTTATTGGATTGTGTTACTGGTGGTTGCCCGGCACAGTATTCTACATTCAATTGTTGTGTGTATTGGTGTTTATTGATGTTTATTGGTGTTTATTGTATTATACATTCAATTGTTATTTATTTTGTAACTAGCCATCCTTAGCAAGCTAGATTCATACTTGGAATAAGTACAGGGTCGGATTTGGACCTGAAATAAATTGAATTTAAGTTTTATTTTGGTGAAATTGCTCGGTTGGCTAACAAGTCATTGTTTGTTTGTTTAGTGAATTTTAACCGGTTGGTATAATATTTGATAGTTGCAATGGCCTCATTAAAGGCAGTCAGGGAGTCTGCTGCCGGATTGGCCTCACAGTTGAGATGGTTCACATCGGCAGTAGCAACGGTTGAGCGTGTGGACTTGGAAGAGCTCACCCTTGCTCGGAACGAGCATGTGAATGAGAGGATCAAGTCAGCTGATGCTGCGCTCACACGCTTCAACGAGTACATCATGGACGTGGATTTGGGGGTGATGGACCAGGCAGCCCGCGATAAGGTTTTGGGTGACTATGACCAGATTGTCCACCTGGGGGATGTTATAAGTCAACGAGCCCGGGAAATTTTGAGGAGCCGGGTGCCTGAGGAGGTCAAGCCTCAGACCTCCGTTGTCAAGGGCCCTGGACTATTAGGTAGGCTGCCCACCCTGGAGCTGCCACATTTTGACGGTCGTTTGGACCACTGGCTGGGCTTCATGAATCTCTTCGAAAGTCTTGTGGATGCACGCTCGGACCTCGGACCTGCGCAGAAGTTGGCCTACTTGTTGTCCGTTTTGGAGGGCGAAGCTAGAGCCTTGGTGCAGCACTTGCCGGTCACGGACTCCTCCTACCCTACCGCTCTGGAGCTTCTCTCCCGACGGTATCAGAACAAGCGCTGCCTGGCTGATGTGCACATCGGCCAGATTTTGGGTTCTACCGGCCATTGCCAGCACGTCGGCGTTGCGCACCGACTTGCTGAACCCGTTGGTCTCAGCGACTAACGCCTTGAGACGCTTGACGTTACCGGTGGAACATTGGTCCTACCTGTTGGTGCACATAGTGCTGCGGTTGCTCCCTGCAGAGTTAGGGTCACGTTTTGAGCAGAAGTATGGTGGGGATAGTGCCACCCATATCCCCCCCTTTGACGACCTCCTCAAGTTTTTGGAAGACGAGTGTCGGTTTTTGGATAACACTCGTGGCGCCATGGGGTCACGCCCACAACCTTCTCGGCCTAGAGACCAGGGACGGACTAGGGCTAGGGGGCCTGTCGATGTTCGCCCCCCCCCCCCCCCGTTTTGCGGGCGCCCGGAGTCCTTATGATTGCGACTTTTGTAAGGCAACGGGGCATGTCATGGCGGTTTGGTTGGCCTTTTTGAATTTGCACGTAAGTGCCCGCCGCCGCATTGTCAAAGCACGCCGTTTGTGCTTCTCCTGCTTGGGGGCCCACTTCCATCGGGACTGCCCCGACCCCCGTCCGTGTAGAATTTGCAAGGGGTCCTACCTGGAGATTTTGTGCGCCAACGCGAACCGCTCCAGCAGACCACCTTCTGAGGAGGGTTCGCGCAGGGGGGGGTATTCCGGAGACGAGCACCGGGCTGAGGCCCGCAATTCTGCACGCCGCTCTCCACCCCCCGCGCAAGTTGAACGGGAGCCCCGCGAGCGCCATTTGGTCTCCCCTCGTCAAGGAGAACGCGCGTTGGCTGCTAGGCAGCAGTGGCCGGACTAGCACCGCTACTTCTCCCCTCCGTTGGCGGAACGTCCCCGGTTGGAGTCGCGCCCTCCGCCATTCAGGCATCCGGTGGGATATGCCCTTCCGGCGATGGCGAGCGGCTCGGGACACCGCGCGGACGAACCATTTGACGTTTACCCTCGTCGTGAACGAGGGCAGCCTGGATGCGAGCGGTCGCCGCCCAGGCACCGCTAGGAAATTGGCGCCTGCCCCGCTAAAGAACCCCCCCGAATCGAGTCGATTTTGTTGCTAACGGCCTCGGTCAGGGTCTGGGGACCCTTGGGTGACTCGATTGTGGTCCGTGCCATTTTGGACACGGGAGCCCAGGGTTCCCTTTTGTCGTCTTGGTTAGCGGGACAGGTTGGCCTGGAAGTGAACGACTTTTCAGGCAAAATTCAGGGAATTGGCGAAGCGGCTGTCACCACTGTTGAGGGAGAGACCTGGTTTGAAATCACCCCTGTGAGTTGTCTGTACCCTAAAATTGGTGCTCCTACCCTTGTTCTGCCGACTATATTGGGTAGCCATCCCGATTGTCAGTTGCCTTTGGATGTTCTACGGTTGACGTCAGGTCTGAATTTGGCTTACACCCGGTTTGATATTTTTTTTTTTTTTTTCATTTTTCATTATTTTATTTATTTATTTGCTTACTTATATCTATACAGCATTTTACACTTAGACTACATACCCGGTTTGATTCCCCTTGTACGGTGCATTTGTTGTTGGGTTCCGATATTTTAGGGAAAATATTGTTGGGAAATATGACGGTCTTGCAGCCGGAGACCCCATGGTGCCACCCGAGGGGCCTGGTGGCGGTCTCAACCATCTTCGGCTTTGCAATTATGGGCCCAGTGTTGAACGTGCCCCCTCCACCTGAACCTGTCTTTGCGTTGGTGTCCGGCTCAGCCCTCTCTGACGCCGTTCAGAGGTTTTGGGAGGTTGAGGAGCCCCCTCAGGTGGCCCGCTTGAATCCGGAACACGAAGAGTGCGAGTTGTTCTATCAGAACATCACCGGTCGACTCCGCTCCGGTCGGCTTGAGACCCGGCTGCCTTTTGTTGCGGTGCGACCACCTCTTGGTCAATCCAGACCTACGGTTGAGAAAAGATTGTTGGCAATGGAGCGCCGCATGGCCAGGAACCCGGTGCTGCGGCAAAAATATGTAGAGTTTATGCGTGAGTATGCAGACTTGGGACACATGTCGGTGTCAGATTTGGATTGGCGCTCAGTAGAGCATTTCTCCTTGCCACATCACGCGGTCCTCAAGCCATCCACTGGTAAACTGCGCACAGTGTTTGATGGGTCTGCGCGGACTTCTTCCGGCGTCTCCTTGAATGATTGCCGGCATTCCGGCCCCAAATTGTTGAGGGATCTTTGTGACGTCATCACGTCTTTTCGTCGTCATCAAGTAGTCTTTGTGGCCGTCATCAAAATGATGTTCCGGCAAACGGTTATTCACCGGGATGACAGACGTTATCAGTTGATCCTGTGGCGGGAACATCCCCAGGATCCCATGATTGTGTATGAGCTCAACACGAATGCTTACGGCCTTCGATCAAGCCCTTTTGTTGCTATTCGTTCGCTTTGGGAGCTTGCGGACCGGGAGCGTTTGAGGTTCCCTCGTGCGTCCGCCATCTTGAAAACGGACCTGTACGTCGACGATGTCTGTACTGGATCTCCTACGGTTGAGGAAGCTATCCTGTTGCGTGACGAGTTGGTCCAAATTCTGGCTTCCGCTGGCTATGAGTTGCGTAAATGGGTGTCCAACTCGCCAGCGCTATTGGAAGGTGTGTTGGAGGATCATAAGCAGGATCCTCATTTGTTTGAAAACGTTGACAACCCCGCCATGATGGCCGTCCTCGGCGTTCAGTACCGACCAGTTCAAGACACCTTTACATATGATGTCGACTTGGAGTCTCCTCATACTTGGACTAAACGACTGGTGTTGTCTACTGTAGCAAGGACCTTTGACCCTAATGGTTGGATCTGCCCCGTATTGTTTTGGGCGAAATGCTTCCTTCAGCGCCTTTGGACCGCTGAACTTGGTTGGGACGAGCCACTTCGGGAAACCCTGTTGGAAGACTGGCTCCAATTTGTATCCGAGCTCCCTGTGGTCAATGAGGTCGCGCTGCCACGCGCCATCCTCCCCCCTGGGGTTTATGCTGCCACCCTTCATGGGTTTTGTGACGCGTCCTCTCACGGTTATGCCACCGTTGTTTATCTGCGCACCGTCAGCACCACGGGCCAGGTGAAGTTGTCACTGGTCATGGCCAAGAGCAAAGTGGCCCCCTTCCGGACGGCATTGACCATCCCTAAGTTGGAGTTGTCAGGGGCGGTGCTTCTTGTGCGTCTCCTAAATCACGTTGCGCACACTTTGGGTGGAACTGTTGACATTCGGGCTTCTTACGCCTGGACGGACAGTCAAATTGTTTTGTGTTGGTTGAAGACGTCCGTCCACTCTTTGGAGGTCTTTGTTGCGAACCGAGTGTCGCAGATTCAAGGCTCTGAAACGCCTTTGATTTGGAGGCACGTGCCTGGTGACCTGAACCCGGGCGACGTGGCCTCACGCGGGTGCATGGCCCCACACTTGATTGCTCACCCCCTTTGGTGGGGACCGGACTGGCTGACTCGCCCCGAGGACGATTGGCCTCGAACGCCAGTCTTGATGTCGGATCCTTTGCCCGGACTTAAGGTGTTCGCTGTTGGGACGAAGGATCCTCCGTTTGATCCTGACCTTTTGTTGAATCGATACAGCTCCCTCGACAAATTGTTGAACGTCACCTCGTGGATCAGGCGTTTTGGCCATAATTCTAGGAATCCAGGGGACAAGCGCCTGTCACCAGTTCTCTCTCCTCAAGAGCAACAGGAGTCACTCCTCCTTTGGGTCCGCTCTGTGCAGGCTGCACACTTTGAGAAGGAGATCGAGGTCTTGAAGTCTGGTAGGGTTAAGTTGTCGGGAGCTGTTAGTAAGCTGAATCCCTTCTTGGATGAGACGGGTCTTTTGCGTGTTGGAGGACGGTTGAGGCACTCTAGCCTTCCTTATGGGGCCCGTCACCCCCTTTTGTTGCCCAAGGAGGGCCACTTGGTACAATTGTTGGTGACTGATCGTCACGTTAAAAACTCGCATGCCGGTTGCAATGCGCTGTTGACTATTCTGCAGCGAGAATTTTGGATTTTGTCGGCTCGTCGTACTATTCGTAGCATTGTCTTCCGTTGTATGCTGTGTTATCGGACTAAGGCCTCCACTATGCAGCCCCTAATGGGAGATTTGCCGGCTGATCATGTCAATGAGGCGAGGCCCTTTGCTGGCGTCGGAACGGACTTTGCTGGTCCCTTTTCGGTGAAGACGTCCACACTTCGAAATAGTAAAATTGTCAAGGCTTATTTGTGTGTTTTTGTCTGCCTGTCAACCAAGGCAGTACATTTGGAGCTGGTAACCTCCCTCTCGACAGAGGCCTTTGTGGCGACTTTGGAAAGATTTGTGTCTCGCCGTGGGTTACCTTCTTTGATTAGGTCTGATTGCGGTACGAACTACAAGGGTACAAGTAACTATTTGAAGGAGGTATACGCCTTCCTTAATGAGAGCCAGGTTGACATTGGTAATAGTTTGGCCCGCCGAGGGGTCACTTGGTTGTTTGACCCGCCAGCCTGCCCCCATTGGGGGGGTATTTTTGAGGCCGCGGTGAAAGCGGCAAAGGGACACTGGCGGAGATTGTTGGGAGACACCGTTCTCACCTTTGAGGAACTAGCTACGGTATTTTGCCGCATTGAAGCTGTGTTGAATTCGCGCCCATTGTGCCCGCTCTCTTTGGACCTGAATGACTTGGAGGCTCTAACACCGGGCCATTTCTTGATTGGACAGCCACTTGTCGCCTTGCCGGAGTACCCTTTTGTTGGTATGAGCCAAAATCGGCTTTCGCGGTTTCAGTTGGTGCAACCGCTCGCTCAGAACTTTTGGAAGCGTTGGAGCTTAGAGTATCTGCACATCCTCCAGCAACGCGTCAAGTGGACGGATAAAACTCATCCGCCCAAGATCGGAGACCTCGTCCTGATTAAGGATGCCAACCTTAAGCCTTTGTATTGGCGCAGGGGGCGCATTCTCAATTTGGTGGCTGGCACCGACGGGGTCCCTCGTTTTGCTGAGGTTTTGGTGGACGGATCCATCATAAAGAGAGCGATCGCAACTTTGTCAAGGCTTCCAATTGATTAGCGGACGGGTAGGCCCGTCCGGGGGGGGTAGATGTTTCGTCTAACGTGAAATGGACCGCACCTTTTTGGTTGGCAACATTTTTCTATTGTCTATAACTTTTTTCACTTTTGACATATCCGTTCCTTGTAAAACTAACTGCCTGCTTGTTGAGATTGATTTATTGGTTTTGTGGAAAATCGAGTTGAATCTGCGCAGTTAAAGATAGATTAATCGTGATCAGTGACTAATTGAACTCTAGAATCCCGAATTGAGTGGAAACCTGGGATATTTTGAACTACCACGCCGAATGTCGTCAGCCTGTCTGACACGCTAGATTTGCTAAAGTTATTGTGCTGTGATTGCTGACGGACCGCATTGGGAGGAACTGCCTCTTTGAGAACCTTCGTCCATCCACACTTGACTGTCACTATACGTTCAATTACTCATTACCTATACACACACACACACGAACGCGGCCTCAGGAAGGTCGAAGCAAGGCGTCCCAGCTCAGAAGGGTAAGTTATTATAATTATTAACCATTAAAGGGAAGCCTAAAAGGCTATTGTGTAACTGTTTGTTTGAAGAGCAACGTTAAGCTCCACGTACCGTGGACCGTTCGGCCATCCAGTACCGTTGCGCTGATTGTAGGACTGAACACAAGCTAATAATGATGCTGATGTATTGATTATTGAAACAGCAATAGAGCAATTCAATTTGACAAATACAACTATTGTTGTTGGTGAAGATGTTGACTTACTTGTGTTACTCACTGCTCGAACGCCAACTGAAAAACTATTTTTTTCTTAAAACCAGGAAAAGCTTAACATCAATCAGATATATATGGGTAGTTCTCACCAAATCTCGAAATTTGGTCGTAATAAATTAGTAAAACGTATGATGTAAATTCAATGATTTTTTGTTTCTGGGAATTACATTGTACTTATCTTACTAGATATCAATGATAAAGTGGTCCCCAGAAACAAATGTGTTTTAACAAATTATGAGGATATTTAAAAAATTGATAGTGAGGGAATGTCAGCTGGGGTGAGGGAATGATCTTGACTAAGAAATCAATAAAAAATTACTATTTTTATCAATGAATCTTTCTTTTTATTTGTAAAATACAAATACAAATACGTTTATTATTTCACCATGGTAAACAATACAATATAAATACACTGTCACCTAAAATAGGATTCCCTGTGCTATAGGTGACAGTAGGAATCGCGGTTAACCTACTTACAAATAATTGCTTATCATCACGTTTCGTTTTATATGGAAAGAAAAAAAAAAACAATTTTTTATAATAGAAAAAAAAAGCAAATTATCGAAAACAGTATTAAAAATAATAAATAAAGGGGAAACTAAGTAACATTATTTAAACATGCCAAAGTTATATTATGTATCATTACATTAAATATGTATCAAATGTGTGCGAGTGTGTTGTCTGAGTGTGTGTGTGTGTGCGTATGTGTGTGTATGATGAAGGTATGTTTTGTGTGTGAGGAATTTATGAATAATGAAAGACATGGGTAGTAAAAGGACTGTGCGTGATTTGTAATTGGTGGATGTGTTTTAGTTAGGAACGTAAAATAGGTTTTCAGTTTCTGTGTAATTTAATGCAGCGAGGAAGGCTTTTGCTACTGGTTTCAACTTGAGTTGTGTTAGATTATACAAAGGTACTTTTTTACTAATTTTGTTGTAAAGACTAGGAGCTGCAATGTAGGGATGCCGTTTTGCAAAAATTGTACTATGCGGCGTAATTTGGAAAATGTTATCTTGCCTTCGTTTCTTATTAATAAGACATCCATGTTTTGGAATTATTAAGTGGGCATAATAAAGGTTTCGTAGGATAAATAATTGCCGTACAGTATGAACTCCTATTTCTTTATATAGCATAGCTGTAGGGTATAGTCGCGGTTTGCCAGTGAGGACTTTCAGTACTGCTCTCTGCGATCTTTCTACAGTTAAAAGGTGTGATTTATGAGTCCCGCCCCAGACGGATATGCAATATTCCAATATGGACTTACATAGCGAAGAGTAAATTACCTTCAAAATGTGCTCATAATCTATATGACGAACTTTTTTTATAATGGGCATTAGCTTCCTTAAACGATTAGATAGGATCTCAGTATGTGCATGCCAGTTAAGGTTCTCGTCAACCCAGAGACCTAAGTATTTGATTCGTGTAACTTGTTCTAAATAGGTACACATGCAAAGATTAGAATTATTTATATTTATATTATTACAGGTGTGAGCTTTAATTTTAATCGTTTCTAGTATAGGTAGTTTAGTTTTAGTAATAGAGAAAGTCATGTATTTAGTTTTATTAATATTTATCGTAAGTTTATTTGCATTCAACCAATTAAGCATAGTTTGGAGTCCCGTTTGTGTAGAATTAGTCACTTCATCCCAGTTTTTTCCGTGAAAAACCACTGCTGTATCGTCAGCAAAAGCTACAATTTTTGCATTATCAAGCTTCATCTCACAGAGTTCGTTCATATAAATGAGGAAGAGTTGGGGGCCAAGAATACTACCCTGAGGTACACCGTGGGTGATTTGGGCTGGCTTACTTACATAAGAACCGATCTTGATACGTTGCTGTCTGTTGGTTAAATAACTATTGAATAAATCCAATGCTTTGCCACGAAAACCTATATTTTCCATCTTATTTAATAGAAAATATTTTAATAACATTTCGAAGAACTCGTTTTTGAAAATCACAAGGTAATTAACTCTTAATATTGCAGTCATAAGTTGTATGTCAACTTATGACAGCAATATTACTTATAGCAAAACTTACTAATAATGGCATAAACTTACTTTAATCACAGTCAAGAAAAATGATTCCCTATTTTTAAATTAAACTCATATAATATTCATCAAAAAAAAAAAAATAGTTTATATCTTATAGCTTTATAAGCAATTCACTTAACTGAAAGAAAAACTTACAATTTACTTATAATTTTACTTAATCACAATGCAATGGCAACAATTAACGATAAGTGAACAATTAACAAAAATACTTCTTCGCCTTTAAATTAAACTCCTATAATCATCAACTCGGTCATCAATAGTCTTTCATTCATCAATCTTACTATCGAGTCTGTCTCGAATTCGTATTTTAACTGGTCTATTTCCTTTACATAATAATATCCTTTTTTGATTAAAGTTGGAGACCCGATCTTTTGCAGAACATCTTTCCAGGAGTACAACTGTTTATCCTTGATTACTGGCCATCTCCAGGATTTGAGGCCCCTTTTCATACATTTTACTAAAGCCCCTTCCTCACAAGCTGAAATTATTTCACCCGGGTAAACATCTTTGTCCCATCTTATAAGAACATGATCACCTATATCGTACTTCAAATCAGTTAAATCATTGTTCCCTGCAGCAGAAATATTATTTGAATAATTTCCAACACCCTACCGCGTTTCTTTTGTTTCTGGTTTTTGTTGCAATATGAGAAATTTTAGAAGATGAGTAAAATGCCAAGTGAAAATGTCGACATTTGTCAGTACAATCACAACAAGAAAGGCTTCTAAACTCCAGCATATCATCATTGTAGACAAACTGCCGAATTTTTTGAGTTCCACGTAATGTATCGATGGAGTCTGTTTGACTAAAGCTTCTATTTCAATGTTAGCAGTAGTTACTTTATAGTAACTACTCTTACTGTCCTTCGATTATATTGTTTATAAAAGAGGTTATTTTTCCTCGCTAGAGATTTTGCTAGGACTAATAACCTACAATATTGCTGGACTTCTTATGGCAGGATCTTCATTCGCAAGCAAGAGGGCCAACCCGCTACGAGGATCAATACAGAATCAGACTTAATTAAATTAAAAGACGCTATATGACTATTGCTGCTGGTCTATATGCCTCACACTTTTCTTCAACTTTTGTACCTTCCATAAGCACTCGCGTCTTACCCAATAGCTCACAGACGTATTCGCAACTCGCCCTGGGAGGATGTTATTTTACTGAACGAGATGTACTTAAACAATTGAATAAACTTAATAATTTCAAAGGTCCAGGACCAGATGGATTACCTCCATTTTTCATAAAACAATGTGCCAAGTATTTATCATTACCACTCAAATTAATTTTCAATCGATCACTTAATTCTTCTAAATTTCCTTCGCAGTGGAAAGTCGCAAATGTTGTACCATTGTATAAAAAAGGGGAGACCAGTGATGTAAAGAACTATCGCCCAGTGTCGCTACTTTCAATTTTCTCAAAAATATTCGAGTCACTAGTATGCCCCGTATTAACTTCACATACAAAAATCCAACTAGCGAATCAACAACATGGTTTCTGTTCTAACAAATCTACCACCACTAATTTGGTTCAATATGTGAATGATATAAGTAGATCCTTAGATTCAGGTGTCCAGGTAGACTCAATTTACACCGATTTTAGTAGTGCATTTGACAAGGTGAATCATGCGCTTCTACTGCAAAAACTAGGGGACTTCGGCATACATGGTCAGTTATTAATGTGGTTTGAATCATATCTCACAAAACGACCACAAAGAGTAGTAGTTAGGGGCTATCAATCACCCTTATATTATTCAACCTCTGGGGTACCACAAGGCTCTCATCTTGGTCCGATTCTGTTCTTGATATTTGTCAACGATATTATAAGCTCAATAAAATATAGCAAATGCTCTATGTTTGCTGACGACTTGAAAATATATAAGGAAGTCAAGTCAAGGGCCGACATTTCATTACTTCAAAAGGATTTAGACGCAATTTGTGAGTGGTGCCATGCAAACATGATGGTCCTCAACGCCAAAAAATGCTATCATATGACGTTCACACGTAAAAAGACTGTACAACCTTCAGCTTACAACATTAATGGCTTAACACTCCAGAAGGTTGATACGATACGCGACTTAGGGGTGCATCTCGACAGTAAATTAACTTTTATAAATCACTTCGATACTATTATCGCCAAAGCGTGTAAGATGTCCGGATTTATAAAAAGAATCTGTAAAGATTTCCGGTGTATCAGCACACTTAAGGTTCTATATAATTCTCTTGTGAGAAGTATTCTTGATTACGCATCTCCCGCATGGAATCCAGCATATCGTGTACACGTTGACAGGATAGAGCGTATTCAAAAAAAGTTCACGAGGTACCTAAATCACAGGTCAGAATCTTGCGATCGTGACGCTAATTATTCCCAAAGGCTTTCTCACTTTAAGATGACTTCACTGGAGCAACGACGAAGAATTTCTGATCTGATCTTGCTGTACAAAATAATCCATAACTTGGCTAATGTACAGGAACTAGTTTCGGAAATAAATATAACCGTGCCACGTAAAACGTTCTACAGAGCGAGTCATAAAACAAACACGTTTGAAATCTCAAAAAGTCGAACTAAACTAGGCTCCACCGCCCCATTAAACCGATTTCTGTCTGCGTACAATAAGCTGTGCACACGCACAAACAGTTTAGATATATTTTCCAACAAACTTATGGAATTCAGACGTAATATAACGGTTCCTGGTTCCTAAGTGTTCAATAATAAATTTGTGTGATCTGTTTAACTCAATTTTATTTTATTACATGCTTATCTGTTGTCATATTTTTTTTTCTCATTAGTATTAGGACATCGTGCTTTTGCATTCACTATCAAGTTCACTATACTAGCCAACACTATAATATTTAAATACTTCACTTATTCTTTCTTGTATACTAATAATTTGCGAAAGCGTAGCCATTGTAAATCGATTTAATTCATAAGTTTTGTAATTATTTTTTTTTTCCTTCAAATTGTAATGTTTCTTTTAATTTGTTATACAAGTGATGTGCACGCCTTCAATAGTCATATTCATATTATATAAGAATATATGTTACAAATCATGTTATTTTAAGTTGAATATGTCACTGGTGTGTCAATAAATAAATAAATAAATATATATCTGTTAAACGAGGCCTTCAAAATCACTTTGTCTCTCTTATCCAATGTTGCGTGTCTCTTTTATATTTTGTATTAATAGTTATAAAACTACTTTATTTTGCTGGAACTATCCGTTATGTAATACACATGTTAAGTCAAATTCATTCTGAAAAATACGTCACACATTTCACTCTATACAGTACTTTTAATACACCGCAATTCCAATATCACCATACACAAATACATAACACAAAACAAGAGTTAACTGAAGTAAGTACCGGTTTGTTAATATATTCTTTTATCTCGCAGTTTATGGTTCTCACCCTCATCCAAAAAAAATCTATCAGCCCGTTCTCTTCTCATATGAATATATCTCTCCTATTACAGGCCCTACTATCCCTTTATAGTAACATTCGATAAAATAAATGAACTATCCTCAGAGATCGATAATGTAACTATTTCGAAGACATTTACATGTGACATTGATAATTGTAACAAACTAATTCCGCATTCCCAATCTAAGCGCTTACTTGTTCTCACACAGAACATTCGAAGTATTAACTGTAATATGCCAGGCTTAGAACTTATGCTGACCCGACTTAAAATTGAAGGCGACGTACTGGTTCTAACAGAATGCTGGATTTCTACCACTTCGGTCATACCCAAACTACCAGGATATTGTTTCTCTGCTTCAAAAAATAATAGTAGACAAAATGATGGAGTAGTTGTCTATTTCAAAGACAACCTTAATTTCACAACACAAGAGCCGCAGTTTGAAGATGGAAACTGTTTGCTAATTTTATGTGATCAACACACTGCAATTATTTGCATCTATTGCTCACCTTCTGTCAAAAATATTGACTCATTCCTTGTATCGTTACATAATATCCTCTTAAAAGTTTCAGCTTTCAAAAATGTGTTGATAGTCGGTGATATTAATATTCCTATAAATCTTGATAAAATTGACTCTTCTGGTGAACGTTATTTAACTCTAACTGCATCTCACGGACTGCTACCAGCCCACACAAATATAACACGCGAAGCCAGTGGAACATGTCTCGACCACGTACTGATTAAGTTGCAGTTACCCATGCTCACAATTATTCCCCGTACTAACCTGACTGATCACTATCCCGTATTGACATGCATTGATTTCGTAAGACCTCGCCATTTTGCAACCACTACTATAGCAAAAATTGACATAGAAACATTAAAATTAGCTATATCAGCTATTGACCTAAGCCCCATTTACTCATCTTGTGATCCTTCCTTTGCAATAAATTACCTAATTACCAATATTCAAGCAGTTTTAGAGGAAAATACAAAAATTATAACACTATCAAGGCATAAAAAAATCATCAAGCCTTGGATAATGCACGGACTATTACGCTGTATGAAAAATAGAGATAAGCTGCATAATGAATCCAGAATGTCGCCAGAAAATGATGTTTTGAGAATAACATACGTGCGTTACAGAAATTATTGCAACATTATTCTTAAAAAAGTGAAACGGGCTTATGAGAAATCTCTAATCGAAGTAGTTAAAAATGACCCCAAAACCTTATGGCAGACCATCAAAATAATTACCAATACTACTAAGGACAAAAATACTTCTAAAGAGCTCTTAAAACTATACTCCACTCCTGATTTATCGGTCAATGAGATCAACCACTACTTTGTCAACGTAGGCAGGAAATTAGCTGAGGACTGTATTCTATCTCACCAGATTCATACACCTAGATCGGTTGATGATATTTTATCGGCCAATTTCTCTCAGTGTGACTCACTTGTGATGGAGAGCGTGTCTGAAGGTGAGATCGAACGCCTTATTCTTGGCTTGAAAGCTGATTCTGCTGTAGGATGGGGCAAAATCTCAAACAAAATCCTAAAGCATAATATAAATGCCCTTGTTCCCCCTCTTACATTTATTTTTAATGCTTGTCTTGACAGCGGCATCTTTCCCGACCATCTGAAGAAGTCTGAATTGCGCCCTATACATAAGGCTGGTGACAGAAATCGTATTAGTAATTATAGACCAATATCAATCTTGCCCGCGCTATCGAAGTTATTAGAAAAAATATTAAATAATAGACTAGTACACTATCTTGAACAAAATAATTTATTGTCAAATAAACAATTCGGCTTCCGCAGAAGAAAATCTACTGAAGGGGCAGTGCATATGCTTACTAACTACATCAGTACAAACCTGGATAAAGGAAAAAATGCCTGTCCATTTTCCTTGACCTGAGTAAAGCCTTTGATACAATTTCTGTCTCGATCCTTATACATAAGCTTGAAAGACTTGGGGTTAGGGGCATTCAGCTTAAACTCTTCGAGAGCTATCTCACTGGGCGAAAACAATGTGTACGAGTCGGTAATTACACTAGTGATGACCTTGCAGTCGACTATGGGGTACCACAGGGCATTATTTTAGGCCCAACTCTATTTCTCGTCTACATTAACGATTTATGTAACCTCGAGCTACCCCAAGGCAAGATCATCTCCTACGCAGACGACACTGCTCTCTTATTCTGCACCGATAGTTGGAATGAGGTCTTTAGTACTGCTCAAAAGGGTTACGATGTGGTAAGAAAATGGCTTCGTGACAATATTTTGACGTTAAACGCAGAGAAGACAAAATACATAGTTTTCAGTATCCGTCAACTCGCTGGAACTAATTACAACAATTACCACATTGTATCACATAACTGTGCTGCCGGTGTGAGTTGCACATGCACATCGCTGGAACGTGTAAATAGTATAAAGTACTTAGGCATCACAAAAGACTGCCACCTTAACTTTAAAGATCATATTAAACACCTTTGTGCTCGTGTACGTAAACTGATCTACGTTTTTAAAACCCTCAGACATGTTGCTGACTCAATTCTGTTGAAGCAAATCTATCTTTCGATATGCCAGTCTATCATTACGTACTGCATAACGTGCTGGGGAGGAGCTGCGAAACCACGTTAAAGAATCTTGAAATAGCCCAACGCGCAGTTTTGAAGATAATCACTTTCAGGCCTATCCTCTATCCCACTGCAGAGCTTTACCAATTATGTCAAGTCCTTACCGTACGCCAATTGTTTATACAAAGTATTTTACTTAAACAGCACGTAGATCTCACATGTGATTTAAACATTGCTTCAAAACGCAGAAACCAGACAGTATGTGTCCGTAAACATTTTCCAATGACTACATTTATTAAAAGGTTTTATGTTTTCATTGCTCCATACGTGTATAATAAAATAAATAACATTATTAAAATGTATTCTTTAAATAAGTTAAACTGCAAGAGAAAAGTTCAGGAATATTTATTGGGCCTCTCATATGAGGAAACTGAAAATATTCTCAATATTCCGGTTTAGTTTTACACATTACCCACGTTACTTACTACTTTTAAACAAATATCACACACACACAAACACAAACGCATACACACGCACCATCACTTTCACACCACCTAGCTGTGCACTATACACTTACATTCAATTACCGTACACAATCACATACCAAAAGCACAAAATGGCAAATAGCATTATTGTTTAGATTTTTTTGAAGGCTTATTGTATTCAATTGTGTATTTATTAAGAGGGAATAAGCTGTATTCCGAGATACAGGTTACCACCTAGTTCGAATGCAGAGGTTCTCAAAAATCATTAAGTACCATTAGGCGCTGTATCTGTATAATAAGACTGTAAACTACTTTGTGATTGTGTATGAAACATTTTTTTAGTGAAATAAATTTGTTATTATTATTATTATACAATATAATCAAAGGACATCTAGACAACTCATGATAGCAATAGGTTTTACTTGACCTTTCTCCTTTTTATTTAGATACTTAATTCTTTCTTTTTCACGAAGTTTCTCCAAACTTTCAGGATTGGATTTCGTTTTTTCTCTACGCTTACTACCATATTCTTTTTTTTTCAACTTAGCTTCTGATTCAGACAACTTCTTTTTTTGCCATTGTTTGGCTCTAAAACAAGAAGACTATGTGAAATTTAGGTGATAAGCAAAGAAACAATGAAAACTACATTATAAAAGTCATTCCCTCATAAATCGCCATTCCGTCACTACAAATTTAAATGAGGGAATTACGGTGAGGGAATGACGAAATAAAACATAACTAAAAAAATCTCGCAACCTAATCATACTTTCGACATACGTTTTTGTGTAAGTTTATTACTCCCAAAATTCCACATAAACTGTATCATTTAAACTTTCCTAGGAACTTACCTCTTCTTTTTCTTCAATGTGAGGTAATGACGCCCGAATGTGTAAACTTTTAACTAATATAATTTAGAAAATTGAATTTTAGAATATTGGCAGTATTGCAAACTATCAAAAACTAATGAGAAAGTTCAGGAACATTTAAAGATGCGTTCATAAATCGACTGTTAGTAAAGGTGTGAGGGAAAAGTTTTTTTTGCGTGACATGTAAAAATAATAAAATTGACCACTATTTTTTTACTTTTTACTATATAAAGGCAGTAGGTTTTCGAAGATTCATATTATTTTAATCGTTTAGTCAAACTTGTAATCAGATTTATTAGGAAATTGTTGATTTAAAAAAAAAAGTAATATAATCTGTGGTGTGGGACACAGTGAGGGAATGATTTTTAGAACTTTATTTATGTTTATTTATTTTACTTACGCATGTGTTTCACAAATTGTAACATACATTGTTAGCAACAGTAATATACTTTGTAAAGAAAAAATGGTAACCTTTCTAAGTCAGTTAGATTTTTTGATATATTCAAAGGACTGGAATTTCGAGATTTGGTGAGAACTACCCATATTCATATTCATTTTTACACGCAATTACTGGCTGTGATACGACATCTGCATTTTACAGGAGGGGTAAAACAGCAGTTTTCAAAATGATTGAAAAACAAGATTTAGTTCAATGTGCTGAAGTTTTTAAAAAGAGTAATTCAACTCAACAAGAAGTTATCACCAACTGCATCCGCTTTCTTCTTTCTACGGAGTTTCTAAAAAAACTACCTGTTTAGATAAGCATCGATATGCATGTTTCGTTAAAAATTCTAAAAATAAAAAACAAGTTCAATTAGCTTGTCTTCCTCCAACCTCAGTTGCTGCTCATCAACATCTTTTTCGGGTATATTACCAAGTTCAAGTGTGGCTTGGTTATCAGCTAGACCCTACAGACTGGGGTTGGAAGTTGGTCAACAATATATTAGAGCCAGTTCAAACTTTACTTCCACCTGCGCCGGTAAAACTGCTGAACACAATTTTTTACAACTGCAAAAAGGGATGCAGTGCTAAATGTGGTTGCAAAAAAGTCGGACTGTTTTGTTCTTTGGCATGCACAAATTGTCAAGGCCGGTCGTGCTCTAATATTGAATCACAAACAATGGAGGATTCGTTTGATTACGACGAAGTGTCATGCGATACATCGCTATTGATGCAATTTACTTGCATCCAAAATGAAGATGAAGAAGAAGCAGGAGAAGAAGAACAAGAAGAAGATCAAGAAGAAGAAGATCAAGACGAAGAACAAGAATTTGAAACTTACGAATCAGGCGAATAAACTTCACCAATTTTTTTTTTTTTTTAAATTTACGTCTCTTTTATCTTTTCCAATCTTTGAAAATTTCCGTTATTTTGCAATAGTTTTACATTAAACAGGATCACAACTGACCCGTGGAGTAGACCTACTGGAAACCACGTTAAAAAAACGCGCTAAGTACACTACCTCATAGGTGGCGTGGAAACGTGTGCATATTATGACGATAACAACTTTTATAACTTTTTGAATCGTTATAAGTATCTCAGAAACGGTGGCTCGTAAGAAAAAAAGTATTGATACATTTTTTATAGATAATTTTATGATCTACAATTTTTATCTGAAGTACTTTTATGATAAAACTTACCGTTTTGCTGAAAATCGCGAAAAACTCATTTTTTTTACCTTTGACCTTGAATAAAAAAATTCCATACACGGGAATGATGGGGAACTTTTAAACATTGTTTATAATTATGTTTTGAACAATTTTACTGATTTTCAGCTTGTTGGGATTTTATGTAACTTCGAATGTCTAAATTGACCGGACTATAATAAAGTGTTGTGTGTGTAATTATTAAGAACTCAAGCAGTATATTGACCTTCGATTTTATTTTTGGTGTTTCTTCTCAGGGTAGTCAATAAGGAAACATAGGTTTCATGTAGTTTCAAATAAAACATTGTGTGAAGGTGTTACCAATCAATCAATTATCAATTTACAAAATAGAATAACATTTCATTTCAATACTTCTATTGCATTCCATATGTAGATATTCTTATTTGGTAAACTCATAATCAGATCATATAGACCCTGTCGGGCACAGCAAAACAGTGAGTATGGTGAGAGGAAGCAAGCAAGGTAAAGTAATATTATAATGATTAATAAAAATCATATAATATTACTTTAGGTACCTTATTAACTTAACATTACATTATATGTCTATCACTTAAACATTCGTTTACTGAGTAATAGTACATCTTGAACAAAAATTGTTTTAGTCTTTTCATCATCCCCCACAACCAAAAGCTGGGTAAGACGATACCCCTTAAAGTCAGATTTTCTGGATTCTGACTATCTGTACATATTTGAGATTCGCGCATACTGTATATACGCGAATCTCAAATATGTTTTATCACAATTATAATATGATGAAACTATTTGCATTTGCATCTTGGGTGACCATCAAAACACTGAAATTCCACCGTGGCTCGGAAAGCACATTAAGCCGTTGGTCCCAGCTGTAATTTGTACATATTTGAGAGTCGTTACAGGTAGTCAGAGTCCAGAAAATCTGACTTTAGTCTTACAAGGGGTATCGTGTTACCCAGCTTTTGGTTGTGGGGGTCAGATAGTCAGACAGGCCGTTGCTTCATGTGCTCAGCTGCATCCGGTTAGACTGGAAGCCGACCCTCACATAGTTGGCTAAAGGTTGAGAAGATGCCGATGATTGAGAAATAAATATTATTTATTTTTCCGTTTCAGGTGACAAAATGATGAAGGAGCAAATAGACTATCATTATTTTAAAGGAAAAAAGTATTTTCAAATCCAGCGTAATTTAAACTACAGAAAAATATTTATTGAACTCGAAATATACACGAAAACTGGCGATACCACCAATATAGAAATAGTAAGAGGACATTATCTGCCAGTGTTACCAGACAAGAACAATAACACACCATGTATGTACCAGTAAACCCTACGAAAGCAGAAAGTTTGTATGTTTTATTACTTAATTACTGCAGCGATGACCATCGCTATATACAGAGTTATTTGTAAAACACTAGCAATTTTCAGGAATATGTTAGTGAAGTGGTACAGGGTTATATTGCGGTGACAAGTATGAAGCAGTAATTGAATGTTGAATACAAAATACACGGATATTTATACTAGCAGATTACAACTAAATAATACTAATAACGGTTCGTGCTTGACCGATCTACGCAGGAGTCGACGCCTCCTCGTTAGCGCAGACAATAGACGGGTCCGACGACATCTTGCCTCATTAACGCTTGAACAATGGATGCGCGTGCACCATGATTTGGAAGGCGGGGCTAAGTCCGACTGACGTCATGAAGTAGGCGTAGCTTTGCAACTTGTTTTGCACACGGCACGCTCTGACGTAAAATCGTATGATCTTGGTGTGCGTTGCTGTCGTGCGAGTAAACTTGCCTACTCGCTACATTAGTAACATCACAAACCCATCTTTTGTTCTATTAATTTTAATTATTACATCATTTTTTAATTTAATTGGATTATAGTACAAAAACAAAAATATTTCAATTGAACGCTCTAAATGTTGCGCAGTCTGCGAAGCAAAAGAAAGCGCTAGTATTGTAGGTAAATTGATAGTATAAATGGCAGCGGAGGGATCTTGAAGGTTAATTTTTGGTAAATGTATTATGTTTTCTAAAAAAGACATAGAACAAAAGTTGTTATTTATGATGTTAGTAACACAGTCTTGCGAGGTTGTTAGTGTTTTACCAATAACCCTGTATAATCGTCATCAGAAATAACAAGGCCATCCTATATTTCTTTCTTTTTGTTTAAGAGAATTAGCCATGTGGTCAGAATCCACATTGATAGCAAAATTGTTAACCGCTCCAACGAAAAAAAAAATACAAAAATAAACTAAGCTAAATTCAGTTGTGCCTGGAGTGGCTTCTCAGAAATAGTGTAATAGGTGGGGTTCGAGCCCACGACCTCAATTTCGTAATTATATGTAGCGCTGGCCATCAGAGGAGCCCATGGCTAAATAATAACACGCGCATGGGTCAAAGTTAAACAACGCTTGATCTTGATCTTTCTTGATCTTATAACATATTGAGGTTCCTCCGCGCATCAGAAAGCACGTGAAGCCGTTGGTTCCGGCTGTCATGTGTACATCTCTGACAGTCGTCACGGGGAGTCAGAAGCCAGAGATCTGACATCAGTGGAGCCAAGGTCGTGTTACCCTGCTTGGGTTGTGGAAGATAGATAGGCAGTGGCTTTGTTCCGTCCCATACGTATTTTCGAACGATCTTTTTTGGTATGGCAATTATCTGTGGTCTTTGACTTTGACACTTGACACTTGACATATAACCTTACTTCCCTTGGAAAAAAGCCGCCTCGTTGGGACATCGATTTATTGATTTTGTAATTGTATCTGGGTGAATCTTTGTTGTTATCGACAAGTTGGACGCGATCAACGATTTATTGGACGTGGTAATCTCGTGTGGATAAAACCCTGGGATAATTTTGTGATTTGGAACAATAACACCGACTTGAGGTCAGATGGACTGACACGCGAATATTGTTGACTTGTAATTGCATGAATCTAGTGTGAATTGGTGCTAAAATACGGCCTGTGGCACGCTGTGAATGCTGCCTGGACCACGTTGTGAAGACCTGCGTCCTTGGGGACCACCGTGCACATCACTTGACAACATTACACATTTCAATTATACTTACACACACACACCACGAACGTGATCTGAGGAAAGGTTGCACGCTGTCGTCAACCAGCCGCTGGTAAGTCTAATCTATAAGCTTATGAATACTTGTATAAACAACGTTAGAGCTCCACGTAATCGTGGACAGTTAGACATACCAGTTACCGTTGGCTGGGCTTGGTGTCGAACAGGCTCCATGTACAACACTAGTACTCAGCTGCATCCGGTTAGACCGGAAGGCCACCACACCATAGTTGGGAAGAGGCTAAGCAGATGTCACAGTCTAACCCTTCAAATATTTCCACACCAAAAATTACATGATCCATCTATCGGTTGTGAAAAGTGTTTGTTTGTCCATCTTTCGTATGAAGCGAAAGATGGACAAATAAACACACTTTTTTTATGATTTTAAGTAGTGAGCTAGTGTACCTAGTCGTGAATAAATTCTGTAACCATCCTTGCAGCGTCAAATCAAAATCAAATCATTTATGCATATATTCTTTACATTTAAACTTAGAAAGAAAGAAATAAATTTAACTTTTTAATCAGTTTATCAAACACACACACATATAGATTTACAGTCTTGGGTACTTAAGTATACTTGTGCCTGATTTTTTTAATCCTGTTTCAGGTGATGAGAGCCTACATAATCACATAATAAAAATATAACATACCAATCTTTAGCTACGTCGAAAGTTTAACATGTATCCTACTTAATAATATTACAAATGCGAAAGTTTGTGAGGGTGTATGTATATTTGTTGAGTAGATAGTTGACATCCTGGAATAACACTTAAGCCTCTTATTCTCCTGAAAACTCCACGAAATCGGGATTTACGCGAGAAAAACCTCAAAAAAGCAAACGCTAGTAATTATTATAAAAAGAATCATTTGAAAAAACCATAAATAACGAGGTGGAAAACCCTACAATCAATTCAATAAATTAAATTATCGTTTATTTCAGGCATTGGCACCCATAAAATGAAAATTACAAATAAAAAATAATTACCCTCATAAAATATTTACTAATGAAAAGAGATATTTTATATATTATTCTTTATATTATACCGGGTGCTTCAAAAAAATGTATACACACTTTGAACGTCCATAGAAAATTTATGTACCGTTCTACAAAGTTAAATTTCAGGAAATTAGAAAGCTGAAAGTCCAATGTAAATGAAACATAAATAACAACTGTTAATACTGTTCAAATTGGTGACCTCCAGCATCAATACAATTCTGAGTACGAGTCACCACTGATTCTGTACATCGTATCAAAACGTCCAAT
The DNA here is from genome assembly GCA_943138885.2 of Tholera decimalis. Lineage (NCBI taxonomy): Eukaryota > Metazoa > Arthropoda > Insecta > Lepidoptera > Noctuidae > Tholera > Tholera decimalis. The sequence continues at coordinate 20,331,152 of OW964576.2, read as the reverse complement.
GAGATTTCTCTACACACGGCTTGAATCTCATTCCAAAGAATGTCTAGCCCAAGCAGCAAAATTCTCCTATAGCAATTGACTTATACGATTACACGTCTTATAGAAATCTAGTAGACGCATTAACTCACTCCACTGATCCTGACAAAGCATCTTCCAAGATGATTTGAACTACAAGTACGTTTGACCCTATCATTTAGTTTTATAAATGTTAATAGGATTATTTTACACGACTCTTACTAGAGCGGTCAGTCAGGTTCAGTCTTATAAGTGCAAGTTATAAAAGTAATTAGCAAAGTGTGAATTTTGATCCGATAATCGCATTTAGTAAGATCGTCTTATCTTGTTAACGTCTTGTTTCATTCTTCTATAAGACATGCACTTCCTATAATTCCTAGTTCAGGTTTTTGATCAAAAACCTAATTTTATGAAAAACCTGCGACATAAATATTGCAAATTATTGTATCCTATCCATAATTTCGAAACGTGGCTATAAATATTAATAATTGCGATTTTAGACGTGGCTGTTTTATACAAAATAGCATATTTTGTAGAAATCGCAATAAAGCATAAACCAGCCATATAAGTTGGCTGTGTTTTAAAATGTGATCAGTAACTATTTAAAAATAAAAAACAGACAAAAGAGTATTAAGCTATTGACTAAAATGTTTAATCCGACTGTTGTATAATATATTCATACTGTTTTTAACTTTAAGTAGGTACACTTCTTTTAAGTCTTTAGGCTCAGGCTCCTACAAGGCTCAATAAAATTATTTTAATTTGAGTAAAAACTTGGCATTAGAGTATTAGAAGTATGTATTTATTAAAAAAAAAAAACTATATTCAAACGGCACAAACTATTATACACATTACATTATATATACCTTCATTCATCATCCAAAATAAAATCTAACTCGGTATTAAATCCATCAACGTCATCTTCAATAATTTCAGGTGTACATGTCAAATTGTCATAAAAGTGTCGAGTATCTTCTGGTATTAGATGTTTTATTGATATTATATCACGTAGTTTGGGCTCTGCTATAGGTTTTCCATTTGGCCATAATTTAGTTAAATGACTCTTAAAAACACCTTCTCTTTCTGGATTATCAGAGCCGTGACGTCTTGATATTTTACGAGCTATATCCAAACAGTCGTAATCTTCTTGGTCAAAGTCAGACTTCATATAAATACGATATTGGTCTCGCTTTTTTATTTTCAATTCTCTTGTTTTGAGCCAATTTACTCTATTACATTTACATTATTTGCTGTTTTTTTGCGATTGACTATAAGCTTTTCTAGAGTCTCAGTCGAGTAGAAATCATCAACTTCCATTTGGCAGGTTATCAGAGGTTTTTTCTTTTTGCATATAGAATTATAGACATAATTTGAATGTAGTCGTCAGGCGTATAAATCCTTTGATTGTACTTCAAAGCTCTCTCAATATCACCGAAGTTCTTATCATTGGGTAAGTAGCTATGACCTGGCATCAAATACTTAAATATAATAGATTCTAGGTTTGGTTTCATCTCCAGCACTGCTTTCATCATGAGAGTAATTTTTATGTTCCGGTTTTGACCGCCGTAAGAATCTGACCAAAAAATTAAATCTTTTATAGTGTCAGAGACGTTCTTGTCGATGTGTTTTAAAAGTGAAGAGCCCACTTCCAGTGCGCCACGTTTAGCCTGACCTTCGACCCATGTATAATAGTAGCTTTGGTTGTTTTTAGCACTGTGCACACCTAAATTATAGAGCCAGATTTGCCTTTTATAAAAAAATATATTTGTCTGAATCCGGGGTATAGGTAGTGTCTTTTGTATATCAAATGTAAGACATTCGATGTCTTCTTGATTTTTGGCTAAGTTTATATCTATTTTTAATTGACATCTTGCTCTTTCGGCCTGGTGAAGATGAATGTTGTGTATTTCTTTTATGGAGTTAACATCCCCACCGCTTCTACCTGTATTTATTAGTTCTATACGAAATTTATCGCAGACATTGCACTATTTTAGGTTTGATGTTAAAGTTGTCGTATAAAAATCGTTTAATAAATCTGTAATTCACGGCATTTGTGGTCATTTTAGTTAGTTCATCAGAAGAAAAGATATAGGTATGTACTTTTTATCTGTGTATCTAGGTACGGGTACATACGCAGTTAAGGTATTTATACCTATGCAAGCGCAAACGCGGGATAAGGAATATTTAAATTTTTTTATTTTTTATTTTATTTATTTATTTATGGTTCACCAACAAGTGTTACAGCTAAACATGATTGATATTTGTTAGATAACAATATTAATAATACTGCACACCTAATTATAGGTAAACACCGCATGCTTCGTGTTTGACAGGTAACAAAAAGAGATAAACAGACTAGTAATTATGAGTGTTAGTAGCTTAGACTAAATATTAGTACTTATTGCTATATGCTTCTACATGCTATATTGTTTCAAATTTCATCGATTGGCGTTACGGATAAATTCAAACAGGCCGTTTGTGTGGATGTCTATTAGACCACTGTGCTCATTTATGTATTTGCATAACCGTGGTATTGGGGAGCTTGCGCCAAATTTAGTTCTACGAAAGGGGGGGACCAAGGGCGTGATTGGTTTTCGGGGAGGTTTCCGAGGCACTCGGAGAGAAAATTTGCTTAGGAGATGCGGGCAGTCAATTTTACTCCTAAATATTTTAAAGAAAAACTTAAGATCTAAAGTGTCCCTACGTTCCTCCAGAGGTTTCATTTTGAAAAATTCTAGTTTTTCTCTGTAAGATTTTCTTTTCAGGCTTCTACTTCCAAATGCATATGCTAAGTGATTCAATAGCCGTTTTTGAACCCTTTCCATTCTTATTGAATGGACAGCGAAATGTGGCCGCCAAGCAACACTGCAATACTCAAGAGTACTACGGACCAGACTATAATATAGCATTATTTTTGTTTGTGCTTTTCGGAATAGTTTGCTATTGCGGATCACGAATCCTAACATACGTAGTGATCTCTTAATAGTGCTATCAATGTGCGGTACAAAAGTCAACTTGCTGTCAAGCAAGACGCCCAAATCTCTGATATGATTGACTTCAGCCAGAGGCGTACCACTGATATTATACGTCGTGTTAATGTTATGCAACTTTCGGCTGAATTTTAGTTAAGTGTTATAAAATCCTTAATTAGATAACAAAACAAAAAGTTGTACCTATTTATTATTTTTGGCAAAAACGGCCAGGATGCTGTTGAAAAAAGCCAACTGCGATTAACTACAAATAAATAATTTACAGTAAACAGCCATTATAGGGTGGCTGCCTTTTACGTAACTCGAACACCGATACCTCCTAACATTTTGAAATTTGTAAAAAACGGCCATATAGTTAGGCTGACTTCTGCAAAATAGGTATTGGAGTTTTTGTCAAAATTGGCTGCATTTTACATGAAGATGACTGTTTTTTACTATAAACATTAATATACGTGGCTGCATTTGACGGCTCATATCTCCGTGATAAATAGAGATATCAACATGGCTGTTTTTGCAAAAAATCGGGCATGTCGAAATTAGTATGGCTGTGTTCATAACTCATAATTGGAAAAAGTGCCATGTGGCTGCTTTCTGCATAACACGGTCCAATTTCCTGAAATTTAACTTTGTAGAACGGTAAATAAATTTTCTATGGACGTTCAAAGTGTGTATACATTTTTTGAGCACCCTGTATATTCTAAATTATAGCAATCGATTCAGTAAACGATTCTGAACAAACAGTATTACAGTATGTTACATGTGCACATATTTAAAAACCATCTGTCTTTTTACAGATAATGACATTTGTTTAAAAGACCAGTGGTGTGTGATTAAGGTGGATTTGTTAAAGGATAAGAGTGAACACTAGTCTAGGGGTGCAAAATTACGTTATAACAACATTACCTACACACCATAACATAGCGAAATTTTAAGATAATTCATAATTAGTTTAGTATCGGTGACCTGTGGCGATGTTTGATATAAGTATAAATATTTGCAACAACTTACAAGATTTGCATATTACCGTATAGTTTAACTCACATTACCCACAGAACCCTAAAACTTAAATATGGTGGCGTAGGTATGTCATGTAAACGTCTTAACTTTGATTAAAAAGTCCTTTAAAGGTTTTGATAAATGCAATGTAAGGGCACGTGTTTCGACCCTATGTCGGATAGGTATATATTAATTTATTACTGAATTAACAAATAATGAAAATGTTAAATTTTGAAGGCGCATGAAGATATGTTTATTATCATCTAACACTTCATCAATAAAATGATTTTCGCAAGTTGAGTAGGCACTCTTTATAAAACAGTTACACGGCAAAAGTTACTTTATTATAATGACAGACATTGTTATAATGTGACATTACTTACCTTTTGAAAAATAAAAGGCAGTACAATGAATGCACGAAAAAAGAACGAATGATCGACTGAATGAATCTACAAATAGTATTACGCTGATCACTGTAGGATCAATTACTCTAGTAGCGGCACGCGTCAGATCCTAAGAGGACCAGTCGCTCTTTTTAGATGCATTTACCGGATTTTTATAGGACAACTATATTTTGTTAAAACACTTAATAAGGTAATTATAAAATCAAATAGCACTTTACCGGATTATATCAAAGCGACTATAGGGCGTAATAGTCCTATAAACTGCGCCCAAATGCAGCTCTATAAACGTTTACAGGATTTCTATAGGAATAAAAAATACGTGCTCCTAGGATAATTACAGGGCCACATTTTGCTACTTGGGTAGGTTACGTGGTTTACGTTTGTACACCTAATTTTTTACTGTGCCCCATAAGAAGAAATCCAGTGGTGTAAGGTCTGGAGAGCGTGCCCCCTGTCCCCTGCGTCCTATCCACTGGCCCGGCAAACTTTGATCCAGGTAAGCACGTAAACCACGTAACCTAGACATTCTTTGGAATGAGATTCAAGCCGTGTGTAGAGAAATCTCATTGGACGTTTTGATACGATGTACAGAATCAGTGGTGACTCGTACTCAGAATTGTATTGATGCTGGAGGTCACCAATTTGAACAGTATAACATTTGTTATTTATGTTTCATTTACATTGGACTTTCAGCTTTCTAATTGGACCGTGTTATGCAGAAGGCAGCCATGTCGGGAAAAGTACAAACAGAGTTATAAGCATTTTTCTGTTAATGGTTGCACTTCGATTGTATATTACTTTTCTGATTATTTTTTATTTAAGACATATTGGTATAAATGTCGCAGGTTTTTCATAAAATTAGGTTTTTGATCAAAAACCTAGGTTTTTGATGAAAAACAGGAAGATGACACATTTTAAACTCAATTTCATCATAAACCTGTAACAATCCAGATTTTTATTCAAAAACCTGAACTAGTTTGGGTTTATGATAAAGTTCTTGTTTGATGAACTGGGTTGTTGAAGGGTATGGATCTGGAGATCTGGAGAAGATTCTGTGTGATCTATGTCAAAAAGAACAAAACATACTCATCGAAAGGGAACATACCGTTGAAAATTAAAAATGTCAGCAAACAAAAATGAAAGCAGCTTCTTCGGAAAAATTTGGAGAAATCGATATTGGTGCTATAAATTTAGTTGATGTGCCGAAAATAGATAGAGGGCCACTGGGTGCAAGTAACATTATAGGAAAGGTAATTGATAAGAAGAACGATTTATTCATATTGGTACTTCAGCTGGGGTTCTAAAAGACTGGCTGCCTCGCAACATCTATTTAAATATCAACTACTGCTTTTAACGAACCTGTATCGACAAATGAACTGAGTTTGCGTGAAATTGCTTCAAAGATGTCTTTATTTGGAGGCCAAGGTTTTAAGAAATGCTCGTGCGAAAAATCTAAAGTGCGCTGCCAGACAAATCGATGTGCATGCAAAAAAAAATGTTTTTTTTTTGTTTTATGTCACAAGTCAACGAACTGTCATAATAAATAAAGCATACTAGCAGTTTTATAAAAAAGCAAGCAGCAAGCGTGGTGAATGTTTCTTTATTACATTTTTTTTTTTTTTAATTTTGACTCAGTTTAGTCGTATTTAATAGTTACGAAATTTTTTTTTCGCGGGATATCAAAATCAGATTAATATAGGTACGTGAAATTGAAACATTTCATTTCATAATTGGATTGAAGGAGGAGAATATTGTTTGGATCATGGATGTAAAATTTTGATAAATAAATAATTGTTTTGTTCCGTCCAACGAGAAACCGAACGCATAATTTGGTATGGCAATATTCATCGAACATGTTTTCTTTCTACTAAGTTGCAAATGATGATGGATTGTTTTATTTATTTCATTTAAATTGATTTATTTGTTATAAAACAAAGCAAACCCGTGATTTTGACAAGAACTTTATCATAAACCCAGACTAGTTCAGGTTTTTGATCAAAAACCTAATTTTATGAAAAACCTGCGACATAAATATTGCAAATTATTGTATCCTATCCATAATTTCGAAACGTGGCTATAAATATTAATAATTGCGATTTTAGACGTGGCTGTTTTATACAAAATAGCATATTTTGTAGAAATCGCAATAAAGCATAAACCAGCCATATAAGTTGGCTGTGTTTTAAAATGTGATCAGTAACTATTTAAAAATAAAAAACAGACAAAAGAGTATTAAGCTATTGACTAAAATGTTTAATCCGACTGTTGTATAATATATTCATACTGTTTTTAACTTTAAGTAGGTACACTTCTTTTAAGTCTTTAGGCTCAGGCTCCTACAAGGCTCAATAAAATTATTTTAATTTGAGTAAAAACTTGGCATTAGAGTATTAGAAGTATGTATTTATTAAAAAAAAAAACTATATTCAAACGGCACAAACTATTATACACATTACATTATATATACCTTCATTCATCATCCAAAATAAAATCTAACTCGGTATTAAATCCATCAACGTCATCTTCAATAATTTCAGGTGTACATGTCAAATTGTCATAAAAGTGTCGAGTATCTTCTGGTATTAGATGTTTTATTGATATTATATCACGTAGTTTGGGCTCTGCTATAGGTTTTCCATTTGGCCATAATTTAGTTAAATGACTCTTAAAAACACCTTCTCTTTCTGGATTATCAGAGCCGTGACGTCTTGATATTTTACGAGCTATATCCAAACAGTCGTAATCTTCTTGGTCAAAGTCAGACTTCATATAAATACGATATTGGTCTCGCTTTTTTATTTTCAATTCTCTTGTTTTGAGCCAATTTACTCTATTACATTTACATTATTTGCTGTTTTTTTGCGATTGACTATAAGCTTTTCTAGAGTCTCAGTCGAGTAGAAATCATCAACTTCCATTTGGCAGGTTATCAGAGGTTTTTTCTTTTTGCATATAGAATTATAGACATAATTTGAATGTAGTCGTCAGGCGTATAAATCCTTTGATTGTACTTCAAAGCTCTCTCAATATCACCGAAGTTCTTATCATTGGGTAAGTAGCTATGACCTGGCATCAAATACTTAAATATAATAGATTCTAGGTTTGGTTTCATCTCCAGCACTGCTTTCATCATGAGAGTAATTTTTATGTTCCGGTTTTGACCGCCGCAAGAATCTGACCAAAAAATTAAATCTTTTATAGTGTCAGAGACGTTCTTGTCGATGTGTTTTAAAAGTGAAGAGCCCACTTCCAGTGCGCCACGTCCAGCCTGACCTTCGACCCATGTATAATAGTAGCTTTGGTTGTTTTTAGCACTGTGCACACCTAAATTATAGAGCCAGATTTGCCTTTTATAAAAAAATATATTTGTCTGAATCCGGGGTATAGGTAGTGTCTTTTGTATATCAAATGTAAGACATTCGATGTCTTCTTGATTTTTGGCTAAGTTTATATCTATTTTTAATTGACATCTTGCTCTTTCGGCCTGGTGAAGATGAATGTTGTGTATTTCTTTTATGGAGTTAACATCCCCACCGCTTCTACCTGTATTTATTAGTTCTATACGAAATTTATCGCAGACATTGCACTATTTTAGGTTTGATGTTAAAGTTGTCGTATAAAAATCGTTTAATAAATCTGTAATTCACGGCATTTGTGGTCATTTTGGCTTTATATTCATCATAAACTATAGACAAAGTCAGTCAGTGAAAACAAGTAGAGATTGGTGGGAAAAGATATAGGTATGTACTTTTTATCTGTGTATCTAGGTACGGGTACATATGCAGTTAAGGTATTTATACCTATGCAAGCGCAAACGCGGGATAAGGAATATTTAAATTTTTTTATTTTTTATTTTATTTATTTATTTATGGTTCACCAACAAGTGTTACAGCTAAACATGATTGATATTTGTTAGATAACAATATTAATAATACTGCACACCTAATTATAGGTAAACACCGCATGCTTCGTGTTTGACAGGTAACAAAAAGAGATAAACAGACTAGTAATTATGAGTGTTAGTAGCTTAGACTAAATATTAGTACTTATTGCTATATGCTTCTACATGCTATATTGTTTCAAATTTCATCGATTGGCGTTACGGATAAATTCAGACAGGCCGTTTGTGTGGATGTCTATTAGACCACTGTGCTCATTTATGTATTTGCATAACCGTGGTATTGGGGAGCTTGCGCCAAATTTAGTTCTACGAAAGGGGGGGACCAAGGGCGTGATTGGTTTTCGGGGAGGTTTCCGAGGCACTCGGAGAGAAAATTTGCTTAGGAGATGCGGGCAGTCAATTTTACTCCTAAATATTTTAAAGAAAAACTTAAGATCTAAAGTGTCCCTACGTTCCTCCAGAGGTTTCATTTTGAAAAATTCTAGTTTTTCTCTGTAAGATTTTCTTTTCAGGCTTCTACTTCCAAATGCATATGCTAAGTGATTCAATAGCCGTTTTTGAACCCTTTCCATTCTTATTGAATGGACAGCGAAATGTGGCCGCCAAGCAACACTGCAATACTCAAGAGTACTACGGACCAGACTATAATATAGCATTATTTTTGTTTGTGCTTTTCGGAATAGTTTGCTATTGCGGATCACGAATCCTAACATACGTAGTGATCTCTTAATAGTGCTATCAATGTGCGGTACAAAAGTCAACTTGCTGTCAAGCAAGACGCCCAAATCTCTGATATGATTGACTTCAGCCAGAGGCGTACCACTGATATTATACGTCGTGTTAATGTTATGCAACTTTCGGCTGAATTTTAGTTAAGTGTTATAAAATCCTTAATTAGATAACAAAACAAAAAGTTGTACCTATTTATTATTTTTGGCAAAAACGGCCAGGATGCTGTTGAAAAAAGCCAACTGCGATTAACTACAAATAAATAATTTACAGTAAACAGCCATTATAGGGTGGCTGCCTTTTACGTAACTCGAACACCGATACCTCCTAACATTTTGAAATTTGTAAAAAACGGCCATATAGTTAGGCTGACTTCTGCAAAATAGGTATTGGAGTTTTTGTCAAAATTGGCTGCATTTTACATGAAGATGACTGTTTTTTACTATAAACATTAATATACGTGGCTGCATTTGACGGCTCATATCTCCGTGATAAATAGAGATATCAACATGGCTGTTTTTGCAAAAAATCGGGCATGTCGAAATTAGTATGGCTGTGTTCATAACTCATAATTGGAAAAAGTGCCATGTGGCTGCTTTCTGCATAACACGGTCCAATTTCCTGAAATTTAACTTTGTAGAACGGTAAATAAATTTTCTATGGACGTTCAAAGTGTGTATACATTTTTTGAGCACCCTGTATATTCTAAATTATAGCAATCGATTCAGTAAACGATTCTGAACAAACAGTATTACAGTATGTTACATGTGCACATATTTAAAAACCATCTGTCTTTTTACAGATAATGACATTTGTTTAAAAGACCAGTGGTGTGTGATTAAGGTGGATTTGTTAAAGGATAAGAGTGAAGGTAAGTGTTTGGGAACATATCACACAAGATTAGAAATATGACAACTAGATCATTGGTGACTGGTCTGGCCAAGGGGTATCGTGTTACCCAGCTACTGGGTTGTGGAGGTCAGAGAGGCAGTCGCTCTATGTACTCAGCTGCTCCAGCAGTGTAACCGGGTGTATGTGAGTATTTACAACTAGATCATTGGTGACTGGTCTGGCCAAGGGGTATCGTGTTACCCAGCTACTGGGTTGTGGAGGTCAGAGAGGCAGTCGCTCTATGTACTCAGCTGCTCCAGCAGTGTTCCCGGGTGTATGTGAGTATTTACAAGTAGACCATTGGTGACTGGTCTGGCCAAGGGGTATCGTGTTACCCAGCTACTGGGTTGTGGAGGTCAGAGAGGCAGTCGCTCTATGTACTCAGCTGCTCCAGCAGTGTAACCGGGTGTATGTGAGTATTAGTGTATCTAATACTCAGTTACAACCGGGTAAACTGGAAGCCGACCCCGACATAATATGGAAAAGGGAAAGCAGATGATGTTGATGAAAGACGAGGTCTTTGTCTCAGCCGTGAGAACGTTATAAGCTGATTATATATTTTTCAAAAGGTTTTAAATTTTGTTTTCAGATGACACCCACTCACATCTAATCAATCTATCAATCATTGTGATACCATCCGTAATAATAGTGATACTTGTTCTTATTGTGGTGGTGTACATAACTATGCGCCAATATTGCTATCTAAAGTCAGAGCCTGTGGGAACGTCGGGGAGGAATACGCACGTAAGTCTGGAATTGATCGTGTAATTACAGCATCTTTAAAGTCCAAACAAACACACATAAACAAACACACATACACACACACACATACGCACACACACACATACACATCAAAACACATTCAAACAGTCGGCGGCTGCGTTGAAGAATATTCCAGTGTTTTAGTAGCCCCCGGCGGCGGCAGTGTCTTGTCCGACCCAGCCCGTGGACCCAGCCTGTCACTAGCTCCCCTCCCCAGCGACGCCTTAGTGTGTAGTCTCCTTGTTTGTAAGATTAATATGAACCCGGGCTGGAGGCCATAGAGTAGTTCGGTTAAACAGCCGACAACCTCTTTTTACCTATGTGCATGAAGTGTAGATAAATAAATAAATAAACCTCATATGATAATCTGCAAGATACTACACAAAAAATTGTAAGCCTATTTTCCCGACTGCGCCAGAAGGAGGGTTATGTTTTTTGAGAGTATGTATGTATGTATGTTTGTATAATTGTTTGGCACGCTCTGTGGCCTGAACGGCTTGACGGATTTTAGCTTGAGAGGTATCGTTAGATTCGTATTGACTGTGAGAGTGACACTGGGTATATCAAAATAAAAAAAAACCCAAATGGCGGATTTTTGGCGCCATATTATAACCCTCCTTCTGGCGCAGTCGGGTAATAACGATGTTTTCATAGTTTTGTTAGAAAATATGCTATATCTCAAAAAGTACAGACCCTATCTCACTCAAACTGATTTCCGTTGAAAGTTTTCATAAAGAACTACAGCATATTTTTTTAGATTTTTATACTTTAGTATTATAAAAGTTACAGGGGGGGGGGCACATTTTACCATTTTGGAATAATAATAATAATTTATTGTTTTTGCCATTCGGCTACGGAACCCTAATTAACAGAGCAATTGACACTACAATACTTCTCACTTAATTATTCAATAGGACTGTAATTCACTTGTAGTGTCAGTTATGTGCTTATTTCAGTGGATTTTATTGCCTCCTTTAGAGACCAGTATTTTTTTCCAGCATTTAGCTATTTTTTTGTTGATTTCTTTAGTGGATTAGTCCTTCTGTGAAATGATCTGATCCCTAGATGAACATATTCTTTCACATACTCAAGAGAATGGTTACTGATTTTGATCTCTAGGTTTTTGTAATTAGGACATGATGCCTAAGCCATATGGATCCCAAACCAGCTTTCGAAATATGTTTTCAAACATCGCAGAACCTCATTACCTTTTTATTGGTTTGATTTGCTATAGAGCACTATTACCGCGTTTGACTTGGGGTAAACCATAGCATTTTTGCTTTTTGAGTTGGTAAAGAAGCCACTTTTCTTCGATCCAATATTCCTTCATTTCTGTACTGAGTTTACAGAATATATCTACTCAACAAGTTTCAACTGTGTAGTCCTGGGAGTTTCGGAATAAAGTGGCTGTGATAAACGGACCGACAGACAGATAGCCATGACGAGTCTAAAAGGGTTTAATTTTTTTTTATTACGAATGAGCCCGCTCTTGACCTCGATCACACCTGATGGTAAGTGTAAGATGAGGTCTACGATCGAACGAGCGAGCCCAGAAAATGCCTATTCACTCTTGCTTTAAAGGCTGGCGGGTCATATTTAGCTACGGAACCCTAAAAAGTGACCAACTGCGAACCGGACTCGCCCGTAGCAGAAAAAAATTACCTTTAATCATAAAATTAAACAATAAAAATTTAATGAGCAGACCACAGCCATTCTTTTATTTGGAAACAGTATTAATGTGACAAAAAGGAAATTGTTAGATAATGATATTGACACCCCTCCTTAAATTAAAATTAGGCAAATTAATTTTATGAGGATTGTCTTATTCTAATAATTTGACATTTAAAGAAATCGAATAAATTTTAGCCTCAATAATTTGATGCATATGTTGTTAGTATGCCGTCATAGTGACCGTTTACTGTATTTTGATACTAACAATTTTATTAGAGATTCTGTTTTGATTCGGAAATACATGTTTCTTCCCAAAAAAAGAGTCGACAATTATTGGCTACTTTGTTAGCTTACAATATACACTCAGTTATTTATAATTTAACTGATCCAAGGTTAAGTGGCTATTAAGTATTATCTAGGGTATCTAATAATACTGAAATTAATTATTTAAACTCTTAGATCTAACAAAGGAGAGGCATAATAACACAATTTTACTATATGATCAGAATATAATTCGCTTCTCTGGCAAAATACTAAATGTAGAAATGTTAATAGATAAATATGATATGGATATCTTATATTTTTGTGAAACCTGGTTATAACCAGATATAATGTTATTTAACATTAATAATTTTTCGTTTGCCAGTGCATACAATGTGTCCTCGTTGAGGTGATCGGCGGCAGTTACCTCTCGCACCCGGCCCTGGTTCAGACCATGGTGCGGAGCGAGAGGGAATGGGATCCAACCGCCTCCTTCTGCGAAGCATTAATGTTAGTGAAGGAGGAGGCCAAACGCGCGAGGGAGAGGCTACTCTCTTCCTCACGCCCCAGCCGTCGCGGGAGACGCCCCGGGCGTCGGGGATCGCGAGCTGATCTCCTCTCAGGATCTCATATTTAAAAGAGTATGCGCCCAAGCTAAATTTAAATCAATCAATAATAAAATTAGCTACTGAACAGACAGTTTGACTGTGGGATCAATTTATAATCTATTTTTAACTTATGTATATAATTAATAAATATATTATATAACTAACTAGTACTCACGCGGGGCTTCGCTCCCGTGGATTCTATCACGGTAAAAACATAACTCTCCTTTTTTGCAGTCGGGTAAAAAGTAGCCTATAACCTTCCTCAAGCTTCAAGCTACTTCCATACCAAATTTCATCAAAATCCACCCAGTACTTTCGAAGATTAGCGCGTTCAAGCAAACAAACAAACAAACAAACTTTTCCGCTTTATAATATTAGTATAGATTAACTTAAAAATACAATAATAACATTAAGGTAGGGTGCTAAGTAAGTAGTTTTTTAATTAAGATTTGAATTTTTTAATATTATTTTCTTCTCTAATGCCCTCGGGTAAACCGTTAAGTACCTATATACGGGATGCGTTTTTTTAATGTCTTGTCTCCATAAACGTTGGTTATTCTAGGCACAACATATTTACCCGAGGTCATTGCTCTAGTATTATATTTATTATTTACATTTATCAATATAGAATCATGCACTCGACTTCCATGGTTATTGGTTAAAAGACAGTACTTATGTTTTAAACTGACTGGTAATATTCTACAAATCTAATTTGGATGTTTTCATGTTTTTCAATATAGGATTTGAAAGTAAAACCCATAACAGTCGAGTGCATAGAAATATAAAAAAATTGGCCAAGTGCGAGTCGGACTCGCCCATGAAGGGTTCCGTAGTAACTATAATAAATATAACATACTTAATATATTTATTTGAAAAAAAAAACAAAACAAAAAACCTTACAAATTTCATAAACCTAGTTTATTTACATTTTTTACAACTACGCCAAATAACTTTGTTTTTCATAGTATTTGTATGAATTACAAAGTTATATTTGCGGTTTTCGAAAATATACTGTATCTCAAAAACTACTGACTCGATCTCGTTCAAACTAATATTGGTTGAAAGTTTACATTAAGATCTACAACACGTGATTTTTTAGATTTTTCACTTCATTATTATAGAAGTTAGAGGGGGGGACACACATTTTACCACTTTGAAAGCGTATATCTTTTAAACGATTAACTTTATGAAAAAGGCATTATAGAAACCATAATGTCATTTTTAAAGACCTGTCTATAAATACCACACACGTATAGGTTTCATGAAAAAAAATATTTTCAGTTTCAGTTCCATGTATGGGGAGCCCCCTTTATTTTAAATATTTTTTAAATTTTCTCTTAAAATCGGAAAGCGGTTCACAGAATACATCTACCTACCAAGTTTTACATGTATAGTCCTAATAGTTTCGGAATAAAATGGCTGTGACATACGGACGGACGGACAGACAGACAGACGGACAGACATGTCGAAACTATAAGGGTTCCGTTTTTTGCCATTCGGCTACGGAACCCTAAAAACAGTTATCTATGGTCGAGTGCATAGTCCAGAATGGACTCAACTAAACACTAGTATAATATTTTTAGAGTACCAGTAGGAACCCGGTAACTTATGTGGTATCTTTACCAATATTCCAATAGAGGTTACTAAATCTCTGCATTCTTCGCCATCATTAGTAGAATCAATTTTAAAGGTTGAAAAAGTTGAGATAAATAGCTTGCTACCATTAATTTTGGGCTATGTCACTTCATACTTTTTGGCTTACTCTGAAAATATACTGCGTCGTCGCTTATTTTTTTTTTCCATTTAGCCAATTGTAGTTATGAATTCACTTAAATCTTTTATCCATACTCTGAAAAATAAGGGCTTAAGGCAGTTGGTATTAAGCGACATTTATCTTTGTAATTAAAGGTCCGTTTTATTTGGTATTAGCATCAACAACTCAATGTTTTTAATTAAATTTCAATCAAATTTACCCCATTCAAATAGCTAAAGAAGTTTTTTTGTTGTGATTTTTTTCCAAAATTTCAAACTTTAAATGGCTCTCCTGTAAAATTGCAAAAATGTCGCTTAAACCAAATAGCCTTTCACCCCTCGATTTTTATTTAACACGTTCGCTGACAGTGAGCACTTACCCTGACACCACATTACGACAGTAGATTTTTCCACGACGTACTCTTAAAAATAAGTGGCCCGTCCCTCGACGTACCTGTCATAACGCACTATTTTAATTTCCCGCCTAACGACGTACTGTCAGCGAACGTGTTAAGCCCATTTCTATTGATATAATTAAATTAACATTCTAAAGTCTTAACATAAAAAACACTGAAGACTTATGGGGTATATCTGTTAAGGTTCTTGGTAATATTATTGACTCAATTGCTTCTATCCTAACAGGCATATTTAATCAATGTATAGACAGTGGTACTTTTTCCAATTTAATGAAACATAGTAAAGTAGTACAAATTTTTATGTCGAGTTATAAGAGTGATCCCTGTAACTATAGACCGACAACTGTGCTTTCAGCATTAAGCAAAATCTACGAAAAAATCATGCTGGACCAGATGCTGTCACATTTTAACTCAAATATCTACATAGTCGGTAGTTTGGTTTCACGAAAGGTACGTCAACAACAGATATAGGAGTAGCGCTCATCCGTCACATTCTGGAATCTTAGGATCTCAGGATGCAAGTGGCATATTCAAGTTTTGAAAACCATTTCTTCTAAAAGTCAATCGTTCAAAAGATAGAAACTTCCGAAGTGTTAAAATGTGTGCGTGTGTCCTTCTAACTTTTAAAATAATTGACTGAAAAATCTAAAAAAAATATATGTTATAGATCTTGTTCTAGTTTGAACAAAATAAAGTCAGACGTTTTTGAGATATAACACATTTTATAAAAGTGTAAATGTAACTTTGTATTTCATACAAACACTATGAAAAACAAAGCATGGCAAAACAAGGCAAAAATCGTGGCGTGTCTGACTCGCACTTGGCCAGTTTTTGTGTGGCCAATTTTTTTCAAATTTCTGGCTGTCAAGATGAATATGTTTACAATTGGTCATAAATAAATCTTTATTTGATTACGGCCTATGTATTCCTTCTCATAGTGAGACTGTCCGTGTCCCAGAAGTAAGAACGTTATAGGCTAATGATATGAATTATGTTTTATGAAAGAAAAACAAAGGCTCAGACACGTCTTGGCCGACCTTGTTGTGTACAGATCTAAATCATGATGTTGTTTGTATATATCGCATAATAAACGTTTGATAATAATAAAATCGATGATTTTGGAATGGCAATAACAGTATCTCCTCAAATACATTAATTTTGCGTTCTTCTTCTCATACAACACTACACACTCACACACTCTTTCACATAAACACACCTCCATACACACCGACATTTACTCATGCTATAATATTTAGACACACACTTTAATTTTATGAAATTTTCATTCTCTTAGAATATATTATGAATAGTTACTGTTTTGTCATAAAAGTAATCGCAGTTACTACGATTAATAATGCTGATACTGTTCGCAATTTTGTAATTGCTATAATTTCTAACTTACCTCACAGTTGGTCCCAGTTTCTTGAAATAAACGTTATCTTAGTTTGATAGGTAGGGCTCTTAATGTTGCGGAATTGTTCTAAAAAGTTACCGCGGCCTCGAAACACGAGGGGCAAATGATGGAACACGGATGGGTTTTAGTCAGTAAAAGTCTGACACACTCTCCCGCTTCGCTCAGATCGGGAGGCAGTCATTGGATGTTTTTCCATTCTTAAAAAAGGGCTCTCAGTGTCAATTAAGATAAACGACAACTTAGTGTAATGGCTAAAGTGTTCACTGGTTCAAACCCATTACACTATCGCCGTGAACCCACTCCAGAGAGAAGCATACCTATTTAGCTTAGTTAGAAGGGTTAACAAGAGTGCTAGTAATGTGAACTAAAACCACATTATATTAATTCTCTTTACAAAAAATTACGACTCTTCCGATATATATTATGAATATTAAAAGTGTAAACTTATATATTTTTATTTTGTGGCAATGAACTATTAACACTATTTTATATTTTTAGGTCACGGAGCCATTTTACCTGAACATGCTCTTCAGGAGAGAGTGCGATCAGGAGATAGCGGAAATAGAACAACATCACTATGAGGAGATTTTGCCTCAAGATTAGCAAAACAACAGCAAAATGCTCATCAGCAAAATCCGGGAGCTCAAAGGGAGCTCTTGAATTTAAAATTCACGTGTAAACTGCTTAATACAACATTGACAATCCTCATTTCTATTTAGTTCTTATCTTACTAATTTTATAAATGCGAAAGTTCGTGAGGATGGATGTATACATGTATGGATGTTTCACGCAAAAACTACTGAACGGATCTGAATGAAATATTGTAAGTAGTTAGTTGACATCCGGGAATAATAGGTATTATTTCCGGATGTCAACTAACCACATACTTTTTATCCCAGAATTCTCATGGGATCGGGATATACGCGATCCTCCCACACGATCGAAGTCACGGGCAGAAGCTTGTTCATAATACAGTTTTAATAGGTACGAAAGGACAATATAGACCAATTAACACAGCACAATGTAATTAATATTTTATTTTTATTTTTAATACAAATAAAAGAATTAGAAACGAATCTAAGAGTCTACATTTTTTTTTATTGAAATATTAAAATAATCTTCACATTTTATACCAAACACGCCAACGCGTGACGGTCCTTAGAATTCGGTAATGATCGATAAAGCCGTATAATCTGTATAAGAACGTAATGCAAAGATTTTGTACACCTTTATACGAAAATTACACGGACAGAGGAGAATAAACTTTTACACAATTAGTTTATCTAAAAAAGGATTGCAGAAGTTATTTTTTTATGTATTTGGGTTTGTTATAATTTACATTATGCTAGAATTTCAAAATATATGGGCGACCATTAGTTTAATAACCGACTTCTAAAAAGGAGGAGGTTCTCATTTCGACGCGTGTATATTTTTGTATTTTTTTACTGAACCGATTTAAAAAATTCATTTTTTTAAAGTTGTACTTTAGAAGTGGTCCTATTGTCATCAAGTTTGATCGATGATGGGGTCCTGGAGAAATCGAGGGAACTTTTCAAATATTATAGGAAAACAATTTCAGTATTTTTTGTAGTAACTTGTGCAGTTACTTTCGAAAAGCACCTTTTGGTGAAGTTGCACTGATGATGAAAACCACAGATGGCTACTGAAACTACTCAATAATAAGTATTTCATGGGTTCTGATTTGATTACTTGAATAAGGTTATTAACAAGGTCACAACATGCACGTCACAATGCATAAATGGTGAACTGAAGCTGATGTTGAAGTACCAGGAGAACTCTTTAACAATTAACGGCCCTGCATCGGGAAAAGCAATATTTTGTAAAAATTTATAAGTAGTTGATATTTAGGCTTTTTAACTAGGTAAATTACAAACCGGCCAACTAACAAGAGACAAGTAAAAACTTTTTAACAAGAAATTAAATCTTCATTGCTAGCTTCTTCCCGCGGCGTCACTCGGATGTAAAGTTCTCAATTATAACCTATGTTCATCTGCCTTAATAGCTATATAACAAAAAAGTTTCATTCAAATCCCTCAAGAAGTTACGGAGATTAGCATGTACAAACAGACAGACATTTTTAATTTTTGCTTGATTACTGTTTCTAAACCCCGTCGATTTTTTGTCGTAAATGGTATTCAATGTACGGACACACCTTTTTTACAGTTTTATTATATGTATTTTATACAATAATACATATAGATTTGTTGTTGTTTTTTTTTTCTTTTGCTAACGAGCAATGAAACAGTAGGTATACAAAATTCTAAATTCTTTAATCGTATTCGAAACATAACATTTTGTTCCAAAATGAATGACGTATACACGGACTTTTAATTGGATTTAGTAAACTGTCAGTTTCCAAGTTGTCAGATAATAACGACTAGAGTCTGGCCAACGAAAGCGTGACCTGAGAAAGCGCGGCAAATTCAAAAAATCTTTATGTGGTATCACTGACTATAGTGGCAGAAAAACGTTTTGATACTTGGGAATTTTATGTATTTACGATAATCAATTTGTATATTAGTAGTTTATGAACTTAATTTCTAATTTGGGGATAGTACCACATAATGTTTTTAAAGGCTCCGTTTGGTGTCTCGGAGCCTTGACTGTCATGGATTGAATAAAGAAACGAATGTGTAGATTTATTTATTTATTTACATAATATTAACCTACTTAACATGTAGTTTATTAAATTTCTTCAACAATTTGTTTAATCAAATACAGGCGTTTTGAGTATAATAATTATTTAATCATCGTACTCAAAATGCGAGTCCAAAAATTCACTCCATTCAGGACCTCCTTTCTCACAATATAAAATGCATTGATTTTATTTCTTTTTTTTTATAAATAGAAAAAGAAATCATTTATTTGCCAATAATGTAGGTAACAAATATGGTGTTAATTTATGGAGAGTCTCGATACATTTTGCCTTACGGCATGCAAAATTATTAAATTAATTTAACCATTGCTTAATTGCTACGTTAACATTTAAATAACATTTCTATACAATTGAGACAACATAGTGACTTAGATTTACATCTAACATTTTTCACTTACTTATAGCATAAAATAATCATCATAAAATGGTATTACAAAAATATAAAAAATATAAAATTACACTATTAATGATAAAATTAATAATGAAAATAAAATATAAAAACCACACATATAATTTCGGAATTAGGCACTTATCTACTATAGAAATGTCCTCAAAATAATCATAATTTTACATCAAGGAACTGATGAGCAGAAACTTTTATCATCAAAAAAATCTTTAAACGAGTAGTAACATTTGTCTAACAACAATTTTGTTAACTGTTTTTTAAATTCGGTGATGGGTAAGTCTTTTAAATGTATTGGTAATCTATTATATATGAGAGGCGCCATAATTTTTTTTTTAAGTAAGGACGTTTTGTAGCCACCTGTATAGAGTTGGCTTTTATATTGAGACCTCATTGGTCCTTTGCGTATTCTTATATCCACCATTGATATAAACAATTGACTGTTCATCTTAACGAATAGGGCTACTTCAAGTAGGTACAAGGAGGGAAATGTTAAGATCTTTAGTGATTTAAAACTAGGTTTACAGCTTTCTATAGGTTTAAGACCTGTCATTGCTCGAATACAACGTTATTGGGCCCTAAATATTCTTTCTCTCTCACTACAGTTTCCCCAATGTTTTCTTATTGCATCAATATCAAAACTGTCTAAATCCGACACTGAGCTTTTGTGAGGGCGTTTTTTTCCTGGAGTGCTCCATATTCCTTCATTCACAGATCCTTCCTTTTTAATTTTTTTAGTGTTGTGACACCAACCTCTGCAAAACAAAGTATAAAATGCATATTAAGAAATTAAGGTACCCAAACAGTTTTATAATATCAAATAACACAACTTTGTGAAATGTAACAATCAAACACAACATTCTTAACCGTAACATACATACCAGTTAATGAAGATATTTATTCTAAGAACTTAGTCTGAGTTTCTATTAAAGATTTCTTTTCCAAATTTTTTAACATTTCAACATGGTTTTTAACTTCACAGATTCCTTGAATATCTCCAATATTATCTATAAAGATAAGAAAAAGTATAATAATATCGTAAATAATATATCTAATAATCAGCCACCAAGGATCAACATTACAAAGTCGTACTAACTTAAAAAATCCGAGATCGCATCTAAACGTTGTTGTTTTTCTTGGAAAACAATTTCTTTCTCTTCTTGTTTTTGTTTAAACTTACTGATCATAGTATGTAGCAGCTTTCGCACGTTACTTTTTAATGTTTTACCCATATTATAGCGATTATTCTTGAATATTAATTGTCTTTACAAATTACTGACAATTGTAATCACGGAGTTTGACAGCTTAATAATGTTGCCATATTAAACTTTTAAGAAAACTCCAGGACATGCTTTCGTTAGCCAGACTCTACCAATAATGATTATCAATGGGGCCAGTAATTTATAATAAAATACCTCATGCATATAAAGAAGAACAATTACGTATATTTAAAAAGAGGCTAACATCCTTACTTTTGGATAAATGTTACTATTCTAGACAAGATTTTTTGAATGATAAGGGATTATAATGTTATATTATTTAATTATATTTTATTTCAAATTCAATGTAATGTTGTTTTATAATGTAAATTAATGTAATGTGATGTAGTTGTTATGATCCAAAGACATGTAATTTTTATTTTTATTTTATTATGCTTGAATAGATGTAAGTTTATTTTACTTTTGCATGCCGTAAAGTAGAGTGTGATGGAACTATTATTTTTTAAATTCAAATTCATTTATTCATTTTGTGAACATAGGTGATTACAGGTGTTTTTCAATATTTTAAACTTCAATTGTACAAACCATGTTCCACCGATAGGCATACAAAATCAGTCTTACGATGTTAGTAAGTATATTTGATATAAAAAAATGTCAAAGATACGAGTACATGCATGTCAAATCATAAAATTGTCTCAATAAAATAGGGAAAATGTCATGAAAAAATAAAATATCGACATCTTATGTTGTAAACCCACATTCTTAGCAAATAAATGATTTGATTTGATTTGAAATTATGATGTAACTAAATTAATCGATTCAGGAATAAAATCGAATAACGGTGTAAACTTTTTTTTGAACATTATTGTGTGAAAATAACAAAAAGTAAAATGTGATTATAAGGGGGCGTGAAAAATAAAACGAATAGATGTTTATTTATTTATATACTAGCTTTTGCCCGCGACTTCGTCTGCGTGGAATAGTTACTTTGGGCTAACGTTAAATTTAACCCCGATTTTGAAGCATTCTTCATTGGTGCTCCGCTCCTATTGGCCTTAGCGTAATGATATATAGCCTATAGCCTTTCTATATAAATTGACTATTTAATTAATAATATTTTTTTCAATTCGGACCAGTAGTTCCTGAGATTATCGCGTTCAAACAAACAAACAAACTCTTCAGCCTTATATATTAGCATAGATAGCTGTTGCCCGCGACTTCGTCCACGTTTCCGTCGTTTTTCGTAAAAAAAAGTAGCCTATGTCCTTCCTCCTCACGGTTCAGTGATTTTGATGTAACACACAGATTATCTTTCGTAATTTAGTAGGGAAATATAATATGTCAATCTATAATACTGTTGAAAAATATCGCAATACCGAACCGCACAATATTATTGTTAATAGCTGTGCCCGCGACTCCGTCAGCGTGTAACCCCTTGTGTGTTATTAAGTTAATGTATTGGTAATATTGTTTAGATCACGTTCACATGAGGCTTAAGTACCTATAGAACGACAATACTTCAGCGCAAAGCTTCCGGGTAAACTATGTTGAAAGTTGACCCGTCCGGCACGTGAACATAAAGATTTCTAGAACTGCTAACCCGGGAAAGAGCGACGTACAACTGACCATGCGAGAAACAACTGACACCGAGATCTACTCCAGCAACACGAAAAGTCTGCCCTTGAGCCTTATTAATTGTCATTGCATAACACACCGATACTGGGAATCGCGTTCTTTTAAATTGGAATGGAAAATTATTTGGTATTATGGGAATTCTGGGAATAAAGACGGTTTCTCCTACACCGCAACCTGTTAAAATTTGAGCCTTGATTATATTTTGTTGCAACTGGGTTACTTTTAGCCGAGTTCCATTGCAAAGTTGTGGTGGTTTTAAATTTCGGAGCAGAATAATAATCAGAAAGCTTCGAACTGCTAAGCTATCGGGAGTTACACGTGTTATTGTGAGTCAACCATAAAAGATAGATATGTGGTGTTGTGGGATATTTTTTATATATTTTTAAGGAGAACATTTCCGTCATAAATGATTTCTGTGTAGCTTTAACCAATAAGGTTGCACTCGCGACGGAAGCTTAAAAAATGGAGTAACTTCTCCCGTTTTCCCAACATTTCCCTTCACTGCTCTGCTCCTATTGATTGTAGCGTGATGAAAAGTATACTATAACCAGCTCAGGAGTATGAAAAATAATTGTACCAAGTTTCGTTAAAATCCGTCGAGTAGTTTTTGTTTCTATAACGGTTATACAGACAGACAGACAGACAGACAGACAGACAAAAATTTTACTGATTGTATTTTTGGCATCAGTATCGATCACTAATCACCCTCTGATAGTTATTTTGTAAATATATTTCATGTACAGAATTGACCTCTCTACAGATTTATTATAAGTATAGATTTTATTTGGCTCTTCAATAATGAAAACACTATTACATACACAATTTTACATCTTAATCTATGTTTAAGTGCTCCATCACTTAGAGAAGAGCACTGCATGCACTATTTTATACGCGTAAATTGTTAAACAAAATGAATTACTTAATTAATCAATTACAATAAATTATGTGTTAAAAAAAATTACCTAATTCCAATTTAAAATTCTCTTCATAGAAGACACAGGTGTAAGGAACAAATCAATGTCTTCATCGTGGCTTTCATACACAGTATACATTCTCGACAATGAGCAGTGCTGCCTTAAATTTGTATGACTTTTTGGCGTCCTGAATAGTTTCCTATTAGATCTTCTTGGTAGATTCCGTGGCACATGAAAAGACACTTTACTGAGCAACTCCGGACAATTAAAAGAGCCTGTTACTAGTTTCTTAAGGAAAATTAAGTCAAACAAGTCTCTACGTTTCTCTAATGAAGCCATTCTAAAATATTTTAATCTGTCTTGGTACGATTTGAGCCTTTTTCCCATATTACAATAATAAGTCAGATGCCATATGAACCTTTTCTGCAGGCGTTCGATACGCTTGATGTGTACATTATATCTAGGAGACCAGACAACACTGCAGTACTCTAGGTGACTTCGGACTAGCGAGTTGTACATAACTTTTATTGTTCTAAAATTTTTGAAATCTTTGCACTCGCGCATCACGAAGCCAAGTATTTTTGTAGCTTTTAATATAACATTGTCAATATGATCAACAAAACGTAGCTTTTTGTCAAATTGCACGCCTAGTTCCCATGTTTATAATATTTTTCATTTTTTGCAATAGGCCCCTGTACTTGTACCCATTTCAACGGGATTTAGGCATTGGCGTACCTAGAGATATATCCCAGGGGGGGCCTGGCCCCCAGTAATAGAAGTGATGATCGCTTATCAAAGTTGTGTCAACTCTTAACGTACGAAATGAAAATTTTCACATAAAATAATTTAATAAGTATCGCAGAACGGAACCTTGCATGAGTGAGTCCGACTCGCACTTGGCCAGATTATCTAATTTTTCAGCCATAATTGTTTGTTAGTAAAAATTCTCGGGTGACCATTCTGGGGCGGGCACAGCCCACTCGGCTCCCCCCCTTCCTACGCCTATGGATTTAGGTCGCAGTGGTGCGGAGGCAGTCTTTTTAATAGTAATCTCGCGCAATTTATTAAAATATTCATCACATGAAACAATTTCCAAAAGAGTTGCTTTTATCATGTCTGGAATATTTTTTATAAAAATAGATTTATTTATAGTAAAATCTAGTTACTACTTTAAAATAAAAGATAATAGGTAGTATTAATTTTATCATATTTATTTATATTTCTCACGATTAAAATTCTCTCATTTATTATTCAATTAATTGAATCCATCACTATTAGGTTAAATAGGGTATCATTATTTTAGTAAGTAACACTAGCGTATGTCAGCTTACTGCATCGAAGTAATTAAATTCCGGGTATAGCTCTAAAGGCTGCCCAACTCAAGTGGAACTCGACAGGACATGTCTGCCGCATGCCGGAACAACTGTGAGGCTGGATGGCGGAGTCGTGGCAGACCCATAGGAGATGGTGGGAGGAACTGGATGAGTATTTTCGGACCTGGAGAGAGGACGCTCGGGTTCGCTAGAAGTGTGTTAAGTGGAGAGAAGCTTTTGCCCAGGTGTCGGACTGGCTAAAAAAAATGATATAGGTATGTTTGTATAAGTTTTCACATAATAAAGTCAAATAAATTAAATTAAACATTTATTTTGTAAACTGGTAATAAATAACACTTAACACTTTCACACGTCATTGTTTTCCTTTGTTTGTTAAGCTAGATGTGCCCACCTGACTACTCTCAGAAGAAATGCCGAAACAAACACAGAGATCAAGGTCTAATTTAAAGTCCATACAATTCGTATTGATCAAATCATAATTATGAGAAACTTGTAGGTTCATGTCTGTGGTGCTCTTTTGAGGAAAGAGGCACAAAGATTTGAGTGCAACTTTCCAGATAGAGCAAGCATTTTACAGTTATCGTGTAAGTCAACTTACAACACAACTACTTTTAGAATATGATAATTAAATTAAGTACGTGTTAAAATACTATGATGCAAATATTACAAAAATAGTTTACCGAGTACAATTAAAAGCATACATAGTTAAAAAAAATCGATAACTCAGTGATACATTCCCATACCTAATGAGATACCAATGGCCAATCAGAAGGCTGTAACCCTCTGGGTTTTAGGTTTGAAGCATTAGATCGAACAAAGAGAATGTAATACACTATGGATCGAACATTGGGCATCTAGAGGGTGTATGGTCGATGCTCCTTACCAAAATGATTATAATTAGAATTGCTAGGTTAGGTTAAGGTAATTATGATATTTATTAAGTGAATACAATATAGAGTCTCCTAAAGCAGTCACAGGTCTAATTATTATCGCGATAGAAGGAGAAATTTATTCAATATAGACAGTCACAATCAGTACTCTTAATAAAAAATTAACATGATTAATAAATACTTTACTGCAGTCTCCATTTTTGGTACTGCTTATATTGTCATACATGTTTTTTTTTTTTGTGAAGAGAACTAGAAATCTTGTTAACCCCTCCAATTAAGCTAAATATGCTTGTCTGGAATAGGTTCCCGGCAATAATATCATGGGCAGAGTTCTAACCCGAAATCCCTCGATCACAAGGCCAACACCTTAACCATTAGGCTATTGCTGATAAAATCTATAAGTAGGTATAATAAAACTGTAGAAGAGGTCAATTCTGTATAATTAACAAAATACTCCTAGAGTGCTTCATACAAATAGTAGAAGCCAAAAATATGATTTTTGAATTTTTTTTCGTTCTGTCTGTATGTTGTGCGTCTTTCACGCAAAAACTACAGGACGGATATTGATGAAACTTTTTTTGTTGTAAAGTTATTAGTCTTCGCTAACATATAGGCTATAATTTATCTTGAAGATCTGAATATTAGACGTGGAACCTTAGGAGCCCGGCTAATCTGCCTATAAGAGAAATTAATATACCGCTTAAGGAATAATTGGTCAACATGATGAGTACTTTCTGTCGTCATAGAAAAAAATTAAAGTCTAGAGCACCTGATGTGGAACCCACATAAAATTGACAACACAAAACAAGTCAACAAGACGGGATACCGGCAATAGTACTAAGAACTTGTGCGCCTGAACTGTCTCAAATGTTGACACACTTGTTTCGTCTTTCGCTTGAGACTGGAAAACTACCGAAAGCTTGGAAGCTAGCTAACGTGCAGCCCGTGCCCAAGAAGGGCAGTCGTGCAGATCCGGCCAACTACAGGCCTATTTCAGTCACGTACTCAATAGTAAGCTACTGGCATACCTAGAAGCTAACGACATCCTCAGTGCTGACAATACGGCTTCCGCAAAAACCGGTCAACTGGGGATCTTCTAGCGTATGCCATGCATATCTGGAGTGAGGCCATTAAGAAGCACGGGGAAGCACTTGCTGTTTCTCTCGATGTCTCCAAGGCTTTCGATAGGGTGTGGCACGATAGCCTATTGCTAAACTTCCTTCTGTCGGTATACTCACTGAACTTTGCGTTTGGATATAAGACTTCCTGAGAGATCGGTCTATTCGAGTGGTTATTGATGGCTGCTTATCTAGCCAATTGGAAATTAATGCCGGGGTCACTCAGGGATCAGTTCTCTCAGCAGCTTTATTCTTGCTGCATATTAACGATCTGCTAATGCCCGGTACCTTTGGGTATGCAGACGACAGCACTGTTGCTGAGAGATATATATCCAGCGCGCGTGCTAGTGGGTCACAAGTCCAGTCTCTCCGAGAGGCAATGGTGGGGCGCTTGAACTTGACTTTGAAGGCTATCTCTGAGTGGGGCGATGCCAACTTGGTCAGGTTTAATGCTGCCAAGACCCAGGCGTGTCTTTTCTCCGCAAAAAGGAGCCAATTTCAACCGGGCTCCTTCTTTTCATGGTGTAAACGTGCCGATACATTGCATCGAACTGCTTGGGGTTACGTTGACATCCATCCTTAATTTTGGTTCATTTATCGAGGCTAAGGCTCAATTGGCTGCCAAAAAGTTGGGAATCCTAGCAAAGGCGAGACGGTACTTCACACCGGAACAGCTGCTCAACCTCTATCAAGCGCAACTTCGGTCGTGTATGGAGTACTGCTCTCATCTCTGGGACAGATCTGCTAAATATCAGTTTGATGCACTTGATTTTATAGAGAAATGGGCCAAAATGCTTTTCGGTAACGAGAAACTAGTCGAGACAAGGCTCCAGAGCCTAGAACATCGGCGACGTGTTGCAAGCCCATCAGTTTTCTATCGGTTACATTTCGGGGAGTGTGCGATGGAATTGCACAGTCTTATGCGTCCAAGCCCGTTCCATCATCGGACTACAAGACAAACGGCGATGCGCCATTATTACATGGTGGGCATCCCACCCACACGCACGAAACGTTTTGGGAATATTTTCGTTGTGCGTACAGCTAAGGAGTGAAATTACCTGCCAGAGTCTGTGTTTCCTGATAGCTATAACCTAGGGGTCTTTAAACCAAGAGTGAATAGGTTACTTCTAGGCAAGCGTGCTTAATCTTCGACCACATCATCGCTTAACATCAGGTGAGATTATGGTCAAACGCAAGACAATCAACTATAAAAAAAAATAAGAAAAAGTATTTCTCAATATTCGAGAAACTCTAAACAATTAAGAGCTGAAAAAAAAATCGAGGAAGAACATGAGTCACGCTTAGCTGCAAGGCAAGAAAATTGTGCTGAATCTTTGTCTCTGGAAACAGCTACGCAAAGGGAAGAAAGATTAGCAGTTGACCGACCGTATCAGAAGTTTTCGCGCCTATAGCTATAACCTGGGAGGTCTTTAATTCAAGAGTAAAAAGGTTACTTCTAGGCAAACGTGCTTCATCTTCGACCACATCATCGCTTACCATCAGGTGAGAAGTTAGCAAAAGCGAGACTATCAACAATAAAAAAGGACAAATAGCGTGAAGAACGTCTCATAGTCGACCACGAACGTCACGCTGCGTCTCGCAACTTAGAGACGTTCACAGCGTGAAGAAAGTTTGACAAAGGATTGAAACCGACAAGCTAGAAATAGGGCTATTCAAAATGAACACGAACACCAGAGACGTCTAGAATCGGCATGAGAACATTATCGTCATGTTTTGTTTTAATTAAAATATATAATCAAATATCTAATTTAATACTTACCGAGCCTCATGTAATGGAAATTTTGCCATAAACTTCCTTTTTTCATTACCTTTAAGACTTCACAAGTACGATACTTCACAAGTTATAAATTGGCTGTTAGGTGGCATTATGGTACAATTATGTTTACTGAACAAGAACCGGTCACTTTTTACAAATTAAGATAAAAAATGAACCGTAAATCTTCAAAAGCACAAACTTTCAAAATACAAGAAGACACACGACAAGTAAACATACTGTATATATGGCCGACTTACTTTACTCTTTGTGGCCGACCATCATAACCATAGATGATACATATAAATACTGAGAATCATAACCCAACCATAGATTGATAAGTGGCTGACTGTCATGAAAGAAAGAGAAAGCGCACTGAACAGGTGAGACAGCAAAATCTACCATTATTTACCCCTCAAAGTCCATACTATTTTTCCCCTTGAAGTTGCAGTAGCCTGGTGATTCTCTATGTCGTGTTGTGGAGTGAAATTATAGAGATCTTAATTTATAAATGTCTTTTATTTAGCTAAGTAACATGGAGTCTCGTAGGTAAAATAGCAGATGAAGATTACAAAGTGTCCAGAAGCACTTTGTAATCTTCGTCTGCCATTTTACCCACGAGACACCATGTTATTTGCACCAAACTAAGCTGTTAGCTGCCATGCAAACCCAAATGCAAGTCATGCAGCAACAAATGGGTAATATGATGGCGGGATTCACTATAGGCACTGTATAAAAGTCATGGCAGCGTCCCATGGTCTTGGGACCATGGGACGCTGCCATGACTTTTATACACATATATGACTTTTATATACATCCAAAGGTTGGCCTTTGGATGTAGAATCGGGAGACCTATTCGAAAATTTAGAATTCTTCCGCAACGGCTGGGAAAATTACTGCACGGCTACCGGATTTGTTTGTTGGACAAAAAGTGGCTACTCAGCTACATCCTGACGCTAATAAGA
The DNA here is from genome assembly GCA_943138885.2 of Tholera decimalis. Taxonomy (NCBI): domain Eukaryota; kingdom Metazoa; phylum Arthropoda; class Insecta; order Lepidoptera; family Noctuidae; genus Tholera; species Tholera decimalis. The sequence continues at coordinate 20,301,412 of OW964576.2, read as the reverse complement.
AATGGAGTTTTGGCACTATTACTAAGAGACTAGATGAAAGATCCTACATTGTGGTAGTAGGTAATCTATACTAATATTATAAAGAGGTAAAATTTGTAAGTTTGTAAATTGTAAGTTTGTATGTAGGGCGTAATCTCTGAAACTACCGAACCGATTTTGAAAATTCTTTCACTTTCATGTAGCTGCATTATCCCTGAGTGCTATAGGCTATAAATTATCTGTATATCATGCATATTAGCCGAGCTATTATAATCTTTGTCAAGCAAGTCGGGGACGGGATCCCGTGGAATATTTTCGACTTCTACGCAGACGAAGTCGCGGACAGAAGCTAGTAATTAATATAGAAGAAGCAGATGCCACATCAAGCCTTTCTCAAGAGAAGCCGGCTCTAAGTCAGTTGACCGACCAACAGAACACACTGTTGAATACAGGCCTCATGATAATAATATTACTTATTCAGGTGTTGATACGTTTTATCATTGGCATCCAAATACAGAGTCTCAATTTCAAGATGAGTCTCCGGTACAGCCGTCTACTTCAGTCCTCGAGGTTAGAAGTTCGACGTAGTCACCGGTCTAGAAACTTGCATCGACATCTACGAAGTTTATTTTATAAAAAAATGGGGATGTTTGTGAATGCACCTTATATTGTTTTTATATAATCGTCATAGATTTGTGATTGTCTATGTCGTGTTGTGGAGTGAAATTATAGAGATTTCAATTTATAAATATCTTTTATTTAGCTAAATAACAGGTATGTCGCGATTTAACAAAAAAACCTGTTTATATTTACTGATGAACATATAATACGTCATTGCCTACACGTACAAAATTTTTTCGTGCATTTCTTCATGTATATCTTCGTAACCTTGTAAGTCATGTCATAAGCATGATAAATTCTTACCTACGTATATTAGTGAGTTTGTGTACTTATGTATATACTTAATATTGTGGGATTCCACGATGGTGCATTGCCGTTCGTCTTGTAATCCGATGATGGAACGGGCTTAGTGGAACTTAATTGTGTAATTCCATCGCACACATCACACACCGAAATGTGACCGATAGTAGTATGCCTGAAATGTACTTACGGCGACTTTTGATTTGCTATTCAAATAATATTTAATGCATACGTAACAGTTTCTGTTGTAAGCTTTTTATCTCTACTAATATTTTAATGGCTGCAGTTAGGTTAGGTGGAAATGATAAATGATCTTTATTTTGCCAATTGGTTATTAATTAACACTTAGGGTATACACCTGACATAATGCTGAGCTGAGGCTATTTTGGCACAACAATGTTTTTAGGGTTCCGTAGCCGAATGGCAAAAAACGGAACCCGAAAGTTTCGATATGTCTGTCCGTCTGTCTGTCTGTCTGTCCGTCCGTCCGTATGTCACAGCCATTTTATTCCGAAACTATTAAGACTATACATGTGAAACTTAGTAGGTATATGTATTCTGTGAACCGCTTTCCGATTTTAAGAAAAAAATTAAAAAATATCTATACTTATAATAAATCTGTAGAGAGGTTAATTCTGTACATGAAATATATTTACAAAATAACTATCAGGGGGTGATTAGGGATCGATACTGATGCCAAAAATGCAATCAGTAAAATTTTTGTCTGTCTGTCTGTCTGTCGGTCTGTCTGTCTGTCTGTCTGTCTGTCTGTATAACCGTTATAGAAACAAAAACTACTCGACGGATTTTAACGAAACTTGGTACAATTCTTTTTCATACTCCTGAGCTGGTTATAGTATACTTTTCATCACGCTACAATCAATAGGAGCAGAGCAGTGAAGGGAAATGTTGGGAAAACGGGAGAAGTTACTCCATTTTTTAAGCTTCCGTCGCGAGTGCAACCTTAATGGTTAAAGCTACACAGAAATCATTTATGACGGAAATGTTCTCCTTAAAATTATATAAAAAATATCCCACGACAGCATATATCTATCTTTTATGGTTGACTCACAATAACACGTGTAACTCCCGATAGCTTAGCAGTTCGAAGCTTTCTGATTATTATTCTGCTCCAAAATTTAAAACCACCACAACTTTGCAATGGAACTCGGCTAAAAGTAACCCAGTTGCAACAAAATATAATCGAGGCTCAAATTTTAACAGGTTGCGGTGCAGGAGAAATCGTCTTTATTCCCAGAATTCCCATAATACCAAATAATTTTCCATTCCAATTTAAAAGAACGCAATTCCCAGTATCAGTGTGTTATGCAATGACAATTAATAAGGCTCAAGGGCAGACTTTTCGTGTTGCTGGAGTAGATCTCGGTGTCAGTTGTTTCTCGCATGGTCAGTTGTACGTCGCTCTTTCCCGGGTTAGCATTTCTAGAAATCTTTATGTTCACGTGCCGGACGGGTCAACTTTCAACATAGTTTACCCGGAAGCTTTGTGCTGAAGTATTTTCGTTCTATAGGTACTTAAGCCTCATGTGAACGTGATCTAAACAATATTACCAATACATTAACTTAATAACACACAAGAAATTACACGCTGACGGAGTCGCGGGCACACCTATTAACAATAACATTGTATTTTTCAACAGTATTATAGATTGACATATTATATTTCCCTACTAAATTACGACGGTTAATCTGTCTGTTACATCAAAATCACTGAACCGTGAGGAAGGACACAGGCAACTTTTTTTTACGAAAAACGACGGAAACGTGGACGAATTCGCGGGCAACAGCTATCTATACTAATAATATAAGGCTGAAGAGTTTGTTTGTTTGTTTGAACGCGATAATCTCAGGAACTACTGGTTCGAATTGAAAAATTATTTTTTAATTAAATAGTCAATTTATAGAGAAAGGCTATAGGCTATATATCATTACGCTAAGGCCAATAGGAGCGGAGGGCCAATGAAAAATGCTTCAAAATCGGGGTTAAATTTAACGTTAGTCCAAAGTAACTATTCCACGCGGACGAAGTCGCGGGCAAAAGCTAGTTTAAAATAAAGGGGTGTCCCCATACATGGAACTAGAACTGAAAATATTTTTTTTTTCATGAAACCTATGCGTATGTAGTATTTATAGACATGTCTTTAAAAATGATATAAGGGTTTCTAAAACCACTTTTTCATAAAGTAAATCGTTTAAAAGATATAAGCTTCCAAAGTGGTAAAAAAGTTCCCCCCTCTAACTTCTATAATAATGAAGTGAAAAATGTAAAAAAATATATATATGTCTGTAGATCTTAATGTAAACTATCAACCAAAATTGGTTTGAACGTAATCGGGTCAGCGGTTTTTGAGATACAGCATATTTTCTAAAACCGCAAATATAACTTTGTAATTCATACATACACTATGAAAAGTTATTTGACGTAGTTACTACGGAACCTAGTTACTTCATGGGCTAGTCTGACTCGCACTTGGCCAATTTTTTATTTTTTATGTGCGTATGTAAGAAAACTGCGATTATTGTATTGGAATTTTTCTTTCTTCTTTCTTTCTAATGGGGTAAAATTTGTTTCTATGCGTTGAGGTGCATTATTTGTGAGTGCTACTGGCTATAAATTAATTCTAAATCCATGCGGACTAAGTCACGGGGTCTTCACATTTCAGCGGGGATGTAACACCCCCACTATTTCAGCGTATGTTGGTTCCTCATCACGTTTTGGTGGGGTTCTGTTTTCGTTCACTAAGCTTAGCTCCGCATATACCACTGCATTTCCATTAGCCTGGAAAAACGAAGTTTTTATTATTTGTTTATTTACACTTTATACACTACGCTTTTATCTAACCTACAAGGGCTGACTTAATGCCGTAGGCATTCTTTACCAGTGAACCATGAGTCCTGAAAAATGTGGGAGGTGCAATACGTAGTGATAATCAAAATTAAAAAAAATACTACAATTCTACATAAATAAGTAAAGAAATACTTGTACAAATATATACAATATACAGGGTGTCCATGAAATAGTGCAGGGGTGATAGATAGCTTGGGTCAACACCTACCAAAACAACTCAATATAATATGTTCCGTAAAATGTTATGGATTTGAATAAGTAATATTAATTTGAATGTTTTTTTTTATGTATATACGATATCTTCCAGACAACTTTTGAATGAACATTACGCATTAATAATAAAGAGAGTAGAGAATAGTGTTAATTTGTAATTTAAATATTTATCAAAGAAAATGGAGCAGGGCTTTTTTGTGTGTCTCTCTCTGATCAACGTATGAAAGTATGAGATTGTCGGCTGCTTAACCCAACTGAGCTATGGGCTCTTTTTTTGTATGTGGCTCGCAGGTCAACCTCTGAGGTTGTCGGCTGCTTAACCGGGCTTGCCTGTGGTTGCCTTACTTAATAAATAAATGAAATCCTCCAGCCAGGGCTTATCACCTATGGGCTCCAGCCTGGGCTCATATTTATCTTACAAACTGGGCGACTACACACTAAGGCGTCTCTGGGGGTTGGGAGCTAGTGACAGGCTAGATCGGACCAGACAATTACAACTGGGCCTATTAGAGCACTAACATATTCTTCAACGCGGCTCCCGACTGTCTAAATGTGTTATGATGTGTGTGTGCATGTGTTTGTGTCTGTAAGTGTGTGTGTGTTTGTATGTGTGTTTCTTTGGACTTTAAATATGCTGTAATTACACGATCAATTCCAGACTTACGTGCGTATTCCTCCCCGACGTTTCCAGAGGTTGTGACTTTAGATGGCAATATCGGTGCACAATTATGTAAATCACCACTATTAGAAGAAGCATCACTATGACGGATGGTATCACAAATATCAGAATATTTTGATACGTCGGACGTGAGTCGATGTCATCTAAAAACAAAATATAAAACCATTTGAAAAATATATAAAATACTTGCTTCTGCCCACGACTACGTTCGCATGGGAGGGTTTTCCCGTGTAAATCAGATCTTGTAAGTAGCTTATGAGTTATACTAGGATGTCAACTACCTATATTTTTTTGCCAGGTTGGATAATCATCGAATGACTTCTCCTGCTCTGGGTTAAGCGGAAGGGTGTGTCAGACTTCAACTGACTAAAAACCCACCCTGTTCCTTCATCTGCCATTAAGTTCTTAAATTACGGGGCCACGGTATCTCGTTAGTATATTCCCACAACCCAGGCAGGCAATGACCCTATGGGGCCCAGTTACCGGTGCTGACAGCTCCTTGAGGTGCGTGCGGAACACGATGCGCCGCCCACCGTCACCTACCTACTTACGAAGTTTCATTCACATCCGTTCAGTATTTTTTGCGTGAAAGAGCAACAAACATACATACATCCTCACAAACTTTCGCATTTATAATATTAGTGGGATAATCAGCCTGTAACGTTCCCACGACTGGGACACAGGCCTCGTCTATCATCATCATCAAACTATGTCGAGCTCAGCTTCCAGTTTAACCAGATACAGCTGAGTATGCCAGACCAGTCACCAATGATCTAGTTGTAAATACTCACATACACCCGGTTACACTGCTGGAGCAGCTGAGTACATAGAGCGACTGCCTCTCTGACCTCCACAACCCAGTAGGTGGGTAACACGATACCCCTTGGCCAGTCCAATCACCAATGATCTAGTTGTAAATACTCACATACACCCGGTTACACTGCTGGAGCAGCTGAGTACATAGAGCGACTGCCTCTCTGACCTCCACAACCCAGTAGCTGGGTAACACGATACCCCTTGGCCAGACCAGTCACCAATGATCTAGTTGTAAATACTCACATACACCCGGTTACACTGCTGGAGCAGCTGAGTACATAGAGCGACTGCCTCTCTGACTTCCAACACCCAGTAGCTGGCTAACACGATACCCCCTGGCCAGACCAGTCACCAATGATCTAGTTGTAAATACTCACATACACCCGGTTACACTGCTGGAGCAGCTGAGTACATAGAGCGACTGCCTCTCTGACCTCCACAACCCAGTAGCTGGGTAACACGATACCCCCTGGCCAGACCAGTCACCAATGATCTAGTTGTAAATACTCACATACCCGGTTACACTGCTGGAGCAGCTGAGTACATAGAGCGACTGCCTCTCTGACCTCCACAACCCAGTAGCTGGGTAACACGATACCCCTTGGCCAGACCACTCACCAATGATCTAGTTGTAAATACTCACATACACCCGGTTACACTGCTGGAGCAGCTGAGTACATAGAGCGACTGCCTCTCTGACCTCCACAACCCAGTAGCTGGGTAACACGATACCCCCTGGCCAGACCAGTCACCAATGATCTAGTTGTAAATACTCACATACACCCGGTTACATTGCTGGAGCAGCTGAGTACATAGAGCGACTGCCTCTCTGACCTCCACAACCCAGTAGCTGGGTAACACGATACCCCTTGGCCAGACCAGTCACCAATGATCTAGTTGTAAATACTCACATACACCCGGTTACACTGCTGGAGCAGCTGAGTACATAGAGCGACTGCCTCTCTGACCTCCACAACCCAGTAGCTGGGTAACACGATACCCCCTAGCCAGTTCGTTATTTGTAGTTTTTTCAAATGATTCTTTTTATAATAATTACTAGCATTTGCTGTTTAGAGGTTTTTCCAGCGTAAATCCCGATTCGTGGAATTTCCGGGAGAATAAGTAGCTTAAGTGTTATTCCAGGATCTACTAAGTATCTACTCAACAAATTTCGTTGAGATGAGAGTTTTTGCGTGAAAGAGCAACAAATACACATACACCCTCACAAACTTTCGCATTTGTAATATTATTAAGTAGGATACATGTTAAACTTTAGGCGTAGCTAAAGATTGGTATGTTATATTTTTATTATGTGATTATTTAAGACTCTGTTGGCTCTTATCACCTGAAACAGGATTAAAAAGTTCAGGCACAAGTATATTTAAGTACCCAAGACTGTAAATCTATATATGTGTGTGTTTGACAAACTGATTAAAAAGTTATTTCTTTCTTTATTTCTATGTTTAAATATAAAGAATATGTATATGCAAATCGGAAATCCAAATCGGTACTGCGAATTCCAATTGAGAACGGACCAAAGCTTTGTATAGAATTAAAAATGTAGATGTTCTTTTGAAATCATTTCAAGAACGCAAGATGAAACCAAACATACGGTACGCCTTATTAATTATATTATCAATTTGGATATTATGTGTATTGTGAATTGTGGATATCAATGTGGATAGTTTAAATTCAATGTACAGAATTGACCTCTTCTACAGTTTTATTATACCTATGTATAGATTTTATCGCCAATAGCCTAATGGCTAAGGTGTTGGCCTTGTGATCGAGGAGTCTCGGGTTAGAACCCTGCCGATGATACTATTGCCGGGAACCTATTCCAGATACAGGCATATTTAGCTTAATTAAAGGGGTTAACAAGATTCCTAGTTCTCTTCACAAAAATTTCCAAAAATTGCAGTAAAGTATTTTTAATCATGTTAATTTTCTATTAAGAGTACTTATTTTGACTGTCTTTATTGAAGAAATTTCTCCTTCTATTGGGATAATAATTGGACCTGTGATTGCTCTATATTGTGTTCCTTAATACATATAATAATTACCTTAACCTAATTAAAGCTTAATTAAAGGGGTTAACAAGATTCCTAGTTCTCTTCACAAAAAATCCCAAAAATTGAGACTGCAGTAAAGTATTTTTTAATCATCTTAATTTTCTATTAAGAGTACTTATTTTGACTGTCTTTATTGAAGAAATTTCTCCTTCTATTGGGATAATAATTAGACCTGTGATTGCTCTATATTGTGTTCACTTAATACATATAATAATTACCTTAACCTAACCTACCAATTCTAATTATAATCATTTTGATATGGAGCATCGACCAAACAGCCTCTACACGCACAATGTTCGATCTAATGCTTCAAACCAAAAACCCAGAGGGTTACTGCCTTCTGATTGGCCATTGGTATCTCACTAGGTATGAGAATGAATCACAGAGATATCGATTTTTTTTAACTATGTTTTCTTTTAATTGTACTCGGTAAACTATTTGTAATATTTGCATAATAGTATTTTAACACGTACTTAATTTAATTATCATATTCTAAAAGTAGTTGTGTTGAATGTTGAATTGTGTTTTATCTGGAAATTTGCACTCAGATCTGTGTGCTTCTTTCCTCAAAAGAGCACCACAAACATGAACCTATATGTTTCTCATAATTATGATTTGATCAATACGAATTGTATGGACTTTAAAATAGATGTTGATCTTTGTGTTTGTTTCGGCATTTCTTCTGAGAGTAGTCAGGTGGGCACATCTGGCTTAACAAACAAAGGAAAAAAATTATGTGTGAAAATGTTATTTATTACCAGTTTATAAAATAAATGTTTCATTTAATTTATAAGACTTTATTATGTGAAATCTTATACAAACATACCTCTATCATTTTTAGCCAGTCCGACACCTGGGCAAAGGCCTCTCTCCACTTAGCACACTTATAGCGAACCCGAGCGTCCTCTCTCCAGGTCCGACAATACTCATCCAGTTCCTCCCGCCATCTCCTATGGGTCTGCCACGACTCCGCCATCCATTCTCACAGTAGTTCCGGCACGCGGCAGTCATGTCCTGTGGAGTCCCACTTGAGTTGAGCAGCCTTTAGAGCTATACCCGGACTTTAATTACTTCGATGCAGTAAGCTGACATACGTTAGTGTCACTTACTAAAATAATGATACCCTATTTAACCTAATAGATTCAATTAGTTGAATAATAAATGATAGATTTTTAATCGTGAGAAATATAAATAATTTCTTTTAAATATCTTTTATTTTAAAGTAGTAACTGGATTTTACTATAAATAAATCTATTTTTGTTAAAAATATTACAGACATGATAAAAGCAACTCTTGGAAATTGTTTCATGTGATGAATATTTAAATAAATTGCGCGAGAGTACTTACTATTAAAAAGACTACCTCTGAACTACTGCGACCTAAATCCTGTTGAAATGGGAACAAGTACAAGGGTCTATTGCAAAAAATAAAAAATATTATCAACATCTATTCGTTTTATTTTTGACGCCCACTTATAATCACATTTTACTTTTTGTTATTTTCACATAATAATATTAAAAAAAAAGTTTATATCGTTATTCTATTTTATTCCTGAATCGATTAATTTAGTTACATCACAATGGAGGCTATCGCGTGTGAGTTTGCCACTAGAGGCGCTTGTGTCGCGTGAGGTCCAAAAAATTCAAATTTTCACTGGTTTTAGCGGGCTTCGTGACATAATGATCTCCTCCGTGAAATTATCGCAAATATGGATTATTTGGCGATAAATGTGAATGCTTTGAAAGCGGAATTAAGAAAAAAAAGCGGCCTCAAAGAGCAGCTAATTCAGATGTTTGTTTGCTGTTTACAAACTTATTTTTTGCCATAAGAATGCTTTTTGCCGAGGTAACAGCTATGTTTTTAGGGTTCCATAGCCGAATGTCCGTCCGTCCGTATGTCACAGCCAGTTTATTCCGAAACCATTAGGACTACACCATAGATAAAATAAATAAGTAGATTTGGTCAACAGACGAAATTATATCGGAACCGTGTGTCTCCAGTTTGGCGCTGGGCGGGGCAACAACTACACATGCAGTTTAATAAAATCAATAGATACGCACTCGCGCACACACCCGCATTTCTTAAATCAGAACGTACTATACAATCAATAATAAACCTTATTCCGTCACACACAGCGTGTATTTACCATGCACCGTAGAATTTACCCACACAAAAACATGGGTCGCTATCGTTGTGCTGTGCAAAAGCAATTTATTTTACATATACGCTAGTGATTGACTAAATCGGAAAGTTATCGATTCTTCCATTTATTATTGTACAATTTTTTTTGGGCACCTGAAAATGAACCAAATAAAAAATGGCATGTCCAGAAAATATTACAATAACAATAAACATATTATTAAGAACATAACATTACATAATTATTATTAAGTACTACCTACTAAGTATTAAGGGCTACCCTGGCGCTTTCGACTTACATCTTAATATTTAATTATCATAGTGATAGGTCAAATAGAAGTCGATGTTAACTTACATTACGCTCTTGATCGGAACATACCAGCCGTATAGGTTGTATAGAATCCTGAAAAGTTGAATGACTGATTTTATGAATACCCTAAATCATGAGAATAGCTTTCAGTAATAAAATAAAATTTAACACACTTCTGCAAATATCAGTTGTACTCTTAATTTTGGAATTGTCCATTCAAAAAGCCTGCGATTTTCTTTAGAGACTAGAACATTTCTGCGTTGAAGTGAACCGAGCATATGGTGCTATTTTTTGTAGGGTACCAGTTAGGTGGCATGCCTGTGGCATCAATCCATTCCTTTTTTATGTTACCATCTTTTGGGAAGCTGAAAAGTACGAAAAGCACTTATTTATCATTTTGTTTTTGTTATAAGAAAAATCCTAGTTAGTGGAGAAATTGTTAAATATATGAAAACAAACACACATCCATGCATAACAAATAAATAGCATGAATATATTGACTTATTTTAAGCTCAATTCACAAATATATTATCTGAACCATGCCGATTATTATAACGCATTCGAAGCTTCAATGGAAGCAAAATACAAAAACCATAAAAAATAAAGAAACAGCATGAGGATAAGGCATAACATACGATAATTTTAAACCGAAAAACACCACCGATTATTAACCTAAAATTAAAGTAACTTACTTTACGAATATTGGTTACGCATTTCTCTACTACTCTGTAAAAAAATCTAAATAAGTAAAAAAACATTATTTAGATCGATCTTCCAACCGGGCTAAAACGGTTGACAGATTGAAAAATAAACTATTGTAGCGACGGCGACGTCGGAACTCCTTACGCATGCTTTTTTTTTTTTTTTTTTTTAGCGTGGTAAAATTATCAAATAAGTCCTCCCACTCCGGGCAGGGTGGGAGGGACTGTCAGACTTTTACTGACTAAAATCCACGGTGTTCCTTCAATAACCCTTTACATACCGGGGCCACGGTAACGGGATGAGTCCCACGACCCCGGCGGGCTTCGGCCCTCTGCAGAGGGGGCCTCGTCATGTAGCTGACGCTCTTTGAGGCGCGCGTGGAACACGACGCGCCGTCGACCCGGGCATGGTCCATGGTCGGACAGCGAGTTGCCCTTTACTCGCTGTCCGCATGCCCGCGCCTACGGTGGCCGGAGATCGTCGGCCGACGTCCGACGCCGTGGGCGTCTACCACTGCGGCTGGGCTGGAGGGAGGACGCCATCCTCTCCCTCACGCGGCCCGCCTCCTCCTTCGCAAGCATGACTGCTTCGCAGAAGGAGGCGACCGCTTCCCACTCCCTCTCGCCCCGCAGCATGGCCTCGACCAAGGCCGGGCGCGAGAGGTCTCCGCCTATTGTCGCCGTGAGGACACGTCGGTGCTCTGCCCAAGCTGGGCAGTCCTGCACCGTGTGCTCGACTGTGTCCTCAGGGCGACCCTCGCAGTGGTGACACCCAGGCGTCTCTTCCTTACCCATCAGACACAGGTACCTCCCGAAACTTCCGTGTCCGGTGAGGACCTGCGTCATGCGGTAGGTCAGGACGCCGTGACGCCGATCTAGCCACTCCTCAAAGAGGGGTCTTACCGCCGCAATTGCGGCGTGCCCGTCCTTACGCATGCTGCGGGCGTAAAATAAATTGTTTATTTTTTTTTACTTTTTTGTACACTTGACTTTTCAACGTATTTTTATTTCTGTCATCTCATGTAAAATAAAAGTTAAACATATTTTCTTAGAGGTTTCCGTATGTTATAAAAAACTTTTTACCAAAAAATTAAACAGACACCCAAAAAACACTGCAAAGTGAAAAATTACTTTAATTTCGGTAGTCGGTGTCTTTAGTTTTGTATTTTCGTTTTTGGCACCGACTTCCGAAATTAAAGTTATTTTTCACTTTGCAGTGTTTTTTGGGAGTCGGTTTAATTTTTTGGTAAAAAGTTTTTATTTCACTCTCTTAGTTGGTCGATTTTTAATTTACCTAGTTACAAGAGCCTAAATGTCAACTACTTATATTCATTTACAAAATATTGCTTTTCCCAATGTTGGGCTGTTATTTGTTGAGGAGTTCTCCTGGTAGTTCTCCATCAGCTTCACTTCACCATATGCATTGTGACGAGCATATTGTGCTTAATAACCACATTCAAGTAATCGAAGCGGAACACATGAACTACTTATTATTCCTACTTATATATTGAGTAGTTCCAGTGGCCATCGGTGGTCTTCATCATCAGGTCTACTTCAAAATGGTGCTTTTCGAATGCAACTACACAAGTTACTATAAAAAATACTCAAATCACTATAGGTGTGCCTATAATATTTGAAGAGTTCCCTCGATTTCTCCAGGATCCCATCATCAGATCCTGACTTGGTGACAATGGGACCAATTTCAAAGTATACCCTTTCAAACAAAAAAAGCATTTTTCAAATCGGTTCAGCCGTCTCCGAGTAATCGGTGATCATACATAAAAAAATAATAATTCATAATTCATAAAATTTTATTTTTTATCTCAATGTACAAATTTCTCTTATTCTAAATACACAAGGCAATGAATTTAGGTACATAGTAAGAGATCACGTTGACGACTGTACTAGTATTAACTGTGTTACAGTCGACAGCGCCTTCCACCCTGGTAAAAATCACAAAATTCATCGTTTTGGCACTCTAAATTTGTAGGTAAATACATATTTGATTGTAATCCTATAAACAAACAATTGATATGATTTAGTGACAGATAAAAAAACATAAAATATAAGGTAAGTAAGTGTTTTGATGTAATATAATATAAAATAAGTAGTGCATTACCAAGAGCAAATGAGATGTCTGTGTGAATTTACGTTATAGTAGTGCAAGTGTAGTGTTTGAGTGAGTATTGAGTAGTGTGTGTAAGTGAGTAATGAGCTGTGTGTAAGTGAGTAATGAGTTGAGCGAGTGAGTGAGAAAGTGGTTATATGCGTGAGTGTTAATGAGTTGTTTGGTAGGTAAGAGAGTAGTTGGTATATAAGTAATCAACTAAAGCTATTTATAACCATCTCAGTTTCAGTATAGTCCAATCGTTGAAGCCAGCTGCGTGTTACAGTCTTGCATTTATTGATTGTTAGTGCATATACATTATTTATGCCATTTGCTACATTGTATATGTTACTGCTTATTACATAATATTGCCGTCTAGCAAGTGTGGTTCTGTGAGGTGTTACTGGACAAATTCTTGTTTTGTTACGCTTTAATATAGGGGTAAAGTACAAGTTTTTATGCTTACGTAGTATAGTTGATTGTATAAACATTTGTCTAATAGTAAGTACAGGGCACTCACTGTATAAGGAAACAGTGCTATACCTTCGAGGGCGACCAAGTATGACCTTAAGTATTGCCCTTTGAGCACGTTCTAGTGGAAGAAGAGTAGTCTTGCCAATCCCACCCCAAACTACAATACAATAACGCAATAGACTTTGAGCAAGTGCATAATAAATACATAGGAGAGTTCTATAGTCGGCAGAATTTCTTAGTTTCCTGAAAATTGGAATTAACTTACGGGAGCGGGCGATTAACTGTCTTATATGCGCTGACCAATTTAGAGAGCTATCAATAATGAGACCTAGATATTTAATATTGCTAGCACGTGTCAGATTTTGGCAACTACAGTTGACTTGTGACTGACACGAGTGTGCAGTAACAACAAAGTCTGAGGGTGGTTGGGTGTAAATTCGATGGGAAAATGTTATAAATTTTGATTTGTCTACGTTCAGGGTCAGGAGATTATCATCAAGCCATGTCATGATCTCCTTTAGCGCAAGCTCTGTGTAGTGTTTAACCTGTTCCCAGTCATTTCCATGCACAATCAATGCAGTGTAATCAGCGTACGTAATAATTTCACAGTTTGGTAGTGACTTTTCACACAAGCTATTGATATAGAGGAGAAAGATAGTGGGTCTGAGGACGCTACCCTGCGGTACACCAAATGATAAAGGTAACGGTGTACTTGTATATTTTCCTATCCTAACGCACTGAGTTCGATTTGTTAGGTAAGAACGGAAAATATCAAGCACAACTCCACGAATACCAATTGACTCCATTTTCTTAAGTAGAATGGGAACAGATACAGTATCGAAAGCTTTAGACATATCTAGAAACACACCTTCTGATTGGCATCTAGTTTTTTAGCGATAGTCTCCGTAAGTAGCAAAGTTGCATCTTCTGTGGATTTGCCCTTCATGAAGCCGAATTGGTTTCTTGCAATAATGTTATTATGCTTCATATAATTTACAAGACGACAATTAAGGAGTTTTTCTAAAATTTTAGAAATAGCAGTCAACACAGATATTGGTCTATAATTTCCAACACTGCCTCTTTCTCCAGTCTTATAAATAGGATGTACAAGTGCATTCTTTAAGAGATTCGGAAATACACCAGTAGCTAAACATAAGTTGCACATATGGGTAATGGGACCAACAAGGCTACTCTTCGCATTTTTTATCACTAGTGTAGGTATACTATCAATGCCAGTTGCGGAGTCATTTTTTAAGTTAGAAATGATTGTTTCTATCTCCAAAAAGTCAGCGTCAAAGAGTACCATAGAGTCTCTTGGTGATTGAAACTGGCTAGATGTTTGTTGTATATCATGCCAATTTTTGTCGCGCGTTTTTAGTATCGCATTAGCAAGAGTCTCCCCGATTCCTGCAAAATAGTCGTTAACGGAGTTGACTGACACCTGTGGATCTTGATTCAGGGTTAGCAACTCGCTGGGAGTGGGTGACTTTTGTTTAAGGTAGGTAATTTTATTTATGGTGTTCCACATACCCTTGGGATTGTTTTTATTTTTGAGGAATTCGGATTTTTCATACTCAGTTTTTAATTTTTTAAGAGATTATTGCAAAAATTGCGGTATCTAGTATACGTCACCTTCATTATTGCATTATCTTGATTTTGGTTAGCAGCCATATGCAATCTATCTCTATGTCTGATGCATCGCACTAGTCCCGGAGTTAACCATGGCTTAATGATTTGCTTGCGATGAGGAATTGTTACTTGTATTGAGTGCAAAGAAATTGCTTCCGTAATAATATTAATTAAGTTGGTAGCCGCACCATTAGCATCTGTAGCTAAATAAACAGAACTAAAGTCGGTATCAGACAGTTTTCGACTCAAAGACGGGTAATCAATTTTGAGATGAGAAGTCTTAGACGTATTTCTTTTTACTTTGCAATCAAGACAAAAAACAAGAGGCGCATGGTCAGTTATATATGAGTCAAGTACATAAGTAGCAGAAAATCTGTCAGATCTAAGCATCACGTGATCTAGACAACTAGCATTACGAGTGGGAAAACTATGGGCTGGAAGTAAACCGTGGAGTGCCAACTGATCTAAATAATTATTACAGTTTGGGTCATTGCTGTCTTGAGCGATATTAATATTAATGTCACCTATTAAAATTACGGATTTCACTAACTTAAGTGAGGTCAGGCATGTGTCTAGGCTGTCAGAGAATGCGCTAATATTTCGACATGATGGTGATCTATATACCGCCACGACGGCATATTCGTCGTCATGCTGTAAAACAAGACAATTGGCATCTAGGAGTAGGGGTTTACTTACAAAATGCTTAATTTCTGACTTAATATAAATAATAACACCATCATTCTGGTTAATATAATCTGAAGAATATGACGTGTATCCAGCAATTACAGGTAGGGTTGGTGTTTTACTGAGCCAGCATTCTGTAAGCACGAGAATGTCACACTGTATACAAATACGTTCCAATAGAATTATTAATTGGTCGAAATTACAAGCTACACTACGAATATTGGTATGCATTATGGATAAAGATGTCCGGGACAAGTCAATTTTATCTGCAAGACTTTCAGGGGAGCAGATTATAGACTCAGATATTCGCACTGAGTCTATATCTTTCGATATGGTATCCAAGAAGAACATTATAAATACAATAAGGCTCGAGGTTGCGTATAAGAATGGTACATAAAGATTTGGTTTTTATAATTAGACTAAATGAAACTGTTGTGTTACGGAAATACATTATTAAGCTTATAATTAGCTTTATTTGTGGGTGTGTTCTTATTTGTGTAGTGCTGATGTATAATTGTTTGTGTATGTTAGGAATTGTGTGTAGGATTAAAGAGCTTCGTGAGTTTAGTGTTTGTGGTAACGCAAGGATTTTTAATATTCGTTTAAAAACATGATAACATGTGACAAGCAAAATTAATTTAAAAAACAACATGCAGTAAATAAAATATACAAGCCATAAAACGCTGTCTAGTCACGGTTTAGGTTGAGAGAGCAACTTGTCCAAGTCACTGTCCTTATCAATTCGATAAGATGAAGCACCGACTCTATGGCGTAGGTAAACCTTTCCGTGAGCAATCCAGCAAAATTCATAGCTGTGTTTTTTGGCAAATTCACGAGCCTGATAAAACAATTTTCTTGTTTTTTGTGTAAGGCTTTCAGCAGTATATATTGGCAGTGGTGGCCCGTCTAGTTGTAAATGAGTCGAATTTAGTTTGTTGTTTTGATTCTTCCGATTGAAGTTTTTTACTGAATTCAGAATCTTTTCCTTTAAAATAACGGAGGAGAAATCAACTAAAATGGTTCTGTTCCCACTTTTGTCAGCATTTAACCGGAAAACATACGCGTCGAATTGATAACCTCCTCTTTTTTATGTCATCGGTTGAAAAACCCCTAAACTATAATAGCAATATTTCATTCGTCAATCGACATTGCTGTCGATAGCCTACGTTAGTGGATCTGCACAAGCACATCACTAATTCGTCGCAAGAAGTGGCGGCCTCACTACGCGATGAATCCGCGTAATACAGTTTCGTATGTTATGTTTACATTGCTTGTCCAGTTACTTAGTGACGAACTCAGGTAGTGGTTAAGGAGCAATGTATTTATAGCAAAAGGAGTACAGTCGCTCTGATATTTGAAAACAAAAATAACATAGTAAAACCAAGAAATATTTTACGATTTATTGTTTTTCATGATTTTAAAGACAAATAATACTTGTACTTACATATGGTAAGTGATTCCATGATTCACATAGATTTGATTTTGGCTTCGGTTTTTACAAGATACCACAGAACAACTCGGCATTCATATATGTTATCACGATCGCCGTCGAAAGCGCACTAGTTCGCGGAGACGGCCACTTGCCTGTGACATGAGCCCTGTGGCCATGTCGCGCGGACACCGATACGCCCCCTTACCACTTCTCTGTATTTTTTATTTCTGTGGACTACACACATTAAACTTGGTAGGTATATATATTCTGTGAACCGGTTTCAGATTTTAAGAAAGAATAAATAAAAAATATTTAAAATTAAGGGGGCTCCTCGTACATGAACTGAAACTGAAAATATGTTTTTTAATTAAACCTATGCGTATGTGGTATCTATTAGGACTATACATGTGAAACTTGGTAGGTAGATGTATTCTGTGAACCGCTTTCCGATTTTAAGAAAAAAATTAAAAAAATATAAAAAAAGTATATTTTCAGTTTCAGTTCCATGTACCCCACATGGAACTGAAACTGCAAATATATATTTTTTCATGAATCTTATGCGTGTGTGGTATTAATAGAGAGGTCTTTAAAAATGACATACTGGTTTCTAAAACCACTTTTTCATAAAGTCAATCGTTTAAAAGATATACACTTCGAAACTGGTAAAATGTGTGTGTATCCCTCTAACTTCAATAACAAAGGATGATAAAATAAAAAATAAAATGTTTGCTGTAGATCTTAATGTAAACTTTCAAATAATGTTAGTTTGAACGAGATCGGGTCAGCAGTTTTTGAGATATAGCATATTTTCTAAAACCGCAAATATAACTTTGTAATTCATACAAATACTATGAAAAACAAAGTTATTTGGCGTAGTTACTACGGAACCCTTCATGGGTGAGTCTGACTCGCACTTGGCCCATATTTTTTTACAGACTTCGAGACTATGACCGAAACAATAACTTTGTTGAAAACGCAGAGGTAAACATAAAAGTATTATAAAACGATTTAAAAAGATAAAAGTCCGGGTATACGTCATTCGTTTTGGAACGCAGTGTTATGTTTCGAATACGATTAAAGAATTTAGAATTTTGTATATCTACTGCGTTTCATTACTCGTTGGCGAAAGAAAAAAAAAACAGCAACAAATCTATATAATTATATTATTGTATAGAATACATATAATAAAACAGTAAAAAAAAAGTTATTTAAAAAATCTAAAAAATCCGACTGCTCAACTGAAATGCAAGGAACAAGCACATTTTTATTTTAAAAAGTGACAAGCAGGCGGGACCCAATAGAACGTTTTTTTTTTTAAATGGAAGGGTCCGCCTGCTTGCCACTTTTTAAAAAAAAATGTGCTTGTTCCTTGCATTTCAGTTGAGCAGTCGGATTTTTTAGATTTTTTAAATAACTTTTTTTTTCGACTTTTCAGTTAAAATATTTATTAACATTTTTTTAATTTTCCCGGTCGTGTCACATTGGCACCCCACCGGATTCAGAAAGTGAAAGAGCTCAAGTCCATATTTTTAAACTTTCTCTTTGTATTATTTTTTGCTAGTATTACACTAATGATAAATATGATATACCTTTTTGAAATCCTTGTGATAAGTCCTTTAATTTGATACCCATATTGTGGTAGGGCAGAGCGGGGTCATTTGATCATGATTTTGTTCAATGCAGTATAGCTTCGAATGAATGAAGTGATAAACAATGATAACTTTTAAAGTAAATAGGTTATTTATTTGGCTATGTAAAACCGTCAAAAAATTGTAGCAAATACGTTGTTTACTAAACTAATTCACATGAATATCACAAACGTCAGGTGGCTCAATTGACCCTACTAGATGGGGTCAATTAAGCCACCCCACGGGGTTAGTTGAGCCAGTGGACTTAAGAGGTTTGTTTCACAAGAGAATTAATATAAACTACAAATAAAATCCTCCGTAAATTTTTAATAAACGTTATTAGGTAATAAGAGGAACTTATTGGGAAACAATAGAAACATAAATACTAGCTTATCCTAATCACTGTCACAGTTCACGCAAATATAAATTGTAAGAGGAGCAGAGGTGCACTTAACTTGTGCCCGTTTGCGGCAATCGGTGCACTGTAGCCATTCTTCGCCTGGAAGGCCATCAGAGTAGGCTTCGACGCACGACGACAAGGCAGAAATATTCTTCTTCTTCGGTGTCAGAAGGTATCTTGCCCGTCGGTACTTTTTTCTTCATTTGGATCTTTTTAGCTTTCTTAAGAGCTTTTAGCTCATCGTCAGATTCAGAAGAATTTTTACAAATAGTTTATCTCACTGTCTGTTTTTTTTATTCGGAATAGGTTCGCGTTTACCTGATGGTAAATGATGATGTGGTCGAAGATGGAGCACGCTTACCTAGAAGAAACCTATTCATTCTTGACTTAAAGACCCCCAGGTTATAGCTATCGGGAAACACAGACTCCGGCAGGGAATACCACTCCTTAGCCGTACGCACAATGAAAGTATTCCCAAAATGTTTAGTGCGTGTGGGTGGGATGTCCACCATGTAACGATGGCGCATCGCAGTTTGTCTTGTAGTCGATTATGGAACGAGTTTGGCGGAATTAGATTGTGTAATTCCATCGCACACTCCTCGAAATGTAAACGATAGAAAACCAATAGACTTGCAACTCGTCGTCGATGTTCAAGGCTCTACAGCTTTGATTCGACCAGTGTATCGTTGCCAATTAGTCTTTTGGCCCGTTTCTCAATAGACTCAAGCGCATCTAGTTGGTACTTGGCAGATTCATCCCAAAGATGAGAGCAGTACTCCATACACGACCGAACCTGGGCTTGATAGAGATTGAGCAGCTGTTCGGGTGTGAAGTACCGTCTCACCTTTGCTAAGATTCCCAACTTTTTTGATGCTAGTTGAGCCTTAATCTCGATAAATGGGCCAAAATTGAGGGTAGAAGTTATTGTTACCCCCAGAAGCTCGATACGGTCGGTTATCGGCACGGTTACACCTCGGAAAGTAGGAGCAGGTTCGAATTGACTCCTTTTTGCGGAGAAAAGACACGCCTGGGTCTTAGCTGCACTAAACTTGACCAAGTTGGCATCGCCCCATTCGGAGACAGCCTTCAAGGACAAGTTCAAGCGCCCAACCATGTCCTCACGGAGAGACTGGATCTTTGACCCACCAGCACGCGCGTTGGACACATATCTCTCAGCAACTGTGCTGTCGTCTGCATACCCAAAGGTACCGGGCATAAGCAGATCATTAATGTGCAGCAAGAATAAAGCTGCTGAGAGAACAGACCCCTGAGAGACCCCGGAATTAATTGCCAATTGGCCAGATGAGCAGCCATCATTGACCACTCGAATGGGCCGATCTCACAGGAAGTCTTCAATCCAAACGCAAAGTTGGGTGGGTAAATCGAAAGAATCGTGCCAGACCCTGTCAAAGGCCTTAGAGATGTGAAGGGAAACAGCCAGTGCTTCCCCGTGCTTCTCGATGGCCTCACTCCAGATATGAATAGCATACTCTTACAGAGTATGGACGTGACTGAAATAGGTCTGTAGTTGGCCGGGTCACAACACAACATCAACCTGCAACTGTGGGGTCTAATGAGCCATGATCACGAGACCCCGTTTGTTTTGGCTCAAATGACCCCTTCCCCATTTTATTACCAATTAGACCGAGCCACATAAAGACTATTAATATTACATTATTTTTGATTCTGTCGATGATTTGATCGTATAAACACAATTTATGAAATTAATATAACACTTACTTGATTGCCGTAACACAAAAAATATGGGCTGGAGACCAAAAGTTACGAAGAGCCGCTTTTTTAACTTTTGGTGCAAAAATAGAGTCAACGTACGTGCACATTCAAACCGGACGCTGGCCGGTTACTGATGCAACAGCGGATGAGCCACATGCCTCTCCCGCTTCTTGTGGCGTCTCTCACTTCTATCTAACCTATACCGTTTGTGTACTAGTGTGGGTGGTGCAGGAGACCCCGCGGCTCATTAGACCCCGCTCTGCCCTATTCTAAAAAAAAAATCTTTTTTTCTCTTTGTATGATGACTTCGCACAGCCGCCATGTTTGATTTTTTCAAATGTCACATATCTAAGAACACTTGGGCTGCTAAGACAAATCTAACGATACCTCAATTATGTGAATCCGTTCAGTGGTTCTGGAGATACACATACATACATACAAGATACGCGCGACAAACATAACCCTTCCTTTGCAGTCGGGTAAAAAGGTGTGTCCGTACATTGAATATACACACATCAAAAGTGTCTAGGGATCAAGCATTTTTATGCGGATTTCTTGAGATTGAGATGTGGCTTTGTAATAAATTTATGATTTTATAAATTTATATGGATCCTTTTTGGTGCATTTCATAATTTGAAACAGGAACTGTTAATCAAATTCGAGTAAAAGATGAAAATCAGCTGTCAATATTTTCCCTATAAAAACATACAACGCATTGAAGACATTATAAGTGCTACTGTTTCCCTACTACTGATTAAAACCAACGTTATTATGGAGCGGCGACGTCATTTAAGCAGGGAAGAAATGCTCAGAGCCGTGGGAATGATAGAAGCTGGTTCCCGGCAACGTACTGTGGCTTTAGCTCTGAATACAAGTCAGAGTGTTATCAGTCGACTTTGGACACGTTACCGAAGCACTGGTACCGTGGCTGAGCGCCATGGAGGACGGTATCGCTGCACCACACGGAGACAAGACCGATACATTCAAATCTTAACTCGAAGAGCTCCAACAATAACCGCCATGATGTTAGCCGTGAGGCTTCATCACTCTTCAAGGAACTTAATTAGCGACCAAACAGTCAGAAACCGCTTGCATGAAGTGAACCTTCATTCCCGAAGACCGCTACGGGTACCACCTATAGCAATGCACAATCGTAGGATTCGATATCAATGGGCTCTTGAACACAGAAATTGGGCAGAAGAACAATGGCGTTTCGTGTGCTTTTCTGATGAGTCTCGTTTTGGTATGAGACCGGATACAAGACGTATACGACACTGGAGAACCCCTGGACGCCAACAGCGATTAAAATCCTGTTAGTAAAGTTGATTTGGATCAGAGGCAACCTAAACGCTCAAATTTATGCTGAGACGATTGTATCTGACGTCATTGTTCCTCTACAAGTGCAAATCGGTCCCTTATTTCAGTTAATGCATGATAATGCACGACCGCACACCGCAAGAGTTGTAAGACAGACTCTCGCCGCAGCTAACATCAATGTCCTGCTCTGGCCTGCTCAGTCGCCAGACTTGAACCCGATTGAGCATGCATGGGATATGCTACAGAGAAGAGCTCTGCCGAATATGGAGGGTATCCAGTCGCAAGAAGACCTTTTTTTGTTGTTGCAACGAACATGGGCGGCCATTCCACAGCGTGATTTGGATGAACTCATTTTGAGTATGCCAAACCGATGTTCTTGTGTTGTTAGTGTTCGCGGTAGAAACACGGATTATTAATTGTTTAAGTTACCCAATAAAATTTTAAAGAAAACTGTTATTTCAGTCTTTTTTTCGAACTTTAATGTTAGTGGTTCAAATGTCAAAAATCCCTTTATTAGGAAAATGGCAAATTTCTTTATTAATGCAAAGGTGACTTGGTTTATAGTTACTGTGACAAACGAAAACACTTTATTTGATGAATTCTTAAAGAAAATTTTAATTAATATCAATCAGGAGAAAAGTTATTGCAAAAATATATGTTGATCCCTAGACACTTTTGATGTGTGTATTTACGACAAACAATCGATGGGGTTTAGAAACAGTAATCAAGCAAAAATTAAAAATGTCTGTCTGTTTGTACATGCTAACCTCCGTAACTTCTTGACAGATTTGAATGAAATCTTTTTGTTATGAATTATTATGTCAGATGAACATATCTATACTAATATTATAAAGCGGAAAAGTTTGTTAGTTTGTTTGTTTGTTTGTTTGTTTGTTTGCTTGAACGCGCTAATCTTCGAAAGTACTGGGTGGATTTGGATGAAATTTGGTATGGAAGTAGCTTGAAGCTTGAGGAAGGTTATAGGCTACTTTTTACCCGACTGCAAAAAAAGGAGAGTTATGTTTTTACCGTGATAGAATCCACGGGAGCGAAGCCCCGCGAGAGTACTAGTAGGTTATAATTGAGAACTTTACATTCGAGTGACGCTGCGGTAAGAAACTAGCAATGAAGATTTAATTTCTTGTTAAAATGTTTTTACTTGTCTCTTTTTAGTTGGCCAGTTTGTAATTTACCTAGTTAAAAAGCCTAAATATCAACTACTTATAAACTTTTACAAAATATTACTTTTCCCGATGCAGGGCCGTTAATTGTTAAGGAGTTCTCCTGGTACTTCAACATCAGCTTCAGTTCACCATTTATGAATTGTGACGTCCATGTTGTGATTTTGTTAATAACCTTATTCAAGTAATCAAATCAGAACCCATGAAATACCTATTATTGAGTAGTTTCAGTAGCCATCTGTGGTTTTCGTCATCAGTGCAACTTCACCAAATCATGCTTTTCGAAAGTAACTGCACAAGTTACTACAAAAAATACTGAAATCGCTCTGGGTTTGCCTATAATATTTGAAAAGTTCCCTCGAATTCTCCAGGACCCCATCATCGATCAGACTTGATGACAATAGGACCACTTCTAAAGTGTAACTTCTAAAGTATAAAAAGTGAAGATTATTTTAATATTTCAATAAAAAAAATTTAGACTCTTAGATTCGTTTCTAATTATTTTATTTGTATTAAAAATAAAAATAAAATATTAATTACATTGTGCTGTGTTAATTGGTATATACTATCCTTTCGTACCTATTAAAACTGTATTATGAACAAGCTTCTGCCCGTGACTTCGATCGCGTGGGAGGATCGCGTGTATCCCGATCCCATGAGAATTCTGGGATAAAAAGTAAGTAGTTAGTTGACATCCGGGAATAATACCTATTATTCCCGGATGTCAACTAACTACTTACCAAATTTCATTCAGATCCCTTCAGTAGTTTTTGCGTGAAACATCCATACATGTATACATCCATCCTCACGAACTTTCGCATTTATAATATTAGTAATCTATAAGAACTAAATAGAAATGAGTATTGTCAATGTTGTATTAAGCAGTTTACACGTGAATTTTAAATTCAAGAGCTCCCTTCAAAGGGAGCTCAGCAAAATCCGGGAGCTCAAGCTCCCGGATTTTGCTGATGAGCATTTTGCTATTGTTTTGCTAATCTTGAGGCAAAATCTCCTCATAGTGATGTTGTTCTATTTCCGCTATCTCCTGATCGCACTCTCTCCTGAAGAGCATGTTCAGGTAAAATGGCTCCGTGACCTAAAAATATAAAAGAGTATTAATAGTTTTTTGTCACAAAATAAAAATATATAAGTTTACACTTTTAATATTTATAATACATATCACAAGAGTCGTATTTTTTTTTAAAGAGAATTAATATAATGTGGTTTTAGTTCCCATTACTAGCATTCTTGTTAACCCTTCCAACTACGCTAAATAGGTATGCTTCTGTCTGGAGTGGGTTCACGGCAATAGTGTAATGGGTTTGAACCAGTGAACACCTTAGCCATTACACTAAGTTGTCGTATATCTTAGTTGACACTGAGAGCCCTTTTTTTAAGAATGGAAAATCATCCAATGACTGCCTCCCGATCTGAGCGAAGCAGAAGTGTGTGTCAGACTTTTACTGACTAAAACCCATCCGTGTTCCACCATTTGCCCCTCGTGTTTCGAGGCCGCGGTAACTTTTTCGAACAATTCCGCAATATTAAGAGCCCTGCCCAAATCAAATTAAGATAAAGTTTATTTCAAGAAACTGGGATTAACTGTGAGGTAAATAAAAAATGATAGCAATTACAAAATTGCCAACAGTATCACCATGATTAATCGTAGTAACTGCGATTACTTTTATGACAAAACAGTAACTATTCGTAATATATTCTAAGAGAAAGAAAATTTCATAAAATTAAAGTGTGTCTCTAAATAGTAAATATCGGTGTGTATGGAGGTGTGTTTATGTGAAAGAGTGTGTGAGTGTGTAGTGTTGTTTGAGAAGAAGAACAAAAAACTAAGTAATGTATTTGAGGAGATACTGTTGTTGCCATTCCAAAATTATCAATTTTAGTGTATATTTATTATTAACAAACACATGCAATATATACAAACAACATCATGATTTAGATCTGTACACAACAAGGTCGGCCAATACGTGTCTGAGCCTTTGTTTTTCTTTCATAAAACATAATTCATATCATTAGCCTATAACGTTCTTACTTTTGGGACACAGGCAGTCTCACTATGAGAAGGAATACATAGGCCGTAATCAAATAAAGATTTATTTATGACCAATTGTAAACATATTCATCTTGACAGGCAGAAATTTGAAAAAAATTGTCCACACAGAAAACTGGCCAAGTGCGAGTCAGATACGCCATGATTTTTGCCTTGTTTTGCCATGCTTTGTTTTTCATATTGTTTGTATGAAATACAAAGTTATATTTGCGCTTTTATAAAATGTGTGATATCTCAAAAACGTCTGACTTTATTTTGTTCAAACTAGAACAAGATCTGTAACATTTTTATTTTTATTTTTCAGTCAATTATTTTAAAAGTTAGAGGGACACACACACACATTTTAACACTTCGGAAGTTTCTATCTTTTGAACGATTGACTTTTAGAAGAAATGGTTTTCAAAACCTGAATATGCCAATTGCATCCTGAGATCCCAAGATTCCAGAATGTGACGGATGAGCGCTACTCCTATGTCTGTTGTTGACGTACCTTTCGTGAAACCAAACTGCCGACTATGTAGATATTTGAGTTAAAATGTGACAGCATCTGGTCCAGCATGATTTTTTCGTAAATTTTGCTTAATGCTGAAAGCACAGTTGTCGGTCTATAGTTACAGGGATCACTCTTATAACTCGTCATAAAAATTTGTACTACTTTACTATGTTTCATTAAATTGGGAAAAGTACCACTATCTATTGATTAAATATGCCTGTTAGGATAGCAGATATTAATAAATAATAATAATAAGATTCTGCTAGTGATGGCCAGGAATACACTATACACTTTATTGGAATATTGGTAAAGTAAATTTCCAACTTCTCAGCTACTTTTGACTAATCTGAAATTACCTGAACATCGATGATTCTGACCCTGTGGGTTTGTGTTTCCGGTTTCTTTGTTTATCACCTTCTGCACAATTTTTATTTTATTGTTAGAATTGCTAATTTTATTATTAAGTGATTTACTTAGTTTAGTGTAGTATACTCTTTTAACAATCTTTGATTAGTTTCTTTCATAATTATGGAAGGCTTCATCGGAAGTCAATGATTTTTCATGGTATAAGTTATCTCTGCTTATTCTTATTCCAGCAGTGGCCCATTCCTTAAATTTAGATTTATTACTCATTTGAACTTTTTAACTGGACATGCCTTAAGTATTAAATTCGTTGCATAGTTTAGAAATAACATTCTATAATTTTCATTTGGGTCTTGGGAGTCAAAATTGGCAATTGAAAGATTACTTAAAATGTTATCATTAAAAACTTTTAATTTGTTTTTAGTCAATGGCCTAAAATTATTAATAGTTTTATTGAAGTGTAGCTTTTTAACCAACTGAAAGGATACAAGTTGACCTGTATGGTCAGACCTAACTCCTCTAATCAGAGACGAATATTCTATAGCACAATTAGTAAAAAAATAATTTATGCATGAAGCTGATGTTGCTGTTATTCTTGTTCCTTCCTTGAATATGCATTTTAAGTTGAATGATCCAAACAATGAAATAAGCTTGCATTTTTCAGGTGAATTTACTAACAAATCAATATTTAGGTCACCACAAACGAAAACTAATTTATTATCTCTTATAAGCTTACTTAAAATTTCTTCCATTATCGTTAAGAATTATGACAAGTTTGATGCTGGTGGTCTATAAAGAAACACATAAGAAAGTTTGGCCTTCAACTTCTGCACATGCTACCACACACAAGCGATCAACAGAGCAAGTGGTGATATATTTTTGTTCCTTATAATATCTAAGAGAATTACTATCAAAGTACCACCCCTTACTGTAGACCTGTTGTATGCACTAGCAACCGAAAAATTATTAATGTTAAACAACATTATATCTGGTTATAACCAGGTTTCTTTCGTCAGGCCATCGCTAGAAAACACAATATATATCACAAGTAATACATATATAAATTAGATTGTTTAGTGCGACTGCCAAGTCAATCTATTTATCTAAAACGTTAAAGATTTTTAATATTGATATGGCCACTATAAGATATTGTTAGGTTTGATAATTACGTAACAATTTAAGACAGAAGGTCCCTTAAGTAAGGACTGAATAAATTAATAACCGAGTTGGTATTACATGGATCTCACAACTTTTTACGGCAGAAGAATTGAGAATTTTGACAAGTATTGTTTTATATGGAATCTCATTTCTTTTTGTAGATAGTTCTGCTTCTAGGCAAGCGTGCTCTATCTTCAACCACATCATCACTTACCATGAGGTGAGATGTTGGTTAAACGCGAGCCTATTATCATTAAAAAAATAAACCGAAATTGAAAAATATTTTAGTTTTTCCTTGATTCATACACTAAACACCAATTGTATTCTAAATTTGAAGCTTCTATGTCTGCTAGAAATGCCTTAGAATTTTGATGATCGGTCAGTCAGTCTAATTATTAAAGTTATAAATAAAATCTTAAACTACTGGTTCAAATTGGTTGAAATTTGAAATATACCGTGTTTATACAATGTCTGCTTGGTTACTGAATTCAGGCTTCTAGTTTTATCTACAACGAAGTTATAGGGGGTCAAAAATTGCCTGAACTGCTTCGAGAAAAGGATGGTACGGCCGTGCCGCGTTTTTGCTCGACTTGACGGGGGTACTGCCTTGCCCCAGATTTGTATTTCAGACATCAGCGCTCTTCCTTTAGCATGCACCACTTCACTATAAAATAAATTCCACCACTGTACAATGTAGTGCGTACAAACGGTACAATTAATAAAGATCAGGAAATTGAACGGAAAAAAAACAAGATATACAAGTAATCTTAATTAAAATAAAAGATTTTAGTTGTATAGTAAAAGAGTGATGACCTCCTGTGTGAACGGTGTTATAAGCTACTGTATAAGTTTTCTGTTTCTTCATAGTTTAGCTTATTGATATAATCTGTTATCTTGTGTTTACAGTTGTGCATATTTAGGGGATAAATGTTAATAATTATATTTATCCTTAAATATATAAAAGGGCCTAAGTAGCAAAAGAAGCTGCGAGCGTATGAGTGTTTAAAATCGATGGAACGCTGTGGATCAAAATTTTTCCCCGACGCTTTGACATATAGGTGTAATGATTTATTATAACTTGTATCAGCAATACAAACAGCTGCCGAACCGAGAGGACTTCACGTGATTGCTACAAGAGGTAAGTAGGACACAGAATGATATGGATGGAGCGTTCTAACTTTTATAATACCTCTTTGTGCCACTTCTAAGGGTTTAAGAACCGTTTTTGACGCAACTCCCCAAATAAAAATGCAATATTGTAATATTGATTGACTAAGAGCTATGTATACTTGCTTGACTATTTTTGGTTCAGCTGCAGGTCTAAGGTTATTGAAAACGAATATTTATTTTCTCAACGTGGAGGTTACCAACTCTATATGAGATCGAAAATAAAGATTATTATTGATTATTATTCCTAAATACTTGACTTGCTTCATGTTAAGTAGTGCTGGCTTAAACGTTAGCCAAACAGGGAAGTTCAGGAAGAAAAGGCTGATTGATTGATTGAACTGTTTGGTAGTATATTCGTGGTGTTATTTACTATAAAATTCTCAGGTCTGAATTGGCAATAACAGCAGATGTTTTCTGTGCCGAATTTCGAACAATGATGGTGAAACTAGCAGTGAAAAAGCTCGTGAATCGATCTTCACCATTATTGCTCCATGATAACGCATGACATCGCACACTGCCTGAGAAACCTTTATAACTTTGAAGGAGCTGCAGTTAGAAACCATACGTCATCCTTCGTACTCGCTCGACATTGCTGCAACGGACATTTTCTTGGGGTTTTGGTCAATTTACAACGAGGTAAACAATTTCTTCCCAAGAGGCAGTACTATATGCTTTTACACAGTTTTTTGAATCTAGATCTAGGGAGTTCTATCGCAAAGGCATAAATAAATAAACTTCCGATTAGACCCCCTCTATCTTTTATAATAATAAAGTATAAAAATCTAAAAAAATGTGCTGTAGATCTTTATGAAAACTTTCAACGGAAATCGGTTTGAATGAAATAGGGTCTGTAGTTTTTGAGATATAGCATATTTTCTAACAACACTATGAAAAACATCGTTATTTTGCTTAGTTGAAGTAGTACAGGACTCCGTTCTGTAGGTCTATTATACTACTTGCAGTATTATATAGGTATAGCTACTGAAGCGTCTAAGCAGTAGGCGGTGAAATAAAATCCAGAGCGAGAAGCGACAGAGTTATATTATAGTCACAAGTATGTAGCAGTAATTGAATGTTGAATACAAAATACTAATAACGGTTCGTGCTTGACCGATCTACGCAGGAGTCGACGCCTCCTCGTTAGCGCAGACAATAGACGAGTCCGCCGACATCTTGCCTTATTAACGCTCGAACAATGGATGCGCGTGCGCCATGATTCGGAAGGTGGGGCTAAGCCCGACTGACGTCATGAAGTAGACGGAACTTTGCAACTTGTTTTGCACACGGCACGCTCTGACGTAAAATCGTATGATCTTGATGCGCGTTCAGTCGTGCGAGTAAACTTGCCTACTCGCTACATAGTTACTATGGAAACCCTTCATGGGCGAGTCTGATTTGCACTTGGCCAATTTTTATTTTATTTTGCGTGTATTTAATTAAAGTGTCGATTTTGGTCTAATTGGCGTAAATTATTTCTATCCCGAGCCCCAGCTTGTAACAATATTTAGAATATAGTTTACTGTATATCAAAATGTTAACAGAACCGTTTTTTCGTTAAATATTTATCATTCACCCGGTAAAAAAGGCTCACAATTTTTTGTGTAGTCTCTTGCAGATTATCATATGAGGTTTATTTATTTATTTATCTACACTTCATGCACATAGGTAAAAAGAGGTTGTCGGCTGTTTAACCGAACTAACCTATGGCCTTCAGCCCGAGCTCATATTAATCTTACAAACAAGGAGACTACCCACTAAGGCGTCGCTTGGGGAGGGGAGCTAGTGACAGGCTGGGTCGGACAAGACACTTCCGCCGCCGGGGGCTACTAAAACACTAAAATATTCTTCAACGCAGCCGCCGACTGTTTGAATGTGTTTTGATGTGTATATATGTGTGTGTGTGTTTATGTGTGTTTGTTTGGACTTTAAAGATGCTGTAATTACACGATCAACTCCAGACTTACGTGCGTATTCCTCCCCGACGTTCCCACAGGCTGTGACTTTAGATGGCAATATCGGTGCACAATTATGTAAACCACCACAATAAGAACAAGTATCACTAATATTACGGATGGTATCACAATGATTGATTGATTGATTGGATGTGAGTCGGTGTCACCTGAAAACAAAATTTAAAACCTTTTGAAAAATATATAATCAGCTTATAACGTTCTCACGGCTGAGACACAGACTTCGACTTTGATCAACATCATCTGCTTTCCCTTTTCCAAATAATGTTGGGGTTGGCTTTCAGTTTAACCGGTTGTAGCTGAGTATTAGAAACACTAATACTCACATACACCCGGTTAAACTGCGGGAGCAGCTGAGTACATAGAGCGACTGCCTCTCTGACCTCCACAACCCAGTAGCTGGGTAACACGATACCCCCTGGCCAGACCAGTCACCAATGATCTAGTTGTAAATACTCACATACACCCGGTTACACTGCTGGAGCAGCTGAGTACATAGAGTGACTGCCTCTCTGACCTCCACAACCCAGTAGCTGGGTAACAAAATACCCCTTAGCCAGACCAGTCACCAATGATCTAGTTGTAAATACTCACATACACCCCGTTACACTGCTGGAGCAGCTGAGTACATAGAGCGACTGCCTCTCTGACCTCCACAACCCAGTAGCTGGGTAACACGATACCCCCTGGCCAGACCAGTCACCAATGATCTAGTTGTAAATACTCACATACACCCGGTTACACTGCTGGAGCAGCTGAGTACATAGAGCGACTGCCTCTCTGACCTCCACAACCCAGTAGCTGGGTAACACGATACCCCCTGGCCAGACCAGTCACCAATGATCTAGTTGTAAATACTCACATATACCCGGTTACACTGCTGGAGCAGCTGAGTACATAGAGCGACTGCCTCTCTGACCTCCACAACCCAGTAGCTGGGTAACACGATACCCCTTGGCCAGACCAGTCACCAATGATCTAGTTGTAAATACTCACATACACCCGGTTACACTGCTGAAGCAGCTGAGTACATAAAGCGACTGCCTCTCTGACCTCCACAACCCAGTAGCTGGGTAACACGATACCCCTTGGCCAGACCAGTCACCAATGATCTAGTTGTAAATACTCACATACACCCAGTTACACTGCTGGAGCAGCTGAGTACATAGAGCGACTGCCTCTCTGACCTCCACAACCCAGTAGCTGGGTAACACGATACCCCTTGGCCAGACCAGTCACCAATGATCTAGTTGTAAATACTCACATACACCCGGTTACACTGCTGGAGCAGCTGAGTACATAGAGCGACTGCCTCTCTGACCTCCACAACCCAGTAGCTGGGTAACACGATACCCCCTGGCCAGACCAGTCACCAATGATCTAGTTGTAATATTTCAAATCTTATGCGAAATGTTTCTAAAGACTTACATTCACTTTTATCCTTTAACAATTCCACCTCAACCATACATAATTCTCCGTCTATACACATTTCAGTATCTGTAAAAAGACAGATGGTTTTAATATATGTGTACATGTAACGTACTGTAACACTGTTTGTTCAGAATCGTTTACTGAATCGATTGCTATAATTTTGAATATATAGTATAATATATTTATTTTCATTAATAAGTATATTTACATAAATTATTTTTATAAATTTTGTAATTTAATGTTGATGAAAAAAAAAACTTATTTTATTTATAATTTATTTATTTATTTTAATTTTATGGGTGTCAATGCCTGAAATAAACGATAATTTATTTAATTTAATTTAAAGTTGGTTCTTCTACCTCGTCATTTGTAGTTGTACCAAGTGTTTCTCTTTATTATAATTACTAGCTTTTGCCCGCGACTACGTTCGCGTGGGAGTTTTTCCCATGTTAATCCTTATTCCGTAGGAAAACCGGGATAAAATGTAGCTTAAATGTTATTCCAGGATGTCAACTATCTACTCACCACTCATTGAGATCCGTTCAGTAGTTTTTGCGTGAAAGAGCAACAAACATACATACATCCTCACAAATTTTCGCATTTATGATATTATTAAGTAGGATAGATACATTTTAAACTTTAGGCGTAGTTAAAGATTGGTTTGTTATTTTTATTATTAGGTGATTTACGACTTTACGACTGTTAGCCCTTATCGCATGAAACACAGGATAAAATTTTCAGGCACACGTATATTTAAGTATCCAAGACTGAAAAAAATTATTTATTTGTGTGTGTTTGACATATATATATATACAGTATGTTAACTAACAGAGGGCGTTCCCGTTAACCCGCAATAGTATAAGCACATCAAATAGATCGCCGTCCACGCGGCCCGTCATGTCATTCATAAATAAATTGCGACGTTGCCGTCCTTCAAGTACGCGTGTTTCTTTTACGTATCAATCTAAAATTTTTGTGAATATTTTAATATAAAAAAATATAAAAACATTTTGTTTTCGAATGGTAATATTTTTTTAAAATATATGGATGCTATATTATTGCAGGTTAAAGGGAACGCTCTCTATTAGTTAACATACTGTATATATAGCTCACTACTTAATATGTGTTTATTTGTCCTTCTTTTACGTCAAAACCGATAGATGGATCATGCAATTTTTGTTGTGGGAATATTTGAAGGGTTAGACTGTGACATCTGCTTAGCCTCTTCCCAACTATGGTGTGGTGGCCTCCAGTCTAACGGGACGCAGCTTAGTACTAGTGTTGTACATGGAGCGACTGTCTATCTATCCTCCACAACCCAAGCAGGGTAACACGACCTTGGCTCCACTGATGTCAGATCTCTGGCTTCTGACTCCCCGTGACGACTGTCAGATGTACACATGACAGCCGGAACCAACGGCTTCACGTGCTTTCTGATGCGCGGACGAACCTCAACATGTTATAACATGTCACCAAGGGTTATCAAGCGTTGTTTAACCATGACCCGTGCGGGTGTTGTTATTTAGCCACGGGCTCTTCTGATGGCCGCGCTACATATAATTGAGAAATTGAAGCGACAATAGCCTAAATAATAACTAAGGTAATAATAGCTATGGGGTCGGACTTGTCCCCAGGGATATGCTGTAACAGGTGTTGCACAGAGGGGGATCCGGAATGGTCTTTTTAGAGGTAATGGGGCCCCTTCTACGTGCTGATGGTGATCACCAGGGTGGTTTTAGTAAGGTAAGAATTCCACACTACCTGGTCTTCTGTCCAGGCGCCTTTTGAAGATTTCGCACCGACAACAAAAAAAAGGTGTTGAAAAGGTACACTATTGTCGTGAACCCCCTCCAGACACAAGCATATTTAGCTTAGTTGGAGGGATTTACAAGATTGCCAGTAATGTGACTTCTACCCACATTGCATGATGATTATCCAGGGTTATTAGTAAAACACAAACTCTCAGGACTGTATTACTAACATCATAAACAACAACTTTTCAACCGACGACCAAAAGAGGAGGTTATCAATTCGACGCGTATATATATATTTTTTTTATGTATGATCGTCGAGTACTCGAAGACGGCTGAACCGATTTGGAAAATTCTTTTTTTGTTCGAATGGGTATACTTCGAAATTGGTACCATTATCACCAAAGTCAGGATCTGATGATGGGATCTTGGAGAAATCGAGGGAACTCTTCAAATATTATAGGCACACCTATGGCGTTTTGGGTATTTCTTATAGTAACTTGTGCAGTTGCTCACAAAAAGTACCATTTGGAAGTGGAACTGATGATCGCCGAAACTACTCAATAATAAGTATTGAGTGGATTGCGATTCGATTACTTGAATATGGATGTTAAGCACTTTATGCTCGTCACAATGCATATGGTGATGTAGAGCTGATGGTGAAGTACCAGGAGAACTCCTCAACAATTAACGGCCCAGCATTGGGAAAAGCAATATTTTGTAAAAGGTTATAAGTAGTTGACATTTAGGCTCTTGTAACTAGGTAAATTAAAAATCATCCAACTAAAAAGAGTGAAATAAAAACTTTTTACCAAAAAATTAAACCGACTCCCAAAAAACACTGCAAAGTGAAAAATAACTTTAATTTCGGAAGTCGGTGCCAAAAACGAAAAAACAAAACTAAAGACACCGACTACCGAAATTAAAGTTATTTTTCACTTTGCAGTGTTCTTTGGGAGTCGGTTTAATTTTTTGGTAAAAAGTTTTTATGTTCTATGATTTTTTAAGAACATAATACATTTACCAAAACCAAACCTTCAAGATCCCTCCGCTGCCTTTTGTACTATCAATCTACAATACTAGCGCTTTCTTTTGCTTCGCAGACTGCGCAACATTTGGAGCGTTTAATTGAAATATTTTTGTTTTTGTATTAAATTCGAAGAACTAAAATAATTACGATGAATAATTAAAATTCATAGAAAAAAAAGAATGTGGTTTATGGTGTTACTAACATATTCCTGAGAGATTGTTATTGTTTTACCAATAATTCTGTATATAGCGATGGTCGTCGCTGCAGTAAATAAGTAATAAAACATCCAAACTTTCTGATTTAGTAGGGTTTTCTGGTACATACAAGGTGTTATATTGTTCTTGTCTGGTAACCCTGTCAGATCGTATCCTCTTACTATTTCTATATTGGTGGTATCGCCAGTTTTTGTGTATATTTCGAGTTCAATAAACATTTTACTGTAGTTTAAACAACGACAAATCTCAAAATTCTTTTTTGCTTCAAAATAATAATAGTCTATTGGCTCCTTCATCATTTTGTCACCTGAAACGGAAAAATAAATATTATTTATTTGTCAATCATCGGCATCTGCTCAACCTTTAGCCATGTGAGGGTCGGCCTCCAGTCTACCCGGACGCAGCTGAGCACATGGAGCAACGGCCTGTCTGACTATCTGACCGCCACAACCAAAAGCTGGGTAACACGATACCCCTTGTAAGACTAAAGTGAGATTTTCTGGACTCTGACTCCCTGTAACGACTCTCAGATATGTACAAATGACTGCCGTGACCAACGGCTTAATGTGCTTTCCGAGGCACGCGGGAAGTTCAGTGTTTTGATGGTCACCCAAGATGCAAATAGTTTCATTATTTAAAATTGTGATAAAACATATTTGATCGACATTTTGATAGGGAGTCAGAATCCAGAAAATCTGACTTTAGTCTTGCCAAGTCTTACCCAGCTTTTGGTTGTGGGCGATGATGAAAAAACTAAAACAATTTTTGTTGAAGATGTACTATTACTCAGAAAACGAATGTTTTTAAGTGATAGACATATAATGTAATGTTAAGTTAGTAAGGTAAAGGCCTTGGTTTATTATAATATATTTAAACAATTAATTACAACAAATATACAAAATTATGTACAAAAATACAAACTACAATAAAGCATCAAAAAATTCGTCCTCAACGCTGTCGGCTGGCAACGTACCTAAGATACTGGCGGCATTGCCTCGTTGTATGGCAATGCTTAGCCGTTGACCAAAGAAATAGCCAGCCCTTGGGTCGCGGGAAGCGTCAACGAGCCTTTTCGATATTTCTTTAAAAAGGCTGTGAGCACACGGGCCCCACGGTCCGAGAGTTTCGACCCCAAACGGCTCGAAAATATAGTTATCACCGAGATGACTATATTTACGCCGCTTGAGGTTTTCCGCAGCCGCAGCGGGAGCGCCAGCACAACATGATGAACTGGGAAGATGGGATGGCGCGACAGTATCGACACAAGTTGCGTCCCACACTAAAGGCCTACCCATCTTCCAAGGAAACAATGACATGCCGTCCGGTCTCTTGCCATCGTCACGCGCCAGTCCAATGGGTTCCAATACGGCTGGAACGCCGACGGTGACAAGGGCTCGCCGGATAATGTCATTTAAGTTGGCATGTCGTGCAAAACGACCCGCACTACGGCTGCAAGAGAGACCATGGTGCCCGAGGCTGTTGACCGCTTCCCCACAATTACAGCGATGAGGGGAACAACAAGGGGCTCCTAGGCGTAGTGAAGCAGCGATGCGGAAAGTGGTGTCGTCGAACAAAGTGCCAAGATTTGAGGACGGTAGAGCATGTAACCAAAGACCTGATTCCCACTTTCCCACAGCCAGCAGACGAGCACTTTCAGCAGAAGTAGCAGACGTGGTTAGTAAATTATTCAGAACTACTCTGCAGAGCGGCTCGTCCCACCGCCTCTGGGAAGATGGTATAACAGGTAGGTCAGAATTCGGACAAGCGAGATTCCAGGCATCAATAGCCTCAGTGAAGCACGGCACATTGAAATCAATCAGTGTGGAAGCCAGGATATTCCTGATTAATTTCTCAGTGCTGTGGACCGAGGAAATGAAAGCCGGTAAACTAATACTAGAAATTTTGCGGATTCCGAGCCCTCCCATGCGGATGGGAAGAGAGGCTTGGGCCCAAGCTCGGTCATCCAAAGCCACATTCAGAATTAAGGACAAAGTTCGTCTGATAATTTGATCCATTTGAACTAAAAGTTGATGGTGCTTCCACAAATGGGAAGCACGAAGAGAGTATGTTAATTTAGGGCCGAAACAGCAGAAACGAATTATAGTGATGGCCGAGTGCATATTGATTTGGAGCAATCTTTACGAAACGTCATTGAATTTATTAATTTGTTCTGCAATAAAGTCGGGAAAGGAAGTATCAAAGATTGGAGAACCAAGGAGACGGAGAGAACTTTTCTAAAGGTAAGGTAAAGTAATATTATATGATTTTTAACCGACTTCAAAAAAAGGAGGTTCTCAATTCGTCTTGAACTTTTTTTTTATGTTTGTTACCTCATAACTCGGAGACGGCTGGACCGATTTGAAAATTTCTTTTTGCGTTTGAATGGGTATACTTTCTAGTTGGTCCCATTGTTACGAAATCAGGATCTGATGATGGGATCCTGGAGATATCTAGGGAAATCTTCAAATATTATAGGCACACCTATAGCGTTTTGGGTATTTCTTATAGAACCTTGAGCAGTTGCTTTCGAAAAGTACCATTTGGGGAAGTTGAACTGATGATGAAGACCAGAGATGGCCACTGAAACTCCTCAATGATAAGTATTTCGTGGATTGCGATTGGATTACCTGTGTAGGGATCATAAACACTTTATACTCGTCACAATACATATGTTGATGTAGAGCTGATGGTCAGGTACCAAGAGAACTCCTCAAAAATTAACGGCTATGCATCGGGAAAAGCAATATTTTGTAAAAGGTGATGAGTTGTTGAGATTATGGCTTTTGTAACTAGATAAATTACAAACCGACCCACTAAAAAGCGTGAAAAAAAAATTTACCAAAAAATAGAACTGACTTCCATATCAAAACACTACAAAGCCAAAAATAACTTTAATTTCGGAAGACGGTGTGAAAAAGAAAGAAAATCCAAAACCAATAACACCGACTTCCGAAATTAAAGTTATTTTTTGCTTTGTAGTGTTTTGATATGGAAGTCGGTTCTATTTTTTGGTATTTTTTTTTTTTGTTAATCATATAATATTACTTTACCTTACTCACCATTTTGCTGTGCCCGACAGGATCTATATGATCTAATTATAAGTTCACCACATAGGAATACCTACATATGGAATCCAATAATAGTCTTGAAATTAAATATTATTATATTTTCTAAATTTATATTAAATAACACCTTCACACAATGTTTTATTTGAAACTACGTGAAGACTTATATGTTTCCTTATTGACTACCCTAAGAAGAAACACCAAAAATAAAATCGGAGGTCAATATACTGTTTCAGTTATTAATAATTACACACACAACACTATGACACTTGATTATGTTTACCGTGTTTTTTTAAAGATTCCTAGCAATGTGAGAAGAATTCACATTACTAGCAATCTTGTTAACCCCTCCAACTGGGCTAAATATGCTTGTGTCTGGAGTGGGTTCACGGCAATAGTATAATGGGTGGGGTTCGAACCTGCGACCTCTCGATCACAAGTCCGACTTTGACTTGACGTTAATAAGGAGGTACACGATATATTCTTAGTTTAATTTATTAGTAATCACAAACTCACCTGATGAGTATATAAAATACATATTTGGGGGTACGTTCATGGCTTGCTTTAGGTATATTTGCATGAATACGACTTGGCCAATGTGATAACCAAATACGAATGATGGCATGGGTTTAATTTGTGTCTCATTATAATGTTCATCTAAAAACAAACATTAAAAATCTGTTATTTATATCTTCTTTTCTTTATAAATTGTACATACATAATATATTATATTATATAAAGCTAAATTACCACTCACTCACTCACTCACTGACTGACTGACTCATTGACGTAATTGTTCTCCCAGATGGTGGATGGGGAGGTGGGTATATTTTGACAGATTCGTAAACAAGTAACTCTCAAACCTACGGGAAAAGTGCCAGACCTCCCCTTTTCACCCCCCTTCTCCCCCCTCCCTATCGTATCTCGGAAACTACGAGACCCGTATTTTTTGTTTTTTACG
This sequence comes from Tholera decimalis, assembly GCA_943138885.2. Taxonomy (NCBI): domain Eukaryota; kingdom Metazoa; phylum Arthropoda; class Insecta; order Lepidoptera; family Noctuidae; genus Tholera; species Tholera decimalis. The sequence continues at coordinate 20,262,452 of OW964576.2, read as the reverse complement.
GATTCGTATAGAGGAAGCTCGGTAAAGTAAAAACCATTTTTCAGTCGCCCCCCCCCCCCGCCCCCTTTTCACCCCCTTTAGGCGGATCTCGGAAATTAAGAGAATTGGAACATTTTTTTTTTCTGATTCACTTAGAGGGGCAATGCTTTAGTCGAAATACTTGTGCAACCCCCCCCTCCCCCATCACCCCCCCCTTTTTTTTTTTTCACAAGCACGCGAGGTGCTTGCACCTCGCGCAACACGCAAATACTTGATTTAGAGGGGCATTGCTTTAGTTTTTTTCACAAGCACGCGAGGTGCTTGCACCTCGCGCAACACGCAAATACTAGTTATACTATATAAAGCTAGATTACCACTGACTGACTCACTCACTCACTCACTCATTGACATAATTGTTCTCCCAGATGGTGGATGGGGAGGTGGGTATATTTTGACCGATTCGTAAACAAGTAACTCTCAAACCTACGGGAAAAGTGCCAAACCTCCCCTTTTCCCCCCCTTCTCCCCCCCCCCCTATCGTATCTCGGAAACTACGAGACCCGTATTTTTTTCTTTTTACGGATTCGTATAGAGGAGGCTCGGTAAAGTAAAAACCATTTTTCAAAGTCCCCCCCCCGCCCCCCTTCTCCCCCCCTTTAAGCGGATCTCGGAATCTAAGAGACTTGGAACATTTTTTTTTCAGATTCATTTAGAGGGGCAATGCTATAGTCGAAATAATTGTGCAACCCCCCCCCCCATTTCCCCCCCCCCATTCCCCCCCCCCTTTTTTTTTTTTTTTTCACAAGCACGCGAGGTGCTTGCACCTCGCGCAACACGCAAATACTAACCCCCCCCCCATCACCCCCGCCCACCCCACTTTTTTTTTTCACAAGCACGCGGGGTGCTTGCACCTCACGCAACACGCAAATACTTGATTTAGAGGGGCAATGCTTTAGTTTTTTTCACAAGCACGCGAGGTGCTTGCACCTCGCGCAACACGCAAATACTAGTTATACTATATAAAGCTAAATTACCACTGACTGACTGACTGACTCACTCATTGATATAATTGTTGGGTGGGGTGGGAAAAGTGCCAAACCTCCCCTTTTCACCCCCCTTCTCCCCCCCCCCCCCTATCGTATCTCGGAAACTACGAGACCCGTATTTTTTTTTTACGGATTCGTATAGAGGAGGCTCGGTAAAGTAAAATCCATTTTTCAAAGTCCCCGCCCCCCTTCTCCCGCCCTTTAGGCGGATCTCGGAATCTAAGAGACTTGGAACTTTTTTTTTTCAGATTCATTTAGAGGGGCAATGCTTTAGTCAAAATACTTCTGCAACCCCCCCCCCCATCCCCCCCCCCTTTTTTTTTTTTCTCATGCACGCGAGGTGCTTGCACCTCGCGCAACACGCAAGTACTCGTCATATTATATAAAGCTAAATAACCACTGACTGACTCACTCATTGACATAATTGTTCTCCCAGATGATGGATGGGGAGGTGGGTATATTTTGACAAATTCGTAAACAAGTAACTCTCAAACCTACGGGAAAAGTGCCAAACCTCCCCTTTTCACCCTCTTCTCCCCCCTCCGTATCGTATCTCGGAAATCACGAGACCCGTATTTTTTTTTTACGGATTCGTATAGAGGAGGCTAGGTAAAGTAAAACAAATTTTTAAAATCGCCCCCCTTGCCCCCCTTCTCACCCCCTTTAGGCGGATCTCGGAAATTAAGAGACTTGGATTTTTTTTTTTCAGATTCATTTAGAGAGGCAATGTTTTAGTCGAAATAATTGTTCAACCCCCCCCCCATCACCCCCCCCCTCCCATTTGTTTTTTTTTTTCACAAGCACGCGAGGTGCTTGCACCTCGCGCAACACGCAAATACTTGACAGATTCGTAAACAAGTAACTCTCAGTCCTACGGGAAAAGTGCCAAACCTCCCCTTTTCACCCCCCTTCTCCCACCTCTCTATCGTATCTCGGAAACTACGAGACCCGTATTTTTGATTTTACGGATTCGTATAGAGGAGGTTCGGTAAAGTAAAAACCATTTTTCAAAGTCGCCCCCCTTGCCCCCCTTCTCAACCCCTTTAGGCGGATCCCGGAAATTAAGAGACTTGGAACATTTTTTTTTCAGATTCATTTAGAGGGGCAATGCTTTAGTTGAAATACTTCTGCAACCCCCCCCCCATAACCCCCCCCCATTTTTTTTTTAAGTGAACCGCTAGGTGCTTGCATCTCGCGCAACACGCAAATACTAAACTCGCCCATCTCCCCCCATCACCACCCCCCACTTCTTTTTTTTCGCAAGCACGCAAGGTGCTTGCACCTCGCGCAACACGCAAATACTAAACCCCCCCATCTCCCGCCCCATTTTTTTTTTTCACAAGCACGCGAGGCGCTTGCACCTCGCGCAACACGCAAATACTCAAAATAATTGTGCAACCCCCCCCCCATTTTATTTATTCACAAGCACGCGAGGTGCTTGCACCTCGGGCAACACGCAAATACTAGTCATTATACTATATAAAGCTAGATTACCACTCACTGACTCACTCATTGACCTAATTGTTATCCCAGATGGTGGATGGGGAGGTGGGTATATTTTGACAGATTCGTGAATAAGTAACTCTCAAACCTACGGGAAAAGTGCCAAACCTCCCCTTTTCACCCCCCTTCTCCCCCCCCCCTATCGTATCTCGGAAACTACGAGACCCGTATTTTTTTTTACGGATTCGCGTAGAGGAGGCTCGGTAAAGTAAATACCATTTTTCAGTCGCCGCCCCCCCTCCGCTCCCCTTCTCACCCCCTTTAGGCAGATCTCTGAAAATAAGAGACTTGGAACATTTTTTTTTTCAGATCATATAGAGGGGCAATGCTTTAGTCTAAATACTTCTGCAACCCCCCCCCCCCATAACCCCCCCCCCATTTTTTTTTTTTAAGTGAACCGCGCAACACGCAAATACTTAACCCCCCCATCTCCCCCCATCTACCCCCCCCCACTTTTTTTTTTTCACAAGCACGCGAGGTGCTTGCACCTCGCGCAACACGCAGATACTAAACCCCCCCATCTCCCCCCAACACCCTACCTGTTTTTTTTTTTTTTACAAGCACGCGAGGTGCTTGCACCTCGCGCAACACGCAAATACTAAACCCCCCCATCTCCCCCCATCACCCCCCCCCATATGTTTTTTTTCACAAGCACACGCGGTGCTTGCACCTCGCGCAACACGCAAATACTAGTTATACTATATAAAGCTACATTAGCACTGACTGACTGACTGACTCATTGACATAATTGTTCTCCCAGATGGTGGAAGGGGAGGTGGGTATATTTTGACAGATTCGTAAACAAGTAACTCTCATACCTACGGGAAAAGTGCCAAACCTCCCCTTTTCCCCCCCCTTCTCCCCCCTCCCTATCGTATCTCGAAAACTACGAGACCTGTATTTTTTTTTACGGATTCGTATAGAAGGAGCTCGTAAAAGTAAAAACCATTTATCAAAGTCGCCCCCCCCCCCCTTCTCACCCCCTTTAGGCGGATCTTGGAAATTAAGAGACTTGGAACATTTTTTTTTTTTTCACAAGCACGCGATTTGCTTGCATCTCGCGCAACACGCAATTACTAGTTATTATACTATATAAAGCTAAATTACCACTGACTGACTGACTGACTCACTCATTGACATAATTGTTCTCCCAGATGGTGGAGGGGGAGGTGGGTATATTTTGACAGATTCGTAAACAAGTAACTCTCATACCTACGGGAAAAGTGCCAAACCTCCCCTTTTCCCCCCTCTTCTCCCCCCTCTCTATCATATCTCGGAAACTACGAGACACGTATTTTTTTTTTACGGATTCGTATAGAGGAGGCTCGGTTCAGTGAAAACCTTTTATCAAAGTCGCCCCCCCCAACCCCCTTCTCACCCCCTTTAGGCGTATCTCGGAAATTAAGAGACTTGGAACATTTTTTTTTGCAGATTCGTTTAGAGGGGCATGCTATTGTCAAAATACTTCTGAAACCCCCCCATCACCCCCCCTTTTTTATTTTTTCACAAGCAGGCGAGGTGCTTGCACCTCGCGCAACACGCAAATACTTTTGACAGATTCGTAAACAAGTAACTCTCAAACCTACGGGAAAATTGCCAAAACTCCCCTTTTCACGCCCCTTCTCCCCCCTCCCTATCGTATCTCGGAAACTTCGAGACCCGTATTTTTCTTTTTACGGATTCATATAGAGGAGGCTCGGTAAAGTAAAAACCATTTTTCAAAGTCGTCCCCCCCACCCCCCTTCTCCCCCCCTTTAGGTGGATCTCGGAATCTAAGAGACTTGGAAATTTTTTTTTTCAGATTCATTTAGAGGGGCAGTGCTTTAGTCGAAATACTTGTGCAACCCCCCCCCATCACCCCCCCCTCTTTTTTTTTTTTTTTTTTCACAAGCTCGCGAGGTGCTTGCACCTCGCACAACACGCAAATACTTTTTTTTTTCACAAGCACGCGAGGTGCTTGCACCTCGCGCAACACGCAAATACTAAACCCGCCCATTTTTGTCACAAGCACGCGAGGTGCTTGCACCTCGCGCAATACGCAAATACTAGTTATACTATATAAAGCTAAATTACCACTCACTGACTGACTGACTCACTCATTGACATAATTGTTCTCCCAGATGGTGGATGGGGAGGTGGGTATATTTTGACAGATTCGTAAACAAGTAACTCTCAAACCTACGGGAAAATTGCCAAACCTCCCGTTTCCCCCCCCCTTCTCCCCCCCCCCCTGTCGTATCTCGGAAACTACGATACCCGTATTTTTTTCTTTTTACGGATTCGTATAGAAGAGGCTCGGTAAAGTAAAAACCATTTTTCAAAGTCCCCCCCCGCCCCCCTTCTCCTCCCCTTTAGGCGGATCTCGGAAATTAAGAGACTTGGAACATTTTTTCTTTCAGATTCATCTAGAGGGGCAATGCTTTAGTCGAAATACTTCTGCAACCCCTCCCCCATCACCCCCCCCCTTTTTTTGTTTTTTTTTTCTCAAGCACGCGAGGTGCTTGCACCTCGCGCAACACCCAAATACTAAACCCCCCCCCTTCACCACCCCCATTTTTATTTTTTATTTTTTTATAAAAAGCACGCAAGGTGCTTGCACCTCGCGCAACACGCAAATACTAGTTATATTATATAAAGCTAAATTACCACTCACTGACTGACTGACTGACTCACTCATTGACATAATTGTTCTCCCAGATGGTGGATGGGGAGGTGGGTATATTTTGACAGATTCGTAAACAAGTAACTCTCAAACCTACGGGAAAAGTGCCAAACCTCCCCTTTTCACCCCCCTTCTCCCCCCTCCCTATCGTATCTCGGAAACTACAAGACCCGTATTTTTTGTTTTTTACGGATTCGTATAGAGGAGGCTCGGTAAAGTAAAAACCATTTTTCAAAGTCCCCCCCCCGCCCCCCTCCTGCCCCCCTTTAGGCGGATCTCGGAATCTAAGAGACTTGGAACATTTTTTTTTCAGATTCATTTAGAGGGGCAATGCTTTAGTCGAAATACTTGTGCAACCCCCCCCCCATCACACCCCCCCCTCTTTTTTTTTTTTTTTCACAAGCACGCGAGGTGCTTGCACCTCGCGCAACACGCAAATACTAAACCCCCCCATCACCCCCCCCCCCTGTTTTTTTTTTTTTTTTCACAAGCACGCGATGTGCTTGCACTTGACTCTCAAACCTACGGGAAAATTGCCAAACCTCCCGTTTTCCCCCCTTCTCCCCCCCCCTGTCGTATCTCGGAAACTACAATACCAGTATTTTTTTCTTTTTACGGATTCGTATAGAAAAGGCTCGGTAAAGTAAAAACCATTTTTCAAAGTCCCCCTCCCGCCCCCCTTCTCCTCCCCTTTAGGCGGATCTCGGAAATTAAGAGACTTGGAACATTTTTTCTTTCAGATTCATCTAGAGGGGCAATGCTTTAGTCGAAATACTTCTGCAACCCCCCCCCATCACCCCCCCCCTTTTTTTTTTTTTTTTCTCAAGCACGCGAGGTGCTTGCACCTCGCGCAACACCCAAATACTAAACCCCCCCCCATCACCACCCCCATTTTTATTTTTTATTTTTTTATAAAAAGCACGCGAGGTGCTTGCACCTCGCGCAACACGCAAATACTAGTTATATTATATAAAGCTAAATTACCACTCACTGACTGACTGACTGACTCACTCATTGACATAATTGTTCTCCCAGATGGTGGATGGGGAGGTGGGTATATTTTGACAGATTCGTAAACAAGTAACTCTCAAACCTACGGGAAAATTTCCAAACCTCCCCTTTTCACCCCCCTTCTCCCCCCTCCCTATCGTATCTCGGAAACTACGAGACCCGTATTTTTTTTTTGCGGATTCGTATAGAGGAGGCTCGGTACAGTAAAAACCATTTTTCAAAGTCGCCCCCCTTGCCCCCCTTCTTACCCCCTTTAGGCGGATCTCGGAAATTAAGAGACTTGGAACATTTTTTTTTTTTAGATTCATTTAGAGGGGCAATGCTTTAGTCGAAATAACTGTGCAACCACCCCCCCAACACCCCCCCCCCATTATGTTTTTTTTTTTCACAAGCGCTGCGAGGTGTTTGCACCTCGCGCAACACGCAAATACTAGTTGTATTATATAAAGCTAAATTACCACTGACTCACTGACTGACTCATTCACATAATTGTTCTCCCAGATGGTGGATGGGGAGGTGGGTATATTTTGACAGATTCGTAAACAAGTAACTCTCAAAGTCACGGGAAAAGTGCCAAACGTCCCCTTTTCACCCCCTTCTCCCCCCTCCCTATCGTATCTCGGAAACTACGAGACCCGTATTTTTTTTTGTTACGGATTCGTATAGAGGTGGCTCGGTAAAGTAAAAACCATTTTTCAAAGTCCCCCCCCCTGCCCCCCTTCTCACCCCCTTTAGGCGGATCTCGGAAATTAAGAGACTTGGAACATTTTTTTTTTCAGATTCATTTAGAGGGGCAATGCTTTAGTCGAAATAATTGTGCAACCCCCCCATCACCCCCCCCCTTTTTTTTTTCACAAGCACGCGAGGTTATTGCACCTCGCGCAACACGCAAATACTAGTATGTAAATAAAATTGTAGGGTCTGTCTGTGATTTTAAAAACGCTATTTTTAGGAGGTCATAGTTATTTACAATACACTAAGATAAAATTCTCTGTGTGTCCGGGCTAATCCCTTGAATGGATGAGCTGATTTTAATCATATAAATTAGACTTTCACTGAAAGATATAGGATGATATAAATAAAGCATCATATAGGCTACTTTCATCCTGAAATTCTCTCTCCATAATACGAGTTACTAGGTAACTCAGCAAGGAAGACAAAGTGCTTTTAGGGTTCCATAGTCGACAAGGAATCATCATAGTTTTGCCATGTCCGTCTGTCCGTGGCTTAGCTCAGAAACTATTAGTACTAGCACGCTGAAATTTGGCATGGACATACATTTAGAAATAACGACGACAAAGTGGTCAAATAAAATCATGGAATAAAGTTATTTTTAGGATACAAAATCATTTTTTTATCTCATCCAACCCATATTCTGCTGTGATGTGAAGTCACGTTCATCAGCACATCACGTATAACACATTAGTAGTTAAGATAGATAAGCTGTGTTCGTAGCCTTAGTATTAGTATAGTGTCACATACGAGCTATGTATATATATGTTACCAATTAAAGGAGAAACGTCAGTTGACTCTTGGAGAAGTACACATCACGTTGTTTACTTAACCCCTCCTCTCCCCTACATCACAGTGGGGAATCGTTTGATAAGTCGCTCTATAATAATGGGAATGTGAGAAGACCAATTTTTGACTAAGTGATCCATTTTACAAGTATTAAGCTTTAAAGCTAAATGCAAATTTTCGTTAGTCAATACTCCCCACCCCCTACCAACTAAGTGGTTGTAGATACAAATTAAAACGTCACCATAGTAGTATCTACATAATATAACGAAGTTAAAAGAAAAACTATCAGACCAATGGTGGCTTCACAAATTAAACTTATTTATGTAAAACAGAGTAGTTTATTTTTATTAAAGCATGGTACAGAAATCTCGGTCAACTAATCCGACTCGCACTTAGCGTTGTAGTTAACTACGGAACCCTACATTGGGCGTGGCCCGACACGCACTTTTCCGGTTATTATTTCTGTAACTACTTTTTATATTAAATATACAATTTTGTAACACGACTATCTATATTGTATATAAAATTCTCGTGTCACAGTGTTAGTTGCGATACTCCTCGGAAACAGCTTGATATGTAATTTTATATGTATATTTGTTAGGTCTGAGAATTAGTCGTATTCTATTTTTCATACCCCTAAGTGATAAGGTTGGTCCACCCCAAACATTTATTTTTATATTTTCAACGATATTTTACATTATATACTTGCAACACTTAATTTTAATTTTTTGATAACTGAACAATATAATGCAATAAATTATTTATTTATTAAACAATAAAAGGTTTGCTCTCACTGTACTTACAAAAGTCTTCGACACTGTATACATACACATTTACATCCCTTGCCACAATGTTAGTGAAGAAAAAAAGAAGAGCAATTAAACTTTTCATTGACATATTGTCGACACACTCGGTACATCACTTTAAAAAGAATTAAAAAATTAAATTTATTTAATTCTATTCATATTTTGAAAGACCTTGTTGAAAATTTAATTAAAAATAATTTAAAATTAGCGATTCGTGTAAACTTGACTGCTTAACGTTAGGACTAACGAAATAGACTAAGGTTAACGAAATTCGGATTTGGTTGGTTTTCCTATAAGTTATTATTTCCTCATAATCTATAATTAGGTTAGAAGTATAGTACTTGCTAAGCTATAGCGATAGATAGTTCTCAACAGACCGATCTCGGTCACCGCCTCTTATCTCAACGGAGATTAGACATCTGCGCAGGAGATAATAATGATAAATCCTACTAATATTAAAAATACCAAAGTTTCAATAAAACTATGGAAGAGGTACGTAGATGACATATATTTGCGGTCATTGGAGGGGATGAACAAGAGGCAAAAGTATGCTTGACACTCCTAAACAGTATACATAGCAAAATTAATTTTACCTACGAGATGGAAAATGAAAGGAATACACCATTCTTAGATGTAAAAGTACTAGGTCATGCTGATGGTTCTCTAGGCCACTCAGTCTACCGGAAATCTACTAATACGGACCGATGTTCACGTGCTGATTCCCACCACCATCCGAGACATCTTAACTCTGTAGTGACTGCTTACCAACCGCGCATATGATTTACATGACAACAACATTTACATGATGAGATAACACGTGTTTAGAAGGTGCTACAGAGAAACGGATATGCAGTGAATATAGCACTGCGTAGGCAAAAAACTATTTCTAGACACCGGAAGTGCGAGGTTGACACACTTCCGAGAAAGAGGGTAGACCGATTCATCTGCTCATGAACGTCCACCCGCAATTACTTCAGTTCATCCGTGATCATGGCGCTTGCAACAGTGCCAAAATATCGAAAACTCAAAACAAAATACACGTGGTAAATATCCCGTTTTAAGTTCAAAAAAATTACTAATTGTAATATTTATTTTTATACGGCATTCACTACATATTTGTATATTTGTCACTGTACTCGATCGAAATCTGCCAAGTGAGTACATTTTAACATGTGATGTGTTTTTTACATAATGTGTGTAGGTACTTAAGTTATCATGTTATGTTTCGACGCATTTTGATATTCTTTGTAACATATACGAATAGTTTTTCCGGGTTTTTACCGAAGTGTTTGTACATTTTGGCACTGCACACCATTTGTATCTAATTTTAATACAGAACTCAGAAATCTCTGATAATTTTGACCTTTGTTTACTTGTTGACAAGCATGTGACATCACAGAAACTATTGCGACGCCATGTTGCTTAAAGAAGCGTTTAAAATTGACAATATTTAATTGGGTTTTTTTTCAATTCTGATAAGTATTGGACTTGTCAGAATTGAAAATAAAATTTTATGGGTTACAGAATCACTACCTACTAACTAATCTGAAATGGTTTTTAAAATCTTGTCAAATAACCTATTCTTATAAAGTATCAAAATGGACTTAATTGTAGGTAGGAATAACGAAATTTGAATAATAGCTATTTTTATATATTTTATAGTGTTCCGTCCGATATGTGAAATGGAACGCACCTTTTTGGTTGGCAACACTAATTTATTTATTTATGTGGATAAATATGTGGATTTATTTATGTGGGTAGGAATAACGAAAGGTGTCAAAAATTTTTGCTCTGATTTAAAACTCATTTAAAAATTGAAATTGTATTATATTGAATATTTAATGTGTACTATATACATGGTAATTTAGTGTACCCACCAGTAAAGTGTTATCTCCAAAAACCTTACTCAAAAACTAAAACAACAGCACAAAACTACAACATGGATGCACTGAAGGTATCACTCACTGAAATGATGACCTTATTTGAAAATAGGATGTCAAACTTTGAGGCAGAACTTCACAAAAATCCTTCAGGCACCTCAAGCAGCACTGACAGTTTGTCAGCGGACTTCAGTACTTTTAAAAAATTTATATTGGAAGCACTTGGCTGCCTCCAGCAGCAGGTGGATATGCTGGCAAAAGGACTCGACAATCTGGAGATGCGTGGACGGCGGAAAATGTTATTGTTTCATGGCATCTCCGAGCAGGCCAAAGAAGATACAGCTCAAGTGGTTGCTGAAGTTGTGCGGGGTCAACTAAAGTTCGATGAATTCACTGTTGCGGATAATCGATGCCATCGCATGGGGAGACAAGCCAGTGACAGCAAGCCGAGGCCCATCCTCTGCAAGCTCCGGGACATCAATGTTAGGGATAGTGTCTGGTTCGCTAAGACGAAGTTGAAGGGCTCTGGCATTACGGTATCTGAATTTCTGACAAGATCCCGGCATCAGTTATTCATGTCTGGACGTGAGAAGTTCGGCATAAACAATTGTTGGACAAAACAAGGCCTTGTTTATGTTCTTGGCTCCGACGGTTCCCGGCATCGAATTGGTTCGCTTGATGACCTCAAAAACATTGAGCGGGTTGGTGAAAAGGTTATGTCACCCTCTGCATTAGTACCATTATCGTCATCATCCCCATCGCAAGAAACGAAGAAGAAGGCCCGTCGTGTTGCTGCAAAGAGGAGGTGATTGCGTTCATTTTTGAAGTAGTACCACTGTCCGGGCAGTACCTTAATTATTTTAATGTGTAGCTAGCATTACCCTCTCATCTCTATATTGTATCTTTTGACTTCTATAACCTTCATTCTATTCACTATTGCCAAGTACGTCGGCATTATTTATTTTTTTACAATCACTTCTGTCAATAATGTCACATTGACATGTATTGTCATTTATGTACTCGTTCAGAAACTAGTGAACAGCGTTCCAGCACCTTGATGTTTTTTGTTATTCTCTTTTGTTTTCGGATTTAGTTTGCAGTTTACTTTTTAATTATTTATTTTGATATAGGTAACTTTTTCGTTTTGCTCGGACAGTGAATAAACATTTTGTTTTAGTTGTTTAAAGCCCGTTATGCATTGTAACACTCAACTGGCGGGTGGATTTGAATAATAGCTATTTTTATATATTTTATAGTAAACACATTTAAATTAGTAATTAGTTATATACATATTCATATATATTTTGTCAATGTCATCACTTGATGACAGCGATTCTGATAGTTTTTTGTCAGCTCTCAGTAATGACAGCTTTGTTAGTTTCCCATCCCTTGCCGACACGCTTGAATCTCAGTTTTCTGATGTACCTAAAAATTTTAATGTAGTCCATATAAATGCTCAAAGTATCCCGGCCCATTACTCTGACATGTTAGCTAACCTTGACTGTAAGAACATCCATGCAATCCTTGTTTCAGAGTCTTGGCTCAAACCTTGTCTCCCTTCAACATCCTATTCCTTACCAGGTTTCCAGTTAATTAGAAATGATCGCGCGCGTGGTGGAGGAGGTGGTGTTGCCATATATCTTCGTCCGCAGATTCCTTTTTCAATTGTCGATATGTCAACACAACCTCCGCCACAGAATGCGGGTGAGCATCTCTTTTTAGAAATTAACCTAAATCATGTGAAAATTCTTCTTGGTGTTTATTCGGTTTAAATCATTTATTCTCAAAAAAAGACATAATAAGCCACTTACATGAGAACATAAAATAAAATGTAATTTTGAAAACAGGTCACCGTAATGGGCCAGATCATAACGTTTTAGTATGTATAAAGTAGGGCTACTCGATCAACAATTTCATCCGCAACTGCATTATGAGGATTTATTGTAAGAATTATAATTTTTTAAAATATAATTTTGCAGCTGCGATTTAAAACCGTTGAACGAGCTTACATTTTTTATGTTAGAAGGTAAATTATTAAATAGTTGTGCTCCTTCATAAGTTATGCTCCTTTTGGCATAATTTGTGCGAGTCCTTGGTAATACAAGGTAAAAAAAAGTTTATTACAGTCCTTCTTCACGTGTAGAGTAAGAAAGTAGTATGTAAGTTAAAATTCAGAAGCCGACCCTCACCATTAAACCGAGAGATGTTTGTGAATGCACGCAATCGCAGCAATAGGGTGTGTAGGGATGCAATGCGCCGACATATTCATGATTCTGTTGAAAACGGTGATCCAGCTAAAGTCTGGAAATTTCTTAAATCAATGGGAGTTGGAAAATCACGCCAAGAACCGATTCCTAAAGACCTAAACATTGATCTATTGAATCAACACTTTTCATCCTCGTCCTACTGCAATGGGACATTGAAGGCAGCTACTATAAATTATCTTTCTAACCTTCCAACTCCGGATCACTCTGCATTTAATTTTAGTCAATTTTCTGATTGTGAAGTTAAGAAGAGCATACTTTCAATTACATCTAACGCGGTTGGCAGCGACTGTGTCAGTCGGAAGATGATACTTCCTGTCCTCAATGAAATCCTTCCTATCCTGACCTATATCCTTAACTATTCTATTTCCAATGGTGTCTTTCCATCTGTATGGAAAGAGGCCAAAATTACTCCTTTACCCAAAAAATCAAATCCTACCTCTTTTTCAGAATATCGGCCTATTTCCATCCTACCTTTTCTCTCTAAAGTCCTTGAACGCCTTGTCCACAATCAGCTAAGTGCTTTTCTTTGCAAGAATAGTCTGCTGAATCCTTTCCAATCCGGATTTCGTCCTGGACACAGTACTACTACCGCGTTAGTTAATGTAACTGACGACATACGGATGGGCATGGATAAAGGAAATATGACGGTTCTCTGCTTGCTTGATTTTAGTAACGCTTTTAATACCGTCGATTTCGATATTCTGCTCAGCATACTTCACTCTATTAACATATCTCCAACAGCGATTGACTGGTTTCGTAGTTACCTGTATGGCCGCCGGCAACGTATTTGCATAGATGAGTCCTGCTCTTCTTGGTGTAGTACTGTAGCCGGTGTTCCTCAGGGTGGCGTGTTATCTCCTTTACTTTTCGCAATTTTCATAAATTCTATTTCCAAAAAACTTCAATCCTCCTACCACCTTTATGCTGATGACATGCAAATTTACAGACAAGCGCCTTATACTGATTTAGATGCTACAATAAATATGATAAACCAAGACTTGGCTTCAGTTTGCGAATGGAGTGAGGCACATGGTTTGCAGGTTAACCCGTTAAAGACCCAGGTCATTGTAGTCGGCAGCTCTAGGTTAGCATCTAAGGTAAACTGGTCTCAGCTTCCTCGGATTATTTTCAATGGCACAGCTATTCCACTAAGCGAGAAAGTTAAGAACCTTGAGGTCTGGTTGGACAAATATCTTTCGTGGGGTCCCCAATTACAAGAGGTGAGTCGCAAATTATTTGCTTCTGCCAGTTCCCTAAGGCGGTTGCGTAACTTTCTGCCAACTGCCACTAAAATTGCGCTAGCACAGTCTCTTTTACATCCCATCCTAGACTACGCTGATGTCAGTTATCTTGATCTCACAGAGGCACAACTTGATAAACTTGAGCGACTTCAAAATTTTTGCATAAGATTTATATTTGGTTTGCGCAAATATGATCATGTATCTGAATTTCGTATGAAACTCAAGTGGCTTCCTATACGACTTCGCCGGAACTTACACATATTGTCTCTGCTTTACAGTATTCTGTTCAATCCTAAGACCCCCTTTTATCTTAAAGAACGTTTTAAGTTCCTCCATGACACACATGCCAAATTTCTGAGGTCATCGGAAAACTTGAGGCTAGAGGTACCGAGTCACTCCACCAATTTCTTTGGTAAGTCGTTCGCAGCTCAAGCAGTACGACTGTGGAATACTCTTCCCGTGTCAGTAAGACAAGCACAAACCCTTCCTTCTTTCAAAAACATGGTAAAAGATCTCTATCTCTCTCTTTAATATGTTACTATTTTTTATATATCTCAGCTTTGTTATTTTATGTATGTATATGTATATGTGTATTGAGTATGTAGGTTATTACTTATTTATTGTATATAAGTAAATAGTACACCATGGACTACCCGCGAATTTATTTTCTCCTGCTGTGTCAAATCCATCTAAAGGTTGTCTGTAAAAGATCGCTTTTAGCGATAAGACCGCCCATTGTAACACCCTTTGTAGTTTATAAGTCCTTATTTAATTCTGTTATGGTGTACAATAAAGAGTATATCTATCTATATATCTATCTAATTATCTGTGGGCTTGACATAACTCTGACTTGACAGATACTCTTGGTTCCCGGTTGGAAAAAATGTCCGTGTTGGACCTGTTGATTTAATTGTAATTGGTAAAATATCGTTTGGAATCGCCGTTTGCAACCGATAATTGGGTCGCGATTAACTATTGTTTGAAGTTGTAATCCCGGATTGACGAAAACCCTGGGATATATTTAGACTTACCGCCGGTTGTCGCCACCCGCGTGGCACGCGCATTTGTTGGAAATAAGTTGGGCTGTGATGCTGATCTGGACCGCGCCATCTGGAGATTGGCGCCTTGTGAACGTTCTAGAACACGTGACTTACATCACACTTTTCAATTACTCACCTCATATTTACATACATACCACATTTGGACGTGATCAAACAGATCCTGGTTGCCGTCTACAGCTCAGGTGAGTGTTATTTGAATATATTGCTTTGTAGGCCGAAGAGCCTTTTGTTGAAAGCAACGGTAGGGCTCCACGAACCGTGGACAAGTTCGGACACACCAGTATCGTTGCACTGGCTTTATTGTAGTCCTGAACATTTTGGTAGCAGAGCGTGGTTAGTTTTAGCAAGAGCGGAAAAAATTGTTGTGTTTAATTGGTGTTGATCCTGCACAATATATACATTGAATTGTTATTTATTTTGTAACTAGCCATCTGTACCAAGCTAGATTCATACTTGGAATAAGTACAGGGTCGGATTTGGACTTGAAATAATTGAATTTGAATTTTATTTTGGTGAAATTGCTCGGTTGACTAACAAGTCATTGTTTGTTTAGTTAGTGAATTTTAACCGATTTGTATTGATATTTGTTTGTTGCAATGGCCTCATTAAAGGCAGTCAGGGAGTCTGCTGCCGCATTGACCTCACAGTTGAGATGGTTCACATCGGCAGAGGCAACGGTTGAGCGTTCGGAATTGGAAGAGATCACCCTTGCTCGGTATGGGCAAGTGATTGGATCAAGTCAGCTGATGCTGCGCTCACACGCTTCAACGAGTACATCATGGACGTGGATTTGGGGGTGGTGGATCAGGCGGCCCGCGATAGGATTTTGGGTGACTATGACCAGATTGTCCACCTGGGGGATGTCATATGTCTACGAGCGCGGGAAATTTTGAAGAGCCGGGTGCCTGATGCGGCCAAGCCGCAGACCCCCGTTGTTGCAGGCCCTGGACTATTGAGTAGGCTGCCCACCCTGGAGCTGCCACATTTTGACGGTCGCTTGGACCACTGGCTGGGCTTCCTAAATCTCTTTGAGAGTCTTGTCGATGCACGCTCGGACCTCGGACCTGCCCAGAAGCTGGCCTATTTATTGTCTGTCCTGGAGGGCGAAGCCAGAGCCTTGCTGCAGCACTTGCCGGTGACGGATTCCTCTTACCCGACCGCTCTGGAGCTTCTCTCCCGACGGTATCAGAACAAGCGCTGCCTGGCTGATGTGCACATCGACCAGATTTTGGGACTACCGGCCATTGCCAGCACGTCGACGTTGCGCACTGACTTGCTGAACCCGTTGGTCTCAGCGACCAACGCTTTGAGACGCCTGGAGTTACCAGTAGAACATTGGTCCTACTTGTTGGTGCACATAGTGCTGCAGTTGCTCCCCGCGGAGCTGAGGTCACGTTTTGAGCAGAAGTATGGTGGGGATAGTGCCACCCATCTTCCCCCCTTTGACGACCTCCTCAAATTTTTGGAAGACGAGTGTCGGTTTTCGGATAACACTCGTGGCGCCACGGGGTCACCCCCACTACCTTCTCAGCCTAGAGACTAGGGACGGACTAGGGCTCGGGGGCCTGTTGATGTTCCCCCCGCCCCCCGTTTTGCTGGCGCCCGGAGTCCTCGGGCTAGGGGGCCTGTTGATGATCGCCCCGCCCCCCGTTTTGCTGGCGCCCGGAGTCCTCGGGCTAGGGGGCCTGTTGATGTTCGCCCCGCCCCCCGTTTTGCTGGTGCCCGGAGTCCTCATCATTGTGACTTTTGTAAGGCAACGGGGCATGTCATGGCGCGTTGTCCGGCCTTTTTGAATTTGCACGTAAGTGCCCGCCGCCGCATTGTCAACGCACGCCGTTTGTGCTTCTCGTGTTTGGGGGCCCACTTTCACCGGGACTGCCCCGACCCCCGCCCGTGTAGAATTTGTGAAGGGTCCCACTTGGAGATTTTGTGCGCCAACGCGAACCGCTCCAGCAGACCAGCTTCTGAGGGGGGTTCGCGCAAGGGGGGGTACCCCGGAGACGAGCACCGGGCTGAGACCCGCAATTCTGTACGCCGCACTCCACCCCCCGCGCAAGTTGAACGGGAGCCCCGCGAGCGCCATTTGGTCTCCCCTCGTCTGGGAGAACACGCATTGGCTGCTAGGCAGCAGTGGCCGGGTCGGCGCCGCTGCCTTTCCCCTCCGTTGGCGGAACGTCCCCGGCTGGAGTCGCGCCCTCCGCCATTCGGGCATCCGGTGGGATATGCCCCTCCAGTGATGGCGAGCGGCTCGGGACACCGCGCAGACTAATATTTTGATTGTTGGCCTCGTCGTGAACGAAGGCAGCCTGGATGCGGCGATCAGTCGCCGCCCAGGCATCACTAAGAGATTGACGCCTGCCCCGCTAAAGGACCCCCCCGATCAAGACGGTTTTGTTGCCAACGGCCTCGGTCAAGGTCTGGGGACCCTTGGGTGACTCGATTGTGGTCTGTGCCATTTTGGACACGGGAGTTCAGGGTTGCCTTTTGTCGTCTTGGTTAGCGGGACAGGTTGGCCTGAAGGTGAACGACCTTTCAGGCAAGATTTGGGGAATTGGCGAACCGGCTGACACCACTGTTGAGGGAAGGACCTGGTTTGAAATCACCCTTGTGATTTCAAACCAGGTCCGTACCCTAAAATTGGTGCTCCTGCCCTTGTTATAACTGAACTTGGTTGGGACGAGCCACTTCGGGAAACCCTGTTGGAGGACGGTTGAGGCACTCTAGCCTTCCTTATGGGGCCCGTCACCCCCTTTTGTTGCCCAAGGAGGGCCACTTGGTTCAATTGTTTGTGACTGATCGTCACACTAAGAACTCGCATGCCGGTTGCAATGCGCTGTTGGCCATTCTGCAGCGAGAAATTTGGATTTTGTCGGCTGATCGCGTCAATGAGGCGAGGCCCTTTGCTGGCGTCGTAACGGACTTGTTGGTCCCCTTTTGTTGAAGACGTCTACCCTTCGTAATAGTAAGATTGTTAAGGCTTATTTGTGTGTTTGTCTGCCTGTCAACCAAGGCAGTACATTTGGAGCTGGTAACCTCCCTCTCGACAGAGGCCTTTGAGGCGACTTTGGAAAGATTTGTGTCTCGCCGTGGGTTACCTTCTTTGATTAGGTCTGATTGCGGTATGAATTGCAAGGGTACAAGTAACTATTTGAAGGAGGTATACGCCTTCCTTAATGATAACCAGGTTGACATTGGTAATAGTTTGGCCCGCCGAGGGGTCACTTGGTTGTTTGACCCGCCAGCCTGCCCCCCATTGGGGGGGTATTTTTGAGGCCGCGGTGAAAGCGGCAAAGGGACGCTGGCGGAGATTGTTGGGAGACACCGTTCTCACCTTTGAGGAACTAGCTACGGTATTTTGCCGCATTGAAGCTGTGTTAAATTCGCAACCTGGTCAAGACTTCCAATTGATTAGCGGACGGGTAGGCCCGTCCGGGGGGGGGGTAGATGTTCCGTCCGATATGTGAAATGGAACGCACCTTTTTGGTTGGCAACACTAATTATCTGTGGGCTTGACATAACTCTGACTTGACAGATACTCTTGGTTCCCGGTTGGAAAAAATGTCCGTGTTGGACCTGTTGATTTAATTGTAATTGGTAAAATATCGTTTGGAATCGCCGTTTGCAACCGATAATTGGGTCGCGATTAACTATTGTTTGAAGTTGTAATCCCGGATTGACGAAAACCCTGGGATATTTTTGGACTTACCGCCGGTTGTCGCCACCCGCGTGGCACGCGCATTTGTTGGAAATAAGTTGTGCTGTGATGCTGATCTGGACCGCGCCATCTGGAGATTGGCGCCTTGTGAATGTTCTAGAACACGTGACTTACATCACACTTTTCAATTACTCACCTCATATTTACATACATACCACATTTGGACGTGATCAAACAGATCCTGGTTGCCGTCTACAGCTCAGGTGAGTGTTATTTGAATATATTGCTTTGTAGGCCGAAGAGCCTTTTGTTTATTATTGTTGAAAGCAACGGTAGGGCTCCACGAACCGTGGACAAGTTCGGACACACCAGTATCGTTGCACTGGCTTTATTGTAGTCCTGAACATATAGTAAACACATTTTAATTATTAATTAGTTATAATTATACATATTCATATATATTTTGTCAATGTCATCACATGATGACAGCGATTCTGATAGTTTTTTGTCAGCACTCAGTAATGACAGCTTTGTTAGTTTTCCATCCCTTGCCACGCTTGAATCTCAGTTTTCTGATGTACCTAAAAATTTTAATGTAGTCCATATAAATGCTCAAAGTATCCCGGCCCATTACTTTGACATGTTAGCTAACCTTGACTGTAAGAACATCCATGCAATCCTTGTTTCAGAGTCTTGGCTCAAACCTTGTCTCCCTTCAACATCCTATTCCTTGCCAGGTTTCCAGTTAATTAGAAATGATCGCGCGCGTGGTGGAGGAGGTGGTGTTGCCATATATCTTCGTCCGCAGATTCCTTTTTCAATTGTCGATATGTCAACACAACCTCCGTCACAGAATGCGGGTGAGCAACTCTTTTTTTGAAATTAACCTACATCATGTGAAAATTCTTCTTGGTGTTTATTACAGTCCTTCTTCACGTGTAAATTTCTTTTCCTCCTTTGAAAAGATCCTTGAAGATCTAACTCCTTCTTACAGTCATACAATAATTATGGGGGATTTCAATAGTTGCTTATTGAAAAATGATTCTCGTTCTTTATCATTTCAGTCAACACTTCAGTCGTCAAACATGACTGTCCTTCCTTCAAGTGCCACACACCACTTCCCAAACTGTAATCCCTCTCTTTTGGATCTTGTAATTGTCTCCTCTACACATCATATCAGTAAGCATGGCCAATGCACGGCTGACATGTTTTCCTATCACGATTTAATATACCTTTCCTACAAGGTTCGCCCTCCCAAGGTCAAGCCTAAAACTCTTCTGTTACGCAGTTTTAGTGGTATGAATGTTGATAATCTCCAGGCGGATGCAAACAACATTGATTGGACCTCTCTTGTCGCTGTTGAATCGGTCGATGACAAAGTTAACCTGCTTACGGATAATCTTGTAAAACTTTACGACACTCATGCTCCTATTCGTGCAGTCAAATTAAAGCATCTTCCAGCACCATGGTTGACAGATGAAGTGAGGGCTGTCATGCACAAGAAAGTAGTATGTAAGTTAAAATTCAGAAGCCGACCCTCACCATTAAACCGAGAGATGTTCGTGAATGCACGCAATCGCAGCAATAGGGTGTGTAGGGATGCAATGCGCCGACATATTCATGATTCTGTTGAAAACGGTGATCCAGCTAAAGGCTGGAAATTTCTTAAATCAATGGGAGTTGGAAAATCACGCCAAGAATCGATTCCTAAAGACCTAAACATTGATCTATTGAATCAACACTTTTCATCCTCGTCCTACTGCAATGGGACATTGAAGGCAGCTACTATAAATTATCTTTCTAACCTTCCAACTCCGGATCACTCCGCATTTAATTTTGGTCAATTTTCTGATTGTGATGATAAGAAGAGCATACTTTCAATTACATCTAACGCGGTTGGCAGCGACTGTGTCAGTCGGAAGATGATACTTCCTGTCCTCAATGAAATCAATCCTTCCTATCCTGACCTATATCCTTAACTATTCTATTTCCAATGGTGTCTTTCCATCGGTATGGAAAGAGGCCAAAATTACTCCTTTACCCAAAAAATCAAATCCTGCCTCTTTTTCAGAATATCGACCTTTTTCCATCCTACCTTTTCTCTCTAAAGTCCTTGAACGCCTTGTCCACAATCAGCTAAGTGCTTTTCTTTGCAAGAATAGTCTGCTGAATCCTTTCCAATCCGGATTTCTAACTGGACACAGGACTACTACCGCGTTAGTTAATGTAACTGATGACATACGGATGGGCATGGATAAAGGAAATATGACGGTTCTCTGCTTGCTTAATTTTAAGTACCGTCGATTTCGATATTCTGCTCAGCATACTTCACTCTATTAACATATCTCCAACAGCGATTGACTGGTTTCGTAGTTACCTGTATGGCCGCCGGCAACGTCTTTGCATAGATGAGTCCTGCTTCTCTTGGTGAGCACTGTAGCCGGTGTTCCTCAGGGTGGCATGTTATCTCCTTTACTTTTCGCAATTTTCATAAATTCTATTTCCAAAAAACTTCAATCCTCCTACCACCTTTATGCTGATGACTTGCAAATTTACAGACAAGCGCCTTATACTAATTTAGATGCTACAATAAATATGATAAACCAGGACTTAGCTTCAGTTTGCGAATGAAGTGAGGCACATGGTTTGCAGGTTAACCCGTTAAAGACCCAGGTCATTGTAGTTGGCAGCTCTAGGTTAGCATCTAAGGTAAACTGGTCTCAGCTTCCTGAGGTTATTTTCAACGGTACAGCTATTCCATTAAGCGAGAAAGTTAAGAACCTTGGGGTCTCGTTGGACAAATATCTTTCGTGGGGTCCCCAATTACAAGAGGTGAGTCGCAAATTATTTGCTTCTGCCAGTTCCCTAAGACGGTGCGTAACTTTCTGCCAACTGCCACTAAAATTGCGCTAGCACAGTCTCTTTTAAAGCCCATCCTAGACTACGCTGATGTCAGTTATCTTGATCTCACAGAGGCACAATTTGATAAACTTGAGCGACTTCAAAACTTTTGCATAAGATTTACATAGATTTAGTTTGCGCAAATATGATCACGTATCTGAATTTCGTACAAAACTCAAGTGGCTTCCTATACGTCTTCGCCGGAACTTACACATATTGTCTCTGCTTTACAGTGTTCTGTTCAATCCTAAGACCTCCTTTTATATTAAAGAATATATTTATATTTTAAGTTCCTCCATGACACACATGCCAAATTTCTGAGGTCATCGGAAAACTTGAGGCTAGAGGTACCGAGTCACTCCACCAATTTCTTTGGTAAGTCGTTCGCAGCTCAAGCAGTACGACTGTGGAATACTCTTCCCGTGTCAGTAAGACAAGCACAAACCCTTCCTTCTTTCAAAAACATGGTAAAAGATCTCTATCTCTCTCTTTAATATGTTACTATTTTTTATATATCTCAGCTTTGTTATTTTTATATATATGTATATGTGTATTGAGTATGTAGGTTATTACTTATTTATTGTATATAAGTAAATAGTACACCATGGACTACCCGCGAATTTATTTTCTCCTGCCGTGTCAAATCCATCTGAAGGTTGTCTGTAAAAGATCGCTTTTAGCGATAAGACCGCCCATTGTAACACCCTTTGTAGTTTTTAAGTCCTTATTTAATTCTGTTATGGTGTACAATAAAGAGTATATCTATCTATCTATCTTCATCGATACCGTTGCTAGACTTTTTTGTCGTAGATGTGCGCTCCCGCATACATACAATAGGGAAGCCGACAATTGTTAGTCAGACTTGTCGCCGTGCAGTCTTGTCGGTATTAGACAGTTTTGTCTATGAGACGTTTTGTTTGAAGTATGCGCGTCTTCATATTCTTTGTAAAGCAATAGTTAGTCTATCTTAAAACTGTCGTGACTCACATGTGCGCTAATTCTAGTTGAAAGAAAATGTGAATAAAGTGATTTGACTTAATGACCACGGGAACAAAGTATCCCTACTTTGTTCCCATGGTCATTAAGTCAAATCACTTTCACAAAAGCTATAAATAGTTTATTTTTTATTTGTTTAATGTATAAAATTTCACGTTTGTTCCTACTAACTGTACGTTTATTTTGGTTTTTTACATGTTTTATGTAAATTGTATTTTGTGTCTCCTGTTGTTGTACCAAATAAATGTTTTATGTGGGTCTCCCTTGTTTGACCGAAAAGAATTTGACAAATTTTCACTTCCCAAAAAATTTATCGCATAATTTCATTTGCCAAATTATTTCTTAGCAAAAAATCTATTCACAAAAAATTTTAACGCAAACCTAATGTTTGGGAAATGAATGTTTAAACTATAACTTGTTTACCAGCTAGTACTTTTAACATTTTTTATTTAGTCAAATATTTCAGTTGGAAAAACAGTTTTTACGCAATATCCTGTAAGTTCTATCGTAGTTATAGGTAATAGTAACCTAAGTAGATATTAAACATAACTAGTAACTGATTACCACCTGTGCTAAGACAGGTCGACGGAGCCCCGCGATGCGGGGCTCCTATTTCTGGGTGATTCAAAAAAAAAAATAACCACGAAGGCTAAGGCGGGAGCGAAGCGGAGCGGAGCTCCCGCCTTTGCCTTCTGACCTAACCTATCCGAGTCGGGGTACTCTGAGTCGATTTCACCAAACGTTTATTGTCTGCATATTGTTTGTTGTAATAAATCATTTGATTAAAAACCAAATGCCATAATCACATTATACTTGGTAATATTTTGCCAAGTAATTTGACCAAATAAAAATATGCGTACTAAAATCATTCGAAATATTGCAATGGTATAAAAAAAGGTTGCTAAAATTTGTTTGGGTAATGAAATTTTGTCAAGATCTTTTCGGCAAAACGGCAGGATCCCGTTTTATGTATCTATCTATATATCTATAGAAATATAATTCCCCCAATCCCACCCATTGTATTTAGTCTGATTGAACTGTGATCTAATAGCACAAATCGACCACAAACAAGGAAAACATGTAAAAACCTACTATACATCGACTTGTGTTATTTAGGATAAGCGGTATTTGGGGAATGGACACACGCTTTCCAACACTAGTTACATCTTGTTAATATTTGTGTCTCTATCACGCTCCGTTGAAGTGAATTCACTTTTGAACGTGTGCCGTTGTACAATTTATTTAAGTATTAGAACTATGGGAATGCTGACTTTTAATTTGATAACATGTGCCAGAAGACCAGGTGCGATTTGTTCTAATCGGATATAAAATAAATTTGAAGAAATTTTGGTTCCTCGTCAGCTAAAAGTGATCCAATTCTACCCACATTGCTAGTTCTTTGTTTTTAATAAACAAAATTTAATGCTCAACTTGGCCTGGAACTTTAAAAGTTGGCATGAAATTTCTTTCTATTACTTGTTTCGCTGCAAAGGATGCTAATTGAAAAGCGCTATAATATGTTCAAATATGTTCCAGATAATGATAAGAAAACTCGTGATATCCACTCTATAATGACTTTAAAGGCTCCAGAGTCATCAAACATATTCAAAGGATTTTTCCACCAGAACAACATAAACCAATTGACTATTTTTGCCATTTAAAGCGTGACAGTAATTGCAGCACACATTCATATATCAAATATAAATGATCTTTATTTGCAAATTGGTTATTAAATAAAACTTTTACAGGTCATTTTTTCGTAATTGTTAACTAGATGAGGCCGGTGAATAGAAGATGAATAAGAAAATCCACTTCTTTCTTTATTAGTCCATATCAATTATTCATTAGGGACAAAACCTGATGTCTTATTCTTATCATCAGACGAAATCAACATCCTATATAGTGAATGACGGATACGATCACTGTGTAAGCGAGCTTCATGCTGACTTTCCGTCTCTAGTAGACGTATATCGTAATCTCTTTCTCTTTCCATACACAAAAACTCAATCGATCTTGAATCATCTGTTGATAATGTTCTCACGCCGAATCTAGACGTCTCTGGTGCTCGTGTTCATTTCGAATAGCCCTATTTCTAGCTTGCCGGTTTCAATCTTTTCACAATCTTTCTTCACGCTGTTAACGTCTCTGACTCGCGAGACGCAGCGTGACGTTCTTGGACAGCTATGAGACGTTCTTCATGCTGTTTTACATTTTTTTATTTGTTGATAGTCTCGTGTTTGACCACCTTCTCAACTGATGGTAAGAGATGATGTGGTTGAAGATGAAGCACGCTTGCCTAGAAGTAACCTATTTACTCTTGAATTAAAGACCCCCAGGTTATAGCTACAGGCGCGAGCACTTGTGATACGGTCTCGGTCAACTGCTAATCTTTCTCCCCTTTGCGTAGCTGTTTCCCGAGAGAAAGATTCAGCATAACGTTCTTGCCTTGCAGCTAAGCGTGGCTCATGGTCTTCCTCGTTTTCTTCTGCTCTTAATCGCCACATACGTTTAGAGTTTCTCGAATATTGAGAAAGACTTGTTTTGTATTGTCAATTTTATGTGGGTTCCACATCAGGTGCTCTAGACTTTATTTTTTTTTATGCCGACAGAAAGTACTCATCATGTTGACTAATTAATCCTTAAGCGGTATATTAATTTCTCTTATAGAATAGCCGGGCTCCTAAGGTTCCACTTCTAATATTCAGATCATCAAGATAAATAATTATAGCTTTACAACAAAAAAAGTATTTTATTAAAATCCGTCCGGTAGTTTTTGCATGAAAGACGCACAACAGACAGACAGACAAAAATTTCAAAAATCATATTTTTTGCTTCTACTATTTGTATGAAGCACCTTTTTTTTTTAGCGCGGTAAAATTATCAAATAAGTCCTCCCATCCCGGGCAGGGTGGGAGGGACTGTCAGACTTTTACTGACTAAAATCCACGGTGTTCCTTCAATAACCCTTTATGTACCGGGGTCACGGTAATGGGATAAGTCCCACAACCCCGGCAGGCTTCGGCCCTCTGCAGGGGTGGCCTCGTCATGTTGCTGACGCTGTCGGATAGCGAGTTGCCCTTTACTCGCTGTCCGCATGCCCGCGCCTACGGAGGCCGGAGATCGTCGGCCGACGTCCGACGCCGTGGGCGTCTACCACTGCGGCTGGGCTGGAGGGAGGACGCCATCCTCTCCCTCATACGGCCCGCCTCCTCCTTCGGAAGCATAACTGCTTCGCAGAAGGAGGCGACCGCTTCCCACTCCCTCTCGCATGGCCTCGACCAATGCCGGGCGCGAGAGGTCTCTGCCTATCGCCACCGTGAGGACACGTCGGTGCTCTGCCCAAGCTGGGCAGTCCTGCACCGTGTGCTCGACTGTATCCTCAGGGCGACCCTCACAGTGGTGACACCCGGGCGTTTCTTCCTTTCCCATCAGACACAGGTACCTCCCGAAACTTCCGTGTCCGGTGAGGACCTGCGTCATGCGGTAGGTCAGGACGCCGTGACGCCGATCTAGCCACTCCTCAAAGAGGGGTCTTACCGCCGCAATTGCGGCGTGCCCGGCCGTCGGTTGCGACAGTCGTTCCCTCCATACTGCCCTGAGATCGCGCCGGAGCTCTTCCCGCCGCGCCTCGACTTCTCGAGGCAGCGGGGATACGCCCAGGCGCTGCGTCTCCACGCGCCATTCATAGACGCGCTGGAGGGCAGTCGCCTCCAGATCCCAGGGCAGCAGTATGAAGCACCCTAGGAGTATTTTTTTTAGTTTATATTCAATATACAGAATTGACCTCTTCTACAGTTTTATTATACCTATGTATAGATTTTATCGCCAATAGCCTAATGGCTAACGTGTCGGCCTTGTGATCGAGGGGTCTCGGGTTAGAACCCTGCCCATGATATTATTGCCGGGAACCTATTCCTGACACAACCATATTTAGCCTAATTAGAGGGGTTAACACAGGTTAACAAGATTTCTAGTACTCTTCACAAAAATTCCCAAAAATTGAGACTGCAGTAAAGTATTTTTTAATCATGTTAATTTTCTATTAAGAGTACTTATTTTGACTGACTTTATTGAAGAAATTTCTCCTTCTATTGGGATAATAATTAGACCTGTGATTACTCTAGGAGACTGTATATTGTATTCACTTAATAAATATCATAATTACCTTAACCTAACCTAGCAATTCTAATTATAATCATTTTGGTATGGAGCATCGACCAAACAGCGTCTAGACGCCCAATGTTCGATCTAATGGTTCAAACCAAAAACCCAGAGGGTTACTGCCTTCTGATTGGCCATTGGTATCTCACTAAGTATGAGAATGAATCACAGAGATATCGTTTTTTTTAACTATGTATGCTTTTAATTGTATTCGGTAAACTATTTGTCATATTTGCATAATAGTATTTTAACACGTATTTAATTTAATTATCATATTCTAAAAGTAGTTGTGTTGTATGTTGACTTACGCGATAACTGTAAAATGCTTGCTCTATCTGGAAAGTTGCACTCAGATCTGTGTGCTTCTTTCGTCAAAAGAGCACCACAGACATGAACCTACATGTTTCTCATAATTATGATTTGATCAATACGAATTGTGTGAACTTTAAAATAGACCTTGATATCTGTGTTTGTTTCGGCATTTCTTCTGAGAGTAGTGAGGTGGGCACATCTAGCTTAACAAACAAAGGAAAACAATGACTTGTGAAAATATTATTTATTACCTGTTTATAAAATAAATGTTTCATTTAATTTATTTGACTTTATTATGTGAAAGCTTATTCAAACATACCTATATAATTTTTGAGCCAGTCCGACACCTGGGCAAAGGCCTCTCTCCACTTAGCACACTTCTAGCGAACGCGAGCGTCCTCTCTCCAGGTCCGACAATACTCATCCAGTTCCTCCCACCATCTCCTATGGGTCTGCCACGACTCCGCCATCCAGTCAGGCGTCCGTCACTCGCTCAAGGCCACGCGTTGTATGCCTACCGCTTCACGTATCGTCGTCGGTACATCCGACAGTGGGCTGCCGTACGCCTGCCTGAGCCTTTTTAAATAATTGTGACAACGTCATAATGGATCGACCTAAAAACAATTGATTTTCCTCCGCTTTGCACCTGTTTCCCTTTTGATAATTTAATTGCGCGGAATTTTATTATAATTAAAATTATTTACGCGGTTTCGGATATTTTTGACAATAAAATTTAATAATCGGGAATTCAGGGAAGGAAAAATGCATCTATCATTTTATTAAACTGAAACATATTTGATCAACAAAGAAAAATAATTGTTTTTCTATATTCGTTTCCAATATCATCATATACAACCCAAGGACATTCGCTCGATGACGTGGCTCGCGCGGCGGGCAAAACAATCTCAACTCTCTGTGTGCGTACTTATGTTACATTTATGTATTTGTTACATTACTCACAGTTATTCCGGTATGCGGAAAACATATCCTGTCGAGTCCCACTTGAGTTGGGCAGCCTTTATAGCTATAACCGGACTTTAATTACTTTGATGCAGTAAGCTGACATACGCTAGTGTCACATTTACATTTTACATTACTAATATAACGATACCCTATTTAACCTAATAGTAATGGATTCAATTAATTGAATAATAAATGAGAGATTTTAATCGTGAGAAATATAAATAAATGATAAAAAATATACTACTATCTTTTATTTAGAAGTAGTAACTAGATTTTACTATAAATAAATCCATTTTTATTAAAAATATTCCAGACATAATAAAAACAACTCTTTTGGAAATTGTTTCATGTGATGAATATTTAATAAATTGCGCGAGATTACTATTAAAAAGACTGCCTCCGCGACTGCGACCTACGTTGAAATGGGTACAAGTGGCTTATTGCAAAAAATAAAAATAATATCAACATCTATTCGTTTTATTTTTCATGCCCCTTTATATTAACATTTTACTTTTTGTTATTTTCACACAATAATATTTAAAAAAAAGTTTACATCGTTATTCGATTTTATTCCTGAATCGATTAATTAAGTTACATCACAATTTCGTAGTCGTCATTATCTGACAACTCGGAAACTGACAGTTTACTAAATCGAATTAAAAGTCCAGGTATACGTCATACGTTTTGGAACGTAGTGTTATGTTTCGAATACGATTAAAGAATTTAGAATTTTGTATATCTACTGCGTTTCATTGCTCGTTGGCAAAAGAGAAAAGAAAAAACAACAACAAGTCTATATACATATTATTGTATAAAATACACATAATAAAACAGTAAAGAAGGTGTGTCCCTACATTGAATAAGTATATTTACAACAAACAATCGACGGGGCTTAGAAACAGTAATCAAGCAAAAATTAAAAATGTCTGTCTGTTTGTACATGCTAATCTCCGTAACTTCTTGACAGATTTGAATGAAACTTTTTTGTTATGTAGCTATTAAGTCAGATGAACATAGGTTATAATTGAGAACTTTACATCCAAGTAACGCCGCGGGAAGAAGCTAGCAATGAAGATTTAATTTCTTGTTATAAAGTTTTTACTTGTCTCTTTTTAGTTGGCTGGTTTGTAATTTACCTAGTTAAAAAGCCTAAATATCAACTACTTATAAATTTTTACAAAATATTGCTTTTCCCGATGCAGGGCCGTTAATTGTTAAGGAGTTCTCCTGGTACTTCAACATCAGCTTCAGTTCAGCATTTATGCATTGTGACGTGCATGTTGTGACCTTGTTAATAACCTTATTCAAGTAATCAAATCAGAACCCATGAAATACTTATTATTGGGTAGTTTCAGTAGCCATCTGTGGTTTTCATCATCAGTGCAACTTCACCAAAAGGTGCTTTTCGATAGTAACTGCACAAGAT
Organism: Tholera decimalis; assembly: GCA_943138885.2. Classification (NCBI taxonomy): domain Eukaryota; kingdom Metazoa; phylum Arthropoda; class Insecta; order Lepidoptera; family Noctuidae; genus Tholera; species Tholera decimalis. The sequence goes on along the minus strand of OW964576.2, from coordinate 20,233,061 downwards.
ACTACAAAAAATACTGAAATCGCTATGGGTTTTCCTATAATATTTGAAAAGTTCCCTCGATTTCTCCAAGACCCCATCATCGATCAGACTTGATGACAATAGGACCACTTCTAAAGTAAAACTTAAAAAAAAAAAAAAAAAAATCAAATCGGTTCAGTAAAAAAATACAAAAAAATACACGGGTCGAAATGAGAACCTCCTCCTTTTTAGAAGTCGGTTAATAAACTAATGGTCGCCCAGATTTTGAAATTCTTGCAATAATGTAAATTATAACAAACCCAAATAGATAAAAAAATAACTTCTGCAATCCTTTTTTAGATAAACTGTAATTGTGTAAAAGTTTATACTCCTCTGTCCGTGTAATTTTCGTATAAAGGTCTACAAAATCTTTGCATTACGTTCTTATACAGATTATACGGCTTTATCGATCACTAGTACTCACGCGGGGCTTCGCTCCCGTGTATTCTATCACGGTAAAAACATAACTCTCCTTTTTTGCAGTCGCGTAAAAAGTAGCCTATAACCTTCCTCAAGCTTCAAGCTACTTCCATACCAAATTGCATCCAAATCCATCCAGTACTTTCGAAGATTAGCGCGTTCAAGCAAACAAACAAACTTTTCCGCTTTATAATATTATTATAACTAGCTTCTGCCCGCGACTTCGTACGCGTGGGAAGGTTTTCCCGCGCAAATGCCGATCCCGTGTGAATTTCGGGATAAAAAGTAGCCTATGTGTTATTCCAAAATGACAACTATCTACTTACCAAATTTCATTTAGATCTGTTCAGTAGTTTTTGCGTGAAAGAATAACAAACATCCATCCATCCTCACAAACTATCGCATTTATAATATTAGTAGGAAGTAGGATTACCGAATTCTAAGGACCGTCACGCGTCGGCGTGTTTTGGTATAAAAAGTGAAGATTATTTTAATATTTCAATAAAAAAAATGTAGACTCTTAGATTCGTTTCTAATTCTTTTATTTGAATTAAAAATAAAAATAAAATATTAATTACATTGTGCTGTGTTAATTGGTCTATACTGTCCTTTCGTACCTATTAAAACTGTATTATGAACAAGCTTCTGCCCGTGACTTCGATCGCGTGGGAGGATCGCGTATATCCCGATCCCATGAGAATTCTGGGATAAAAACTAAGTAGTTAGTTGACATCCGGGAATAATACCTATTATTCCCGGATGTCAACTAACTACTTACCAAATTTCATTCAGATCCGTTCAGTAGTTTTTGCGTGAAACATCCATACATGTATACATCCATCCTCACGAAGTTTCATATTTACAATATTAGTAAGATAAGAACTAAATAGAAATGAAGATTGTCAATGTTGTATTAAGCAGTTTACACGTGAATTTTAAATCTCAGAGCTCCCTTTGAGCTCCCGGATTTTGCTGAGGAGCATTGTGCTGTTGTTTTGCTAATCTTGAGGCAAAATCTCCTCATAGTGATGTTGTTCTATTTCCGCTATCTCCTGATCGCACTCTCTCCTGAAGAGCATGTTCAGGTAAAATGGCTCCGTGACCTAAAAATATAAAATAGTGTGAATAGTTTATTGCCACAAAATAAAAATATGTAAGTTTACACTTTTAGTATTCATAATATATATCACAAGTGTCGTAATACTTTTTTAAAGAGATTAAATAATGTGGTTTTAGTTCACATTACTAGCAATCTTGTTAACCCTTCCAACTAAGCTAAAGCTTCTGTCTGGAGTGGGTTCACGGCAATAGTGTAATGGATGAGGTTTGAACCAGTGAACACCTTAGCCATTACACTAAGTTGTCGTATATCTTAATTAACACTGAGAGCAATTTTTTTAAGAATGGGATATCATCAATGACTGCCTCCCGATCTGAGCGAAGCGGGAGGGTGTGTCAGACTTTTATTGACTAAACCCCATCCGTGTTCCATCATTTTGCCCCTCGTGTTTCGAGGCCGCGGTAACTTTTTAGAACAATTCCGTAACATTAAGAGCCCTGCCTATCAAACTAAGATAACGTTTATTTCAAGAAACTGGGATCAACTGTGAGGTAAATAAAAAATTATAGCAATTACAAAATTGCGAACAGTATCAGCATTATTAATCGTAGTAATTGCGATTAGTTTTATGACAAAACAGTAACTATTCATAATATATTCTAAGAGAAAGAAAATTTCATAAAATTAAAGTGTGTGTCTAAATAGTATAGCATGAGAAAATGTCGGTGTGTATCGAGGTGTGTTTATGTGAAAGAGTGTATGAGTGTGTAGTGTTGTATGAGAAGAAGAACGCAAAATTAATGTATTTGAGAAGATACTGTTGTTGCCATTCCAAAATCATCGATTTTAGTGCATATTTATTATTATCAAACACATGCGATGTATACAAACAACATCATGATTTAGATCTGTACACAACAAGGTCGGCCAAGACGTGTCTGAGCCTTTGTTTTTCTTTCATAAAACATAATTCATATCATTAGCCTATAATGTTCTTACTTCTGGGACACAGGCAGTCTCACTATGAGAAGGAATACATAGGCCGTAATCAAATAAAGATTTATTTATGACCAATTGTAAACATATTCATCTTGACAGGCAGAATTGAAAAAAATTGGCCACACAAAAATTGGCCAAGTGCGAGTCAGACACGCCATGATTTTTGCCTTGTTTTGCCAAGCTTTGTTTTTCATAGTGTTTGTATGAAATACAAAGTTATATTTGCGCTTTTAGAAAATGTGTTACATCTCAAAAACGTCTGACTTTATTTTGTTCAAACTAGAACAAGATCTATAACTATTTTTTTTTTAGGTTTTTCAGTTAATTATTTTAAAAGTTAGAGGGACACACACACACACATTTTAACACTTCGGAAGTTTCTATCTTTTGAACGATTGACTTTTAGAAGAAATGCAATTGCATCCTGAGATCCCAAGATTCCAGAATGTGACGGATGAGCGCTACTCCTATGTCTGTTGTTGACGTACCTTTCGTGAACATCGGTGACGTGTTGCAAGCCTATCAGTTGTCTATCGGTTACATTTCGAGGAGTGTGCGATGGTATTGCAGTCTTATTCCGCCAAGCCCATTCCATCATCGGACTACAAAACAAACGGCGATGCGCCATCGTTACATGGTGGACATCCCACCCATACGCACGAAACGTTTTGGGAACACTTTCATTGTGCGTACGGCTAAGGAGTGGAATTCCCTGCCGAAGTCTGTGTTTCCTGATAGTTATAACCTGGGAGTCTTTAAGTCAAGAGTGAATAGGTTACTTCTAGGCAAGCGTGCTTCATCTTCAACCACATCATCGCTTAATTTCAGGTGAGATTGTGGTCAAACGCACTTGCCTATCAATTATATAAGAAAAAAAATGTAGATATTTGAGTTAAAATGTGACAGAATCTGGTCCAGCATGATATTTTTTAGATTTTGCTTAATGCTGAAAGCACAGTTATCGGTCTATAGTTGCAGGGATCACTCTTATAACTCGACATAATAAATTGTTACTTATTATTTATATATTGTTCATTAAATTGGGGAAAGTACCACTATCTATTGATTAAATATGCCTGTTAGGATAGGAGCAATTAATAAATAATAATAATAAGATTCTGCTAATGAAGGCCAAGAATACACTCTATTGGATTATTGGTAAATCAAATTTCCAACTTTTCAGCTACTTTTGACTAATCTGAAATTACCTGAACATCGATGATTCTGACCCTGAAAGTTTGTGTTTCCAGTTTCTTTGTTTATCACCTAATGCACAATTTTTATTTTATTGTTAGAAATACTAATTTTTTTATTGAGTGATTTAGATTTAGCTTGGGTGCATACCCTTTTAAATATCTTTGAGTAGTTTCTTTCATAATTATGTAGGGCTACATCGGAAGTCTATGATTTTTATGGTATGTTATCTCTGCTTATTCTTATTCCAGCAGTGGCCAATTCCTTAAATTTAGATTTATTACTCATTTGAACTTTTTTGACTGGACATGCCTTATTAAATTTGTGGCATAGCTTAGAAATAACATCCTATAATTTTCATTGGGGTCTTGGGAGTCAAAATAGCCCATTGAAAGATTACTTAGAATGTTATCATTAATAACTTTTAATTTGTTTTTAGTCAATGGCCTAAAAGTATTAATAGTTTTATTGAAGTGTAGCTTTTTAACCAACTTAAAGGATACAAATTGACCTGTATGGTCAGACCTAACTCCTCTAATCAGAGACGAATATTTTATAGCACAATTAGTAAAAATATAATTTATGCATGAAGCTGATGTTGCTGTTATTCTTGTTCCTTCCTTGAATATGCATTTTAAGTTAAAGGATCCAAACAATGAAATAAGCTTGCATTTTTCAGGTGAATTTACTAACAAATCAATATTTAGGTCACCACAAACGAAAACTCATTTATTATCTCTTATAAGCTTACTTAAAATTTCTTCCATTATCATTAAAAAATATGACAAGTTTGATGCTGGTGGTCTATAAAGAAACACATAAGAAAGTTTGGCCTTCAACTTCTGCACATGCTACCATACACAAGCGATCAACAGAGCAAGCGGTGATATCTTTTCGTTCCTTATAATATCTAAGAGAATTACTACATAAAATCAAAGTTCCACCCCTACTGTAGACCTGTTGTATGCACTGGCAACCGAAAAATTATTAATGTTAAACAACATTATGTCTGGTTTATTGGATACTTACCTCTTCCTTTGTTGATAGATAATAAAGAAGAGTAATTTATTGGAATGTCATGTGCGACTTGTCAGTTATTGTTTGACTAAAAATTAAAATGGTTTACTTAATATAAAACTATTTTCTTGTATTTATTAATGGCGACAATGGAAGAAGATTTGAGTACACTCAAACGTTCAAGAAGTGTTATTAAAGGTCAATTGACGAAACTATCCAACTACTTACAAACCTTGAGAGAAATTTCGGATGTCGAATACGATTCACGACTTACGTCACTTCAAAAAAATGAGGAAAAATTCGACACCATACAAGAGAAAATCGAAATTATCACTCATAACCTCCAAGAAGAGATTGACCTACACTTTGAAATAACACAAGAAATTACAAACTTAAAGATATTGTTACACAATATCCGGCCACCAAGAACTTCAACTGTTTGCACTCATGATACGGTTCCACCTACCACGATAGCGAGCACGAGCACTACAGAGAACAACGCACGGTACCAGGTACCTAAGATTAACTTTCAACCATTCCAAGTAAAGGAAAGTTTCAAAAATTTCGTGAAACGACTGAAAACATATTTAAAAATGACAAATTGTAATGAGGATTATATGATGACTTGCGTACTACTCAGTTCCTTAAGCCCAGAGTTACATGAACGGGCATACGATTTATGTGCACCGGAAGACCATCACAAATTAAGTTTCAGATACTAGTGGATTTGCTGGAACAATACATAGATCCTAAACCCAGCATATGGGCACGACGCCATAAGTTTATAACGCGTACACAAGCTGAGAATGAAACCGTAACTAATTTCAGTACAGAATTGAAACATTTAGCACACAATTGCGAGTTCAACTGTGATAATTGCCAAAAGTCGCTAAATGACAACTTTTTATCACTGCAATTCATCAGAGGAGTCCGAGATGGCGAAATTAGAACGAAAATATAGCAAGACAACAAAATAAGTACATTTAAGGAAATACTACACATGCCGACAGCAACAGAAATAGCTAAAGCTGACAACGATTTCATGATAAACAAACAAGATCCAAGCAACGAAGTACCAGTACACTCAGTTCAGCTGTGTTATTCTGTAAGACCTCATTCTAAACTTCGAATCTGAATCCGCTGTGAGTTTATTGATTGGCATTCTACAAACTCGGTTGTTAATTCGAATGTACACTAGCGCTACCCTTGCGAGCGTGTCAGCGAGTTGAACTAAAGATTTTGACAGATAAAGTATGAGATGACGTGAGAAGTGGCATTCGGTAAGGTAATTCCGCCGTCACTTCGATGCTGTTTACAGAATGCAAAATCAAGGTCACTTTGAACCATAAGCGAAGTGACAGTGAATAGCTATGTGAGATGCGAGTTGTTGTTCGAATTTTACAGAATCGACGCCCAGAATAAATACAAAACCTCGGTTAAAATACTACCAAACCATATCACTTCATTCAAATATATGCAAGGAAGATGCTTCCGCTGTGGGGATGCTAATCACAGAGCCAATAAATGCAGACACGTTAACATTTTAACAGATTGCATTAAATGCGGAAAGACAGGACATCTAGCTCGTGTTTGCCTACAGGTATTAAAACAGAATACAGCTCACCAGGTGGAAGAACTGAACTCAGCTGACGATGAAAACATTTGTGATATCAATGCCGTCAACACTATTGGGTTAGATAAGTTTATGGTTGCCGTAACTATTGAAGGCAAAAAGGTACAGATGGAACTACACACAGGTGCAGCACTTTCATCAATTTCGTTGAGAGACTTCAAACGCTTACAATTCAATAAACAGATATTTAAAACAGCAGTACGAATGAGAACGTACACAGGTGAACTGATTACGCCAGTTGGAGTTACATACGTCAAGTGCAATTACGAAAACCAATATTTCCATGGAAAACTCTTTATTATCAGACAAGACGTCGACGCCATATTCGGAAGAGCTTGGATTAGAGAAATCAATATTAATATAGCAGACATGAAGAAAATATCATTATAAAGGGCCGACAGCTCAAAGTTGGACAAGATCATTTCAAAATTTTCACCAGTTTTTGATGAAAAACTGGGATGCATTCCAAATTACAAGGGACATTTAACTTTAAAGGAAAACACTACACCAATTTACATTAAGCCCAGACGTATTCCCTACGCATTGAAAGAAAAGGTTGATAAAGAAATAGATCGCCTGTGTCAAGAAGGAGTCATAACAAAAACGGACAACTCAGAATGGGGAACTCCAGTCGTACCAATTGTTAAACCTGACGGAAGCATACGTCTATGTGCCGATTATAAGGTCACCCTAAATAAAGTAATTAAAGACGAACAATATCCGATTCCTATCATAGAAGACATCTTTTCAGAGATGAACGGTGGTGAATTTTACTGCACATTAGACATTTGTCGAGCGTACCTAAATATGCAAATGGACGAAGAAAGCTCTATCCTATAGACACTGAGCACTCACAGAGGCACATTTAAGGTGAACCGCTTGATGTTTGGGGTAAAAGTGGCCCCAAGCTTGTGGCAAAAATTTATGGATAAAATTCTTCAAGACATACAGGGTGTGAAATGCTTCTTTGATGATATTATTATACAAGGATTACAGAACTACAATTACAACAAAGATTAGAAACAGTGTTAGAAAGATTACAAGAACATAATCTCAAATTGAATAAAGATAAATGTAATTTCTTCAAAACAAGTATAAATTATTTAGGCCATACAATCGACAAGCACGGACTGCACAAAAATAAAGAAAAAGTTAGAGCCATAGTTGATGCAAAGAAACCCAACGACGTAAATGAACTAAGAACATTTTTGGGTATGAGTAATTACTATAACAAATTCATACCTAACCTTGCGACGATTTCCAATCCGCTCAACCAGTTATTACAAAAGAACACAAAATTTGTGTGGTCAGAAGCCTGCGAAAATAGATTCAAGAAAATTAAAGAATATGCATTTCGACCAAAAGAAGCCCCTGGTCCTCGCTACAGATGCTTCACCGTCCGGCCTGGGTGCCGTGCCCTCTCATCGAATGGCTGATGGGACTGACAGACCAATTGCTTTTGCATCGCGTTCACTAACATCTAGCGAAAAGAAGTACAGCCAAATAGATAAGGAGGCAACAGCAATTTACTGGGGAGTGAAGAAGTTTTTTCACTATTGTTACGGAAGGAAATTCACACTGATTACGGATCACAAGCCTTTAACGACAATATTTCACCCACACAAAACCTTACCTGCAATGAGCACGATGCGGTTGTTTCACTATGCACACTTTCTTTCCGGATTCGACTACAATATTGAATACAGAAATTCAGCTAACAACAGTAATGCAGATTATCTCTCTTGATTTCCAGTGGAACGAATTTCGGAACACCATATGGACCAGCACAGTATATTTCAGCAGAACCAACTCAATGCACTTACAATTAACCGCAAAGTAATAGCGAAGGAAACAATGAACGATCCAGAATACAAAAATATAATACATAAACTAAAGAATGGACAGACCCTAAGAACCTTGGGCTACGGTGATAATGAAATTACAATTGAAGACGACTGTCTTTTTAAGGGAACTAGAGTTATGATTCCTCAAAATTTCCGACATAACATATTGAAGGAGTTACATACAAGCCATACTGGTATACTTAAAATGAAACTTTTAGCGCGGAGCTATGTTTATTGGAAAAATATTGACAAAGACATCGAGGAATTGGTCAACAAATGTCGTGAATGTGGTCTCAAACAAAACGAACCAGAGAAAGCCCCATTACACCACTGGGAAGCTCTTATTGTAGGTGATAGGGTAAAGAAAACTCGTTATTTATGGTAGACAAAGGGAAAAGGAGTTGGTGCGAGCGAAAAGGATTCAACGCGGTGGACACACTGATATTTTACTAACTGCGGGTGTATAAAACTTGCTTAGAAAAATGTATCAATATTAAAGTTATAGCTACCCACCAACTTCATTATGTTTATTTATTTATAAATAATCCGATAGATGGCGTTACATGTTCAGAAATAATAATAATTATTATTATTATTTCTTTCCGGATTCGACTACAATATTGAATACAGAAATTCAGCTAACAACAGTAATGCAGATTATCTCTCAAGATTTCCAGTGGAACGAATTTCGGAACACCATATGGACCAGCACAGTATATTTCAGCAGAACCAACTCAATGCACTTACAATTAACCGCAAAGTAATAGCGAAGGAAACAATGAACGATCCAGAATACAAAAATATAATACATAAACTAAAGAATGGACAGACCCTAAGAACCTTGGGCTACGGTGATAATGAAATTACAATTGAAGACGACTGTCTTTTTAAGGGAACTAGAGTTATGATTCCTCAAAATCTCCGACATAACATATTGAAGGAGTTACATACAAGCCATACTGGTATACTTAAAATGAAACTTTTAGCGCGGAGCTATGTTTATTGGAAAAATATTGACAAAGACATCGAGGAATTGGTCAACAAATGTCGTGAATGTGGTCTCAAACAAAACGAACCAGAGAAAGCCCCATTACACCACTGGGAAGCTCCGACAGCGCCCTGGCAACGCATACACATTGATTTCGCAGGTCCATTACGCGGTTATTATCTCTTTATAATAGTTGATGCTATGTCAAAATGGGTAGAAATAATTCCAACTCAAACTACCACAAGTACGTGGTGTATCTCAAAACTTAGAAATTTATTCGTTGATTTTGGCTTACCGTACGTTCTGGTCTCGGACAACGCGAGGCAGTTTACTTCAAAAGAATTTTTGTCATTCTTACATGAGAACGGAGTGACTCACAAAACTTCGGCTCCATATCACTCAGCAACGAACGGTCAAGCTGAACGATTCGTCCAGACAGTAAAGAAAGCTTTGCATAGCATGGAAAATGAACTTGGCTCAATACACGAGAAAATTTTAAAAATCAAATCTCAACTGCGAAGAACGCCCTCTAGGCAAACTGGGAAAAGTCCTTACGAACAAATCTTCGGTGGGCGGTTGGTGAGAACATTGTTCCACGCCATGTTCCAGCAACCACATGCGCAGACAGCACCACCCGTCTCACCCACTAACCAGACTGGACCTGATTTAAGAACATTCCGTTCAGGGCAGAGAGTCTAAATACAGAATTATAGTGGGTAGAAGAAATGGGAGTTTGGCACAGTGGTTAAACGCTTGGGCCAGCTACATTATGAGGTTTTAACGGATTCAGGGGCGACGTGGAGAAGGCACATTGACCAAATGTTAAGCACCTCGATCGACAGAGCTATAACGCAGTAATTAAGCGCGGAGACCTATTGGATACTTACCTCTTCCTATGTTGATAGATAATAAAGAAGAGTAATTTATTGGAATGTCATGTGTGACATGTCAGTTATTGTTTGACTAAAAATTAAAATGGTTTACTTAATATAAAACTATTTTCTTGTATTTATTATGGTTATAACCAGGTTTCCTTCATCAGGCCATCGCATGAAAACACAATATATCTCACAAGTAATACATATATAAATTAGATTGTTTAGTGCGATTGCCAAGTCAATCAATTTATTTAAAACCTTAAAGATTTTTAATATTGATATGGTCACTATAAAATATTGTTAGGTTTGATAATTACGTAACAATTTAAGACAGAGAGTCCCTTAAGTAAGGACTGAATAAATTAATAACCGAGTTGGTATTACATGGATCTCACAACGTTTATCGGCAGAAGAATTGAGTTGCGAGACTGTTTTTTATGGGATCTCATATCTTTTTGTAGATAGTTCTGCTTCTAGGCAAGCGTGCTCCATCTTCGATCACATCATCACTTACCATGAGGTGAGCTGGTGGTCAAACGCGAGCCTATTATCATTTAAAAAAACAAAACAAAATTGAAAAATATTTTAGTATTTCCTTGATTCATACACTAAACACTAATTGTATTCTAAAGAAGCTTCTATGTCTACTAGAAGTGCCTTATACTTTTGATGATTGATCAGTCAGTCGGTGAGTGACAAAATTAAGAAACTTTGACTCGTTATAATTCTTAAACTACTGGTTCAAATTGATTGAAGTTTGAAATATACCGTGTTTATACAATGCCTGCTTGGTTACTGAAAATTCAGGCTTCTAGTTTTATCCACAACGAAGTTATAGGGGGTCGAAAATGGCCTGAACTGCTTCGAGGAAAGGTTGGTACGGCCGTCCGCTTTTTTGCTCGATTTGGCGGGGGCACTGCCTTGCCCCCAGATCTGTATTTCAGACATCAGCGCTCTTCCTTTAGAATGCACCACTTGACTATAAAATGAGTTCCACCACTGTACAATGAAATGTTGATAATAGCAAACGGTACAATTAATAAAGATCAGGAAATTGAACGGTAGAAAACAAGATATACAACTAAACTTAATTAAAATAAAATATTTTAATTGTATAGTAAAAGAGTGATGACCTCCCATGTGTAAGGTGAAAATGAGTGAGTGTAGAACGGTGTTATAAGCTACTGTATAAGTTTTCTGTTTCTTCATGGTTTAGCTTATTGATATACTCTGTTATCTTGTGTTTACAGTTGTGCATATTTAGAGGATAAATGTTAATAATTTTATTTATCCTTAAATATATACGAGTGTTTAAAAATCGATGGAAAGTTGTGGATCAAAAATTTTCCCCGACGTTTTGACATACATAACGATTTATTATAACTTGTATCAGCAATACAAATAGCTGCCGAACCGAGAGGACTTCACAGGATTGGTAGAAGAGGTAAGTAGGAAACAGAACGATGTGGATGGAGCGTGCTAACTTTTAGAATAGCTCTTTGTGCCACTTCTAAGGGTTTAAGAACCGTTTTTGACGCAACTCCTCAAATAAAAATGCAATACTGTAATATTGATTGACTAAGAGCTATGTACACTTGCTTGACTATTTTTGGTTCAGCTGCAGGTCTAAGGTTTTTGAAAACGAATATCTATTTTCTCAACGTGGAGGTTACCAACTCTATATGAGATCGAAAAGAAAGATTATTATCGATAAATATTCCTAAATACTTGACTTGCTTCATGTTAAGTAGGGCTGGCTTAAACGTTAGCCAAACAGGGAAGTTAAGGAAGAAAAGGCTGATTGATTGATTGAACTGTTTGGTAGTATATTCGTGGTGTTATTTACTATAGCGTTTTCTGGTTTGATTTGGCAATAACAGCAGATGTTTTCTGTGCTGAATTTCGAATAATGATAGTGAAACTACCAGTGAAAAAGCTCGTGAATCGATATTCACCATTATTGCTCCATGATTACGCATGACATCGCACACTGCACGAGAAACCGTTATAACTTTGAAGGAGCTGGGGATAGAAACCATACGTCATCCTTCGTACTCGCTCGACATTGCTGCAACGGACATCTTGATTCTAGGGGTTTTGGTAAATTTACAACGAGGTAAACAATTTCTTCCCAAAAGGCAGTACTAAATGCTTTTACACAGTTTTTCGAATCTAGATCCAGAGAGTTCTATCGCAAATATTTATACTTGAGATAGTTTGATTCAATAAGTATCATTTTAGAAAAAAACGCGTTTTAATTTTTCAGTATCAAATCGACAATTTCATACTTTAATCCCCTAGCGTTTGCTTATATAACTTTGTCATTTATACAAACGCTATAACAACAAAGTTATTTATGCCTATAAATAACTTTTAAAGCGTTTGCATCTATACTTGCCACTACGGAACCCTTTAAGTGTGAGTCCGACTTGCACTTGGCCATGTTTTTGGATATATGATTCACTTTTCAGATTCTTCTCGTTGACACTACTGTTGCGCTACAAAGTTTATTAATTCATGTGAAAATGTTTGGCTGGTACATAAGGCGTTGACGAAATTTCAATAGGAGATTATCGCTTCTACATTTTTTTTATATTTTTTTATTCTGATGTGAAAAATATCGAATTACTTCTCCCGTTCTGCGTTGCTCGCCATCCGCAAGACCGCGCCTATGGTAGTCGGAGATCGGCTCGCGATCCCCAACGCCCGGGTCGTCTCCCGTGGCGGCTGGCGCGTGAAGAAGAAAGTCGTCTCTCCCTCACACGTTCTGCCTCCTCCTTTGCTAGCATAACTGCTTCGCAGAAGGAGGCGACTACATCCCATTCCCCCTGCCCCGGACCAGGGTCTGAACCAGTACTGGGCGCGAGAGGTCGCTGCCACCCATAACCTCCACGAAAACACGGTGGTGCTCCGCCCAAGCGGGGCACACCTCCACTGTATGCTCCACCGTGTCCTCCGGGTGGTCCACACAATGACGACACCCGGGCGTGTCCTCCCGCTGAACCCGAAACAGGTACCTCCCGAAACAACAGTGTCCGGTCAGTACCTGCGTCAGGCGGAAGGTGAGGACGCCATAGCGTCTCTCCAGTTATTTCCATTAGCCTAGAAAAAGGAAGTTTTTATTATTTGCACTTCATACACACACGCACCATGCACATTCAAAAATGACGTATAAAGGTGCTATTTGTAACAACTTTGCAATATAAAAAATCATTATTTCATTGCCAAAAATGTATATTTTTATATCAATTAATAAGCTAAAAGCAAATATGTAATCGTTAACTGAGAAGGAAATCTCTGCTCAAGCGTGCTGTCGACCTTACTTGGGTGGAATCAGCAACTGAGTACCGATCTAGAATAAAGCCATACCCGGCTAAACTATGATCGATGAATCTATACTTGAGGAACATTCTAAAATTAAATCTCAACTCAAAACTAGTTTTAAACACAGATCAGTGCTCGAGTTTCGTTCTGTAATACACAACAACAGACAACCATGAGTGGTGAAGAGATAGTGTGGAAGTGGCAAAACGTACGTGAGAAGTGATAATAAAAAACCACATAAAATCACTACAAGTCTACATAAATAATTAAAGAAATACTTTTAAAATATATACAATATATAGGGTGTCTCTTACATAATTCAGGGAGTGATTGCTTAGATACTTACTAAAACCACAAAATATTATGATTTACAATTAAATATTTTTTTAAGAACAGAGGAAGGAAACAGATTTTTAAGCATCACGTTACGAAAAATTCCTTTTATAATATTATTTTGTACATCTAATTATTCGTGATTCGTTACCCTACCCATTGATAAGTCTTGTTCATCCATTGATAAGAGTATGTGAAAATAGGACAAACAGATTACGCCACGCGCGAGCCACGGCGGCCATATGCCCGAAATTATATTCAAATATTAACGTCATAAAATCATCTCTGAAATAAAACTATGCATTTTCATCATATTTTCATTCATTTATATGCATTTTTCTATTCTTTATTTCAATTTTAAGAATTCTCCACATCTAAAAAATACTCTTTATCTACGCACATACGCACTATAATAATATATCCGGCGCAGATAGCAAGAGCTGATCCAGCTTTAGTGCCGGGGGGGGGGGGGGTACACAAGAAGTTATAATTTGTATTTCCTGACTCCTCTGCCACTTGGCCATCCACTGCCGATATTCGTTTACAACGACAGAAACTGGAGTATTATCTAGTAACAATGTTTAAAAAATTTAATTAGTGGTCCACCCATATCTTGGACCCAGCCCCCCAAATCCGCACTTGGCAGATAGCTAATAAATAAACAAATAAATCTTTATTTCAGATCTTTATTCGTATTCAGATGCTATAGCATCTGAATACGAATACATGTTTTCCGGATATTTGAGTCCTGTTTATCCGCAATGACCTGTAGGATGCTGTTGGTGCTAGCCCGGACTCTGCTTAATAATGATGCGAGCCGCTTACGTATGATGGCATGGAAGCCGTCTACCCTGGCGTCCGCAAACATACCGGAGGCACTACAAAAGCGGGGCAGCCCCAACAACATCCTAAATCCATTGTTATATTGGACACGCAGGGCATTAAGCATCCTCTGCGTATACCTAAACCACAGGTTGCACGTGTAGAAAGTCTGACAGTAGGCTCTAAATAGTGTGACTTTAACTTGGTCGCTACAACGCGCAAACCTGCGGGCCAGTATATTACTTCTGACTGCCAATGCCCTACGTTCCCTTTCTATGTCAAGTTGGTCATCAATGTCCTCAGCAACGTAATGTCCGAGGTATTTGAACTGTTGTACCCGCTTCAGTTCAGTACCATTCAGTTTTATCGCAGGCACATTCGACGGACACTTGCCGGAGGCCTTGAAAACCATGTACTCACTCTTCTTACAATTATATATTAAACCATGCTTTTGGCTATATGTTTCACAAATAGCTAACAACTGTCTCATTGCGCTTACTGTTGGGGTCAGCAGCACCATGTCATCCGCATAACTAAAGTTGTTCATACATACATTATCAACCCAGCATCTTACACGTGTGCTGCTGAGCCCAACTATAAGTTCATTCACGTACAAGTTGAAGAGCTTTGGAGAACTCAATCCACCTTGTCTTACCCCGCAATCCAACCTGTACATGTCGGAGAAGCTGTTTGCCCATCTAACATAATTTTTCTGGTTTTGGAACCAGAAATGAAAAATCCGTTGAACCTGTGTATGCACGCCAGTCCTCTTGAGTTTCTCCCATAATACTTCATATGACACAAGGTCAAATGCTTTGGAGAGGTCAAGAAAGCATTAATACACAGGTGTACTTCTTTCCGTATAGTAATTAAATTAAATTGCCAGGACGACTGTTATAATGTAAAAAGTTTTAATGTAATCGGTCCTATTTTTTTGACATTGAGTCTAACGAACAGCTATTAATTTTAATATATAAGTTTGTGGGTATTATTCACATACTACTGTCTTTATAGGTATCTCAAGCCTAATGCAACAGCGTAGCAATAAAGAAAAACAAAAATACATACATGAATTACACCACGTTTATTACATCGAACAGTACTGCCCTTGTGACTCAGACCAAAAAATACCCGTCCCCCTAGCTATGAGAAACTAGTACGTCGAGAAACTTCGACCGACTTCTAGCACGTTCGAGACACTAACGCTACCTGGCGGTGAGTCCCAGTACTCAGTATGTCGAGAAACTTCTGGAACATTGGCAGTATTGGCAGTGTGTTGATTGTACGTGAACGTTTTAGAACACATACATTGCGGTATAAATAGTTCGCAAAGGAACGTAGACAGTCAGCCAAGTCTGAGCCGTCTAGCTACCGCCCCATTAATTTACTCAACGTCCTCGACAAAATCTATGAAAGGCTTATTTACAAGCGGCTCAAGTTTTTGCCGAAGCAAAGAGTCTAATACCCAATGAGCAGTTTGGATCTCGGGGCGTCTGAGCTGTCCCAACGCGATGGTATGCGTACCCTTGCGGTGGGACGGCATGGACTGCTGTGCAGTTCTTCTCATGCAACCGAGCGGGTGGGCAGGTTGCGGATAGCCCAGCTTCGGCTGGGGGACCGCCACCTGGTTACCTGGGGGGTAGTCCCCCTGCCGGAGTGTCTCTGTAGACGAGACTCCGGACAAGAGAAGTTTCCCTTACGCCAGATCCCAGGCCTAGGGATAACCTAATACCCTGTTCCTATGTTCCCTGTTCCTCGGCTGCGCGGGTCTGCATGGTTCTGCTACTGTCTCTCGCTGGTGCGGGTTTGCTGCATATATTGGCTGGTTCAAGTGGACTAGCCGGTAATGCGGTGAGCTCGCGCCTGCAGGACGGTGGCGGATGCATGTGGCCCTGTGCAGTCGAAAACATCCCCCTCACACCTTTCCTTCCCCCTCCCATCCCTTTCCTTCCTTTCCCTTCTTTCCTCCATCCATCCAGAGGAGGGGCAACCTCGCTTTCCCAAAAAAGCCCAATCCATCAACCATGAAGCAGAGAACAAAGAAAACTACCCAGGTGGGTCCCGGCCAAGCCGGGGACTCCCACACCGACATGTCGGTCAGCCCCCATCGTATTCTGGGAGGGGGCAATTCACTGCCTACTGGTGCTGCTCCTGCAGCAACAACAACTATTTTGGCTGCTACTACAGCGCCCCACGACAACCCTGCTGCTATCGCAGCCATACCCACAACCACGGCTGCTACTACAGCGCCTATAAACACCACACCGGCTGCGACCCACGCGCCTTTTTTCCACACCACGGCTGCTATCCAAGCGCCAGGTAAACCGACACAGACTGTGCTGTCCGCGAGCGCCTGGCAACAGAGCATCGTTAGGAACAGTTACAAAAACAACCCAGACGACGACACTGTCAAAGGTAAGGCGGCCAGCTCCGGTGGGTTCAGTGACCGGAGGCGCTCAATCTGCGAAGGCACTAGCCAACGCATTGCGCCGACGGCCGCTGAAGAGCAAGTACGCGACCAGCTGCGAATCCGCGAAGGGCCCTCCCAGCGCGTAAAGCGGCCGGACGCGGAAACACGTGACCAAAACCGAATCCGCGAAGGGGAAACTCAGCGCGTAAGGTGTCCGGAAGCGTCAGAATCCGCCGGGACCGAAAGCCGAACCCGAGACCCTGACATTGACACTGACTTACCCCGAAGGAAGAAGGCGAAAGGCAGGGGGAAACGGTCTGGAACCCTCATCAACGTGAGGTCGGTCGTCCGGGCCTCTGAACCACAACCTGGGCCAAGCGGCTCGGGAGCGCCAAAGAGGGACCGCCCGGACGACACGGCTTCGCCGAGCGCACTTCAGGGTAACCCAAAGCGCGTGAGAGTCCAGCCTGCTCAAGGGGAGCAGAAGACCTACGCGCGGGCCACAAAGGATATTCCTGCGCGACTCGCCGTAGCAATCTGCTTCCCTCCCCCCTCCAGGGACCTGACTCCGGAGGAGGCATATGACATAAAGAAGAAACTCGAAGAGCTCGTCATTGACAGCGATCCGTCCAAACCACTCCCGGCCTTCCGCGGATACCCTCGGGTAGCGGACGGCACTGTGCAGATGTGGTGTGAAGATGACCACTCCCTGACATGGCTGACTGAGAATGTTCCACTGATAAGACTTTCAAATACTGACCAGACACTAACAGTTATGCGACAGACTGACATACCTACCCGTGTCCGAGCGGCGCTATTTGTACCCCGGTATAATGGGGACATAGCGCGGCTCCAGAGCGTTCTGATCCGTCAGAACACTTGGTACGACATTGGTAGGTGGTCACTGTACAGGGCGACTTCTGTCGGTGGGGATAACCATGGGACGTACCTGACCCTAGGGATCCCGACCGATGAAGCCGAAAAGGTCGTCGGACGTGTATCGTACCTACTTGGGTCCATATACGTTCGCTTCTACCCCAAGAAACTACCCTCAGACAAGACTGTGACCACTGAACCGACACAGACAGACATTGAAGTGACCATACTGGAGGAGGAAATGGCGAATGGAGGGAATGGAAAGCTGCGATGGCCGACGCTGAGTCAGACTCAGCGCCACCCCCGTCACCGGGATGGACAACGCAGCTGCTCGCATCCTCACCTAGCGACACCTGGCGAGAAACGGAGGAGGGAGATATAGTATCCGATGGATCCGACGCCTCCTAACTCCGCTTCAACGTCAGCACCACCCACACCAAACATCCAGATCATCCAGGCCAACCTCCAGCATAGCCAGACCGCCACGGCTAGCCTTCGCAGAGCGCTGGAGATGAATCCACGGACAATCGCACTCATACAAGAGCCGTGGATTAGAAATAACAAAATATGTGGCCTTGGAAACACCGGAGGTAAAGTCACTCTAAACACATTTAACTCAGAGAAGCCACGCACCTGCATATACACACCAAAAGACATACCTATCACCCCACTAAATCAATTCTGTTCCAGAGACCTGACTGCGATCAGGCTCCGGATCGACATCAATGTTCCAGATCTAGTACTAGCCTCGGTATACATGCCAGGCGACAACGAAAACTGCCCACCAATAGAGATGATTGATCTGGTGCGTCACTGCGAGGACGCGAATCTGGACCTGATCATCTGCACCGACTCAAATGCTCATCACCCGCTTTGGGGAAGTGAAGTATCCAACGCCAGAGGTGAGACTCTATCCACATATCTTTTCTCCACTAACCTAAACATTGTTAACCGAGGCTCAGAGCCCACTTGGGTCACAGCCAGAGGTCAAACAATCATAGACCTAACTTTAGCTACCGAAAACGCGACTAACCTTATTTCTAATTGGCACGTATCTGACGAACCCTCCTGTTCTGATCATAGGAGAATCTGCTTTACCTTATCAACCAACATAGTAAAACCCATACCAAGGCGCAACCCGCGCCGCACAAATGTTACAGAATACAAACACCACCTAGCCTCCTTGTTGGCTAGACGACAATCACACCCGACAACTTTGACTGATCCCACACAACTTGAGGAAATTGTGACAAAAGTAACAAACAGCATAACGGAGGCATACCACGTGAGCTGCAAACCAAGAACACCTAACACCAGGAGTAAGGGAAACTCTTGGTGGAATGCTGAACTTGGTAGGCTCAGGAACACACTACGGAAACAATTCAACAGAGCAAAGAACACTAGACTCTTGGAAGACTGGGAGCAATACAAAGAAATCCAATACCAATTCAAAAAACAAGTCAGAATAGCCAAGAGAACTGCTTGGCAGAACTTCTGCGCATCCATAGAATCAAACAGTGAAGCCACACGAGTAAAGAAAATCCTATCAACTGATCAGGACCGTACTCTCGGCGCACTCAAGAAATCTGACAACTCCTACACACAGACAGACCAAGAAACCAGTAAGGTCCTTCTGGAGACGCACTTCCCGGACTGCCGCATCTCCGAGGACATCACGTGGGAAAGCGAACCCAGACAGACCCCAAGTATAACAGACTGGTCTAGAGCCCGTGATATAATCACTGAGGACCGCATAGCATGGGCCATTAAAACGTTCCAGCCATACAAATCTGCAGGACTAGATGGCATTTTTCCAGCCCTTCTGCAATGGGGTGAGTATATTCTGACACCCTGGCTGTCGGAAATATACCAAGCCTGCATAGCACTCAGATACGTTCCACTAGCATGGCGTGAGGTGAAGGTCATCTTTATACCTAAACCAGGCAAAACTGACTACACACAGCCAAAAGCATACAGACCGATAAGTCTCACATCCTTCTTACTGAAAACCCTAGAGAGGCTTTGCGACAGACACATTCGGGACGGACCTCTCTGGAAGAATCCACTCCACGGACAACAGCACGCCTACTCAACGGGGAAGTCAACAGAATCTGCCCTACACAGCGTAATATCAAAAATTGAATGCGCAATACACCACAAATGCTCTTCGATAGCTGTCTTCATAGATATCGAAGGTGCTTTTGACAAGACTACGTTCCAGAGTATGAATACAGCACTCAGCAGGCACGGTGTAGACCAAACCCTGAGTGGCTGGATCACCAACATGCTCAAACAAAGAGCAGTACAAGTCACAATAAATAGCACAACGAGGGCCATTGTGGCGAAAGGCTGCCCCCAAGGGGGTGTCCTCTCGCCACTGCTATGGAACCTGGTCGCAGACAGCCTCATCAGGAGACTAAATGATAAAGGATACTTTACCGTTGGCTATGCTGATGACATAACCATAATAATAAATGGAAGCCATGATAACACCATATGCAACCTCATGCGCCAGGCCCTAAGGATAGTAGAGGACTGGTGCCGAGAGCATCAACTCTCAGTGAACCCCACAAAAACCGAACTAATACTCTTTACCAAAAAGAGGAAGCTAGCGGAGCTGGAGCTGCCAAGTTTCTTTGGCACCACCTTAAGCCTCTCAGCTGACACCAAATATTTGGGCATCTTCTTGGATAAGCAACTGAATTGGGCAAAACACATTGAACACACCACCAAGAAAGCTAGCATCTGCATGTGGCAGTGCAAACGTATGCTGAACAGGAACTGGGGCATCAGCCCCAGAACAACCCACTGGCTATACACAACAGTTATAAGACCAATCATCACGTACGGCTCCCTTGTCTGGTGGCCCAGAACAGACTTAGGTACAGCACAAAAAGACCTCGAGAAGCTGCAACGACTCGCATGTGTGGCGATCACCAGCAGCATGAGAACTGCACCCACTGCCGCTCTACAGGCCATGCTGGGACTACCACCATTGCATCTCATAGTACGAGAAGAGGCTGCCCTGGCAGCCTTCAGACTCGCCATATCCGGAGCACTCTTGAGGGACTCCAGGATCAAGCACACACGCATCATGGAGGACTCTGTCAAACGACAACCTCTGATGACTGCACCCTATGATAAAATTACAAAGACACACCACTTCCAAAAAAATTACCAAATACAGCTCATGCCGGAGCCAGAGGACAACTCAGGACCCAAGGAGCTTAGAACTGGAGTTGGAGTCTTCTCCAACGATCTCAACATAAAGATATCCAGACCGCTAGGCAAGCTCAACACCGTATACAAGGCGGAATGTGTGGGTATTATCCAAGCGATCCATGCCTTGGAAGCCAGGAGAGTTACGGATAGCCACATCCGTATACTTTCCGACAGTGCCTCAGTACTACAATCCCTAGGGAAAAACTATATCACATCTAAACTCATACTAGAATGTCACAACGCGCTGCAACGCTCGGCGGTCGAGAACCGCAACACTGTGACACTACAATGGATAAAGGGGCACAGCGGATCACTCGGCAATGATGCGGCGGATGAACTGGCCAGGAGGGGGTCCAACACGACGGTTTTCGGACCAGAGCCCATCGTGCCGCTCCCCCCCACCCAGCTGCGCACATGGTTAAAAGAACACACACACGTTCAAGCCCAGAAATGTTGGTCCTCGGCACCAGGCTGCAGGCAGTCCAAGGAGGCGATGCCAAACCTAGACAAAAAACTAAGCAGGCGCCTCCTACACATGGACAGGAAAAGCCTGCGAATGGTGGCGGGGACCATCACCGGGCATTGCTCACTGAACAAACACTGCCACACAATAGGTGTAACGGACAGTCCCTTATGCAGGGCCTGCATGGGGACGGAGGAAACGGTGGCACACGTGCTCCTAGAGTGCACGGAAATCACTGACATACGAAAGCAAACCCTTGGGTCTTTGAATTCCCTTACAGACATCCTGAACAGACTGAGAGACCTGATCTGCTTCTGGAAGAAGGTTGGCTGGATGGAGTGACGGCCGACACGGCTCACGCACAATGGTCTCGTGCAGAGACTAAGTGCGGAAACCAAACCGAGAAGAAGAAGAAGAAGAGCAGTTTGAATTTAGAACCGAACACTCATGCATCCAGCAAGCCCACCGCATCGTCAAGCACTTCAGCGCCGGCTTCCAGCGGGGCGCGATGACGGAAGCCTAATTCTTCGACATAGCGAAAGCGTTTGACAAAGTCTGGCACAATGGCTCAATCTATAAGCTCGACTCAACTCGGTGTGCCTGACCGTCTCGTGCTCATCTTACGAGACTTTTGTAATATGTAATGTATCGAATCGCACCTTCCATTATCGAATTGAGGGGGAGCTTTCCTCCCTCATCCCATTCGCACAGGAGTCCCTCAAGACTCCGTATTATACCTACCCCTCGTTTTCACGCACGGGAGCCCCCTTTTATGTTCGCAGTGAGATTCTACTCGTAGACCTCAAGCTGCCCACCATCTAGTAGTTCACGAAACGCATCTCCAAGCGTTTTTTTGAAACTGTAATCAAACATAGGAATTCCCTTATCGCATCGGTCGCCCGATAGGAACCCTCTCGCATCTCCAAGATTCGCCGACCAAACATACCCTTGTCACTTCCGATGATGCAATCACCCTGCTTCAAGAGAGCTGTAGGAAAACCAGCACAGTGTCACACAGAAACAAAAACCGACCGTCCTTCCGTCCTCGCCGCCGAGGCCCGCCGCGACGTTCCCGTAATTGTCCGCCCCGACCCTTGCCAGAGCAAGCCCGTGAGCCAGCTTTAAATTCCCTTATTAATACTAATAATGATCTGATCCAGCTTGTCTCAAGCTGCCCTCCCCCTGCGACGCCCTTTTTTTTTACGGGAGGAACGCAAGTAGCACACGAGGCTGCTTATCAGCCGAATAACGGATTCCTATCATGCTTAAAGCTGAATAAAAAAGCTGAATAAGGGCTGTATAGGGCCTTACACAGCTCTTATAACTCTTAAATGGGCACAAATTATTCAGCCTCAAGTTCACGTAGCTGCTTAGGAGCTGTGTAGCAGCAATTTAACCGTATTATAAAGGGTAACGACAGTACTATGAATATCGACTGACTAAGAGATCACAAGTTACACTTTATTCAGTAAATATGTCACATCTACGCTCTTAATAAATGTTTTAAACTGGGAAAGGCTGCTTGCGGCCAGTGTAAAAGTGAACATATTTGATGTAGCAAACATATAGAAGCAAATATAATAACCCGTAGCTGCCAATTGAACACTTATTTTGTGGAGTGAATTACACGTAAATAATATTCATATTCCCTGTTAAGTACTATGTTTTACAAATTAATAAAAGAAAAATGATTGGGAATGTAATTTCACTGACATTATACATATATATTGTCTAAGAAAATTTTAGTGCGCTTCGAAAATATTCTATTTTTAAATAATTTTGTGATATAAATAAGCCGTGATGAAAACTTGAATAAACAATTTTTTGTGCTTTGAAAAGAATTATAAGATAAAAAGTTATTATTATGTTATCAGGAAGTAAAAACGAATGCAATACATTCCTAATTCATACATAAAACATCTCAAAAGTTGAAAAATGAATCAGTATATTTATAGTTTGTACGTCAGTATAATCGCCATCAACGTTACAAGTTACACTGACTGATTACAGTACCACATGTTACTTTTATTCAGATAAGGTCTGATTAAAGGTACTTATGTGAACCACTTACACAAACAATATAAAACAGAAAATAAATGTAACACAACGAGCCATGGAAAGGAGCATCCTAAAGGTCCACAAAACACAGAAGATCAAGAATGTCAAAATACGACAAAAAACAAAAGTGACAGATGCACTTACACAAGCTCTAAGGTTAAAATGGAAATGGGCAGGACACGTGTCACGTTACACAGACAACAGATGGACTAAACGGAGTACTCGCTGGCGAGGACCAATACTTGGACAAAGAAAAGTTGGAAGACCTTACAAACGGTGGGCTGATGATATAGTTGACAACGCAGGAAAAGACTGGATGAGCAAAAGCGAAGACAAAGAATTATGGAAGCAGCTGGAGGAGGCCTTTACTCAAACGAGATTCATATCACAAAAAGAAAAAAATAGCTAACTGTACTAACAATAAATAATTTTAGTGAAATTACTAACAATATGGTAAGGAAGATATGAAATAAAGAAGGCTTATTATTATTATTATTATTATTATTATTATTATGTGAACCACTATAAAGTATAAGCCGTTAATTCGATACACTAGTGAGTCTCTAAGCAGCTGCGAGGCATCTAGTGAATGTTTAAACAGCCGCTATGCAGACACTATCAATGGCAGTATAAAGGCTGATTAGCGGTAGACATATTCAGCAATAAGCTGTAATATAGGCCACAAATCATCCATTATACAGCTATACGAAAGGCCCGTTGGTATAGTGGTCAGTGATCCTGACTGCTATGCGCAAGGTCGTGGGTTCGATTCCCACCTAGGACAAATGTTTGTGTGATGAGCACGGTCATTTGGTCTTTGTCTGGGTGTAATTTATCTATAATATGTATGTATTTAGAAATATATATGTATGTTTATCAGTTGTCTAGTATCCATATCACAAGCTCTGCTTAGTTTGGGACTAGATGGCGTTGTGTGAAAAGTTGTGAAATATATTATATTATATTATATTACATTATATTATATTATATTATATTATATTATATTATATTATATTATATTATATTATATTATATTATATTAACGTCATAATAGTTCACACGTGCCCCTTTAATAAGTCAGTGTAATAGGAGTTCACAAATACCTTCTTATACAGAATTTGGCGTAATTTCATCCACTAAACAGCCCTTACACTAGCTAAGGCATTAGAAAACATTAAAAACTGAATAGCGTCATTGACAATACACCTTTATAGCACTCTAAGCGTATTAATGGTAGGTTTGTCGGTCTTAAGCAGCCTTAATGCAGCTCTTAATCAGCCTAAGCTGTTTAAATATCACTGACAGCTATTATGCAGCTGTAGGATCACCAGTGTACTCTTAAAAGAGTCTTAATACGCATAGAGTTTAATATAGTTCAAATAGGTCTAAAAGTGAGTAGTTATACAGCTATCTGTGCTACTTGGGAAATCCTCATGGACTACCTTCGCCTGGGGAATGGCGGAGGGGCATGCCGGATTCTTACCGGCTAATACCACCCCAGTGTCTCCTCACATGTGCGCGGGGGGCCGTGGGAAACCTAATTCTTCCGCAGCCCCACACTAGTGCTGGCCGGGTCTGTCCCGGCCTCGCCTCCTGCACGGGGTAGTGAGGTGTTGAACTACCCCGTGCATCGCCTCAGAGGCGCGCGCGGGTGTCGGCGCGCGCCTCTGACTGCGACTCGGGTCCATCGAATAGGGGGCGGGGGACTACTCCAAGTCCCTCGCCCCTGGACCCATTCATGGGCGCTGGAAAAAAGCGTTGTCCGCCCTTCCCATGCACCCGGTGCGCCTTCTGCGGCCAGGGAAAGGAATGGAGATCTCCCTCTCCCTTTCCGCAGTTTCCTTCTGTGACATCACGTCCTCGCAGAAGGACACCACCGCGTCCCACGACTCTGCGCTACCGACCATACACTGCACTATGGCCAGCAGCGACAGATCGCCTCCTACTTTAATTGTGAGGACACGGCGCTGCTCTTCCCAAGCTACACACTCGGCAAGCGTGTGTTGCGCCGTGTCCTCCCCGCAATGGACGCAGTGGTGGCACCGAGCGTCCGGCTCTCTGTCTATGCGGCACAGGTACTTGCCGAAGCAGCCGTGCCCCGACAGCACCTGCGTCACTCTAAACGACAGGGAGCCGTGCCTTCTCCCGAGCCAGTCGTCGAGTACTGGCCGGATCGCCTCGACGGTAGCGAGGCAGGCGGTAGGGTGCAGAAGCCTCTGCCGCCATTCCGCCACCAAGACCTGACGGAGCTTCTCTCGGCGCAGCGCGATCTGCCGCTGCACCGGCCTTGAGCCCCGTGCCCGCTCTTCCTCGCACCATCGGTACAACGCCGCGAGTACTTTCGCCTCTAGGTCCCAGGGCGGGGATCCGGCCAGGACGCAAGCCGCCTCGTAGGAAATCGTGCCATACCCGCGGACGACTCTGACGGCCATCACCCTCAGTGGTTTGCGCAGAATGGCGAGAGTACTGGCCGTCATGTACAGCGGGGGCCGCATACAGGGCCATGGACCGCACGATTCCCACGTACAACCGCCTACAGGCGGTGCTCCGGCCCCCCAAGTTGGGAAGCAACGTTGAAAGCGCGCCCGCTGCACCCATCAACTTGGGCACCAGCCGCCGGAAGTGGGGCCCGAATTCCCATCGGCTGTCAAGCACCAATCCCAGATACTTCATGGTGGACTCGACAGCTATCCGGGTCCCGCTGACTACGATGTGTGATCCCGGCGGCGGCGCCCGTCGAGGGCCATAAAACACCATGGCCTCCGACTTGCTTAGGGCCACCTCCAGGCCCAGGTGCCTAAGCCAAGGTTTGTACCCCGCTCCACCTTAGAGGTAGACCTGCGAATGCCACACAGTAATAAAAACGAAGACAGTCTAATCACGAGATACGACCCGATATAATCGGAGCTCTACAAGTGAATTACAGTGCAATTTAACAGTTAAGTGAGAAGTATTGTAGTGTGAATTGCTCTGTTAATTAGGGTTCCGCAGCCGAATGGCAAAAAACAATAAATATATAGATACCATTCCAAAGTGGTAAAATTTATTTAAGTTAGAGGGGGGGGCCCTCTAACTTTTATAATAATAAAGTATAAAAATCTAAAAAAAAAATTGTGCTGTAGATCTTTATGAAAACTTTCAACGGAAATCGGTTTGAATGAGATAGGGTCTGTAGTTTTTGAGATATAGCATATTTTCTAACAACAGTATGAAAAACATCGTTCTCTTACTTAGTTACTATGGAAACCATTCATGAGCGAGTCTGATTCGCACTTGGCCAATTTTTATTTTATTTTGCTTGTATTTAATTAATGTGTCGATTTTGGTCTAATTGGCTTAAATTATTTCTATCCCGAGCCTCAACTTGTAACAATATTTAGAATATAGTTTACTGTATATCAAAATTTTAACAGAACTGTTTTTGTCGTTAAATATTTATCATTCACACAGTAAAAACGGCTCACGATTTTTTGTGTAGTCTCTTGCAGATTATCATGTGAGGTTTATTTATTTATTTATCTACACTTCATGCACATAGGTAAAAAGAGGTTGTCGGCTGTTTAATCGAACTTACCTATGGCCTCCAGCCCGGGTTCATATTAATCATACAAACAAGACGACACACTAAGGCGTCGCTGGGGAGGGGAGCTAGTGACAGGCTGGGTCGGACAAGACACTTCTGCCGCCGGGGGCTACTAAAACACTAAAATATTCTTCAACGCAGCCGCCGACTGTTTGAATGTGTTTTGATGTGTATATGTGTGTTTGTTTGGACTTTAAAGATGCTGTAATTATACGATCAATTCCAGACTTACCTGCGTATTCCTCCCCGACGTTCCCACAGGTTGTGACTTTAGATGGCAATTTCGGTGCAATATTAGGTAAACCACCACTATTAGAACAAGTATCAATATTATTACGGATGGTATCACAATTATTGATAGATCGATTGGATGTGAGTCGGTGTCATCTGAAAATAAAATTTAAAACCTTTTGAAAAATATATAATCAGCTTATAACGGTCTCACGGCTGAGACACAGACCTCGTCTTTGATCAACATCATCTGCTTTCCCTTTTCTAAATTATGTTGGGGTCGGCTTTCAGTTTAACAGGTTGTAGCTGAGTATTATAATATTAAAAATCTGAATATTTAAAATCTTGTGTGATATGTTCCTAAAGACTTACCTTCACTCTTATCCTTTAACAAATCCACCTCAATCACACACCACTGTTTTTTTAGACAAATGTCATTATCTGTAAAAAGACAGATGGTTTTTAAATATGTGTACATGTAACATACTGTAATACTGTTTGTTCAGAATCATTGACTGAATCGATTGCTATAATTTTAAATATATAATATAGAAAATAATATATATAATATTTATTTATGTATTTATTTATTTAGTTCGTTGACAGAATATAATTTACATGCCACAGGTTTACACAGCGGGTCCCAAACTAGGCACAGCCTGTATTTTGGTGACCCATATAACTCTTTTAGTCTTTATCTCTTTTCATTTACAAGAATTTATATATTTATATATATACTAGCTGACCCGCCATGACTTCGTTCGCGTGGTATCCTACCCCTACCCAACCGATACCACTACCCCTATTCTACCTCTCTCTTGACTCTTTCAACTCAGCTTTGTCACTCGGCAGCTCAGAGGCAATAGAACTCACTAAATCACCGCCGAAAATCGTACAAAGGATCAGCTCATGCAAAGATACAACTGGTTATGACACACAAATTAAAGGGGACTCATATCTCCCACAGATACTGAGTTAAAAGAGTGGGTATACAGGCAAATAACATTATAAATACATGCCAAGACTCATATCTCCCACGGATACTGAGTTAAAAGAGGGGGTATACAGGCAAATAACATTATAAATACATGCCAAGACTTGCACGAAAATCAACTAGTCCCCAATGTAGCGGACACCTCTAATAATAGAAAGGATATTCGCCCGAACTTTAAACAATTCCCCCAACAGCCTAAGAATTAACAAAGAAACAACTGAAAAGCACAAGCTGTGTATTTTAAGTAGTAATAAAAACAACAAGATACTATCAATTGCAGAAGAATCATTCCCAAATTATGAAATTTGCCACTATTTAACACCTAACTGTGGGATAAAGAAACTTATTAATAACATTGAGCAAAAATTAAAAACTTATACAATGTATGACTACTGCCTACTACTAAACTACTAAATGTTTACTATTCAAGTCAAACGTTCGAAACAACGCTAGTCTTGAGGTTTTGTCATGTGATAACAAGGTTGAAGTAGTCGAATATGTAAAATTCCTAGGTGTTCATATTGATACATTATTAAACTGGAAGGTTGAGACATCGTCTGTAACTAAGTCTGTTAGCTCAGCGTGCTATGCAATCAGAAGCCTGAGGGAAGAACTGACCTTGGCCCAGCTTAGGATAGTTTACTTTGCCTTGGTTGAGTCTAGGGTTAGATACAGTATTGAGTTTTGGGGCAACAGCTATAAGTATAATATCCACTCGGCATTTGTCATTCAAAAAAGAGCTTTAAGGACAATGCTCCGCTTAAAACAGACGGATTCATGCAGAGACCATTTTATAAGACTTAATATTTTAACAGTGCCATGTCTTTATATACTGGTGCTACTAACCAATTTCGTTAAGAACTTGCATAAATCTGAAACTGATGACCAACGACAAGTTAGAGTTAACACACGTAGGAAAGACTTGCCTAACACAATCCAACCAAAACTAAACGTGGTTCATCACAGTCCTAGGTACCAATCTGTATTTAAGCTTCCCTTAGAATTAAAAAGCATAAATAGCGCAAACTTATTTAAAAACAAATTGAAGACATATTTATTGAGGAAGGGCTATTACAGCGTCGATGAGTACCTAGCTGATAAGCGACAACCGTAATGTCTGTTATAGTGTTTTAAATGATATGTTGACTATTATTGTCATTTTTTATTTATAATGTCTTTTTTATATTATTGTACTACTCAAAGACGACATATTATATTGATAGATTTTATCTTTTGACATTATAATTTATAATTAAATGACATATTATTACGGACCATTTTTGTAACTTTTTAATTTTTTTAATTTTTATTTAGTGACATTCTATTTTTATTATTGATTATTCATAGAAAACGAGAAGACATTTTTAATCTTTCTTACACATTTTTTTTTTTTGCAATTTTATTTTCTATATTTATAATCTTTGTTAATTTTATTTTTGTTTTTTTCGACTATTGTTTTATTGTATTATTTATTATTTTAAATTGAATGAGGATTATTATCGTTTTCAATTTGTTATTTTATTATATTTGACATGATTTTTTTTTTGGTCTCTCTTCGTTTGATATATTTTATTTAATGGTACTGTTTTGTTTTACACAATTTCTACACAATGTATATTGTTCTGAAATAAATGACTTATGCCTAATTTTGATTGGCGAAGAAGATTTTCGACGAACTAATAACTACGTCAACTTAACCAATTCCATACGTGAAACTCTTCGAAAAATACAGCACACAAATATTGTTATTTGTGCACCTACATTCAAATCGAACGACTACTCAACGATGTTCAACGGAAGAATAGAGACATTTAACAGCCTATTATACCTAGATGCATGTACTCATAATTTTGCATACTTGTTTGATTCAAACTTTTACCTCTCTTACGATTTCCAAATGTTTTGGATAAAAGTGGAACTGTTAACAATCACGGCATTTCAAATATATTTGTAAATCTTAGTCTAAGGATAAACGAACTTGTTTATTGTAATAATGGAAATATAAACAACTCGAGCGACACGGTACTGGGAGAGACTCCACTAAGTGGCACTACAGTTCACGCGAAAAATATTTTTCTTTTATCATCACATTCACCTTTTGCATCAAAACATAGCTGGGCTTCTTAATAAATCGGACTTATTAACAGTACATATCCAAGAATTGTTACAAAAGAAAGTAGATGTAGATGTGATCTGTATAACGGAACATTTTGTAATAGCTGGTCATGAAAACTTAATTCACATACCTAATTTAAAGATAGCTGCGTGTTATGCAAAAAAAAAAAACAAAAACGTGGAGGCTCCTGCATCCTGATTAAAAATAACTATAAATACAAAAAATTAAAGAATATGTCAAGTTTTTCAGTGACGAGGTTTATAGAATGTTGTGCGTTAGAACTAATTAAGCAAAAGATAATAATTGTATGCATATACCGTCCACCCAATATGTCTAACATAAGTCTCTTCTATGATAACCTGGATTCCCTACTTAAGACATTGTGCACTAATTCAAATAAAAAGGTAGTTTTGTGTGGGGATTTTAACATAGACATAATTAGGAGAAATAAATTTACTTTGGACTTTGAATCGTTACTTCTCAATTACAATCTTAAATTGGAAATTCATCAACCAACACGACTAATGAGCAAAACTTGCATAGACAACATAGCTCATAACTGTAAGCAGGAATGCAATAGCAAAATAATAGATCTTGCTTTATCTGACCATACAGCTCTACTACTGAAAATACCGATTAAAAAAACATGTATTATTTTATTCTTGGCATGATAACAGAAGAAAATTTGATAAAATTTAAAAATTATCTACGGTGTCTTACTTTCTCAGACGTATTTGGTACTGAAAACGCTAATGAAGCCTATGACAATTTCATAGACATTTTTTGTTTATTGTACAATTTTTGCTTTCCGACGAAATGGGTTATTGTTAAACTAGATAGAAAGATTAAATGGATATCTCGGGGTATAAGAATATGCAGTCGTGTGGAAGTACAGATTATCCCCTACGCATAAAAATAAACATATTTTCAAAAGCTATTCACAGAGACTCAAAAATTATTAGGCTCACCCAAAAAGCTCAAAATAACTATATTATAAATAATTCTGAGAATAAGGCTAAAGCAGCATGGCAAATTATTAATAATAGTAAATTCACTAAAGACCTGTCTGTTGATTTGTAAAATAGTTACAAATCAACAGACAGAATTCTATAATTAAACTTAAAGACCCTCAGGAAATTGCTGATGCTTTTAATCATTTCTTTGTAGACCAAGTACAGGATGTATCAAATGGAAAAACAGAATCAGATAATATTACTAGTATAGCCAATAACCAAACTCAATGTTTATGCCGCCAGTAGTTCCACAGGATATAGCTAGATCAAAAAGAATATTATAAAATAAAAAAGTCATGGTTATGACGGCGTAACATATTCTTCTGTGGTCAAATTTGTGGCTGATGTATGAGTGATATTATCTCAGGTACCTTCCCCGATAGTCTTAAAAAGGTAATTGGAAAAGTACTCCATAAAAAAATAGTAAAGAAGACATGGCTCCAAAATTTTTGAAATGAAATATTTACGAGACAGTTAATAAGTTCTTAACTAAAAATAATATCTTATGTGACGAACAAAAGGGGTTCAGAAAGAATAAAAATATTAATATGGCAATATACGATCTAGTGAGTAACGTTATGCCAAGTGTGGACCATAAAATGCCTGTATGCGCCATATATACTGATATGACGAAAGCGTTCAATTATGTAAACCATGACGCTCTTATAAATAAACTTTACACGTACGGCATTAGAGAAAATGTCTTAAACCTAATAAAGTCATACCTTACTAATCGAAAGCAATATACAGAAATTTCAAGGATATGTGTGAAAACTAAACAAGAACATAAATATCAATCTGGCTAGAGAAAAGTCAAATATGGCATACCGCAAGATAGTGTACTTGGACCTTTATTATTTTTTTTTTATATATTAATGACTTGCCTCGCAATAGTAAAATGCGGCAATAAAAATAATTATAAAACTGATATTAATAATACGTAAAAAAACATAATAAATTGGCTCAATTAAAATAATCTAATTATAAATATTCAAAAAACAAGTTATACATTTTCATCAGCGTCTAAGAGCTGAAAATCATGATGTTGAATTTAATGGACAAAAATTAGACTCCACAAAGGTTACAAAATTCCTTGGTATTCTAATTGATAACAAACTGACCTGGAAACCGCATTCAGAGGATGTATGTAAGAAGTTAAGCAGGTCAGCGTACGTACTTTATAACCTGGCAAAAAAAGTAAGCATTCGCACCGTGCTGGAAGCTTATCATGGTTTAGTTGCGTCGGTTTTGAGATTCGGAGTCATATTCTGGGGTAACTGTTCAGAGAGAGAGAGGATATTCAAAGCCCAAAAACGTTGCGTGAGATCAATGACTAGTCTTAAAAATACCGACAGTTGTGCAGCTGTTTTCAAGTCTCTAAAATTATTCAACTTTCCGTCTTTGTATTTGTATATACTTGAAGTTGCAATATTTGTTAAAACAAACATGTATGTTTGTTCTAACAAATTTACCCTAATGAACACTATTAGAACACGTCCGGGATCTGTTAGATCACAATACAAAAATCTAATGTTTGGTAGGCACAAAACAGCATTGTTAAGAAAAAGCTTACTATCAATAGTGGATGATGATTGTTGTTTTTGATGTTTAAAGTTTATGTAGGAAGGCTGTAGATCCACATAACTGTACTTCTATTTTTTGTTGTCAGTTTTTGTTTATTTGTTTGTTTGATTGAGTTGATATAATTATTGTTTTTACTTTTGCATGCCGTTAGGTAGAGTGTGTTGGAACTTATCCCCCCTCATCACCCCCCCCCCCATTTTTTTTTTCACAAGCACGCGAGGTGCTTGCACCTCGCGCTGCACGCAAATACTAAACCCCCCCATCTCCCCCCATCACCCACTTATTTTTTTTTTTTTTTTTTCACAAGCACGCGAGGTGCTGGCACCTCGCGCAACACGCAAAAACTAAACCCCCCCCATTTTTTTTTTCTTTTTTTTTCACAAGCACGCGAGGTGCTTGCACCTCGCGCAACACGCAAATACTAGTATTAATATAAAATTACATACAATTTAGGGAGCCTCCTCTTAATATTTGTCCTCCTTTCACGTCAAAACCAATTTTTAACCGACTTCAGAAAAAGGAGGTTTACAATTCGTCTTGAACTTTTTTTTTTTTTTTATGTATGTTACCTCATAACTCGGAGACGGCTGGAAGGATTTGAAAAATTCTTTTTGCGTTTTAATGGATATATTTTTTTGTTGGTCCCATTGTTACGAAATCAGGATCTGATGATGGGATCCTGGAGAAATCGAGGGAACTCTTCAAATATTATAGGCACACCTATAGCGTTTTGGGTATTTCTTAAAGTACTTTGAGCAGTTGCTTCCGAAAAGTACCATTTGGGGAAGTTGAACTGATGATGAAGACCACAGATGGCCACTGAAACTCCTCAATAATAAGTATTTCGTGGATTGCGATTCGATTACTTGAGTACGGATGTTAAACACTTTATGCTCGTCACAATACATATGGTGATGTAGAGCTGATGGTCAAATATCAGGAGAACTCCTCAAAAATTAACGACTATGCACAGGGAAAAGCAATATTTTGTAAAAGGTGATAAGTTCTTGACATTGTGGCTTTTGTAACTAGATCAATTACTCAATCAATCATCAATCAATTTTTGTTGTGGAAATATTTGAAGGGTTAGACTGTGACATCTGCTTAGCCTCTTCCTAACTGTGGTGTGGTGGCCTCCAGTCTAACCGGACGCAGCTGAGTACTAGTGTTGTACATGGAGCGACTGCCTATCTATCCTCCACAACCCAAGCAGGGTAACAGGACACCCCTTGGCTCCACTGATGTCAGATCTCTGGCTGCTGACTCCCCGTAACGACTGTCAGATGTACACATGACAGCCGGAACCAACGGCTTCACGTGCTTTCTGATGCGCGGACGTACCTCAACATGTTATAACATGTCACCAAGGGTTATCAAGCGTTGTTTAACCATGACCCGTGCGGGTGTTGTTATTTAGCCACGGGCTCTTCTGATGGCCGCGCTACATATAATCGAGAAATTGAAGCGACAATAGCCTAAATAATAACTAAGGTAATAATAGCACTTGTGATCGAGAGGTCTTGGGCTCGAACCCCACCCATTACACTATTTCTGTGAAGCCACCCAACCGAATTCAGCCTAGTTTTTTTGTATTTTTTTTTAGTTGGAGCGGTTAACAATTTTGCTAGCAATGTGGATACTGACCACATTGCTAATTCTCTTAAACAAAAAGAAAGAAAAACATAGGATAGTCTTGTTGTGTCTGATGATGATTATAGTATATAGTGTTTTACCAATAACCGTTATTGGTAAAACACTAACAACCTCGCAGGACTGTATTACTACTACCCGCCGGGGTTGCGGAAATGTACTAACAAGATACCGCGGCCCCGGAACTTACGGGCAGCTGTAGGGACAGGGTGAGGTTTTAGTCAGTAGAAGTCTGACACTCCCTTCCGCTTAACCCAGAGTGGGAGAAGTTATTCGATGATTTTCCAACCCAGAAAAAAAAGGAATGTATTACTAACATCATATACAACAACTTTTGTTCTATGACTTTTTTAGAAAACATAATCGTTTACCAAAAACTAACCTTCAAGATCCCTCCGCTGCCTTTTATACTATCAATTTACCTACAATACTAGCGCTTTCTTTTGCTTCGCAGACTGCGCAACAATCAGAGCGTTCAATTGAAATATATTTGTTTTTGTACTATAATCCAATTAAATTAAAAAATAATGTAATAATTAAAATTCATAGAACAAAAGATGTGGTTTGTGATGTTACTAATATAGTCCTGAAAAATTGTTAGTGTTTTACAAATAACCCTGTATATAGCGATGGTCATCGCTGCAGTAAATAAGTAATAAAACATCCAAACTTTCTGATTTAGTAGGGTTTTCTGGTACATACAAGGTGTGTTATTATTCTTGTCTGGTAACCGTGTCAGATCGTATCCTCTTACTATTTCTATATTGGTGGTATCGCCAGTTTTCGTGTATATTTCGAGTTGAACAGATATATTGCTGTAGTTTAAATTACGATATATCTGAAAATACTTTTTTCCTCTAATATAATAATAGTTTGTTTGCTCCTTCATCATTTTGTCATCTGAAACGGAAAAATAAATATTATTTATTTGTCAATCATCGGCATCAGCTCAACCTTTAGCCATGTGAGGGTCGGCCTCCAGTCTACCCGGACGCAGCTGAGCACATGGAGCAACGGCCTGTCTGACTATCTGACCGCCACAACCAAAAGCCGGGTAACACGATACCCCTTGTAAGACTAAAGTGAGATTTTCTGGACTCTGACTCCCTGTAACGACTCTCAGATATGTACAAATGACTGCCGTGACCAACGGCTTAATGTGCTTTCCGAGGCACGCGGGAAGTTCAGTCTTTTGATGGTCACCCAAGATGCAAATGCAAATAGTTTCATTATTTAAAATTGTGATAAAACATATTTGAGATTCACGTATATACAGTATGCGCAAATCTCAAATATGTACAGGGAGTCAGAATCCAGAAAAACTGACTTTAGTCTTGCCAAGTCTTACCCAGCTTTTGGTTGTGGGCGATGATGAAAAAACTAAAACAATTTTTGTTGAAGATGTACTATTACTCAGAAAACGAATGTTTTTAAGTGATAGACATAAAATATAATGTTAAGTTAATAAGGTAAAGTAATATTATATGATTTTTAACCGACTTCAAAAAAAGGAGGTTCTCAATTCGTCTTGAACTTTTTTTTATGTTTGTTAACTCATAACTCGGAGACGGCTGGACCGATTTGAAAATTTCTTATTGCGTTTGAATGGGTATACTTTCTAGTTGGTCCCATTGTTACGAAATCAGGATCTGATGATGAAATCCTGGAGATATCGAGGGAAATCTTCAAATATTATAGGCACACCTATAGCGTTTTGGGTATTTCTTATAGTACCTTGAGCAGTTGCTTTCGAAAAGTACCATTTGGGGAAGTTGAACTGATGACGAAGACCACAGATGGCCACTGAAACTCCTCAATGATAAGTATTTCGTGGATTGCGATTGGATTACCTGTGTACGGATCTTAAACACTTTATGCTCGTCACAATACATATGGGGATGTAGAGCTGATGGTCAGGTACCAGGAGAACTCCTCAAAAATTAACGGCTATGCATCGGGAAAAGCAATATTTTGTAAAAGGTGATGAGTTGTTGAGATTATGGCTTTTGTAACTAGGTAAATTACAAACCGACCCACTAAAAAGCGTGAAAAAAAAATTATCAAAAAATAGAACCGACTTCCATATCAAAACACTACAAAGCCAAAAGTTATAATTTCGGAAGGCGGTGTGAAAAAAAAGAAAATCCAAAAACAATAACACCGACTTCCGAAATAAAAGTTATTTTTGGCTTTGTAGTGTTTTGATATAAAAGTCGGTTCTATTTTTTGGTAAAAATTTTTTTTCTTAATCATATAATATTACTTTACCTTGCTTGCTTCCCTTCACCTTACTCACCATTTTGCTGTGCCCGACAGGGTCTATATGATCTAAGTATAAGTTCACCACATAGGAATACCTACATATGGAATCCAATAATAGTATTGAAATGAAATATTATTATATTTTGTAAATTTATATTAAATAACACCTTCACACAATGTGTTAAATGAAACTACATGAAGCCTGTATTTCCTAATTGACTGCCCTGAGAAGAAACACCAAAAATAAAATCGGAGGTCAATATACTGTTTCAGTTATTAATAATTACACACACAACACTATGACACTTGATTATGTTAACCGTGTTTTTTTTTAAAGATTCCTAGCAATGTGAGAAGAATTCACATTACTAGCAATCTTGTTAACCCCTCCAACTAAGCTAAATTTATATGCTTGTGTGGGTGTGTGGTGGAGTGGGTTCACGGCTATAGTGTAATGGGTGAGTTTCGAACCCGCGACCTCTTGATCACAAGTCCGACTTTGACTTGACGCTAATAAGGAGGTTACACGATATAGTTAGTCTTAGTTTAACCCGGCGAGCATGAGGTGAAAAAAAGTTACTTCAAGAATGTGGCAGGGTGGGACATACCCTTATCTTAATGTACCGTAATGTAGTTGTTATTATAATTATATTTTTGTTTTATTGATTTTATTTTGTCAATTAATTAATTATTTAATGGAATTAAATGAGAGAAGTTCTATAAAATAGTAATTATTTACTTTATTCGCGTTTTTCTTATACTATGTAATTATAGGAACAAAGTTTACTGTTTTACAAAAATTTAGAATTTAACAAAAAACATTATTCTTTAGAAAGTAAATCAACTTAAAAACTAAAAGATAATAAGATCCTTCTCGTAAAAAACCTATTGTTATTTTTTTTAATTGAAATTATTATTAATCAGTACTGCTGAGATCAGCACAATTTTCGCAAATAAATTTCGCATGCTCCAAACATATAGGTTTGG
This sequence comes from Tholera decimalis, assembly GCA_943138885.2. NCBI lineage: Eukaryota > Metazoa > Arthropoda > Insecta > Lepidoptera > Noctuidae > Tholera > Tholera decimalis. The sequence goes on along the minus strand of OW964576.2, from coordinate 20,195,082 downwards.
CACAAGCATTGTAGGAATGTTTGGATTTTCTATCCTTCTTGTAAGGACAAGCCTGGCATCTGACATATCCTCCGGGTACATTTGTATGTCTAAGTAAGGGCTCACCGAGCTGTTTTTTGATTCGCTGGCGGATGTAACTTGGAATATTTTTTTTATTTTTTCTGTGAACTGTTAGGTTGTCTGTCAGTTCTAATGAAAGATTCAGGAATCTGTCTCTTGTTCTTCCGTACAGTTCCAACCGACGTAAGGCTATGCTCCTTTAGTAGATGGAGCATTAGCTCATATCCAGTGGATAAAATATCAACTGAATCGTCACCTTCTTGCTCCGTGTCAGAATTCACTTCGTGCTCACTACAATGATCAGTTTCTTGTTCTGAACTGGATTCTCCAGAAGAATCAGTTGCTACCTCCTCTAACATGGCACGAATCTCTTCCTCTTGATTTTCAATATCCATTTTGGTCAAATACTAAAATAATAATAATGTTCAATAAATGAACGAATAACCAATCCATATAATAAAATAAAAAAAGAAAGAACAAAAAGCTAAAAACAAACAACAAAGACCTAAAAATAATAGATAATAACTAATTAAACAGTTAAAATTCGTGATTAAATCATTACGTAATAAAAATACGTTAAAAATGAGGCAGGGTATAACATACCCAAGACAAGTTTGCGCACGTATATACCGGCCAGTGCCTCGCGTCACACTGCGATCACGCCACTACTCCGTCCCGCATGCCCCTGCCTCCAGTTACTGAGCGAGCTAATGTCACCAGACGAAGATTTTAAAATATACACTACTATTAAATTTTACCAGGGTACGAGATACCCTGGCTCATGCTCGCCGGGTTAATTTATTAGTAATCACACACTTACCTGATGGATATATAAAATAGAAGTTTGAGAGTACGTCCATTGCTTGCTTTAGGTATATATTCATGGATAAGACTTGACCAACGTGATAACCAAATACGAGTGATGGCATGGGTTTAATATGAATCTCATTATAATGTACATCTAAAAACAAACATTAAAAATCTGTTATTTACATCTATATGTACATCTTCTTTTCTTTATAAATTGTACATACATAATATATATGTAAATAAAATTGTAGTGCCTGTCTGTGATTTTAATAACGCTGTTTTTAAGAGATCATAGTTATTTACACTACACTAAAATAAAACTGTCTGTGTGTCCGGGCTAATCCCTGGAATGGATGAGCTAATTTTAATGAGACTCACTAAAAGATATCTATACTAATATTATAAAGAAGTAAAATTTGTAAGTTTGTAAGTTTGTATGTAGGGGGTAGTCTCTGAAACTACCGAACCGATTTTGAAAATTCTTTCGCTTATATGTAGCTGCATTATCCCTGAGTGCTATAGGCTATAAATTATCTTTATATCATGCATATTAACCGAGCTATTATAATCTTTGTCAAGCAAGTCGGGGGCGGGATCCCGTGGAATATTTTCGACTTCTGCGCGGACGAAGTCGCCGGCAGAAGCTAGTAGTATGATATAAATAGAGCATCATATAGGCTACTTTTCAGTTCATTGTCTTACCGTAACCCAGCAAGGAAGACAATGTGTTTTAGGGTTCTGTAGTCGACAAGGAACCCTCATAGTTTCGCCATGTCCGTCTGTCCGTGGCTTAGCTCAGAAACTATTATTTGTATTCGGCATGGATACCTATACATATTAATCACGACGACAAAGTGGTCAAATAAAATCATGGAATAAAGTTATTTTTAGGATACACAATATATTTTTTTATCTCATCCACCCTATATTGTGGTGTGATGTGAAGTCACGTTCAGCAGCACATCACGTATAGCCATTAGTAGTTAAGATAGATAAGCTGTGTTCGTAGCCTAAGTATTAGCATAGTGTCACATACGAGCTATGTATATATATGTTACCAATTAAGGGAGAAACGTCAGTTGACTCTTGGAGAAGTACACATCACGTTGTTTACTTAACACCTCCCCCTACATCAAATTCAAATTCATTTATTTGCATAAATAAAGTACAGAAGGTTGGTAAAGTATATGATATTGTTCTCTTATTCTGCCTTTAATTTCGGCGTGCAAATACATATTATATTTAAGTTCATTATTGCTCATGATCATGCAATGATTAAACAAATAATCTAATTATACTCGTGCATCGTCCTCGAGATTAGTAACCTGAAAACGTTGAAATATATGTAGTAACACGCTAGTGACACCACTCTTACACTGTATGTTTATAGTCCTGCGCTCTTTTTTTTATTTTTATTTTTTTTATTTGCTGGCAACCCCAACGTCTCGGTCTTTCATTCACGTCACAGTGCACCACCACTCGCACGTTTTATTTTAGGAAAAACAAAAGTGATTAGTTTTATAGTGAAAATACGCAAGCAAAAATGCCAAAAAGGAAATTCGAAATCGAATAATATGGAAGATCAAAAAACTGAAAAAGAAACAATAACAAACAAAAAAGCGGCCACGCCGTCGGCGCCAGCCGACCGCCAATTCTACAGGGACTATTTTGGAAGAGGATGATAAAGATCAAGGTACATATATAATATATTTATTATAATATAATAGTAAAGTGATCAATTGCTATTATTATAACAAAAACAAGCCCTTATTAGTAAATTTACCAAAATAACCTCGTATGTTTGCCTTCGTGCAAAACATTTTCCACGAAATTGTGTGCAATCTGATCTGTCAAAACGAATTGCAGCACGTCAAAAATTTTTCATCCCGATTTTTATCAAAAAATTTGAAATAAAAATCATCATCTAACACCAGCCTTGCTAAGGGGTATTGTGTTACCCAAATACGGGCTGTGGAGGTCAGATAAAGATAGAAAGAAATAATTATTTAGATATGCAGTAATTCCACTAAAACACTAGTACCTACTCAGCTGCATCTATTTGGTGGAAACTGACCCCAAAATTGGAAAAAGGCTAAGTAGATGATATAAAAAAGCTAGACTAGCGATTTCGGTCGATAACTTCAGTGAAGATAGTGTAGTGTGCAGCTCGCCTAACCCTATATATTGTACATACACACTTATTTAATTGTCATTATTACATGGATAATTGACGCGAACAGTACTCTTTTATTTGCACCTACGTCACTCCATTACATGGCGACCCATGGCCAGTCTTTCTGTAAAATTCTAAAATAAGTTACTGTGAATAATTAAGATGTCTGAGAAGAGTAAGAAGAAATACAATTTGAAGACAGAAGATTAGAAGAAAGAAGGCGAAGATGATTTCACTATTCGAGATTCTCAAGCAAGACGACATTTATCCATGAGAAGACGCAGAAGATCTTTACAGAAGAATTTGAAGAACCAAGACGAGGACTAAATATTATAAGAAGAATGAAAAGGAGTGTTGGTGCCGGGTGCCGGGAGAATGCTCAAGCCTAATTATGATGTAAGGGAATGCAGGGCGCTGGGAGATATTGAAGGTGTCCGATGAGGAGCAGCCGGGAGAGTTCGAGTGCAGTAAAGAGGATGTACATCAATCACGCCACTTTGGACGTCATCATGACCTACATGACCGGTTTCCGATGCATACCTACTGCGCGTTATATTATACTGTAAGTTTTTTTTAATACCTAAGCAATTATGTTTTGTGTTATTCATTGTATTTTATAAAAGTAGGCCAAGCATATTTTAATATAGTGTTAAGTATTATGTCCCAGCAACTACGAGAATTACATTCTAGATTAATTTATTTAAAGGAATATTTAGTTAAAATTGGTCCCGAAAGACGTAAACAAGTATTAGCGTATAAAAAGTTAGAAGGGGCTCAAAATGAATATAGAACATTAGATTGTATTTTGACTCAGTTGAACCAAGAAATTAAAGAGAAAAAGTTAAGCACTGAATCTTGTGAGGTTTTCCAGACACTAATAAATGAAATACAGTCAACGTTTAAGACAATTAAGAGTTTAGTTTCTAATATAGATAATAGTTCTCAAACTAGTTCTGATTTAGTAGTAGAGGCTTGTAGTTTTTCAAAAATGGCAGATTCATTTGATATTAAAACAGCTATTTCCCTGTTGCCGGTGATGAATGGCCAGGAGCAGGTGACCAATCAGTTAATTGACGGTATTTTGCTTTATAGTTCGCTCATTAGTGATTCAAGTAAAAGTAATTTAATTGAATTTTTGTTAAAAACTCGTCTTTCGTCTAGCGCTAAATTGCGTCTTAAGACTTCATATACGGATGTTCAAAGTTTAGTAGACGACATTCGGAAATTTTTGTTACCTAAAAAGTCAACTGTGTCATTACAGTCTCAATTATTTAGGGCTACTCAAGGTCGTAGGAGCATTGAGAAATTTGGAACAGAGATAGAGGAGTTATTCGTGAACCTCACGATTGCTCAAGCGGATGGTGATAAATCTGCTTATGAGGTCCTACGTCCTCTCAATGAGAAGACTGCAATCAAACGCTTTAGTGATGGTCTGTCCGATGAATGGCTCAGCACCATTATTGCGTCGCGGCAGTTCGAGTCTCTGCCTGAAGCAATTAGGGCTGCGGTAGACGAGCAATCCATGTCTACCCAACAACAGGAGCAGGTCATGCAGTTTAGGTCTAATCAGTATGATAAGCGTGTTTCCACCCACAAACGAGGTTCTCGTGGCCGAGGAAATAATTTTTATCAGCCTAATAACAGCAGGTCAAACAATAATTATTATAAAAATCAAGTTAATTATAGAGGTCGAAGAACTTCATTTGCAAATAGTAGCAAGCAAGGTAATGACAGGGATGGTCAGCGTCAGCAGTTTCGCGGCGACCGATCCAGTGTCAAGCGCGTTCAGCAAAATGTGAATGTGCTACATTCAAGTCAGGGCAACGACACTAAAAATGAGGACTTAGAATTTTTTCGTAGCTAAAGAGTGCAATCATTCTATTTTTAGTTTTAATAATTTTTGCGTTGTTAATTGTCAACTTAGAAATAATAAAGAGCTTAATTTATTAATTGATAGTGGAGCTAGTTTATGTGTACTAAAGTATGAATGTTTATTGCAAAATAGTAGTTTATTGAATTTAATACAAGAGGATAAGATGGTCATTAAAGGAATAAGTGGTAATTTAGAGTCTTTAGGATATGTTTATTTAGATATTATTATAGAAAATGTAACTTTTCAGCAAAAGTTCTACGATTTTGAGAACTTGTCTTGTACCGCAGAAGGTATACTCGGTCAAGATTTTTTCACGCGATAGAACGCGGTGTTGAATTATAAAGATGGTACTCTGAGTTTAGAAACCCGTAACCAATCTGTTATTGTACAAGTAAATAGTCATTTATTTACAATTCCGCCCCGATGCGAAGTAATTAAACACGTCCCGACGTCACACAGTAGCGATTGTGTAGTTTTAGCTAAAGAAATTAGTAAAGGTGTGTACACAGCGGGTATAGTGTCAAAACCACGTAATGGTCTTATTCCTGCTAGGATTTTAAATACGACTGATAGTTCGGTTACTGTAAACGTTTCTGATTTAAATATAAGTTGTTTAGATAATTTTTATATTTGCAAGTTTGACGAAGATAGTATAACGTCGAATAGAGTTAGAACTTTGCTTAAATCTTTAGAATTACAAACCTATTTAAATAAAGAGGAGCAACGGAGCATTGAAAACATACGTGCCAAGTATGCCGATGTTTTTTATTTGCCAGGAGACACGCTCTCCACTACAAATTTAATTGAACATTCTATTAGGTTAAAAGAAAATATGTCCCCAGTGTACGTAAAGCCTTATAGGCTTCCTATTGCGTTAAAGGACGAAGTTCAAAAGCAAATAAATGAGATGGTAAGGAACGACATAATTGAAGAGACCACGTCTGAATGGTCAAGTCCTGTTCTCTTAGTTCCCAAGAAATCAGATAGGTCAGGAGAAAAGAAATGGAGGCTCGTAGTGGACTATCGTCAACTGAATAATCGTATACAAGACGATAAATTTCCATTGCCCAATATTACTGACATCTTAGACTCCTTGTCGAATAATATCTACTTTTCAAAGCTGGACCTTAGCCAGGGTTACTTTCAACTTTTATTACAAGAAGAGTCTAGAAAGTATACTGCATTTACAACAGACAAGCAGTATCAGATGAAAAGGTGTCCTACGGGGCTAAAGACCTCTCCTAGTGCATTTTCACGTCTTATGACTATCGCAATGTCTGGTTTAAATTATAGGTCATGTTTTATATATCTTGACGATTGCGTTGTTGTCGGAAATAGCCTTGAAATGCATAATAAGAACCTCATAAAAGTCTTGGAATGCCTGAGAAGAGTTAATTTGAAATTAAACCCGTTGAAATGCGAATTTTTGCGCAAAGAAATAGTTTATTTAGGACATAAAATCACTGCAGAAGGTATATTTCCCGATCCATCAAAAGTAGCATGCCTTCAAAAATATCCCACTCCACAAAATGTAGACGAAGTGAAGAGGTTTGTGGCATTTGCCAACTACTATAGGCGTTTTATACCGAAATTTGCAGAAATAGCCTATCCCTTAAATGCATTATGTAAGAAAAACATAACGTTTGTATGGACTGATGACTGTGAGCGTTCTTTTCACAAGTTAAAACAAATATTAATTAGTCCGACTGTACTTGACTATCCAGACTTTTCTGACAATAACACTTTTACGCTACAGACTGACGCATCAAAACTTGGTATAGGCGCCGTGCTGTCTAATAGCAATGGCAAGGTAGTCGCGTACGCAAGTCGTAACTTGAAACCAGCCGAGACACGATACCCTGTGATTGAATTAGAGTTACTAGCTATTGTTTGGTCAGTTCGACATTTTACACCCTATTTATATGGGAAAATGTTTAAAATAAAGACGGATCATAAGCCGCTAATTTATTTATTTAATATGACCGAGCCTTCCAGCCGACTGACTAAATTTAGACTTTATCTTGAAGAATATGACTTTGAGATTAGTTATGTCCCGGGACGGCACAACGCAGCTGCAGATGCATTGAGCCAGATACCCATGACATCCACCGATTTGAAGGATATGCATAGGCATGTAGTATCAGTCATGACCAGAGCACAAACTCGTAGGTTACGTGCTGACTTGGAGAACAATGACACGACTGAGTTGTTCTCTACACCTAGGCCTGATCAACCTAAGGTAGTGGAAATCCTCAAACGACCGAAAGATAGCATTGAGTTGATTTTATCTTGTAATATGAGTACTCTAACACAGATAGATAAGACCTACATATAACTAAAAATTTGATTATGTTTTAAAATTATTTATTTAAAATTAATAATGTATATCTTTTTTTTTTATTCAATTATAGCATTTTTAATTATAGAAAAAAATATTATGACCATTTTATTTTATTCATTTTATTGTTTTTTTATTGACATTTTTATTTCATTTAGTTCTTTTCTTTTTTTTGTAATTGTCATTTTAATTTTAATTTATTCTTTGAAAATAATATTTGGTGTGTGTGTTGTTAATCTTATAATATGAGTTAAGTTACTTGAATTAAATGCATTTTTTTTTTTTTTTTTTATTTATTTAAACATTCAATTAGTGATGATGGTAATTTATATTATGTGCCTGAAAAATCGGCAATATTTGTAGTGTCTCGATCGTTATCAACCGTAAGTGTGTTAGCGCGAGAATTACAACGTTTTTGCAAACAAAGCAAATCAAATGAGCTCGTAATAAATAAAAGTAAGCGCGATGAAAATTTCATAAACATGTTTTTAAAGGAAGTTACTCAATTACATGACATTCCAAAGTTATTAGTAATTAAAGACGTCACAAGAATTACTGACAAGGACACGAAAACCGTGATCTTAAATGATTTTCATCTGTTACCCACCAGTGGTCATGCGGGGGTTAACCGTATGTTGAATAATATTAGGAAATATTACAATTGGCCAGGAATGACTAATGACGTAAAAGAATTCGTCAATAAGTGCAAAAGTTGCCAGATTCAAAAGCATACTAATAGGCATACTAAGGAGCCGATGGTTATCACATCCACGGCATCCACTGCTTTCGAGAGAGTTAGTTTAGATTTAATGGGGCCCTTAGATGTAGATAATCTTAATTATAAGTATATTTTAACTTCACAATGTAACTTGACAAAATACGTTGAAGCCTATCCATTAGAAAAGAAGGATACTGTTTCAGTCGCTAGGTTATTTGTAAATAATTTTATTTTAAGGTTTGGTATCCCGAGGGAAATCATAACAGACCAGGGTACAGAGTTCATGTCGTCAGTGTTTACTGAAACTTGTAATTTATTGAATATTAAAAAGTTACATTCGACAGCTTATCACCATGAAACTCTAGGTGCATTAGAAAACACGCATAAGAATTTAGGAGCTTATCTTAGGATACAGTGCGATAGCAACAAAACTGATTGGAGCAGTTGGCTTCCTTTTTGGTGTTTTTCTTTTAATACCACGGTTCATACTGAGACGAAATACACTCCGTTTGAGTTAGTATTTGGGAAACATTGCAATTTACCTAATAACTTAGTACTTAATTCATACATAGAACCATTGTATAATCCCGACTCTTATCCTTTAGAACTAAAATACAGACTTCAAAAAGCGCAAGATGAAGCTAAAAATAATTTGTTGCAGAGTAAGCAATTAAGAAAACATAACTTTGATAATAGTATAAACCCAGTAAAGTATAAGAGTGGAGATTTAGTTTTAATTAAGAATCAGGTAGGAGATAAGTTAAGTAGAATTTATTTAGGACCATATAAGGTAATAGAAGAAATAGAACCTAATGTTAAGATTTTAAGAGATGGAAAAGAGTATGTTATGCATTAGAATAACACTAAATTGTTTGTGACATGAAATATGTATTAAACTTTGTTTTAATTTAAGACCAACTTATTTTGTATACTAAATTTTTGAGTTTTTTTTTAGTTTTTCTTTAATGGTTGTAACTTAGTTTTTTTTTGTATAGGTTGTTATTTTATTGATTTTGTTTATTAAAAAATGACTTATTAAAATCATTTTTTCTTTCTATAAAAAGGGGAGGTGTAGTGTGCAGCTCGCCTAACCCTATATATTGTACATACACACTTATTTAATTGTCATTATTACATGGATCATTGACGCGAACAGTGCTCTTTTATTTGCACCTACGTCACTCCATTATAATGTGAAGACTGTTATAAAATTACGACGAGGAGGAGGATCCTGGAGGCGACACCTTAGACATAACACCAGCCGCGTGCCATCCGGAAATGTTGATCTAGGGCGCCGCCGAAATGCCTTCTTTGGCCTCGCGGCGCCCTAAGCCACCACCGCGACTGCGCTAGTTTTTGACGCGTAGTGTCATTTATTGACGTTTTTTTAAATCAGTCTTTTTCCTTAGATTTTTATTATAATTAATTTAATTTATTTACTAGTTTAATTACTAAGTTTAATTTTGTTACATAATCTGATTAATGTCGAGTGGCAGCAGTGATGTGTTGTGTAATAGTGCTGATCAACCTTCAACATCACTAAATATTCTGGAGAGGTGTCCTCTGTGCACCCAGGCACGGCTTTTTAAAGGTAAGTGGGGTCTGAAAGTACATATTGGGAAGGTACACAAACCACCCAATGTATCTACTTCAGACCCCGTCATTTCTTTAACACCTACATCACCTTGTTCCAATTTGGATCCGTTTTGGAAAACACTTTCAAAATACAAAAACTCTGTTCCGGTTTTAAAGCGAATTCCCCGCGGCGCTAGACCTGTAGTGGCGCAAAACCTAGCAGGATGCGTTCGCCTCGCCACTCGCGAGAATTCTCAAAGTGCCTGGGAACATCTGCTTACCTTCCCGTATAGGATCCTACATGTTCGAAAGAATTTGGCAACCAAAAAAACTTTAACTTTACAAATTAAAGAAAATTGTACTATTTCGGCCCATATTCAGGATGCAAAATTACCGACACAGAGGGTTACTTCCACAAGAAGTATATCCCGCCTAGGCGAATCTAAATTGGGGGAAGGTGACATTAGCGGAGGTGATCACAGCCGTTTGTTCCTTCCGAAGCGGCTCTGCTGGCGGCCTCGATGGGCTGAGTCCGCAGCACCTGAAGGACCTACTCAGCTCAGGCGCCGGAGAGGCTGGTGAGTTGCTTTTGAAGGAGCTAACGGCTCTGATTAATCTTATGCTCTCGGGCCAGGTGAATGAAGCCGTCACCGATATCTTGTACGGGGCCAATCTATGTGCCCTACGCAAGAGGGATGGCGGCATTCGTCCCATTGCCGTGGGAACTACCTACCGTCATATGGCAGCCAAGATTTGCTCTAAATTTTATGGTGATGATATTTCGACCAAATTTCAGCCCCTGCAACTGGGTTACGGTTCCAAAGGGGGTTGTGAGGCTGCCGTACATGCCTTGACGACCTATTTAAATTCAGGTAAAGGAGAGGTCATCTTGAAGGTTGACATTAAAAATGCTTTTAATTCAGTCAATAGGGACACTTTGTTGGCAGAAACTAAAAAAGAAGTACCACAAATTTTTAGTTTTCTTTGGCAATGTTACAGACATCCGACTAAATTATTTTATAAGGAAAACCTTTTGGAATCAGCTGTTGGCTGTCAACAAGGTGATCTCCTCGGGCCAGCGATCTTTAGTTTAGCCATTAACCCAATCATTCGACAGTTAAATTCGAAATTTAATGTGTGGTATCTCGATGATGGAACCCTGGGAGGCGATGTAGACACGGTATTAGATGATCTACAGTTTTTAATAAATCAATTCCATTCCATAGGATTCGACCTCAACCTTTCGAAGTGTGAACTATTCCTATCCGACAGTACTGACAGACAACTGACACTTTCAAAATTCAACGTAATAGCCCCAGATATCCAAATTGTGGAAAAAAGTTCTCTTCGTCTTCTTGGGTCTCCAATTTATGAGAATTCCTTTCCCGATTTTGTCGAGGACAAAATACAAAATTTTAATGACATCTTGGACAGGATATACCAAATTAATATGCATTCGGACATCACCTTAATTCGTTACTGTTGTTTTGGACCCAAATTAATGTATTTTCTTCGTTCTTCGCATCTATGGCATCATCCTCACCTTTTGGAAAAAATGGACCAAATTATTCGTCAAACTCTGACAAGAATTTTAAATGTGGCTATGGACGACTGAGCTTGGGCACAAGCTACTCTTCCCATTCGTATGGGTGGTCTCGGCGTCCGCAAAATTACTAGTATCAGTCTACCGGCTTTTGTATCCTCGGTACACGGCACTGAGAAATTAATCAGGAATATCCTAGCTCCATCACTGGTTGATTTCAATGTGCCGTATTTCACCGAGGCTATAGATACCTGGAGACTCGCTTGCCCGAACCTAAATCAACCCGACAATCCATCATCTCAGAGGCGGTGGGATGAGCAGCTCTGTAGAGCAGTTCAGAGTGACCTTATTGCCACATCTGCTTCGGCTGCAGAGCGTGCGTGCCTGATGGCTGTGGGTGAATGGGAGTCGGGTCTCTGGCTCCATGCACTTCCGTCATCGAACATAGGCACCTTGTTCGATGATACTACTTTCCGCCTCGCTGCTTCCCTTCGATTAGGTGCTCCCTGCTGTTCTGCTCATCGCTGTCACTGTGGCGAAGTTGTCAACAGCCTCGGTCACCATGGCCTTTCATGCGGCCGCAGCGCGGGTCGCATAGCACGGCACGCGAATATTAACGACATTATCCGACGAGCTCTTGTCACTGTCGGCGTTCCAGCTGTTTTAGAACCCAATGGCCTGGCACGCGACGATGGCAAAAGACCGGACGGTATGTCTTTATTTCCTTGGAAGATGGGTAGGCCTTTAGTGTGGGACGCAACTTGTGTCGATACTCTTGCGCCATCCCATCTTCCTAGCTCATCTTGTTGTGCTGGCGCTGCCGCTGCGGCTGCTGAGAACCTCAAGCGGCGGAAATATAATAACCTTGTTGGTAGTTATATTTTCGAGCCGTTTGGGGTTGAAACCTTGGGGTCGTGGGGTCCGAGTGCTCACAAATTATTTAAAGATCTGTCCAGACGCCTAGTTGACACTTCGCGTGACCCAAGGGCTGGCTTTTACCTTGGCCAGAGGTTAAGCATTGCCATACAACGTGGCAATGCCGCCAGTCTTTTGGGCACATTACCAGTGGACAGCGATGCGCACGAATTTCTGGATGCAATATTTTAGTTTATTTTTAGGTGTGTATATGTAGTTTAGGGTTTTTATTTAAATTAAAATTGTATTCTTTCTCAAATTAAATAAATTTACCTATTGCTGCAAAAGGTATTTATACAAGATCCTTGTTGCAAACACACGAACTTTTACGTAAAGTTGTTAGACGCTAATAATTATATATTTTACATGGCATTATGATCAGTATTTCTGGAAAACAAATGAAAAACAAGCAACTGCCTACATACCGATAGATTTACCCTAACTAAAGTTATTACCGATCAGTGCGGCTTCTGGGGCCGTATCGCCAGGTAAATAATTAATTAGGTATTGGCTATAAGTAATGTTAAAAACTAAAACTGTTCTTAACTGTGTTTATTCGTAAAACACAAAATTCCTTGACTTAAATAATATTGATATCATAAATGATAATACAGTTAACTATACCTGTGCTAACGACCTGAGTAATTGGATAAGTTCAATTCCATACAATAAAGGACTATGTATTCTGCATGTTAATATTCGCTCACTAAAAAACATTACAGTGAACTACTTTTAAGTATAAATTCCTGCATAGATAAGCTTGATATAATAGTACTAACTGAACCTAATATTAACCACGCTTTAGTGTCATTATTTCCAATAAAGGGTTTTAATATAAATACGTATACGCGAACGGACCGAAGCGGTGGAGGAGTTTTGGTGTACACGAGCGCAAGGCTGAGCGCACGTGTTTGTGAGTTGACACAGTCCACAGGAATGCGTTCGGCGGAGTGCGTCTCCATAACACTACACGTCAATGATGAGAAAGTATATTTAATAGCATTATACAGACCACCGCGAATAAATAAACAGACAAAATTAAACCAATTTATGGATGAATTTCGGAACCTTATTGAAAAAATACCTATAAATTCTAAAGTCATATTCTGCGGGGACATAAACATAAACTTGTTAAATTGTCATGATAAGTTTGTAATATCGTACGAAAATTTGTTATCTGAGCATGGATTCACAAAATGCATGAATGATGTTACTAGAAAGGAAATTGTATTAGGAAAAGTAGTTCAATCTTGTCTCGATCATATTTATATTCGAGCAAATGATGCTGTCATGCATACAGCTGTAATAAAACAAAAAATATCAGATCATTATTTTGTTTCTGCCAATGTCCTGTGGAGACGCGAACCATTGAGACAGTCGCAGCCGTCGGTAACTCTTATTCCGCGCGATACTCAACTGTTTTCGTTCCGTGTCGAGACCACTAAGCGTGTACTCGACAATAACAAAGTCCGAGAAAAATTATTAAGCACGGACTTTGATCATCTTTTGTCATTAGAATGTCCTCTTCAATTATATAATGAATTTAAACAAATATTCGTTGATATTTATTGTGACTGCTACGTCAATAAACGCATTTTTACCAGTAACAGGAACAACAAAAAATGGGTTGATAATAAGTTAAAGTCTATGATAAAAGAAAAAGACAGATTATTTGAGGTATGGAGCAATGAGCATAAGAATATGCTAAAGAGACTTAATTATACTAAATTTAGGAATAAATGTCAAAAAGCAATTATTAAAAGTAAAAATATTTATAACAAAAATAGTATATTAGAATGTAATAAAAACATTAAAAAATATGGGAAAGGATAAATACTATGATGGGAAATAATAAACAATCGGTGGATGAATTAATTCTAGCAAACATGGACGGACATGGAAGTATTATAGATATAAGTAATAAATTTGCGTTAACGTTCGATAAAGAAATAAAATATATAAAACATACGTGTCGTGAGACTTGGTTGGACAGACAGACCTATGTAAAAATCACGGACCTATCTATGAGGTGGCAACCAGTAAGCTCAGAATATGTCAAAAACATAATAAAAAACATGAATACAAATAAATCACCAGGTAGCGACCTTGTGCGAATGTCCGACCTTAAAATAATTATGGATAAAGCGAGCCCCGTGTTAGCTAAACTAATAAACTTAACTGTCAAGAGCTACAAATTTCCAAATAAACTTAAAGAAGCAATAGTCCGCCCAATCCACAAAAAAGGTGATCGCAAAAATTTATCAAACTTTAGACCTATATCAATTTTATCTAGTATAGATAAAGTTATAGAAAAGTGTATAGTCAACCAGTTAAGTAATTATCTACAAAAAAATAACATAATTAACGAGTGTCAACACGGTTTTTTAAAAGGGAAAAGTACAAATACATTGCTTGCAAAATTCACAGACGAAATTAATAGTTGTTTAGATAATAAACAATTTGTTATTGCAATATTTTTCGATTATAAAAAAGCATTCGACACTTTGCAATTTGATACCATCCTCAATGCAATGGGGGAGTGCGGGGTGAGAGAACCACTGAATCCATGGTTCCGTGATTACCTCGCAGCGCGCTCTTACCGTGTGAGGGTGCAGGACACGCTTAGTGACAGAGTCGAGGTGCGGAGTGGCGTGGCGCAGGGCTCGGGATGTGGACCTATTTGCTATCTTATGCATGTTAACAGCTTGTGCCGGGTGGTTCAGCATTGTTCAGCGTATATGTTTGCAGATGACTTGTGCATACTTCGCTCCGGTACTAACATAGACGATACCTGTCAGCGCGTTCTGCAAGATATAGACAATGTTGTTAAGTGGTCGCATGACAATGGCATTATATTAAACGCTGACAAAACCAAATCCATGCTAATTCATTCGCCATATTTGCGACCTCATAGTGCGACTCCACCTTATTTACACATGATTATATTTGCCACCATAATAACTTACTAGACTGTAAATGTAAGCCTATTGAAAAGGTTAACTGTGTAACTTACCTTGGCATGAAAATAGATGAGAACTTTTCCTGGTCCCATCATGTAAACTAGTTTGTTTGTAGTAAATTAAGAATATTATTAAGTAAAATGTACCACCTAAGCTTTAATGTTCCTATAAACATATTAAGATGTATATACATGTCATTAGTAGATTCAATTATGAGTTATGCTCTTGACAGCTATGGATTAACATTCAAAAGTAACTTGGATAAAGTAGAAGCTCTTCAAATTCGATTCTTAAAACTACTTGTTACTCAAAAAACTAAAAAAAAAATGTAAAGGAGATTATAGAAAACTATTTAAAATATGTAAAATTTTACCTATTAGTTATAAACAAAAGTATGTTTTAGCAGTGAACCATCATGGTACCCAAGAGCATAAACTGACTCATGTAATCAACAACCATAACACACGATCTATGGCTGCTGGCAAATTCATTGTACCCAGAGTCACGAATTACTATGGTGACAGAACCTTAAAAAAACGAATACCATATCTTTTAAATAGTCTGCCAGCGGACATAAGGAGTGAAAAGAACAAAAACAAGTTTAAAAATAAGTTAAAAAAATATTACTTAGAATAAATATGTTAAAGTGCTATCATTAAATAAATTATTATTCGCTTTGTAAAAAAAGTTTTAACAATAAGTTTTAAAAATAAGTTTACTAATAATAAATAATTACTAGTTTTTAAGTTTTAAATTTATATTATAGAGACTCATCGATCCCACAGTCAAACCACTACCACGGTTTTGTGGGGCTTAGTTTATAAGTTATTTGTAATTAATGTTTATAAATAAATAAATATATATATATATAATATATCTATTTTTTTATATATTTCATATATTACAGATAATAAAATTGCGGATGCAGACTCTCGTCGAGTACACCCAGATATAGATTGGATAATGGCACACACTGCTTTCCAAAGAATAGTTTAAAAATTCGGCCGGCGGACCTCTTCACAAGTAGAGTAAATATAATCCAAACACTTTGGCAGTTAATGCATTCATAACCAAATGGACAACAATTAATTTTTAGGCCCCTTGGTCCTTTCATAATAATGTTAAAAACCTTGAGAAAAATTATTACTAAGAAGGCAAGGCAATCATGGTGGTTCCTAAATAGCCCATACAACCGTGGTTGCTCATATTCCAACTTTTACCTAACAACATTATTATTTTACAAGACAACCTCAAACTGGTTGCCGGATCATTGCGCGCTGCGGCGACGCAGGGTATCGATCATCCACAGCAGATACCATGATAGGCTCGTTGTCGGAAAATCCTTACCAACAATATGACGTACCTAGCACTAAAAATTAAATTTTGTGCTCAGAACAATATAATTTGGAGTTATATGAAGCGTCAATCCCAAACATTTTATATTTTCTCACAGGTTTACTCAATCAGAGAAACCAGTACGGCACCTTGAATTCATGTAGGTTCTCATTACAAGGTTTTTTTCAGGGGAGCTTATCGGCTCAACCACAGCCTAAATATAATACCACGTGGTATACTTCGCTTGTACTAGAAATTCTAACGGAAAAAATCGTTAAAAATTAACTTAAAATGATGATAACGTATACAAAAAATTATTATAAAATAAATAAATTGTTTTTAAATAAATAAATAATAAACATTCCCGACCAGTGACGATTTTAAAACTTCCAGGGCGGGCTCAAAACAACCAACCTTGAGCCAACCATTCTTTGAGACGAAAATGGAAATGTGCCCAAAACCTTACTTTTTAATATTAGTACAAAACCAAGCCAGGTCTTTTTGTGGGAAACACATAAAGTCGTTCAATGGTTTTAAGAAACCGCATAAACGGTAAAAATACAATCCTTACGCCGTTGGTGGATTATAGCCGTCCTTAAAGATAGCGGGATTGACACCTCTGAGTGCACACGACACAAGGCACGCTGCTACGTCTAAACCTAACCAATGCGACTTCTCATCGATCTTATCCGCGACAGGGCAAGCTAGAGCGGAAGCTCTAACGTTTTTGGAAAATTTTATAACATTGCAATGATTAACTCTAACGAAACGTAACTGCCACGACAGTGCTAACTGATTTATAATTAGTTAATTACCCTTAGATATAAAACTAAATTTTTAAGGAGAACAAAATTGAATTATAACTAAAACAAAAAAAAATGTGATACTAATTAAGTAGTTTTATAAATTAACTAATTGATTAATACACAGGTATTTTTTGGTAGTTGACATTTCCTCAGCTATCTCTCAAGGTCTACATATATTTCAACGTTTTCAGGTTACTAATCTCGAGGACGATGCACGAGTATAATTAATGATTAAACGAACTTACCTGTACGTGAAGTTCTATCATAATTATACAAAGTGCATCGTCCGAAGAGATTAGTAACACCCACCCAACCCAAAGTGTCTCCCAGTTTGCTGCAGAAATGTCAAAGCTGAATATGATGGCTTCAAACTCTAAACTTAATGAAAGACCGAGACGCTGGGGTTGCCGGCAAATAAAAAAAAAAATAAAAAAAAGAGCGCAGGACTCTAAACATACAGTGTAAGAGTGGTGTCACTAGCGTGTCACTACATATATTTCAACGTTTTCAGGTTACTAATCTCGAGGACGATGCACTTTGTGTAATTATGATAGAACTTCACGTACAGGTAAGTTCGTTTAATCATTAATTATAAATGTATTATTGAATGAAATAAATGTCAATATAATAATGAAATAGTAGGTAATCAGTTAATCCTAAGTTTCAATAATAATCACATCAATAATGGGAATAATCACAGTGGGGAATCGTTTGATAAGTCGCTCTATAATAATGGGAATGTGAGAAGACCAATTTTCGACTAAGTGATCCATTTTACAAATATTAAGCTTTAAAGCTAAGTGATAATTTTCGTTAGTCAATTGTCCCCACCCCCTACCAACTAAGTGGTTGTAGATACGAATTTAAACGTCACCATAGTAGTACCTAGATATAACGAAGTTAAAAGAAAAACGATCAGACATAAGGTGGTATCACAAATTTACGAGTAATAGTCGACCAACTGTATTCTAATCACTTTCGGATAAATTCCATTGAACAAAAAATTAGATCAAGTTCTTATTTATGTAAAACAGAGTAGTTTATTTTTATTAAAGCATGGTACAGAAATCTCGGTCAACTAATCTGACTCGCACATAGCGTTGTAGTTAACTACGGAACCCTACATTGGGCGTGGCCCGACACGCACTTTTCCGGTTATTATTTCTGTAACTACTTTTTATATTAAATATACAATTTTGTAACACGACTATCTATATTGTATATAAAATTCTCGTGTCACAGTGTTAGTTGCGATGCTCCTCGGAAACAGCTTGACCGATTTTTATGTAATTTTATATGTATATTTGTTAGGTTTGAGAATTAGTCGTATTCTATTTTTCATACCCCTAAGTGATAAGGGTGGTCCACCCCAAACATTTATTTTTATTTTTTGAACGATATTTTACATTATATACTTGCGACACTTAATTTTAATTTTTTGATAACTGAACAATATAATGCAATAAATTATTTATTTATTAAACAATAAAAGGTTTGCTCTCACTGTACTTACAAAAGTCTTCGGCACTGTATACATACACATTTACATCCCTTGCCACAATGTTAATGAAGAAAAAAATAAGAGCAATTAAACTTTTCATTGACATATTGTTGACACACTCGGTACATCACTTTAAAAAGAATTAAAAAATTAAATTTATTTAATTCTATTCATATTTTGAAAGACCTTGTTGAAAATTTAATTAAAAATAATTTAAAATTAGCGATTCATGTAAACTTGACTGCTTAACGTTAGGAATTAACGAAATTCGGATTTGGTTGGTTTTCCTATAAGTTATTATTTCCTCATTATCTACAATTAGGTTAGAAGTATAGTACTTGCTAAGCTATAGCGATAAATAATAGTTCTCAACAGACCGATCTCGGTCACCGCCCCTAATCTCAACGGAGATTAGACATCTGCGCAGGAGATAATAATGATAAATCCTACTAATATTAAAAATACCAAAGTTTCAATAAAACTATGGAAGAGGTACGTAGATGACATATATTTGCGATCATTGGAGGGGATGAACAAGAGGCGAAAGTATGCTTGACACACCTAAACAGTATACATAGCAAAATTAATTTTACCTACGAGATGGAAAATGAGAGGAATACACCATTCTTAGATGTAAAAGTACTAGGTCTTGCTGATGGTTCTCTAGGCCACTCAGTCTACCGGAAATCCACTCATACGGACCGATATTCACGTGCTGATTCTCACCACCATCCGAGACATCTTAACTCTGTAGTGACTGCTTACCAACCGCGCATATGATTTACATGACAACAACATTTACATGATGAGATAACACGTGTTTAGAAGGTGCTACAGAGAAACGGATATGCAGTGAATATAGCACTGCGTAGGCAAAAAACTATTTCTAGACACCGGAAGTGCGAGGTTGACACACTTCCGAGAAAGAGGGTAGACCGATTCGTCTGCTCATAACGTCCACCCGCAATTACTTCAGTTCATCCGTGATCATGGCGCTTGCAACAGTGCCGAAATATCGAAAACTCAAAACAAAATACACGTGGTAAATATCCCGTTTTAAGTTCAAAAAAATTCTTAATTGTAATATTTATTTTTTTACGGCATTCACTACATAAATTTGTATATTTGTCACTGTACTCGATCGAATTCTGCCAACTGCTCGATCGAAAGTGCCATTTTAACATGTGATGTGTTTTTTACATAATGTGTGTAGGTACTTAAGTTATCATGTTATGTTTCGACGCATTTTGATTTCGGTTTGATTTCCGGGTTTTTACCGAAGTGTTTGTACATTTTGGCACTGCACACCATTTGTATCTAATTTTAATACAGAACTCAGAAATCCATATCCATACT
The DNA here is from genome assembly GCA_943138885.2 of Tholera decimalis. NCBI lineage: Eukaryota > Metazoa > Arthropoda > Insecta > Lepidoptera > Noctuidae > Tholera > Tholera decimalis. The sequence continues at coordinate 20,175,119 of OW964576.2, read as the reverse complement.
TCCATATCCATACTTCCATACTAATATTATAAATGCGAAAGTAACTCTGTCTGTCTGTCTGTTACCTTTTCACCCCTTAACCGCTGAACCGATTTACATGAAATTTGGCATGGGAATAGTTGAGGACCCTGGGAAGGACATAGGATAGTTTTTATCCCGATGTAAGGTTCCCGCAGGATAGTTTTCGAATTGTATCTTTGTTACTCTTTCACGCAAAAACTACTGAACGGATCTCAATGAAATTTGGTAAGGAGACAGTTGACATCCTGTAAAAACACATAAGCCACTTTTTATTCCGGAATTCCTACGGGTTTGGGATTAACGCGGGGAAAACCTCCCACTCGAACGAAGTCGCGGACAAAAGCTATCCATACTTTAATACTAATAATATAACTCCATACTTCCATATCCATATCCATACTATCCATACTTCCATATCCATCAATACTTCCAAGCTAATATTATAATAATTCGAAAGTAACTGTCTGTCTGTCTGTTACCTTTTCATGCCTAAACCGCTGAACCGATTTAGATGAAATTTGGCATGGGAATAGTTTAGGACCCCGGGATAGACATAGCATAGGTTTCGTCCCGGAAATCTTTCTTAAAGGATGTAAAAGGGGTGTTAGAATTTCGTATAGGGAATCAATAATGTCCCTGCCCTACCCACACACATAATACACTTAGACCGCTAAACCGATTTGGATGAGATTTGATATGGAGATAGTTTTAGACCCTGGAAAAACATAATATAGTTTTATTCCCGGAAATCATTCCTAAAAGATGTAAAAATGGTGTTGGAATTTTGTATAGGGAATCAATGATGTCCCCGCCATCCCCACCCACATAATACACTTGACCGCTAAACCGATTTGGATGAAATTTGCTATGGAGATAGTTTTAGACCCTGGAAAAGACATAGGATAGTTTTTATCCTGGAAATCATCCCTTAAGGATGTAAAGGGGTGTTGGGACTTTGTATTCCCCCTCTCAATTCATTCAAATCGCGTATTCAAGAACCACTCATAACATCTTTTTTAAACTACACAACTGCATGTATTCTATACAAATCTTTGTTTAGAGCTGGGGTCGAACCCACGTCATGCACTAGTTAACAGTTACGCCAACCGTGTCACTTAAATTTTAACCAATCAAGTTAATATACGAATCATTTCTATTTCAAAATCGGGACAATATGCGTTTGCCCTTTTGAAAATAAAAGAAGATCATGTGGCAACAGATATCAACGGCAACGGGATGATTTATTTGAGCTGAACTGAATCTGAAACTGAAGCTGAAACTGAAACTGTAGCTGAATCTGAAACTGAAACCAAAACTGAAGCTGAAGCAGAAACTGAATCTGAAACTGAAACTGAAACCAAAACTGAAGCTGAAGCTGAATCTGGAACTGTAGCTGATTCTGACGCTGAAACCAAACTGAGGCTGAAACTGAAACTAAAGCTGAAGCTGAAACTGATCAGATGCTGAAACTAAAACTGAAGCTGAAGCTGAAAATTAAGCTGAAACTGTAGCTGAATCTGAAACCAAAACTGAAACTGAAGCTGAAACTGAATCTGAAACTGAATCTGAAACTAAATTCAAAACTGATGCTGAAACCAAAACTGAAGCTGAAGCTAAAACTGAAACTGAAGCTGAAACTGGAACTGTAGCTGAAACTGACGCTGACACCAAACTAAAGCTGAAACTGAAACTGTAGTTGAATCTGAAACTGAAACCAAAACTGAAGCTGAAGTAGAAACTGAATCTGAAACTGAAACTGAAACCAAAACTGAAACCAAAACTGAAGCTGAAGCTGAAACTGGAACTGTAGCTGAAACTGACGCTAAAACCAAACTGAAACTGAAACTGAAACCAAACTGAAGCTGAAACTGAAACTGATGCTGAAACCAAAACTGACGCTAATGCTGAAACTGAAACTGAAGCTGAAACTGGAACTGTAGCTGAAACCTACGCTGAAACCAAACTAAATCTGAAACTGAAACTAATGCTGAAACCAAAGCTGAAGCTGAAACTGGAACTGTAGCTGAAACTGACGCTGAAACCAAACTGAAGCTGAAACTGAAACTAAAGCTGAAGCTGAAACTGATGCTGAAACCAAAACTGATGCTGAAGCTGAAACTGAAACTGAAGCTGAAAATTAAGCAGACACTGTAGCTGAATCTGAAACTGAAACCAAAACTGAAGCTGAAGCTGAAACTGAATCTGAAATTGAAACTGAATCTGAAACTGAAACCAAAACTGAAGCTGAAGCTGAAACTGGAACTGTAGCTAAAACTGACGCTGAAACCAAACTGAAACTGAAGCTGAAACTGAAACCAAACTGAAGCTGAAACTGAAACTGAAGCTGAAACTGGAACTGTAGCTGAAACCTACGCTGAAACCAAACTGAAGCTGAAACTGAAACTGATGCTGAAACCAAAACTGAAGCTGAAACTGAAACTGAAGCTGAAACTGTAGTAACATACATAGTGAACGTAGTCCAAGATACAGATAATTTAATAAACCACGTTTATTCTGATTTGAAAACAAATATGAGGGATAAAGAATGGCTGCGTGAAAGAGTAATTTTGGCACCAACTAACGAAATTGTAGGGCAGATCAACGAAAAGATTATGTCTCATGTGGATTGTGTTGTTGTTGAGTATCTGTCCGTCGACATTGTCATGGATAAAAAGCAAGTGACGTCGTACTCTGTAGAGTTTATCAACTCTCTGGAATTGTCAGGGTACCCCATCACATTATTTGAGGCTTTAACTTGGTGTCCCAGTCCTGTTGATGCGTAATCAGGGCGCACCAAGGCTCTGTAATGGCATGCGACTACAAATTACATACCTTGGATGCAATGTTTTCAAGCAATAATTATGACAGGAACAGCAAGCGGTGAAAACGTATTTATTCCTCACTTTCAGTTCGAAAAACTCAAATTTCCCCTAAAAGCGGCATTCGCAATGACCATAAACAAAGTTCAAGGACAGACACAAAGTCGCAGGTGTACATTTAGAAAAAGACTGCTTTTCCCATGGGCAATTGTATGTGGCGTGCTCACGAGTATCAAGCGTACAAAATCAACACGCCAAGGACGGGAAAACCAGAAACGTAGTTTACAGAAATGTATTGTAAACTACGTTTTTGGTTTTAAAAAGATAAATTTTAAATACTAACTGTCTGTCTGTTTTTGGGGATGGATGGACCCTGGTGATGGTTTTTTAAATATTATATGCGTTTTTAACCACCCAAAAAGATACCGTACACCTTTTTGGCAACAGGAATTATTGACAAAGTGTAAATTAACGCGGGCGAAGCCGCGGGCAAAAGCTAGTCACTGATAATTTTGACCTTTGTTTACTTGTTGACAAGCATGTGACATCACAGAAACTATTGCGACGCCATGTTGCTTATAGAAGCGTTTAAAATTGACAAGAAGCGTTTAAAATTGACAATATTTAATTGGGGTTTTTTTCAATTCTGATAAGTATTGGACTTGTCAGGATTGAAAATAAAATTTTATGGGTTAAAGAATCACTACCTACTAACTAATCTGAAATGGTTTTTAAAATCTTGTCAAATAACCTATTCTTATAAAGTATCAAAATGGACTTAATTGTAGGTAGGAATAACGAAAAGTGTCAAAAACTTTTGCTCTGATTTAAAACTCATTTAAAAATTGAAATTGTATTATATTGAATATTTAATGTATACATATACATGGTAATTTAGTGTACCCACCAGTAAAGTGTTATCACCAAAAATCTTACTCAAAAACTAAAACGACAGCACAAAACTACACATGGATGCACTGAAGGTATCACTCACTGAAATGATGACCTTATTTGAAAATAGGATGTCGAACTTCGAGGCAGAACTTCACAAAATTCCTTCAGGCACCTCAAGTAGTACTGACAGTTTGTCAGAGGACTTCAGTACTTTAAAAAAAATATATTGGAAGCACTTGGCTGCCTCCAGCAGCATGTGGATATGCTGGCAAAAGGACTCGACAATCTGGAGATGCGTGGATGGCGGAAAATGTTATTGTTTCATGGCATCTCCGAGCAGGCCAAAGAAGATACAGCCCAAGTGGTTGCAGAAGTTGTGCGGGGTCAACTAAAGTTCGATGAATTCACTGTTGCGGATATAAATCGATGCCATCGCATGGGGAGACAAGCCAGTGACAGCAAGCCGAGGCCCATCCTCTGCAAGCTCTGGGACATCAATGTTAGGGATAGTGTCTGGTTCGCTAAGACGAAGTTGAAGGGCTCTGGCATTACGGTATCTGAATTTCTGACAAGATCCCGGCATCAGTTGTTCATGTCTGGACGTGAGAAGTTTGGCATAAACAATTGTTGGACAAAACAAGGCCTTGTTTATGTTCTTGGCTCCGACGGTTCCCGTTCCGACGTTCCCGCATCGAATTGGTTCACTTGATGACCTCAAAAACATTGAGCGGGTTGGTGAAACGGTTATGTCGCCCTCTGCATCAGTACCATTGTCGTCATCATCCCCATCGCAAGAAACGAAGAAGAAGGCCCGTCGTGTTGCTGCAAAGAGGAGGTGATTGCGTTCATTTTTGAAGTAGTACCACCGTCCGGGCAGTACCTTATTTATTTTAGTGTGTAGCTAGCATTACCCTCTCATCTCTATATTGTATCTTTTGACTTCTATAACCTTCATCTATTCACTATTGCCAAATACGTCGGTATTTGTTAGAAATAAAATAAGTAAGGTTCCATGATCCAAATACGTGAATTTTTATTTAATATAGATTTTTACAAAGCATGACAAGAACAGACAGATGAGTGATGAGTGACACATAGAACAATTCAATTTGAAAATGTTCTTTCTTTTAAATTCTCATTTATCCTCTTTCAACACTCCTCCTTAAATGAAATCCTAGAGCCAGTCCAACTCCTCCTCAAACTTGCATTCCTTTCATACATCTCTCATGCTTTTCTCTGCTAAGCCCTTTCGTAAAAACTTCTGCAGGCATCTCGTTCGTCGGAAGATAACTTAGCCTTACCTTGCCCATTCTCACCATTTCCCGAATGTAGTGATGCCTCACATCTATATGTTTTGTCCTTCGATGATGCATTGGATTCTCAGCAATTTGAATCGCAGACTGACTATCACTTAATAATTCTACGACTTCATTAATTCCAGTCAATTCGGCTAGAAGTGCAGTTAAGACTGCAGACTCTCTACACCCCTCTAAAAGTGCCACATATTCAGATTCTGCACTTGAAAGTGCTACTGTCATTTGTTTACGACTTTCCCATGCTATGGGACCACCTCCAAGTATGAATACAAAACCAGTGTATGATTTTCGATCACACACATCGCCTGCGTGGTCAGCATCTACATAACCAACAAGCTTATTCCCCGTCTTTTTAAATGTTAGTCCGAATTCTTGGGTTGCATTCAAATATCTTAGCACACGCTTTGCAGCTGCCCAATGTGTTTGGTCGTAACAGCTGTTAAACTGGCTCAAATAGCTAACTGCGTATGAGATATCCGGTCTTTAACATACGGCTAAGTACATTAACGAACCAATTAGTTCTCTGTATGGCAGTTCCATTGGTGGAATGTAATTTTTATCCTGTGGTTTTACAAGTTTAATCCCACTTTCAACAGGAGTCTTTACACTCTTACAGGAACTCATTCCAAATTTCTTCAAAATTCTCTCAAGATACTCAGTTTGGTTGAGTTGTATAGAGTTGTGCTGACGTTTGATTTTCATTCCAAGAAAGACATCTACCTCACCTAGATCTTTCATCTCAAATTTTCTTTTAAGTTTTTCTTTCAATTTTATTCTCTCCTTCTCATTGTTCCAAAAAATGAGAATATCATCTACATAAACTGCTATAATCATCATACAGTCATGTTTCTTTCTTCTGTAAACACATGGTTCAGTTTCGCATCTCTTGAAATCTATGTCTAACAACACCTTGTTCAATTTCTCGTACCATGCCATTATGCGTATTTTTAGACCATAAATAGCTTTCTTCAGTAGACAGACATGTCCTTCTTTACCTTTTTCTTCAAAACCTTTCGGTTGTTTTAAATAAACCTTCTCTTTTAAGTCTCCATTTAAGAACGCGGTAACGACATCCATCTGATCAACTTTTAGATTATTTTCAACAGCAAGCGCCAAAAGTAGCCTCAAAGTACTGTGGCGTATTACAGGTGCAAAAGTTTCGTTGTAGTTAACCCCTTTTATTTGAGAAAAACCTCTGGCTACGAGTCTCGCCTTGTACCTTATCTTCCCCGGCTCTTTTTTTATTTTAAAAATCCATTTAGAATCTACGCAGTAGCCATGTGGTTTTTCTACTAACTCCCATGTTTTGTTTTTCTTTAATGCATTAAGCTCTTCTTGAATAGCTTTATGCCACTTATCTTTATCAACTCTTGATAAAGCTTCTTCTATAGTTATAGGGTCTTCCTTTATATCTTCTTCTGCATAATAGATAATGTAATCATCGAAATTTTTCAATTTCCTTTCTCTAAGAGGATATCTTCTTTCAGGAACATTGTGTGTGTTTTCACATTCCAGTACAGGACCTTCACTGCCTTGCACTTCAGTTTCAGAAACATCTACTCCTTCAACTGTGTTTTCCACACACTGTTGTTCACAAGTGTTTTCCAAACTATGTTCAGAACTATTACTGTCCGGCTGTTCAGATTCAAGAACTTCCAATTCTCCACATTAAAAAAATTCATCATTTTCTTGTCGCTGTTCATGTTGTTCTACTTGACGAGCTTCATTAGGAGCATTAACTTCTTGGATCATTAAAGGTCTCTCCCAGACGTCATCCGATGGCATCATTTCTACAATTTCTTTAGTATCGTTTGCATGAACATTGATTTGATTTTCAAAGAAAACTACGTCTCTTGCTTTGTACAAGCAATGGGTTACAGGGTCTAAAAGTCGATAACCCGTAGTTGTTTCACAATAGCCGACAAACAGTAGTTCTTTAGTCTTTGAGTCAAACTTTTTCCGTTTCTGTTTCGGAACATGCATAAACGCCCGGCAACCAAATACTTTTAAATGCCTCAGGTCAACCTTTCTTTTAGACCATACTTCTTCAGGCGTCATCCCTTTAACAGCACGTGTAGGACATCTGTTTTTCAGATAAACCGAAGTATTGACCGCTTCAGCCCAATACTTCTTGTCAAGTTTCGCTTCTTCAAGCATGCTTCTGGCTCGTTCTACAATTGAACGATTTGCCCTCTCACTCACTCCATTCTGTTGCGGTGTGTATTCCACTGTCAGCTGGTGGGTAATACCATTACTACGCAGAAAATTATTTACACGTTCATTGACGTAGTCGGTTGCGTTGTCCGTCCTAATCGCCTTAAGTTTTTTACCAGTCTGATTTTCGACAAGTGTTTTAAACTCTACCAACTTCGAGAAGACCTCACTTTTGTTCCGCAAAAAATAAACAAATGTTTTTCTCGATTTGTCGTCAATAAACGTCAGAAAATATTTATACCCCGCAAATGAAGAAGTTTCTATTGGCCCACAAACATCGCTATGTACTAATTCAAGAAGTTCAGTAGCACGCATACTCTTCTGTTTCGGAAAAGGTAATGTGGTTTGCTTACCTTTCAAACACGACACACATTGTACTGAATCTGGATCCTTGAAACTAATACCTCTAGCCAGTTTGTCACGTAGTATTTTCATGTTGTCAAGTCCCAAATGTCCAAGTCTGCGATGCCATAGCTGGACTTCATCATCAACTTTTGTTTTTAAAGCTGAAAACATGTGAGGGTTAGAATTGGGCTTTACTACATAAATCCCTTTCTGTTCCTTACATACCAACTCAGCCTTCCCATTCACTTGACATTCTTCTGACTTATACAACTCACAACCTCTTTTCGAAAATACTACCACAAAATTTCGATTCACTAATGTCCTTACACTTAATAGATTCGTAGCTAACTTTGGCACAAAAACAGCTCCCTTTACACTCACGTTCAACTCATCTGAACAGACATCACCTCGGCCTTCACCTTCCACCCTATTCCCATTCGCGCATGATATTTGGACTGGCTCATTCAATCTCTCATAGTTGTTTAGCCAATCTTTCCTGTTGGTCATATGAAATGACGCTCCAGAATCCAAAATCCACTCTTGCAAAACGTTTCTATAGGTATGGAGTGCCGTATGTGTGGTATGTGCATGATTGTAATGCTTCTTGGGGCAAAAACGAGCTTTATATCCTTCCCCACACACATAGCATTCAATCTTCTTATTTGCTATCTTTCCTTTACCCTTTCGATTTGCTTTCCAATAGCTTTTCTTTTCAGCAGCACTCAAAGCATTCTGCGACGAATCCTCATGTGTTGAAGTAATGTCAATCTGTAGCAATTTAGTTTTAACGTAGTCTGTTGTTAACGTTATATTGCTATTTTCGATAGCCATCCTCATCGGCTCGTACTGTTCTCCTAGTCCTTGTAGCATAAGTACAGCCAGTAGCTCATCATCTATTTCTTTGCCCATATCTGCTAGCTGATTGGCTAGCGACAGTATCTCAGTGACATAGACTCGTGGGCTACTATACATGCTCAGCTTCTGACTAACTAGTCGTCCTAGCAATCGACATCTATTATTAATTCCTTGGTCTTCGAAGGCAGCTTTTAAAGCACCCCAGCTCTGCTTGGCTGTAGTTGCTTTCTTCACATGTACCAAACAATGTGGTTGAACCATTAACAGCATCTTTGCACGTACCTTCTTATCCATCTTAAGACCAGCAGCAGTTGATGGGGTTTCTTCTATAAAATCCCAGAGATCTTCCATTACTAGAAAAAGTTCTACTTGCACCTTCCAAGTAGCGTAGTTTGACGCTCCATCCAGTTTTTCGATGCTTTCAACTAATCTCCCAGATCGGTGCGGCGCACCGCTACCATCGCCAACTGCTCCACGTACGTTATCCATTATTAACAATTTTTCAAATGTTAATATTTAAACGCTCATGCTACCATGTTAGAAATAAAATAAGTAAGGTTCCATGATCCAAATACGTGAATTTTTATTTAATATAGATTTTTACAAAGCATGACAAGAACAGACAGATGAGTGATGAGTGACACATAGAAAAATTCAATTTGAAAATGTTCTTTCTTTTAAATTCTCATTTATCCTCTTTCAACAGTATTCAAGGAACTTGTAGTAGGTAGAAGATCCTTGACAGTATTATTTATTTTAAAATAACTTCTGTCAATAATGTCACATTGACATGTCTTGTCATTTATGTACTCGTTCAGAAACTAGTGAACAGCGTTCCAGCACCTTGATGTTTTTTGTTATTTTCTTTTGTATTTGTATTTAGTTTGCAGGTTTTAATTATTTATTTTGATATAGGTAACTTTTTCGTTTTGCTCGGACAGTGAATAAACATTTTCTTTTAGTTGTTTAAAACCCGTTATGCATTGTAACACTCAACTGGAGGGTGGATTTGAATAATAGCTATTTTTATATATTTTATAGTAAACACATTTTAATTATTAATTAGTTATAATTATACATATTCATATATATTTTGTCAATGTCATCACATGATGACAGCGATTCTGATAGTTTTTTGTCAGCACTCAGTAATGACAGCTTTGTTAGTTTTCCATCCCTTGCCGACACGCTTGAATCTCAGTTTTCTGATGTACCTAAAAATTTTAATGTAGTCTATATAAATGCTCAGAGTATCCCGGCCCATTACTCTGACATGTTAGCTAACCTTGACTGTAAGAACATCCATGCAATCCTTGTTTCAGATTCTTGGCTCAAACCTTGTCTCCCTTCAACATCCTATTCCTTGCCAGGTTTCCAGTTAATTAGAAATGATCGCGCGCGTGGTGGAGGAGGTGGTGTTGCCATATATCTTCGTCCGCAGATTCCTTTTTCAATTGTCGATATGTCAACACAACCTCCGCCACAGAATGCGGGTGAGCATCTCTTTTTGGAAATTAACCTAAATCATGTGAAAATTCTTCTTGGTGTTTATTACAGTCCTTCTTCACGTGTAAATTTCTTTTTCTCCTTTGAAAAGATTCTTGAAGATTTAACTCCTTCTTACAGTCATACAATAATTATGGGGGATTTCAATACTTGCTTATTGAAAAATGATTCTCGTTCTTTATCATTTCAGTCAACACTTCAGTCGTCAAACATGACTGTCCTTCCTTCAAGTGCCACACACCACTTCCCAAACTGTAATCCCTCTCTTTTGGATCTTGTAATTGTCTCCTCTACACATCATGTCAGTAAGCATGGCCAATGCACGGCTGACATGTTTTCCTATCACGATTTAATATACCTTTCCTACAAGGTTCGCCCTCCCAAGGCCAAGCCTAAAACTCTTCTGTTACGCAGTTTTAGTGGTATGAATGTTGATAATCTCCAGGCGGATGCAAACAACATTGATTGGACCTCTCTTGTCGCTGTTGAATCGGTCGATGACAAAGTTAACCTGCTTACGGATAATCTTGTAAAATTTTACGACACTCATGCTCCTATTCGTGCAGTCAAATTAAAGCATCTTCCAGCACCATGGTTGACAGATGAAGTGAGGGCTGTCATGCACAAGAAAGTAGTATGTAAGTTAAAATTCAGAAGCCGACCCTCACCATTAAACCGAGAGATGTTTGTGAATGCACGCAATCGCAGCAATAGGGTGTGTAGGGATGAAATGCGCCGACATATTCATGATTCTGTTGAAAACGGTGATCCAGCTAAAGTCTGGAAATTTCTTGAATCAATGGGAGTTGGAAAATCACGCCGAGAATCGATTCCTAAAGACCTAGACATTGATCTATTGAATCAACACTTTTCATCCTCGTCCTACTGCAATGGGACATTGAAGGCAGCTACTATAAATTATCTTTCTAACCTTCCAACTCCGGATCACTCCGCATTTAATTTTGGTCAATTTTCTGATTGTGATGATAAGAAGAGCATACTTTCAATTACATCTAACGCGGTTGGCAGCGACTGTGTCAGTCGGAAGATGATAATTCCTGTCCTCAATGAAATCAATCCTTCCTATCCTGACCTATATCCTTAACTATTCTATTTCCAATGGTGTCTTTCCATCGGTATGGAAAGAGGCCAAAATTACGCCTTTACCCAAAAATCAAATCCTGCCTCTTTTTCAGAATATCGACCTATTTCCATCCTACCTTTTCTCTCTAAAGTCCTTGAACGCCTTGTCCACAATCAGCTAAGTGCTTTTCTTTGCAAGAATAGTCTGCTGAATCCTTTCCAATCCGGATTTCGTCCTGGACACAGTACTACTACCGCGTTAGTTAATGTAACTGATGACATACGGATGGGCATGGATAAAGGAAATATGACGGTTCTCTGCTTGCTTGATTTTAGTAACGCTTTTAATACCGTCGATTTCGATATTCTGCTCAGCATACTTCACTCTATTAACATATCGTCGTATCCTACGAATATGGGCATAACTGCATAATAGCTACTTTTCAGGAGTCACTTTTTTGTGTTTAATTAAATTAAATGTGAACAATTATGTATTGGTGGTTTAATATAATATGTATTGGTATTTTATGGTTTGCTTAGCATTATTTTCAATATATTATCTTTATATTTTATACGCATTTTGTCCCTTAATTCCTTATTCTCCGTTGTGTTAAGGCTTAGTAGGACTGGACTTGAGCAATAAGATACATTATGTCTTTTATCTGCGGAAATGTCGAGGCCACAATCGCCTTAATGTTTATATTTTTCTGATGCGGATTTTCATTATGTCATAGAAATTTGTGTATAATAACTATTTTACCATTACTAGGAACATGTGAATGTAATAAAAGAAAATAATTATAATATTATAATTTTGAACCAAAATTTGAATTTTGTTAACATAATATTTGCTTTGGTAAACATTAAAATAAACGAATCATTAAAAAAAAAATATTTTTGGAAACAAACCTTTATCTTTAAATAATCAGAGCTTAATATTAAAATACACGTAATCATAATCACAATCAGTCCTTAAAATCAAATTAGACATAATCAAAATCAGTCTTTAAAATAAAATAGCACAGAATCACAATCGGTCCCTCCTTAAAATAATATTGCAAATAATCAAAATCAGTTCTTAAAATCAAATTGCACGTTATGAAAATTTGTGTTTAAAATCAAATTGCACGTTATCAAAATCTAAATCAAATAAAACGTAACCGAAATCAGTGAAATTCAAATTCAGTCGTCTTCTTCGTGAGACTTGCTAGAAATATTGGCATTACCAGCTTGCTCATGAGGCAATGTTCTAAAGAATGTGTGGTATTCCTTTGGAATAATTTTAGCCTCACACATTGACATAAGGTCTTTATATTTATCATAATTTACTTTTAATGGTAATCCATTTACTGGCGTGACTTCCGAAATTACATTTTTTTCCCTTTAGTACCTTTTCTTAATGTAGTGATTTTTTTGTAATCCTCATCCAGTTCATATTTATATTTAAGAACGTTTATGTTGTCCTTGCTAACTTGCACTTTTTTGATTTTGTTCCATACAACTTTTTCACCATCATCATTCTTTAACCAATTCTTACCATCGAGCAATTTACGATAATTATAAATATCATCTAAGGTCATTTCTTTTACCCTATAAGTTTCTCCTGTTGTTTTTGCCCATCTAATTAGATTGACCCATTGATCTGGAGTGTAAATAGTTTTTTTGCTGGAAGCTCTTTCTATAACTGAATGGACACTATCTCCTTCATTCTGCGTATGGCCGACTTCGAGAAACCTATGAGTAATAGATTCAATGTCAAATTTTTCTACGATGTGTTGATAAAAAGCGAAAACTATACGGTTACGATTTTGCCCGAAACAGTTATCGGACCAAAATTTAAATGTTTTTGCACCTTCGTCAATCTTTGATTTAATAAACAAGTTTAAACCGCTACCGATCTCATTGGCTCCCTTTTTACCCATCACCTCTGTCCACATGTAACAAAATCCACTTTTTCGGGCTACGTCATATACAGTAAAATCATAAATATTATGTTTCCTCTTGTAATAAAATATACTCACGTTTCCAAAAGGACAAGTCAATATTTTTTGCATATCATAAGTGGCGGTTATCACACTGAGGTCTCCTTCAGCTTCGGCTTTATCACCCGCCTTTATAGTCCTCGCCAAGTTTTTACGTTGCATGTGCTGATCTTGCTCATTCTTTTGAGTTTCAGTTGGCTCTCTGGTATTATAAAATGCATGGCATTTGTCGCATTGGTCTTTTTTGGGAGTGTAAAAGGCAATATTAAAATTAGTGTTGACGATATCTTGATATTGGCGCAATGTAGCTATTTGAGAGCTATAAGTTTGTGGATCAAACCACTCTGTATACAATTCATGGAGTCGCTTGTAAGAAAGTTGTTCATCAATGTATTTTTTCGTACTACTTTTTCTACAGTAGTGCGATTCTACAGGTGCAAGAGAAAGAATATGATTTTTCACACTGTCTACAATGATTTCTTTTATCTTCTTTGGTCGAATATGGTGTTTTCTCCTCAAATCCAGTAAAATGTGCTCATTGGTCGCAGCATCCCGTTTTTTAAATGAACTTCTTATAATTTTTTCGCTGATCGATAACGTATTTAAAAACAATTTATGACATACTACGACGCTTTCATTATTGATTGGTAAACTATAGACTCTCGTCTGTGATCTATTAGGACCTTCGGCTTTAATTATCTTCGGTTTGTGGCTCTTTACGAATTTTAAAATAAAATCCCACTGTTTTTCGTGACTTTCTATCTCCCAAAAACAATTAAAAATACGTTGCCTATCATTTTCATCCAACTTTTCATAACATTTCTTTGAACAACTGCATGGTGATTTAATTTTCTTTTCAGGAACAGTTTCTCCCTTCTTATTAATAAAAGCTTTGCCGGAATTTTTCAGTGCTTTTCGTTTTAAGTCTTTCCATTCTGTAGGATTTCTTGTTCGTATTTTACCTGGACCTCGTTTTTTGGTACATCTGCAAGTAGAAGAATAACCTACAGGGGAATTAACAGCTGACGATAGCGGAGTGGGGATCGTAAAACTTGAAGTCGGGCTATCTAAAACGATATCAGCCATTGAAACGGATAGATTTTCAGATTGAAGTGTGATTTCACTTTGTCCTGTTTCTAACTGGCAAATAGTTGTTTGGTCGGACTCTTCAGTAAATTCTATAATTACGTCACTTACAAATTGGGATTCGGACGGAGCTTCTAGAGGGTTGCTTTGTTGGTTGGTTGATTCTTTAGTTCCAGATTTTGTAGATTTTGTATTTCGGACAAGATTACAATCTCACTTGCACAATCATTTTGGTTAGGCTTGTTCATGTTGTTTTCAAGATCCTAAAAGTAGGAAAGGAGACATTAAATAATAAAATTATCATACTAGACTAGTTTCGCAATATTGTAGGTAAAATTATTTCATATTATTGATATTTCAACTAAAATTATGAACTAAACTTTGGATGGAACACAATGTCGGGAATTGGCATAAAATGGAATAAAATTATTATAAAACCACTTACGCTGTCAAGCTCAGAGTTAATATTTTCATGGGTTAAATATTCTATCTCTTCTGCACAACCACGTGGCACTGGTGACTCGATGCGATCCCTTTCATCAAAGCAACTTTCAAAAGTGTTGGCTGATAATAAAATAAAATTTAAAATGGTTGTCAAAGATAGCTACCGGAATCCCGTAAGCACCTATAATATGAATTAGATCAAACAGATTTGCATATATTCTTACTAACATTAATAACCATAACATATAAAATAGATTTTTTTTAAAACTTTGAGAAAAAGTAAAATAATGAAGTAGGCGTAATAGTAATTTAAAAAAAATGTATAAAATAGGTTCGCGTTTGCCCACCATCTAACCTGATGGTAAGTGATGATGTGATCGAAGATGGAGCACGCTTACCTAAAAGTAACCTATTCACTCTTGACTTAAAGATTCCTAGGTTATAGCTATCGGGAAACACTTTTTCGAATTTTCGTCTGGAATGCTAATAATGCGGCCACAAATGCTTTTATATCAAATTTCAATCAATAGAAAAAAGACTTAAGTGTATTTAAGCCCCAAACCAGAAAAAGCATGTAATTGTGTACTCAGTGTTTCAATTTGTAAAAAAGGGTTAAGATCATGTGAGCTTAAAATATATTGTACTTAAAATAGCAATGTGAATATTTCAAATGCACCAAAGAAATAATAAAAGACAAAAATATAATTAGAACGTAGAAGAAAGACAGAAACGTAATTAGGGCTTCGTCTCTTCTATACATACGCAATTTAGCCATTCCATAGAAAACGGCCATAATCACGATGAGGGTTTTTTTTTCTATGTACACCCAATATTGATAAGGAATAACTAATTAAAATGACTTAATTGAGTACAAACTCGTTGATATTATGTTACTTGAAGTTAATCAATACAGTATAAATTAAGAAAACATAATTTTTACCTTAAAATCCTTTGAGCTATAAAATATTTTAATTTACTTGCTATAATCTTCGTATGTTTTCTTTCATTTCCACAATCTTCCTTTCCAACTAATTCCACCAACTTCCTTCCTCAGCGTTTCATTATTTATTATCAAATACTACGGTAAATTTAATAATTATGACTAAACTTTAGTACCTAGTACAAGCAAAAATGTTATTTTATTTTATTTTTATTTTATTCTCTTGGGAAAACTTACAGCTAGGATACAGATAGATGAAGAATATTGAAAGAAGGCCAATTACAAGTTTTCGCAGACAGTATTAGAATAGAACAAGAGACAGTAGACAGATAAATTAAAGTAAGAAGTAAAAGTTCTCGGAGCAAATTATACAATATAAGATTAGAAGTTAACATACTATATAAGACAATAAGTTATACAGAAGCGCATACAAGTAATTAATAGTTGCATTATTCATCGAAAAACTGATTGTACATTTTTTTTTTAAGTTTCGTGACATTGGTGGAGAATAAGTCCAGATCATTATTGACACTCTGACACATTGTATTGTATGATCTGCTAGCTCTTATTATATATGAGTTTTGCCGATAAACACACCGCACAGAGGGAACATATAGAGGTCGATGATTCCTTAATTGGAGAGATGGAACACGTAGCCCAATTTTGCCAATCAGTTCCGAACAGTCGGTTGAACCCTTAGCGATATTAAATAAAAATACCAGATCAGCCATTTTTCTCCGGTCGATTAGTGGAAGAATATGAAACTTCCTACATCGACTGTGGTAGTTAGGAAGATAAGTTTTAGATTTATACTGAATGTACCTCAAAAATTTCCTTTGAATACTTTCGATGCGACTTATGTAAGTATTATAATAAGGGTTCCATACCGGTGAACAATATTCGAGATGACTGCGCACAAAGGCACAATACAGAATTTTGAGTGTTTTTATGTTTTTAAAGTCGGCTGATATTCTCAAGATAAAACCTAGTGCCTTGGAAGCTTTTTTAATTATATTGTCAATGTGTGTGTCAAAAAGAAGTTTCGAATCAAAAGTGACGCCTAAATCTCTAATCGTACTGACTCTGGATATTAAAGTATTGGTTAGTTTATAGTGGTAAAGAATAGGTTTTGGTTTGCGAGTGAACGTACATATGTAACATTTAGATACGTTTAAATCTAAGCGATTAGCGACACAATATTCTTGGAATCCGATCAGATCATATTGGAGTTGTTCAGCATCTTCTTCAGTTCTTATTTCACTCAATATCTTCATATCGTCCGCAAATAGAAGAACTTTTGCGTTGGAGAAACATAAAGAAACATCATTGATGAAGATGTTGAACAATAAGGGTCCAAGCAACGATCCCTGCGGAATTCCTGAGGGCTAAAACTAGGCCTAGATGTGTATCCATTTAGAACAACAGTTTGACATCTGTTGGCTACATAAGACGAAAACCACCTGAAAAGACTCCCGCTGATGCCTATAGCCAATAGCTTGCGCAGTAGTATAGCATGATCCAGGCGATCGAAACACTTGCTGTAATCAGTGTAAATTACATCTACCTGTGTGCGACGAGACATACATTCAGTCAAGTAATCACTGCAAAGAACCAGGTTGGTGGTTGTGGAGCGACCTCGCAGGAAACCATGCTGGCGGTCACTGATACTTAATTTAAGAGTAGCGTATAGTTGTTTGTGAATTATTTTTTCAAGGATTTTAGCAAATATACATAGCTTAGAGATAGGTCTGTAGTTTTCCACGAGGTCCCTAGGCCCTTTTTTATGGATCGGAGTAATTAATGCCGACTTCCAAATTGAAGGTACCTGACCCGCATCTAGAGATCGCCTGAACAGTATTGAAAGTGGAGCGGTCAGACTTTTAGCACAGTTTAGTATAAAAATAGGCGGTATATTATCTGGTCCTGCGGACTTTGTTAAGTCAACTCCTTTAAGCAGTTGGAATACCTCTAATTCACTAACTTCGACTGAATGTATATCCGAGACGAGATCACCTAACTGCGTGTCAGAATCCTGCGAGCGTGTATTAGAACGGTTGTTGTCACTGTTGCCGTCGAAAGTAAAAAAAATTGAGTAAAAATAGTCGCTGAACATGTTGCAGATATCCTCTCCATCGCTTGAGATGCGATTTTTATATTTTAATAGAGAAGGATACGAATTTGTTTGTTTTTTAGATTTGACGTATGACCAAAACGCTTTGGGGGTTTTAAAAATACTTTCTTCAATTTTTGTAATGTAGCAGCTAAACATTTCACTTTCAACTTCCTTAGCCCGCTGTCGGAGTAGGACAAACGACTCGTAATCATTGATATTGCCATATTTCTTGAACTTAGCATGATGTTTCGCTTTTTCCTTAATAATTTTAATCAAAGGCTGCTTGTACCAAAGAGGATATCTGCTAGATGTAATGACTGTCTTCACAGGTACATGAGAATCACGCAAGTCATTGAGTGTGTGGTAGAAAAATGTTATGGCATCCTCGAGTGTTCGAGTGCAGACTTCCCTTTGCCAGTCAATCTCGTTAAGCCGGTTATTAATGGCCGTATAATCAGCTGACTTATATAGAAATTTAATACGAGATAGTGCAGGAAGAGTATGAAGTTCTACGAAATCAGCGGACACACAGAGAGCCTTATGATGTGGATCTTCCGGCACCAGGGGGTTCTCGCAAATCGACACCGAGACCTCACTATTAGACAAAACTAGATCAAGAATTTTATTGTTTAAATTTACATGTGAATTAAATTGCGAAAAATTGCAGAAGGTAATATTATCAAAAAAACTTGTTTGAACACGACCTTGAATATTACTTGGCAAAACAGATTGACCATCATCATCTGGGTTCCAGGTTATGTTTGATAAGTTAAAATCACCGACAACTAAGAATTTATCAGCGGGATGCTTCTGAACAATATCTGTCAAATTATCAGAAAAGATAGTTAACTGACCTGCCTGGGAGTTTCCAAGATTTTGATTGCAGATGTACACTACACATATATTCATTTTGTATGATACGCGCGGTCGTTTCCTTTGCAGGGTGATAGTAATCCACAGGTCTTCAGCAGACGAGAACCATTCACTGCGTAGTTCACTAACAAGTTCAGGACGCACCGCAATAAGCACACCACCCCCCAAAGTTTGCTTCGTAATAGTATAATTTCTATCACGCCTCCACACTATGTAACGATCGTCAAACAATTCACAGTCCCTAATACCTTCAATAAGCCAAGTTTCAGTTAAGCAAATAATATCATAGGAATTAACACACACATTACGATAAAATATTGACGTTTTCGTACGCAATCCCCGAACATTTTGGTAAAACAAACTAATAGGTAACATCGCAATCCGAAATATAATACATTAGTACTTCAATAGAAATTCCAATGTGGGGTACATTCGGTTTAAAGCCAAAAATTGAGTCATTGAATATTAAAGAAACGAGTGAGGTCAAGCTAAATGCAGTCTTTATTACCAGTAAATAGGATAGAATATAATAATAGGTATGTTCAACACCGAGCGATAAGCGAACAAAAGGGCAGCGGCAAAGGAATGTGCACAAAAAAGTGGCGCCAGTGATTCTCAAACTATTAGCACAGTAAACAAAAATACACGGGTACGAAAAATTATGAAAAAGACACATTGTTAAAATATAAACTTTTTGAGATCCTGTTCCGTTTTTATGTGATGGGTCGGAGAGGTAGCACTTTTCTTTATCAGAATTTTGCAACCCACAACCCAAGTATATAAAAAACCACGTTCTTTAGCAAGTTTTTTCGTTTTATTCAGAAGCACTTTGTTCTCAAAAGTCAGATGATCAATAACATAGATTACACTGTCAGACTGTAGACCCAACTTGCTGGCAGTTATAGATGACTTTAGTTTTTTTGCTGCAGCCACGAAATCATTCTTCAGGTATCTGTTATGAACTGAGCAAATAATGTTTTTATTTTGGTCGTTACTTTTAGTTTAAAAATCAGATTACGCTCGCGACAACTAACAATCTCCACGTTCCGCCGAATAGTAGCCGAGCGGCGCTAGCACGCACTCCCCGCGCCCACGCACCCCCACTACTCGCGAAGAACGAAGGCGCGACGGCTGTTGTGGCTTTATTCTCCGTTGAAAACGTAGTGCTTAAAATTGTGGCTTTTTAGAAAACCTAATTATTTGATAACCTGTACTGTTTTTAATTGTTTTGTTAAACTGGTTATATGTGGTATAATGAGCAGAATTGAATTATGCAATAAAAGAAGAAAGCCCCTATGTTCGTTAGGGCACTATTCGTAGGATACGACGATATCTCCAACAGCGATTGACTGGTTTCGTAGTTACCTGTATGGCCGCCGGCAACGTATTTGCATAGATGAGTCCTGCTCTTCTTGGTGTAGCACTGTAGCCGGTGTTCCTCAGGGTGGCGTGTTATCTCCTTTACTTTTCGCAATTTTCATAAATTCTATTTCCAAAAAACTTCAATCCTCCTACCACCTTTATGCTGATGACTTGCAAATTTACAGATAAGTGCCTTATACTAATTTAGATGCTACAATAAATATGATAAACCAGGACTTAGCTTCAGTTTGCGAATGAAGTGAGGCACATGGTTTGCAGGTTAACCCGTTAAAGACCCAGGTCATTGTAGTTGGCAGCTCTAGGTTAGCATCTAAGGTAAACTGGTCTCAGCTTCCTCAGGTTATTTTCAACGGCACAGCTATTCCACTAAGCGAGAAAGTTAAGAACCTAGGGGTCTCGTTGGACAAATATCTTTCGTGGGGTCCCCAATTACAAGAGGTGAGTCGCAAATTATTTGCTTCTGCCAGTTCCCTAAGACGGTGCGTAACTTTCTGCCAACTGCCACTAAAATTGCGCTAGCACAGTCTCTTTTACATCCCATCCTAGACTACGCTGATGTCTATATTGATCTCATAGAGGCACAATTTGATAAACTTGAGCGACTTCAAAAATTTTGCATAAGATTTACATATATTTAGTTTGCGCAAATATGATCACGTATCTGAATTTCGTACGAAACTCAAGTGGCTTCCTATACGTCTTCGCCGGAACTTACACATATTGTCTCTGCTTTACAGTATTCTGTTCAATCCTAAGACCCCCTTTTATATTAAAGAACGTTTTAAGTTCCTCCATGACACACATGCCAAATTTCTGAGGTCATCGGAAAACTTGAGGCTAGAGGTACCGAGTCACTCCACCAATTTCTTTGGTAAGTCGTTCGCAGCTCAAGCAGTACGACTGTGGAATACTCTTCCCGTGTCAGTAAGACAAGCACAAACCCTTCCTTCTTTCAAAAACATGGTAAAAGATCTCTATCTCTCTCTTTAATATGTTACTATTTTTTATATATCTCAGCTTTGTTATTTTTATGTATATATATGTATATGTGTATTGAGTATGTAGGTTATTACTTATTTATTGTATATAAGTAAATAGTACACCATGGACTACCCGCGAATTTATTTTCTCCTGCTGTGTCAAATCCATCTAAAGGTTGTCTGTAAAAGATCGCTTTTAGCGATAAGACCGCCCATTGTAACACCCTTTGTAGTTTTTAAGTCCTTATTTAATTCTGTTATGGTGTACAATAAAGAGTATATCTATCTATCTATCTATCTTCATCGATACCGTTGCTAGACTGTTTTGTCGTAGATGTGCGCTCCCGCATACATACAATAGGGAAGCCGATAATTGTTAGTCAGACTTGTCGCCGTGCAGTCTTGTCGGTATTAGACAGTTTTGTCTATGAGACGTTTTTTTTGAAGTGTGCGCGTCTTCATATTCTTTGTAAAGCAATAGTTAGTCTATCTTAAAACTGTCGTGACTCACATGTGCGCTAATTCTAGTTGAAAGAAAATGTGAATAAAGTGATTTGACTTAATGACCACGGGAACAAAGTATCCCTACTTTGTTCCCATGGTCATTAAGTCAAATCACTTTCACAAAAGCTATAAATAATTTATTTTTTATTTGTTTAATGTATAAAATTTCACGTTTGTTCCTACTAACTGTACGTTTATTTTGGTTTTTTACGTGTTTTATGTAAATTGTATTTTGTGTCTCCTGTTGTTGTACCAAATAAATGTTTTATGTGGGTCTCCCTTGTTTGACCGAAAAGAATTTGACAAATTTTCACTTCCCAAAAACTTTATCGCATAATTTCATTTGCCAAATTATTTCTTAGCAAAAAATCTATTCACAAAAAATTGTAACGCAAACCTAATGTTTGGGAAATGAATGTTTAAACTATAACTTGTTTACCAGCTACTTAGTACTTTTAACATTTTTTATTTAGTCAAATATTTCAGTTGGAAAAACAGTTTTTACGCAATAAATATCTTGTAAGTTCTATCATAGTTATAGGTAATAGTAACCTAAGTAGATATTAAACATAACTAGTAACTGATTACCACCTGTGCTAAGTTAGGTCGACGGAGCCCCGCGACGCGGGGCTCCTATTTCTGGGTGGTTCAAAAAAAATAACCACCTAACCTACCCTATCCGAGTCGGGGTACTCTGAGTCGATTTCACCAAACGTTTAGTGTCTGAAGATTGTTTGCTGTAATAAATCATTTGATTAAAGACCAAATGCCATAATCACATTATACTTGGTAATATTTTGCCCAGTAATTTGACCAAATAAAAATATGCGTACTAAAATCATTCGAAATATTGCAATGGTATAAAAAAAGGTTGCTAAAATTTGTTTGGGTAATGAAATTTTGTCAAAATCTTTTCGGCAAAACGGCAGGATCCCGTTTTATGTATCTATCTATCTATCTATAGAAATATAATTCCCCCAATCCCACCCATTGTATTTAGTCTGATTGAACTGTGATCTAATAGCACAAATCGAACACAAACAAGGAAAACATGTAAAAACCTACTATACATCGACTTGTGTTATTTAGAATAAGCGGTATTTGGGGAATGGACACACGCTTTCCAACACTAGTTACATCTTGTTAATATTTGTGTCTCTATCACGCTCCGTTGAAGTGAATTCACTTTTGAACGTGTGCCGTTGTACAATTTATTTAAGTATTAGAACTATGGGAATGCTGACTTTTAATTTGATAACATGTGCCAGAAGACCAGGTGCGATTCATTCTAATCGGATATAAAATAAATTTGAAGAAATTTTGGTTCCTCGTCAGCTAAAAGTGATCCAATTCTACCCACATTGCTAGTTCTTTTTTTTTAATAAACAAAATTTAATGCTCAACTTGGCCTGGAACTTTAAAAGTTGGCATGAAATTTCTTTCTATTACTTGTTTCGCTGCAAAGGATGCTAATTGAAAAGCGCTATAATATGTTCAAATATGTTCCAGATAATGATAAGAAAACTCGTTATATCCACTCTATAATGACTTCAAAGGCTCCAGAGTCATCAAACATATTCAAAGGATTTTTCCACCAGAACAACATAAACCCATTGACTATTTTTGCCATTTAAAGCGTGACAGTAATTGCAGCACACATTCATATATCAAATATAAATGATCTTTATTTGCAAATTGGTTATTAAATAAAACTTTTACAGGTCATTTTTTCGTAATTGTTAAGGCGAGGTTATTCGAAAAAACGTCGTTTTCAATTGTGTCTTATTCGTAGATAACACGGATTTAAATTTTGAAAAAAACATATTACATAATTCATACTTTGATCTTTCTATTTCGGTCATCCGATACACGATTACTTGCATTTCACTGCAACTAATTAAATCGCAAAGACAAGTCTAAATTACAGTCTTATTCTTATTTTATTTGAGTTGTATTAAGCTTTGAATAATAAAACTTATACCATAATAAAGGTCTATGAGGGGAGGTCTCAGGGTGACTGGAATGATGAACACTGTCTCATATGATTATCGTTTACTTAGTTAATAAAACACGTTCACAAACATGGGTTTCGGACTTAGTTTTTCGTATACAAAAGATCACAAAATAAACACATTAGGGCACCACATATGAGGAATAAAAGTACACGTTGGTTGCCACATGTGAGCACGTGGTTTCGGATAGGTAATTATTACGTACGAGTCTACAACTTGCGCGCGGGCGGCGGACTGGCGCCGCGCGCACCCCGCTCGTGAAGCGAGCGATGCGCGAGAAAGAGAAAGACATAGCTACGATATACTCGCACTTATTCGGTATACCGTAGTGGCACGCGGTTACGGGATTCCCTGACCGGCCTCGAGTGGGTTGCTACATACTCCCCCTCCATTTCTGGAGAACGCCCTCGCTCCTGGACTGGTACACTATTAACCTCAGCATTAGCTGGACGTCCGCGTTTCCTTTTAGGATTAACGGGTTTTGGTAAGGAGTCATAGCTGCCTCGGTATCGCGTGAGGTCTTCGGAATGGTATTTACCTAAATCTACATTTGGTTGTTCTGTGCTCGCGATGGTGTACGTCGTTGGGCTTACCTTTTTCATGATCTGGTAGGGGCCATCGCGGCGCGGCAAGAACTTGGAAGTAAGGTCTTTTGATCCTTTACTCAGCAAATGTGGTTTCAACATGACTAAATCACCTACCTCGAATGAGTCAGATGGTCGGCGGGAAACGTCGGCATACTGCTTTGTCTTGTCCTGTTGGATCTCGACGCGTTCTCGAACATCTGACAGTGAATGTAGAAAGTTTTCAAGGTAAGGGGTAACTTGAGGGACAAAATTCTCTTTGGCTCTGATTGTGCGAAGATCGTGAACGACTTCTGTGGGTGACCGCATCTCTCTACCAAAGGTCAAATAAGCCGGTGACTTGCCTGTTGTGCGACATTTTACACTATTGAGAGCAAAACGGATCACTGGTAACTTCTTTGGCCAGGATGTGTGGTCGTCTTCCACGAGATGGGCTAGCATTGCCTTCAGATCGCGGTTTTTGCGCTCAGCAGGATTAGCTTGTGGATGATACAGCGGGACAAAATTTTGTTTGATGTCTAGAACTGACATACACTCTCGCATTACTGCGGAAACAAATTGAACACCATTGTCCGAAATAATCCTACGAGGTAAACCGAACCTCATGAAATATTCTTCAATGAGAACATGAGCACAGGCCTCTGCTGTTGCTTCTTTTAGAGCAAATAGCTCCGTCCATCGGGTAGCAGTGTCTTCAATGAGAAAGATCCAACGCTCCCCCTGGTCTCCTTCCGGGAGTGGGCCGAAAAGGTCCATGGCCAGGACTTCGTTTCGCTGGCTCATGACTGGAGTCTGGAGCAGGCCTGGTGGTTTGGTATTGTTGGCTTTATAGCGCTGGCAGTGGATGCAGGCTAAGACATAATCGGTGATTATTCTCCGCATCCCTGTGAAATAATACAGCTGAGCTACTTTCTGATTGCCGTCGCCCTGCATTAAAACTGCGCCTAAGGCGTAGTTACTTGCGTCAGTTCGCAGAATGAAGGGGTGACTGAATTCGGCTTGAAGCAGTATTGGAGCTGAGGTCAGTAGTTTCTTCAGCTCATTGAATGCTTGGGTCTGCTGCGTGCCCCAAGACCAAACTTGACTTTTCCTGGTCAAGCGAGTCAATGGTTCGGCAACTTTTGAGAAGTTGGGAATAAATTTTCTGAACCATGAACATGTTTGCAAAAAGGTTCTCAGGTGCTTTAGTTTACCTGGTACCTTCATCTCGAGGACAGCGCTCACCTTCTCTGGGTCGGTGGAAACACCTTCTTGTGTTATAACGTGACCGAGGTATTTAACGCTTTCACGAGCAAAAGCGCACTTCTCCCTATTTACGTGGAGGTTAAACTCAGCCAAACGTTTAAAAACTGCCTCGAGGTCTTGCAGATGCTGTTGGTATCCCTGAGATATTATCAACAGATCATCGTAATACGCTATTAAAGTTACATTTTGTAAAGCAGAGCTGGATCGGAGACGATCGATTGTGCTCTGAAGTAACTCGTCGATGCGTGGCATCGGATATTTGTCAGCTTTGGTGACTGCATTCAAACGCCTGTAGTCGACGCAGAAGCGAATACCTCCATGGGACTTCGGCACCATCAGCGCCGGTGAACACCAAGCTGATTCACACTCTTCTATAATGTCATCTTGTAACATCTTACCTATTTCAGTTTTCATGAGCTCCTTCTTTGAAGGGTTAAGCCGGTAAGGAGGAACAGCAATTGGAGGATGCTCTGCATATGGTGTTGGACCTCCCCCTGCTTTAAAGACGTGTGCGTGCCTGGTAAGGACGGCAGCAAGCGCTTGTCGCTCAGCTGGTTTAAGGTGAGTACCTTCATCATCCCTGAGTATATCTGTGGAGGCGCAGGCTACGTCACGCGAGGTAGGTTCGAAGCACAAGGTATATTTTACTGTATCAAGGTTACTGAAATACCAGACTTCCTTGCAAAAATCTATAACTACTCCCGCGGCGGTTATAAAATCAATACCTAACAACGTCTCGTTTTCTGTCGAGTCCGGAAAAATTAAGAAAGGAATTGTGATAACTACTTTTTTTAAGCACACCTCTAACGTGGTGGTAAGTACATCCATCGTACGGACTACACCGTCAGCAAGCTTAACTTCGCGTGTCGAAGAGCTGAGAGGGTGACCTTGACGTAGAAGGAGAGTATATAGCGTATAACCCGCAATGCAATGTTTGGCGGCGGTATCTATCAACGCGGTACCGGAAAATCCTAAAATTGAAATATTAAAAATCGGTCGTAAGTCGCGACCAATAGGGGGTCCCGTACGATCATTATACAAACATACATCGGTTAAACATAAATACGCATTATCCTTTACATTACTACAAAATAATTGATCATTCTCCTTTACATCATTATTACATAAATGTGCATTCTCCTTTATATTACTGTTACATAAATGTTCATTCTCCTTTATATTACTGTTACATAAATGTTCATTCTCCTTTACATTGCTATTACATAAATGTGTATTCTCCATTACATTACTGTTACATAAATGTGTATTCTCCTTTATATTATTTAGGTTATCATTACAATTATTTAAATTGTCGAACACATTTTGAGAATTATTATTACAATTATTATGCATCATATTATAAGTCAAAGGTTTTGGGAGAACATTAGCTCTTTGCTTATTTAAAATATTGCACACATTTTCTTGTGGAATTAAATTGTTTTTAACATGGCGACCCGAAATACGACAAGACACAACACCGTTATCACTATTATTATCACAAGAGTCAGACGTACGAGATTGAACTGAATAGAACGATTTAATAATATAATTGTCAGTCTCACCTGGCTGTCGCACTTGCAACTTACGACAATTGACTTTGGCGTGTCCGAATTTCTTACAATACTCGCAGATGGGCCGTCGCTTATTCCCGGAGTCCTGTAATGGTGCAGGCG
The DNA here is from genome assembly GCA_943138885.2 of Tholera decimalis. Classification (NCBI taxonomy): domain Eukaryota; kingdom Metazoa; phylum Arthropoda; class Insecta; order Lepidoptera; family Noctuidae; genus Tholera; species Tholera decimalis. The sequence continues at coordinate 20,148,247 of OW964576.2, read as the reverse complement.
GCGCGGGCGGCGCAGGCGGGGCGTGCGTCGCAGTCGGAGCGGGCGCGGCTAGCGCGGCCCGAGGAGGCGCGTACTGCGGCGCGGCGCTGGGGGCGCCGGCGAGGCGAGGTCCGTAGGCATGCGAGCGTTTTGGCGGGAAAACGCGTATGTTATCACTATCACGGCCGGCGGGACTATCACGCGCGGCTGTGCACGTTGTCGAAGTTGTTGGCGTTTCTGTTCGCAGTTCACTCGTCGTAGGTGTCACGAGATTAGTCTCGTGGAAAGAGTCTTCAACGTTTCGTGCGAGACGAAGTAATTCAAAGAAGTTATGGCACTCTTCTCTACGTATTCTTTGTCTGATTCTACTGTGCAGGAGTCCGTAGGTCATATCTATTTGTGCGGACTCTGTTACGTCACCCTTAGGCAAACGTGCAAAAAGGGCGCGAATACGCGCGACGAATATGTCGGTGTTTTCTTTGTCTTGCGGCGTCGCAAATATTTCCAGGTAAATACGATGAGGCGGCCGGCGATCACCATAGGCACATAATAAGTTATGTTTAGCTTCTTCCCATGACGACACTGAATATTTTATGCCTTGCCACCACGTGGCAGCTTCGTCTTTGAAGAGATATGCCAAACCGCGTAATATATTTGAGTCCGATACCTGGGCGCAGTCACTATATGCCTCTATAGCGTCAATAAACGCCTCGGCTGACTCCTTCGGTCGGCCGGAAAAGGTTGCTTTGCAGCGGGCTAGGGTATTGTTTCCTAGAAGCGCGAGTGATTCCGGGGTGGATGCATTCACACGCGACACCGAGTTGAGCAGCTCCCTGAAGGCTTCTGTTTGAGAGCGTTGCAGAGAAGCGATTATGGCCGCGACGTGCTCACTGGAGAACGTTGCGTTTGCGTCGGGGCGCGGTGAAGAAAACGTGTCCTCGCCATCTTGGTTAGCGGTCGACACGGGCGGCGTGTCTGATCTCGAGAGGCCGGGGAATGCTTCGTTTGCATCTTCTCTCCGAGTCAAACTAGCCGCTCTGCTCCTGGTCACTGGCATTTTTAACTCGTCACTGCAAAACGTTTATCGAGTAGACACTGTCTATGCACTATATTTTGCACGAAGACACACGTGAGGCGTCATAGATTTGGGAAAGTACCTACGCTATTGTGACACGAAAAAACTCGTTGAGCGTCACCTAAATGAGGTTTTTGCACTCTACTGTCACATGGAAAGGTACTACTTATGACGAAAGACACTATTGTACACGAAAAAACACTTTGGGCGCCACATATGAGGGGAGGTCTCAGGGTGACTGGAATGATGAACACTGTCTCATATGATTATCGTTTACTTAGTTAATAAAACACGTTCACAAACATGGGTTTCGGACTTAGTTTTTCGTATACAAAAGATCACAAAATAAACACATTAGGGCACCACATATGAGGAATAAAAGTACACGTTGGTTGCCACATGTGAGCACGTGGTTTCGGATAGGTAATTATTACGTACGAGTCTACAACTTGCGCGCGGGCGGCGGACTGGCGCCGCGCGCACCCCGCTCGTGAAGCGAGCGATGCGCGAGAAAGAGAAAGACATAGCTACGATATACTCGCACTTATTCGGTATACCGTAGTGGCACGCGGTTACGGGATTCCCTGACCGGCCTCGAGTGGGTTGCTACAGGTCGTAAAAAATGTCATATATGTCTGTCGTCATAATGTGAAATTTGAAAATATTTATACCACTAATTTCAAAAATAAGTGTTTTCCTATTATTTTGATGCGCGCGGCCACGCGCCCCGCGTCCTTTAGTCCCGAGCGGAACGTGTTGGAGGTCGGACGTATGCCAATTTTTAGCGAACCTGCCACCCCCGCTAAGTTTGGTTCCGGTCGAGCCAATAAATCATTATAAAATAATAATTCCTATCGTTTAGTTTTAAATAGTTGTAATATAAATTGTTTTTATTAGGTACTTTAGTTATAATTTTGGTCAGTAAAACTAATGGACAAAATTAACAAAAATAAGTGGTCATCGCTGGCTCTACGAAGGCTGAATAAACAAAAAAAGTAAGAAGGCTTTGACAATATATAAATATTTAGACCTAGGTATATACATAAATATTTTTCTTTACTAACTAGGTTCTTTTTGTATTCTGAGGTACCTACTTAGCTACGCGGAATAGATTTCGAAACCACAAAATAATATATGTGACTATGTGTAAATAAACACGCCACGCGCGTGTCAGATGTGGTGGATATATAAATATAAAGATATATAGAGAATGTTGTTATTTCTAGAATTAATTAATTATCAATATCTATTTATTACGTATTTACCGATTAATTACCTATTAATCGGTATTACCATGATTACTAGGTGTTTTATAGAAATAATTAGTAGTCTGTATAGCAATATCAGTTTATTAATTTACCACCGGTTCGGAAAGTAGTTATCTATGGAGAAGAGCCGGCAAGAAACTCCACAGTTACTCTTTTCAAAACATAATTCATTTTCACATAAACATCAATTCACTATATGTACTTTACAATATTACCACAATGTGATTACTATCGTTATAACTTTAGCTTTATTTACTTGTGTATCTACTATTTCATTACTCCATTACATATTATATAAGTCAAGAAATGTTCATTAAATTATCACACAATTATCAATTAATAACACTGTCACATTAAAGTAACAAATACAAAATAATTAATTTATATTCAAATACAATAGCAATACGATAGGATTTTTATACCAATTCTACACATAAAAATATTAACAAAAGTTAGAAACAACACAAGTTCACTTAACTTAGGTCCGTTCGGTGCGACTGCTCCAGAGCGACTGTGAGTGACTGTGTCTAGAACGACTGAGCGGCGGCTTTTATACACAGTGGTAAACAAGTGACGTCATATCGTACGATTTTAAAACAGATTTGTTAACCTTTGTATTTTAACATTAAACTATGATTAAATGATATAAAAATACAGTAAATATGTTGAAATTAATTAGTTCAATTACATATTAGTCTTACGATGACAGAATTAGTAAACAAGCAACGTTATTTTTTAAATAACGTTTAAATATTCTGTTATACAAGACAACAATGAAAGAACAGTTTAAACTCTTATCTTATAAATAGGTTTCGTAATAGTGTTTACAATGTTTTGATAATAAATAGTTAAATTTTGTGTATCACATGTTAAAAAGGTTATAATTATTATAGTGATATTTTAATTTGTGTTCAATTAAAGAAATAAACTTGAGTTAATGTAATAAACCAAATGAAATTATTTGAATAATCCATCACGGCCAAACTGACCTGTACTTCGCTCTCGAAGTACCAACTAATTATAATCAATACAATAGCCTCTGGCCTTGACATACCAGTCCTATCACCTGCGGCGCATGAGTTTCAGAAAGGTATCAGGGCAGGGCTGCCAAGCAGTCTACATATGGCCGCTGGCCTTGACATACCAGTCCTACCACCTGCTGCGCATGGATTTCAGAAAGGCATCAGGGCAGGGCCTCAGCAGTCTACATATGGCCGCTGGCCTTGACATACCAGTCCTACCACCTGCTGCGCATGGATTTCAGAAAGGTATCAGGGCAGGGCCTCAGCAGTCTACAACAGCCTCTGTCCTTGAGATACCAGTCCTATCACCTGCTGTGCATGAATTTCAGAAAGGTATCAGAACAGGGCCTAAGCAGTCTATAATAACCTCTATAGTTTTTATAAGATTATATTCAATAATTTCAAACAAACATCGTTAATTGAACACAAATTAGAAACGATGTATATAGTTTCAACACTTATTTCATTATACGTCATTAACGATTTTGGTCTTGAAGTACAAAGAATTGTCAAGTGTGATTAATAATATTTTCTTACCTCAACGTCTTTTCATTTCATTCTTATTTTCTATGTTTTAATTATGAGTTTGTTTATGTTTTGCCAATTGCATAGATGTGTCATGCCCCCTCCACCCGCTGCTAGTGGGATAGGCAAGCACCGAACAAAAGAGCGACCAGCGGAAACATATCTAACTATCATTTAACTCATTGTGTTCCAATTATGGTCATTAGAAATATATTATCAATCACATTCAACATTACAAACAAACTATAATGACTTATGATTATAATAAAGATTTAAAAACAAAAATCATGGTTACCTCAACAATACAAACTTTGATCCTCTATTTAAATTAATTTTCACGTAACCTCTGGGGAAATTATGAATTTCAAAAAAAAAATCCTTCCCTATTCCTTGTTTACAATAAAAAGGGAACCTCTGAGCAAAATCTCAGCTGTTAGGTCCAAGGGTTTGGGCTAGGCGTTGATGAGTCGGTCAGTAAGGACTTCTCTTTTTGTTTATATAGATATTTTTATTTCCCAGGAAACCATAGTAACCATTTATATTTAATTATTTAACTACAATCCAATTTTATGTTATTATATTTTATATTATTATATTTTTATTTTTTAATATTATGATAGAATTATAAGAAATAATTTAATTAATATTAACACTAATTTTATTGATTTTCTTGTTATTATTGAATTTATTTACTTTTGCTAACTTTACTCATTCGTAAAGCTTATCGTTTCTCCGGTAATAAGTGACAAACAAATAATAATGATAACAAAATAATATGCATTATTAAGTAAGTAATATTGTTTTGTATAATATAGCACACTTTAGTTTTATTTGTTATGATTTTATAAAAATGTGTTACTGTTTGTTATTCCCTAATAAATAAATAAATAAAATTAAATTTATTTAAATTCATTCTAATTCAGCAATATCTAACCAACTTACTCCATACTTTGAGGAATATATTTACTAGTTGATAATCCAGAAAGGCTTTAGAAAAAAAAATCTATTGATGTAGCCATATACGATTTCTTGCAAACAGCAGCAGAGTCGACAAAATAACTACCAACTCTAGCGCTTTACATGGATATGTCAAAAGCTTTTGATCGCGTAGATCATAAAATACTAGTAAATAAACTTAACGAATATGGAACAAAAGGAAACGTATTAAATTTAATCGAATCTTATTTTAGTAATAGGCAGCAAATAACTGTAGTAGTCAGGAGTAGTGAAAAGAAAAAACAGATATATTTTTCAACTGTAACGTTTGGTTACACTAATGACTTTTCAACAGCTTCCATTTATCCAATGACTAGTTTGGAGATGATAGTACTTTACTTTTTAATAGTGATGAATTAAGTGCACTAGAGACGGATATTGATTCTAGCATAAAATCGGATGTAAATTGGCTACAGAATAATAATTTTGGTAATAAATCTAGACAAGACAGTTATAATGAATTTCCAACAGAGGCTTTTCCGGAATCTGAACTTCAATTAGTTACGATGACAAAACTATTAATGAGACCAAAGTGACGAAATTGCTCGGATTAAATATAGAAAGCACATTAAAATGGCATAAACATATTTACAATGTGTGTACTAAATTAAAGAAAAATTAATATGCCTTGCATATGTTAAGTAAAATAACAAATCAAACAATAGTCTTAACAGCATATCACGGCCTGGTTACCTCAACATTGAGATACGGAATTATATTTTGGGGTAATGCAACAGATAAAGATACGGTATTTAAGTTCCAAAAAAGATGCATTAGAGCGATTTGTAATTTAAAGAGTACAGACAGTTGCAAGTTACAAATAGTTTAATGGCTCCAAAACTATATATTACATTGCCAAAGGGTGAAGAAGAAGAAGAATGAGGGAAACGTCAGCCATTTTAAGCGTAAATTCACTTTTATTTCTAGTTGAAAAGACATAAGTATTAATGAATTTTATGACCGATAGTATTTATTTATTTTATTATATTAATTAATTTATTGAATTTATTTATTGTATTTAGTTTAATTTATTTACAGTATTTTTTTTTAATTTATTGTATTTTTTTGTAATTTAATTTATTGTATTTATTTTAATGTTTTTTAATTTATTTTTTTGTATTTATTTTAATTTTTTTTTTTTAATTTAATTTTTTGTATTTATTTTAATTCTTTTAAATTTTTTCGTATTTATTTTAATTCTTTTAATTTATTTTTTTAAATATATTTTAATTTAATTTATTGTATTTATTTTAATCTAATTTATTTAGATTTAATTAATTTAGATTTAATTTAATTTATTTTAATTTAATTTATTTAGATTTAATTTAATTCATGTTCATTTAATTTATTTAGATTTAATTTAATTCATGTTAATTTAATTTATTTAGATTTAATTTAATTCATGTTAATTCAGTTCAATTACAAATTCAGTTCAATTACAAATTCAGTTTGTCATAATGAAATGAATTTTATTTTTATTAACGGATCTGGACAGCAGGTATCTGCTTTAATACACAACTGCCTCATCCAAATCAAATTATCGAGAGAAAAAAAAAAAAAAAGTGACGTTATTAAGTAATTTTTTTTTTTAACATGTTTTAGAACAGAAACTTGGTAGTAGCAAAATAAAGGTTACTTATTATTTAACATGATTTGGTATACGCAAAGGAGAGAAAACGGTAAATGTTTGTATCATTGTGATAACCAATCCTTGAATTATACATAGACCGTTCGGCCAATCTGACTATTCAGCAAACATACTACAAAACATACTAAGGCATTTAGTTACAGTGAATACATATCGTTCTAACTGCTAAAATTAGTTCAAACTTATTTAATTGTTTTTTTTCTTACTTGACTCCCGTTATCATCGGCTTTTGTAACTGTTTTCATGCTGGTCCATCAAGGTTATTCACAAGGTTCCTTGATGTTATGGCACCATCAGGCTGAATTGCTGTCACTGGCTACTGGATCAAAGTCCGGAAGCACCAAATCATCATCTGAACGGCGGCAATAGCCCGAGACAGCATCACGGATGAACAGGCCTTCCAATATTGCGGGATCCATTCTGAAACTTTTCACACAATGCATTAGAATTAGGGCAATAGTGACATACATGTACCCTCTACTTGAAATAACATCAAGGCCTAAAACAAATGTACAGTTAAACAATCGGACAATCGTGACTTATATTCAAGTACGAGGGTACTTGAATATTTTAGGCTGAGCGGCGGCTTTTATACACAGTGGTAAACAAGTGACGTCATATCGTACGATTTTAAAACAGATTTGTTAACCTTTGTATTTTAACATTAAACTATGATTAAATGATATAAAAATACAGTAAATATGTTGAAATTAATTAGTTCAATTACATATTAGTCTTACGATGACAGAATTAGTAAACAAGCAACGTTATTTTTTAAATAACGTTTAAATATTCTGTTATACAAGACAACAATGAAAGAACAGTTTAAACTCTTATCTTATAAATAGGTTTCGTAATAGTGTTTACAATGTTTTGATAATAAATAGTTAAATTTTGTGTATCACATGTTAAAAAGGTTATAATTATTATAGTGATATTTTAATTTGTGTTCAATTAAAGAAATAAACTTGAGTTAATGTAATAAACCAAATGAAATTATTTGAATAATCCATCACGCGCAAAAGCTGTAATAGTTTATTTTTCTCGCGGAATAGATTTGCCAACCGCAAAAAGTGTGTGAAACAATTGAATTTGAACCCTATGTCAAAGCATATAAGGCCGCCACGTGCGCAAATGTTATAATGCTCTTTTCAAATGTCAGACTCAAAGGAAACTTTGACAATATTATTATAGGTACCTATAATTATACAAATTAATATTTTACTTTACTAAGTAGATAAGTAGCTACGCAGAATAGATTTACAAACCGCAAACATGTGTGTAAAACAAAAACATTGTTGACTTTCTTTCTCCTATAAAAAAATGAAAATGTTTCTTATTTTATTCAAAAAAATATTTCCAAAAATATCTAAATATAATATAAAAGTACTTTCAATAAAAAAGAAATCACAAAAAGATGTGTTTAGAGCCTGGGTTTGATCCATAATACTGACGGTTATCAATCCGATTCTTTACTAAACGCGCTAACAGAACGTCAGTAACCACGGTTGAAATAACTAACCGTATTCGACTGTATTAGGTTTTATTTTCGTAAATGTAATAATGGATAAATGGTACAGTCGATCATTCGTCGCTATGACCACAGTATAAAGATCATACAGTAGGTCGACGCCTTTGATCTTGTGGAAAATGCCGACAACGTCTAGCTCTAGACAGTATCGCAACGGCCAGGGTTGTCACAAGTCAACAATATTTATTAAGCCTGCAATACATGTTGGCCGAGCGTAGGCCAACGCGAGCGTTGGCAAATAGGTACAAGGCAAAAAATAATGTCCACACGTTCGACAAGTTCGTCGAACGCCAAATGCAGACGACCAATGTAGAAGAGGGTCTGTAGAGCTGCCCACATGTTGGCCGAGCGCAGGCAAGCGTCTTTGTTTTGTGACCAAAAACTGACACCGATCCGAAGTGAGGCAAGTGATCACGAGCAACGGCGAGCGAAGACAAGTTGCACCAAATGAGCTCTATACACGTTGGCGCTGGCCTTCACTCGGCCAACTAGGCAAGTGACACCGAGCGATAGCAAGACAAGGCAAATATACTATCTACATGTTGGTATTGGCCTTCACTCGACAACGCTCGGACAACATGTATTGCAGGCTTTACACGCAGCACACTCGTGCCATAGTGTAGAAATATACAACATGACCATTTCCTACGAAAATATCATTTATTATTTTCGGTAAACTTCGGTAAACTTTATAACTCTCTGTCTTCGGTGTTCGTATCAACTTTACGCTGATGATCTGCAGTTGTATGCATCTACGCGGGTGGAAAGTTTGTCAGACGCTATAGGAGATGTAAACCGAGATTTAGATGCTATAAAACTGGTCTGATTGATTTGGGGTGACTGTAAGCCCCTCAAAGTGTCAGGCCATTGTGATCAGAAGCTCACGTATGATCATTAGAGTGGCAACTAGTTCACTCCTTCCTATCATTTTCAATTAAAGATCTCGGTTTGCATCTTGACTCTGCTTGGCTGGCAAAGTTTGGTTTGGTTTTGACTGGAAAGGGCTTTGCGGACTTCCTTAACATGAAATGCATTTTCCAGCATTACGGAGCCAAAGTGAGGTATTTTATGTGGTAAGTTAGACGCCGTGTCGAGACGTAAACTTACCGCAAAGACGGAGGCATTTAAATTTGCTTTTTCTTGTGCGGTGTGAGCCAGTGTTCCATTCAGTTTTATCATAACTAGGAGGCAGCGAAGGACGGTAAAAGTTCGAGTTTCACTTCGCAGTTTCGGAGTCTGCAAACCCATACTTCCATACTCGCCATATGACCCTGGGGCATGTATCTGGAGGAGAAAAGGTAGATACCGTTTTCACCACTAGGTCCAAGTCATTGGGCGTGTGGCCGTCGACTTCTGGAATGCAGGTTGCTTGGTGAACCAGCTGATCGAGATCTAGCGTTAAAAAAACCTGCGGGCCTCTACCAGCGTGCTCTGTTTGTTGATACGGGAACAACCATTCTTTATGGTGGGCATTAAAATCTCTTAGAAAAACAAGCTTTGCCATCGGATATTTGTGCTGGGCCATTTCAGCTCCTGCAGCTGCCTCCGTAAGGTGGTCGAAGAGCCTAGTCGTCTCCTGTTCACCGTTGTGCAATCAGTAAACAACACCAACAACGAGCATAGATGGTCTTGAGAAAAGAACTTACATTTCTTTTTCATGAAAATTATTAATCAGAAAAAGTTTCACATCTTTGTGTATGTCTACTTTTTTAAGTTTTCCAATAAAGTATTCATGTACCAAAGGGAAACAGATAATATGTTGTAAAATGTCAAAAATGTGACATATCGTGTCAGAATGTCATCTATGGCTTTTTACTGCATTTCGAATCACGCGCACCCCCTAATGTTCCCCGTCCAATCTCCATTAAATGCCTTATCCCTCTTGTATTTACTCGATTTGTTTATGATCTATGTAGGTTCATTGAGATAAATAAAATAAATCTGTAGCGTACTGTATTATCGTTTTAACATTTCTATTCCATATTTCTAATTTTCTCTAGCCACTGGTAAACTGGTAAAACATTGAGTGATAACACATTTGACATTGCAAAAGCTGTCATGTCATGTTTGCGTACAAAATAATTTTGTTTTTTTTTTACTTAAATTTTAATACTTTTCATCATCCAAAATACTTTACCAAACAACCTCCAGCGTTTATGAAATTGTGGTGGGTCCTCCACAAAAGCCGCAAGAGTTGAAGTTGAAGTCGAATCACGGCATTAGCCAGTTGTGCATAAATGATTGTAGTTTTTAGAGAGAAAAAAGTGTGCGGTTGACCCTCGTCGTCTCTCTCGTCAGAAGACAGTCGTAAGTATTAACACTTTTGCGTTACAATTTCTGCCAGTTTAGAAGCCGCGTAAAATAAATACGTTCCAAAAAGTGTTTGTGTGTTGCTTTTATTGGTATAACTATTTAATTGAAAAATATTTATATTTATTATTTTTTAAACATAATATTTCACACAGAATACGTCTAAGCCCTCTTTCAATATAACAATTGAATTGTAATACAATTCTCCTAATGTAAGTGTGCCTACCTAATACTTGATTTTTTATACTGTGCCATGAAGATTTCGCACCCTTTGGGAAAGTCGAATAGCGCGCGGCGTGTAATTTTGAATCATACCCGTATTCATGATCTACGTGTCAGTCAGATTTTTTATACACCTTATTCACAAAAATAAACAAATATACTTATTTTTAATTATTACCAATTAGGTTCAAGTATATACAATACGTACCTATTCTATCTATAAACTTGAAAATACTTACTATTAAAACAAAACAAAATAAACATAAACTAATCAATTCAAGTTGATCTACTGAATTGCTCTATTCTGTGACGCATCTTCGTACCTACTTGAGTTCGTGAACTCATGAGCGGTGCGCTTGGCGCGCGCGTTCTCCGCGCGTCGTAATTTGTTACGTTTTGCTATTCGTTGCGGGGGCTGGGGTAAGCGTCGAATACCTACGGTGCTCGGGACAAGCCGGCCTTAACTAGATGAGGCCAGTGAATAGAAGATGAATAAGAAAATCCACTTCTTTCTTTATTAGTCCATATCAATTATTCATTAGGGACAAAACCTGATGTCTTATTCTTACCATCAGACGAAATCAACATCCTATATAGTGAATGACGGATACGATCACTGTGTAAGCGAGCTTCATGCTGACTTTCCGTCTCTAGTAGACGTATATCGTAATCTCTTTCTCTTTCCATACACAAAAACTCAATCGATCTTGAATCATCTGTTGATAATGTTCTCACGCCGAATCTAGACGTCTCTGGTGCTCGTGTTCATTTCGAATAGCCCTATTTCTAGCTTGCCGGTTTCAATCTTTTCACAATCTTTCTTCACGCTGTTAACGTCTCTGACTCGCGAGACGCAGCGTGACGTTCTTGGACAGCTATGAGACGTTCTTCACGCTGTTTTACATTTTTTTATTTGTTGATAGTCTCGTGTTTGACCACCTTCTCAACTGATGGTAAGAGATGATGTGGTTGAAGATGAAGCACGCTTGCCTAGAAGTAACCTATTTACTCTTGAATTAAAGACCCCCAGGTTATAGCTACAGGCGCGAGCACTTGTGATACGGTCTCGGTCAACTGCTAATCTTTCTCCCCTTTGCGTAGCTGTTTCCCGAGAGAAAGATTCAGCATAACGTTCTTGCCTTGCAGCTAAGCGTGGCTCATGGTCTTCCTCGTTTTCTTCTGCTCTTAATTGCCACATACGTTTAGAGTTTCTCGAATATTGAGAAAGACTTGTTTTGTATTGTCAATTTTATGTGGGTTCCACATCAGGTGCTCTAGACTTTAATTTTTTTTTTATGCCGACAGAAAGTACTCATCATGTTGACTAATTAATCCTTAAGCGGTATATTAATTTCTCTTATAGATTAGCCGGGCTCCTAAGGTTCCACTTCTAATATTCAGATCATCAAGATAAATAATTATAGCTTTACAACAAAAAAAGTATTTTATTAAAATCCGTCCGGTAGTTTTTGCATGAAAGACGCACAACAGACAGACAGACAAAAATTTCAAAAATCATATTTTTTGCTTCTACTATTTGTATGAAGCACCTTTTTTTTTTTAGCGCGGTAAAATTATCAAATAAGTCCTCCCACCCCGGGCAGGGTGGGAGGGACTGTCAGACTTTTACTGACTAAAATCCACGGTGTTCCTTCAATAACCCTTTATGTACCGGGGTCACGGTAATGGGATAAGTCCCACAACCCCGGCAGACTTCGGCCCTCTGCAGGGGGGGCCTCGTCATGTTGCTGACGCTGTCGGATAGCGAGTTGCCCTTTACTCGCTGTCCGCATGCCCGCGCCTACGGTGGCCGGAGATCGTCGGCCGACGTCCGACGCCGTGGGCGTCTACCACTGCGGCTGGGCTGGAGGGAGGACGCCATCCTCTCCCTCATACGGCCCGCCTCCTCCTTCGGAAGCATGACTGCTTCGCAGAAGGAGGCGACCGCTTCCCACTCCCTCTCGCCCCGCAGCATGGCCTCGACCAATGCCGGGCGCGAGAGGTCTCTGCCTATCGCCACCGTGAGGACACGTCGGTGCTCTGCCCAAGCTGGGCAGTCCTGCACCGTGTGCTCGACTGTATCCTCAGGGCGACCCTCGCAGTGGTGACACCCGGGCGTTTCTTCCTTTCCCATCAGACACAGGTACCTCCCGAAACTTCCGTGTCCGGTGAGGACCTGCGTCATGCGGTAGGTCAGGACGCCGTGACGCCGATCTAGCCACTCCTCAAAGAGGGGTCTTACCGCCGCAATTGCGGCGTGCCCGGCCGTCGGTTGCGACAGTCGTTCCCTCCATACTGCCCTGAGATCGCGCCGGAGCTCTTCCCGCCGCGCCTCGACTTCTCGAGGCAGCGGGGATACGCCCCGGCGCTGCGCCTCCACGCGCCATTCATAGACGCGCTGGAGGGCAGTCGCCTCCAGATCCCAGGGCAGCAGTATGAAGCACCCTAGGAGTATTTTTTTTAGTTTATATTCAATATACAGAATTGACCTCTTCTACAGTTTTATTATACCTATGTATATATTTTATCGCCAATAGCCTAATGGCTAACGTGTCGGCCTTGTGATCGAGGGGTCTCGGGTTAGAACCCTGCCCATGATATTATTGCCGGGAACCTATTCCTGACACAAGCATATTTAGCTTAATTAGAGGGGTTAACACAGGTTAACAAGATTTCTAGTTCTCTTCACAAAAATTCCCAAAAATTGAGACTGCAGTAAAGAATTTTTTAATAATGTTAATTTTCTATTAAGAGTACTTATGTTGACTGTCTTTATTGAAGAAATTTCTCCTTCTATTGGGATAATAATTAGACCTGTGATTACTCTTGGAGACTCTATATTGTATTCACTTAATAAATATCATAATTACCTTAACCTAACCTAGCAATTCTAATTATAATCATTTTGGTATGGAGCATCGACCAAACAGCGTCTAGACGCCCAATGTTCGATCTAATGCTTCAAACCAAAAACCCAGAGGGTTACTACCTTCTGATTGGCCATTGGTATCTCACTAGGTATGAGAATGAATCACAGAGATATCGTTTTTTTTAACTATGTATGCTTTTAATTGTATTCGGTAAACTAATTGTCATATTTGCATAATACTATTTTAACACGTATTTAATTTAATTATCATATTCAAAAAGTAGTTGTGTTGTATGTTGACTTACGCGATAACTGTAAAATGCTTGCTCTATCTGGAAAGTTGCACTCAGATCTGTGTGCTTCTTTCGTCAAAAGAGCACCACAGACATGAACCTACATGTTTCTCATAATTATGATTTGATCAATACGAATTGTGTGAACTTTAAAATAGACCTTGATCTCTGTGTTTGTTTCGGCATTTCTTCTGAGAGTAGTCAGGTGGGCACATCTAGCTTAACAAACAAAGGAAAACAATGACTTGTGAAAATGTTATTTATTACCTGTTTATAAAATAAATGTTTCATTTAATTTATTTGACTTTATTATGTGAAACTTTATACAAACATACCTATATAATTTTTTAACCAGTCCTACACCTGGGCAAAGGCCTCTCTCCACTTAGCACACTTCTAGCGAACGCGAGCGTTCTCTCTCCAGGTCCGACAATACTCATCCAGTTCCTCCCACCATCTCCTATGGGTCTGCCACGACTCCGCTATCCAGTCAGGCGTCCGTCACTCGCTCAAGGCCACGCGTTGTATGCCTACCGCTTCACGTATCGTCGTCGGTACATCCGACAGTGGGCTGCCGTACGCCTGCCTGAGCCTTTTTAAATAATTGTGACAACGTCATAATGGATCGACCTAAAAACAATTGATTTTCCTCCGCTTTGCTCCGGTTTCCCTTTTGATTATTTATTTGCGCGGAATTTTATTATAATTAAAATTATTTACGCGGTTTCGGATATTTTCGACAACAAAATTTAATAATCGGGAATTCAGGGAAGGAAAAAATGCATGTATCATTTTATTAAGCTGAAACATATTTGATCAACAAAGAAAAATAATTGTTTTTCTATATTCCTTTTATTACCAATATCATCATATATACAACCCTAGGACATTCGCTCGATGACGTGGGTTGCGCGGCGGGCAAAACATTCTCAACTCTCTGTGTGGTGCGTACTTATGTTACATTTATGTATTTGTTACATTACTCACAGTTGTTCCGGTATGCGGAAGACATGTCCTGTCGAGTCCCACTTGAGTTGGGCAGCCTTTATAGCTATACCCGGACTTTAATTACTTTGATGCAGTAAGGCCGTGCGCGCACTGCCTTGCGGTGGCCGCAATTCCGGTAGTTCTACCGCACCGGTAGACTGACCGCAGTGCGCGCACTTCTATGACACTCCATACTTCCACAGTATAAAGATCGTACAGTAGGTTGACGCCTTTGATCTTGTGGAAAATGCCGACAACGTCTAGACAGTCTCGCAGCGGCCAGAGTTGTCACAAGTAAACAATATTTATGAAATATTTTTTTATTGCAGATCGACATCGTTAGCAATATTATTACTTAATATAATAATGAAAACAATTTTAACCTGCTCTTTACTGCACGTATTATTTAGCAGTTGAGGGTGAACATAAAAATGCAGATGAGGCGTATACAAAGAGATTTAAAATTTGAACTGATGCACGTGATAATTAGGTACTGTGACACTTACTGTACTGTTGCTTAAGTGAAGGTTTTTTAAATAAATAAATTATAAAAAAATGATGTACGCCATTTTGGATTTCAAAAAGGATGGCATTTTCGTAACAAGCACCCCAATCAACCTCAAAATTGACACCCATATCAAATTATTAAAAAAAATGACGTCCGCCATCTTGGATTTCTAAAACGATGGCATTTTCGTAACAAGCACCCCAATTAACCTCAAAATTGACACCCACATCAAATTGTTTAAACAAAACGTCGGTCATCTTGGATTTAAAAAAGGATGGCATTTTCGTAACAAGCACTCCAATTAACCTCAAAATTGACACCCATATCAAATTATTACAAAAAATGACGTCCGCCATCTTGGATTTCAAAAAGGATGGCATTTTCGTAACAAGCACCCCAATTAACCTCAAAATTGACACCCATATCAAATTATTAAAAAAAAATGACGTCCACCATCTTGGATTTCAAAAAGGATGGCATTTTCATAACAAACACCCCAATTAAACTCTAAATTGACACCAATATTTTATTTTAAAAAAATACGTACACCATCTCGAAATTCACCTTTATTAAATAATAAAAAGTTCACCATCTTCAATTTGAAATTACTATTTTTCGTTATCTGTATTCAAATAAAGCTTCAAAGTATCGTTATCATTTTTAATAAAAATAGAACACCTAATAATATTAAGTAGGTATAAAAATATATAAAATGTCCAAACCCTCACGGCCCTGTGCGATTACCTATTAGATATAATTTTTTTACCGTCCGCCGTTCGGCTATTTTGTTAGCGTTATCAACGCGGCACGACATTACAAATAAAACGATAACAAAACATTATTAATTATTTACCTTTCTTCTGTGCGTGGAAGCTGATGAAACCGGAGATCTTTATTTAAACAAAATGAAGACTTGCAATCTCTCACAGCACACGTCGTATGTACCATTTTAAATAAATGATTAAAAAACAAACACGTGCTAGCCCCGAATGATGTCTCCCAAGCTGCTAACATAGTTTTGTTCGCAGCTTGGGATCGGCATTCCCGCGTCTCGCCCCTCACACCCCGCACGATTGCCCTGTCTAGACGTCTTCGTCGGACGACTGTATGATCTTTAGACTGTGATACTTCACAAATTTTGCGGTGCGGTAGAACTACCGGAATTGCGGCCACCGCAAGGCAGTGCGCGCACGGCCTAAGCTGACATACGCTAGTGTCACTTACTAATATAACGATGCCCTATTTAACCTAATAGTGATGGATTCAATTAATTGAATAATAAATGAGAGATTTTTAATCGTGAGAAATATAAATAAATGATAAAAAATATACTACTATCTTTTATTTTGAAGTAGTAACTAGATTTTACTATAAATAAATCCATTTTTATTAAAAATATTCCAAACATGATAAAAACAACTCTTTTGGAAATTGTTTCATGTGATGAATATTTAATAAATTGCGCGAGATTACTATTAAAAAGACTGCCTCCGCGACTGCGACCTACGTTGAAATGGGTACAAGTGGCTTATTGCAAAAAATAACTTTTTGTTATTTTCACACAATAATATTTTAAAAAAAGTTTACATCGTTATTCGATTTTATTCCTGAATGGATTAATTAAGTTACATCCAAGGAACTTGGTTAGTAGGTAGAAGATCCTTGGTTACATCACAATTTCGTAGTCGTTATTATCTGACAACTAGGAAACTGACAGTTTACTACATCGAATGAAAAGTCCGGGTATACGTCATACGTTTAAGAACGTAGTGTTATGTTTCGAATACGATTAAAGACTTTAGAATTTTGTATATCTACTGCGTTTCATTGCTCGTTGGCAAAAGAGAAAAAAAAACAACAACAAATCTATATATATTATTGTATAAAATACATATAAAAAACAGGAAAAAAGGTGTGTCCCTACATTGAATAAGTATATTTACGACAAACAATCGACGGGGTTTAGAAACAGTAATCAAGCAAAAATTAAAAATGTCTGTCTGTTTGTACATGCTAATCTCCGTAACTTCTTGACAGATTTGAATGAAACTTTTTTGTTATATAGCTATTAAGTCAGATGAACATAGGTTATAATTGAGAACTTTACATCCGAGTGACGCCGCGGGAAGAAGCTAGCAATGAAGATTTAATTTCTTGTTAACAAGTTTTACTTGTCTCTTTTTAGTTGGCCGGTTTGTAATTTACCTAGTTAAAAAGCCTAAATATCAACTACTTATAAACTTTTACAAAATATTGCTTTTCCCGATGCAGGGCCGTTAATTGTTAAGAAGTTCTCCTGATACTACAACGTCAGCTTCAGTTCACCATTTATGCATTGTGACGTGCCTATAGTGACCTTGTTAATAACCTTATTCAAGTAATCAAATCAGAACCCATGAAATACTTATTATTGAGTAGTTTCAGTAGCCAGTGCTTTTCGAAAGTAACTGCACAAGTTATTACAAAAAATACTGAAATCGCTATAGGTTTGCCTATAATATTTGAAAACTTCCCTCGATTTCTCCAGGACCCCATCATCGATCAGACTTGATGACAATAGGACCACCTCTAAAGTATACCCTTAAAAAAAGTTTTTTTCAAATCGGATCAGTAAAAAAAAATACAACAAAATACACGCGTCGAAATGAGAACCTCCTCCTTTTTAGAAGTCGGTTAATAAACTAATGGTCGCCCAGATTTTGAAATTCTTGCATAATGTAAATTATAACAAACCCAAATAGATAAAAAGTAACTTTTGCAATCCTTTTTCATATAAACTGTAATTGTACCGAATAAGCACGCATAAGCACAGTACGCATTTCGCTCGCAAAAAATAGATCGTCAACCTTTTTACGATTCCATAGAGCTATATTTATAAAATAATTATTTTGTTTGCGATGAAGACGTGTGCAATTTGCAATGACCAGTTTAACGATGGGGTGCAATGTGGAAGTTGCAAGAAATTCTTGGACTTTTCTTGAGCAAGTGTGTCAGAATTGAGCTGGAGAAAACTCGGCTCTGATCGAAGAGCACAATGGAAATGTTCTGTGTGTAAATCATCGCCAACTTTGCTTTCACCGCAACCTCCTGCTTCGCTGGATATTGTGCTGAGTGAAATTCGTGAAATGAAACAACAATTGCTGAGCTTACCAACTTTAGCCGACGACATAAGATCCATAAAAGATGAGATGATTGAGCTCAAGAAAAGTTGTGATTTCTCTAGTCGTCGACTCGATGACTTCGACATTAAACTTATTGAGCTAGAAGCTAAAGCCTCCGCATTTGAAAAGCTCCAGGACACTGTTTCTTCGCTGCAAACAGAACTAGCCTCTACAAAGTTCGAGTTTTCCTCCAGTGATCAGCGCTCACGGCTAAATAATGTGGAGATTAAGGGCGTACCTCTAAAAAGGGATGAAAATTTATTCACAATCGTGGATGCTATCTGCCGCAAAATAAACTATAATTGTTCGAAGGCCCAAATCAATTATATCACGAGGGTGCCTATACATAATTCCAAGGAGAAATTAGTGATAGTGAGCTTCCTTAACCGGTATATAAAAGAAGACTTTATAGCAGCTGCACGTGCTGATAAGGATCTGTCAACCTCGGATATAGGCCTCAAAGGAGCACCGCATCGTATTTATGTTAACGACCATCTAAGCGTTGAGTCTAAAAAACTGTTGAGTAAAACTAAAATAATTGCCAAAGAAAAACATTATGAATTTGTATGGGTGAAACACGGCAAAATTCATGTACGTAAGGATGCTAATTGCAACACTTTCATAGTAAGAAAAGAACTGGATTTAAACAAGATAGTATAAACAGCTTCTATTTGCATCCTATGTTAATTTTTTGTTTTTTTACCTTTAAAATGTATCGAATCTTACGTATCAAAATTTATTTGTTATATTTTTGTAAAAGGTTTAGCACCTCGGCACCACTAATTAGTCTCTATTGTGTTCCATATCGCGCTGATTGTTTTCTAGTTCTAATACTTTACAATATACTTATCTCGCTTACGCATGCATTCATGATATACTGCTGCTTGCCTGCTCGCACTCGCATGTCCTGTCCAACAACGGATGACTTACGCTTTTATGCAAATTACGTTAATTTTTACCCACTTTTCAAATATCTAAATCTTTTATGCGCAATTAGTGTTCATTTTGTAGTTCATTTGCTGACATTATTATGTTATTTTGTTGTCGATGCTTATCCGATCATTATTGTAGTTATCTGTAATGGCTAATAACAGTGAACACTGTCTTACTGTGTACTATCAGAATGTGCGAGGATTAAGAACAAAGACAGACTCGTTCTATCGTCAGGTTTTAATGAATTCATACGATATTATTGTTTTAACGGAGACATGGCTAATTGATGGTATGTTAAACTCAGAGTTGTTTGATGACCGATATTTAGTGTGGCGTCGTGACCGGGATTATACTGTTACTGGACAAACTAGGGGTGGTGGTGTACTCATTGCGACGCGTAGGGAGTTACCCGTCACTCCGCAACCGCTCCTTCACTCTACAGCGGAGGATATCTGGATCACCATACGGCTTAAAAAAATGAAATCACGTGAGTACGTTAACTTACATATTTGCGGTGTCTATTTGTGTAAACAGAACAGGGGCTTCTCGTTCTCGGAACAACTTAGTAATTTCTTGTCTAAATTGAACCATACAGCATTGAATGAAACTTCTGATGTATTTTTAGTTGTGGGTGATTTTAATATGAGTGGAATCTCGTGGGCTCCATCCAATAATCTTTCGCTGGTCCCAGTGAACCCAGCCACTAGTGATGAATGTATGCTGGCGGATGAGTTGTGTACGTTGGACTTTGGCCAGTATAACAGGGTAGTTAATAGGTACGGGAAACTATTGGACTTAGTCATTTCAAGTAGGTTTGCCTGTGTTAGTGAGTGTTCTGATCCTCTAGTGCCTATTGATCTCTATCATCCGGCTTTGTTAATTAATATTGATACCTTTGAACTTCCTTCCCTCGACCATGCGCCGCGATTGCGATATATCTATAGTAAAGGTGATTTTGAGTCTATAAATAACGAGATATATGCTATTAACTGGGAGCGTGAGTTCTCAGCCAGATCA
The DNA here is from genome assembly GCA_943138885.2 of Tholera decimalis. Classification (NCBI taxonomy): domain Eukaryota; kingdom Metazoa; phylum Arthropoda; class Insecta; order Lepidoptera; family Noctuidae; genus Tholera; species Tholera decimalis. The sequence goes on along the minus strand of OW964576.2, from coordinate 20,127,903 downwards.
TTGGATGACTCCGTTGCGTACTTTATAGACAATATCAAACAGTTTCAAAACAAGTATATACCGCAAAAGCTAGCACGTAATAAATCATACCCAATCTGGTACAGCACATCCCTTATTAAAACAATTAAGGAAAAATATAAATACCTGAAAAAATTCAAAACTTATGGCAACAAGTCTGATGAGTTTACATTTAAATATTTGCGTGAAAGAGTGAAGACTATGGAAGCCTCATGTTATAAGTGTTATCTCAATCAAACTGAAAGCTCAATTAAAAACAACCCTAAACATTTTTGGACCTTTGTTAAAAATCGCTACAACTCGAATGCTATTCCCAATACATTAAAGTATAATGATGAAACATTGCTTACAGGAGAATCTATTTGTGAGGCTTTTTCTTCTTACTTCTTATCGACTTTTCTCGATAACACTTCAGCTAATACTCCCCCCAGCTCAGCCTCTTTCCTCCCTTTCGACAGTGATGAAATGTCTTCTGACATTTGTCACATAGAAATAAATTTCGATGCTGTTGCCGGTATACTTCGCAACTTGGATCCATCTAAAGGAGCCGGGCCTGATAACTTGACATCTACATTTCTTATTAAATGTGCGCCTTCCATTGCCGTTCCTATCTCAATATTATTCACTAAGTCTTTGTCTCAAGGTGTCGTCCCTAAACTATGGAAATCTGCATTTATTACACCCGTGCATAAGAAGGGTTCAAAGACTGAGATTACCAATTATAGACCTATATCCAAACTGTGCATTATTGCCAAAATATTTGAGAGGATAATATATAACCAGTTATACCCCGCCCTTGCAAACTCATTGAGCACCTTCCAGCATGGATTTCTAAAGGGACGGTCTACGACTTCTAACTTGATCCTATTTAACGATTTTATTACAGATGCTATGGACAATGGTAAGTAGGTTGATGTGGTTTACACGGACTACAGTAAGGCATTTGATCGGATCGACCATGATTCCCTATTAATGAAGCTGAGACGCATAGGCATTCGTGGAGACCTGCTGAGGTGGTTCGCTTCGTACATTGATAACAGGTCACAAGCGGTAGTAATTAATAACTATATGTCTAGCTGGGTGAATGTGCCCAGTGGGGTGCCTCAGGGATCGCTGCTCGGTCCTTTCTTATTTGTGGTCTATGTGAACGACATTGATCTGTGCCTGCATGCATCCAAACTATTATGTTTTGCTGATGACATGAAAATTTTTGCCACTATTGAATCGGCTGATGATATGCTGGCACTTCAAGCTGACTTATGTCGGCTTGAAGAGTATTGTCAGGTCAATAAATTGGATCTCAACCCATCAAAGTGTTCCGTTATCACTTTCACTAGGAAACGTGCGGTCCTGGTCACCACTTATACTTTGGCGGGCCAAAACTTGCCAAGGTGCAATACTATCCGTGACTTGGGCGTTTTTCAAGATAGTAAGTTAGTTTTTGATACACACATTGACGCCATAGTCAAAAAAGCATCGAAACTGCTGGGATTTATAATGCGTCTTTCTAAATGCTTTACAGATGCTAAAACGCTCAAAATATTGTATTGCACTTTTGTAAGAAGTCAGCTCGAGTATGCGTCTCAGATATGGAATCCCAGGTATAATAAATACATCGACCGGATTGAAAATATACAGAAACGGTTCATCAAATATCTTTGTTTCCATCAAAAGATTCCATATCATTCAGCAGGTTATCATCAACTCTGTAAGAAGTACCATCTGTTGCCACTGGTAGATCGGCGTAATATTGCAGACTGTTTGTATTTATTGAAAATCCTTCACAATAATATTGATAGTCCAGAACTACTTTCTAAATTTTATTTTAACGTACCTAACAAAATATTGCGCTTTAATCCTCCTATATGTATACCTCATTCATCATCTAATTATAGGCAAAATAGCTATATTGTGCGCGCAAGCAGAACTTTTAATGAGATATGCAAGCAGTATGATTTGGATCCTTTCACAACTAGTGTGAACTCAGCCAGAAGGTGCTTAAGCTTAAACTTTTTCAAGCGGTAGTGGTTATGTTATGCTGTTGACTCATTGCAAGCAAATCTTTATATATTATGTATTCTTACAGTGTAAATTGTATCTTTAATTTATAATTAGATTTATTATTGCTTGTTTATTGCTTATAACTTTATTTTAGTATAAGTCTAAACGTGAGGACTTGTTATTGGCTCTCTGGCGACTATGTATTCCTTTTTTTATGGTTTTATTAACTGTAAGTCCTCCATAAAGTAAATAAATAAATAAATAAATAAATTGTGTAAAAGTTTATACTCCTCTGTCCGTGTAATTTTCGTAAAAAGGTCTACAAAATCTTTGCTTCACGTTCTTATACAGATTGTACGGCTTTATTGATCATTACCGAATTCTACGGACCGTTGCGCGTGTTTGGTATAAAAAGTGAAGATTATTTTAATATCTATTTTATAAAGCTTTTTAACTGAATGGGAGAATACTGTAGACTCTTAGATTCGTTTCTATTTTCTTTTATTTTAATTTTAATTGTACTGTTTTAGTTGGTCTGTACTGTCCTCTCATACCTATTAAACCTGTATTATGAACAAGCTTCTGCCCGTGACTTCGATCGCGTGGGAGGATCACGTATATCCCGATCCCATGAAAATTCTGGGATGAAAAGTAATCTAGGTGTTATTCCCAGATGTCAACTAACTACTTACCAAATTTCATTCAGATCCGTTCAGTGGTTTTTGCGTGAAAGAGTGACAAACATCCATACATGTATACATCCATCCTCACAAACTTTCGTATTTATAATATTAGTAAGATAATAACTACATAGAAATGAGGAGTGTCAATGTTGTATTAAGCAGTTCACACGTGAATTTTAAATTCAAGAGCTCCCTTTGAGCTCCCGGATTTTGCTGATGAGCATTTTGCTATTGTTTTGCTAATCTTGAGGCAAAATCTCCTCATAGTGATGTTGTTCTATTTCCGCTATCTCCTGATCGCACTCTCTCCTGAAGAGCATGTTCAGGTAAAATGGATCCGTGACCTAAAAATATAAAAGAGTATTAATAGTTTTTTGTCACAAAATAAAAATATATAAGTTTACACTTTTAATATTCATAATACATATCACAAGAGTCGTATTTTTTTTTTTAGAGAGAATTAATATAATGTGGTTTTAGTTCCCATTACTAGCATTCTTGTTAACCCTTCCAACTACGCTAAATAGGTATGCTTCTGTCTGGAGTGGGTTCACGGCAATAGTGTAATGGGTTTGAACCAGTGAACACCTTAGCCACTAAGTTGTCATTTATCTTAATTGACACTGAGAGCCCTTTTTTTAAGAATGGAAAATCATCCAATGACTGCCTCCCGATCTGAGCGAAGCAGAAGGGTGTGTCAGACTTTTACTCACTAAAACCCATCCGTGTTCCACCATTTGCCCCTCGTGTTTCGAGGCCGCGGTAACTTTTTCGAACAATTCCGCAACATTAAGAGCCCTGCCCAAATCAAATTAAGATAACGTTTATTTCAAGAAACTGGGATCAACTGTGAGGTAAATAAAAAATGGTAGCAATTACAAAATTGCCAACAGTATCACCATGATTAATCGTAGTAATTGCGATTACTTTTATGACAAAACAGTAACTATTCGTAATATATTCTAAGAGAAAGAAAATTTCATAAAATTAAAGTGTGTGTCTAAATAGTATAGCATGAGAAAATGTCGGTGTGTATCGAGGTGTGTTTATGTGAAAGAGTGTGTGAGTGTGTAGTGTTGTATGAGCAGAAGAACGCAAAATTAATGTATTTGAGGAGATACTGTTGTTGCCATTCCAAAATCATCGATTTTAATGCATATTTATTATTATCAAACACATGCGATGTATACAAACAACATCATGATTTAGATCTGTACACAACAAGGTCGGCCAAGACGTGTCTGAGCCTTTGTTTTTCTTTCATAAAACATAATTCATATCATTAGCCTATAACGTTCTTACTTCTGGGACACAGGCAGTCTCACTATGGGAAGGAATACATAAGCCGTAATCAAATAAAGATTTATTTATGACCAATTGTAAACATATTCATCTTGACAGGCAGAATTGAAAAAAATTGGCCACACAAAAATTGGCCAAGTGCGAGTCAGACACGCCATGATTTTTGCCTTGTTTTGCCAAGCTTTGTTTTTCATAGTGTTTGTATGAAATACAAAGTTATATTTGCGCTTTTAGAAAATGTGTTACATCTCAAAAACGTCTGAATTTATTTTGTTCAAACTAGAACAAGATCTATAACTATTTTTTTTTTTAGATTTTTCAGTTAATTATTTTAAAAGTTAGAGGGACACACACACACACACACATTTTAACACTTCGGAAGTTTCTATCTTTTGAACGATTGACTTTTAGAAGAAATGCAATTGCATTCTGAGATCCCAAGATTCCAGAATGTGACGGATGAGCGCTACTCCTATGTCTGTTGTTGACGTACCTTTCGTGAACATCGGTGACGTGTTGCAAGCCTATCAGTTGTCTATCGGTTACATTTCGGGGAGTGTGCGATGGAATTGCAGTCTTATTCCACCAAGCCCATTCCATCATCGGACTACAAAACAAACGGCGATGCGCCATCGTTACATGGTGGACATCCCACCCATACGCACGAAACGTTTTGGGAACACTTTCATTGTGCGTACGGCTAAGGAGTGGAATTCCCTGCCGAAGTCTGTGTTTCCTGATAGTTATAACCTGGGAGTCTTTAAGTCAAGAGTGAATAGGTTACTTCTAGGCAAGCGTGCTTCATCTTCAACCACATCATCGCTTAATTTCAGGTGAGATTGTGGTCAAACGCACTTGCCTATCAATTATATAAGAAAAAAAATGTAGATATTTGAGTTAAAATGTGACAGAATCTGGTCCAGCATGATATTTTTTAGATTTTGCTTAATGCTGAAAGCACAGTTATCGGTCTATAGTTGCAGGGATCACTCTTATAACTCGACATAATAAATTGTTACTTATTATTTATATATTGTTCATTAAATTGGGGAAAGTACCACTATCTATTGATTAAATATGCCTGTTAGGATAGGAGCAATTAATAAATAATAATAATAAGATTCTGCTAATGAAGGCCAAGAATACACTCTATTGGAATATTGGTAAATCAAATTTCCAACTTTTCAGCTACTTTTGACTAATCTGAAATTACCTGAACATCGATGATTCTGACCCTGAAAGTTTGTGTTTCCAGTTTCTTTGTTTATCACCTAATGCACAATTTTTATTTTATTGTTAGAAATACTAATTTTTTATTGAGTGATTTAGATTTAGCTTGGGTGAATACCCTTTTAAATATCTTTGAGTAGTTTCTATCATAATTATGTAGGGCTACATCGGAAGTCTATGATTTTTATGGTATGTTATCTCTGCTTATTCTTATTCCAGCAGTGGCCCATTCCTTAAATTTAGATTTATTACTCATTTGAACTTTTTTGACTGGACATGCCTTATTAAATTTGTGGCATAGCTTAGAAATAACATCCTATAATTTTCATTGGGGTCTTGGGAGTCAAAATTGCCCATTGAAAGATTACTTAGAATGTTATCATTAAAAACTTTTAATTTGTTTTTAGTCAATGGCCTAAAAGTATTAATAGTTTTATTGAAGTGTAGCTTTTTAACCAACTTAAAGGATACAAATTGACCTGTATGGTCAGACCTAACTCCTCTAATCAGAGACGAATATTTTATAGCACAATTAGTAAAAATATAATTTATGCATGAAGCTGATGTTGCTGTTATTCTTGTTCCTTCCTTGAATATGCATTTTAAGTTAAAGGATCCAAACAATGAAATAAGCTTGCATTTTTCAGGTGAATTTACTAACAAATCAATATTTAGGTCACCACAAACGAAAACTCATTTATTATCTCTTATAAGCTTACTTAAAATTTCTTCCATTATCATTAAAAAATATGACAAGTTTGATGCTGGTGGTCTATAAAGAAACACATAAGAAAGTTTGGCCTTCAACTTCTGCACATGCTACCACACACAAGCGATCAACAGAGCAAGCGGTGATATCTTTTCGTTCCTTATAATATCTAAGAGAATTACTACATAAAATCAAAGTACCACCCCTACTGTAGACCTGTTGTATGCACTGGCAACCGAAAAATTATTAATGTTAAACAACATTATGTCTGGTTTATTGGATACTTACCTCTTCCTTTGTTGATAGATAATAAAGAAGAGTAATTTATTGGAATGTCATGTGTGACTTGTCAGTTATTGTTTGACTAAAAATTAAAATGGTTTACTTAATATAAAACTATTTTCTTGTATTTATTAATGGCGACAATGGAAGAAGATTTGAGTACACTCAAACGTTCAAGAAGTGTTATTAAAGGTCAATTGACGAAACTATCCAACTACTTACAAACCTTGAGAGAAATTTCGGATGTCGAATACGATTCACGACTTACGTCACTTCAAAAAAATGAGGAATAATTCGACACCATACAAGAGAAAATCGAAATTATCACTCAAAACCTCCAAGAAGAGATTGACCTACACTTTGAAATAACACAAGAAATCACAAACTTAAAGATATTGTTACACAATCTCCGGCCACCAAGAACTTCAACTGTTTGCACTCATGATACGGTTCCACCTACCACGATAACGAGCACGAGCACTACAGAGAACAACGCACGGTACCAGGTACCTAAGATTAACTTTCAACCATTCCAAGTAAAGGAAAGTTTCAAAAATTTCGTGAAACGACTGAAAACATATTTAAAAATGACAAATTGTAATGATGATTATATGATGACTTGCGTACTACTCACTTCCTTAAGCCCAGAGTTACATGAACGGGCATACGATTTATGTGCACCGGAAGACCATCACAAATTAAGTTTCAGATACTAGTGGATTTGCTGGAACAATACATAGATCCTAAACCCAGCATATGGGCACGACGCCATAAGTTTATAACGCGTACACAAGCTGAGAATGAAACTGTTAACGCCATAATTTATTTCTTATATTTTCACGCCTAATTATTGGCAACTCTAAATAATATTAGTATCTGTGCAACGTAAATTTCCTTCCGCATTCCCTTTCCCTTCTGCAACCCTTATAATGCCTGAGCGAGAGCGAGAAGGAAGATCCGCGATGCGCGGACGCTGTCGCGTGCCGCCTTGAAAAAATAAACCGCCAGTTTCTCATCCGCTATCAAGACTTGCGGGTCGCAATTAAACCCTAAGTCAAAGAGAACTCATATTTCACCGCGAAGAACGAAGATTGTTATTAAACTGTGCAAGTGCGTGTCTTTGTGTGTTGTGGAAAGTGCAGATCCTCGTCCGTACATACACGACATCGTGGACGCGCCGCCGCCACGTGGCTAAGGAACCCCCGCCGTGTCTCCGCCATAGCTCACCAGGCAGGTACGATCCTCATTTCCCCACACCACCAGCACCTACTTGCATCATAGAACCGCCCCTGATACAGTCCACTAAGAAAAATTCGTTTTTCAAACCAAGGCTTTAAGCCGCCGCAACATTTTTTGATCCTACGATCACGGATACCTTTTTTCTATACTCTTTCGATAACGGATATAATTATTCTATCCGTATATCATCATCCCGCAATTATATTTCATTTCAATCTTCGTTCCTTAAACTCATATAATAAACCGCTTTCATTTATTACAATACCTACCTACGTCGTCCTTGCGTACATTCAAAGGTATATCGCATCCCGCTCAACATAATATTTAATTTATGTAGGTACATAGGAAAATATAACCTACCTACCGCTCGCCCGCTTCGCCATCTTTCGTTTACGATAACCGTAGGTACTTACCAATACCACACCGCGCGCAGATCGTTGCGATTTATTTTAGCTAAGTATTATAAACACCTACAAAAATATCGAAAATGTCTAAAAAAGTAACCATTGAATCGGATGATCCGATAGAATCCGCCATTCAAATAGCACTGTCATGTCGTAATATGATTTTTGCCCGCATGCAGATCATTTACGATTTAATGGAAAAAATGAAGTCCGGTATGGAACCGCTAGAAAAGTTTATGTGTGCGTGTGTCAATATCGATGCGATGCGTACCGAGTTCCTCGAGGCATTTAATAAACATAATTCGCTTCTTCTAAAACAAAACCCTAAAAATACGATTGATGAACAGTCGTGGATTAGTTTTGAGGAATTATATTGCCGAATTAAATATAATCATTCGAATTACTCAAAATCAGCTCATACTTCTAATGGTAGTGGTGTCATTAAGCAAACAGTTCGCTTGCCTCCCATTGAAATTATGTCATTCGATGGCGATATTCGTAACTGGCCCCTATTCTACGCTAATTTTAAAAGCACGGTACACGAAAATAATACATTGACTGATTCGGAAAAACTATATTATTTGATGGGGAAATTGACAGCTAAGGCTCAAACCGCGTTCTCAGGAGTTTGCCCTAATGGCGATAATTACCAATTAATTTTTAATTCACTCGTAAACAAATACGAAGACAAACGTATTTTGGCTTCTGGTTACCTTAATCGGATGTTTGAACATAAATCTTTTAATACCGCATCTATTCAGAATTTCGAATCCTTTTCTGATAATTTTGTTTCCGCCGCAAACGCATTAAAAAATCTTAAAATAAATGATTTGACCGATTTGATCTTTTTCCATGTCGCTATAAAGAAGGTCGATTCTGAAACCGCTCGACTTTTCGAAATGGATTCGAAGGACGAAATTCCTAAATTCGACAATTTAGTACAGTTTATTAAAAATCAATCTCGCATTTTACAAAATACTAAAGCTTTAGACAGCTCGAGCTCCACTCAGTCTAATAACAATTCTAAAAATAAAAAAACGTCTAAAACTCCACAACCGCAATCTTACACTGTAATTGATAAATCCGCAAAATGTTTGTGTGATGGCTTTGTCCATGAACATTTATTTAAATGTCCCGCCTTTTCTAAAATGACACCAAGTGATCGTTTCAAATCAGTGAAGCAAATCGAAGCATGCACTAACTGTTTAAGTATTAAACACAAGGCCAAATCCTGTCAGTCTGAATCTAGATGTAAAACTTGTAACAATAAACATCACACGCTTTTACACTTTAATCGCGAATCGCATGCGACTGCATTATCGAACGATATTGATAATACCGCACGTACACAAGCCGATTCAAACGCCACGGCTCGCGCTAGAGATAGCACTGCTGCTCCCGAGCAGCTGTCCTTGTCGCACGCACAGGCTCCACGCGAGCAACATGCGCACGATGCCGCCGCCCAGAGCGCCCCGCAATGTAACGCGTCCATTGCTGCGTCGAGGTTTTACGACTCGAACTCCCGCGTATCAAAGCCGCAAGGTAACACGAATACTACTATTTTGTTGTCAACCGCTACTGTAATAATTCGAGATGCATTTGATAAGGAACATTTAATTCGTTGTCTATTAGATAGTGGCTCACAAACTAATTTTATTACCGCAGAATGCTGCAAACGATTAGGTTTAACTAGGCATTCATCTGATACGCCTTCCGTTAAGGGTATCGGTGGTACGGAAAAATCCGTTAAGGGTTCCGTACAGTTTACTTTCTTTTCCCGCTTTAATCCGAACGTTACTTATAACGTTAATTCGTTAGTTGTCGATGCAATCACCGACAATCTACCTATCGCCCCCGTAGATATTTCCGCTTTGCCTTACTTATATGGTTTACCGCTCGCCGACGAATCGTTCGGCACACCCGGTCGCATCGATGTGCTGATCGGGGCATCGCTTTTCCCGCATCTTCTGCTGCCCCGCGTAGTTAGCAGCAACTCCTCCGCGCCGCCCGCCATGCAGACGGTACTCGGTTACGTCATCATGGGCACTGTGCCCGTGTTGCCTGTGCGTCGTAACGAGACGGCACTAGCTTGTTGCTCATATGTTTCGCACCCGCCTGACAAACTCTTTAGAGGCGGTCAGTTCGAGTTAGTCAAGTGGACTAGTAACTCTCAAACTGTACTAAACAGTATTCCGGCGTCGCATAGATTGACCGATCAACTAGAGTTCGACAAGTCGGTAGAGCAAAAGGTCCTCGGCTTGCGCTGGTGTAGGTCAAATGATTGCTTTGAATTTCTTATTTCCGCACCGCCAGATACGTGTACTAAACGTGCTATACTATCGGCCGTAGCTAGACTGTGGGACATTATGGGTCTTGTCGCACCTGTAGTTCTCTACGCTAAACTGCTTATCAAAGAGTTATGGTTACTGAAGCTCGATTGGGATGACACCCCCCCGCGTCACATCATGAATATTTGGCAAACCTTTCGCTCTGCCCTTCCGCTTTTAAATGATTTTAAAATTCCGCGCCATTTAGGTATTGTTGAAAACTGTATTCTCCGCCTAATTGGATTTTCTGACGCCAGCGAAAGCGCCTATGGCGCTGTCATCTATGCGCATATTACTCGCAACGACGACGTGGTCCTTCAGCTGGTTTGTGCAAAGTCGAAGGTATCGCCGGTTAAACCATTAACTATAGCTCGACTGGAGCTCTGCGGTGCCGAGCTCCTCGCTAAGCTTCTTCGCCGTGTTCATGACACTTATAATCCGCGTTATAATGTTACCGCTATGTACGCATTCACCGATTCAAAGGTGACTCTTTGCTGGATAAATTCCTCTCCGCATCGTTGGCACACGTTTGTGGCCAATCGTGTCGTTCGCATCATAGACAACGTCCCCGCGGAGCATTTCTATCATGTGGCTGGTACTGAAAACCCGGCGGACTGTTTGTCACGTGGTTTAACACCTGACAAATTCATTGAGCACCCATTATGGTTGCACGGACCCGCTTGGGCTAAGCTTGATCCTTCCGGATGGCCCATACATAAGGTTAATGACTTGAATTCGGAACCCATTCCTGAAGAAAAGGTCCACGCGCACCCCATAGTCGCGGACTCAAGTTCAGACAATTCGCTTCTACTCACACTCGCAGAACGTACGTCGTCTTGGAACAAGTTGCGGCGTATTATTGTTTTCATATACCGCTTCATGAAAAAACTCCCGCGTCGAACTGACGCCGTTTCCGCTAGCGACCTCGAATTCGCTGAAACCATTTTGTTGCGTCATGTTCAACGAAAACACTTCTTAAAGGATTTTTCCGAGTTAAAAAATAATAAATTTTGTTCACCCGCTCTTATTAAACTAAAGCCATTCGTAGATGGTGATGACTTAATCCGCGTCGGAGGTCGATTAACTCATTCGGCTGAGGCCTATAGTACTAAACATCCTGTAGTGTTGCCCCGACATGATCGCATAGTTGAAATTCTCGTCGACTATTATCATAAAAAATATTTACATGCAGGTCCAGAACTCACTATGTCGTTATTACGCCATAGGTATTGGATCTTGTCCGCTAGACGAATTATTCGTCATAGAATTCACAAGTGCAATGCATGCCATAGGTGGAAACCGCGACCTCATGGTCCGCCCATGATGGGCGATCTTCCGAAATCTAGAGTAAATGTTGCTCTCAAAGCTTTTTCTCATACAGGGTGTGATTACGCTGGCCCTATACAGTACGTGCCCATACGCAGTCGAGGTGCGAAGAGTCGCAAGGGCTACTTATGTATCTTTACCTGTATGACCACTCGCGCTATTCACATCGAATTAGCTACAGATCTTACAACTGTTTCGTTCATAGCCGCGTTGAAACGGTTTTTATCCCGCCGCGGACCGGTACAATGTTTATATTCGGATAACGCGACCAATTTTCGAGGAGCTAATTCGTTTTTACGCGACTTATATACTTTCATAAATAAAGAATACCGCCCGCGCTTTGAAGAGGAGCTCGCTGAGCATCGCATTCATTGGCAATTCATTCCACCCGCGTCACCGCATTTCGGTGGATGTTGGGAGTCCATGGTGAAGGTCGTAAAGACTCATCTTTTCAAGACAATAGGTCAACAACTCCTCTCTTATGAAGAATTAGTTACAATTCTTTCTCAAATAGAGTGCCTGTTGAACTCCAGGCCTCTTACTGTGCTTAGCGCTGATCCGGTAGAGCCTAAGGCTCTCACCCCTTCACACTTTTTACACACTGTTCCGCTTAACTCATTGCCGGCCGCGGAAGTAGGTTTATCGTCTGACAACCTGCTTCAAAGACATTCTCTTATGGATAAATTAGTCCAGTCGTACTGGAAAAGATGGCGAAACGAGTATCTTCATAGTTTACAATCGCGCTTAAAATGGAATAAACCTGACGGAGACATGATTAAGGAAGGTACTGTAGTAGTGATTGTTAATGATAATGCGCCTCCTTTATCCTGGCCTCTAGGTGTTATTGATAAATTGCATACGTCTAAAGACGGTAGCACGCGAGTCGTTTCCGTACGCACTTCTAATGGGATTCTTGTGAGACCTGTGGTCCGCTTATGTCCCCTTCCTACTCAGTAATATCTTATTCAGTCCATTCCCTCTTTAAGTTAGATTTAAGTGTAATTTCTATTGTATTAATCTCTTTTAAAGGTGACTCTTTAAGGCCGCGGGGAATGTTAACGCCATAATTTATTTCTTATATTTTCACGCCTAATTATTGGCAACTCTAAATAATATTAGTATCTGTGCAACGTAAATTTCCTTCCGCATTCCCTTTCCCTTCTGCAACCCTTATAATGCCTGAGCGAGAGCGAGAAGGAAGATCCGCGATGCGCGGACGCTGTCGCGTGCCGCCTTGAAAAAATAAACCGCCAGTTTCTCATCCGCTATCAAGACTTGCGGGTCGCAATTAAACCCTAAGTCAAAGAGAACTCATATTTCACCGCGAAGAACGAAGATTGTTATTAAACTGTGCAAGTGCGTGTCTTTGTGTGTTGTGGAAAGTGCAGATCCTCGTCCGTACATACACGACATCGTGGACGCGCCGCCGCCACGTGGCTAAGGAACCCCCGCCGTGTCTCCGCCATAGCTCACCAGGCAGGTACGATCCTCATTTCCCCACACCACCAGCACCTACTTGCATCATAGAACCGCCCCTGATACAGTCCACTAAGAAAAATTCGTTTTTCAAACCAAGGCTTTAAGCCGCCGCAACAGAAACCGTAACTAATTTCAGTACAGAATTGAAACATTTAGCACACGATTGCGAGTTCAACTGTGATAATTGCCAAAAGTCGCTAAATGACAACTTTTTATCACTGCAATTCATCAGAGGAGTCCGAGATGGCGAAATTAGAACGAAAATATTGCAAGACAACAAAATAAGTACATTTAAGGAAATACTACACATGCCGACAGCAACAGAAATAGCTAAAGCTGACAACGATTTCATGATAAACAAACAAGATCCAAGCAACGAAGTACCAGTACACTCAGTTCAGAATAAATACAAAACCTCGGTTAAAACACTACCAAACCATATCACTTCATTCAAATATATGCAAGGAAGATGCTTCCGCTGTGGGGATGCTAATCACAGAGCCAATAAATGCAGACACGTTAACATTTTAACAGATTGCATTAAATACGGAAAGACAGGATATCTAGCTCGTGTTTGCCTACAGGTATTAAAACAGAATACAGCTCAACAGGTGGAAGAACCGAACTCAGCTGACGATGAAAACATTTGTGATATCAATGCCGTCAACACTATTGGGTTAGATAAGTTTATGGTTGCCGTAACTATTGAAGGCAAAAAGGTACAGATGGAACTACACACAGGTGCAGCACTTTCATCAATTTCGTTGAGAGACTTCAGACGCTTACAATTCAATAAACAGATATTTAAAACAGCAGTACGAATGAGAACGTACACAGGTGAACTGATTACGCCAGTTGGAGTTACATACGTCAAGTGCAATTACGAAAACCAATATTTCCATGGAAAACTCTTTATTATCAGACAAGACGTCGACGCCATATTCGGAAGAGCTTGGATTAGAGAAATCAATATTAATATAGCAGACATGAAGAAAATATCATTATAAAGGGCCGACAGCTCAAAGTTGGACAAGATCATTTCAAAATTTTCACCAGTTTTTGATTAAAAACTGGGATGCATTCCAAATTACAAGGGACATTTAACTTTAAAGGAAAACACTACACCAATTTACATTAAGCCCAGACGTATTCCCTACGCATTGAAAGAAAAGGTTGATAAAGAAATAGATCGCCTGTGTCAAGAAGGAGTCATAACAAAAACGGTCAACTCAGAATGGGGAACTCCAGTCGTACCAATTGTTAAACCTGACGGAAGCATAGGTCTATGTGCCGATTATAAGGTCACCCTAAATAAAGTAATTAAAGACGAACAATATCCGATTCCTATCATAGAAGACATCTTTTCAGAGATGAACGGTGGTGAATTTTACTGCACATTAGACATTTGTCGAGCGTACCTAAATATGCAAATGGACGAAGAAAGCTCTATCCTACAGACACAGAGCACTCACAGAGGCACATTTAAGGTGAACCGCTTGATTTTTGGGGTAAAAGTGGCCCCAAGCTTGTGGCAAAAATTTATGGATAAAATTCTTCAAGACATACAGGGTGTGAAATACAATTACAACAAAGATTAGAAACAGTGTTAGAAAGATTACAAGAACATAATCTCAAATTGAATAAAGATAAATGTAATTTCTTCAAAACAAGTATAAATTATTTAGGCCATACAATCGACAAGCACGGACTGCACAAAAATAAAGAAAAAGTTAGAGCCATAGTTGATGCAAAGAAACCCAACGACGTAAATGAACTAAGAACATTTTTGGGTATGAGTAATTACTATAACAAATTCATACCTAACCTTGCGACGATTTCCAATCCGCTCAACCAGTTATTACAAAAGAACACAAAATTTGTGTGGTCAGAAGCCTGCGAAAATAGATTCAAGAAAATTAAAGAATATGCATTTCGACCAAAAGAAGCCCCTGGTCCTCGCTACAGATGCTTCACCGTCCGGCCTGGGTGCCGTGCCCTCTCATCGAATGGCTGATGGGACTGACAGACCAATTGCTTTTGCATCGCGTTCACTAACATCTAGCGAAAAGAAGTACAGCCAAATAGATAAGGAGGCAACAGCAATTTACTGGGGAGTGAAGAAGTTTTTTCACTATTGTTACGGAAGGAAATTCACACTGATTACGGATCACAAGCCTTTAACGACAATATTTCACCCACACAAAACCTTACCTGCAATGAGCACGATGCGGTTGTTTCACTATGCACACTTTCTTTCCGGATTCGACTACAATATTGAATACAGAAATTCAGCTAACAACAGTAATGCAGATTATCTCTCAAGATTTCCAGTGGAACGAATTTCGGAACACCATATGGACCAGCACAGTATATTTCAGCAGAACCAACTCAATGCACTTACAATTAACCGCAAAGTAATAGCGAAGGAAACAATGAACGATCCAGAATACAAAAATATAATACATAAACTAAAGAATGGACAGACCCTAAGAACCTTGGGCTACGGTGATAATGAAATTACAATTGAAGACGACTGTCTTTTTAAGGGAACTAGAGTTATGATTCCTCAAAATTTCCGACATAACATATTGAAGGAGTTACATACAAGCCATACTGGTATACTTAAAATGAAACTTTTAGCGCGGAGCTATGTTTATTGGAAAAATATTGACAAAGACATCGAGGAATTGGTCAACAAATGTCGTGAATGTGGTCTCAAACAAAACGAACCAGAGAAAGCCCCATTACACCACTGGGAAGCTCCGACAGCGCCCTGGCAACGCATACACATTGATTTCGCAGGTCCATTACGCGGTTATTATCTCTTTATAATAGTTGATGCTATGTCAAAATGGGTAGAAATAATTCCAACTCAAACTACCACAAGTACGTGGTGTATCTCAAAACTTAGAAATTTATTCGTTGATTTTGGCTTACCGTACGTTCTGGTCTCGGACAACGCGAGGCAGTTTACTTCAAAAGAATTTTTGTCATTCTTACATGAGAACGGAGTGACTCACAAAACTTCGGCTCCATATCACTCAGCAACGAACGGTCAAGCTGAACGATTCGTCCAGACAGTAAAGAAAGCTTTGCATAGCATGGAAAATGAACTTGGCTCAATACACGAGAAAATTTTAAAAATCAAATCTCAACTGCGAAGAACGCCCTCTAGGCAAACTGGGAAAAGTCCTTACGAACAAATCTTCGGTGGGCGGTTGGTGAGAACATTGTTCCACGCCATGTTCCAGCAACCACATGCGCAGACAGCACCACCCGTCTCACCCACTAACCAGACTGGACCTGATTTAAGAACATTCCGTTCAGGGCAGAGAGTCCAAATACAGAATTATAGTGGGAAGAAGAAATGGGAGTTTGGCACAGTGGTTAAACGCTTGGGCCAGCTACATTATGAGGTTTTAACGGATTCAGGGGCGACGTGGAGAAGGCACATTGACCAAATGTTAAGCACCTCGATCGACAGAGCTATAACGCAGTAATTAAGCGCGGAGACCTATTGGATACTTACCTCTTCCTTTGTTGATAGATAATAAAGAAGAGTAATTTATTGGAATGTCATGTGTGACATGTCAGTTATTGTTTGACTAAAAATTAAAATGGTTTACTTAATATAAAACTATTTTCTTGTATTTATTATGGTTATAACCAGGTTTCCTTCATCAGGCCATCGCATGAAAACACAATATATCTCACAAGTAATACATATATAAATTAGATTGTTTAGTGCGATTGCCAAGTCAATCTATTTATTTAAAACCTTAAAGATTTTTAATATTGATATGGTCACTATAAAATATTGTTAGGTTTGATAATTACGTAACAATTTAAGACAGAGAGTCCCTTAAGTAAGGACTGAATAAATTAATAACCAAGTTGGTATTACATGGATCTCACAACGTTTATCGGCAGAAGAATTGAGTTGCGAGACTGTTTTTTATGGGATCTCATATCTTGTTGTAGATAGTTCTGCTTCTAGGCAAGCGTGCTCCATCTTCGATCACATCATCACTTACCATGAGGTGAGCTGGTGGTCAAACGCGAGCCTATTATCATTTAAAAAAAAAAAAACAAAATTGAAAAATATTTTAGTATTTCCTTGATTCATACACTAAACACTAATTGTATTCTAAATTTGAAGCTTCTATGTCTACTAGAAGTGCCTTATACTTTTGATGATTGATCAGTCAGTCGGTGAGTGACAAAATTAAGAAACTTTGACTCGTTATAATTCTTAAACTACTGGTTCAAATTGATTGAAGTTTGAAATATACCGTGTTTATACAATGCCTGCTTGGTTACTGAAAATTCAGGCTTCTAGTTTTATCCACAACGAAGTTATAGGGGGTCGAAAATGGCCTGAACTGCTTCGAGGAAAGGTTGGTACGGCCGTCCGCTTTTTTACTCGATTTGGCGGGGGCACTGCCTTGCCCCCAGATCTGTATTCCAGACATCAGCGCTCTTCCTTTAGAATGCACCACTTTACTATAAAATAAGTTCCACCACTGTACAATGTAATGTTGATAATAGCAAACGGTACAATTAATAAAGATCAGGAAATTGAACGGTAGAAAACAAGATATACAACTAAACTTAATTAAAATAAAATATTTTAATTGTATAGTAAAAGAGTGATGACCTCCCATGTGTAAGGTGAAAATGAGTGAGTGTAGAACGGTGTTATAAGCTACTGTATAAGTTTTCTGTTTCTTCATGGTTTAGCTTATTGATATACTCTGTTATCTTGTGTTTACAGTTGTGCATATTTAGGGGATAAATGTTAATAATTTTATTTATCCTTAAATATATACTAGTGTTTAAAAATCGATGGAAAGTTGTGGATCAAAAATTTTCCCCGACGTTTTGACATACATAACGATTTATTATAACTTGTATCAGCAATACAAATAGCTGCCGAACCGAGAGGACTTCACAGGATTGGTAGAAGAGGTAAGTAGGAAACAGAACGATGTGGATGGAGCGTGCTAACTTTTAGAATAGCTCTTTGTGCCACTTCTAAGGGTTTAAGAACCGTTTTTGACGCAACTCCTCAAATAAAAATGCAATACTGTAATATTGATTGACTAAGAGCTATGTACACTTGCTTGACTATTTTTGGTTCAGCTGCAGGTCTAAGGTTTTTGAAAACGAATATCTATTTTCTCAACGTGGAGGTTACCAACTCTATATGAGATCGAAAAGAAAGATTATTATCGATAAATATTCCTAAATACTTGACTTGCTTCATGTTAAGTAGGGCTGGCTTAAACGTTAGCCAAACAGGGAAGTTAAGGAAGAAAAGGCTGATTGATTGATTGAACTGTTTGGTAGTATATTCGTGGTGTTATTTACTATAGCGTTTTCTGGTTTGATTTGGCAATAACAGCAGATGTTTTCTGTGCTGAATTTCGAATAATGATAGTGAAACTAGCAGTGAAAAAGCTCGTGAATCGATATTCACCATTATTGCTCCATGATAACGCATGACATCGCACACTGCACGAGAAACCGTTATAACTTTGAAGGAGCTGCGGATAGAAACCATACGTCATCCTTCGTACTCGCTCGACATTGCTGCAACGGACATCTTGATTCTAGGGGTTTTGGTAAATTTACAACGAGGTAAACAATTTCTTCCCAAAAGGCAGTACTAAATGCTTTTACACAGTTTTTCGAATCTAGATCCAGAGAGTTCTATCGCAAATATATATACTTGAGATAGTTTGATTCAATAAGTATCATTTTAGAAAAAAAACGCGTTTTAATTTTTCAGTATCAAATCGACAATTTCATACTTTAATCCCCTAGCGTTTGCTTATATAACTTTGTCATTTATACAAACGCTATAACAACAAAGTTATTTATGCCTATAAATAACTTTTAAAGCGTTTGCATCTATACTTGCCACTACGGAACCCTTTAAGTGTGAGTCCGACTTGCACTTGGCCATGTTTTTGGATGTATGATTCACTTTTCAGATTCTTCTCGTTGACACTACTGTTGCGCTACAAAGTTTATTAATTCATGTGAAAATGTTTGGCTGGTACATAAAGCGTTGACGAAATTTCAATAGGAGATTGTCGCTTCTACATTTTTTTTATAATTTTTTATTCTGATGTGAAAATTATCGAATTACTTCTCCCGTTCTGCGTTGCTCGCCATCCGCAAGACCGCGCCTATGGTAGTCGGAGATCGGCTCGCGATCCCCAACGCCCGGGTCGTCTCCCGTGGCGGCTGGCGCGTGAAGAAGAAAGTCGTCTCTCCCTCACACGTTCTGCCTCCTCCTTTGCTAGCATAACTGCTTCGCAGAAGGAGGCGACTACATCCCATTCCCCCTGCCCCGGACCAGGGTCTGAACCAGTACTAGGCGCGAGAGGTCGCTGCCACCCATAACCTCCACGAAAACACGGTGGTGCTCCGCCCAAGCGGGGCACACCTCCACTGTTTGCTCCACCGTGTCCTCCGGGTGGTCCACACAATGATGACACCCGGGCGTGTCCTCCCGCTGAACCCGAAACAGGTACCTCCCGAAACAACAGTGTCCGGTCAGCACTATAATAATATATCCGGCGCAGATAGCAAGAGCTGATCCAGCTTTAGTGCGGGGGGGGGGGGGGTACACAAGAAGTTATAATTTGTATTTCCTGACTCCTCTGCCACTTGGCCATCCACTGCCGATATTCGTTTACAACGACAGAAACTGGAGTATTATCTAGTAACGATGTTTAAAAAATTTAATTAGTGGTCCACCCATATCCTGGACCCAGCCCCCCGAATCCGCACTTGGCAGATAGCTAATAAATAAACAAATAAATCTTTATTTCAGACCATTATCCATAATTATTACAAATATTTTTATAGCATCTGAATACGAATACATGTTTTCAGGATATTTGAGTCCTGTTTATCCGCAATGACCTGTAGGATGCTGTTGGTGCTAGCCCGGACTCTGCTTAATAATGATGCGAGCCGCTTGCGCATGATGGCATGGAAGCCGTCTACCCTGGCGTCCGCAAACATACCGGAGGCACTACAAAAGCGGGGCAGCCCCAACAACATCCTAAATCCATTGTTATATTGGACACGCAGGGCATTAAGCATCCTCTGTGTATACCTAAACCACAGGTTGCACGTGTAGAAAGTCTGACAGTAGGCTCTAAATAGTGTGACTTTAACTTGGTCGCTACAACGCGCAAACCTGCGGGCCAGTATATTACTTCTGACTGCCAATGCCCTACGTTCCCTTTCTATGTCAAGTTGGTCATCAAGGCCCTCAGCAACGTAATGTCCGAGGTATTTGAACTGTTGTACCCGCTTCAGTTCAGTACCATTCAGTTTTATCGCAGGCACATTCGACGGACACTTGCCGGAGGCCTTGAAAAACATGTACTCACTCTTCTTACAATTATATATTAAACCATGCTTATGGCTATATGTTTCACAAATAGCTAACAACTGTCTCATTGCGCTTACTGTTGGGGTCAGCAGCACCATGTCATCCGCATAACTAAAGTTGTTCATACATACATTATTAACCCAGCATCTTACACGTGTGCTGCTGAGCCCAACTATAAGTTCATTCACGTACAAGTTGAAGAGCTTTGGAGAACTCAATCCACCTTGTCTTACCCCGCAATCCAACCTGTACATGTCGGAGAAGCTGTTTGCCCATCTAACATAATTTTTCTGGTTTTGGAACCAGAAATGAAAAATCCGTTGAACCTGTGTATGCACGCCAGTTCTCTTGAGTTTCTCCCATAATACTTCATATGACACAAGGTCAAATGCTTTGGAGAGGTCAAGAAAGCATGCATACACAGGTGTACTTCTTTCCGTATAGTAATTAAATTAAATTGCCAGGACGACTGTTATAATGTAAAAAGTTTTAATGTAATCGGTCCTATTTTTTTGACATTGAGTCTAACGAACAGCTATTAATTTTAATATATAAGTTTGTGGGTATTATTCACATACTACTGTCTTTATAGGTATCTCAAGCCTAATGCAACAGCGTAGCAATAAAGAAAAACAAAAATACATACATGAATTACACCACGTTTATTACATCGAACAGTACTGCCCTTGTGACTCAGACCAAAAAAATACCCGTACCCCTAGCTATGAGAAACTAGTACGTCGAGAAACTTCGACCGACTTCTAGCACGTTCGAGACACTAACGCTACCTGGCGGTGAGTCCCAGTACTCAGTATGTCGAGAAACTTCTGGAACATTGGCAGTATTGGCAGTGTGTTGATTGTACGTGAACGTTTTAGAACACATACATTGCGGTATAAATAGTTCGCAAAGGAACGTAGACAGTCAGCCAAGTCTGAGCCGTCTAGCTACCGCCCCATTAATTTACTCAACGTCCTCGACAAAATCTATGAAAGGCTTATTTACAAGCGGCTCAAGTTTTTGCCGAAGCAAAGAGTCTAATACCCAATGAGCAGTTTGGATTTAGAACCGAACACTCATGCATCCAGCAAGCCCACCGCATCGTCAAGCACTTCAGCGCCGGCTTCCAGCGGGGCGCGATGACGGAAGCCTAATTCTTCGACAAAGCGAAAGCGTTTGACAAAGTCTGGCACAATGGCTCAATCTATAAGCTCGACTCAACTCGGTGTGCCTGACCGTCTCGTGCTCATCTTACGAGACTTTTTATCGAATCGCACCTTCCATTATCGAATTGAGGGGGAGCTTTCCTCCCTCATCCCATTCGCGCAGGAGTCCCTCAAGACTCCGTATTATACCTACCCCTCGTTTTCACGCACGGGAGCCCCCTTTTATGTTCGCAGTGAGATTCTACTCGTAGACCTCAAGCTGCCCACCATCTAGTAGTTCACGAAACGCATCTCCAAGCGTTTTTTTGAAACTGTAATCAAACATAGGAATTCCCTTATCGCATCGGTCGCCCGATAGGAACCCTCTCGCATCTCCAAGATTCGCCGATCAAACATACCCTTGTTACTTCCGATGATGCAATCACCCTGCTTCAAGAGAGCTGTAGGAAAACCAGCACAGTGTCACACAGAAACAAAAACCGACCGTTCTTCCGTCCTCGCCGCCGAGGCCCGCCGCGACGTTCCCGTAATTGTCCGCCCCGACCCTTGCCAGAGCAAGCCCGTGAGCCAGCTTTAAATTCCCTTATTAATACTAATAATGATCTGATCCAGCTTGTCTCAAGCTGCCCTCCCCCTGCGACGCCCTTTTTTTTTACGGGAGGAACGCAAGTAGCACACGAGGCTGCTTATCAGCCGAATAACGGATTCCTATCATGCTTAAAGCTGAATAAAAAAGCTGAATAAGGGCTGTATAGGGCCTTACACAGCTCTTATAACTCTTAAATGGGCACATATTATTCAGCCTCAAGTTCACGTAGCTGCTTAGGAGCTGTGTAGCAGCAATTTAACCGTGTTATAAATGGTAACGACAGTACTATGAATATCGACTGACTAAGAGATCACAAGTTACACTTTATTCAGTAAATATGTCACATCTACGCTCTTAATAAATGTTTTAAACTGGGAAAGGCTGCTTGCGGCCAGTGTAAAAGTGAACATATTTGATGTAGCAAACATATAGAAGCAAATATAATAACCCGTAGCTGCCAATTGAACACTTATTTTGTGGAGTGAATTACACGTAAATAATATTCATATTCCCTGTTAAGTACTATGTTTTACAAATTAATAAAAGAAAAATGATTGGGAATGTAATTTCACTGACATTATACATATATATTGTCTAAGAAAATTTTAGTGCGCCTCGAAAATATTCTATTTTTAAATAATTTTGTGATATAAATAAGCCGTGATGAAAACTTGAATAAACAATTTTTTGTGCTTTGAAAAGAATTATAAGATAAAAAGTTATTATTATGTTATCAGGAAGTAAAAACGAATGCAATACATTCCTAATTCATACATAAAACATCTTAAAAGTTGAAAAATGAATCAGTATATTTATAGTTTGTACGTCAGTATAATCGCCATCAACGTTACAAGTTACACTGACTGATTACAGTACCACATGTTACTTTTATTCAGATAAGGTCTGATTAAAGGTACTTATGTGAACCACTATAAAGTATAAGCCGTTAATTCGATACACTAGTGAGTCTCTAAGCAGCTGCGAGGCATCTAGTGAATGTTTAAACAGCCGCTATGCAGACACTATCAATGGCAGTATAAAGGCTGATTAGCGGTAGACATATTCAGCAATAAGCTGTAATATAGGCCACAAATCATCCATTATACAGCTATACGAAAGGCCCGTTGGTATAGTGGTCAGTGGTCCTGACTGCTATGCGCAAGGTCGGGGGTTCGATTCCCACCTAGGACAAATGTTTGTGTGATGAGCACGGTCATTTGTTCTTTGTCTGGGTGTAATTTATCTATAATATGTATGTATTTAGAAATATATATGTATGTTTATCAGTTGTCTAGTATCCATATCACAAGCTCTGCTTAGTTTGGGACTAGATGGCGTTGTGTGAAAAGTTGTGAAATATATTATATTATATTATATTATATTATATTATATTATATTATATTATATTATATTATATTATATTATATTATATTATATTATATTATATTATATTATATTATATTAACGTCATAATAGTTCACACGTGCCCCTTTAATAAGTCAGTGTAATAGGAGTTCACAAATACCTTCTTATACAGAATTTGGCGTAATTTCATCCACTAAACAGCCCTTACACTAGCTAAGGCATTAGAAAAGATTAAAAACTGAATAGCGTCATTGACAATACACCTTTATAGCACTCTAAGCGTATTAATGGTAGGTTTGTTGGTCTTAAGCAGCCTTAATGCAGCTCTTAATCAGCCTAAGCTGTTTAAATATCACTGACAGCTATTATGCAGCTGTAGGATCACCAGTGTACTCTTAAAAGAGTCTTAATACGCATAGAGTTTAATATAGTTCAAATAGGTCTAAAAGTGAGTAGTTATACAGCTATCTGTGCTACTTGGGAAATCCTCATGGACTACCTTCGCCTGGGGAATGGCGGAGGGGCATGCCGGATTCTTACCGGCTAAAACCACCCCAGTGTCTCCTCACATGTGCGCGGGGGGCCGTGGGAAACCTAATTCTTCCACAGCCCCACACTAGTGCTGGCCGGGTCTGTCTCGGCCTCGCCTCCTGCACGGGGTAGTGAAGTGTTGAACTACCCCGTGCATCGCCTCAGAGGCGCGCACCGACACCCGCGCGCGCCTGCGACTTGGGTCCATCGAATAGGGGGCGGGGGACTACTCCAAGTCCCTCGCCCCTGGACCCATTCATGGGGGCTGGAAAAAAGCGTTGTCCGCCCTTTCCCTGCACCCGGTGCGCCTTCTGCGGCCAGGGAAGGGAATGGAGATCTCCCTCTCCCTTTCCGCAGTTTCCTTCTGTGACATCACGTCCTCGCAGAAGGACACCACCGCGTCCCACGACTCTGCGCTACCGACCATACTCTGCACTATGGCCAGCAGCGACAGATCGCCTCCTACTTCAATTGTGAGGACACGGCGCTGCTCTTCCCAAGCTACATACTCGGCAAGCGTGTGTTGCGCCGTGTCCTCCCCGCAATGGACGCAGTGGTGGCACCGAGCGTCCGGCTCTCTGTCTATGCGGCACAGGTACTTGCCGAAGCAGCCGTGCCCCGACAGCACCTGCGTCACTCTAAACGACAGGGAGCCGTGCCTTCTCCCGAGCCAGTCGTCGAGTACTGGCCGGATCGCCTCGACGGTAGCGAGGTAGGCGGTAGGGTGCAGAAGCCTCTGCCGCCATTCTGCCACCAAGACCTGACGGAGCTTCTCTCGGCGCAGCGCGATCTGCCGCTGCACCGGCCTTGAGCCCCGTGCCCGCTCTTCCTCGCACCATCGGTACAACGCCGCGAGTACTTTCGCCTCTAGGTCCCAGGGCGGGGATCCGGCCAGGACGCAAGCCGCCTCGTAGGAAATCGTGCCATACCCGCGGACGACTCTGACGGCCATCACCCTCAGTGGTTTGCGCAGAATGGCGAGAGTACTGGCCGTCATGTACAGTGGGGGCCGCATACAGGGCCATGGACCGCACGTTTCCCACGTACAACCGCCTACAGGCGGTGCTCTGGCCCCCCAAGTTGGGAAGCAACGTTGAAAGCGCGCCCGCTGCACCCATCAACTTGGGCACCAGCCGCCGGAAGTGGGGCCCGAATTCCCATCGGCTGTCAAGCACCAATCCCAGATACTTCATGGTGGACTCGACAGCTATCCGGGTCCCGCTGACTACGATGTGTGATCCCGGCGGCGGCGCCCGTCGAGGGCCATAAAACACCATGGCCTCCGACTTGCTTAGGGCCACCTCCAGGCCCAGGTGCCTAAGCCAAGGTTTGTACCCCGCTCCACCTTAGAGGTTGACCTGCGAATGCCACACAGTAATAAAAACGAAGACAGTCTACTCACGAGATACGACCCGATATAATCGGAGCTCTACAAGTGAATTACAGTGCAATTTAACAGTTAAGTGAGAAGTATTGTAGTGTGAATTGCTCTGTTAATTAGGGTTCCGCAGCCGAATGGCAAAAAACAATAAATATATAGATACCATTCCAAAGTGGTAAAATTTATGCCCCCCCCCCCCCTCTAACTTTTATAATAATAAAGTTTAAAAATCTAAAAAAAAATTGTGCTGTAGATCTTTATGAAAACTTTCAACGGAAATCGGTTTGAATGAGATAGGGTCTGTAGTTTTTGAGATATAGCATATTTTATAACAACAGTATGAAAAACATCGTTCTCTTACTTAGTTACTATGGAAACCATTCATGAGCGAGTCTGATTCGCACTTGACCAATTTTTATTTTATTTTGCTTGTATTTAATTAATGTGTCGATTTTGGTCTAATTGGCTTAAATTATTTCTATCCCGAGCCTCAACTTGTAACAATATTTAGAATATAGTTTACTGTATATCAAAATTTTAACAGAACTGTTTTTGTCGTTAAATATTTATCATTCACACAGTAAAAACGGCTCACGATTTTTTGTGTAGTCTCTTGCAGATTATCATATGAGGTTTATTTATTTATTTATCTACACTTCATGCACATAGGTAAAAAGAGGTTGTCGGCTGTTTAATCGAACTTACCTATGGCCTCCAGCCCGGGTTCATATTAATCATACAAACAAGACGACACACTAAGGCGTCGCTGGGGAGGGGAGCTAGTGACAGGCTGGGTCGGACAAGACACTTCTGCCGCCGGGGGCTACTAAAACACTAAAATATTCTTCAACGCAGCCGCCGACTGTTTGAATGTGTTTTGATGTGTATATGTGTGTTTGTTTGGACTTTAAAGATGCTGTAATTATACGATCAATTCCAGACTTACCTGCGTATTCCTCCCCGACGTTCCCACAGGTTGTGACTTTAGATGGCAATATCGGTGCAATATTAGGTAAACCACCACTATTAGAACAAGTATCAATATTATTACGGATGGTATCACAATTATTGATAGATCGATTGGATGTGAGTCGGTGTCATCTGAAAATAAAATTTAAAACCTTTTGAAAAATATATAATCAGCTTATAACGTTCTCACGGCTGAGACACAGACCTCGTCTTTGATCAACATCATCTGCTTTCCCTTTTCCAAATTATGTTGGGGTCGGCTTTCAGTTTAACCGGTTGTAGCTGAGTATTATAATATTAAAAATCTGAATATTTAAAATCTTGTGTGATATGTTCCTAAAGACTTACCTTCACTCTTATCCTTTAACAATTCCACTTCAATCACACACCAGTGGTGTTCTAAACAAATGTCATTATCTGTAAAAAGACAGATGGTTTTTAAATATGTGTACATGTAACATACTGTAATACTGTTTGTTCAGAATCATTGACTGAATCAATTGCTATAATTTTAAATATATAATATAGAAAATAATATATAAAATATTTATTTATGTATTTATTTATTTAGTTCGTTGACAGAATATAATTTACATGCCACAGGTTTACACAGCGGGTCCCAAACTAGGCACAGCCTGTATTTTGGTGACCCATATAACTCTTTTAGTCTTTATCTCTTTTCATTTACAAGAATTTATATATTTATATATATACTAGCTGACCCGCCATGACTTCGTTCGCGTGGTATCCTACCCCTACCCAACCGATACCACTACCCCTATTCTACCTCTCTCTTGACTCTTTCAACTCAGCTTTGTCACTCGGCAGCTCAGAGGCAATAGAACTCACTAAATCACCGCCGAAAATCGTACAAAGGATCAGCTCATGCAAAGATACAACTGGTTATGACACACAAATTAAAGGGGACTCATATCTCCCACAGATACTGAGTTAAAAGAGTGGGTATACAGGCAAATAACATTATAAATACATGCCAAGACTCATATCTCCCACGGATACTGAGTTAAAAGAGGGGGTATACAGGCAAATAACATTATAAATACATGCCAAGACTTGCACGAAAATCAACTAGTCCCCAATGTAGCGGACACCTCTAATAATAGAAAGGATATTCGCCCGAACTTTAAACAATTCCCCCAACAGCCTAAGAATTAACAAAGAAACAACTGAAAAGCACAAGCTGTGTATTTTAAGTAGTAATAAAAACAACAAGATACTATAAATTGCAGAAGAATCATTTCCAAATTATGAAATTTGCCACTATTTAACACCTAACTGTGGGATAAAGAAACTTATTAATAACATTGAGCAAAAATTAAAAACTTATACAATGTATGACTACTGCCTACTACTAAACTACTAAATGTTTACTATTCAAGTCAAACGTTCGAAACAACGCTAGTCTTGAGGTTTTGTCATGTGATAACAAGGTTGAAGTAGTCGAATATGTAAAATTCCTAGGTGTTCATATTGATACATTATTAAACTGGAAGGTTGAGACATCGTCTGTAACTAAGTCTGTTAGCTCAGCGTGCTATGCAATCAGAAGCCTGAGGGAAGAACTGACCTTGGCCCAGCTTAGGATAGTTTACTTTGCCTTGGTTGAGTCTAGGCTTAGATACAGTATTGAGTTTTGGGGCAACAGCTATAAGTATAATATCCACTCGGCATTTGTCATTCAAAAAAGAGCTTTAAGGACAATGCTCCGCTTAAAACAGACGGATTCATGCAGAGACCATTTTATAAGACTTAATATTTTAACAGTGCCATGTCTTTATATACTGGTGCTACTAACCAATTTCGTTAAGAACTTGCATAAATCTGAAACTGATGACCAACGACAAGTGTGTCGCTTAACTTCAAACTCGGATAAATCCAATTCTGAACTTTTTTAAGATTTTGGTATCAAAAAAAGGAAAAAAAAATATGTTTTTAAACAATTATATCAGTTGAGCATAAATCCGCATGGTTCATGAGATATAAACAGTTAAAATCATAATATTTTATCTAAATCAGATAGATCCATGAGACAGTTTTTTTCAAATGTAGTTAAGTCCATGAAAGCCAATCAGCCAATTGCATTTGTTCAAAATGGCCGTCAGTCGACGTAAACATTGCGATAGTAGCACGGTACCC
Source organism: Tholera decimalis (assembly GCA_943138885.2). Classification (NCBI taxonomy): domain Eukaryota; kingdom Metazoa; phylum Arthropoda; class Insecta; order Lepidoptera; family Noctuidae; genus Tholera; species Tholera decimalis. The sequence continues at coordinate 20,099,331 of OW964576.2, read as the reverse complement.
TCCTGCATTATTATTGTTTTTTTTTGTTATTTAGCCAATTCCCATGGATAATTCTATTTAAATTGTGTCACCAAGCAAAGCCCGCAAGCGGCCTAATATAAAATATCGCCGTAAGAAAGAGGAAAGAGCTAAAATTCTGTAGTTTTGAAATACCTATACCTAAGCGTCATTTGGAATCCCGGGCTGGCACTAGTGTTGTGCTAACTATTATCGATTATTATTATTTTGTTGTTGTAGGTACTATTACAGAATAATTTGGACATAATAAGTATGTAAGGATATAATATTCAGTAGGTACATATTAGAACTGTCCGGTCAAAGGAGATCGGACATTTTTGTATGGACTTTGGTCCAAATGGCGTCGGCTGATGAAACCTAGTCCATATAATAGTTCGTAAATGTAGGATATTTTTTTACTATGGACACCATAAAATTGGCCTATGGAGAAAAAAGTTATACAGTCCAGAAAACTGGTACCTATTATAGACGAAAAATTGAAAAAGCTACCTTTTGTTCGGCCAAAACTTATTTGCCGAGTACTCGCACTTATCCCCCGCCACCCGTATACGTTCGCTACCCCTCGGGGTGGCAGGGGTGATGCTTCTGCGCCGCGCGTATTGTTCACTGGTAAGTAAGTCATTCGCTATTATTCAGCAAGAACATTGTATTTTGGTTTCTTTATTTTATTCTTACCGGCTTTCTTTTTGGACATATTTTGATTCACTTACTCAATTACTTTGGCACGTTGAAACGGACCTGAGATATTGCTCGGACATTTTTGTATGGACTTTGGTCCAAGTGGCGTCAGATGATGAGAACTGCATTATTTATTTGATAATTTAATATTGTAACACTAACTATACCCGCAAATAAATTGACACATGGAGAAAAAAGTAATTGACACATAGGTATATCACCCAAATTATTTTAAGGAATTATTATAATATTTTTATTTTTACTATTTATGTGCAGATTATTAGAAAAATAAGATATATATTACAGGTATTTATTTTAATACACACATAACAACTTATCATAACGCCTGTAAACCCCGAAGGCAGAGGTATATATACCTATTAAAGTAATTATTGTGTTTTATATATAATAAAGGTATAAAAGAAATATGAACGATTAATATGTATTTATTACATTAAAATCTGATTCAAAAATTCTGTGGGATGGCGTATTTGATCTTGGTAGCGAGGCCACCCTAAATACCATACTATGGTCATAATATGGGCACAAAAAAAAACATATACAAATCTCTAAAGTGCTCTTCCCCGTTATACAGCTACAATAATAATACCGTATGGCATCCCATCCTACAGCTTCTTCTCTATACATTATGTATGTGTAATAGGTTCTTGACCTGACGTGGCGTGACTGTATCCGCCCTCGTAACAGTGTTAAGTTGGGTTCCGTAATATTATGTCGCTCCAATCCTGCGGGAGGTGCACCGTCACGATAAATATCTATATTGTATATACCATCACGGACATGCTCACTATAGTAGCTACGTGCTAGCTTTAGTTGATAAGTTCCGAGGGCGAATATGATTAAATCTTATTAGGCATATTCATACGCTGGTTAATAATTTCAATAAACCGGTCAGCATATACGCTGTCATGCACTGGCATGTGGAAAGCAATCAACAACGCAGCAGCTATTCTAAAATTCGGCAATCAACAGCAATATGGCTTGGCCTAAAAGGTATATACCTGTCGCGGTGCTATTGATGCGAGTATATGTATGTACTGAGCTTGCTGGGTTTGACTCGAACAGATTTCGGGTAACAGTTTGCCTTTCTCTTCGTAACACTGAACGATTACACACTAAACACACAATGCCAGCACTAGGCAACATCATGAAAGTCCAATCCAAAAGCAATATCACAAGTCCGTTTCAACGTGCCAAAGTAATCGAGTAAGTGAATCAAAATATGTCCAAAAAGAAAGCCGATAAGAATAAAATAAAGAAACCAAACGACGATGTTCTTGCTGAATAATAGCGAATGACTCACTTACCAGTGAACAATACGGGCGGCGCAGAAGCATCACCCCCGCCACCCCGAGGGGTAGCGAACGTATACGGGTGGCGGGGGGTAAGTGCGAGTACTCGGCAAATAAGTTTTGGCCGAACAAAAGGTAGCTTTTTCAATTTCTCGTCTATAATAGGTACCAGTTTTCTGGACTGTATAACTTTTTTCTCCATAGGCCAATTTTATGGTGTCCATAGTAAAAAAATATCCTACATTTACAAACTATTATATGGACTAGGTTTCATCAGCCGACGCCATATGGACCACTTTCGCCCGTTCTCCTTTGTGTAGGTATACAGGGTCAAAATCTGATCAAATTCAGGTTCATGAAGCAAAACAAATTGTAGTTCGTAAATTACGCACGTACACGCACGCACTCAAATGCACTTTGACCAAGACTGGGCATCGTTGGTGGAATTAAAACATTATAAAAAAGTGCTTAACAGTGAAAATGTGATAGGGCGACCAATGCACAAAAAAGAAATTGAAGAAACTGACTCAGAAGAAATATAGAATTTTGTAAAAATAATTTAAATCGGTTACCTCTTATTTTTGTAAAATAAAACTACAAGTCCTTATTTTGTTTGTATTATTCAGCTAGCTAACAAAATTTAACTATCGACGATGGTATACCATGATTTCGCCACTACCACATCCCTAGTTCTGATCGTATATTTTCAAATCCAGATAAATCCAGATCTATTAAATCAAAATTCTATAAATCCACACTGAGTTTTTTCAAAGATAGATAAATTGCGTTCCATTATATCAAATGAAGATAAATCCAATCTAAATATTGCATTTTTGAAAGAATGAATGGGTTAAATACTGAATTTACTAAACAGGATCGTTTTATTCAATACCTGTTACCATAATAACAAAATATTGCATTTTAATTCATGAAATTAAGACTATTATCACTTTTTTGTAAATATCTCCTAAGAGGCTAGAGTGGATTTATCCGAGTTTGAAGTTAAGCGACACAAGTTAGAGTTAACACACGTAGGAAAGACTTGCCTAACACAATCCAACCAAAACTAAACGTGGTTCATCACAGTCCTAGGTACCAATTTGTATTTAAGCTTCCCTTAGAATTAAAAAGCATAAATAGCGCAAACTTATTTAAAAACAAATAGAAGACATATTTATTGAGGAAGGGCTATTACAGCGTCGATGAGTACCTAGCTGATAAGCGACAACCGTAATGTCTGTTATAGTGTTTTAAATGATATGTTGACTATTATTGTCATTTTTTATTTATAATGTCTTTTTTATATTATTGTACTACTCAAAGATGACCTATTATATTGATAGATTTTATCTTTTGACATTATAATTTATAATTAAATGACATATTATTACGGACCATTTTTGTAACTTTTTAATTTTTTTAAGTTTTATTTATTGACATTCTATTTTTATTATTGATTATTCATAGAAAACGAGAAGACATTTTTAATCTTTCTTACACAATTTTTTTTTTGCAATTTTATTTTCTATATTTATAATCTTTGTTAATTTTATTTTTGTTTTTTTCGACTATTGTTTTATTGTATTATTTATTATTTTAAATTGAATGAGGATTATTATCGTTTTCAATTTGTTATTTTATTATATTTGACATGATTTTTTTTTTTTGGTCTCTCTTCGTTTGATATATTTTATTTAATGGTACTGTTTTGTTTTACACAATTTCTACACAATGTATATTGTTCTGAAATAAATGACTTATGCCTAATTTTGATTGGCGAAGAAGATTTTCGACGAACTAATAACTACGTCAACTTAACCAATTCCATACGTGAAACTCTTCGAAAAATACAGCACACAAATATTGTTATTTGTGCACCTACATTCAAATCGAACGACTACTCAACGCCAAAAGTCCGGCTTGGGGTTCCCGGTCCATGGACCATGGGCGGGGCAGGATGCTCGAGCACTGGGCCCGTGCGCAGGGCCTGGTGATCGAGAACCGGGGTTCTGTCCCCACGTGCGTGCGGTTTACGGGCGAGTCGGTGGTGGACGTTACGTTCGCCACCCCCAGCCTGTCACCGCGCGTCACAGACTGGCGCGTTGTGGAGGAGGTGGATACCTATTCCGACCACCGGTATATCCGGTTCGACGTCTCCGCCCAGACCCCAGACGCGCCGGTCCGACGGGACCTGAGTGGTCCGCGATGGGCGCTGAAGCAGATGGACCGGGAGCTATTCCTGGAAGCCTCGATCGTGCAGGCCTGGGGGTCACCCCCGGACAGGCCTGCCGACATAAACGACGAGGCGGAGTGGTTCCGGGAGGCCATGTCGGAGATCTGCGACGTGGCCATGCCCCGGGTCCGGCAAGGACGTGCCCGGCGTCAGCTGTACTGGTGGTCGAGCGAGCTAGCAGCGCTGCGCGAAGCGTGCGTTGCGGCGCGACGCCGGTACACCAGGTTCCGCAGGCGCCGCACCCGACCTTCGGATGCGGCGACTGTAGAGGCGGAGCTGTACGAGGGCTACAGGGCAGCGAAGGCCGTCCTCCGAGACGAGATCTGGCGGGCCAAGGAACTGGCCCGGGAAGAGATGCTGGCGACTCTGGACGGGGACCCATGGGGCCGCCCCTACAAGTGGGTGCGAGAGAAGCTCCGCCCCTGGGCTCCCCCGTTGACGCAGAGTCTCCAGCCTCAGTTCTTGGAGGACGTGGTGAGCGCCCTGTTCCCATCGCAAGGGGAGCACGCTCCCCCGCCCATGGCTCCGTCTCCGACGGAACCTGAAGCTGGCGCAAACGCGGACCACAGCGACGACGACGTCTACGACGCTCCAGGGGTGACCGAGGTAGACTTGAGAGTGGCGGTACAACGGCTCAAGGCCAAAAATACCGCCCCAGGACCCGACGGCTTGCCAGGGAAAGCCTGGGTCCTGGCCTCGGAGACTCTCGGGCCTCGACTAGGGGGGCTCTTTAGCGCATGCCTGGAGAGGGGCCAGTATCCGCTTCGCTGGAAGACGGGAAAGCTGGTCCTGATCCAGAAAGCCGGGCGCCCTGCGGACTCTCCGTCCGCATTCCGGCCCATCGTGCTGCTCGACGAGGCGGGCAAGCTCTTGGAAAGAGTAATTGCAGACCGCCTCTTCGGGCACCTGAATCGGGTGGGCCCGGATCTTGCGGAGTGCCAGTTTGGCTTCCGCAGGGGGCGCTCGACGGTGGATGCCATCATGCGCGTGAGAGCCCTCACGACGGGGGACGCGGTATCCCGGGGCAGGGTCGTCTTGGCGGTGTCTTTGGACATCACCAACGCCTTTAACACCCTGCCCTGGAGTTGCATCAGGGAGGCACTTCGGTATCACCGGGTGCCGACCTACCTCCGTCGCATAGTCGAGGACTACCTGACGGACAGAGCCGTCATCTACCCCGGTCACCGGGGAGAGTGGAACCGGCGAGAGATGTCGTGCGGTGTCCCACAGGGATCGGTCTTGGGGCCGCCCCTGTGGAACATCGGATACGACTGGGTGCTGCGCGGCGACCTCCCTGACGGCGTCAGCGTAGTATGTTATGCTGACGACACGCTCGTCCTGGCGCAGGGAGAGTCGCACCAGGCGGCGGCCGACCTGGCGACGCAAGCGGTCGCGACAGTCGTTCATAGGATCCGGCAGTTGGGACTCGACGTGGCGCTGCACAAGACCGAGGCCATGTGCTTCCATGGCGGTCGGAACGCACCACGTTCCGAGTCCCACATAACGGTGGAGGGGGTTCGCATCGGCGTCGGGAGGACGATGAAGTACCTAGGACTCGTCCTCGACAGCCGGTGGAACTTCAGGGAGCACTTCCTGAGTTTGGCCCCAAAGCTGAACCGGGCAGCAGCCGCCTTCAGGCGACTCCTGCCTAATCTCAGCGGGCCAAACGCCACCTGCCGAAGGCTGTACGCCGGCGTCGTGCAGTCCATGGCCCTCTACGGGTCCCCAGTGTGGGCCCTGTGCATCCGGACGCGACCACTAAAGTTGGTCGCATGCCAGAGGGTCATGGCTATCCGAATGATCCGGGGATACCGCACGATCGCCGGCGAATCGGCCAACCTCCTTGCCGGATTGCTGCCCTGGGATCTGGAGGCGACTGCCCTCCAGCGCGTCTATGAATGGCGCGTGGAGGCGCAGCGCCGGGGCGTATCCCCGCTGCCTCGAGAAGTCGAGGCGCGGCGGGAAGAGCTCCGGCGCGATCTCAGGGCAGTATGGAGGGAACGACTGTCGCAACCGACGGCCGGGCACGCCGCAATTGCGGCGGTAAGACCTCTCTTTGAGGAGTGGCTAGATCGGCGTCACGGCGTCCTGACCTACCGCATGACGCAGGTCCTTACCGGACACGGAAGTTTCGGGAGGTACCTGTGTCTGATGGGAAAGGAGGAAACGCCTGGGTGTCAACACTGCGAGGATCGCCCTGAGGACACCGTAGAGCACACGGTGCAAGACTGCCCCGCCTGGGCAGAGCACCGACGTGTCCTCACGGCGGCGATAGGCGGAGACCTCTCGCGCCCGGCCTTGGTCGAGGCCATGCTGCAGGGCGAGAGGGAGTGGGAAGCGGTCGCCTCCTTCTGCGAAGCAGTCATGCTTTCGAAGGAGGAGGCGGGCCGCGTGAGGGAGAGGATGGCGTCCTCCCTCCAGCCCAGCCGCAGTGGTAGACGCCTACGGCGTCGGACGTCGGCCGACGATCTCCGGCCACCGTAGGCGCGGGCATGCGGACAGCGAGTAAAGGGCAACTCGCTGTCCGACCATGGACCATGCCCGGGTCGACGGCGCGTCGTGTTCCACGCGCGCCTCAAAGAGCGTCAGCAACATGACGAGGCCCCCTCTGCAGAGGGCCGAAGCCCGCCGGGGTCGTGGGACTCATCCCGTTACCGTGGCCCCGGTATGTAAAGGGTTATTGAAGGAACACAGTGGATTTTAGTCAGTAAAAGTCTGACAGTCCCTCCCACCCTGCCCGGAGTGGGAGGACTTATTTGATAATTTTAACACGTTAAAAAAAAAAAAAAAGGATAAACGAACTTGTTTATTGTGATAATGGAAATATAAACAACTCGAGCGACACGGTACTGGGAGAGACTTTATTAAGTGGCACTACAGTTCGCGCGAAAAATATTTTTCTTTTATCATCACATTCACCTTTTGCATCAAAACATATCTGGGCTTCTTAATAAATCGGACTTATTAACAGTACATATCCAAGAATTGTTACAAAAGAAAGTAGATGTAGATGTGATCTGTATAACGGAACATTTTGTAATAGCTGGTCATGAAAACTTAATTCACATACCTAATTTAAAGATAGCTGCGTGTTATGCAAAAAAAAAAAAACAAAAACGTGGAGGCTCCTGCATCCTGATTAAAAATAACTATAAATACAAAAAATTAAAGAATATGTCAAGTTGTTCAGTGACGAGGTTTATAGAATGTTGTGCGTTAGAACTAATTAAGCAAAAGATAATAATTGTATGCATATACCGTCCACCCAATATGTCTAACATAAGTCTCTTCTATGATAACCTGGATTCCCTACTTAAGACATTGTGCACTAATTCAAATAAAAAGGTAGTTTTGTGTGGGGATTTTAACATAGACATAATTAGGAGAAATAAATTTACTTTGGACTTTGAATCGTTACTTCTCAATTACAATCTTAAATTGGAAATTCATCAACCAACACGACTAATGAGCAAAACTTGCATAGACAACATAGCTCATAACTGTAAGCAGGAATGCAATAGCAAAATAATAGATCTTGCTTTATCTGACCATACAGCTCTACTACTGAAAATACCGATTAAAAAAACATGTATTATTTTATTCTTGGCATATACGAAAACGCATGATAACAGAAGAAAATTTGATAAAATTTAAAAATTATCTACGGTGTCTTACTTTCTCAGACGTATTTGGTACTGAAAACGCTAATGAAGCCTATGACAATTTCATAGACATTTTTTGTTTATTGTACAATTTTTGCTTTCCGACGAAATGGGTTATTGTTAAACCAGATAGAAAGATTAAATGGATATCTCGGGGTATAAGAATATGCAGTCGGAAACAAAGAAATTTATTGTGGAAGTACAGATTATCCCCTACGCATAAAAATAAACATATTTTCAAAAGCTATTCACAGAGACTCAAAAAATTATTAGGCTCACCCAAAAAGCTCAAAATAACTATATTATAAATAATTCTGAGAATAAGGCTAAAGCAGCATGGCAAATTATTAATAACAGTAAATTCACTAAAGACCTGTCTGTTGATTTGTAAAATAGTTACAAATCAACAGACAGAATTCTATAATTAAACTTAAAGACCCTCAGGAAATTGCTGATGCTTTTAATAATTTCTTTGTAGACCAAGTACAGGATGTATCAAATGGAAAAACAGAATCAGATAATATTACTAGTATAGCCAATAACCAAACTCAATGTTTATGCCGCCAGTAGTTCCACAGGATATAGCTAGATCAAATAGAATATTATAAAATAAAAAAGTCATGGTTATGACGGCGTAACATATTCTTCTGTGGTCAAATTTGTGGCTGATGTATGAGTGATATTATCTCAGGTACCTTCCCCGATAGTCTTAAAAAGGTAATTGGAAAAGTACTCCATAAAAAAATAGTAAAGAAGACATGGCTCCAAAATTTTTGAAATGAAATATTTACGAGACAGTTAATAAGTTCTTAACTAAAAATAATATCTTATGTGACGAACAAAAGGGGTTCAGAAAGAATAAAAATATTAGTATGGCAATATACGATCTAGTGAATAACGTTATGCCAAGTGTGGACCATAAAATGCCTGTATGCGCCATATATACTGATATGACGAAAGCGTTCAATTATGTAAACCATGACGCTCTTATAAATAAACTTTACACGTACGGCATTAGAGAAAATGTTTTAAAGCTAATAAAGTCATACCTTACTAATCGAAAGCAATATAAAGAAATTTCAAGGATATGTGTGAAAACTAAACAAGAACATAAATATCAATCTGGCTAGAGAAAAGTCAAATATGGCATACCGCAAGATAGTGTACTTGGACCTTTATTTTTTTTTTTTATATATTAATGACTTGCCTCGCAATAGTAAAATGCGGCAATAAAAATAATTATAAAACTGATATTAAAAAAAACAAGTTATACATTTTCATCAGCGTCTAGGAGCTGAAAATCATGATGTTGAATTTAATGGACAAAAATTAGACTCCACAAAGGTTACAAAATTCCTTGGTATTCTAATTGATAACAAACTGACCTGGAAACCGCATTCAGAGGATGTATGTAAGAAGTTAAGCAGGTCAGCGTACGTACTTTATAACCTGGCAAAAAAGTAAGCATTCGCACCGTGCTGGAAGCTTATCATGGTTTAGTTGCGTCGGTTTTGAGATTCGGAGTCATATTCTGGGGTAACTGTTCAGAGAGAGAGAGAGGATATTCAAAGCCCAAAAACGTTGCGTGAGATCAATGACTAGTCTTAAAAATACCGACAGTTGTGCACCTGTTTTCAAGTCTCTAAAATTACTCAACTTTCCGTCTTTGTATTTGTATATACTTGAAGTTGCAATATTTGTTAAAACAAACATGTATGTTTGTTCTAACAAATTTTACCCTAATGAACACTATTAGAACACGTCCGGGATCTGTTAGATCACAATACAAAAATCTAATGTTTGGTAGGCACAAAACAGCATTGTTAAGAAAAAGCTTACTATCAATAGTGGATGATGATTGTTGTTTTTGATGTTTAAAGTTTATGTAGGAAGGCTGTAGATCCACATAACTGTACTTCTATTTTTTGTTGTCAGTTTTTGTTTATTTGTTTGTTTGATTGAGTTGATATAATTATTATGTTTTTACTTTTGCATGCCGTTAGGTAGAGTGTGTTGGAAGTGCTTTTATAATGTTGACATCTTATTTTGTACCCACATTCATTGCAAAATAAATTATTTCTGATTTCTGATACCGATACCCTCCCCATACCTTATTCTACCCCTACCCTACCCAAACCCTACACTAACCCTACACCTACCCTACCCTACCGTACCGTATCCCTACCCTTGAGACCATTCCTACTTTTTTTTTTCATCTGAACCTTCTTCTGACAAAACCTAAATTAGTAATTTTGAATAATCTTTAAAAAAGACATGATTTTCGATTAAAAAATGAATGCAGCGAAAATGTTCCAATTACGAAAGTGGTCTAGACATGGAAAGAAAAAGATCCAGTAAATCATATACTAAAGTTCCATTTTGATTGTATGCGTGATTGTTTCAGAATATTAATATAATTGTTTCAGAATTATTATACTATATAAAGCTAAATTACCACTCACTGACTCACTCATTGACATAATTGTTCTCCCAGATGGTGGATGGGGAGGTGTGTATATTTTGACAGATTCGTAAACAAGTAACTCTCAAACCTACGGGAAAAGTGCCAAATCTCCCCTTTTCACCCCCCTTCTCCCCCCTCCCCATCGTATCTCGGAAACTACGAGAACCGTATTTTTTGTTTTTTACGGATTCGTATAGAGGAGGCTCGGTAAAGTAAAAACCATTTTTCAAAGTCCCCCCCCCCGCCCCCCTTCTCCCCCCCTTTAGGCGGATCTCGGAATCTAAGAGACTTGGAACATTTTTTTTTTCAGATTCATTTAGAGGGGCAATGCTTTAGTCGAAATACTTGTGCAACCCCCCCCCCCCATAACCCCTCCCTCTTTTTTTTTTTTTTTTTTTTTTTTTCACAAGCTCGCGAGGTGCTTGCACCTCGCGCAACACGCAAATACCAATTTCTTTTTTCAGAAGCACGCGAGGTGCTTGCACCTCGCGCAACACGCAAATACTAAACCCCCCATCACCCCACACTTTTTTTTTTCACAAGCACGCGAGGTGCTTGCACCTCGCGCAACACGCAAATACTTGATTTAGAGGGGCAATGCTTTAGTTTTTTTCACAAGCACGCGAGGTGCTTGCACCTCGCGCAACACGCAAATACTAAACCCCCCCCATCTCCCCCCATCACCCCCCCCCCCACTTATTTTTTTTTTTTGTTTTTTTCACAAGCACGCGAGGTGCTGGCACCTCGCGCAACACGCAAAAACTAAACCCCCCCCATTTTTTTTTTTCTCTTTTTTTCACAAGCACGCAAGGTGCTTGCACCTCGCGCAACACGCAAATACTAGTATTAATATAAAATTACATACAATTTAGGGAGCCTCCTCTTAATATTTGTCCTCCTTTCACGTCAAAACCAATTTTTAACCGACTTCAAAAAAAGGAGGTTTACAATTCGTCTTGAACTTTTTTTTTTTTTTTTATGTATGTTACCTCATAACTCGGAGACGGCTGGAAGGATTTGAAAAATTCTTTATGCGTTTGAATGGATATATTTTCTTGTTGGTCCCATTGTTACGAAATCAGGATGTGATGATGGGATCCTGGAGAAATCGAGCGAACTCTTCAAATATTATAGGCACACCTATAGCGTTTTGGGTATTTCTTATAGTACCTTGAGCAGTTGCTCCCGAAAAGTACCATTTGGGGAAGTTGAACTGATGATGAAGACCACAGATGGCCACTGAAACTCCTCAATAATAAGTATTTCGTGGATTGCGATTCGATTACTTGAGTACGGATGTTAAACACTTTATGCTCGTCACAATACATATGGTGATGTAGAGCTGATGGTCAAATATCAGGAGAACTCCTCAAAAATTAACGACTATGCACAGGGAAAAGCAATATTTTGTAAAAGGTGATAAGTTCTTGACATTGTGGCTTTTGTAACTAGATCAATTACTCAATCAATCATCAATCAATTTTTGTTGTGGAAATATTTGAAGGGTTAGACTGTGACATCTGCTTAGCCTCTTCCCAACTGTGGTGTGGTGGCCTCCAGTCTAACCGGACGCAGCTGAGTACTAGTGTTGTACATGGAGCGACTGCCTATCTATCCTCCACAACCCAAGCAGGGTAATACGACACCCCTTGGCTCCACTGATGTCAGATCTCTGGCTGCTGACTCCCCGTAACGACTGTCAGATGTACACATGACAGCCGGAACCAACGGCTTCACGTGCTTTCTGATGCGCGGACGTACCTCAACATGTTATAACATGTCACCAAGGGTTATCAAGCGTTGTTTAACCATGACCCGTGCGGGTGTTGTTATTTAGCCACGGGCTCTTCTGATGGCCGCGCTACATATAATCGAGAAATTGAAGCGACAATAGCCTAAATAATAACTAAGGTAATAATAGCACTTGTGATCGAGAGGTCGTGGGCTCGAACCCCACCCATTACACTATTTCTGTGAAGCCACCCAACCGAATTCAGCCTAGTTTTTTTGTATTTTTTTTTAGTTGGAGCGGTTAACAATTTTGCTAGCAATGTGGATTCTGACCACATTGCTAATTCTCTTAAACAAAAAGAAAGAAAAATATAGGATAGTCTTGTTGTGTCTGATGATGATTATAGTATATAGTGTTTTACCAATAACCGTTATTGGTAAAACACTAACAACCTCGCAGGACTGTATTACTACTACCCGCCGGGGTTGCGGAAATGTACTAACAAGATACCGCGGCCCCGGAACTTACGGGCAGCTGTAGGGACAGGGTGAGGTTTTAGTCAGTAGAAGTCTGACACTCCCTTCCGCTTAACCCAGAGCGGGAGAAGTTATTCGATGATTTTCCAACCCAGAAAAAAAAGGAATGTATTACTAACATCATATACAACAACTTTTATTCTATGACTTTTTTAGAAAACATAATACTTTTACCAAAAACTAACCTTCAAGATCCCTCCGCTGCCTTTTCTACTATCAATTTACCTACAATACTAGCGCTTTCTTTTGCTTCGCAGACTGCGCAACAATCAGAGCGTTCAATTGAAATATATTTGTTTTTGTACTATAATCCAATTAAATTAAAAAATAATGTAATAATTAAAATTCATAGAACAAAAGATGTGGTTTGTGATGTTACTAACATAGTCCTGAAAGATTGTTAGTGTTTTACAAATAACCCTGTATATAGCGATGGTTATCGCTGCAGTAAATAAGTAATAAAACATCCAAACTTTCTGATTTAGTAGGGTTTTCTGGTACATACAAAATATGTTATTATTCTTGTCTGGTAACCGTGTCAGATCGTATCCTCTTACTATTTCTATATTGGTGGTATCGCCAGCCTTTGTGTATATTTCGAGTTGAATAGATATACTGCTGTATTTTAAATTACGAAAGATGTGAAAATGCTTGTTTGCTTCAAAATAATAATAGTCTAATGGCTCCTTTATCATTTTGTTACCTGAAACGGAAAAATAAATATTATTTATTTGTCAATCATCGGCATCTGCTCAACCTTTAGCCATGTGAGGGTCGGCCTCCAGTCTACCCGGGTGCAGCTGAGCACATGGAGCAACGGCCTGTCTGACTATCTGACCACCACAACCAGAAGCCGGGTAACACGATACCCCTTGGCAAGACTAAAGTGAGATTTCCTGGACTCTGACTCCCTGTAACGACTCTCAGATATGTACAAATGACTGCCGTGACCAACGGCTTAATGTGCTTTCCGAGGCACGCGGGAAGTTCAGTGTTTTGATGGTCACCCAAGATGCAAATGCAAATAGTTTCATTAACCGACTTCTAAAAAAGGAGGAGGTTCTCAATTCGGATGTTTGTTTGTTTTTTTTATGTTTGTTCGGGCATAGCTCCGTCGCTTGCCAACCGATTCAAAAAATTATTTTTTTGTTAGAAAGGGTATACTTTCCAAATGGTCCCATGAAAATTTTATCGAAATCGGACAAGCCGCTTCTGAAAAATCAACAAAAGTCTAAAAAAAATATTTACATTGATGATCTTTTCTGCATTGCGTTTTTTGTAAAAGGTGATAAGTAGTTGACATTTTGGCTTTTGTAACTAGATTAATTACAAACTGACCCACTAAAAAGCGCGAAAATAAAAACTTTTTTGCAAAAAATAAAACCGACTTCCATGTCAAAACACTACAAAGCCAAAAATAATTTTAATTTCGGAAGGCGGTGTGAAAAAAAAAATACAAAACCAATAACACCGACTACCGAAATTAAAATTATTTTTGGCTTTGTAGTGTTTTGCCATGGAAGTCGGTTTTATTTTTGCAAAAAAGTTTTTATTTTCGCGCTTTTTAGTGGGTCAGTTTGTAATTAATCTAGTTACAAAAGCCAAAATGTCAACTACTTATCACCTTTTACAAAAAACGCAATGCAGAAAAGATCATCAATGTAAATATTTTTTTTAGACTTTTGTTGATTTTTCAGAAGCGGCTTGTCCGATTTCGATAAAATTTTCATGGGACCATTTGGAAAGTATACCCTTTCTAACAAAAAAATAATTTTTTGAATCGGTTGGCAAGCGACGGAGCTATGCCCGAACAAACATAAAAAAAAACAAACAAACATCCGAATTGAGAACCTCCTCCTTTTTTAGAAGTCGGTTAATGAAACTATTTGCATTTGCATCTTGGGTGACCATCAAAACACTGAACTTCCCGCGTGCCTCGGAAAGCACATTAAGCCGTTGGTCACGGCAGTCATTTGTACATATCTGAGAGTCGTTACAGGGAGTCAGAGTCCAGGAAATCTCACTTTAGTCTTGCCAAGGGGTATCGTGTTACCCGGCTTCTGGTTGTGGTGGTCAGATAGTCAGACAGGCCGTTGCTCCATGTGCTCAGCTGCACCCGGGTAGACTGGAGGCCGACCCTCACATGGCTAAAGGTTGAGCAGATGCCGATGATTGACAAATAAATAATATTTATTTTTCCGTTTCAGGTAACAAAATGATAAAGGAGCCATTAGACTATTATTATTTTGAAGCAAACAAGCATTTTCACATCTTTCGTAATTTAAAATACTGCAGTATATCTATTCAACTCGAAATATACACAAAGGCTGGCGATACCACCAATATAGAAATAGTAAGAGGATACGATCTGACACGGTTACCAGACAAGAATAATAACATATTTTGTATGTACCAGAAAACCCTACTAAATCAGAAAGTTTGGATGTTTTATTACTTATTTACTGCAGCGATGACCATCGCTATATACAGGGTTATTTGTAAAACACTAACAATCTTTCAGGACTATGTTAGTAACATCACAAACCACATCTTTTGTTCTATGAATTTTAATTATTACATTATTTTTTAATTTAATTGGATTATAGTAGAAAAACAAATATATTTCAATTGAACGCTCTGATTGTTGCGCAGTCTGCGAAGCAAAAGAAAGCGCTAGTATTGTAGGTAAATTGATAGTATTGTTACGAGCTGGGGTTCGGGATAGAATTAATTACGCCAATTAAACCAAAATTAACACTTTAATTAATTAAGCACAAAATAAATTTAACACAATTATTCACACCACAACACTTGTCACTTAACACTTAGATCACACTTAAATCGCACTGAAATTCACTGATAAAGCTTCGATTATATCTCGTATTCGCCTCGTAATAAGACTGACTCGCTGCGCCCCTTTGTGCTCTATTTATACCCCAGTCTGAGTTCGAGAACATTCGTATAAAATCAACTCACTGTTTATACTGCCTAGAAAATACTCGAAATACATAGTACCGCTATTCGACGCTAGATGGCGTTAGTGTCTTGACTAGATATGCTCATTCCTGCTATTCGACGCTAGATGGCGTTAGCGTGTCGAACATTCCAGATTTATGTTGAAGTTTCCCGACGCACTTCACTAAGCGACTGGCGTAACACTGCCCCCTCCTAAGACATGCTCGACCCGAGCATCATTAGACCCGTAGTAACGCGCCAGTCGATCAACATGAACAATCTTTGGCGCAGCTCGTGCACCTTTCTGGATCCGATAAGTGACGTCATTAATCTTAGTCACAACTTGATATGGTCCATCCCATTTTGCCTGTAATTTCGGTGACTTTCCTTTGCTGCGCACCGGATTATGCAACCAGACGAATGAGCCTTCATCAAATCCTTGATTGTTCATCTTTCGGTCGTAACGAGTCTTCACCTTCTGAGACATTTGTTGACCGGATTGTCTGACATGCTCGTATATGTCGTTCATTCTGTTTCGCAATTCACTCGCGTAGTCTGTTACACTACAAGGTGCATCCGGCGGTATTCCAGTGATTAGATCTGCAGGCAACCTAAGCTCTCGTCCGAAGTTCACGAAAGCAGGTGTAACAGCTGTACTCTCATGAACTGCGCTTCGGTATGACAGAAGGAACGGCTGAATGTGTTTGTCCCAATCCTTTTGCCTGCTTTCCACAACTTTAGCCAGATATCTCTCCAATGTCTGGTTGAAACGTTCCACCATTCCATCAGATTGTGGGTGATACGAAGTGGTCCTGGTTTTATGAGTACCCATTACTCGACATGTCTCCTGAAATACCAGTGACTCAAAATTCCTTCCTTGAGAGCTGTGAATTTCCAAGGGTACTCCGTAGCGACAAAATACTTCGTTAACCAATTTATCTGCCACTGTGGTAGCTTCCTGATTAGGAATGGCAAAAACTTCTGGCCACTTTGTGAAATAATCCATTACGACCATAAAGTACCTGTTCCCACTCTCGCTCTCAGGAAATGGTCCCGCAACATCCAGCGCTATCCGTTCCCATGGGGCTCCCACATTATAGATCTTTAAAGCTCCTCTACTGCGTGTTTGAGGTCCCTTAACTGCTGCACAACTAGTGCATTTGCGGCACCAGTCTTCTACGTCGTCTCGGCAGTGGTTCCAGTAAAATCGCTCTCGTATCTTTAACAGAGTCCTTCTTACTCCCATATGACCTCCTGAACATCCGTCGTGGTAAAGCTGTAGAACTTCAGGTACCTTAGCCTTTGGTACGACCATTTGTAGGTGACAATGGTCTCCTCGAGCATTTTCCCATTTGCGGCACAATACTCCCTCGTGGATCACCAAACTCTCCCACTGTGCCCAATAACTTTTTGTTGTGGTACTCATTCCAGCGACATCATGCCAACTAGGCTTTGGAGCTGCGCACGCTGTAGCTCTTCTTTCCACTCATTGCTCAGCTCTGTTCTCAGCATCTTGACGGGTACTATTTCTTTTTCTTCTTGTATGACACAGTGCTTACGTTCTTCCGATTCAGATTTTCTTGAAAGCACATTCACGTTATCATGGCACATTCTAATATTTCGCTTCGGGCAACTGGATCTCACATGGCCCTTCTCTCCACACTCATAGCATCTAGGGCTGAACTTCGGTCGACTACTACAGGTTGAGGATGACACCACTTTTCTGGTGCGACTCTCTTCCTTTCTAAAGTTTCGCCTCGGGCAACTGGATCTTAGATGGCCCTTTTCTCCACACTCGTAGCATCTAGGGCTAAACGTTGGTCGAATGCCACGGGTGGATGATGACACCACTTCCCTGATGCGGTATGCTCGATGTTCCTGTCGTGCGGCTTCCACCTCTAAAGCATGGGCCAGGGCATTCTTCAGAGATTTATGATGCCCGAGTCTCACAGCAGCCCTCACTTCCAAGTCACGAATCCCATCGACAAACGCCTGGACCAAATTACCGTCGATGAGTGCAGGCGGTGATTGGTAAGCCTTACGGACCAGCTTTTCTATTTCGAGGGCCCACTGCTGTAGATTTTCAGAACTACGTTGTACCCGGTCTTTCAACTGAGCACGGAATACGTGTTCCAGATGTGCGTCACCATAGCGAGATTCTAACGCCTCTAGCAACTGTTCGTAGGTGACTTCCTTCCCGAGGGCCTCTAGAATGGTTAGGGCCTGGTCACGAAGGCCCAGTGTAAGCGCCGTCATAGCCTGTGCTTTGCTCCATCCGTTCGCCTTGACAACGGCTTCAAACTGGATCTTATAGGCCGACCATGAAGAGCTTCCATCAAACGGAGGTACCTTGAAACCTCGCACCGAAGGAGCAGTGGCCACAGGAACTGTAGTCAAATCTCCAGACTTCAGTACACCCAGAGCTTTTTTCATGTCAGCGATCTCGATTTCAGCTCCGGAGATACGAATCTCAGCTTCAGTAATCCTTTCCTCTTGCTGATGCACTCGTTCCTTTACTGCAGTAAGGTCCTTGCAAAGATTCGCATTAATTTCCTTTGTGAGTAGCACCAGCTCTTCCTGGTGGCGGGTTTGTTCTACCTGGCGGCGGGCTAGCTCTTCCTGGAGGCGAGCAGCCTGCTCTTCCTGCCGACGGGCTTGCTCTTCCTGGCGGCGGGCTTGTTCTTCCTGGCGGCGGGCTAGCTCTTCCTGGAGGCGGGCTTGTTCTTCATGACGGCGGGCTAGCTCTTCCTGAAGGCGAGCAGCCTGCTCTTCCTGGCGGCGGGCCTGTTCTTCCTGGCGGCGGGCTTGTTCCTGCAGCATAGCCATCAATGCAGACATGTCAAATGCAGCCGGAGACGTAGTCACTGGAGCAACTCCGGAAGTACTCGCAGACGCCTCCATCGTCTGCTGATTTCCACCCGATGCTGGCGATGGTGAGCCTTCAAACCGTCTCTGGTCGATCTCCTGCTGGCGTTGATTTCTGGTCCTTACACCTTCCATATCATCTTTCGGTAAAACCGGCATTTTTCTATCCCACTTCTGACACCAAATTGTTACGAGCTGGGGTTCGGGATAGAATTAATTACGCCAATTAAACCAAAATTAACACTTTAATTAATTAAGCACAAAATAAAAATTTAACACAATTATTCACACCACAACACTTGTCACTTAACACTTAGATCACACTTAAATCGCACTGAAATTCACTGATAAAGCTTCGATTATATCTCGTATTCGCCTCGTAATAAGACTGACTTGCTGCGCCCCTTTGTGCTCTATTTATACCCCAGTCTATGAGTTCGAGAACATTCGTATAAAATCGACTCACTGTTTATACTGCCTAGAAAATACTCGAAATACATAGTACCGCTATTCGACGCTAGATGGCGTTAGTGTCTTGACTAGATATGCTCATTCCTGCTATTCGACGCTAGATGGCGTTAGCGTGTCGAACATTCCAGATTTATGTCGAAGTTTCCCGACGCACTTCACTAAGCGACTGGCGTAACAGTATAAAAGGCAGCGGAGGGATCTTGAAGGTTAGTTTTTGGTAAATGTATTATGTTTTCTAAAAAAGTCATAGAATAAAAGTTGTTGTATATGATGTTAGTAATACATTCCTTTTTTTCTGGGTTGGAAAATCATCGAATAACTTCTCCCGCTCTGGGTTAAGCGAAAGGGAGTGTCAGACTTCTACTGACTAAAACCTCACCCTGTCCCTACAGCTGCCCGTAAGTTCCGGGGCCGCGGTATCTTGTTAGTACATTTCCGCAACCCCGGCGGGTAGTAGTAATACAGTCCTGCGAGGTTGTTAGTGTTTTACCAATAACGGTTATTGGTAAAACACTATATACTATAATCATCATCAGACACAACAAGACTATCCTATATTTTTCTTTCTTTTTGTTTAAGAGAATTAGCAATGTGGTCAGAATCCACATTGCTAGCAAAATTGTTAACCGCTCCAACTAAAAAAAAAAAATACAAAAAAACTAAGCTGAATTCGGTTGGGTGGCTTCACAGAAATAGTGTAATGGGTGGGGTTCGAGCCCACGACATCTCGATCACAATTGCTATTATTACCTTAGTTATTATTTAGGCTATTGTCGCTTCAATTTCTCAATTATATGTAGCGTTGGCCATCAGGGGAGCCAGTGGCTAAATAATAACACCCGCACGGGTCAAGGTTAAACAACGCTTGATAACCCTTGGTGACAATACAATACAATACAATATATTTATTTGCGTAAAACATGGTATACAATGGTGTTACATACAATAATTATGGCACAGACATGTTTAGCTAGTATAAAACATAGCATGCAAAATTTTAAAGTTTGTTGAAGAAGGCATCAACCATCAATATTTTTTATCTAAAAATTCCTTTAAACTATAAAAACTACATTCATGCAACCATTTACAAAACTTAATTTGAAACAATCTTGAATTTAATGTTTTGAAATGACTGGGTATCTTATTATAAATGCACACACACATCGCTAGGCAGTTCTTATTGTATTTAGATAATCTTGGTAAATCATTTAACACTAGTTTATGTGGATCTCGTCTGTTCCTAGGATTTACATCATTTGCAGTCTTGAATAATTGTTTTTTTTTTAATTACAAACACACATATTTCATAAATATAAAGTGACGGTAATGGTAACAAACCAAGTTTTTTAAATATTGGTCGACATGAGTCGTCAGGTTTGAGTCCACAAATTGCCCTCATGCACTTTTTTTGAGCAATGAATGCTCTACTGAAGTCGGTGCTATTACCCTACATTACAAGCCCATATCGTAGTAACGATTCGACGTACGCATGGTATGACATCACAGCAGTTTTTATGTTTGTTACATTTTTAATTTGTTTGAGTGCGTATACAAACTTATTAATCTTGGTGCTAATATTGCCTACGTGTTCTTTCCAATTAATATCTTTATCTATTATTACGCCTAAAAATCGTGTGTGCGTTACTTCTTTGATTTTATTAATATTTAGTTTAATCCTATTTTTATAATTATTTGATTGATTAAATTGAATATATACGGATTTATCTAAATTAATCTTCAAATGGTTAATGTCAAGCCAATGCAGTAATTTGTCTATTGTATTATTGATGTCAAGTTCATGATCTAAAATGGTATTATGGTTTTTGTTCGATGTCACTATAATAGATATAACGTCAGCGAATAAAATGCACATGACATGTTATAACATGTTGAGGTTCCTCCGCGCATCAGAAAGCACGTGAAGCCGTTGGTTCCGGCTGTCATGTGTACATCTGACAGTCGTTACGGGGAGTCAGCAGCCAGAGATCTGACATCAGTGGAGCCAAGGGCTGTCGTGTTAGCCTGCTTGGCTTGTGCAGGATAGATAGGCAGTCGCTCCATGTACAACACTAGTACTCAGCTGCGTCCGGTTAGACTGGAGGCCACAACACCATAGTTGGGAAGAGGCTAAGCAGATGTCACAGTCTAACCCTTCAAATATTTCCACAACAAAAATTACATGATACATCTATTGGTTTTGACGTGAAAGGAGGACAAATATTAAGAGGAAGCTCCCCAAATTGTATGTAATTTTATATTAATATTCTGAAACAATCACGCATACAATCAAAATGGAACTTTAGTATATGATTTACTGGATCTTTTTCTTTCCATGTCTAGACCAGTTTCGTAATTGGAACATTTTCGCTGGATTCATTTTTTAATCGAAAATCATGTCTTTTTTAAAGATTATTCAAAATTACTAATTTAGGTTTTGTCAGAAGAAGGTTCAAATGAAAAAAAAAAGTAGGAATGGTCTCAAGGGTAGGGATACGGTACGGTAGGGTAGGGTAGGTGTAGGGTTAGTGTAGGGTTTGGGTAGGGTAGGGGTAGAATAAGGTATAGGGAGGGTATCGGTATCAGAAATCAGAAATAATTTATTTTGCAATGAATGTGGGTACAAAATAAGATGTCAACATTATAAAAGCAGTTCCAACACACTGTACCTAACGGCATGCAAAAGTAAAAACATAATAATTATATCAACTCAATCAAACAAACAAATAAACAAAAACTGACAACAAAAATAGAAGTACAGTTATGTGGATCTACAGCCTTCCTACATAAACTTTAAACATCAAAAACAACAATCATCATCCACTATTGATAGTAAGCTTTTTCTTAACAATGCTGTTTTGTGCCTACCTGTAAACATTAGATTTTTGTATTGTGATCTAACAGATCCCAGACGTGTTCTAATAGTGTTCATCAGGTTAAAATTTGTTAGAACAAACATACATGTTCGTTTTAACAAATATTGCAACTTCAAGTATATACAATTAGAAAGACGGAAAGTTGAGTAATTTTAGAGACTTGAAAACAGGTGCACAACTGTCGGTATTTTTAAGACTAGTCATTGATCTCACGCAACGTTTTTGGGCTTTGAATATCCTCTCTCTCTCTGAACAGTTACCCCAGAATATGACTCCGAATCTCAAAACCGACGCAACTAAACCATGATAAGCTTCCAGCACGGTGAGAATGCTTACTTTTTTTGCCAGGTTATAAAGTACGTACGCTGACCTGCTTAACTTCTTACATACATCCTCTGAATGCGGTTTCCAGGTCAGTTTGTTATCAATTAGAATACCAAAGAATTTTGTAACCTTTGTGGAGTCTAATTTTTGTCCATTAAATTCAACATCATGATTTTCAGCTCCTAGACGCTGATGAAAATGTATAACTTGTTTTTGAATATTTATAATTAGATTATTTTGATTTAGCCAATTTATTATGTTTTTTTACGTATTATTAATATCAGTTTTATAATTATTTTTATTGCCGCATTTTACTATTGCCGTACTGTCGTCTGCAAATAGTACCATTTTTGTTGTTGAATTTGGCGAGGCAAGTCATTAATATATAAAAAAAAATAAAGGTCCAAGTACACTATCTTGCGGTATGCCATATTTGACTTTTCTCTAGCCAGATTGATATTTATGTTCGTGTTTAGTTTTCACACATATCCTTGAAAATTTTAACTCAATAAGTTAAAAATTCAGACACAAAAAGATATGATCCGTTTCAGATCTTGTTTTACTGTAAACTTTAATTAGAATAGCTTTAATAATGGTTAGATTTTTAACGCTGGTATCCAAACATATTTTGTTCAGGAAATACAGTTAGAACTTTATCTGAATCTATGTGAGGAAAACTACTTTGAAATTAATTTAGAAGGAAACTGATTTGTTACAACATTATGGATAATGCCAAAATATTAAATTTAAAATTAGGTATATTTTTTTGTTTTGGGGTTTTATTTGAAACTTGGCTCTGCCAGCGGGTTTGGCTGCGTAAAATTTGGTACTACTGGGATAAAAAGTATCCCAAGTGCTAATAACCTATTTAATGACTAGTTCATAAAGTAATGACAAAAGGAAATACAGATATAGTCACTTTCGCTTTTTTATTAATAATATCAATAAGAAATGTTTTATTTTTATTTTATAAAACCTTATTATTTTAAAATAAACTTTTCACGTCATACTAAAATTAAAAACACGATACACTATATAAAAAACCTAAAACTATAATACCTACCAAAATAACAGAACAACTCCAAACACACACCGGACACAATTAAGAAAAACTCTTTCTCAAAATTTTCGAAAAAAGAATTTAAATAAAATTAAAAAAAGAACTTTTATCACTTCCACCACGTACGCGATGCACGTGCACACTGCGATAGTTCGCGGCAATTGGAGAGAAAGCGACGTCGTTGATCGAACGATGCCAGGTCGCGACTGAACGCATCGGCGACACAATATTGCTTATTATAGATTAAGATAGCAGTAAGAGATGCTTCACAGATAATTGTGTAAGAGGGGTGCGTAAGATTCGAAGATTTGGCTGGGAAATCCGCATGGATCTCCTCTGCCCTGGGGTGGACAAAGGGCTCTGTCAGACTCATACTGACTAAAACCACCCCGTGTTACCTCGTAACCTTACCTTCAACGCGGCAACCTATCATACCGCGGCAACCTATCATACCGCGGCAAAATATCATACCTTAACCTAACCCATCATATTACTATTCCCTAATACTCACCTACACGTTTTTTACGTTTAAATAAATTGTTTATCCATAATTGGCTATAATAATAATAATATCGCCCACCGGTAGCTTGGACCCTGTTCCCGATACCGGTGGGCTACTGTTTTTTTATATTTTTAAATGTTTTTTTTTTTATAGGAATATTTAAAAATGTAAATAATATGTTTGTAAAGTGCAATAAATGATAAATAATAATAATATAAGATAAGATATTGGATACTGTAAAAACTTTTTTTAAGAGCTGTGTATTTTGTTAAAAATAAATAAATACTTGGTCAATATACCGTATTGTCGTACTAAGTGATTCTCCTGTATATTAATTGTGCGCACAGCCAAGGTTTGCAACTCTCTGCCGGCTTCTGTGCTCCCTTCCACATATGACCCGTCTTCCTTTAAAGCAAGAGTGAATAGGCATCTTCTGGGCTCGCTCGTTCCATCGTAGACCTCATCTATCGTTTACCATCAGGCGATATCGAGGTCAAGAGTAGGTTCATCCGGAATTTAAACAAAAACTTATTTTAAGAGAACGAGCAATGTTGGTAGAATTCACATAACTAGCAATCTTGTTAACCTCTCCAACTAAGCTAAATATGCTTATGTCTGGAGTGCTTTCACGGCATTAGTGTATCACATCATCACTTACCATCAGGTGAGATGGTGGTCAAACGCGAACCTATTGTCAATAAAAAAGGGTGCAGTTCAAACCGTTAGGCTATTGAGTATTGACGCTTCAAATTATACAGGGTACAAGTTTTTAAACTGATATGGTCGCTAAGGACCGGCGCTCACTGGCAGCATGGCACGGCAGGTTGCGCTACGGCCGGCATCCCGCGGCATTCCGTGGCATCGCGTGGCATCGCGTGGCATCACGAGGCAGTGGCGCTCTTACGCAGCTCGTGTTAATTAATAACATCCGCACGGCTCGATGTAATAAGTTACGCAACGTTTACCGAGGTCAGTTTGTGGATGGGTGACCGTATTAACATATCGAGATTCTTTCGTGCTTTGGAAAGCACGTTAAGACGTTGGTTCCGGCTGTCATTTGTACAGACGCCAGCGCATGAAGCTACCCGAAACTGTCAAATTTTCCCAATCAACCTTGAACCTAATTTCTTTAGCAATAAAGTTGAAAATCTATTAAAGAAATTTGACAGATTGTTGTAGCTTGATGTGCTGGCGTCTGTACATCATTGATAGGCCTTCGGGTAGTCACGAGTCAAATAATATGACACTGCTTTAGTTATGGGATGTCGTGTTGTAAAGGTCAGGTAGTCGCTCCATCAGAGCAGGATCAACCCTATCAGAGCCCTAAGGCAATGGAATTCTCGGGGCCCCTTTTCTTACTTTGACTAAACAAATCGTGTGTGAACTGAGGAAACACACATTAAGGGTTATGGTTTTTCATATACTTATTTACTTATTCCCAGATTTGTTCTAAAATTGTTTTAATTCTACTACTAAATCTAACGATTTGTATTTTGTGAGATAACAGTGAGGTCGCTAAGTTCACACGCACATCAATTTCTCATTCGAAGAAACATGTTTTCTTGGTGCGTGCACTGGGCCTGGGCCCCTAGTTGATGCGGGGCCCCTAGGCAGTTGCCTACTCCGCTTAATGGTTAATCCGGGCCTGCTCCATGTAAAACACTAGTACTCAGCTGTATCAAGTTAGACTGGAAGCCAAACCTAATATTATTTGCTAAGCAGCTCAAGCAGTACGACTGTGGAATACTCTTCCCGTGTCAGTAAGATAAGCACAAACCCTTCCTTCTTTCAAAAACATGGTAAAAGATCTCTATCTCTCTCTTTAATTTTTTACTGATTTTTTTTATATATCCCAGCTTTTTTATACAACGTGTAATTTAAAGGGTATATACATACCAAGTGCACGGTTTCTTTAGATGATAAATAAACGATATGGCAAGGGTTTTATAATCCTACTAGCTGCTGCCCGCAACTTCGTTCGCGTGGGAGGATTTCCCGCGTAAATCCCGATCCCGTGGGAATTCCGGGATAAAAAGTAGATAGTAGCCGATTCTCAGACCTACTGAATAAACATATAAAATTTCATCAAAATCGGTCAAGCCGTTTCGGAGGAGTATGGCAACGAAAACTGTGACACGAGAATTTTATATATTAGATGTATACATGTGTGAAGTATAATAGAAATTTCAATACATTGATACCAGAGGCCGAATTTTCAAATTAAGAAGAACGAAGAGAATGATCGTTTTATTGGCAAGTGACGTGGAAAGTTATCGACCCTCGTAGTGCTGTGACACGTTTGTTATCATTGGTATTCAAGAAATATATGAAACCGATAATTTGGTATCAATTCTTTGAGTCACTTATTTTGAGCTGAAACTGTGCATAGAGACTCCATACCAGATGTTGTCTTCAGCCCTTTTGGATAGATATGGGGTTTCCGTTACACGTTGTATATGTGTGTTGTGTATGTAGGTTATTACTTATGTATTGTATATAAGTGAATAGTACACCATGGACTACCCGCGTATTTATTTTCTCCTGCTGTGTCAAATCCATCCAAAGGTTGTCTGTAAAAGATCGCTTTTAGGGAAAAGACCAACCATTGTAACACCCTTTAGTTTTCAAGTCCTCATTTAAATCTGATATGGTGTACAATAAAGAGTAAATCTTTCTATCTATCTATGATGATGACATAAATAAATGAAATCACAGATGACACTTTACTGATATTTCAAAATGTTTTGTTGTGTTTTCTCAAGTGCTTATAGTAATTACACGATACTATAACACTTTTTATTTTTATTTTGTTTGTCTGTCGGCCTGTCCGTACATGTAAACGGGACTGCCCTTACCTACCCCAATTAAATGGTATAAGGGCAGGACGATGATGAATGATTGTCATTGTTTGTCAGGGTATTACAGGGATAATTTCTGGAACAACGTAACTGATTTTAATGTGACTTTCACTGGAAAATAGTTACATGGCAATATACAGGTTTATCACTGGAAAATATTTACAGGGCAATATACAGGTTTTTCATTGGAAAATAGTTACAGGGCAATACACAGGTTTCCCTCGGAATCTCCCAGGATCTTGATTTACATGACAATACCTGTTTGGGGATATGCGGAACAGGGTGTAAAGTCCCGCATTCCCATTGAAAAGGGAGGATCCTCCGACCAGACAGGTGTTTTTGTCTGGTGGGCAACTGCCCGATGTTTGTGATCGGGTGATTTGTATGTATGCTAGTTGTGCGGTAAACTCTGCTTGCGCGATACAGGATAGTTTGTATGTTGTGGGATATATGTCGCTACACCTGCTACGCGAACTAATTCTCAGTCTGGTATTATATAATCGTAATATTTTTACGCCCGTGACTATATAATTCGAAATAATAGTAATAGAAAATCCGGCGCGAAATTACCGTAGTAGTGAGTCGGATGGTTTCGTTGGGTTAGATTTGACGATTACGTAAAAAAAATGTAATAAAATTTTATGAGAAAGCATAAATAATTATTGTTATAAGTGCTTATTGTATTTTTTGCCTTAATCGTATCTATTGGTTCTAGTTTCAATATCCTTACGCAGACGCATACACTCATGCAATGTTAGCGGCCGACACGCACACGAGCGCATTTCCTTGAATTAAGGATTGTATTAATTTGTCATGATACCCATCAAAATTTGACACCCATTTTTATAACGGGAATCGATTCAGAAGCCGATTCTGAACGAACTACTTTCAGGATTTGCGTTTATTCTGTTACACGTTGTAGATAGTTGACAATTTTGAACATAAATAAAGTAGTGGTAATGAATTTTATGTACCTATTATTCGGTCTTTGCATTGTCAACTACATTTACTTCCGAGCTTTTTCCTGTTCTCCATGATATTTAGAAACATAATTGATCTATTTGTAATCATAACGTCATTTGAATGTGTGACGTATTTGTGTAAAATAAAACGTAAACAAAATTGCGCGAAGTTTCGATTGTGATCAAAAAGCTTCATTACAGTGGAAAATATTCTAACGAGGTACCGCGGTCTTGAAACGCAAGGAGGAGTGGGGTGGGTTTTTAATAAGCAGAAGATTGTCACTTCCTTCCGCTCCACCCAGAGCTGAAGAAGTCATGTAATGATTTTCCCACCGAAAGGTCGCTACTGTCATCAATATGGAGGTCATTGCATTAACACAATTTGATTTTATTAGGTATTTTATAAGTGTTCATCCGCGCGGAATAGTGACTTTCGGCAGCATTTTAAATTTTTTAGACTAATTATTTTGAAAATAAAACTCATACATAAATAAGCTATTTACAATATTTTATTGCTAATAGCTTATTTAAGTACAATTTTCTAATCAAAAGTCTAAAAAATAAGGTCCTTAAAAATGACGTAATTTCCATACAAACTTTCATCCCCTATTTCAACCTCTTACAGCCCTTTTTTCACATTAAAACGTAGCCTATATCTTTTCTCAGGTTCTAGACTATGTCCGTACCAAATTTCATTTAAATCGGTTCAGTAGTTTAGGCGTGATTGCGTAATACACAGACAGACAGAGTTACTTTCGCATTTATATATAATATTAGTAGGGATTAGTAAAATTGGACGATAAGTAAGGAAATATTTATTAGCTCTAACATAAGAGCGTTTTATCCAGCTGTTTTAATTACCACAAATCACCATTTTTGAGTATGTGTGCGACATGGATTTTCATATGAAAAACTGAAGATGTGGTGGCCTGATGCTGTGCAAGTGACCGCGTGTGACACAGAATCCATCCATCATATACTGGATTTGAGCAAGACCACTGCGCGCAAAATGTTGGATTGTGACAAAATCAGCTCTTCGTTGGTGTAATTGCTGCAAGGCGTTCCAATGCGAGGATAAATAAATAATAGTAAATAAAATGTCTCAATAATATCATGACTGTTTAGGGTATCGTAAGACTGGGCCAGCAGAGGTTCTACGGCGCGTCGTGTGCCACGCGCGCCCTAAATAGTCGTCAGCACTAGTGACGGGGCCATTGCCTGCCGGGGTTGAGGGAAAGTACTAACGAGATACCGCAGCCCTGGAATTCGGGTGCAACTGAAGGAGCAGGGTTTTGTAGGGTAGTAGGTTTTGTCAGTAGAAGTCAAGTATTATGGTCTTGGATTTGCAGACACATGGTCCGCAACTCCATATCCGACATACATACATATTTACATACGTATAGGGTTGCCAGGCCGTCAAACCTACTAGCCAGACAGACCAGCCAGTTTGGCCGGACATTTGGATGAAAAGGCCAGACACTAAATTATTAAAGTTTTGTGTCTTAGTACGGACAAAAATGTATGTAAACCCAGGCTTTTATAATGGTTAAAATATGCTTTTTGAAATCGAATGGCAACTCAGTCTATCTCGTGAGTCACGCTTCCGGGTGCTCCTTGCGAGGTAATTGTTCAAATGTATAAATGCCTAACAAAAGCCGGACGCCGTTTATTTTGCCCGGAGGTGCATTACAATAGCCTAGCTATGTCCGGCTTTATCCGGACGCCTAGCAACGCTATATACTTAGTGTACCTAAGTATATAGCGTCTAAGTATGTAGCATCCATGAAATTTTCTTATTTACCTATCCTAGGACCGACAGGAAGTAGTACCTAATGTAAATAAAGAAACTAATTTTTCATTAGTTTCAAGTGTATCGCATCAATCGTTTTTAACACGCTTTTATTAGGTCGACCTGTATGTAACTAACTATGTAATGAAATCTAAGGTAACTAATTTAACCATCTTCCAAGGGTCGTAGCGTAATGAAAATTGGCAGCTGTATGTAATATTGATGACAATATAATAATATGGTACTATCGAATTGATCTGATGATGGAGCTGGAAGATATGAACTGGAATTTCATAATGGAAAATCGTATCATAGCTTTTTTGGATTTTTTAGAAAGCTTTTGTAATGAACTTTGACCACGATTAGGTTTCAAGGTCTGATGATGAAGCCGGAAGATAGGCACTGGAATTCCATGATGGAATATCGTATCATAGTCGTGGTTGCACTTGTGAGAAAGGCCACGTAATGGACTTTGAACACGATCAGGTTTCAAGGTTATAAAAAACCTAAAGAAATTCCGTTATCGGTTTTCTTAACCTTTTGAATTACCGCGCAATCCATAGATTTATTTTTTTATAGATGTCGCTTTCAAATCCTCTGGGGGGATCGAACGTTAAATTGTTCACTACTCGTGGGAATAATATGGCAAAAAGTACAAAAAAAGAAACAGCAACATTTGTTTTTACGTGCATTTATAAAACCGTGTTTTTCTAGTGTTTTTTAAACTATTAATTTATTTAGTTAAAAGGCGATTGACGCAATACACTTGAAATTTACATAGTATGTTTTGTTGCAGCGAAAACAATTAATGTTTTCTTTTTTTAGAAAATTGTTTAATTAAGAACTGCATAGCGTGTATCCTCTAAGAAACTGTATGTTTATCAGCTTTAGGTTTTGAGTTATCCAGATATCATCATTGCTTAGCTTTTTGCTATGTTGGGATCGGCTTCTTGTCCAACCGAATACTGCTCAATATTAGTGTTTTACATGGATTGACTAACTATCTGACCTACACAACGATATACCCGTTATTCGATACCTTTTGGCCACCTCGGAAAGTGCGTTAAGCCGGTGGTCCCGGCTGGCATTTGAACATCTTTGACAGTCGTCACTGGTAGTCAGAAGCTACAAAATCTGACACTGGTCTGGCCAAGAGGGAAATGGTTAATATTATAGAGTACCTAAATCAGATGATGATGTTGTTGTTGTAAAATCCATAGGTTGATGAAATACAATTATTAATTTATTTTTATAAATATAATGACTTTTTAAAAAGACAGTTTAAGAAAGAGAGTGCGGTGTGCCCAGCTCAGCATGTGCCAGTGAATCTTTTTTTTTCTCGGTGGTTAGATCATCGAATGGCTTCTTCCGCTCTGGGTGGAGCGGAAAGGAGTGTCAGACTTCTACTGACTAAAAACCCACCCTGTTCCTTCAGCTGCCCTTAAGTTCCGGGGCCGCAGTATCTCGTTAGAACATTCTCGCAACTCCGGCGGGCAATGGCCTTATGGGGCCCCGTCACTGGTGCTGACAGCTCTCTGAGGCGCGCCGTCGTCCGCAAGCCCGCGCCTACGGTGGCCGGAGAACGGCTCGCGATCCCCAACGTCCGGGGCGTCTCCCGTGTCTGCTGAGGCGTGAGGAAGAGAGGTGCCTCTCTCTCGCGCGCTCGGCCTCCTTCTTCGCTAGCATGACTGCTTCGCAGAAGGAGACAACCGCATTCCATTCCCTCTCGCACCGCACCATGGTTTGAACCAAAGTAGGGCGCGAGAAGTCACCCTCTCGAAGCTCTGCCCAAGCGGGACACACCTCCACCGTATGCTCCACCGTATCCTCCGGGTTGTCCACTGAATGACGACACTAGGTCGTGTCCTCCCGCTGAATCCGAAACAGGTACCTCCCGAAACAGCCGTGTCCGTTAAGCAGCTGTGTCAGGCGAAAGGTGAGGACGCCGTGGCGTCTCTCCAACCACTTCCCAAAGATGGGATTTATCGCCGCGATTGCGGCGTGCCCAGCCTTCGATTGCGACTGCCGCTCTTTCCATGCTGCCGTGAGATTACGCCGGAGCTCTGTCCGCTGAGCTGAGATTTGCCGTAGGTAGTGAATATCTTACGTTGATATTCTACTAGGTAACTGCATCTGCACTCTGTTGGTTAAAATCCTAGATTTTTTTTTGTTTTCCATATTTCTTGACTTTGTACAAAGTGAACCATTTAACTTGAACACTATTCAATAAATATGGCGTAAAGTACAAGTTCTGTTCCCTTTGGGTCGACGCATAGTTCTTGATACATACAACAAAAATTGTTTTAGCTCCATCAAAAATTGTATTGGCCAGTATTATCTAATCTCTATACTAATATTGTGGATGCAAATGACGAGATGTGTACAATTTTGCCACCCAATGAATAAGAAAAATATCTGAGACAGGGATCTGAATAAAAGGCACAGATATCTATAATCTACCTCTTATCTTCTGTCTTGCATTGCCCCATAGTTGGGATCAGTGAACACATTCAAACATTTACTTACTTGGTCAGACCATAAACATATAAGAGTTATTTTTTTAAATAAAGTAGAGTTTCTGTTTTCAGCGCTCCTTTTCCGAACGGTAATGAACGAAATTCTACTAAAACTGCAATAAGAAATCATCACAAATTGCTTAGCTTTTTTCCCAACTATCTCTGGGTCGGCTTACAGTTTAATTGTATTAATACTCAGTTTAATTAATACTCAGCATTAGTGTTTTAACTTTTTAGTTAAAATATTAATTAACATTTTTATTTTCCCGATCGTGTCACATTGACACCCCACCGGATTCAGAAAGTGAAAGAGCTAAGTCTATATTTTTAACTTTCTCTTTGTATTATTTTTGCTAGTATTACACTAATGATAAACACATTCCTTATGTTAAGCCCTTTAATTTGATACCCATATTGTAGTATTAGAAGAAAACATTTTTTTATCACTATGTATAGCAGCTTCGCACAGCCGCCATGGTTGAATTTTTCAAATGTCACCTATCTAAGTACACTTGGACTGCTAAGACGAATCTAACGATACCTCAATTATGTGAATCTGTTCAACGGTTCTGGATATATAAGGTAATGAAGAATTTTACATACATACATACAAGATACGCGCGAAAAACATAACCCTTCCTTTGCAGTCGGGTAAAAGCAATCAAAACGCAAATTAACATCTAATGACTATTGTAAGAACGTACTAGAACTCAATACGCATCAATGTCCTCAATGCACAAAAGATCACGTCAATATCACGACTTAACTTGTGAACCAATTGTAATTCAAAACTGAAAAGAGTACGTGAGCTCACCTGACAAAAGTGTGCACCTTTTGAACTTGTTTTGAAGAAATATAGTATATAAGACAAGCTGTAGACCGCGACTTCGTTCGTGTGGGAATTTCGGCCAATATGCCTGGATAGTGGATACACAGTACAGTAAAAGTTATTTAAAAAGTCTAAAAATACCCGACTGCTCAACTGAAATGCAAGAAACAAGCACATTTTTATTTTAAAAAGTGACAAGCAGGCGGGACCCCATTGAACATAATATATTTTTTAAATGGGAAAAAACTTTTTTTTTGCTTTTTAATTTAAATATGAATTTACCTTTTTTTTTGTTTTCCCGGCCATGTCATATTGACACCCCAACGGATTCAGAAAGTGAAAGAGTCCATATTATCAAACTTTCGCATTGTATTATTTTTGCTAGTATTATACTAATGATAAACACTATGTACCTTTTTCAAATCCTTGTATTGAGCCCTTTAATTTGATACCCATATTGTAGTACTCGAAGAAAAATTTTTTTTTCACTAGGTATAATGGCTTCGCACGTGCCTTGTTTTTTTTTTCAAATGTCACCTATCTAAGAACACTTGGGCTGCTAAGACAAATCTATTGATACCTCAATAGTTCTTGAGATATGTGGTAATAAAGAATATTACCTACATACATACATACAAGATACGGGTAAAAAGGAAGGTAGTTATGTTTTTCAAGATGTTGAAAATAGTCGCCTATCAAAAATATGCCAATAGAGGCGAATCAAATCATTGACTTACTATTTTGATAATGAATATTTAAATAATAAATGCCTCGTTGGTCATGTAGCGTGACTGCTAAGCATGAGGTCTCAGGTTCGATGCCGGGTTGGGCAAAAAATACAACGTGTAATTTAAAGACCGAGTGCACGACTTCTTTGGATGATAACAAACGATATGGCAAGGGTTTTCTAATCCTATGTCTACATGCGTGGAGCATATTAGAAATTTCAATACATTGATACCAGAGGCCGAATTTTTCAACTTAAGAAGAACGAAGAGAATTATCGTTTTATTGGCAAGTGACGTGGAAAGTGATGACCCTCATAGTGCTGTGACACGTTTGTTATTACTGGTATTCAAGAAACATATGAAACCAATAATTTGGGTTCAACTCTGTGAGTCACTTATTTTGAGCTGAAACTTTTCATAGAGACTCCATACCAGATGTTGTCTTCAGTCCTTTTGGATAGATATGGGGTTTCCGTTACACGTTGTATATAGATATATAATTTTTTATATTTTTTTTACTAGACTACAGTCTTGCTTTCCTGGACCCTCCTAATTACGTATTTATTGGAGAGACAGCAGGTTTAGTTGGATGGGTTTCCATCTAACTAAGGGAAAGGCCTTTGCCTGGCAGGGGCACAACGCAGGCGAAATAAAAACTATTTTTTTATAGTAACATAACATAACTTCCCTTAGAATAACGTTTCCACTGCTGACATAAAGGATTACACTCTATAAGGGGAAATCGGAAGTAATCCTGTAGCGGTTATTACATTAAATATGAAAAAGTTAAGCATAATGTAATATCTGTCTCCAGATTTTCTAGGATCCTCTTCGGTCCTAAAGTCTGTATCCTCAAGGTTCTTTATCGCATTGAGAACAGTGGTGAAAATGAAAGTAACACAAAGCAATATGCACAAGAATTATACAGAATTGATACGACCGAGGGGTTTTCCTTTAAACTGCGTATACTAGGTATTATTTTCAAGCTCTGTACCAAAAATCAATTAAATAGGAGAAGTAGTTTAGTCGCAAATGATTTTGATGAGATGCACCTTAAACACACGCCGCGCTACGTTGCCACTTTGTTACCTAGGTATTTAAGGTCAATCACATTTATTTACAAAGGGTGGTTGCGTTTTACTCTGACTTGTAAGCTATTTAGCTTGTTTGAAAAAAATTTTTGGCGCTTTTTATTTTTTAACTGTATCGAATTAACACTAAACACGTATAGTATACGTACCTAGTGTAATTTAATGCCCCTCTGTCGTATCAACTCTGTATAATTATGTTTAGGTATTAGCTGATCTTCGTACCGTCATATTTAACTTCTATCTCAACCGCATAGTGATTTATTTCTCTATTTGGTTGACTAACAATTGCTACATCAATGCTTAATTAAAATACAACACATAACATTTAAACTAGATGTACAATATTAAGCAGTAAACACTACATGCTACATGCTACACAATACATACATGAACATAATATCTAAATAAAAGATTTAGGTACGAAGGAAAACAAAACTGACCAGAAACTTTGTATGGTGATTTTGCTAAATTCTTGGCCACATATCTTTCTTGAAACTTTCAACTGTGACACAGCTCAAATGAGACAGAGAGACAAATGAGATACAGCTCTTCAAATGACGAACATTGTGATGGACCATTGACGAAATGTTTCGAAGTCAACAAATCATTTCTGTTTATATAAACAAATAGTTATTATTAACATCTTATTCTCAAGGTAAGACAATGATTCGCCATTTTTAAGGTATAACCTTAGATTGACATAGATTTACCTTGAAATGACATAACGAATTACATATACTTACCATATTATGTGATAAAAATTAAGCAATAGTTAATAAACGTGTCGTTTTTTTCCTGTTCTCCATTGAAAGTCTTAAAGGTAAACACCATTTTACCTACCTATCTTCTACGTTTATGAGAGTCAGTAGCTACAAAAAATTTACGACAATCACGCAAATTGATACGGTGAGTGAAATCCAGTAACTGGGTAGAGACGATCAGATGAGAAATTGCTTCATGAATTTTTTGTTTTGTAATTTTGTTAACCCCTCCAACTAAGCTAAATATGCATGTCTGTGGAGTAGGTTTATGGCAATAGTGTAATGGGTGGAGTTCGATCCCGCGACCTTCCAAAAGTCCTTCCAAAGGTTGTCTGGAAGATATAGCTTTCAGCGATAAGACCGCCATTGTTACTATAAAATAAGCAATATTGTTAAATAGGTGTGTTTAAATTTTGGTGTACAATAAAGTATATTCTATTCTATATTCTATCTAAGGCTAACACCTTAGCCATTAGACTAAAGCCGCTTCTAATTTTTTTTAAGTTCTTCTGCAGCCCCGGGTGCAAGCATGCGAGAGAACACGCGGTGGTTTAGTCAGTCTGACAGACCCCTTCGCCAGCCACAAGACGGAGAAAACCCATGAGCATTTTCAACCTCGAAAAAAAAAGTGTTTCAGCAAATTTTGGCTTGCGTTTGGCACCATCTCGCCTGATAGCAAGCGATGATGTGGTCGAAGATAAAGTACTCTTACTTAGAAGTAACCTATTCACACTTTACTTAAAAACCTCCCGTTTATGGCCATCAGAAAACACCAAAGTCTTTGTTTTTTGATAACTATAACATTATAGTGTCTTTAAGGTTACTCTCCAGGTAATTCCACTCCTTAGTCGTCCGCCGAATAATAAGAATGGGTGAGCATATGTTCACTCCTCCCATCATCAGAGATGGAGGTTGCACCCTCCTACTGTCACCGCTGGGGTGATTGTGGATGGCCAGAGAGACGCCACGGCGTCCTCACCTTCCGCCTGACGCAGGTACTAACTAGACATGGCTGTTTTGGGAGGTACCTGTTTCGGATACAGCGAGAGGATACGCCCGGGTGTCGTAATTCATTGTGAGGACCATCCGGAGGACATACAGTGGAGGTGTGCCCTGCTTGGGCGGAACACCGCCGTGTCCTCATGGAGGCGATCGACGGCGGCGACTTCTCGCGCCCGGCCTTGGTTCAGACCATGGTGTGGAGCGAGAGGGAAGGGGATGCAGTCACCTCCTGCGATGCAGTCATGCTAGCGAAGGAGGAGGCCGAACGCACGAGACTCACTTCTTCACGCCCCAGCCGCCGCGGAAGACGCCCCGGGCGTCGGGGATCGCGAGCCGATCTCCGGCCACCGTAGGCGCGGGATTGCGGACGGCGAGCAGGGGTAGCTCACCGTTCGGTATGAACCAGGCCCGGGTCGGGAACGCGTCGTGTTCCACGCGCGCTTCAAAGAGCTGTCAGCACCAGTGACGGGGCCTCATAAGGCCATTGCCCGCCGGGGTTGCGGAAATGTTCTAACAAGATACCGCGGCCCCGGAACTTAAGGGCAGCTGAAGGAACAGGGTGGGTTTTTAGTCAGTAGAAGTCTGACACCCCCTTCTGCTTAACCCAGAGCGGGAGAAGTCATTCGATGACTTTGATAGACCACACAGAAAAAAAATTGGCCAAGTGCGAGTCGGACTCGCCCATGAAGGGTTCCGTGGTAACTATAATAAATATAATATACTTAATGTAGGTATTTAATTGAAAAGAAAAAACAAAAAACCTTAAAAATTTCTTAAAACTTGCTTATTTACAATTTTTACAACTACGCCAAATAACTTTGTTTTTCATAGTATTTGTATGAATTACAAAGTTATATTTGCGGTTTTATAAAATATACTCCCAACTAGCACAAATGGGCTGCATTAGGGCTTTGGAGCGTATCCGATTATTACTTATGGTAATAGACGTAAGCGCTAGAGCGTCTACTACAGTCTTAAAGCAGCCGCTTTAGCACTAATTGGGCGCCAATTTATGCAACCTAAAGTTCCATTTAACCTGCACAACGGTTGCATAAAGGTTCCTTAATAGCTATAACGATTTATTAACGCCATACTAAAGCTCTCGTAGCGCTACTTTTGAATGATTTTGAACTACTTTGAACGAATGAATTGATTATAGTTCTTTATTGTATATCTTCAGTTGACATTATTTGTAATATTTTGGTAAAGTGTTTTCGTCGCCATCATGAAAATAAAACAAAAAGAAGTAAAAGTTTGTATTCTGTATTAGCAAGATATATAAAGATACTTAAAACGCTGTCCAGTTTACTGTAGATATATAAGATAATTTTCGAGTAAGTTTAACGCGCTTTTATGATATTTAAAAAATTAACAAAAGATATGTGATACTTTTTGTTTGTCAGAATAAATTTTATTTCCGTATTTTTACGTGTCGATAACTTACTATTCGCAAGTGGCCGATTGTTTACCGGTACATTTAATGCATATTTAACTGAAAAACCAATGTATATCAACTCAATTTTGCAAGTGAATTATAAGTTTTCTTAAAAAATCATGGCGTCATTGTAATGTAGTCATAACCTGCAGTTTTAGCTCTAATAACTCCCTTTTGAGAATCATAGCGCTAATTTTCACCCTTCTAACGCTTCCAGTGATTTTTGTTCCCCTAGTGCAACTCACAGCCACAAAAAGCTCCTATTTTCCTGTTTTTGAGGTTATAAGATCTAGTTACGTACTTATTCGTTTAGCATCCATTTTTATTAAATGTTTTATAATAGTTGCAAAAGCGGCTGTAAAATGGCGAATGGATTGAGCCTGCAAGGAATGACTATTGCTACTAAAGGCCTTAGTTACACTGATGATTTTTTTGTAACTATAGTATGCATAAGAGTTTCCATTATTTCTATAATGAAACTTATAGTAGTATAATAGTGCTTACTATAACTATGACCTATAAAAGTTACAATGGAAACCACTGTGCAGCTGTGAGTGGCAGAATGACCTTCGTAACTCTCATATAAAGGTGTAAGTGGTAAATGAGTTCTACCGTGGACTACTGTGAAGGCTAGGGTAGTATTTGATTCAGCTTATAGCACTTTAAGTAACTTTTATAGCTATAGACGTTTATGGATGCAGATATGCAACTTTGAACAGCTTTTTGAACCCTTAAACCGCTATTTTACAGCCCAAAGTATCAAAATAGGCTGCTATTTCCACTAATGTGCTCGTTGGGCTGTATCTAAAAACTGCCGACTCGATCTCATTCAAACCAATTTTGGTTGAAAGTTTACATTAAGATCTACAACATATGGTTTTTTTTAGATTTTACACTCCATTATTATAGAAGTTAGAGGGGGAGACACACATTTTACCACTTTGGAAGCGTATATCTTTTAAACGATTAACTTTATGAAAAAGTCATTTTAAAAACCTTAATGTCATTTTTAAAGACCTGTCTATAGATACCACACACGTATAGGTTTCATGAAGAAAAATATTTTCAGTTTCAGTTCCATGTATGGGGAGCCCCCTTTATTTTAAATGTTTTTTAAATTTTCTCTTAAAATCGGAAAGCGGTTCACAGAATACCAAGTTTTATATGTATAGTCCTAATAGTTTCGGAATAAAATGGCTGTGACTTACGGACAGACGGACAGACAGACAGACGGACAGACATGTCGAAACTATAAGGGTTCCGTTTTTTGCCATTCGGCTACGGAACCCTAAAAAATGGGGTGATTGTGGAGAATACCAACGTACAAGCAATGATGAGGAGAAATACCGTGTTTTTTAAGTCAATAGGAGGACAATAGTCTAATGGCTAAGGTGACGGCCTTGTAATCGAGGGGTCACGGTATTATTACACCCATTACACCGTGGATCTATTTCAGACACAAGCTTAGTTGGAGGGGTCAACAAGATTGCTAGTAATGTGAATTCTTCCCATAATGCAAGTTCTCTTTAGAAAAAAAAAATTGAACATTGTCTGTTATTTGATTATTTCATAGGATTTGGTGGTTATTTTCGCGCGTCACGGTGTTATCTAAAGGCACGGGCACAAGCTAGTTAATTATAAATAAGATAATTTCCACATAGCTTCATAATCATTTAAATTCTTATTATAAAACGGTATTTCCTAAAAGGGTAAAATTATTTTTAATAAAAAAAAATTAAAGATTTAACTATATTTGACGGGCCTGTTGGTATAGTGGTCAGTGGCCCTGACTGCTATGCTCAAGGTCGTGGGTTCGATTCCCACCCTGGACAAATGTTTGTGTGATGAGCACGATCATTTGTTCTTTGTCTGGGTGTAATTTATCTATAACATGTATGTATTTAAAAATATATATGTATGTTTATCAGTTGTCTAGTACTCATAGCACAAGCTCTGCTTAGTTTGGGACTAGATGGCGTTGTGTGAAAGTTGTGGAATTGTGGAATATATATAACGTGTCTCGGAAACCCCATAGCTATCCAAAAGGCTGAAGACAATAACTAGTATGGAGTTTCTATGCACAGTTTCAGCTCAAAATAAGTGACACAAAGAATTGGTACCAAATTATCGGTTTCATTTGTTCCTTGAAAACCATTCATAACAAACGTTTCACAACACTACGAGGGTCAATAACTTGCTAATAACACGATAATTCTCTTCGTTCTTCTGAATTTGAAAAATTCGGTCTCTGGTATAGGATTACGAAACCCTTGTTATATCGTTTGTGATCATCATTCAAAGAAGTCGCGCATTTGGCTCATTGACCTTAGGCTATAACTTTAATTCCCTTTTCTTACTGTGTTAGTGTGTTTATTAGATTGAACTATGATACTTGTACCCATTATAACTCTGACTTTTACAATTTCACGGCTGAACCACACCGATTTAAATTAAAGTTAAAGAGATAGTTTATTCGTAAGATACCTACGTTTTTTAAACCGATATTTAAAATAAACAAAAGTTCTACTGAATTTTTCCTTGTCACCTCATGAGTAAAATTCAATATCCTTTTTATAGTGGTTCAATTCACACAAAACTGCTTCTACAAGTATGTTTTCATGAAAGGTACTTCGCTCTCTGTTTACCCTCAAGGGACAAAGATCACATATTTAGCGAGCCCTACCGCAGGATATCCTCAATTTAGATGGACATAAATAGGGACGCAGTGCTATGCATAGTTTATGTAGCGACAGCATAAGAAGCTAAGTAATGACTCTCGATATTGATGAAATATTTAACGTATTTATTTTTTTCTAGCTTTTGCCCACGAATTCGTTTGCGTGGAAATTGATGATTTGTAAATCTATCCTCCGGGAATCGTGAATTTTTGTAAGATAAAAACACTATATCTTGTTTTTTTTTAA
The DNA here is from genome assembly GCA_943138885.2 of Tholera decimalis. NCBI lineage: Eukaryota > Metazoa > Arthropoda > Insecta > Lepidoptera > Noctuidae > Tholera > Tholera decimalis. Next base: position 20,058,750 of record OW964576.2, on the reverse strand, counting down.
AAAATGGTAAATCACCCAATGACTCCTCTCAAACTGGATGGAGTGGAAGGGAGAATCAAACTCCTACTGAGTGAATCTGCACCCTGTTTCTTTCCTTTTCAAGGACAATGGAAGAAACAGGGTGCAGATTCACACGATCAACGGGATCCGTTCCGGGAACCGATCAACGGATCCCGCAACCTGCGTAGGTAATGGGTGTCTCGGGCCCTTCCAATGATGCCAACTGCTCCTTGCGGCGAGTTTCGAACGCGTTACTGCAGAGTAACATTTTCAATTTGTAACATTTTTGATACATAAGTATAAATAATAATATTTCAGCCCATTACGTTTCAGGAGCTGGGACTCATTTTATGATTTTATTTTATGATAATTTTTATGCGATACATTTCTACACGATAACTGACAAACGCTTGCACTGTCTGGATAGGTCCACTCAAATCTGTGTGGTTATGCCCTCATTGAGCACCAAAAACATGAACCTACATGTTTTTCATTTGATTGGACCAACACAAATTGTATGGACTTTAAAAGAGACGTTGACCTCTGAGTTTGTTTTGGTGTTTCTTCTCAGAGTAGTCAGTTAGGAAACATCGGCCTCATCTAGCTAAACTAAACTTAACACGCAAAAAAACATGACGTGTAAAAGCGTTATTTATAACCAATTTACAAAATAAATATTTCATTTCATTTTATGAATGCCTGAATGTTGGATGGAAAAGTACTGGGCCGTCTGGGATGTCTTCGAGATTTAGGTCCTAGGACATGCCAAGTTTCTTCACGATATTTTCTTTCAATTTTCAATATAAATTATTATTAAGTACCCATATTTATGAAACTTTGCATTAAATCTCAGTCTAAAACCAAAAACAATACCTTTAAATTGTTTACACTTCTGAGAAGTTCACGACATTTATTATCGCTGAAATGAAACTGCGAATGGATTATAAAAGTTTTAAGGACAAAAGGCATCGTGGCAACCCGAGGAGAAAATGGCTGAAAGAACATAATTTTGTACTAAAAAGGATTGCCGTACTAACAGGCTGTTTTGATTGTACTGGTTGGCTTAATTTCTCTATTCGTCAAATTAACTGACGGTATTGGCGCTGTTTTCCAAGGTACAGGTTTTCTTCTAGTTCGGCAGCAGATGCTACTATTTTATATTGTTTTGTTTTAGCTCACAAGCTATATAATCTCTATGATTGTGATTATTTAGTGTAGTGATTATTAATTAAATTAACCTAAGTCGAAAAGGGAATTGAAAGGCTTGGATAAAATATGAGTAGAATTTGTTAATAAAATATCATAGGAGGGGCAACGCTTATCGAGATCGATCCATGAATAGATTAAAATTTTCTTAATTTTTTTTTTATTGATAATAGGCTTACTTTTGACCACCATCTCACCTGATGGTAAGTGATGATGTGATCGAAGATGGAGCACGCTTACCTAAAAGTAACCTATTCACTCTTGACTTAAAGACTCCCAGGTAAGCCAATAATTTTTTTTTTAATTCAAATTCTAATAAAAAAACATAATGATGATCTTTAAATATCGAATCCCCTCCATGTCTCGGAAATGACGTCAAGCCGATGGTCCTGGCTGTCATTTGAACATCTTTGGCAGTCGTTACATGCAGTCAGAAATAATCCAGAACATCTGATACTAATCTTGCGAATGGGTATCATGTTACCCAGCTATTGGGTTGAGGAGGTCAGATAGGCAGTCCTCTTAGACTGGAACATCCTCTTAGACTAGAACCCAACTTTGACATAATTGGAAAAAAGTTAAACAGCTGATGAAATAATCAAAAAAAAATATTATTGTGCATTTTTTGCGGACTGTACATATTCAAAATTAATGTCAATAGGTCATCGCACTGTTCTTCAGTGTGTAATTTTTTTTATTAATATTATAGTACAAATCGTGATTCTTTAAACACATGGGCTAGTTTCTAATGTGGTTCGTTGCGTTATCTTGTGTTGTACTGAGAGACTTTAGTAAAGTAAATGAGCCGAATATAATGATTATTGAGAGCCATATATGAGATAAATTACTTCTTCGCATATGGCAATTAATACGTCAGATTCAATTTAATATATGAATTAAGATCAACGAATTGCAATATATACCTATATGTTTTAAGTAATTCTAATACTAATTGATTTTATTGCGATTTTTGAAATGTAATTTATTATTTTTATATGGGATGTTTTCTTGAAATAAATTATTTTATTTTATTAACTAACCAGAGTTCTGAGCAGGATTTCAGGAAGTGGTGCAAGAAAACAATAATTATCATCATTCACTATCTGACTTCACACATATCTGGGGAAAGGCGTCTCTTCGCTTGAAGAGTAGAAGATAGATATTCTAAATGAACTAGGCCTATTTTTATTACAGGAGAAAATCATCAAATTGTCCCTTCCACTCTACCCAGAGTGGGAGGAGAAATTTGATGATTTTCAGACTTGTAAATAAAAACCCACCCGTTGTCAACCCGGGCCCTTAGGCTCAATTTACACCGCCGCGGAATGGAATGGAAGCGACTTTTTGCAACGAAATTGTACATAGCATGATGAACTTTATCAATCGTATAACAAACTAAATAGGAGCCAAAAAAAGGTCGCGGGTCTTCCGGGGAATCCTCGCGCATTCTCGAGAATTCCCCTAGCTATTGTCAGCGCCGTCTATGGAATCCGCGGGAAACGGTGCAAATAGGGAACCGGTTGGATCGGTCACAGCAATGAGGTGCCAACTTAATAGATCTAGACTGAATTTGCGCGCCTTCTCGCGTCATGAGGCGAAATTGACGCTTCCATTCCATTCCATTCCGCGGCGGTGTAGATTGATTGCACCGCGCCTTCTGAGGCCGGAGATTGGCTCGTGATCCCTTGGCGGCGGCTAGGGTGTGAGGAAGAGGGTCAGCGACACTAATCATCCTGTCAGCGTAAAGACTTCCCCTCAATCGTGGATACAACAAATAACACAACATCAATAGTACATCTCGCAATCGTCCTAAACACTCAGGAACCTCTCTAGGTCTGGTCTATTTCCATGGTAACCCCACCCCATTAGGGCCTCGCGACACTTAGCAAAAACAATACACGGACCCATTACAGGCAATACTACTAAAACAATTAGGCTATCCTAGGCAATTAAAAAAGCACCATCTCTAGCAATTCTGGCCGACTATTTTTACTGCGGCACAGTTTACTGTGAAGTAAATAGCTCATTAACGAAAATATTGCCGCCAAAAGTTGGTTAGAAGTCGCCATTTTGAGTGCTGGCAAAAGAATGCGCCAAATGTTACCCCTTTTTTTGGGGGAAAATAATCGAATGACTCCTCCTCCTCTCTCTGTGGGTGGAGTGAAAAGAAGTGTCAGATTTCTACTGACTTAAAACCCACTCTGTTCTTTTAAAGGCTGTTTCGGAGCCAAATTCAATACATCGACGACGAGTTGCAAGTCTATCGATTACATTTCGGGGAGTGTGCAATGGAATTACACAGTCTAATTCCATCAAGCCCGTTCCATCATCGGACTACGAGACAAACGGCGAAGCGCCATCGTTACATGGTGGACATCCCGCCCATACGCACTAAACGTTTTGGGAATACCTTCATTGTGCGTACGGCTAAGGAGTGGAATTCCCTGCTGGAGTCTGTGTTTCCCGATAGCTATAACCTAGGGGTCTTTAAGTCAAGAGTGAATAGGTTACTTTTAGGTAAGGTTGCTCCATCTTCCACCACATCATCACTTACCATCAGGTGAGATGGCGGTCAAACGCGAACCGATTTTTTGTAAAAAAAAAAATTCATCACAATAGGTTTAGCGGTTTAATCATGAAAGCTTAACAGACAAACAGACAGCCTTTCGCATTTATAATATCTCTTTCACTGAACTTATTTTTTTTTTGAGATATAACAATAATAATTTACACATTGAATCGAAACAAATAAATAGACAGACAAAATAACTTTGGCATCTAATATTATATCACAAGTAAGTAATGGATAGCTAACAAACATTACACCGCACCGGTTTTCTGTCTAATTCCTATACTATTTATAGAATTAAACTCTGGAACATGCTATCCCTTGACATCAAGAAGGCCGATTCAAAATTTTCTTTAAAACGTAAAATGAGAAACCACTACTTAAAAGCCTGTAATTTTTAGTTTGGTTTTCGCCATAAATATAATTATTATGAGTTTTCTTAGTCAGAAAGTTTATTATAAAGCACCGTATTTATTAGTCTATTATGTTAACATATACAACGTGTAATTTAAAGGGTATATACATACCAAGTGCACGGCTTCTTGGATGATAACAAACGATATGGCAAGGGTTTTGTAATCCTAAAGCTTTGGTTTCCTAGGAAAGCGGTGCCGTCATATAGCGGCCGTAATATTACGGACGCAAAAAGGCGGCCGTCTTTACGGTGACGACATGTGGAAAGTTCCACGGCCGTTTTAACACACTGTCTGCTTCATCGCTATCTAGTATATTACATTCTCTTTGGAAACGTTCACGAAACCATCTGACACCGACAAGACGGCCGTCATGCAAATGGCGGCACCGCTTTTTGACGTTACGTTGTCAGTTACCGCTCTCTAGGAAACCGCGCCATTTTGTTTACATAGACAACGTTCTAGTGACGTCATTCACCGCTGTATTACGGCCGCTATATGACGGCACCGCTATCCTAGGAAATCAAAGCTTAAGTCTACGTGTGTAGAACTTATTACAAATTCCAATACACAATACCAGAGGCCGAATTTTTCAAATTAAGAAGAACGAAAAGAATTATCGTGTTATTGGCAAGTGACGTAGAAAGTTATTGACCCTCGCAGTGCTGTGACACGTTTGTTATGATTGGTATTCAAGAAATATATAAAACCAATAATTTGGTATCAATTCTTTGAGTCAGTTATTTTGAGCTGAAACTGTGCATAGAGACTCCATACCAGATGTTTTCTTCAGCCCTTTTGGATAGATATGGGGTTTCCGTTACACGTTGTATGTATATATTATTTGTATATTCTTTCGATAATAATGACCTATTATTTACTTGTACACCTACCATATTGTGGTCATTTTAACCCTAAGGTTGACTGGTAGAGAATGCCTTGCTGCATTAAGTCTGCCCATGTAACACTATTGTACGTAAAGTTTAAATGAATTAATTAATTAAAACATAAGTACTCAAACGCTATTTTAAAAAGTATCAAACAAACGTGTGTGAGACCGCGTTTCACCGAGATTTGTTATTGCAGTGCAGATATAAATAGAGCAATACATTGTCACAAGTATCTTAGGCTGAGGTTCCACTGCCGGCGAGAAAGCAACTATCGGATATTTTCTCACTCAAAAAAGAGACGCACTACTACTTTGACGCCTAAGCTTGTGTTTTTTTATTTTTATTTTTTATTTACATAGTTAGGTTTAGCAGTGTTTTTTTTTAATTCAATGTTTTATTATAGTAAAGAAATGTATTATTAAACAATTAAACTCAAAAAACGTACAATAGATATTGCACATCATCTTCTTGGCCTTTTCCCTCTATGTTGCAATCGACTTCTATTCTAACCGGATACAATTGAGTATTGTTTTACATGGAGCGACTGCCTCCAAGTAAAACAATATTGAAATTGAAAACCATTTATTCGGTGATAAACACACACAACAACAGAAAATTACAAACATAAAAAAATAACACTAAGAATTTTGCTGAGCATGTCTACACCGATAGGGTTACCAACTCAATATTTGTTGGGCGAAAGACACCCAGCGCTGGTTTTCAGTTGGCACCTTTTTTTTTTCACCTAGCAGTGACACACGGACGAGGGTAAAAAATAATGTTAATGAATGTGTAGTATATTAAATACATAAATAAAATAATATCGTAAGGTTTAATATCGTACTACGAGTTAAAAAATAAATTTAAATTGTAATATGAAACTCGCCACCAAAAAACGCGTTAGTAGTCCAGTATCAAACTGCCCGCCAGAGAAAAAAAAAATAATAAAAAAGTGACAAAAAATAAAAATAAAATATTATTAAAATACGAATTATTAATTAACATTTAAAACTAGATCCGGTTAAAATAGCCGATCTCACCTACACAACCCAGTAGATAGGTACCACGACATATAGTCATTGGCAAGATCAGTGTCTGATAATCTGGCTTCTGACTACCATGTGTCATAGAAGTACAAATGTTAGCCGGGACCAACAGCTTTACCTGCTTTCCGAGGTACCCCAACCAAGGACCGACCTTTTTTTTTTTTTCGGGGGGAAATCCTCATGGAGTACCTCTGCCTGGGGAATGGCGGAGGGGAGTGCCGGATTCTTACCGGCTAAAACCACCCCGGTGTCTCCTCACACGTGTGCGGGGAGCCGCGGGAAACCTAATTCTTCCGCAGCCCCGCACTAGTGCTGGCCGGGTCTGTCCCGGCCTCGCCTCCTGCACGGGGTAGTGAGGTGTTGAACTACCCCGTGCATCGCCACAGAGGCGCGCGCCGACACCCGCGCGCGCCTGCGACTCGGGTCCATCGAATAGGGGGGCGGGGGACTTCCCAAGTCCCTGAACCCCTCCCCCCCCTGGACCTGACCCATTCATGGGGGCTGGAAAAGGGCGTTGTCCGCCCTTCCCCTGCGCCCGGTGCGCCTTCTGCGGCCAGGGAAGGGAGTGGAGATCTCCCTCTCCCTTTCCGCAGTTTCCTTCTGCGACATCACGTCCTCGCAGAAGGACACCACCGCGTCCCACGACTCTGCGCTGCCGACCATACTCTGCACTACGGCCGGCAGCGACAGATCGCCTCCTACTTCATTTGTGAGGACATGGCGCTGCTCCTCCCAAGCTACACACTCGGCGAGCGTGTGTTGCGCCGTGTCCTCCCCGCAATTGACGCAGTGGTGGCACCGAGCGTCCGGCTCTCTGTCTATGCGGCACAGGTACTTGCCGAAGCAGCCGTGCCCCGACAGCACCTGTGTCACTCTAAAAGACAGGGAGCCGTGCCTTCTCCCGAGCCAGTCTTCGAGTACTGGCCGGATCGCCTCGACGGTAGCGAGGCCGGCGGTAGGGCGCAGAAGCCTCTGCCGCCATTCCGCCACCAAGACCTGACGGAGCTCCTCTCGGCGCAGCGCGATCTGCCGCTGCACCAGCCTCGAGCCCCGTGCCCGCTCTTCCTCGCGCCATCGATACAAAGGACCGACCTAGACAAACATTCCTTAACCTTGTATGTAGATCAATCCGTACGGCTACTTAGCTGCGCCCCCCCCCCCCCCCAACAATAGGGTAGTTTCCTAATTTTTATTTTTGTTGCTGTTGTGTCCGCTCTTGACCACGATCTCGCCTGATGGTAAGCGATAGATGAGGTCTACGATGTGTCGAGCGAGCCCAGAAGATGCCTATTTACTCTTGCTTTAAAGGCTGAAAGTTTATTTAGTGCGTCACGTAGTTTAACAAAAAAACATTGGACACGTATTTTTTCACGTAATTGAAAAATTAAGACGATACAGTGACGTCACACTCCGGTATAATTCTTAGCAATGTGTAACGTCAGCAGCCCCCACTTCTGTAATTTGAAGCTTTCCATCTTTGTGAATTTTTCTTGACTTAAAAAGGCAAAAAATAATGACTAATATTGTTTGAAAATCTACCTAATGGAGCAAATAAAATAATTATTTTGTAACACAGGAAACTGCCCTATTAATGTGTATTCCATATTATCTGTTTAGTACCAAACGTTTCCGAACGCACCCTTTTGACATAAAAAAATTTGATCTTGACATTACTCTGACTTGACAGATAGACTTTGCTTGCTTGGAAAAAATGCCGGTCGTCGGGACCCTGTTGAGTTAATTATAATTGGTAAAATATCGTTTGGAATCGCCTGTTGCAACCGATAATTGGGTCGCGATTATCAATTGTTTGAAGTTGTAATCTCCATTTGACGAAAACCCGGGATATTTTTGGGATTTATCGCCAGTTGTGGCCATCCGCGTGACACGCGCTTTTGTTGGAAATAAATAGTTGGAAATCGAATTGGATCTCACGTGATATTAGCAGATTGATTGTGAACAGTGTTTAATTGAACTTTGTAATCCCGGATTGACGAGAATCCAGGGACATTCCTCGGAACACATCGCCTTATTGCCTCACCGCGTAGCACGCGCTTGCTGGAAACAAGTTAGGCTGTGATGCTGTTGGAACCGCGCCATCTGGAGACTGGCGCCTTGTGAACGTCCACACACTTGACTTTCATCACACTTTCATTTACTCACCTCATATTTACATACATACGACATTTGGGCGTGACCTTGGAAGGTCGAAGCTTGGTGAACCTAGCACAGAAGGTAAGTGGTTATGTTATTTGTACATATGGTTGTAGGCCGAAGCCTAGTGGAAGTAGGCCTTTTGTTTATTATTGTTTGTAAGCAACGGTTAGGCTCCACGTACCGTGGACAGTTCCGGACACCCCAGTTATCGTTGCACTGGGCTTCTTGTAGTCCTGATCATTATCAAAAGATATGCATTATATATTAATAGTAGATCGCTGACTGTTTACACTGCTGATGAGGACTTGCTCCACTAGGTTGTAGCTGAGTCGCCAGAGCTATCAAAATAATACATGCCCAGTGCTGCTCGCTTGGCGGTCAGAACTCACGCCGAGAGACCAACTAGATGATAGACCAGCGACAAAACTAACGGAACTACACGCTCGCTGCTCGCCAACTCGTTTTCAGAAGCTAGTTTTCATTGCGTGTATGGCTAATGAATGGAATTATCTGCCGGAGTGTTTCCCCCCTTGAATGTCGCATGTTGAATGTACTTTTTGATTTTTGGGTAGGTCTTCAGAAAAATATATAAATCGGCAATTTATAGCTATTATCATGGTATATGTTATATCTTCCTGGCTTTGTTATGAGTTTACCTAACTATTTATATCATTCAATAAGCTAATCAAACTGACCTTATCTCGCAGTGATGTAATATGTTTTCACTTTTATAATTTTCACTCACATTCGAAGTCATACCACACGAAAAAACACATATTCACGAAAAAAGACACACGATAACACAATTTGTGTAAGCAATGACAACACAAATTATTCCACTTAGACACTGTAAAAAATAATAAAAACTATTTGATAACACAACAAAAATCACAGATGCATTTTGTAAACATTTTTTTTTTCGTTCAGTTTAGTGGTATTCCCTTTAAAATGTTACTAAAACCGGTCAAGTATGAATCGATTAGTCGAATGATATAGATACATCGTGTTACTTGCAACATAAACGTAAAATACCATCGTCCAAGCGAGCCGTGACGTTATGCACAAACGGTGTACCGTTGATACTTGAGGGGTTAAGTCAAGAGTGAATAGGTTACTTCTAGGTAAGCGTGTTCCATCTTCAACCACATCATCGCTTACCAACAGGTGAGATGGTCGTCAAACGCGAGCTTACTATCAATAAAAAAATATTAGCTCTACTCGCTACTTGTTAATCGCTGGCAGTGGGACAACTGCCTTGGTATCCTTTTGCGTCACTCGGGAAGTGAAGGCGGGACCGTCCGTTTGTCTAACGGATGATTATGGCAATACCCTCGCAACCGTTTATAATGGCATTCTTGAGGAATTCTATTGTATATTTTCTTACTAATAAATGCGAAAGTATGTGAGGATGGATGTATGGATGTTTGTTACTCTTTCACATAAAAAGTACTGAACAGATCTGTATGAAAATTATACATAGGCAATTTTTACCCCGGAATTCACACGGGATCGGGATTTACAGGGGAAAACCCTTCCACGCGAGCGAAGTCGCGGGCACAAGTTCGTGTAGTTATATGTCTAAGATGACGACACTAGAAAGATTAATACTACATACGTCTAAGACAATATAAATCCCATGAAAAACAATACTTGTCAAAAAAGCCAAGTCTCGCAACTCAGTTCTTCTACCTTTAAAAAAATTATTTAAAATTTTTTTGCAAAAAATAGAACTTCTATATAATAAAAACTTTTTAACAAAAAATTAAACCGACTCCAAAAAAACACTGCAAAGTGAAAAATAACTTTAATTTCGGTAGTCGGTGTCTTTAGTTTTGTTTTTTCGTTTTTGGCACCGACTTCCGAAATTAAAGTTATTTTTCACTTTGCAGTGTTTTTTTGGAGTCGGTTTAATTTTTTGTTAAAAAGTTTTTATTTCACTCTTTTTAGTTGGATGATTTTTAATATACCTAGTTACAAGAGCCTAAATGTCAACTACTTATAACCTTTTACAAAATATTGCTTTTCCCAATGCTGGGCCGTTTATTGTTGAGGAGTTCTCCTGGTACTTCACCATCAGCTCTACATCACCATATGCATTGTGACGAGCATAAAGTGCTTAACATCCATATTCAAGTAATCGAATCGCAATCCACTCAATACTTATTATTGAGTAGTTTCGGCGGCCATCTGTCGTCTTCATCATCAGTTCCACTTCCCCAAATGGTACTTTTTGAGAGCAACTGCACAAGTTACTATAAGAAATACCCAAAACGCCATAGGTGTGCCTATAATATTTGAAGAGTTCTCTCGATTTCTCCTGGATTCCATCATCAGATCCTGACTTTGGTGATAATGGTACCAATTTCGAAGTATACCCATTCGAACAAAAAAAGAATTTTCCAAATCGGTTCAGCCGTCTTCGAGTACTCGATGATCATACATAAAAAGAAAAAAAAAAAAAATACGCGTCGAATTGATAACCTCCTCTTTTTGGCGTCGGTTGAAAACACTACAAAGGCAAAAATAACTTTAATTTCGGTAGTCGGTGTCTTTAGTTTTGTTTTTTTGTTTTTGGCACCGACTTCCGAAATTAAAGTTATTTTTCACTTTGCAGTGTTTTTTGGAGTCGGTTTAATTTTTTGTTAAAAAGTTTTTATTTCACTCTTTTTAGTTGGATGATTTTTAATATACCTAGTTACAAGAGCCTAAATGTCAACTACTTATTACCTTTTACAAAATATTGCTTTTCCCAATGCTGGACCGTTTATTGTTGAGGAGTTCTCCTGGTACTTCACCATCAGCTCTACATCACCATATGCATTGTGACGAGCATAAAGTGCTTAACATCCATATTCACGTAATCTAATCGCAATCCACGAAATTCTTATTATTGAGTAGTTTCGGTGGTCATCTGGGGTCTTCATCATCAGTTCCACATCCTCAAATGGTGCTTATCGAGAGCAACTGCACAAGTTACTACAAGAAATACCCAAAACGCTATAGGTGTGCCTACAATATTGGAAGAGTTCCCTCGATTTCTCCATGATTTCATCATCAGATCCAAACGTGACGACAATGGGACCAACTAGAAAGTATACGCTTTCAAACAAAAAAAGAATTTTCTAAATCGGTCTAGCCATCTCCAAGTTATGAGGTAACATACATAAAAAAAAAGTTCAAGACGAATTGAGAACCTCCTCCTTTTTTTTTTGAAGTCGGTTAAAAAGGGATTAATACTACATGACGTCTAAGACAATATAAATATCTATTATTAATTTTTCACTACCTTCTGCTCGCTGATACGCTCGCGTAAATTTTTTTCGGAAGGAAAGCAGTAGATTTTTGGATGATGGAACGAGCAAGCCCAGAAGATGCCTGTTTACTCTTGCTTTATAGGTTGAAAGGTCGTAAGTGGCAGGGAGCACAGAAGCCGGCAGAAAATTCCACAGCTTGGAAGTGCGCACAATAAATGTGGAGGAAGAGCGCTCGGTACAAGACGGTATATCAACCAAGTGTGGATGGTAGCCAGCCGTGCGTCTGGTAGACCGGTAGTCAAAGGGAGATGGAGGAATCAGGTCATGGAGCTCCTGCGCACACTCCCCGAAGTACAATCTGAAGAAAACCGACAGGCAAGCAACGGTTCGCCGATGAGCCAGGCTGTGAAGCTTGCCCGATAGCGCCTCGTCGCATATACGCCTTCTAGCCCTGCGCTAGATCGAGTCCAGTGCAGCCAGTTCTTATCACTCTCCAGCCTTTTAGCTATCTGCATACCAAAAACTACATCGATCTGTTTTGGACGCGAAAGACGGACGAACAAACGTATGTACGAGTATACATAGTTATATGTGTGAGCTTCAAGGTTAAACATTCATTACATCACCGTCCCTTGAAAAGAATATTAGTAAGTTTAAATAAAAGTTGTCTGGAGGAGCTCGTGGCTAAATAATAACAGCCATACGAGTCTTCGAGGTTAAGCAACGCTTACCAAGGTCTGTCCTTGGATCGGTGACCATCTTCGATCACGGCTGTCATTTCATAATCTCTGATAGTCTTGCTAAGGGGTATAATTTATGATTCGGGCAGGATGAAAGAATATTCTCTAAACATCACTTCGAAATTCGAACGCTGTCTCGATGTGAATCCACGATCATTTACTGAAATTAGAAATAATTAATTGTCTTAGTAGTAAAACTATTGGAAATAATTAATAGCTTTAATGTTTTTAGTTAAAAATTTCAGTGATATATTTTCTATTCATTGTTTATATACTTAAATAAAAACCTTAAACTACATACATCTAAAAACAAACTAAAATATGGCGTCCAGGAATTCGTGCGCATCGCTGTACACTGGTAATGTGCCCAAAAGACTGGCGGCATTGCCACGCTGTATGGTCCAAGGTAAAAGCCAGCCATTTCATTACTGATTAAATTAAGTATTCTTGTAAAAAAAAATACAATTATATTTATTGTTTTTCGTTAAATTTTAACGCAAATTAGATGTAGGTAACTTGATAGCATATAATTATGTGGAAGTTTGTAATGAGCAAATTTGCCAATCCACAATTTATATTTTTTATGCTTGTTATTAGTCTGTAAGCTTTCTGTAAAATAAAATGAATAAATAAAACAAATGAGTTCGCTTTCGAATTATGTGTACTAACTTGAGGAAGGTAACAGGGAATTTAACAGATTAATACTACCTATTATTTTTAATAAATTACGTACAATTAAATTATGTATTCTAAAGACACGACATGCACCGATATTAGCTCTTTAACCAGAGGACTATCAGCACTAATCGGTAGCAAATTAGCTATGCAGTCCATTGCTATTCATGAGTAAACGGTCTAAAGCTGTCGCGGGAGTCCTACTTTTTCATGTTGCCATTTTTGTCCTTTATCACTTCTCTCAGTATTTTGAAAAATATTCGAGATGCTCATACATAACTAACTACGCACATAAAACACATCTAGCTCCACAACAGCACAGTTTCTGCAGTAAGAAATCTACCACTACTAATTTAGTGTGCTATATCAATGATATTAGTAAGTCTCTTGACTCTCGTAAACAGGTGCGCCATTTGCATGATATAGGCTTGCATGCGATTTCCCTAACGGGCAGCGTCGTTGCTGCTGACTGCTTTTGAGGCAGCCCTGTTCACCGTCCGTCCGTAAGCCCGCGCTTTGGGTGGCTGGAGATCGGCTCGCAATAACCAACACCCTGGACGACGGACGACTGGGGGGCGTGAGAAAGAGAGTTGTCTCTACCCTCTCTACCTCACGCGTTTAGGCACCTCCTTCGTTAGCGTGTTTTTAATCCTTAGCACCTCGATTAATTGCTTAGGAAGTAATCATCTTGTGGGCTTCTAATACGACCGTATAATAATAACCATTATTATTTAGCGCGTCGTTGCTGCTGACTGCTTTTGAGGCAGCCCTGTTCACCGTCCGTCCGTAAGCCCGCGCTTTGGGTGGCTGGAGATCGGCTCGCAATAACCAACACCCTGGATGACGGACGACTGGGGGGCGTGAGAAAGAGAGTTGTCTCTACCCTCTCTACCTCACGCGTTTAGGCACCTCCTTCGCTAGCGTGTTTTTAATCCTTAGCACCTCGATTAATTGCTTAGGAAGAATCATCTTGTGGGCTTCTAATACGACCGTATAATAATAACCATTATTATTTATAAGCTAAGACTGATTCTATTTCTGTTTGAGTCATAAATACCACATACAGTTCTAGCTTGGCGAAGAATAGACTACGCTACAGAGATTGAGAGATAGGTATTGACGATTTAGAATAAAAAAACACATGTACGTAGACTTTAGAGCTGGGGATAATATTCAAAGTTGGGAAAGCGAATAAAATATATTCCCTATATTCATAATTTTACGATATGGCGTAGTGTGTGAGCGAATGGATACAGCGCTGCGTGATGCGAGTTCGATTCCCGTGCTAAATGTTGGTATTTAATACACTATTTGTATGTCATACACTACAAATACCTAGGTAGTTGTTCCGGATCTGGCTATTACCTACCTGTAATTTGCGCTGGTTGAAATAATTGACGAGATGTAGAATAGTTTTAGTTATAGTTTAGTCACAATCTCACCTGATGGTACGTGATGATGTGGTCGAAGAAAGAGCACGTTTACGTTTATAGCTATCGGGAAACAGAGACTCTGGCAGGGAATTCCACTCCTTAGGCGTACGCATAATGAAAGTATTTCCAAAAGCAGTACTCCGTACACAACCGAACCTTGGCTTGATACAGATCGAGCAGCTGCTCCGTATAGTATAGCATATTTTACTACTCTCAATATCATCTCAAAATTTATATAAACGAATGAATGTTTATATGTTTATTTTCTATTTATATTAAAGTTTGGGAGAAAAAAAAACGAAATGTAGAGAAGTTTCCGCTTTTCAAAACATATCTTCTATCCTTTTAATTCTATGATTTGAATGGCGAAACCTTACAGTGGTGTGAGTTATGAGTAAGGTTACACACATCTAGAGCTGTCTGTTTCTATCATAATATTTCAATGATGCAAAAATCTATCTTCTTTATGTCTTGAGCAATGTAATAAAGATCCAAGTAAATAATTTTCACTACTGTAGCCCGCAACGTCAATAAAATTTAGGCCCTATGTCTTTTTGCAGATAAATTTCATTCAGATCCGATCGGCCATTTAGGCGTCATTGTGTAACAAACATTCATTCATTCGGGACTTTCAATCTTAAGAACGTTAGAATGTAGATAGTACCAGTTACTAACGAAGACACACAAATTAAATGGTTCTCTTACCAAGAAAGACTTATTTCTTGCAAGTCTTTGTAGCATAAGCACTTCTGAAGATTGAAAAGCTCTCTTAGTTTTTAAAATGGGTACAATATACTAGCCTCTCAGAGTGTGTGTATGCTGGTACCTCTGTTGTACTCTGGACAATTAACCTCACTAATATCACTAGCTTAATTTAGATTGGTTGGTGGCATGAATGTATGTTAGGGTCAAATCTCGCCACGGGAGACGCCCCTGGCGTCGGGGATCACGGGCCGATCTCCGTTCACCGTAGGCGCGGGTTTGCGGACGACGAACAGGGGTAGTTCACGGTCCAGTAGACCAGGCCCGGTTCGACGGTGCGTCGTGTTTAGGGTTGCCATTCGTCCCTATATATCGGGACTGTCACCGTTATTAGGTCTTCTGTCCCGACAAAGAACTATTACGTCACGATTTATCGCGCTGTCACGGAAATTCACACGCGCGCTGAAATACTTGGACGCGCGCTTGCGACGACGCGACGCCGTGACTTCGGCGCTGGAGGTGTTCAGAGCATCATAAAGAATTTGAACTAATTGTGTCTCACTTCCATATCATAAATATATACAGTAATTGCTTTTTGTGTAGACTAATACCAACTTAACAACAATGCAATGTTTTACATAAAATAAATGAAACTTGGAAAACATTTAGAACAAATTGGGTACAAAGCCTATATTCTGCATAATTCTGTACCAAGTGCAGCTGGAATCTTACCTGTGGATGAAATCATCGTCCTGAAAATAATTATTTTTCCATAATATGTATATACTGTCAGGACTGAGAAGTTGAAGGAATTTTGCGCTGATGTTGATATTATATATATCAAAATAATATAAGTCATGAAAAACTGTCGGATTCAAGAACAAGATGGCTTTCCCCGGTGCCCCTGGTGGCCGCAAACTTAAGACCTAAATGCATTATTTTAAAATATTTCCGATTTTTTTAAAAAGTCCATTCGATATAATTTATACAGTCCAATCTGAATTTATTAAATAAGTATATAAGTAGAGACGATATTACAGTGTGAGGTTAACTTCAAAATGACTTTATATATTTGTAAAAGGACAGAAATAATTACTTAAAAAAGTAAAGTCCTCAACAAAATAGGTCCAGGCTTTTGACTTTTTTTCGGTGGGAGATTCATCTAATGAATCCTCCCGCTCTGAATGGAGTGGAAGGGAGTCTCAGACTTCTACTGACTAAAAACTCAGCCTGCTCCATTAGTTGCCTTTGCGTTCCATGGCCACGGTATCTCTATAGAACATTCTCGCAACCCCGAAAAGCCCGCGCCAACGGTGGCCGAGTACCGACTGCTCTCATAGTCGATCTAGATTTCTGTTCCTTTGTCTTGTTAAAAAGTAATGCATGGTTAAGTAACGTTATTTTAAATCCAATATGGCGGACGGCCCAATATGGCGAACTATACTGCATAAAAGATAGCTTGATCTCTGCAACATATGTCAAACTGTCATTCCTAGGTTTGTCGGGATATAAAAAATTGTCGATAGAAATTATCGACGTGTCTTACTATTATCGATTCTAATGTAACATGCACTTGGGTTTAATTTAATTACAAACGTTACTAAATTTAACGAATATTTTAATATAAAATGCATTTATTCTCTTAAATGAGTACACCCCAAATCCATACCTGCATCAGTTTCTGCTAAAAATTGGATTTTATTTACTTATTATTATTTTAGATCAAGTATGTACAAATTTAAATAATGTTATCATAATAAATTATACAATAAAGTTAAAACATAAATTAATTTTAAATTAAGTTTTTAACACTTTAAACACTTAAGTGAAGTGTCGAAGCTCAATTGTGTGTGACAACACACAATTAAGTTTTATTTCAAATATCGTTAGTTTATAGTCTGTGGTCGCGATGAATCATTGCCCAACACTTAGTAGGTCGGCACACCCATAAAGTATGCCATTGATAGTTATTGTCTGTACCAGTCTGTACTATTGTAAAATTTAGGACTTCATAGGCGTGATTCTACTGACAGCTGTCGCAGAGATCAAGCTATGTTTTATAAAGTATAGTTATTATTTGTGCACTGTCATGATACGGGCATCAAATGAAAGTGTTTGCTGAGTAGAATACTAAAATAATAAAAAATCAACTTAATTTTTATGCGATTTCTTTGCAGTCAGCCTTTTTTATTTAATTAGATAGAATAGCCGAAACTAATTACACTATTTGATATAATTTATTTAACACATTCATCCATTGTTCTCACAAAAATTCAGACAATCTGACAGTATTATTTCGTCCGCAAACATTCAGATCGAAATTTAAGTCCAGGACAGCGTTAATAGCCGCTAATATCCGAGGAATAGGCGTGAATAGCCGTTGTCACCTCAACGTGTTTTTCGAGGCACGGAGTAGTATTAGTATGTAATGAGTAGATTATTATTTTGCTATTAATTATTTCCAATAGTTTTACTACTAAGACAATAATTTCAGTAAATGATCGTGGATTCACATCGAGACACCGTTCGAATTTCGAAGTGATTTTTAGAGAATATTATTTCATCCTGCCCGAATCATAAATAAATGGAAAGTACACCGAACGTCTACTATGGCGGGACATTTTTTATTGTATAAATTAAAATGTCGTTAGCTGCTTTCATTACCAACCGACTGGATTTAGCTGACTTTGTTTCTGATATGCATGGATATAGCTGCATTCGTTTCTAGCAGAATAGCGATGACGTCATTGTACTAGTGATGCGCGTTGCCCACATTGGTAGTATCGAGGATGCAAGAACATGAATAACTGACAGTGTGTACAGTCTTGATAAGGGGTATAATCACAGAAATAAAAAATACAGGAGAAGTGGTAAGGGGGCGTATCGGTGTCCGCGCGACATGGCCACAGGGCTCATGTCACAGGCAAGTGGCCGTCTCCGCGAACTAGTGCGCTTTCGACGGCGATCGTGATAACATATAAGAATGCCGAGTTGTTCTGTGGTATCTTGTAAAAACCGAAGCCAAAATAAAAACTATGTGAATCATGGAATCACTTACCATATGTAAGTACAAGTATTTTACAATATTTGTCTTTAAAATCTTATTTATTTTATCTATGGGTATAATAATTATACCCCTTAGCAAGACTGTTATAGCTTCTTAATACCCGTAATGACTTTCAAAGATGGTGAAATGACAGCCGTGATCAACGGCTTAGCGTTCTTTCTTTCTTTCTTTCGAGTTACGGAGGAATCTTGTTACGTTAGGATGGTCACCCATCCAGAATTCTTCCTCGGCAAGCGTTGCTTAACCTCGAAGCTGGAACTGTGTAGCTGTTATTATTTAGCCACGAGCTGAAGCTATGGTCTAACAAAACAAAAACGTTTTGGGAATACCTTCATTGTGCGTACGGCTAAGGAGGGGAATTCCCTACCGGAGTCTGTTTCCCGATAGCTATAACCTAGGAGTCTTTAAAAACAAAATACATTGCTTTCACCAAATATAATAATACTCAACCGGGGGCTGATAATTCTCTTAGGATTCACAGTTGTCACACGCCTTTGAGCACAAATAACACTTGTTCTCGCAATGAAGTGGAAAAAGTCACTAACATTAAATATCTAGGTGTTATTGTCGACCAACGCCTATCTTGGCATACACACATAGAAACAGTCATAACCCGAATTAGAAAACTCATATGGATCTTCAAGACCTTACGGTACGTTACCTGTAGATAGATAGATAGATAGATAGACAGATATATTCTTTATTGTACACCATAACAGTAAAATAAAATTATGGACTTAACAATTAAAAAGGGTGATACCCTTTTAAAACAGATTTACGTCTCACTAGCTCAGTCAGTCCTAGTTTACTGTATATCAGTATGGGGAGGGGCTACCAAAATGAAATTTCTCGAACTGAAGCGTACACAACGGTCTCTCCTAAAAGTTATGATTTTCAAACCATGAATATTCCCCACTGAAAACCTATACACGATAAGTGGACTACTAACGGTTAGGAAGTTATATACCCTAAGGGTTATTTTAAAACTTCACAAAATACTTCCATATGATTCTGACTCTACAAAAAAGAGAAATAATTATTTAGTGGCAAACGTAGTATCAGCTAAATCAATTTACGCTAAAAGGCAGTATACTAGACTATCCGCAAATCTATACAATAAAATAAATAAGATATTAAACATTTATCCTATGACTAGTAAACATTGCAAAAATACTTTAGTACAGTGGCTATAAAGCAAGACCTACCACGACCTAGAAGTTCTCTTGCAAACACTTAAATAATGTAGACAACATACAACCACTTTACATGTAACAAACATACCCACACATACACACATGCACACTATCACTCACACTCTTACATTCATATACACCCACACACACACAAACAAACATATTATCATAGTATCTTTTATTCACTTTGTAATTAGTTTTATTTTTATTTTTATTCTTATTAATTATAGTTTCTAACCTTGTCATTCATACTATATCAGTTATGAAGAGCGGGGCCTCCTAGTACAGGTGTTTCAAATACTTAAAAGGAGACCCCTGCGTAAGATAGATTGTTTAAGACAAATGTGAAAATGAAATAAATGATTGATTGTAAATGATTGATTGTAGGAAAGGATTACGAAGCATATATGTACATTTAAGTCAAGAGTAGGGCTTTCAAATACCGGAATTTTTCAATACCGGTATTAATACCGGTATTGGAAAAGTCAATACCGTGATCCCGGTATCAATACCGGTAATCCGGTATTAAACGCAAGTTCAATTAGGATATTAATAAAAGCAATAAAATACGTGTTTTTTATTTTCAAATCAATCTTTATTGTTCTTATTTATTGAAAATAATAATTATCATTATTATTAATAATAATTCAGTCCGCTTTGGTTTTACTTAGCCTTGAATCCTCTAAGCACACTGCTGGAGAATTCAGGCCTAGGCTATAGGTTGAAAAGAGTTGGTCAGGTTATTTTTCACCTCTTTTACATGGATGATTTAAAACATTTTGGCGCCACTTGTAGCGTTGTAGTCGATTAAACTAGAAGTCGACTACCACACTAATCTTTAATGTCTATGGTTTCACGGAGTGACAACACTTATGCAGTAGTGACCAGCTATAAATTCTAATCTCTAGTGCGCGAAGCTTCTTTTCTCGCCGCCTTCTGTTGCAAGTAACTTATATAGAAACCCCTACGTGCCCAAGGGTAAGTGCTCATTGTGTCTGCCATTTTCTCTCCATCTTGCCAAATTGTAATCCTTTTATTTCGCCATAATCTGCAGCGTTGGTAAATTAATATAATTGCCCGGTTGTCAAGATGGCTTCCTGCTGGAACATAACTGTGATATTTCATTGTCATCTGCTTTCCACTAGTGTTCTAAATTTGTGAAGCGTACGCAAGCCGCAGCATTGTTTTCCCGCTGTGCCATAGCAGCTACGAGCTTAAACGCCTTGCACGCGGTTACTTTTTATATAGTTGCACGCGGTATGCGCGCGCTTATCTCTATTTAACCTTTGTGAACCGCCGCGATGGTGAGTTTCCCATCCATTTCCCGGGTACTGTTCCGTGGGGCTTACGGCTGGGAGACGCACGCATCGCTGGCGCTCACGATTCCTGCACCACGCTTACGGAAGCACCCTTTTTGGATTCCAGGGTTTTTTTTCTTCCTTCTCCTTCGTTTCTACTGCCTTGGATTTCTACTATCAACCACCTCTACGTCCGCCGCTCGACGGGTGTCACGCTGCCTCTGTGACTGTCAGCGTGCTATTGCGTGGCCTGCCCGAATAACCTCCGCGCCCGTCTGCGCGCTATTGTGTGGCCTGCCCGCATAACCTCTGCGCCCGTCTGCGCGCGAGCTGCCTGCTACGGGATCTGCCCGCCGGTCTGCGTGCGTCGCGGCCTGAGCTCAGGGCAGTACCATTCTATACCTTCGACCAGTGAGGGAACCCAGTGTGAACCGAACCCACCCCCCTGTTTTCAAATAAATGCTGTAAACCTGTGGTCTTCTTTTTATTTTACTACCACCAAAACCACTACGCCACAGTGGCGCCCACTCGGTAAGGTTCACAAGGTTTTCTTCACTGGTCGCTATTTACCTGTACTCACACATCGTGGCGGTAAGTAGTGGGTAATTACTATATTTTTCTTCTGTATTTTTTTTAATTTGTTACTTTTATATAATTTGTTAGTCAGCTACTAGGGTTTTGTTAAAAATTGTAAAGATCACAATGA
This sequence comes from Tholera decimalis, assembly GCA_943138885.2. Taxonomy (NCBI): domain Eukaryota; kingdom Metazoa; phylum Arthropoda; class Insecta; order Lepidoptera; family Noctuidae; genus Tholera; species Tholera decimalis. The sequence goes on along the minus strand of OW964576.2, from coordinate 20,037,401 downwards.
GCGCTAACCCAATCAAATTTATCCACCTAAGAAAGGCCGAATTGGAATATGAGGTTGTCATTAGAGGCGGTGAGAAGGGCACATTCACTGACTTTAGGAAACAAATTAACAATGCTCTCCTGAGTAAATTCACTCCTAGTATCTTTCTGCCAGTGGTCAGCAGGCTGAAGCAAGTGCCACAAGAACCCCAATTCTAAATATAATCTAATCTAATAGATATAATAGTAAATATAATCTAATAAATCTAATAAATATATTAAATCTAATAAACATAATACAATCTAATAAATTAATATAATCTAATTATAATGAATCTAGGCATTTTTTTTTAAACTTATAAAAGACTAACTCTTCGTTACTACTGGCCAGGAATGCAGTGACGTAGTGAAAGCTGTAACTTCATGTAAAATCTGTCTAGCTCATAAACAAGTAAACCATGCCCCACTGGAGGTCATGGGGAAACCTAAAGAATGCTCTCGGCCATTCCAGATGCTCAGTATTGACATTGTTGGCCCTCTGCCTGTCTCTAGACACCAAAACGCATATCTTTTTGTACTGACATGCTGTTTCTCTAAGTATTGTCTTCTAAATAAGACAATCATAACAGCCATTTCAACCTACAATAATAATGAGCAACGCTCTTGGGATCTACATATTCCAGCTGTTCAATTTGCACTAAATAACTCAACTAGTGAAGTTACTGGTTTCACACCAACATTCCTTCGCTCAACTTTCAAGTGAAAGTCCTTGGTCTTCACCTGTACTTCTCACACCTAAATGGGATGGCAAATTGTGGTTCTGCTTAGACAGTCACAAACTAAATTCAGTAACTAAGAAGGATGCTTATAATTTACCTTATATCTCTGAAATTCTAGATAACCTAAAGGATGCTAAATACCTAACAAGTCTAGATCTTTATAAAAGTTTCTGACAGAGCATCCCGTAGGCCTAGCTAACTACTAGTGTTTGACCCCATACAGGGTCACACGATGCCAAGGGAACACACACCCACGACCGCCTAACATACTGGTCGTGGAGGGTCGACTTGTACCTAACTACCTAAGTTAACTATAACTCTGGTTATAGCTATCCTAGTGTCATATTTCACACCCACCTACAGTGTGGTAATCCTAATTAAATCCTACTGACTAAAGTTACCACACTATTATTCTAAAATTAACTATATTTATTTATCTTTTAACAGAACTAAATACCATGACTGCATGGCAATAAGCCAACATAACTTCAGTTCCATTACCACCTTTCTGCTGACCACACACACACATACACTACACAACTAATCTCTTTTATTATTTCACTTTACGGCGTGACTATGAGAAACTACATAGTGGGCCCTCAGGGCGATTCTTTAGTATCATGGCAGAGTAGTCTCCATAGTACACTACCTTTAACTTTTATTTATGTTATTATGTCCTCATGGATATCTTAAAGACGGCCCCCTGAAACATGGGTGTCCGCACACTAGTTAATCTATATTAATTCCTAAACCTACTGTTCTGAAAACAACTTCAAGCCGGTAAATCTCTATACAAATACCGTACCTACCCATTAACTACTTGCATAGTAGTCTATAACTTTATATCCTAATTATAACTGTAAAACTTTCTCACTACTAACATTAAAACTATTCATAAAACAATATATAGCATAGTCCATTGTATTGTTTTCAACTAAACTGTTGGTGATCTGCCCCACAGTTAAACTATATTCCAGTCTACCCTAGTAACAAATCTAACCTTAATCTAAGCACTAAACCCGAACCTAACTGGCACATCATCAATCGTTTAATAATAGAATCTACATGAAATATTCTAACAACATTTAGTCTACAAACTTATCTAATTTCTTTTACCTAAACACTAAACTAGAAACCTAACTTTAACTTCATAACACCATTTAGTATTGAACAAGCCTATCCTGAATATTACTTAGATTCAACCTGCCCTATTAAATTAATAAATTCTCTTAAAAAATATTTCCGCGTGATTCATAACATAACCTATTTAATTTAAGATCATTGACATATTATATTTTTGACGTTTACGTACTGACTTTGACATCTCGACGTAGTTGCCAACCTTGGATACTTGTCTTTTAGAACTTCGTCTATAACGTGCGGATATTCTCGCAACAGTATGAATATGGACTTGATTTATTTTTTATAAATTACACTCACGTTCGGAAACTCACTCGAATGGACTTCTACATATGATGCGTATTCCAGTAATGAAACTTAAACCAATTTCAACATATACATGGACCATCACCAAAAAAAAATTTTTTTTAACTTTAACAAATTTTTTTTACATTTTCAAAAAAAAAAAAAAAAAATTTAATTTTTTTTTAAATACTCTTAGCTTTTAACTTTAACAAAAATTTTTTCTAAACCTAAACATAAAATAGAACCTTAACTTATTACTATATTGTTGTTAGAACTTTGATAATTTAAAATCCAACAATGAACTTACTTCTTGCTTTGAAACCTAACATTACCTATAACCTGCAACAGTCCACCAAGGTTACCTAACCCTATGGAGATACACTTGCTTTATCTTGCTGTTTTTCCTACTGACTGTCTCGAGTTAAACTACTCTATAATTAGCTTACCTCTCGTATGTAATTGTACGTCACTGACTTAGGACTACTTCCAAGTCAGGGATGGACTTAGAATGGATGGATGAATGGTTAATAGTATGGAAGCACATGAATGGGATGTATGAACGTATAGGTAGTCAGTAATAGTGGTTTAGGCCTTCTAGCGGATTTATCCTAGGGAAAATCCTTCGCTAACAGGCGGGGTACTGTAGCGTTGTAGTCGATTAAACTAGAAGTCGACTACCACACTAATCTTTAATGTCTATGGTTTCACGGAGTGACAACACTTATGCAGTAGTGACCAGCTATAAATTCTAATCTCTAGTGCGCGAAGCTTCTTTTCTCGCCGCCTTCTGTTGCAAGTAACTTATATAGAAACCCCTACGTGCCCAAGGGTAAGTGCTCATTGTGTCTGCCATTTTCTCTCCATCTTGCCAAATTGTAATCCTTTTATTTCGCCATAATCTGCAGCGTTGGTAAATTAATATAATTGCCCGGTTGTCAAGATGGCTTCCTGCTGGAACATAACTGTGATATTTCATTGTCATCTGCTTTCCACTAGTGTTCTAAATTTGTGAAGCGTACGCAAGCCGCAGCATTGTTTTCCCGCTGTGCCATAGCAGCTACGAGCTTAAACGCCTTGCACGCGGTTACTTTTTATATAGTTGCACGCGGTATGCGCGCGCTTATCTCTATTTAACCTTTGTGAACCGCCGCGATGGTGAGTTTCCCATCCATTTCCCGGGTACTGTTCCGTGGGGCTTACGGCTGGGAGACGCACGCATCGCTGGCGCTCACGATTCCTGCACCACGCTTACGGAAGCACCCTTTTTGGATTCCAGGGTTTTTTTTCTTCCTTCTCCTTCGTTTCTACTGCCTTGGATTTCTACTATCAACCACCTCTACGTCCGCCGCTCGACGGGTGTCACGCTGCCTCTGTGACTGTCAGCGTGCTATTGCGTGGCCTGCCCGAATAACCTCCGCGCCCGTCTGCGCGCTATTGTGTGGCCTGCCCGCATAACCTCTGCGCCCGTCTGCGCGCGAGCTGCCTGCTACGGGATCTGCCCGCCGGTCTGCGTGCGTCGCGGCCTGAGCTCAGGGCAGTACCATTCTATACCTTCGACCAGTGAGGGAACCCAGTGTGAACCGAACCCACCCCCCTGTTTTCAAATAAATGCTGTAAACCTGTGGTCTTCTTTTTATTTTACTACCACCAAAACCACTACGCCACAACTAGTCTACAACTCATGGAACTACTGAAGGTAACTGAAACTTTCAGTAGTGCCATCAGGATGGAGTTTGGTGTCGACAAATGTGCGATTATGCATGTAAAGCTAGGGGAGATTGTGGAATCCGTGGGATCTCAACTCTCGAATTCAATAAACCTCAGATCCCTCTCTCCAACCGCAACCTATAAGTATTTGGGTATGTCGGAAGCGTTAGGTATCAATGTAGTTGACATGAAGCAATCGCTGAAGGAGCGCTTCTTTGGTCGCCTAAAGAAGGTATTTAAAAGCCTTCTATCGGGTGGGAATAAGGTGCGTGCCTTCAACGGTTGGGTCATGCCAGTGTTGATATACTCTTTCGGCGTACTCAAATGGACTCAAACTGAACTTGACGCCCTGGATAGGAGAGTTCGTACATTGCTGACTGCATATCGAATGCATCACCCACGCTCGTCGGTGATGAGGCTGTATATCCCGCGGAAATGTGGAGGTCGAGGCTTTTTGAATGCTAAAACTCTCCACATCCGCGAGGTATGCAGTCTCAGGGTACATTTTCTTGCTTCCGAAGTGGGTATGCATCGAGATGTAGTAGCGGTGGACAAAGGACTCACCCCGCTCTCCTTGGCTAATGAGAACTGGCGCAAACCTGCAGTACTAGACACTAACGATCGGAGGGGGATATGGCAGAGTAAGGAGCTTCATGGACGTTTATTCCGGGCCCTACATGGGTCCGACGTAGACCAAGTGGCGTCCGTAGCTTGGTTGCGCTTCGGTGACCTCTTTGGGGAAACCGAAGGTTTTGTCTGTGCAATTATGGACGAAGTTATCATGACGAACAACTACCGGAAATTTATTGTGAAGGATGGCATGGTTGACATATGTCGGGCATGTCACCGTCCGGGTGAATCAATCCGCCACATTATCTCTGGTTGTTCTCGTCTTGCTAATGGCGAGGCACAACCTTGCAGCCAAGATAATTCGTCAGCAACTAGCTCTGAAATATTTTCTTGTGGAATCGGAAGTGCCATATCACATTATACTGGGATCAGACCATCATCACTGACAGGACTGTTGTAGCCAATAAACTTGATATAGTGGTGGTGGACCGAATCGATAGGCGTGCCATAATTGTCGACATAACCATCCCGCATTTAGTTTTCATTTGCTTCTTAAGTATATACATATTTGTATGTATTTATTCATATATATTATTTATGTAGATTTCTTTTTTTAAGATACTAGGGTTTTTGTGTTATTACTATTACTTATTATATAAATATTTTTTCTTTAAATCTTTTATCTTTCTTTTTTCTTTAAATCTTTTATTGGAACAATAACAGTTAATTACAATATGATTGCGTACGATAATAGCTGCAGTAGTTGGAAACTGTGTCGCAGCTACTAACGCCCACCTCCAGGAGGAAGAAGACAGAGTTCCATATATTACAGAAAGTAAGTTGGTACAAACAAGAAATAGAATCTGATTAAGTAAATGTATGATGTACGTACTGATGCTAGGTTTACAGTATGAGTGTTGTGAGTGTGTGTTATGTGCAATTAAGTTGTAAGTGCATGCATGTGAGGTGTGTGTGATGAGTGTGTTAAGTGTTGATTTTGTGGGATATGTGTTTGAGTAGTGCATGTAAGTCACAGAAGGTAGACATAATTATGCTTTTAAGATTAGGGTTTTACTAAGCATTCCAGTTCTTCGTACGTGAGAGTCTGCAACCATTTATCAACAAGTTTTTTACATACATTGGAAGGGTGTGGATAGATATTAAGCTCGGTGTTCACTCTGTTGTATAACACGGGACTAATAAAAGTGTACTGCCGTCGGACTATTTCAGATTTAGTAGAAACTACTTGGCAGACTCTGACAGTCCTACGCTTCCCTTTACCCAAATCCGGATCAAACAGCAGGTCATTTTCTAATTTTACTTTTTACGTACATATTGCACCTCCCACACTATCTCTTCACCACTCATGGTTGACTGGTAGAGAATGCCTACGGCATTAAGTCCGCCTTTGTACCTATGTGCATAAAGTGTAAATAAATAAATAAATAAAGCTGAGAAAGATAATCAAATCAAGTATCTTGACTTGGCACACGAGATTGTCGACATGTGGGATGTGAACTCTGCAATCATTGTACCGATAGTCATCTCAGCCAATGGCTTAGTAGCCAAGAGCCTCGACCAACACCTCAGGAGGCTCTCGTTAGGTGGTTGGATCAAGGGCTTGCTTCAGAAAGCGGTACTCCTTGACACGGCGCGTATTTTCAGGAGGTTCCTCTCTATGGAGCCCTGACTGCCGGTAGCTTAGAACCCTGTTCCTGATACCGGTGGGCTACTATTTATTATATTTTTAAATGTTTTTTTTTTATAGTATGTATTGGAAATAAAGAATACATAATAATTAATACGTTTTATCGATAGCTCTCTTATATAACAATTTGGTAATGGTTGATTATTTAATTAGGACTAGGAATTAGGAACATAATGAAAACTGAAACTTAATCTATTATTTTTGCAGGAAGGCATTTCACATAGGCTTTGTCTAGTACAATATAAAAAAAGCTCATGTAAAAATTAACATAGGTACTACCATTATTTTCTGAAATGTAAGTAAGTAAAGTATAGCTTAAGTAGTTAGCTAGCAATCATTTGGTGATCATGTTAGTAACATTCTTAATGATGTAATAAAAAATAACCAAAAAATCTAAAACTAAAAAGTAACAAAATAAATCAAGCGTTACAATTTCTGAAAAACATAGTAAAAAAATATAAAAGTATACAAATAACACAATAATACAAAAAGTTTTAATTCAAATTTCTGAATTTCAAACGCAAGAACGTTTTGGGTAAGACACGAAGAGGCAGCAACGACGGCAATCTAATTAAACTAGAAAAAATACGCGCTATTATATCACAATTTCACAGTCACAAGTTAACACAACACAATAACAAAGTCTATATACGCGTTATCCCGTCGCCTTTGCGAAACTGACTGACAGTAACAAAAACGACATAAGCTGACTGACAGTAACAAAAACGACATAAGTACAGCTCGATTTCGGCTTAAGACTACAACGAGCCGCTTGCGCTGGTGAAAACTAGTATGAGAATAAGATCACATACATTTTCAGATCTAATGTTTGTAATACCGTAATCACGGTATTGGGCGTCAATACCGGTATTGTAAAAGGCCAAAATAAACTCCGTGATCACGGTATTACGGGATCCCGGAATACCGGTACTGAAAGCCTTAGTCAAGAGTGAATAGGTTACTTTTAGGTAAGCGTGCTCCATCTTCGACCACATCATCAATTACCATCAGGTGAGATGGTGGTCAAACGCAAACCAATTTTAAATAAATATATATATATATATTCTCCCATTAAACTGTCAGAGGGGCTTACCTCATAATAGTTTACAAATACTTGCAAACAAATGTGGGCAGTTAAAAATATGAACTGTTTATATTCACACTATAAACATTTCTCTGTTCTGAACGGAAAACAATGTGCTGTCGAAAGAACATAATCTGATTGTCTACAAGCGTGTTTATTTTTAGCGTCTTTTATCACTGTGCTGCGTAGACCAGTCCAATCATCAAACTATGTTAGAATCCGCTTTCAGTCTAACCAGAAGCAGCTGAGAATTAGTGTTTTACATGGAGCCACTGGCTATCTAACCTCCACAACCAGTAACTGGGTGACACGATACCTCTTGCCAAGACTGACGTCAGATTTTCTAGCTTATATTTTTTGTATACAAATCAGCCAGCTGTGTTATTCTCTAAGACCTCATTCTAAACTTCGAATCTGAATCCGCTGTGAGTTTATTGATTGGCATTCTAAAAACTCGGTTGTTAATTCGAATTTACACTAGCGCTACCCTTGCGAGCGTGTCAGCGAGTTGAACTAAAGATTTTGACAGATAAAGTATGAGATGACGTGAGAAGTGGCATTCGGTAAGGTAATTCCTCCGTCACTTCGACGCTGTTTACAGAATGCAAAATCAAGGTCACTTTGGACCATAAGCGAAGTGACAGTGAATAGCTATGTGAGATGCGAGTTGTTGTTCGAATTTTACAGAAAAAACGTACAGGACAGGAGTAATCACGGCTCATAAGCTTTCCGAAGTACCGGAGGATCTAAGTAAAAAAGCTCACCGTCCGGTAAGAACCAGAGACGGGTCGGCGGCGCGTCGTGTTCCGCGCGCGCCTCAAAGAGCAGTCAGCAGCATTGATGGGACCCGATAGGGCCATTGCCTTACGGGTTTGCGGGAATAGTTCTGACGAGACACTGCGGCCCTGGAATGCAAGGTCAACAGAGGGAGCAGGGTGGGTTTTTAGCCAGTAGAAGTCTGACACTCCTATTCCGTCCGATATGTGTTTCCGAACGTACCTTTTTTTTGACATAAAGAAATTTGATCTTGACATGACTTGACAGATTACCTTTGTTCCGGTTGAAAAAAAGGTCCGCCGTTTTGTTGAGATCGATTGATTAATTGTAATTAAATCCGGTTGAATCTACGCGGTTAAAGGACAAATTGGGGTGTGATTAACATTAAGGTGAAATTGTAATCCCGAATTGACGAAAACCCTGGGATATTTTGGAACATAACGCCGTATTGTCGCCAGACCGCATGGCCCGCGTGTTTGTTGAAAATAATTGTTCATAGTGATAAATAGCTGCTTCAATCTGGTGCGAAGTTTGTGCTGTGATTGCTGATAGACCGCGTTGGGAGGACCTGCATTTGAGAACCTCCGTCCATCCACACTTGACTTTCACTATACGTTCAATTACTCATTTCATACTTATACACACACACGGACGTGGCCTCAGGTAGGTCGAAGCTTGGCGTCTCCAGCTAAGGTAAGTGGTAATATTAGGTATTGATAAAGCCTAAGAGGCTATTGTGTAACTTTGTTTGAAAGCAACGGTAGGACTCCACGAACCGTGGACAGTTTCAGCATACCGGTATCGTTGCGCTGGCTTGGTACTGAACATTTTGGTAGCAGAGCGTGGTTTTTACATTAATATAAAATCCACATAGTAAATTGGAAGTTTTGAACATTGTTGAAAATAACTTAGTAAGTTTGAATATATTGTCTTGTCAGCCGGGCTCTATGAAGTTGTACTTATGGTTTGTACTGCTAGTCCCTTGTTATTGCACTGACAAGTAAGATTTATTTGTGAAATTAGGAATTATTAGGTTGTATTTGGTACATAATTTGGTATATTTGTTGTAAAAGTTGTTTGGTATATTTGTTGTTGAATTTGTTTAAAAGTTTATCCGAGTAATAATCACACATTTGTTAACATAGCCTAATATAACAAGACTTGAATTGTCTGTATTGTTTATTGCTTATAGTATTTATTGGATTGTGCGTTGGTGGTTGTCCGGCTCAATATTATACATCCAATTGTTGTGTTTAATTGGTGTTGATCCCGCACAATATATACATTAAATTGTTATTTTTTCTGTAACTAGCCATCCTTAGGAAGCTAGATTCATACTTGGAATAAGTACAGGGTCGGATTTGGACTTGAAATAATTGAATTTAAGTTTTTATTTTTTGTTGAAATTGCTCGGTTGGCTAACAAGTCATTGTTTGTTTGTTTAGTGAATTTTAACCTATTGGTATAATATTTGATTGTTGCAATGGCCTCATTAAGGGCAGTCAGAGAGTCTGCTGCCGGATTGGCCTCACAGTTGAGATGGTTCAGATCGGCAGCAGCAACGGTTGAGCGCTTGGAATTGGAAGAACTCACCCTTGCTCGGTACGGGTGCTTGAATGAGAGGATCAAGGCAGCTGATGCTGCGCTCACACGCTTCTGCGAGTTCATCATGGACGTGGATTTGGGGGTGATGGACCAGGCAGCCCGCGATAAGATTTTGGGTGACTATGATCAGATTGTCCACCTGGGGGATGTCATAAGTCTACGAGCCCGGGAAATTTTGAAGAGCCGGGTGCCTGATGCGGCCAAGCCGCAGACCCCCGTTGTTGCAGGCCCTGGACTATTGGGTAGGCTGCCCACCCTGGAGCTGCCACATTTTGACGGTCGCTTGGACCACTGGCTGGGCTTCCTAAATCTTTTTGGAAGTCTTGTGGATGCACGCTCGGACCTCGGACCTGCCCAGAAGTTGGCCTACTTGTTGTCTGTTTTGGAGGGCGAAGCCAGAGCCTTGGTGCAGCACTTGCCGGTGACGGATTCCTCCTACCCGACCGCTCTGGAGCTTCTCTCCCGATGGTATCAGAACAAGCACTGCCTGGCTGATGTGCACATCGGCCAGATTTTGGGACTACCGGCCATTGCCAGCACGTCGACGTTGCGCACTGACTTGCTGAACCCGTTGGTCTCAGCGACCAACGCCTTGAGACGCTTCGAGTTACCGGTGGAACATTGGTCATACCTGTTGGTGCACATAGTGCTGCGGTTGCTTCCTGCGGAGTTGAGGTCACGTTTTGAGCAGAAGTATGGTGGGGATAGTGCCACCCATCTTCCCCCCTTTGACGACCTCCTCATATTTTTGGAAGACGAGTGACGGTTTTTGGATAACACTCGTGGCGCCATGGGGTCACCCCCACTACCTTCTCGGCCTAGAGACCAGGGACGGACTAGGGCTCGGGGGCCTGTTGATGTTCGCCCCGCCCCCCGTTTTGCTGGCGCCCGGAGTCCTCGGGCTAGGGGGCCTGTTGATGTTCGCCCCGCCCCCCGTTTTGCTGGCGCCCGGAGTCCTCCTCACCTTGAGATTTTGTGCGCCAACGCGAACCGCTCCAGCAGACCAGCTTCTGAGTGGGGTTCGCGCAGGGGGGGGTACCCCGGAGACGAGCACCGGGCTGAGACCCGCAATTCTGTACGCCGCACTCCACCCCCCGCGCAAGTTGAACGGGAGCCCCGCGAGCGCCATTTGGTCTCCCCTCATCAGGGAGAACGCGCATTGGCTGCTAGGCAGCAGTGGCCGGGTCGGCGTCGCTGCCTTTCGCCTCCGTTGGCGGAACGTCCCCGGTTGGAGTCGCGCCCTCCGCCATTCGGGCATCCGGTGGGATATGCCCCTCCAGTGATGGCGAGCGGCTCGGGACACCGCGCGGACGAATATTTTGATTGTTGGCCTCGTCGTGAACGAGGGCAGCCTGGATGCGGCGATCGGTCGCCGCCCAGGCATCGCTAAGAAATTGACGCCTGCCCCGATCAAGACGGTTTTGTTGCCAACGGCCTCGGTCAAGGTCTGGGGACCCTTGGGTGACTCGATTGTGGTCCGTGCCATTTTGGACACGGGAGCCCAGGGTTGCCTTTTGTCGTCTTGGTTAGCGGGACAGGTTGGCCTGAAGGTGAACGACTTTTCAGGCAAGATTTGGGGAATTGGCGAAACGGCTGTCACCACTGTTGAGGGAAGGACCTGGTTTGAAATCACCCTTGTGAGTTGTCCTTACCCTAAAATTGGTGCTCCTGCCCTTGTTATAACTGAACTTGGTTGGGACGAGCCACTTCGGGAAACCCTGTTGGAAGACTGGCTCCAATTTGTATCTGCACTTCCTGCGGTGCTTCTTGTGCGTCTCTTAAGCCACGTTGCGCACACTTTGGGTGGAACTGTTGACATTCGGGCATCTTACGCCTGGACGGACAGTCAAATTGTTTTGTGTTGGTTGAAGACGTCCGTCCACTCTTTGATAAATGATAAATGATAAATGATCTTTATTTTGCAAATTGGTTATTAAATAACTCTTTTACACGTCATTTTTTTCCTTAAATATTAACTAGATGAGGCCGGTGTTTCCTAACTGACTACCCTGAGAAGAAACACCGAAACAAACTCAGGGGTCCGTCTCTTTTAAAGTCCATACAATCTACACTGAATTAATTACATGGGAACCTTGTAGGTTTCAGTCTGAGGCGGTCTTTTGAAGAAAGATGCTCACAGATTTGAGTGGGCCTGTCCATACAGTGCAAGCATTTGTCAAATGACGTATAGCTCAACTTAGAACAAGGAGCTTAACGATTTGACGAACAATACCAAGGTAAGGACCTTTAGGTAGGCCGCAAAAAGCACTCAAACTGCCAGACAATTTATTATGTTTAACTCGAATAAATAAATAAAATAAAAAAAATAAAAAAAACCTACATAGTGCACATATTCACAATCGTTTATGAGGATTATGTAGATTAGTCTGAAATGGCCTTTTGAGGAAAGACCAAACAGATTTGAGTAGACCCGTCCCGTCAGTGCAAGCCTTTGTCAGTTAGTCTGTAAGCTCAACTTTGGACTACTAAGGAGCTCAACGACCTGACGAACAATGCCAAAGACGGTACATTTGAGTAGGTCACTAAAATACTCAAACTGTCAGACAACGTCGTAATAAAGAGAGAGAAAAAAAAAATGTAAATGGAAATATAAAAAAAAAGAATACCACATAATCCTCGCATTTAAGTACATAATTAAGTAAATATTCAAAAAAATACATATATTATACTTTACAAAGTAAATATTCATGTCAAATTAAAATAAAATATTATACTTTAAAAAGTAAATATCCATGTCAAAAAAAATAATTAAAAAACAAAAAAAAAATGTCAATTTGTATAAAAAAAATAAAATACAAGAAATTGTGATTGTAAACAACACTAGTGCTCCCTGTATATCATTGGAGCAGCTCAATCCCAAGCCTTTTTATCCTCAACATAGTCTTTAACTGTGTAAAAAGCCTTCTGGCAAAGCTTGCGTCTTATGACTAATTTAAATTTGTTGAGGCTCAGTTCTTGCAAATGGCAAGGTAGTTTATTATAAAAACGTATGCACTGGCATTTAAAAGAACCACCTATTTTCTTGAGCCTTGTTTTTGGAATGACAAAGTTGTGTTTATTTCTAGTATTTAGTATTTACGTTATGGATATCACTGTGTTTTTTAAAGAGATTAATATTTTTATGTGCATACAAGAGATTCTCATAAATATACTGAGAAGGCACAGTCATTATATTAATCTCTTTAAATTTGGAGGTCTTTGTTGCGAACCGAGTGTCGCAGATTCAAGTTTCTGAAACACCTTTGATTTGGAGGCGCGTGCCTGGTGACCTGAACCCGGGCGACGTAGCCTCGCGCGGGTGCATGGCCCCCACTTGATTGCTCACCCCCTCTGGTGGGGACCGGACTGGCTGACTCGCCCCGAGGACGATTGGCCGCGAGCGCCAGTCTTGATGTCGGATCCTATGCCCGGACTTAAGGTGTTCGCTGTTGGGACGAAGGATCCTCCGTTTGATCTTGATTTTTTGTTGAATCGATCCAGCTCCCTCGACAAATTGTTGAACGTCACCTCGTGGATCAGGCGTTTTGGCCATAATTCTAGGAATCCAGGGGACAAGCGCCTGTCACCAGTTCTCTCTCCTCAAGAGCGACAGGAGTCACTCCTCTTTTGGGTCCGCTCTGTGCAGGTTGCACACTTTGAGAAGGAGATCGAGGTCTTGAAGTCTGGTAGGGTTAAGTTGTCGGGAGCTGTTAGTAAGCTGAATCCCTTCTTGGATAAGACGGGTCTTTGCGTGTTGGAGGACGGTTGAGGCACTCTAGCCTTCCTTATGGGGCCCGTCACCCCCTTTTGTTGCCCAAGGAGGGCCACTTGGTACAATTGTTGGTGACTGATCGTCACGTTAAAAACTCGCATGCCGGTTGCAATGCGCTGTTGGTCATTCTGCAGCGAGATTTTTTTTTTTGTCGGCTCGTCGTACTATTCGTAGCATTGTCTTCCGTTGTATGCCGTGTTATCGGATTAAGGCCTCCACTATGCAGCCCCTAATGGGAGATTTGCCGGCTGATCGTGTCAATGAGGCGAGGCCCTTTGCTGACGTCGGAACGGACTTTGCAGGTCCCTTTTCGTTGAAGACGTCCACACTTCGAAATAGTAAGATTGTTAAGGCTTATTTGTGTGTTTTTGTCTGCCTGTCAACCAAGGCAGTACATTTGGAGCTGGTAACCTCCCTCTCGACAGAAGCCTTTGTGGCGACTTTGGAAAGATTTATGTCTCGCCGTGGGTTACCTTCTTTGATTAGGTCTGATTGCAGTACGAACTACAAGGGTACAAGTAACTATTTGAAGGAGGTATACGCCTTCCTTAATGAGAGCCAGGTTGACATTGGTAATAGTTTGGCCCGCCGAGGGGTCACTTGGTTGTTTGACCCGCCAGCCTGCCCCCATTGGGGGGGTACTTTGAGGCCGCGGTGAAAGCGGCAAAGGGACACTGGCGGAGATTGTTGGGAGACACCGTTCTCACCTTTGAGGAACTAGATACGGTATTTGGCCGCATTGAAGCTGTGTTAAATTTGCAACCTTGTCAAGACTTCCAATTGATTAGCGGACGGGTAGGCCCGTCCGGGGGGGGGGGGGGGTAGATGTTCCGTCCGATATGTGTTTCTGAACGTACCTTTTTTTTGACATAAAGAAATTTGATCTTGACATAACTTGACTTGACAGATTACCTTTGTTCCGGTTGAAAAAAAGGTCCGCCGTTTTGTTGAGATCGATTGATTAATTGTAATTAAATCCGGTTGAATCTACGCGGTTAAAAGACAAATTGGGATGTGATTAACATTAAGGTGAAATTGTAATCCCGAATTGACGAAAACCCTGGGATATTTTGGAACATAACGCCGTATTGTCGCCAGACCGCATGGCCCGCGTGTTTGTTGAAAATAATTGTTCATAGTGATAAACAGCTGCTTCAATCTGGTGCGAAGTTTGTGCTGTGATTGCTGATAGACCGCGTTGGGAGGACCTGCATTTGAGAACCTCCGTCCATCCACACTTGACTTTCACTATACGTTCAATTACTCATTTCATACTTATACACACACACGGACGTGGCCTCAGGTAGGTCGAAGCTTGGCGTCTCCAGCTAAGGTAAGTGGTAATATTAGGTATTGATAAAGCCTAAGAGGCTATTGTGTAACTTTGTTTGAAAGCAACGGTAGGGCTCCACGAACCGTGGACAGTTTCAGCATACCAGTATCGTTGCGCTGGCTTGGTACTGAACAACTCCCTTCCGCTCCACCCACGACGGGAGGAGTCATATGATGATTTTCCCAACAAGAAAAAAAAGCCACGGATAAACTTCGGTAAGTGTTGCTTAACCTAGAAGTACCCGTGCGGCTGTTATTTAGCCACGAGCTGGCTGACAATTCTCGTAACCAAAGGGCTGGTTATTACTTTGGCTAATTAAAGGCATTGACTTACTGTATACATATATAACGTCTAACGGAAACTCCATATCTATCCTAAAGGACTGAAGACAACATCTGGTATGGAGTCTCTATGCAAAGTTTCAGCTCAAAATAAGTGACTCACAGAATTGACCCCAAATTATTGGTTTCATATTTTTTGAATACCAATAATAACAAACGTGTCACAGCACTATGAGGGTCATAACTATCCACGTCACTTGCCAATAAAACGATAATTCTCTTCGTTCTTCTTAATTTGAAAAATTCGGTCTCTGGTATCAATGCAATGAAATTTCTAATAAGTTCCACACATGTAGACATAGGATTACAAAACCCTTGCTATATCGTTTGTTATCATCCAAAGAAGCCGTGCACTCGGTATGTATATACCCTTTAAATTACACGTTGTAAATACAGATTATCATATTCAAATAAGACTATGAACTTCAAATCTTATTGTATACTTTGCCCCAATTTTTATCCCAATCTCTCCATCTCCCTTTCACTACCGGTCTACCAGACGCACTGCTAGGTACCATCCACACTTGGTTGATATACCGTCTTGTCGCACCAAGCGCTTTTCGTACACATTTATTGTACGGACAGCTAAGTTTTGGAACTCCGGCTTCTGTGTTACCTGCCACTTAGCCTTTCAGCCTTTTAAGCAAGAGTGAATAGGCGTCTTCTGAGCTCGCCATCGTAGACCTCATCTATCGCTTACCATCAGGTGAGATTGAGGTCAAGAGCAGGCTTATCACGAATAATAAATAAAAAAATAATGGCTTATTCATTACTGTCAGAGAATGCGTAAGGCATGGTTTATTTTTCATTGATAACAGCGTTTGACCACCATCTCACCTGATGGTAAGCGATGATGTTCGAAGAAAAAGTACGCTTACTTAGAAGTAACCTCCTTTTTATGTTTAAATAGGGCCACTCGTAGTTCAGCTCACTAAGGCTGGTTACTACTTAACCGGACGATCCTGTGGTGACCTCTAAATTTAAAGGCCCCCAGCCAGGGCTTACATACTAATATTTACATTTAAACAACCGCACGCTAAGGGCACTACCTGTGGAGTACGGGCCTCGGCATAGCGGGGTCGTTGGTGGAGGGTAGCAAAGGGTCAGTCTGGGTCATATTATTATTAATGGGGTTATTTATTGCTACTGGCTCAGCATCACGGGCTGGCTCGTTTGGCAAAGGTCGGGGAGGGTTGACGTTACAAGTACGCGGACGTCGCGATGGGCCTCGTCGGCGAGGCCGGAATACGGAACGCGTTTTGTTATTGTTGTGTTTTCTAAGAGTGCCAGTTTCCCTACTGCTCTCTTATCGGATTGTCGTGGGATCGTCAGGTTCATCTAGGACGAGGCGCGGACGTATTCACTCTTGATTTAAATACTCCCCGGTTATAGCTATCGGGAAGCACGGACTCCGGTAGGGATATCTACTGCCTAGGTAACAATGTCGCATCGCCGTTCATCTTGTAGTAGGACGATGAGGCCTGAAGATTTAGTTTTTGTCTGCATACAAATAATTATTGTGAACATTATATTTTTTTTCTTTATAATCTGTACAAAAAATATTACCTAACTAATAATAATACATAAGTACTTAATATTTAAATACAAGTAGATAATATTCTCATTATGCCACTAACGATTCGGGAAATTTCCCAGTTTTTTTTATTTCACTTGAACTTCTGCCAATAAAACGGCTAATTATTAAAAAAAACCGGCCAAGTGATTGTGGACTGGTGCACCGATGGTTCTGTACAATCTTACTTATATAACCCGCCACCTTTCAATCACTAGGATATTTTTCGTTGACCTACAATCATGAAAATGTTAAGAAAATCTCGTAAATATGTAGTAAGTTTGATACAGTTGAACTTATACAACGTTGATAAAAGCGAGAGGCATTAACTATTATTGGATCATTTCCGGGCTACACGCCCACTTGGTCAAGTTTAATGCTGCCAAGACCCAGGCGTGTCTTTTCTCCGCAAAAAGGAGCCAATTTCAACCGGCTCCTTCTTTCCGTGGTGTAACTGTGTCGATAACTGATCGCATCGAGCTTCTTGGGGTTACGTTGACACCCACCCTTAATTTTGGTCCGTTTATCGAGGCTAAGGCTCAATTGGCTGCCAGAAAGTTGGGAATCCTAGCAAAGGTGAGACGGTACTTCACACCGGAACAGCTGCTCAACCTCTATCAAGCGCAAGTTCGGTCGTGTATGGAGTACTGCTCTCGTCTCTGGGACGGACCTGCCAAATACCAGCTTGATGCACTTGAGTCTATAGATAAATGGGCCAAAAGGCTCATCGGCAACGAGAAACTGGTCGAGACAAGGCTCCAGAGCCTAGAACATCGGCGACGTGTTGCAAGCCTATCAGTTTTCTATCGGTTACATTTCGGGGAGTGTGCGATGGAATTGCACAGTCTTATTCCATCAAGCCCGTTCTATCATCGGACTACAAGACAAACGGCGATGCGCCAGCGTTACATGGTGAACATCCTACCCATACGCTCGAAAAATTTTGGGAATACTTTCATTGTGCGTACGGCCAAGGAGTGGAATTCTCTGCCGGAGTCTGTGTTTCCTGATAGTTGTAACCTGGGAGTCTTTAAGTCGAGAGTGAATGGGTTACTACTAGGCAAGTGTGCTTCATCTTCGACCACATCATCGCTTAACATCAGGTGAGATTATGGTCAAACGCATACCTATTTTCAATAAAAATAAAATATTCCCCATTAAACTGTCAGAGGGGCTTATCTCATAATAGTTTACAAATACTTGCAAACAAATCTGGGCAGTTAAAAATATGAAGCCTATCAACTATAAAAAAAATCAGATCAATAGAAGCAATAGTTTAGTCACAGGAAATTTTTGAAGACTTTTCATAGTTAAGACACGATGTATCTTCAGCAGTTGACTGACCTTAGATAACTATGTGTAAGTACCTAGTTATCTAGGGTTGTACACCTTCCTGCTGGGGTTGCGGAAATGTTCTAACGAGATACCGCGGCCCCGGAAGTCAAGGGCAGCTGAAAGAACAGGGTGGGTTTTAGTCAGTAGAAGTCTGGCATTCCCTTCCGCTCCACCCAGAGCGGAAGAAGTAATTAGATGATTTTCTCACCCAGAAAAAAAGGGTCGTTCACCTTAAAAAGACAAAATTCATGCTGCGATACCGCTCTGCATCATCAGTTCGCAATACAAATAAGGAAGTTTTGCTTTGAATATTCAGCTACTTAATTTCTTTAAAAATATTTGTTGCGTATGTTTCTCGTAAACTTTTGTTAATATGCAGTTTCAAACGCCTCTCCCTTTAATCAAAGTTGTATAGAATTAAGAAATAATGTTAAATAGGTGTGTTTTTTGGTGTATGTACAATAATGTATATTCTATCTATCTATTTATACTTAGATATTTAGAATTCCGGGATAAAAAATAGCCTATATGTTATTCCAGGGTGTCAACTACCTCTCATAAGGCCATTGCCCGCCGGGGTTGCGGAAATGTTCTAACAAGATGCACCCAGAGCAGGAGAAGATTCCGATAATTTTCCCACCCTGAACAAAAAAATAGGGTGTCAACTACCTACTTATAAAATTTCATTCGAATCCGTTAGGATCGGAATGAAATTTTAATATTAATTTTAATAGTTTTTGCATACAAATATCTATCCTCACAAACTTTCGCATTTATAATATTAGTAAGATAGTCAGATTTAATATATATATATATTTATATATGCTTTTTCTGTTGATTTTATTTTCACTTAAATATTCAAACTATCTACTTTAAAAGCGTAAAGAGCATCACAATATCACCGATTACGTGTATTTGCTAGTACGAATGCAACTCCGGTAATACCTTTTAATTGGATGACATAATTCTCGGAAGTATTACCCACTGGTGACACTGAATTTATCACGAGCCATCGGAGAGCTATTTGTACTCAGTTTATGGATTTAAGTCATTTTAAGAACGCTGTTAATCGGGCATAAACTATTTTAGGGTTCCGTACCCAAAGGGTAAAAAGGGGCCCTGTTACTAAGGCTCCGCTGTCCGTATGTCACCAGGCTGTGGCTATCTCATGGACCGTTATAGCTAGACTGTGGAAATTTTCCAGGATGATGTATTTCTATTGCCGCTATAACAACAAATACTAAAAAATAAATATTTAAGGGTAAACAAATCGCTCGTTTGCGAGAATATCGACATAACTCGAAATGCTTTCCAATTTAACTAGATACTTGTGTGAAATAATCATACATTTAAGTATAACATCGTGAACTGAGACACAATGCCAATTTTACACCGCACTTATACTTAAATTTATGATTATTTCACACAAGTATGGAGTTAAATTGGACAGCATTTCGAATTATGTCGATATTCTCGCAAACGAGCGAAATGTGATATTTTTTTGTATTTTTAAGGACAATGCTACTGGACCCTTCGTGCGCAAGTTCGACTCGCACTTGCCCGTTTTTAAAAATGCTTTTGTTTTTGGGGAATATTTGGAGGATTCGAGAAGAAGAAAGGAAAGAAAGGTGTATTTGTGGAGTGAGAGAGATAGTGATAGCGAGAGGGTTGACAGTTCAGAGTGGGCAGACATAATATGTTGCGCAGACCCCAAGAAACCTGGGCACGCAATGTCATTCTCAATCGAATTATATTCCAGGTGTTTACAATATTTTCAATTTGCTAACACGGTGGCCTAGTGGTTGCAAGCACGACTCCTGAGCAAGAGGTATCGGGTTCGATTCCCAGGTCGGGAAAAAGTGCTATTGGGTTTATCTGTTAGGAATTTCTCAATAGTAGCCCGGAGTTTGGAAGCTGGTGGTCCTGCGCCTGATGTCTCTGCGGTCGTTTCAGATTGATACACTTTCCTAAGACAGATAAACAAGTTACGGACTGGTCCTATAAGGGTTCTGTTTTTTCTTGTAAGGTACGAAATCCTAGAACCGGCATTTGGCCGGTTCTAGGATTTCGTCGGCGAGTCGGACTCGCGCAGGAAGATCCATACTAATATTATAAATGCGAAAGTAACTCTGTCAGTCTGTTACTTTTGCACGCCTAAACCGCTGAACCGATTTAGATGAAATTTGGCATGGGAATAGTTTAGGATCCTTGAAAGGACATAGAGTAGCTTGTATCCCGGAATTCCCACGGGATCGGGAACGAAGTCGAAGGCAAAAGCTAGTTATCCATAAAAACAAAAAAAAAAAAACACGTTTGTTGTATGAAAGCCTCCCTTAAATATTTATTTTGTTTAATTTTTAGTATTTGTTATTATAGCGGCAACAGAAATACATCATTTGTGAGTATATCAACTGTCTAGCTATCACGGTTCATAAGATACAGCCTGGTGACAGACAGACAGACATCGGAGCCTTAGTAATAGGGCCCGTTTTTTACCCGTTGGGTACGGAATCCTAAGGATTATCATAATAACATTTGTTTATTATTAAAATTATACGGTTTACGGTTTTAAACAATTACTCGGGAGTTTTTATAAAAGAATTTATTTAATTGTTCTTAATATGATTTATATTTGCATTTATTTCATTATGTCTATTGTCTGAGACAGACAATAGGATCGTTTGTTTATATTTTATTTTAAATTCTGAGTTATTTGAGTGCGTTGTTTTCAATTAAATAATAATTACTAAAATATTTACCTAATAATATAAAGTTAAATTAAACATAATTTTCTTTTATAATACCTATGGAATGAGTGATTCATGAGGAAGATTTAAGTATATTGCTTTACTTGAGGAAGGCTTTTTACATGTACAGAGGGAAACAAAACAAATGAACCTAGTAATTTTATGGTGGTGCATTTTTTGGCGTTATAATTTAATATTTTCTTCATCATTATTTTAATTTTAATTTAATATGCCAATCCCCGAAATAAAGGATTATTTAATTTAATGACATTACATTTTAATTTAATAACCACATTTGCAATGGTAGAATTTAAAGATACAATAGGAAGCACGCGCTCTCCTAGAAGTAACCCATTTATTCTTGACTTAAAGACACTTTGGAGCGTTCGGTTTGTACCCGAAATATTTTTAATCCCATAAAAACAATACTTGTCAAAAAACCAAGTCTCACAACTCAGTTCTTCTACCGTAAAAAGTTGTGAGATCCATGTAATACCAAGTCGGTTATTCGATTATTCAGTCCCTACTTAAGGGACCTTCCGTCTTAAGTTGTTACGTAATTATCTAACCTAACAACATCTTATAGTGAACATATAAATTTTAAAAATCTTTAAGGTTTTAAATAAATAGATTGACTCGGCCATCGCATGAAAACACAATATATCTCACAAGTAATACATACATATATAAATTAGATTGTTTTTGCGATTGCCAAGTAAATCTATTTATTTAAAACCTTAAAGATTTTCAACATTGATATGGTCACTATAAGATGTTGTTAGGTTAGATAATTACGTAATAACTTAAGACGGAAGGTCCCTTAAGTAGGGACTGAATAATCGAATAACCGACTTGGTATTACATGGATCTCACAACTTTTACGGTAGAAGAACTGAGTTGTGAGACTTGGTTTTTTGACAAGTATTGTTTTTATGGGATCTCATTTCTTTTTGTAGATAGTCCTACTCTTTTCCTTTCCGGTGCCTTCTAATTTTTGTATACCAACAACGAATTTTCTTAAAGCCCTCTCTCTGCCTTTTTTATTCCGTTGACCATTTTACAAGTTACCTTTGAACATAATTATATCTAGATACCTATCTACACCTATTATTCCATTATATTATGCATAATTATATACAGGTACACTGATTAATTAACTGTAAATGTAACTTTGTAATCCCATATAAATATAAGGGATTACAAAGTTATTTATGCAGTTGATGTATCTAGAAAACTGGACCGAAATTGAAAAATATTTTAGTTTTTCCTTGATTCATACACTAAACACTAATTGTATTCTAAATTTGAAGCTTCTATGTCTGCTAGAAGTGCCTTAGACTTTTGATGATCGGTCAGTCAGTGGGTGACAAAATTAACTAAATTAAGGAACTTTGACTCGTTATAATTCTTAAACTACTGGTTCAAATTGAATGAAATTTTAAATATACCGTGTTTATACAATGCCTGCTTGGTAACTGGAAATTCAGGCTTCTAGTTTTACCCACAACGAAATTATACGGGGTCGAAAATGGCCTGAATTGCTTCGAGAAAAGTATGGTACGGCCGTGCCGCTTTTAGCTCGACTTGGCGAAATTTTGACGACATGTAAGATCCACCGACCCACACTGGGCTTGCGCGATGGAATACAACCAATTCCTTGGAAATGAGCCCTGTGTTGGTGAAATGAAATGAAACAAGTATTTAGTCTGTAAATTGGTTATAAATAACACTTTTACCCGTCATCATTTTGTGTTTGAAGTGGAGCTAGATGAGGCCGGTGTTTCCTAACTGACTACTCTGAGAAGAAATACCGAAACAAACTCAGAGGTCAACGTCTCTTTTAAAGTCCATACAATTCGTATTCGTCAAACCATATGAGAAGCATGAAGGTTCATGTCTGTTGTGTCTTTTGAGGAAAGGAGCACACAGATTTGAGCGGACCTGTCCAGACAGTGCAAGCATTTGTCAGTTATCGTGTAGCTCGACTTCGAACTAACGTTGTTCACAGCAGTAGGAACATCATAGACTTATGTATGTAATTAATCCATTTTTTTTTAATTCGTCAATTGACTCTTCTCTCTCTGAAAGAAACGAAAGGCAGTGTCGGACTTCTATTAATTAAAATCCCACCCTGTCCCTTTAATTGCCCTTGCATTCCAGGTAGGGTTGCCAGGTAAAAAAATCGAAAATCCGGAGTAAATTCCGGACATTTGATGAAAATTCCTGACTTTCTTTAATTTGAAATAAAACATTCTATTTTTTTATGTTTCCCTCTTTCATTCAATTGTAGAAATTCCGTATGGTTTAGGATTCCCTCCACATTCCGGACAAATACCTACTTTATCAGACATATCCGGAAAATTCCGGTCGTATGACAACCCTAATTTCAGGGCAGCCAGTAAAGAGAGTAGGCTTGTGTTGCTGTTCCGCCAACAGTGGGAATATTACAGAGTGATTTATGTAATTAATTCATTTTTATTTGGAAACAGAGAAATTAAGTATTTATATATTTTTAATGAAAACTGTAAATGACCTCTGACGATTACTTATTTAAAGAAAAGAAGTCCTTGATATTTCATTGACTTCCATGCTGCATTGCGCAAGTGCACTGCTTCTATACACACAAATTCACTTGCTTCAGTGTTTCAAGTCAGGCAAAGAGTGCTTACTGAATTTGTCGGGCAAAAAGACTTTCATTCGGTTTAGGATAGGTTCCAGTTTTGTAGGATGACTTGATGATTTAGCCCCCGAAGAAAAAAAAGACCGTCTGAAAATAAATACATTATTTTCTATTATTTGGCAAGCATTAGCCTAAAACCAGTCAAATTTTGCCATTAAACTAAAATTTTGTTCCAACGTTCTTTACTCCTAAATTCTCCATTCAGAAACCGATTCTCTATCACATGCAGGTGTTTTCATGCAGAATCTAGAATCTTTCCCGTTTATTCACTGTGCCATTTAACACGGACGCCAGTGCACGGCACGTTAGCAAATGCTAGTGGTAGTCTAATTGGATGACACATTGTATGTCTGACTTACGATGCCCGCCAGTGTACAGCGGTCATTTTAGAAAAATAAAAGACTAATCATCACTTATCTTTTATTTTGATGATTTCATAGTCTGATCAGAAGAGCGATGAAGACAATATTTTGACCTTACAAAAACATTTTCATGTAAAATTTTGCCAAGACGAAACTATATGCACTATCAAGAAGTTATCATTTCTTATTTCTTTTTTTCTGACAGCTTTTCTAATGAAACACGGATAATCCAAAAAAGGATTTTATCTCCTTAGGTAGTATCCTAATTTGATTTTAGAGGTACTAAAAATCAAATCAAATCATTTATTAAAATTTTCTTACAACTAGATTTAAGCTTGCAGTCTTCCTTAAGATTTTTAGTCCCTCTAAAATCAAATTCATATAAAATCTTGCCAAGACGAGACCTATAGCCCGTGCTGTCAAAAAGTTATCAGATCTAATTTAGAACCAATTTAAGCTTGTAGCTCCCTACGCCCTAACTCTACAAGCCGTAACTTTACAATCTCTACACCTCAGTCAAAATATTTATGTGGCGTGGACGTTTCGTTAATACTGTAAGAACTATTTATAAGAGAAAAGTTATGAACAGTGAATAAATGTTTCATTTTACGACCAAGTGACGGTAGCGAAATAGCCAAGCCACATATTTTGATTAATGTGTCGAGTAGGTAGTTACGTAGGTATCGATAAAATGTATTACATCCATAAAAAAATACAATTATATACCAAAACAAATTCGAGAGCTCTATTTAAAATACATCAAAACCGTACTAAAAAATGGCTAATAGATAACTGTTTTTATAGTGTAAAGGAATATTTTGATAAGAAGGAATATCGCTACTGATTTTTTTTAAGTTACTACTGATTACATAATTATAGACTAATAGAATTATGTAATCAGTAGTAACTTCATAATATTTAGTTTACCATTCATAAAAAATATATACAAAAATAATTAATTAAAGAATTTATATTAAGTAAGCATGTGTACAAAATATAAAATGAACAAATTATTGTTTAAATATTTGTGTGCCAATAAATGGCGAAACATGAATGATCTATGTAATTATATTAAGACCTGTAATGTACCATGTTTTATGCAAATAAATATTCTTATTCTTATTGACGAAAAGTGATATAATTTTCTGCCTTCAATTTTGATCGCAGAGCTTTAAAATATGCCGGCGGGGTTTCGGTTAGACGTCAAGTCAGTTGCTTACACGATGCCTTTTTCTTCAAGGGCAATCGGCTTTCTCCCGATCTCGCATGGCCAGCTTTTGTATCATCATGGTCTCATAAAAGGGGTCGACTTCCTGTCTAACCGGAAGCTGCCGAGTACTACAATTTTACATGGAACAACAGCTCATCTGACTTCCACAACTCAGTAAATAACACGATACCTCTTGTCAAGATTGGTGTCAGATTGTCTTGCTACCCGTAACGACTGTCAAAGACGTACAGATGACAGCCGGGACCAACAACGGCTTAGGGCCGGCGCTCACTACCGGCACGGCACGACGTGTCATGGCAAAGGATTTTTATTACTAATCAAGTTATTTTGAATCTTATTCGATGAGTTTAGAATTCATGGTACTTTATTTTGATACCACTATGCCGCGACGTGCCGCGGCATGCTACGGCATGACAGGATGCGCTCCGGCATGCTACGGCATGACGTGTCATGCCGTTTCATTCCACGGGATGCCGCGGCGGGCCATTGCATCCTGCGAGACGTAATGGGTCACTTTGTGTCGAGGAATTATGATTTCCAAGTTAGTTGTAATATGGTTGAAACTTGCGTAGCGGTCATTTCGGTTAATGTGGTCCGGTCGGTGCGTGGGGGCAAGGGATGAAGAAGCCGTAGCGCAACCGGCCGTGCCATGCCGGCAGTGAGCGTCTGCCCTTAGTGTACTTTCAGAGGCACGAAGAAATCTCAATATGTTAAGGTTATCATCCATCCACGGACTGGTATCGTCCAGCGTTGTTTAGCCTTGAACATTGACCCGTGCGACTGTCTTTTAGCCACGAGCGTTTGCATAATATATGTTCGTAGAAAATTATTACATTGACTATGGATAACTTTGGCTAAGTTACCGTTCAGGGGATAAGGCGTGACGCTTTTTCGCCGATTACAACTTTTGTTTCGCTGTTCAGTTGCACTGATTTCCCAGAGGCGTATGACAGGGTATTGAGAAAACTTGCAGCTTGCGTCTCTTTTGGCCTGAAAATGGGTCATAAACATTGAAATGCAGGATTATTGAATATCACGCTATTTATTATTTGACTAGCATTCGCGCCGGGCTTAAAAAAACGGGTAAACAACTAGCTGTGTTTCCGACTTCGTTTAAGTTTATTAAAAAGGATAAAGGCAGCGCATGTGTTATTCCAGATCTATGTACATACCGAATTTGATTTAGATCTATGCAGTAGTTTTCACATCAACATCCGTCCACCCATCCTCACGAATACGAAACGAGATAATTATGATAACACGAATAATAA
This sequence comes from Tholera decimalis, assembly GCA_943138885.2. Classification (NCBI taxonomy): domain Eukaryota; kingdom Metazoa; phylum Arthropoda; class Insecta; order Lepidoptera; family Noctuidae; genus Tholera; species Tholera decimalis. Next base: position 20,011,123 of record OW964576.2, on the reverse strand, counting down.
AATTGTAAGTACTTTCATGCTGAGTAATATAATAATCGAAATAATATAGGCACTCACTAAAAAGATAGTTATTTATACAGACCTATGTATTTTAACCCAGTTCAATGATTAATTAAAAATATCACAATGTCATCCACAATTCAATGTAAATACGGTACCATTTCTCATATATTTTTAAAATTAAGTCTTTAAGTCAATAGTGAACAGGTTACTTCTAGGTAAGCGTGCTTCATCTTCGACCACATCATCACCAACTATCAGGTGAGATGGTGGTAAACGCGAGCAAAAACAAATCAAGCATTTGCATTCAGATCCTCACTTGGTCAATATACCGTCTTGTCGAAGCGCTTCTCCTCTACATTTATTGTGTGCACAGCCAAGGTGTGGAACTCTCTGCCGGCTTTTTGTCGCTACCACATATGTACATCTGGCTTCAAAGCAAGAGTGAACAGACATCTTCCGGGGTTGCTCGTTCCATCCTATACCTCATCTATCGTCATGAGGCGAGATCAAGGACAAGAGCGAGCTCATCAGTAATAAAAAATAAATAAGTACAATTTAGTTTTAAAAGGTATTTGATATTTATTTTACAAATAAGTAATAAATTATACTTTTACATGTCGGTTGGTTTAAGTAAATTTAAACTTGATTTGGCCGATGTTTTCAAGCTGACTACCCTGAGAAGCAACACCGAAACAGACTCAGAGGTCACTTTTAAAGTCCATACAATCCGTACTGATCAAAACATATGAGAACCATATAGGTTATTATCTTCGGTGATCTCTGTGAAGTGGAGCAAATGTAGACCACTGATGGTCAACTCTTCAACGATATCCCCCCCATATCGATCCAAAAGGACTGAAGACAACATCTGGTATGGAGTCCCTATGCAAAGTATCAGCTCAAAATAAGTGACTCACAGAATTGACCCCAAATTATTGGTTTCATATGTTTCTTGAATACCAGTAATAACAAACGTGTCACAGCACTATGAGGGTCATCACTTTCCACGTCACTTGCCAATAAAACGATAATTCTCTTCGTTCTTCTTAATTTGAAAAAATCGGTCTCTGGTATCAATGTATTGAAATTTCTAATATGCTCCACACATGCACACATAGGATTAGAAAACCCTTGCCATATCGTTTATTATCATCCAAAGAAGCCGTGCACTTGGTATGTATATACCCTTTAAATTACACGTTGTAGAGTAATACATTTTGTCGGGGTTACGGGAATGTTGTAACGAGATACCCGGAAATAATCAAATGCCCACACCCAGACCAGACAAACCCAGAGCGGGTGAAGCGGGAGGTCGGAGGAGACTCCGACCTCCCGCTTCACCCGTTCTGGGTGAATCATTTGTTTTTTTTTTATTGATTATAATAAGCTCGCGTTTGACCACCATCTCACCTGATGGTAGGCGATGATGTGGTAGAACTTGGAGCACGCTTACCTCGTAGTAACTTACTCAGTCTTAACTTAAGACTCCCGACTTCCCCAGTTATTGCTAACAGGAAATACAGGAATGATTCTCCCTTGAAAAAAAGCGACTTCCAAATAAACACAGATACCGTGGACTTAAATATTTTTGGAAGTCGTTGTTTCTGTTTAGTCGTCTTCGTTATTTGATTTAAAATCAAAAGAGGTCAGAGTGGGTGGGTGGTACCAAGATCTTATTATCAGAAACATAACCCAAGACAGCAAAGTGCCGAAAAACATACCTTATATCGATGTTTACTTGAACAGTTTGAGGGCTCTTGAACCGCAATAATACATCTAGATATTCAACAGCTTTCACAGAGGATGGACCGACCCCGACATAAAATAATTTGGGTTACCCTGAGTGCAAAACAAAGAGACTGTCTGTACAACCATTGCTAAAAATCGGCCATTTTGTAAAGTTCCCTGCTCACCTCTCTAAAGTGAGCGCGCGCAATTTAAATGCTCACTTATTTGTGTTTAGGGTTCGTAATCAACAAAGGAACTGTTATCTCGTCTATCCCATAGTGTAGGGTATCGTTAGATTGGTCGTTCAAAAATAATGAGAGTGTGGACGGACCAATTTTTGATTCGGATCACCGAATCAAAAATTGGTCCGTTGGAGATTGGTTTGAGAAATATTAAGCTTTAAAGTGCTTATTTTTGTTAGAGTCAAATGTCTCCTACACCTACCAACTAAGTGGTCGTAGGTCGGAATTAGAACTGCGGTAGTAGTATCTACATATAACAAAGTTAAAAGAAAAACTATCAGACCAAAATTGGCTTTACAAAACGAGTAATAGTCGAGCAACTGTATTCTACTCGCTTTCGGACAAATTCCATTGAAAAATATTTAAGTTCTTACTTGTGTAAAACAGAGTAGTTTGTTTTTGTTAGAGTACAGAACTCTCGATCAGCTAATCCGACTTGCGCTTGGCGTTGTAGTAAACTACGGAATCCTACACTGCGCGTGGTCCGACACGCACTTGGCCAGTTTTGTACTAAGTCAAATCATCGCGGGTTCAAAACCCGTTTGGATTTCAAAGTGTTTAAAATGACACTTCGTTTTTTCCGAAGAGCAAGAACGGTTAAATAAATTCAAGATGAAAAATTCCAAAGAAATTCCTCCAAATTGTATATTGTGTGAGGTCATATTATTATGAACCTATTAAGAACAAGGCACATTCTACAGTTATATAGTATACAACGTGTAACGGAAACCCCATATCTATCCAAAAGGACTGAAGACAACATCTGGTATGGAGTCTCTATGCAAAGTTTCAGCTCAAAATAAGTGACTCACAGAATTGACCCCAAATTATCGATTTCATATGTTTCTTGAATACCAATAATTACAAACGTGTCACATCACTATGAGGGTCATCACTTTCCACGGCACTAGCCAATAACACGATAATTCTCTTCGTTCTTCTTAATTTGAAAAATTCGGTCTCTGGTATCAATGTATTGAAATTTCTAATAAGATCCACACATGTAGATATAGGATTACAAAACCCTTGCTATATCGTTTGTTATCAATTTCTCATCCAAAGAAGTCGTGCACTTGGTATGTATACCCTTTAAATCACACGTTGTATAAGAAGTAGTTATATGGTGGTATATGTTTAGAATCTATTTTATATTTAACTAGCCTATTATGACCGTTTCCATTTACGAGGAAACACTTAAAGTCCTGATTTTTGTTAAGTTTTCAACCCTCATTGCTAGGTATAGAGTTGAAAGTTAATTGATGTGAACGGGCTTTAGAAGTTTGTTTTTATCGTTTTATCGAAAATCTGTGTTTAATTTTTTCATCTTCGTGGCACTTGTGACCTTTCAGCCTTTACAGCAAGAGTCAACAGGTATCTTCTGGGCTCGCTTGTCACATCGTAGACCTCATCTATCGCTTACCATCAGGCGAGATCGAGGTCAAGAGTGATCATCCGTAATTGGAATATTTATTGTACATACCTATACGCACAAAACTTTTTGGGAATAGGTACTTTGAATGTGCCTGCTGGAGTCTGTGTTTCCTGACAGCTATAACCCGTGGGTCTTTCAGTCATTAAGTCAAGATTGATGGGGCACTTTTAGGTAAGCGTGCTTCATCTTCGACCACATCATCGCTTACCATCAGGTGAGATGGTGGTCAAACACGAGCCTATAACTACGGCTCTTTTTAATTTTTTCTATTGTCGATATTTTGGATTTGTTTAACCAACTAACAGTAAGAAAATTATTAGAATAAGTAGACTAGGTAGTTAAATAACATAATTTTAGTGTTATTTATTAAATATTTTTTTTTTACAAAACTTGAATATGCTGCATATCGTTCCAATGAAGCTCTGTCATCAACGCAAAAACTGTTTCAGTGAAATGACAGGAATTCATCAATTAATTTCAAAAATGCATAATTAAGATTTTTGGAACATACTTTAAAAACGCATCTAAGAAAATTGGAGTACGGTACCATAGTTACTCTATAGGTCTCTCTCATATATCAGTATAGTGAACAACTCCATCTCCAATATAATAATAATAATAATAATAATAGTCTGTGGCCCGGTTGTCAAAGTACATGTCAGAAAATTTTTTCCTCCGAATTTTTCAGAATAATTTACAAATTAAATAGCCATATAAACAACATAATCATGTTCAACAAAACCAAAATAGTGAAAAAAAAATCTATGCATGATTAAATAGAAGAATAAATAGAGCAAACAATAAATGGAAAAACCAAAATGTTGACAAGAAACCGGGCACGACTGATTCAGAACACACGACCAAGACCTGCGGAATCGTCGCTCAGCTCCGCCTCGCAGCCGCCGGGACCAGCTCTAGCCGTGAGTGAAGAGACTCCGGCCGCTGCAGTTGCGTCGAGCTCGAGCGACGAATACTTCTCGCCGCCGACGACACCACCACCTGCGCGTCGGCGAGGAAGAGGCCGCCCTCCGGCCAGCTTAGGACTTTGAGGCCCGCCGGCCTCTGATAGGGTTCCCGCTGCCGGTGGAAGTGTGCAGCGCATGCGGTGGACAAATTCCATCAATGAAAATGTCATGCGCTCATACTTTGGGGCTACAGAGGGGGGAACTAACCTGACTGCGTACCGTGGTCGGATGCTCTCTCTGTTTCAGGTACTTGAACCAGCTGTCAACGTTTCGGCCCAACGACTGTCGGATCAGGTGCGGGTCATCCAGCGTAACCGTATGTTGGATGACGCCGTACTTGATAGACTACGCCTCGAATCACGGTGCAGTCGTGTCTCATCTGCTTCACCACAGGCTGCGGTGCAACTACAACCTAGTATCTCACCGCGACCCGACCACGTCGGTGAAGATGATGAGGACCGGGCTACATCCGTGAGTACCCAGTGCAGTGAACAAATGAGGAGTGCTTTGGAGTGTGCATTACGGGAGTATCGCTCCACACCACCTGAGCTGAGACCTCGTCTGCCTCGTTTGCCCATGCATAAGAAAAATAGGGCGCTAGTGTGTGCTCTGGATTCACTGCTGTCAAATTATTTTGACAATAGCGAAGACCTCACCGATACCCATTCGATCCTGTACTGTGCCGCTGTTGCAGCGTGTCGGGTAGCTCATGTCAAGTTTCCAAAGACTGACAGAGCTATTCGACCAGCTGTACCAGTTTGGCAGTGCAGGATCGAACGTCGTATCGCTGGGGCTAGAGCACTCATTGGCAAACTTATCTGCTTCAGACAGGGCAACACTCGCCCTAGAGTGATGCGCTTTGTGAGGCGGGCGTTCGCGGGGACTGATATTAGTCCTCGGGATTATCTGACCTGCGTCACAGAGCGCATCGACTTCCTGAAGCAGAAAGTCTATGCGTGGGCAAATAGAATTCGTAGATATAAGCGGCGGGTGGAGAGATACACTCAGAAACGCACATTCCAAATCAATGAAAGGTGGGTTTATAGGGCCTGGGAGCGACCTGACCAAGGTGTGACTGATACATGCTTACCGGATGATGACGCCATGTGTTCGTTCTGGCGCAGCATCTGGTCGGCTCCTGTCAGTCACACCGAGGGTGACTGGATGAGTGAATTCAAGCGCACGTGCGATCTTATACCAGAAATGGGGGCAATTACGATCAGCCCCCAAGATGTAACCCGTGCAGTCCGTCCGTTATCCAACTGGAAATCTCCAGGACCAGACGGACTGCACAATTTTTGGATAAAATGGTTTCAAAGATCGCACGCCCGCTTGGCATCTCAGTTCCAGTCTGCCTTAGAGTCAGGATCGCTACCTCAATTCCTGACTACAGGAATAACCCACCTGCTCCATAAATCAGGTAGTACAGCGGAACCTAAAAATTATAGACCGATCACGTGCTTACCGACGGTCTATAAAGTTCTTACTTCCATTTTGAGAGCCAAAATTAATAATCATATTGATACAAATTCAATCATGTCTGCTTCTCAAAATGGATGTAAGAACGGGTCCCGCGGTACTAAGGAGCTTCTCCTCATGGATATTGTCATTAACCAACAGGTTCGTCGTTTCCGAAAGAATCTGTCGACATGTTGGATAGATTATAAGAAAGCCTATGATTCTGTTCCACATACATGGCTCAAGAAGGTGTTGGAGTTGTATAAAATAGACCCAATACTACGTAATTTTCTTGAGTCATGTATGGGGCAATGGAAGACGGTCCTTTGCTATCCAGGATGTCGACAGATCCAGGAAAACAGCGAACCGATTAGGATTGAGCGTGGCATATTTCAAGGCGACAGTCTGAGCCCACTGTGGTTTTGTCTGGCTCTCAACCCTCTCAGTACATTGCTGGAGGGTTCGGGGCTAGGCTACCAGTTGAGAAGAGGTGGTCAGGTCATATCACACTTGCTTTACATGGACGATTTGAAAATCTTTGCCACCAGCAAACTGCAACTGATGGAGCTACTGAAGGTAACAGAAACTTTCAGTAGCGCCATCGGGATGGAATTTGGGGTGGAAAAGTGTGCAGTTATGCATGTAAAGCGAGGGGAGATTATGGAATCCGTGGGAACTCAACTCTCGGATTCCATACACCTAAGATCCCTCGGATCAACTGAAACTTACAAGTATTTGGGTATGTCAGAAGCACTAGGCATCAATGCTGCTTATATTAAACAGTCATTGAAGGAACGCTTCTTTGGCCGCCTGAATAAAGTACTGAATAGTCTTCTATCAGGCGGAAACAAGGTACGTGCCTTCAATGGTTGGGTTATGCCAGTATTGATGTATTCTTTTGGCATACTCAAATGGACTCAGACTGAACTTGACGCCTTGGACAGGCGGGTCCGCACAACGCTGACTGCAAATCGGATGCATCACCCACGTTCATCGGTGATGAGGCTGTATATCCCGCGGAAGTGCGGGGGTCGTGGCTTTTTAAATGCAAAGACCCTGCACAACCGCGAGGTATGCAGCCTTAGGGAATATTTCCTAGAAACCGACGTGGGTATGCATCGGGATGTGGTAGCGGTGGATAAAGGCCTCACGCCGCTCTCCTTGGGTAACGAGAATTGGCGCAAACCTGTAGTATTAGATACTAATGACCGCAGAGAAGTATGGAAGAGCAAGGAGCTTCACGGACGCTATTACCGAGCCCTTCATGGATCTGAAGTAGATTTATTAGCGTCCGTAGCCTGGCTACGTTTTGGTGACCTCTTCGGGGAAACCGAAGGTTTTGTCTGTGCGATTATGGACGAAGTTATGATGACGAATAACTATCGGAAATATATTGTGAAGGATGGTACGGTAGACACATGTCGGGCATGTCACAAACCGGGAGAATCCATTCGTCACATTATCTCCGGTTGTTCTCGTCTGGCTAACGGAGAATATTTGCATAGACACAATCTCGTAGCCAGGATTATTCACCAGCAACTTGCTCTTAAATATAATCTTGTGGAATCAGAAGTACCATACTATAGGTATGTGCCCGACCCAGTTCTCGAAAATGGCAATATTACACTGTACTGGGATCGGTCTATCATCACTGACAGGACTATTGTTGCCAATAAGCCTGACATAGTGGTGATAGACCGATTAGAGCGTCGCACAATGATTGTTGATATAGCAGTCCCCCATGACGAGAACCTCGTGAAAGCTGAGATAGATAAAAAAAATAAGTATCTTGACCTGGCGCGCGAGGTTGTCGACATGTGGGATGTGGAGACAGCAATCATTGTGCCGATAGTCGTCTCAGCCAATGGCATAATAGCCAAGAGCCTCGACCAACATCTAAGGAGGCTCTCGTTGGGCAGCTGAATCAAGGGCTTGATACAGAAAGCAGTACTCCTGGAAACGGCGCGTATTGTGAGGAGGTTCCTCTCTATGGAGCCCTGACCGCCGGTAGCTTGGACCCTGTTCCCGATACCGGTGGGCTACTATTTTTTATATTTTTAAATGTTTTTATTTTTTATATTAATATTTAAAAATGTAATTTATATGTACATAGATTTAATAAATGGAATAATAATAATAATTTTTATTTCCACAAAGAAAGAAAAGAAAATACATGACTTGTTACATATCAAGTGTATGAGTTCTTTTTACATTTAATTTTATGAATAATGTCCCCTATACTAGGAAAGTCCTGTATTATAGGAGACATCCATTCGTCCGTAATTACAATTTACTAGAATTCGGTGAACCAAACGTGTAACCTTAACAATAACTTATTTACGTGTGAGCACGTGTGCAAGTTAAGTATATGTATTTATTTATTTATTTACACACCAACGAGTTATTCACTAGTTAATTAGCAAAAAAAAAGGCACGAATAAAATAGTTTGTAGTGAATTTGTCACTTATAGGTGTGCACAGCACTTGTATAAACAATAAATTAAATTAAATTAAAAATTAAGATAACTGTAAAATGTTGAGCTAAGTTGCATTGGTGCGATACCGTAATTATTTCATCATCTATTTACCCTACCATTACTGTGTTACTGTTTCCTGTCCAATTGGATGTAGCTGAGTACCAAAATTATTCTTAGCGCGACTGTATCTCCCCTCCACATCCCAGTAACTGGATAGCACGATAGTCCTCGGCAAGACTAATGTCAGATTTCTTCTAACTTCTGACCACACGGAACAACAATTAACAGCTGAGACGCCATTTCTGAGGCACAAAGGAATTTGGTTATGAGAACATGCATGTCGCCAGTCCACAGCCCGATCCTCACCAAGCGTTTCCTATTCCTTGAAGATCGAACCTTGAGACTGTTACTATTTCATCAAGGTATAAATATTTATAAATATTATTTATAAATGTATAACTTGTTTATCCCTATTTCCCTTGGTCATCACGCGTGGACGGCCTGACCAATTTCGCTAATTCTTTTCTTGTTGTGTTTGTTCTGTCATGACAGTTGCGCGAAAAATGAGAAATATTAAGAAAACTTTACGATCATAATTATCATTTTTTACTTTTAAAACTACCTACTACTAAAAAATGGAAAGGTAAGTGAAGAAATGCTACTTGGGTCAAAATTACGCCATAATCAGCGTCAACCTTTTCCCAAATATCATTAGGACTTAAAACTTTTAAAATGTAGTGTATTACATTCCCTTTGGTTACTTTGGCGCCTTGTGGCTTTTGACATAACTGTCAGTCGTTTGGCAATTGGCGCGATTGATAGAACGCGCGCTTCAAATATCATTAATAGTTAAGACAACGTCTGTCGGTCTGTCAAATCAGCTAGTTCACAAAAATAAAACAACTACAATATAAAATTGTGAGCCGGAGTACCAAACATTGTCTGTATGGTTGCGGTATAATATTATGTAATCGTTGAACAACTATAATATTTACGTATTGTACTATTCTTTGTTTGTTTCAGTCCTGTACTAACCCAACAAGTTCAACCGTACCAATTGAAGAAACAGTGACTACCGTTCCTGTTCTGAGTTTACCTTTTGTTTCTTTTTCTTTTCTAATTCCATTTTGTCTGTAATCATACACACTTGCTTTTCCAGTTTACTTTAGACATTGGCGGAATAGTAGACATCGGCTCCACTTGCCATTAACAAAAAATAGAATAGAATAGAAAACCACTACAAAGTAAGCTTTATGCAGTACAGAGTGCGCTGAATGTCTTCCATCAACGTTGATTAGTCATAAACTTCTTAGCTTTGGGTTCGGCTTCCAGTCTAGTCTTCCATGAGTACTAGTGTTTTACATGGAGCGGCTACCTATCTGAGCTGCACAACCCAGTAACTGGATATTACGATAGCCCTCAGCAAGACTGCTGTCAGATTTCTAGCTTTTGACTACCCGTAACGCTGTCCTGCACTAACTAAAAGGCCGTTAAGCCACAAAAGTTCATTTTTCACTTTTGAATGTATACTTAAACTACTTTAGATTCTCTATATTTTGGTCTAAGAATCATTTTCCTACAATTAATACTTTTAGAGATATAGCAATTTTGCTGAGCAGTTAAACAAAATAATTTTTTTCACTTCCTTTGTTAAAAAGTGACTAAACCACAATACTTGTATACACAATACTAAAATATAATACAATACTAAAAGATACTTCTATTTACTTTAAAAAACCTCACATATACAACGTGTAATTTGAAGGGTATATACATACCAAGTGCACAGCTTCTTTGGATGATAATAAACGACATGGCAAGGGTTTTCTAATCCTATGTGTACATGTGTGGAGCTTATTAGAAATTTCAATACATTGATATCAGAGACCGAATTTTTCAAATTAAGAAGAACGAAGAGAATTATCCTTTTATCGGCATGTGACGTGGAAAGTGATGATCACCATAATGCTGTGACACGTTTGTTATTACTGGTATTCAACAAACATATGAAACCAATAATTTGGGGTCAATTCTGTGAGTCACTTATTTTGAGCTGAAACTTTGCATAGAGACTCCATACCAGATGTTGTCTTCAGTCCTTTTGGATAGATATTAGGTTTCCGTTACACGTTGTATTGTGCACAGAAAGCTATGCCCACAAAAATAATTTACCATCGTCCTAGCTAGCGTAGTTTTGTAGAAAAATAATTTCCCACTTATTTTTACGTTTACTCGAAAAGTACTTTTTGGGGTTAGCGGCCTTTTAGTTAGTGTAGGGCAGAACGACTGTCAAAGATGTAACCATGACAGCTGGGACTAACGGCTTATCGTGCTTTGGAAGGCACGGGGGAACCTTGGTATGTTAAGATGATCGCCCATCCACACAGCGACTTCAGCAACCGCTGCTTATCCTTAAAGATCGACACATGCGGCTGTTTTTGTTTAGCCACTTTCTTATTCCTTATCACAACAATTGAGAATAAACCTGGTGACTATAGCAGGTATTTTATGTTGTAGCAGATGGGACTATACAACGTGTAACGGAAACCCCATATCTATCCAAAAGGACTGAAGACAACATCCGGTATGGAGTCTCTATGCAAAGTTTCAGCTCAAAATAAGTGACTCACAGAATTGAACCCAAATTATTGGTTTCATATGTTTCTTGAATACCAATAATAAGAAACGTGTCACAGCACTACGAGGGTCAATAACTTTCCACGTCACTTGCCAATAACACGATAATTCTTTTCGTTCGTCTAAATTTGAAAAATTCGGTCTCTGGTATCAATGTATTGAAATTTCTAATAAGGTCCACACATGTAGACATAGGATTACAAACCCTTGCTATATCGTTTGTTATCATCCAAAGAAGCCGTGCACTCGGTATGTATATACCCTTTAAATTACACGTTGTATAGTACTCCTATCCATGATCATTCCATCGCATCGCCCTTTAAATGTAATGTGCTGAGGTGGTATGTATAATGTGTCACTGGATGTCGACACATATAAAGTGTCATCCAGTTATACGGTTTAAAAGAAATGTTTATTATTCTTATTATTATTTCATTTGTTACATTGTATACACATATTGTTTACAGTTTTAAATATTCCAATAAAATAAACATTTAAAAATATAAAACACAGTAACCCACCGGTATCGGGAACAGGGTCCAAGCTACCGGTGGTCAGGGCTCTTAAGAGAGGAACCTCCTAACAATTCGCGCCGTGTCCAGAAGTACTGCTTTCTGGATCAAGCCCTTGATCCAGCTGCCCAACGAGAGTCTCTTCAGGTATTGGTTGAGACTCTTGGCTATTATGCCATTGGCTGAGACGACTATCGGCACAATGATTGCTGTATCCACATCCCACATGTCGACAACCTCACGAGACAGATCAAGATACTTAAATTGCTTATCTTTCTCGGCTTTCACGAGGTTCTCGTCATGAGGGACCGCTATATCAACAATCATTGTGTCAGGCTTATTGGCAACAATAGTCCTGTCAGTGATGATAGACCGATCCCAGTACAGTGTAATATTTCCATTTTCGAGAACTGGGTCGGGCACAATCACATACCTATAGTACGGTACTTCTGATTCCACAAGATTGTGTTTAAGAGCAAGTTGCTGGTGAACAATCCTGGCTACAAGATTGTGTCTATGCAAATAGTGTCCGTTAGCCAGACGAGAACAACCGGTGGTAATGTGACGAATGGATTCTCCTGGTTTGTGACATGCCCGACATATGTCTACCATACCATCCTTCACAATATATTTCCAATAGTTATTCGTCATCATAACTTCGTCCACAATCGCACAGACAAAACCTTCGGTTTCCCCGAAAAGGTCACCAAAACGTAGCCAGGCTACGGACACTAATAAATCTACTTCAGACCCATGAAGGGCCCGGTAATAGCGCCCGTAAAGCTCCTTGCTCTGCCATACTTCTCTGCGGTCATTAGTATTTATTTATTATTATTTAGTTTTTCAAGTAATAGAATATACTTTTCTTATTTATATACTTTAACAAATAATTTTAATTTTGTTTGTACAAGATGACAATATTATTATTTTCTTTTCAAGTACCTAATATTTTTTTTGTGTAAGAGCAAAAGCTATGTTGTGAATGTCAGAGCAATGTGGGATAACAATGATTATTATGAATAGATTACCGCACTGTCTGGCAGTTTGAGTACTTTATACGGCCCACCCAAATGTCCTTACTTTGGTATTGTTCGTCAAATCGTTCCAGCTCTTTAAGGTTCTAAGTTAAGCTACGCGATATTTGACAAATGCTTGCACTGTTTAGACGGGTCTGCTCAAATCTGTTTGATTCTGTCCTCTAAAGGACGCCACAGACATTAACCTACATGGCTCTCATATGATTTGATAACTACAGATTGTCTGGACTTTAAAAGAGACGTTGACCTCTGAGTTTGTTTCAGTGTTTCTTTTCAGAGTAGTCAGTTAGGAAACACTGGCCTCATTATGCATACAGAGAGGAATATAAAATTTGGCGAACGAATTTCGACCTCTTGGTAACCTCTAGTTATAATTAAATTCCCTTAAAAACACCACTGTTGGGAAAAGCACAAAATAGTGTTAATATTACCTAAAGGAATAACCAGAAATCATATGATAAAAGGTTTATTACGGATTGCCCAAATGTCAGATGTGATATATATATTTCCACCTTAGTTAATTACAATGCATTAGCGAAATAAAAGATTTCTTAGTAATAACAATAATACAAATTTTCACAAGCTGCACGCTCTAAACAGCCCATTAATATTTGCGTTAAAAAGTTCTTTTCAGCAAACGTGCACTGTGACGAAAGTGACGCTATTTTTAACGAGATTGACGTAATTGCAATACTAGCAATTAGCGCTTTAAAAATAGGTCATTGTACATTAAAACTAAGATTAAATAGTCTGCAGTTTCTATAAAAAAAGTGTATGTTGAATGAAAAATGAAATAAGTAAATCTTAAGAATTTGTGAAAAGTTCTCCAGACAAATTTCTAACCTATTTGAACTAGGAGCATCGATCCGCAATTTTTTGTATTCATATCTAAGATTACTTAATATGATTACATGGTTACAATGGCCAATAATCAGATTAACCTTACACATAATTTTCTCAGCACCCACGCCACCCATTTGCATTGGAATACATATTATTATGTCTACTTTGACATTGGCGAAAAAATCGCCCGTGAAACATGGAAATTCTCAGTAAATCGTCCAGACATCACCAGGACAGGACAGCGCATGCTTAACACCCATTCAGGAACGTAGCCAGAACGAGACAGCAATAGGAGTCAAAGAGAGATAGCTATAGGATTCCAAAAATTCAGGGAAAACCGCTTTGGCTGCCGCACATTTTAACACATTAATGTTATGTCATTCGTGCAATTTATAAAAGCCGTCAAATCGAATACGTCACATTTTTTTTTTATTGGAACACAAGAGCTGAACTTTCAAACCGATTTCGAAATTAAAAAGAAAATGCGGCAAAAATTAACCGTCATATTTTTTTTTTCTTTAGCTAACATGACATCGTTGACGCCTTTACATTGGTCGGTCTGTTACTAACTGCATTAGACAGATTTTAGGTCACACGAACTGAACTAAACTGGTGAATTAAATGAAGGATAATTTACTTACGTGTGCTGCTTCGACCACGGGACAACATAAAACACTTAAGTCTATGCATTTGTTAGAAAAACCGATGATTTAACATGTAATAAAGATTAAAACACACGGCACAGATATATATGCTTTTTGTACCTACTAACAACCTACTAACATTATTTGTAATGATTTCTATGGGCCCTTAGGTCTGAAATAAAGATAATAATAATAATAATAATCTCTGGCCAGAATCTGTGGCCCGGCTGTCAACCGACTTGTCATAAATTTTCTTCTTGATTCTTTTTAAAAAAATATTTAATAAAATAATCGTTAATGCATCATGTTCAACCCAAATAAATCCTTTATAAAAAAACCAAAAACGCATACAAAAATGAAGAACACAATAACTTGTTAAGGAAAACCAAAAACGAACACACGAATCCGAAACCAAGAAGAAGAAAAAATGTTGACTAGACGCCGGGCTCGATTACTACAATCCACACGCCCAACACCTGCGGAATCGTCGCTCAGCTCCGCCTCGCAGCCGCCGGGACCTGCTCCAGCCGTGAGTGAAGAGACTCCGGCCACTGCAGCTGCGTCGAGCTCGAGCGACGAATACTTCTCGCCGCCGACGACACCACCACCTGCGCGTCGGCGAGGAAGAGGCCGCCCTCCGGTCGGCTTAGGACTTCGAGGCCCTCCGGCCTCCGATGGGGTCCCCGCTGCCGGTGGAAGTGTGCAGCGCATGCGATGGACACATTCCATCAATGAAAATGTCATGCGCTCATACTTTGGGGCTACTGAGGGGGGAACTAACCTGACTGCGTACCGTGGTCGGATGCTCTCTCTGTTTCAGGTACTTGAACCAGCTGTCAACGTTTTGGCCCAACGACTGTCGGATCAGGTACGGGTAATCCAGCGTAACCGTATGTTGGATGACGCCGTACTTGATAGACTACGCCATGAATCACGGTGCAGCCGTGTCTCATCTGCTTCACCACTGGCCGCGGTGCAACTACAACCCAGTATCTCACCGCGACCCGACCTCGTCGATGAAGATGATGATGACGAGGCTATAACCGTGAGTACCCAGTGCAGTGAACGATTGAGGAGTGCTTTGGAATGTGCACTACGGGAGTATCGCTCCACACAGCCTGAGCTTAGACCTCGTCTGCCTCGTTTACCCATGCATAAGAAAAATAGGGCGCTAGTGTGTGCTCTAGATTCACTGCTGTCAAATTATTTTGACAACAGTGAAGACCTCACCGATACTCATTCGATCCTATACTGTGCAGCTGTAGCGGCTTGTCGGGTAGCTCGTGTCAAGTTCCCAAATACTGACAGAGTTATACGACCAGCTGTACCAGCTTGGCAGGGTAGGATCGAGCGTCGTATTGCTGAGGCTAGAGCACTCATTGGTAAACTTATCTGCTTCAGGCAGGGCAACACTCGTCCTCGAGTGATGCGCTTTGTGAGGCGGGTTTTTGTGGGGACTGATGTTAGTCCTCGAGATTATCTGACCCGGGCCACAGAGCGTATCGACTTCCTGAAGCAGAAAGTCTATGCATGGGCAAATCGTATACGCAGATATAAGCGGCGGGTGGAGCGATACACTCAGAATCGCACATTCAAAAGCAATGAAAGGTGGGTTTATAGGGCTTGGGAGCGACCGGACCAAGGTGTGATTGATACTCGCCTACCGGATGATGACGCCATGTGTTCGTTCTTGCGCAGCATCTGGTCGGTGCCTGTCAGTCACACTGAGGGTGACTGGATGAGAGAGATCAAGCGCACGTGCGATCTTATACCAGAAATGGGGGCAATTACGATCAGCCCCCAAGATGTAGCCCGTGCAGTCCGTCCGTTATCCAACTGGAAATCTCCAGGGCTGGACGGGCTGCACAATTTCTGGATAAAATGGGTTCAAAGCTCGCACGCTCGCTTGGCATTTCAGTTCCAGTCTGCCCTAGGGTCAGGATCGCTCCCTCAATTCCTAACTACAGGAGTAACCCACCTGCTCCATAAATCAGGCAGTACTTCGGAACCTAAAAATTATAGACCAATCACGTGCTTACCGACGGTCTATAAAGTTCTTACATCCATTTTGAGAGCCAAAATTAACAATCATATTGATACAAATTCAATCATGTCTGCTTCTCAGAATGGATGTAGGAACGGGTCCCGTGGTACTAAGGAGCTTCTCCTCATTGATATTGCCATTAACCAACAGGTTCGTCGTTTCCGAAAGAATCTGTCGACATGTTGGATAGATTATAAGAAGGCCTATGATTCTGTTTCACATACATGGCTCAAGAAGGTGTTGGAGTTGTATAAAATAGACCCAATACTACGTAATTTTCTTGAGTCATGTATGGGGCAATGGAAGACGGTCCTTTGCTATCCGGGATGTCGACAGATCCAGGAAAACAGCGAACCGATTAGGATTGAGCGTGGCATATTTCAAGGCGACAGTCTGAGCCCACTGTGGTTTTGTCTGGCTCTCAACCCTCTCAGTACATTGCTGGAGGGTTCGGGGCTAGGCCACCAGTTGAGAAGAGGTGGTCAGGTCATAACACACTTGCTTTACATGGATGATTTGAAAATCTTTGCTCCCAGCAAATTGCAACTGATGGAGCTACTGAAGGTAACAGAAACTTTCAGTAGCGCCATCGGGATGGAATTTGGGGTGGACAAATGTGCGGTCATGCATGTAAAGCGAGGGGAGATTATGGAAACCGTGGGAACTCAACTCTCGGATTCCATACACCTAAGATCCCTCGGCTCAACTAAAACCTACAAGTATTTGGGTATGTCAGAGGCGCTAGGCATCAATGCTGCTTATGTTAAACAGTCATTGAAGGAACGCTTCTTTAGCCGCCTGAATAAAGTACTGAATAGTCTTCTATCAGGCGGAAACAAGGTGCGTGCCTTCAATGGTTGGGTTATGCCAGTATTGATGTATTCTTTTGGCATACTCAAATGGACTCAGACTGAACTTGACGCCTTGGACAGGCGGGTCCGCACAACGCTGACTGCAAATCGGATGCATCACCCACGTTCATCGGTGATGAGGCTGTATATCCCGCGGAAGTGCGGGGGTCGTGGCTTTTTAAATGCAAAGACCCTGCACAACCGCGAGGTATGCAGCCTTAGAGAATATTTCCTAAAAGCTGACGTGGGTATGCATCGGGATGTGGCAGCGGTGGACAAAGGCCTCACCCCGCTCTCCTTAGGTAACGAGAATTGGCGCAAACCTGTAGTATTAGATACTAATGACCGCAGAGAAGTATGGCAGAGCAAGGAGCTTCACGGACGCTATTACCGAGCCCTTCATGGGTCTGAAGTAGATTTATTAGCGTCCGTAGCTTGGCTACGTTTTGGTGACCTCTTCGGGGAAACCGAAGATTTTGTCTGTGCGATTATGGACGAAGTTATGATGACGAATAACTATCGGAAATATATTGTGAAGGATGGTACAGTAGACATATGTCGGGCATGTTACAAACCGGGAGAATCCATTCGTCACATTATCTCCGGTTGTTCTCGTCTAGCTAACGGAGAATATTTGCATAGACACAACCTCGTAGCCAGGATTATTCACCAGCAACTTGCTCTTAAATACAATCTTGTGGAATCAGAAGTACCATACTATAGGTATGTGCCCGACCCAGTTCTCGATAATGGCAATATTACACTGTACTGGGATCGGTCTATCATTGCTGACAGGACTATTGTTGCCAATAAGCCTGACATAGTGGTGATAGACCGATTAGAGCGTTGCACAATGATTGTTGATATAGCAGTCCCCCATGACGAGAACCTCGTGAAAGCTGAGATAGATAAAAAAAATAAGTATCTTGACTTGGCACGCGAGGTTGTCGACATGTGGGATGTGGAGACAGCAATCATTGTGCCGATAGTCGTCACAGCCAATGGTATAATAGCCAAGAGCCTCGACCAACATCTAAGGAGGCTCTCGTTGGGCAGCTGGATCAAGGGCTTGATCCAGAAAGCAGTGCTCCTGGAAACGGCGCGTATTGTGAGGAGGTTCCTCTCTATGGAGCCCTGACCACCGGTAGCTTGGACCCTGTTCCCGATACCGGTGGACTACTATTTTTTATATTTTTAAATGTTTTTATTTTATATTAATATTTAAAAATGTAATTTATATGTACATATATTAAATAAATGGAATAATAATAATATATAACCTGCGAGCTTTGCACAACAATTTATTTTTACACTAACTCGGTATGTGGTACGCGATTTATTAAAAATAATTAATTTAAACACAGTAAGGCTGAAATGTGTGTGGTTACTAGTTTCGTGGGGAAAAAAAATCAATTGCAGACGGTCCGTCGGGTAGCCATTTTGTCTCCGACTGGATAAGCAGGGCACTGTTTAGTACGCATGCGCGAAGTGCCGCCCAAATCTCTATGACCGAATAGATGAGTACAACAGAATATATGGAAGACTTGGAACCCTCTTAACTCGATGTTACTATCGTCAGGAAGTGGCTGGCCGAATTTTTGAAGCGCAAACTTTTCCGATTATAAAAAAGAATACAAGATTCAAAACCTAAAAATGATGCTGCAAACTAAAGCATCTTCCAGCACCATGGTTGACAGATGAAGTGAGGGCTGTCACGCACAAGAAAGTAGTATGTAAGTCAAAATTCAGAAGCCAACCCTCACCATTAAACCGAGAGATGTTTGTGAATGCACGCAATCGCAGCAATAGGGTGTGTAGGGATGCAATGCGCCGACATATTCATGATTCTGTTGAAAACGGTGATCCAGCAAAAGTCTGGAAATTTCTTAAATCAATGGGAGTTGGAAAATCACGCCAAGAATCGATTCCTAAAGACCTAGACATTGATCTGTTGAATCAACACTTCTCATCCTCGTCCTACTGCAATGGGACATTGAAGGCAGCTACTATAAATTATCTTTCTAACCTTCCAACTCCGGATCACTCCGCATTTAATTTTAGTCAATTTTCTGATTGTGATGTTAAGAAGAGCTTACTTTCAATTACATCTAACGCGGTTGGCAGCGACTGTGTCAGTCGGAAGATGATACTTCCTGTCCTCAATGAAATCCTTCCTATCCTGACCTATATCCTTAACTATTCTATTTCCAATGGTGTCTTTCCATCGGTATGGAAAGAGGCCAAAATTACTCCTTTACCCAAAAAATCAAATCCTGCCTCTTTTTCAGAATATCGACCTATTTCCATCATACCTTTTCTCTCTAAAGTCCTTGAACGCCTTGTCCACAATCAGCTAAGTGCTTTTCTTTGCAAGAATAGTCTGCTGAATCCTTTCCAATCCGGATTTCGTCCTGGACACAGTACTACTACCGCGTTAGTTAATGTAACTGATGACATACGGATGGGCATGGATAAAGGAAATATGACGGTTCTCTGCTTGCTTGATTTTAGTAACGCTTTTAATACCGTCGATTTCGATATTCTGCTCAGCATACTTCACTCTATTAACATATCTCCAACAGCGATTGACTGGTTTCGTAGTTACCTGTATGGCCGCCGGCAACGTATTTGCATAGATGAGTCCTGCTCTTCTTGGTGTAGTACTGTAGCCGGTGTTCCTCAGGGTGGCGTGTTATCTCCTTTACTTTTCGCAATTTTCATAAATTCTATTTCCAAAAAACTTCAATCCTCCTACCACCTTTATGCTGATGACTTGCAAATTTACAGACAAGCGCCTTATACTGATTTAGATGCTACAATAAATATGATAAACCAGGACTTGGCTTCAGTTTGCGAATGGAGTGAGGCACATGGTTTGCAGGTTAACCCGTTAAAGACTCAGGTCATTGTAGTCGGCAGCTCTAGGTTAGCATCTAAGGTAAACTGGTCTCAGCTTCCTCAGGTTATTTTCAACGGCACAGCTATTCCACTAAGCGAGAAAGTTAAGAACCTTGGGGTCTGGTTGGACAAATATCTTTCGTGGGGTCCCCAATTACAAGAGGTGAGTCGCAAATTATTTGCTTCTGCCAGTTCCCTAAGACGTTTGCTTAACTTTCTGCCAACTGCCACTAAAATTGCGCTAGCACAGTCTCTTTTACATCCCATCCTAGACTACGCTGATGTCAGTTATCTTGATCTCACAGAGGCACAACTTGATAAACTTGAGCGACTTCAAAATTTTTGCATAAGATTTATATTTGGTTTGCGCAAATATGATCACGTATCTGAATTTCGTACGAAACTCAAGTGGCTTCCTATACGTCTTCGCCGGAACTTACACATATTGTCTCTGCTTTACAGTATTCTGTTCAATCCTAAGACCCCCTTTTATATTAAAGAACGTTTTAAGTTCCTCCATGACACACATGCCAAATTTCTGAGGTCATCGGAAAACTTGAGGCTAGAGGTACCGAGTCACTCCACCAATTTCTTTGGTAAGTCGTTCGTAGCTCAAGCAGTACGACTGTGGAATACTCTTCCCGTGTCAGTAAGACAAGCACAAACCCTTCCTTCTTTCAAAAACATGGTAAAAGATCTCTATCTCTCTCTTTAATATGTTACTATTTTTTTTTTATATATCTCAGCTTTGTTATTTTTATGTATATATATGTATATGTGTATTGAGTATGTAGGTTATTACTTATTTATTGTATATAAGTAAATAGTACACCATGGACTACCCGCGAATTTATTTTCTCCTGCTGTGTCAAATCCATCTAAAGGTTGTCTGTAAAAGATCGCTTTTAGCGATAAGACCGCCCATTGTAACACCCTTTGTAGTTTTTAAGTCCTTATTTAATTCTGTTATGGTGTACAATAAAGAGTATATCTATCTATCTATCTATCTATCTGCATTCTGTTTTCAAATTTATATGAAAAGAAGGTACCTAGCACTTGTAGCAGACAGTCTTTTCATATAAGTAAATTCCAATACATTTTTTAAAGATTCATCGAATGAAAACTCTATTAGAAGAGTTTTTTACGTCATACATTTATATTATACTTAAACTCCGGTTCAAAGAATAATTATGTAGAACAGATTTTTTTTATTGATTATAGTCGCGTTTGACCACCATCTCACTTGATGGTAAGTGATGATGTGGTCGAAAAGGAGCACGCTTGCCTAGAAGTAACCTATTCACTCTTGACTTAAAGACTCCCGGGTTATAGCGATCAGGAAACACAGACTCCGGCAGGGAATTCCACTCCTTAGCCGTACGCACAATGAAAGTATTCCCAAAATGTTTTGTGCGTACGGCACAATTACAGAATTATAATTAAAATATCTAAACACCAATCAGTTTTCCAATACCAGTATAGTAGATATTTCCTTAATAGCCATTATTTAACTACCTTCATTCTCATAACTCACTTTAGCTGAAGAACCCCGTGAAAACTCAACCAAGGAAAATCTCTGAGTAGGTCACGTCTCTCCAAAAGGTTCACGCTAGCCAAGATAGATGGCTCTGGTTGCAATAGTAATAAATGTAGGCAAGATTAATAAAATTACTTAATGAAATAATGACGACATTTTGTATTAAAAATAATATAAAAAAAAATCGTTTTTATTATTTACATATAGCCTTAGCTGTCCCTTTAATTTACGGACCTAGGGATATTGCGAATATTATATGCTCTTGAACCCTCGGCCTCCAACGTCGATACCGAGAACGGGGTGTAGTAGTGTTGCCCAAACGAGAGTCTCGCAAGAGTCTTGCAATTAGCGATTATCCTATTGCTATTTATTTATTTATCTCAGAACAATGTAACAGACTCTATTACATTGTTCTGAGATCTCAACTACCGTTTAATAAATAGCAATAGGATAATCGCTAATTGCAAGACTTTTGCGAGACTCTCGTTTGGGCAACACTAGGGTGTAGCAAAATAAAAACTCATTGAAGAAGACACGATGGGCTCATTTTTGAACTTTTAAAACATGCTGGAATTCACCTACCGAGGGTTCTGTCTATACTCTTCGCAATGTACAAAATTGTGGTGCCCATCGTGAGGAGTGTGATAGGAGATATCTCGGAAAAGGGAAACTACCGTCCAATGTATAACTACCGTCAAATAGGCAGGCCTGTTGGTCTAGTGGTCAGTGGCCCTGATTGCTATGCGCAAGGTCGTGGGTTCGATTCCCACCCAGGACAAATGTTTGTGTGATGAGCACGATCATTTATTCTTTGTCTGGGTGTAATTTATCTATAATATGTATGTATTTAGAAATATATATGTATGTTTATCAGTTGTCTAGTACCCATTGCACAAGCTCTGCTTATTTTGGGACTAGATGGCGTTGTGTGAAAGTTGTGGAATATTATAAAAAAAACACGTGTGGCACTCGGGGACTGCCGCGGTAAAACTATTGCATAGCATTTTTTATCAACTTATGCAATTATAATTAATTATTTATATTTTATTTATGCAGTATGATTTTCTTTGATATTAATTCAAGTTACCGTCAATTATACCACATTTTTAGTTTTAAGCTATTTCTCGCGGCGTTGACATTTTCGACTTTCTTTCTCCTATAAAAAAATGTAAATGTTTCTTATTTTATTCAACAAAAGATTTACAAAAATATCTAAATATAATATAAAAGTACTTTCAATAAAAAAGATATCATAAAAAGATATATATTATGAGACCCTGGGTTTGATCCAAAATACTTACGGTTGCCATTCCAATTCTTTACTAAACACGCTAATAAAACGTTAATAACCCGAATTGAAATAACTGACCGTATTCAACCGTATTAGGTTTTATTTTCGTTACGGAAATTCTTGATTCGGTCGCCGCCAAGTCGCCGCGCCCGCGATAAAAGCTATGCAATAGCTTAAAAAACTTAGACCTGTAACCTTAGTATGAGTTTGCGATACGATTATCGTGTTCGAAAACTATAGCTTTGTCTCTTTCTCACTAATCTGGCACGTGTGAAAGAGACAAAGCGATAGTTTTCGATAACGACAAAAGTATTTCAAACTCATACTAAGTACACTGCATGACGCTCAGTTTGAGTTTAGGTCCGGGATATCTACTAACAGAAAGCGCTATCTAAAACATACTGCTTCCTTGACCTCTCCAAGGCACTTGACTTAGTGTCGTATGACGTTCTCTGGGGAAAGTTGAGAGGCAGGCTTATACCAAAGGAGATAATTGGTATCTTTCGCTATTGGTATGCTAACCATGTCTAATCGGGTCAAATAGGCAAACGCTCTCTCTGAGCGATATCGGTTGGAATGTGGGGGTTTGACGTCTCCCAAACTCTTCAGCCTATATGTAAACGATCTCATAGTCGAGCTGAGCAGCATAGGTGTTGGCTGCCGGGTGGACGGTGTTAGTATTAATAACATCAGCTACGAAGACGACATGGTGCTGCTCGGACCGCCTGTGCGATCTATCAGAGAGATGTTGAACGTCTGTGAGATCTACGCTACCTTCCACGGACTGATATACAAGGTCAAAACAACTAAATACATGAAATTTTAGGCAGCCGGTAAGTGTCATGACGCACAAACAATAAACGTTTATGGTCAAAATATAATAAAAAGAGTACCTATCTGCGTTCAAGTAGGTACCTGGGACTTTTTCTTTCAGAAGACCTTAAAGACAATGTTGACATTAAAAGGGAGCGCAGGTTGCTGGCGGTTCGAGGGAACCGCCTGCCGGCTTCTGTGTTCCCTGCCACTTATGACCCGTCAGCCTTTAAAGCAAGAGTGAATAGGCATTTTCTGGGCTCGCTCGTTCGAGCGTAGACCTCATTCTACACTTACCATCAGGTGTGGTTGAGGTCAAGAGCGATTCGTAATAATAAAAAAACACGATTCGCTCGGTGTAGTGATGAAGTCAAAATTACATTGTTTAAGGCATACTGCCAGACTTTCTATACGAAGTATCTTGGTCAAGTATACCAAGAAAGCGCTGGATGTCTTGCACATCCAATAAATTGATATATTCAGAATGCTGTTGAGAATTCCCCGAAGGCACATACTGATGGCTTCCATGCCATCATCCACAAAAAGCTCTGTTCGCTAGTCAGCTGAAAGGAGTAGAGTCGGCAAGAACAACAGCACTCTGTCGACTGTGGCGAAGAAACTAAACTCTCCATTCATGATTCACTTTATGAAAATGAGGATCAACCGGGGCACGTTTCT
Source organism: Tholera decimalis (assembly GCA_943138885.2). NCBI lineage: Eukaryota > Metazoa > Arthropoda > Insecta > Lepidoptera > Noctuidae > Tholera > Tholera decimalis. Next base: position 19,987,033 of record OW964576.2, on the reverse strand, counting down.
CGTAAATTGATCGCCCCTCCCATATAGCTAGTTATAACTTATTGTATTTTATTATTATCATGTACACACTAACCCTAGCCTAAGCATTCTACTAAGACAACTATAGATTTTGTAATAAATATTATCTGAAATAAAGAATTTGAAATTAATTTGATACCTACACATATCATGGCATTGCACACAAAATAACAAATAATAAGACAACCATTTTGGATTAAAAATAATGTAGGTAATTTATTAATGTAATGTTATGAGGACGTTTCCAAACAAAATTATTGTCCTTCCCATAAAGTTAGCTGTGATCTATTGAATTTTATTATGTGTTTATTTATTATTGTATTTTATTTCTTTTTGATCACTAACCCCAGCCTAAGCCTTTTACTGTCTTTGAGGAGTGGCTAACGACGCGTCATGGCGTCCTCAACTTCCGCCTAACCCAGGTGCTCACCGGACACGGTTGTGTTGGGAGTTACTTGTGTCGGATTCGGCGGGAGGAAACGCCCGGGTGTCACCACTGCGAGGATCGCCCTGAGGACACGGTGGAACACACAGTGGAGGTTTAGCCCGCTTGGGCAGAGCTCCGCCGTGTCCTCGTAGGGTCGATAGGCGGCGACCTCTCGCTCCCGGCCCTGGTTCAATTCATGGTCCGGAGCGAGGAGGCATGGGACGCAGTCACCTCTTTCTGCGAAGCAGTTATGCAAGCGAAGGAGGTGGCGCGACGCGTGAGGTAGAAGCGGTTCCTAGGCCTTCACAGCCTTTGCTCCCCAGCTGCTACATGAGAAGCTCCAGGCGACGGGAGTCGCAGGGTGACTCCCAGCCACCGTAGACGCGGGCCTGCGGGCTGCGAGCAATGGGTAGCTCGCTGCCCGACTGAAACCAGGCCCATGTAGATGGCGCGTCGTGTTCCACGCGCACCTATAAGAGTGTCAGCAAAATTGTCGGGGCCCACAGGGGGGCCGTTGCCCCGGCAGGTTGCGGAATTGTTCGAAAGAGTTACCGCGGCCTCGGAACATGAAGAGCATAATTATGATGAAACACGATTGGGTTTAGTCTGTAAAAGTCTGACACACCCTCTCGTTTCGTCCAGATCGGGAGGCGGTCATTGGATGATTTCCCAGCCTTAAAAAAAAGCCTTTTACACTTTAAAAGCCTTTTACAACTATGATATTTACCTATAATCTGAAATAAATAGTTTGGGAATATTACTTTCATTATGAATAAGCTAGTGAGTGGAATTCCTTGCCGGAGTCTGTGTTTCCTGATAGCTATAAGCTGGGGTCATTAAGTCTAGAGTGAACAGGTTACTTCCATGTTAGCTTCATCTTCGACTACATCATCGCTTACCATTAGGTAAGGTAATGGTCAAACGAGAGGCTATCCTAATCGTAGTAAAAATAATGTCATAATATTATTGATAAGTTTATTAGTATTATTAAATTTGTAAAAATACAGAAAAATAACTGAATGTCAGAAATCCATTTTTTTTTTGTCGTGCAGAAACCTTCAAAAATAGTTCGGTATTCAAAGTATAGATATCGGTTTCTTTTATGAAGGCGTGTGTCACACACAATTTAATTCCGCCCGAATATAATCGGACTAGGTACCTCCATACTAATTATATTCGGACGTAGGTAATTAAATTTACGTAATGGACCTACCTAAACACACACAACAGCTTAAGAGTAAAATTCCCAGCCGGAGTCTGTGTCTCCTGATATCTACCATCTGAAAAATTTCCATTAATTAAATAATAAATTAATACTTGAAGAAAATACTTTATACCTACCCCTTTTTACGAAAAGTTTGGCACAATAAAAGTCTTACTTCTTATCTTATCTTATTCTTATATCTTATTCTGATCCTACTTCCTATCCTTCCTACTTCCTACTAATATTATAAATGCGAAAGTTTGTGAGGATGGATGGATGTTTGTTACTCTTTCACGCAAAAACTACTGAACGGATCTGGATTAAATTTGGTAAGTAGATAGTAGTCATTCTGGAATAACACATAGGCTACTTTTTATCCCGAAATTCCCACGGAATCGGGATTTGCGCGGGAAAACCTCCCCGCGCGTACGAAGTCGCGGGCAGAAGCTAGTTATTATACTATATAAAGCTAAATTACCACTCACTCACTCACTGACATAATTGTTCTCCCAGATGGTGGATGGGGAGGTGGGTATATTTTGACAGATTCGTAAACAAGTAACTCTCAAACTTACGGGAAAAGTGCCAAACCTCCCCTTTTCCCCCCCCTTCTCCCCCCCCCCTATCGTATCTCGGAAACTACGAGAACCGTATTTTTTTCTTTTTACGGATTCGTATAGAGGAGGCTCGGTAAAGTAAAAACCATTTTTCAAAGTCCCCCCCCCGCCCCCCTTCTCCCCCCTTTAGGCGGATCTCGGAATCTAAGAGACTTGGAACATTTTTTTTTTCAGATTCATTTAGAGGGGCAATGCTTTAGTCGAAATACTTGTGCAACCCCCCCCCCCCCCATCACCCCCCCCCCTCTTTTTTTTTTTTTTTTTTTTCACAAGCTCGCGAGGTGCTTGCACCTCGCGCAACACGCAAATACCAATTTCTTTTTTCACAAGCACGCGAGGTGCTTGCACCTCGCGCAACACGCAAATACCAATTTCTTTTTTCACAAGCACGCGAGGTGCTTGCACCTCGCGCAACACGCAAATACTAGTTATACTATATAAAGCTAAATTACCAGTCACTGACTGACTGACTCATTGACATAATTGTTCTCCCAGATGGTGGATGGGGAGGTGGGTATATTTTGACAGATTCATAAACAAGTAACTCTCAAACCTACGGGAAAAGTGCCAAACCTCCCCTTTTCACCCCCCTTCTACCCCCTCCCTATCGTATCTCGGAAACTACGAGACCCGTAGTTTTTTCTTTTTACGGATTCGTATAGAGGGGGCTCGGTAAAGTAAAAACCATTTTTCAAAGTCGCCCCCCTTGCCCCCCTTCTCACCCCCTTTAGGCGGATCTCGGAAATTAAGAGACTTGGAACATTTTTTTTTCAGAATCATTTAGAGGGGCAATGCTTTAGTCGAAATATTTGTGCTACCCCCCCCCCTCCATCACCCGCCCTCCCTTTTTTTTTCACAAGCACGCGAGGTGCTTGCACCTCGCGCAACACGCAAATACTAAACCCCACCATCATCATCCCCCCCCCCTTTTTTTATTTGTTATTTTCACAAGCACGCGAGGTGCTTGCACCTCGCGCAACACGCAAATACTAAACCCCCCCATCTACCCCCATTTTTTTTTTTCACAAGCACGCGAGGTGCTTGTACCTCGCGCTACACGCAAATACTAGTTATACTATATAAAGCTAAATTACCACTCACTGATTCACTGACATAATTGTTCTCCCAGATGGTGGATGGGGAGGTGGGTATATTTTGACAGATTCGTAAACAACTAACTCTCAAACCTACGGGAAAAGTGCCAAACCTCCCCTTTTCACCCCCCTTCTCCCCCCTCCCTATTGTATCTCGGAAACTACGAGACCCGTATTTTTTTTTAGGGATTCCTATAGAGGAGGCTCGGTAAAGTAAAAACCATTTTTTAAAGTTGCCCCCCTTGCCCCCCTTCTCACCCCCTTTAGGCGGATCTCGGAAATTAAGAGACTTGGAACATTTTTTTTTTTCAGATTCATTTAGAGGGGCAATGCTTTAGTCCAAATAATTGTGCAAACCCCCCCATCTCTCCCCCCCCCCAATTTTTTTTTTTTTTAATGAAAGCACACGAGGTGCTTGCACCTCGCGCAACACGCAAATACTAGTAATATTATAAATGCGAAAGTTTGTTAGGATGGTTGAATGTTTGTTGCTCTTTCACGCACAAACTACTGAACGGATCTGAATGAAATTTGGTAAGTAGATAGTTGAAATTCTGGAATAACACATAATTTACTTTTTATCTCGAAATTCTCGCGGGATCGAGATTTGCGCGGGAAAACCTTCCCATGCGTACGAAGTCGCGGGCAGAAGCTAGTTAATAATATAAGAAGAAGTACAGAAAGACAATATTTTATTTTATATATAATGTATTCTTAATAATCCTCTGTTCCTTTTCTCTCATAGCCCGATGGCACGGGAATAGTACGTACTCATGACTGACATGTGACTCTATCTTTAAAAACTTTAATGTATCTCTACGTACTTTGTGTTTTAGATTAAGATAGACTGGTGGGTCACAGAGCCAGTCTCTCCGTGAGGATATGGTTGGGCGCTTGAACTTGTCCTTGAAGGCTGTCTCCGAATGGGGCGATGCCAACTTGGTCAAGTTTAATGCAGCAAAGACCCAGGCGTGTCTATTCTCCGCAAAAAGGAGCCAATTCGAACCGGCTCCTACTTTCCGAGGTGTAACCGTGCCGATAACCGATCGTATCGAGCTTCTGGGGGTAACACTAACTTCTACCCTCAATTTTGGCGTTTATCGAGGCTAAGGCTCAACTAGCATCAAAAAAGTTGGGAATCCTAGCAAAGGTGAGATGGTACTTCACACCCGAACAGCTGCTCAATCTCTATCAAGCCCAGGTCGTGTATGGAGTACTGCTCTCATCTTTGGGATGGATCTGCCAAGTACCAACTGGACGCGCTCGAGTCTATTGAGAAACGGGCCAAAAGACTCATTGGCAACGATACACTGGTCGAGTCAAAGCTCCAGAGCCTTGAACATCGACGACGAGTTGCTAGTCTATCGGTTTTCTATCGGTTACATTTCGGGAAGTGTGCGATGGAATCACACAATCTAATTCCGTCAAGCCCGTTCCATCATCGGACTACAAGACAAATGGCGATGCGTCATCGTTACATGGTTGACATCCCACCTATACGCACTAAACGTTTTGGGAATACCTTCATTGTGCGTACGGCTAAGGAGTGGAATTCCCTGCCGGAGTCTGCGTTTCCCGATAGCTATAACCTAGGGGTGTTTAAGTCAAGAGTGAATAGGTTACTTTTAGGTAAGCGTGCTCCATCTTCGACCACATCATCACTTACCATCTGGTGAGATGGTGGTCAAACGCGAACCTATTATCAATAAAAAAAGACGAGTTGTACCAAAATTTTTATTTATCAATAAATAATTCTATTAACCTATTTGCATAATAAACATAATTATTTCATAGTTAGAAAAAGGCTAAGCAGATGGTGACTATTGTAATAATAGTGACCTTGATTTCTCTTATAAACCTACATAATATTACAATAACTTAGTAATAATGGTAATACATTCAAGTTCTTCTAGGAAACGAGGTCCAGCTGTGACTGACAGTGGTGTGTAAAAAAATCATGAAAGTAATTTATAGATGAGTAAATAAAATGAGTTACGTATGAACTCATTTTAATGACTCCATTTTGACTCAATCAAAATTGATTCGAATAAACACGATTTGACATAAAATGTATATGATGACATAGTGACACTTGAGGAAAAACCAATTAATAAATAATTTATTGTTCCCTGTATAAATAGAGATACTTTGATACTTTCCTGTTTTAACATTCATGTTAGGGGGGCCAGAAATATTATTTCAATAGGATATTCTGTACCGTGGGGAAACGCCCTAAAAATTAAAATAAATATAAGCGCATAAATAAAGTAAATAATCTTCTTCACGTTTCTCTTCAAAAATTTGATGTTTAATCGATCGAGAAGTCGCAGTTTCGGACCCCATCGATTACAGTGAACCCATTCCAGATACAGATACACAGATATATTTAGCTTAGTTGGAGGGGTTAACAAGATTGTTAGTAATGGTAGTACTACAATGTGTGCCCACATTGCCAGTTATCTTTTAAAAAGCAAAGAAAAAGTTACTAAAAAGATACGATTTGGTAAACTTTAAAAGAGTAGGTTAGGTATTATTTTGTTCATACTTGCGTATTATGAAATGAAACTCTCCCAGCACTGTGTCTGTCTGTCTGTTCACGATAAACTCAAATACTACTGAAAATATTTTCATACGGATTTCGCCAAAAGATGAGTAATTCATGACAGGGATTTTAGTGTATAATTTGTTTAAATTCTATGAGAAAAGTAGTATGAGACCACGTCGCTAGTTAAGAATTAAAAAAAACATACAAACTTTCAGAGAGGAAGTTCAGCCTAAGTGGTTTCAATATGTATATAGTTTTCCACTCTATATTTGCAAATGAGAGTGCATTAACTGGGAAACCAAATGAAGTACTATGTAAGATTGTATCTAGGTTATATCGGCAGATAATTGTTATAAAAATCTTGTCAAAATAAAAAAAAGAATGTTCGTTCACGCTTTTTGTCATTCTTATTATTGAAATCAAATCTTAAAATTAGGATACAAATGTCAAGATTTAGACTTTGTTAATACACTAGCGAACTTCTTGTTTTAAGGGGACCCTACCCGAACAATAGTACTGAGTTAATAAATTGCAACATAACTTATGTTAAACCTAAAAACAAAAGCTAAAACTTTATACCCACCAAGAGTACCACCAAGAGCTCGAGGCTTAATAACAGGTGCACCGGTCTATCTTAGATGCCGAAGTCAGTCCGTGCCTCGAAAAGCACGCTGACAGATGGTCCCGGCTGTTGTGTGCTTGTGTTCTTTGCCAGTAGTTACCGGTAGTCAGAAGCAAGCAAATTTGACAGTGGTCTTGCCAACGTCTATCGTATTACACAGCCATTGGGTTGTGGAGGTCTCATAGCTCGGAAAAGGCTAACCAGATAATGATAGATAGATAGATGGAATACTCTTTATTGTACACCAATAATTTAAACACACACTTGATTCACAATATTGCTCACTATGTTTACAATGGCGGTCTCATTACAATGATCAGGGTTACTAAGAGTATTAACTAAGAGCGTCTCGTCGTAGCAAAACACTCTTGCTTTTCATTCCTTTTCTCATCGATTTGCACTGCTTTAGCACTTTTGCCATAATTTCCACGGTCAATTCTAGCTTTAGGCAAAGTCTGGTTAGACCTTTTTACCCGACTGCAAAGGAAGGGTTATGTTTTTCGCGCGTATCTTGTATGTATGTATGTATGTATGTTTGTAATATTCTTTATTACCTCATATCTCTAGAACCACTAAACGAATTCACATAATTGAGGTATCGTTAGATTTGTCTTAGCAGCCCAAGTGTTCTTAAATAGGTTATATTTGAAAAAATCAAACATGGCGGCTATGCGAAGTCATTACACATAGTGAACAAAAATTTTTCTTTTTAGAGTACCACAATATGGGTATCAAATTAAAGGGCTTATCGCAAGGATTTCAAAAAGGTGTATCATATTTTTCATTAGTGTAATAATAGCAAAAATAATACAAAGAGAATGTTTAAAAATATGGACTTGAGCTATTACACTTTCTGAATCCGGTGGGGTGCCAATGTGACACGACCGGGAAAATTAATAAATTGTTAATTAATATTTTAATTGAAACGTTGAAAAAAAAAAATGTTATTTAAAAAATCTAAAAAATCCGACTGCTCAACTGAAATCACAAGGAACAAGCACATTTTTATTTTAAAAAGTGACAAGCAGGCGGATCCATCAAAGAACAATGGGTCATTTTGTATGGAACCTGTACCCACCTTTGTAGCATTTTAGACTAGGTGTCATTTAAGAGAGGCTTAATTGACTAACTCAAAAATAAATAAACGAATGAATGAATGAATGGGAGACCGAAGTTATGATATAAATACATTTAATATAATTATAATTTAAATATAAATAAAATATAATTTATATAATAAATACGTTCAATTGGGTCCCGCCTGCTTGTCACATTTTAAAATAAAAATGTGCTTGTTCCTTGCATTTCAGTTGAGCCGTCGGGTTTTTTAGATTTTTTAAATAATTTTTTTTTTCAGGTGGGAAAATGACACCTCCCGCTCTAGGTGGACGGAAGAGACTGTTAGTTTTTTTTTTTTTTTTAATTACGAAAATTTTATTATTACTGACTTAAATCCATCCTATTCCTTCAATTCCCCTTAAGTTCAGAGTGGTATCTCGTTAGAATATCACTGCAACCCCAGTTTGGCTTGACCTAACCTGAGAATTTTTTAGTAAAAATTACATTTATTGTATGGAAAATGTCAGAAGAAAAAGATCTTACAATTAATAACTACTATTAAAACACATTTATCTCACGACTCTCTAATTTCTCTTTGCACGTACGTATTGCACCTCCCACACCACTAATGGTTGACTGGTAGAGAATGCCTACGGCATTAAGTCCGCCTGTATGCCTATGTGCATGAAGTGTAAATAAATACAAGAAATTCTATTATACAGTTAGTATACAGTATTTACTTTTGTGGCGTTTTAATCAATACCAATGCGGCGTATTTAAATTAGTCCTGAAATTCAGTAGGAATTTACTGTCATCGTAGTCAGCGGCCATTTTACAGTTTGTCCTACCATACTATGGTGGGCAGTTGCGATATCTTTTTTGTAAAGAAAAGAGTTACTAATTCATAATGTTGCCTTTTCTTTATTTAGTGATTTTGTGTTGGAACTTTTTGTTTATAAGATCCGAAGGTGAGTTTGTTGATTTTCCGTTTTGAACCTACCTCTTAGTGAAATCTAATCTTTTCATTTTATACAGCTAATTTTTTATGTGAATGCAAGAACATTGTAGACTTATAGATTCGCTTTTGAGTACTATGTTAATTGGTCCATAAAACTATATTATTGGAAACATTGTAAGAATTAATTCTGTGTAACCGTAGAGTTTCTTGTCGGTCCTTCTCCATAGGAATTGACCAATTCAAACTGTGCACTAGCTTCTGAAGTTATAAGGTGCCCAATTGCCCAAGTAACTAGACCTATGTGAAATAAAATATTTTTGAGTAGAGTCGAGTTACGTGTTTGGTTAATTTAGATACGTAGGAAAAGGTGGTATTTATATAAGACTTAATATAGATTATTAGGGTTCCGTAGCCAAATATCAAAAAAAGGCATCCTTATAGTTTCGCCATGTATGTCTGTCTGTGTGTCTGTCCGTCCGTCCGTATGTCACAGCCATTTTATTCCGGAACTATTAAGACTACACATGTGATACTTGGTAGGTTTTGTCCTACCAAAGTAAAGAAATATAAAAAAATTAAGTTGGGCCCCCCATACATGGAAATGAAATTTAAAAAAAAATCTCATTAAACTTATACGTGCATGTATAGACAGGTCTCTCATGAAAATTACATTGAGGTTTCTAAAACTACTTTTTCTTAAAGTTAATCGTTTAAAAGATATGCGCTTCCAAAGTGGTAAAATGAGTGACAATTTTTCACTCAATTATTATAAAAGGGGGAGGGCCCCTTTTATAATAATTGAGTGAAAAATTTAAACTAAATATATGCTGTAAATCATAATGAAAACTTTTAACGAAAATTGGTTTGAACGAGATCGGGTCCGCAGTTTTTGAGATATCTAGGACATTTTCTAAAACTGCAAATGTAACTTTGTATTTCATACAAACACTGTGAAATAAATTGCCAAAGGGTATCAGAAGCGAGCAAAATGTCAGCCATTTTAAGCATAAATTACTTTTACTTCTAGTAGAGAAGACATAACTCCATTGAAGACTTTTTAAATGATAAGTATCAATGAATTTTATGACCGACAGTTTATTATTTCCTGATACCTCATGTAAACACCTAATTTTAATATTGACATGGCTAACATTATTTTGATTATAATATTTTTTTTTGACGATATCTTTATGTATTGTAATCTAATTTTATTTCATATGATGTAATTCAATTTAATATAATGTGATGTGATTTGATTTAGTTTATTATGATGTAATTTAATTTAAATTAATGTAACTTTAATATTTTGTATGCTTTTACGGCAGAACATAGATAGTTAGTTACTAATGTCATATATTCATTTACTTATGTTCACAAAAATAAATGATTGTTTGATTGATTGAAAAATAAAGTTATTTGGCGTAGTTACTACGGAACCCTTAATGAGCGAGTCCAAATTCTCCTTTCAAACCAAATTCTCTTTCTTTTCCGGCCAAATTCTCTTTAGATGAATATAGAAGCTATCAATCAGAATTTATAAATAAAGCCAGACAAAGTTAGAAATGTTTTTATTGGTTTAACAAGTCGAAAGGAAACTAAGTAAAAGATAAAACTGAATTATCTTTTGATTTAATGTAATTATTTCAATGAAGAAAAATAATGTAGACAGCATTTATATGTCTAAAACACGAGATATAATTTGGCCATAACTTATTTATAAATGTTTTTGTAAATGAAAATGAAATAATTTTATTCGAAGTATATTTAAGAAAATCTTTTCGAAGTTAAAATTTTAAATTCTTTGTTTAAGAACACGTAATTTATAATAGCATAACATAATAAGCCTAGGTCATAACTTATTTCTAAATGTTAAAATTAAAATAAAAAAAATTAAGTTAAAATTTTAAAATCTATTTTTAAGTAATAATTTATACGTAATTTATAATAGCATAACATAATCAGCCTATAATGTTGCCACTACTGGGTCACAGGCCTGTCTATGAGAGAGAATCGGCCATAATACCACCAGGCCCAGTGAGGGTTGGTAGATATCACATGTCTTCGGTCCTGGGACATGCCGGTTTATACACGAAGTATTTCTTCGCCGTTTTGAAAGCAGCGATGATGATGGAAATAACACAAAGTGTGAGCGCTAATCTAGCGTAAAATATATATAGGAGGAGGTTGAGCTTGTGAGGGAGAAATCATTCTCTTTCTCAAGCCTCAGCCGCCGTGGTAGACGCCCTGGGCGCCTGGTGTCGCGAGCCAATCTCCGTCCACCGTAGGCACGGGCTTGCGGGCGGCGAGCAGGGGTAGCTCACCGTTCAGTTAGGACCAGGCCCGGGTCGACAGCGCGTCGTGTTCCACGCGCGCCTCAATGAGCAGTCAGCAGCTTGGACGGGGCCCGACAGAGCCATTGCTTGCCTAAGCTGCGAAATTGTTCTAACGAAATACTGCGGCCTTGTAACGTAAAGGCAATCGAAGGAACAGGGTGGGTTTTTAGTCAGTAGAAGTCTGACACTCCCTTCCGCTCCACCCAGACCGGGTGAAATCATTCGATGATTTTCCCACCTGAAAAAAAAGATATCTAACTACAAATAATATCAAATAATACCATATCGTTACACAATTCGTTGATTTTCCTATTTATTAGCATTGACGTCACAATTTGTAATGTCCGTAATATTTATAAGAAGATTAGACACGGGAATACAATGCTGTACCTCAGAGGTATACAATAGTAACTCCACTTTTTTTGAAAATATTTTTCTTGCACCATTCAAATTACAAGAACCAGTTCTGTATAATGGTATATGTCATTAAGTCCTACGACTTCTATGAAAAGCAATATCCAATCGTATATGACATTAAATCCACTAATGTCCAATGGGTATAGGGGACCTCAAATGACGATAAGATTATTTACTTCTAAGGTTTGCGCGAAAGAAGATAAGAATTAACTTTATTGTAATCATGTGTAATAATAAAAAATACTGTTGAGTTTGTTTCAATATCATTAAAGTAACTATGTCAAAATTGTATTCAAAGTTTCACTTCGCGCATTTTTGCCTCTCTTGTAAAATTTTCGTTTTATCACATAATGTTGTATACCTCTGAGGATGTACCTTGTATTAACTTCGTATGTTCGCAGAGGTAATAGGGGACTCCCCCACCATGCTGTTCGGTTGCTCGTGCGGCATGGATGAATTTGTTCTTAGTTAATTAATAAATATACAACGTATAATTTAAAGGGTATATAAATAGTTAAATACCAAGTGCACTAACGATATGGTAAGGGTTTTGTAATCATGTGTCTACATGAGTGGAACTTTTAGAATTTTCAATACATTGATACCAAAGACCGAACTTTTCAAATTAAGAATTACGAAGAGTACTTATCATCGTGTTATTGGCAAGTGACGCGAAAATTTATTGACCCTCGTTTGCCCTCATAGTGCTGTGACACGTTTGTTATGATTGGTACCACAGAACAGATAAAAGAGGTTAGAAAGGAAATAGTTCCTGATTTCTATGAGAACGCGTGTCGCCGCTTGTCTCCTACTCCCACAGCTCAATTACAAGCAAGAGGCCCGTTACGTATGCGTATTACGCATACAAATAAATTACACACACTTAAATCGAGAGCTTGCTACTGATTGTAACTCACTATCAATAAACATGCGCCGTGCATCACGGCCAATCAGGGCAAAGGACGAAACATCAATGGTTAAAGTGATTTTTAGATATTTTTTGTAACTTGTTGCAATAATGTTGTTAATGTTCGGAATTTCATAGTGATCAGAATATTTTTATGTTTGTTACAAATAAAATTGTAATTAAATGTTATTTTCGACTTACTGTTGGAAAGATATACCTCCTCGCTCTATACGTGCGGTCTAACTTTTTGTTTTACAGGTTATAATTGCACAACACGGCATTTTAAAGCAGAGCTCTGTGATCCAAAGTATTCCGAAGCGCACTAAACGTGGTGAATGAATCGGTCGAGCTATGATTTTCGTATCATATATGTGGCGCGCTCGTCACGCCCACATTACCATTCCAACCTTATTCATCTATTCCGTGATTGGTACTCATGAAACATAATAAAACCGATAACTTTTTTTTTAGCGTGGTAAAATTATCAAATAAGTCCTCTCACCCCGGGCAGGGTGGGAGGGACTGTCAGACTTTTACTGACTTAAATCCACGGTGTTCCTTCAATAACCCTTTACGTACCTGGGTCACGGTAATGGGATAAGTCCCACGACCCCGGCAGGCTTCGGCCCTCTACGGGGGGCCTCGTCATATTGCTGAAGCTCTTTGAGGCGCGCGTGGAACACAACGCGCCGTTGACCCGGGCATGGTCCATGGTCGGACAGCGAGTTGCCCTTTACTCGCTGTCCGCATGCCCGCGCCTACGGTGGCCGGAGATCGTCGGCCGACGTCCGACGCCGTGGGCGTCTACCACTGCGGCTGGGCTGGAGGGAGGACGCCATCCTCTCCCTCACGCGGCCCGCCTCCTCCTTAGGAAGCATGACTTCTTCGCAGAAGGAGGCGACCGCTTCCCACTCCCTCTCGCCCCACAGCATGGCCTCGACCAATGCCGGGCGCGAGAGGTCTCCGCCTTTAACTTGGCATATTTTTTTGAGTTTAAACTATGTATTGGATAGATATGGGGTTTCCGTTACACTTTGTATACATAATAATACCTATCTGTAGTCCGACTGATCGATTTCGGCCACGGCGGCCAATTTCAGTGGAAATTAGCCACCTTCGCAGGAGGTTCATGTCATAGTACACAAGTATGTGAGCAGGTACAGGTACCTACACTCGCTGTTGCTTTACTTTCATAGTCCGGTGAGACAGTAGTCCGACACGACCAGAGAGACATTAAGCGCAGGACCAGCGGCTTAAGGGCCTATAGGTACCACCTCAGCGCTTCTCACTCTTTATCTCGCTCGCACACTACTGGCCGCGGTCACGTGAGCAAGCGAGACAGGGTGGCAAGGAAAAGACTCCATGACACCGATAATTTAGTTTATTCCTTTTTACGGTGAAAATAATGGTAATTTAAAAAAGTAAATAACACAAGACCTGCTTTATAGTTAGTTTAATTAATATGCAAAGTTTCATTATCTAATTTGAAGTTATTTTTGAACACCAGCGGTTTATTGTTCGGTTTGGAGGTAACTTTGGAAATTTTTCCTATCAAGAAAATTTTATGGAATCGTGTTTTCGTCAAATATACATTAATCCTCAACTTTACCATATATTTATTTCAAAATTATTGCTGCAGTATTTTCGACATAACGGAGGATCATGCTAAGCCATTTGAGGTAGTATAGGCCTTTAACGTAAAAACTCAATAGCATTGTTGCTCGACCCGGGAATCGAACCCAAAACAAGAGTGCTCAGATTTCGTGCTTGTGACCACTAGACCAACGAAGAAGTCTAATTAATAAATCTAACGCTTAGTTGATAAGTTTTATATGGACCAATGTTGTTAAAATCTATACTAATATTATAAAGCTGAAGAGTTTGTTTGTTTGCTTGCTTGAACGCGCTAATCTCAGGAACTACGGTTCTGATTTGAAAAATTCTTTCAGTGTTAGATAGCCCATTTATCGAGGAAGGCTATAGGCTATATATTATCACGCTAAGACTAATAGGAGCGGAGCACTAATGAAGAATGTTTCAAAATCGGGGGATTTTTTTCCACGCGGACGAAGTCGCGGGCGGAAGCTAGTAATTAATATATTCATTAATTTATTATCCTAACCGGTCATGGAATCTGTGTAGCCTTTGTTATATTCGTGATAGATTGCCCCTGCCCTTCTTTTTCTGGGTGGGAAAATCATCGAATGACTGATGCGTGTCAGACTTCTACTGACTAAAAACCCACCCTGTTCGAAGGAACAGGGTGGGTTTTTAGTCAGTAGAAGACATACCGCGGCCCCGGAATTTAACGGCAGCTGAAGAACTGCCGTTAAATTCCGGGGCCGCGGTATCTCTTTAGAACATTTCCGTAACGCCGGCACTGGGTGCTTATGGGGCCCCGTTACTGGTGCTGACAGCTCTTTGAGGAGCGCGTGGAACACAATGCGCCGCCACCTACCCGGGCCTGGTCCTTACCGAACGGTGAGCTACCCCTGCTCGCCGTCCGAGATTTCACCCGCCCTATGGTGGTTAAATGGACCTGTCAGGCTCTGTCTTTTTTTTATTTTCTCCGGTTTTTCTTGTGTTGAGTGGCCGGTTGACGGCCGCTTAAACTGGCCTGGGCTTGTATTCAACTTACGAACTAGGCGACGAGTATAGTCTGTGAAATACAGCTGTGATCAATGGCTGAATATACTTTAGAGGCATGGAGGAATTGGGGAACCGATTCTTCTATAGATAGGAGAAAATAGACTGTTTAATTAATTTTCTAGTACCCTCGAGGGTAACTACACTGATTCTGTGCGCAAACACAGAGTATAATGTACAACTTTGAAGACTTGGTTTGCGCAGTTATTAAGCTAGTTTCGGGAGCATCTGGGACGAGCCGCGCTGTGCCCTCGTTTCAGAAGTGGGGAACGACCTGTCGCTGTCGGCTGTGTTCGGCTCGTTGGCTCGTTCCATGGCTGGCGGCGCAGCGTCGTGGGACGCGGTGATTTCCTTCTGCGAAGTTGTCATGTCGCAGAAAGAGGCTGCGGAAAGGGAGAGGGTGATCTCGAGCGCTCTCCTGGCCCACAGAATGCGCACCGGGCGTTGACAGAGGGCAGACAATGCCCTCTGGCGGCTCCCCTAATTGGTACGGACGGTAGGGACGGCGGACTTAGGGATGCCCACCGTCCCCTATAACACAACCCAAGGTGGCGGCACGTTTTGTTCCACACGCGCCCTTCTCAGAAGTCACAGAGGGAGCCAAACACCTCACTCTCCCCACTTATAAACATGGGGCCCGCAGAGGCGGGCCAGCACTAGCCGGGGCCGCGATGAAGAATACATAAGTGTTCTCGCAGCCCCCAGCGCATGTGTACGAGGGAACACGGGGTGATTTTAGTCAGTAAGTTTGACAGACCCCTTCGTCCACCCCAGGGCGAAGGACATCCAAGAGGATTTCCAACTCGGAAAAAAAAAAGCTACGGGGAAAACATATTTTTGTGGAGTAGAATCTCTCGTAATATCACAAAAAAATATATTATGTACTAGCTTCTGCTCGTTCTCGTGGGAAAGTTTTCCCGCGTAAATCCCGATCCCGTGGAAATTGCTGAATAAAAAAACTTTTACCAAAAAATTAAACCGACTCCAAAAAAACACTGCAAAGTGAAAAATAACTTTAATTTCGGTAGTCGGTGTCTTTAGTTTTCTATTTTCGTTTTTGTTTAAATGTAAAAGTAGCGCAAAAAAACTCCCTAGCAACGATTGGGGGCAGTTCCAGGTCTGCTATTTTCTTGTGTATATCTAATATATAACTAGCTACTAATATATTAGATTTTTTTTATTTTAACGCGCTATTCTTCCAAAATACTGGGTGGATTGGAATGAAATTGGTACGTAGGTAGCTTGCTTGCTTTTTACCCAACTACAAAAAAAGGAATGTTATGTTTTTAACATGATGTGGACTTTCCACGGAAGCAAAGCCCCGCTCGGTTGCCAGTGATTTTTTATGTTCGTAAACACTCCCATAATACAGAAATAATGCTTCACACACCTTTTCATTCAGCCTAAAACGTTCCAGCTGCTGGAACACAGGCAGGAAATGGTCCTTAAGGTCGTAACGTAGCACACGTATCAACTCGGAAAGGGATCGTCACCGTATCAACTCGAGCCGTTCAGTATTATTTATATGAATCGTAACGTAATCGCCTTGCCTCGGGACAAGCTCACGAACCGCGGTGCGGTGCGCTTACGGTTCTCCGTACTCTAGCTCATGTACTCTGTGCTCTAGCTTACGGCTTTCCGTACCCTAGCTTACGTCTCTTCGTCTACGCCCCTCCCGCGGTCTGCGTTGCCGAACGTGCTTTCATTGGCTGTCATTCACAAGGCAGCTTCCAGTAGTTCCAGTCGTGCCGCCAAGCTGTCAACCAGCGGTCGGCGAGCCGTAATCGCGGCGTCGCCCAGCTGTAGCCGAGTCGACGTGCCGGAGCTTCTGATCCGCTTACGTTACGTGGTTACGTTACGTGGACGCCAAGGGGAAAGGCGAGACGGTGACGATCTGCTCCTGAGTTGATATGTGTGCTGTGACCCTTAATCCACCATGCGTGCCCAGTGCGGGTTAGTGTAGATTTGTGACACTGCTTCGAATTTTTGGTCGTAGGACAAGCCCGTTTCCTCACGATGCAAGGGAAGTGCTGCGACAATGCCGGATACGTACACCGCTGGTATTGGTTAGTATCGGAGGAAATAAGTCAGGCCATATTGGCTGAGTAAACCATATTGGCCGAGTAGGCGATAATACCCGAAACTACTCTAATAATAATTGTAATTTGTAATAATAAATGTAACTATTGTATTATTTATTAATAATTGATACAACATAAATGCCACAGCTAACTAATAATATATTTTGTGATTCATACAAACATATGCTTCTGTATGATTCTTTTGTCTTTGTACGAATTAGATGATTCACCTTTTTTCTGGGTGGGACAATCATCGCATAACTTCTTCCGCTCTGGGTATGCGGGAGAGAGTGTCAGACTTCTACTGACTAAAAACCTACCCTGTTCCGTCAGCTGCCCTTGCGTTCTAAGGCCACGGTATCTCGTTAGAACAATCCCGCAATCCAGATGATTCATCTAGGTATTATTATAATAACTAGCCCACAAGAACTTACACTGTCTAGACGGGTCTACTCAAATCTGCGTGCTCCTTACATCAAAAGACACAACAGATATGAACCTTCATGCTTTTCATATGATTTGACCAATACGAATTGTGTGGACGTTAAAAGAGACGTTGACCTCTGAGTTCATTTCGGTGTTTCTCTTTAGAGTAGTCAGTTAGGAAACATCGGCCTCATCTTAAAAGCTTTAAACACAAAAAATGACGTGTAAAAGTGTTATTTAGAACCAATTTACAAAATAAATATTTCATTTTATTTCGAACCGTTGCAGCACAGCGCGTGGAGCCTAACATCTTTGTGCTTGCCCCGTACGCCCCGGTCTACATCAAAGGCAAAGAATATTTACTTATTTATACTTCATGCACATAGGTACAAAGGTGGACTTAATGCCGTAGGCATTCTCTACCAGTCAACCATGAGTGGTGAAGAGATAACGTGGGAGGTGTAATACGTACGTGTGTGACGCGATAATAGAAAAAAGTACATAAAAATGTTTTAGAAATCTACATAAATAAGAAAATAAATACTTATATGAATATAACAACAGTCACGCGGGACAACGCTCCCGTACATAACTTTCCAAATCTTTGTGAGTCCTGTGAGTTTAAAACGAGCGTTTAACTGAATATTATAATATTTAATTTATTTCATTGTTTTTCTTTTACAGATAACGCGAATCTGACTATAATATTAAAAGCTGTTGATAATTGCATAACCAATTCCAGCTATACGTTCACAGAAGGACAGAATGTGACTCTGGTTGTTAAACCAAGCATGCATATCAACTACGGCTGGTAAGTTCCAGTTTCAGGCCTGTTGGTCTAGTGGTCAGTGGCCCTGACTGCCATGCTCAAGGTCGTGGGTTCGATTCCCACCCAGGACAAATGTTTGTGTGATGAGCACGATCATTTGTTCTTTGTCTGGGTGTAATTTAGGTGTATTCCCGTTGTCCCCGTAGTCCATGTCCCCGTTAAAGGGGACAAAGGGAATTTAATAAAATAATTAAAATTACTTCCCGTTGTCCCCATTATGTACATATGGGCAACGGGGACAATGGACAGTTAAGATTTCACGTATCGTTGTCCCCTTTAAATTTTTATTTATTTACTAAATACCTTATTTGTTTTGATTCAGTTTTAAATGAAAGGGTGGAATGAAACACAAAGTATTTTAATGTTATACTTAAAAAAACATACCACATTAATATACATATTTAACTATAACATCACAGAATTAACATAGTATAAAAACAATTTAGATAATAAAAACAAAAATAGGATTGAACTTAAAGCTTAAACATAATGAAAAAAAAAAAAACAATTAAAATAAAATTGACTACATACAGAACTTTAATGTTATACTTATTAATAATATCACATTTGTTTAGATTATAGAATTGGTAATAATCAACATTTATATATTATAATCTATTTTATTATTATTTTTAATACATTCGTAAATTATAAATACTTGTGTCGCAATCACATGTATAGCTATTGTTTAGATATTATGTGTTTTTTTTTTAATTTTATATGTAGTCCTTATATAGTTCCATTTCATTTGTATAGGTACAATATTCTCTCTATTAAGGCACTCTCACTTCTAATTTTAAGTCAACGGGGACAACGGGCATAATTTGAAAAGCATATATTACAAGAAATTAACGGGGACAGCGTACAGGGACAACGGGAAGTAATTTTAATTATTTTATTAAATTCCCTTTGTCCCCTTTAACGGAGACACGGACTACGGGGACAACGGGAATACATCGTAATTTATCTATAATATGTAAGTATTTAGGAATATACATGTATGTTTATCAGTTGTCTAGTACTCATAGCAGAAGCTCTGCTTAGTTTGGGACTAGATGGCGCTGTGTGAAAGTTGTGGAATATTATATTATTATATATTCTTCTTCTTAGCGTGACTTCATCATCATCATCTGCTTAGTCTTTTCCCAGCTATATTAGGATCGGCTTCCAGTCTAACCGAATGCAGCTCAGTATTAGTGCTTTACATGGAGCGACTGCCTATCTGACCTTCACAACCCAGTAGCTGGGTAACACGATACCCCTTGGTAAGACTAGTGTCAGATTTTCTGGTTTCTGACTACCCGTCATGACTGTCAAAGATGTCTAAATGACAGCCGGGACCAAATCCTTAACGTGCTACCCAAGGCACGGGGGTATCAAACCCCATCTTCAAAACTCCGGGCTACTACAGAGAAATTCCTTACAGAAAAACCCAATAGTACTTTTTGCCCGACCTAGGAATCGAACCCGAGACCTTGACTCAACAGTCTTACTGGCGACCACTCGACCAATGAGGCAGTTCTTAGCGCATTTATTATAATAGATATGTTTGAAAAAAAAATCAGCAACTAAATCTTCTAGCTGATGAAAACGACGAAAACTCAAGTGGCTGCCTCTCCGCTTTCGCCATATTTTCATCATCACATCATTACTCTACAGTAGTCTTTTCAATCCAACGAGTCCCTTTTATCTCAAAAAACGTTTTAAGTTCCTTCATGACACATATGTTAGAGATTTGAGATCATCAGAGAATTTGAGGCTTTTGATGACTACACATTTTTTACGACCATTCGTATACGGTGCAGGCTATTCGATTGTGGAATGCATTGCCGGTGTCAGTAAGACAAGCTCGGTCACTCGCTGTTTTCAACCGACGACCAAAAGAGGAGGTTATCAATTCGACGCGTATATATATTTTTTTTTGTTATGTATGATCACCGATTACTCGAAGACGGCTGAACCAATTTGGAAAATTCTTTTTTTGTTTGAAAGGGTATACTTCGAAATTGGTCTCATTGTCACCAGGTCAGGATCTGATGATGGGATCCTGGAGAAATCGAGGGAACTCTTCAAATATTATAGGCACACCTATGGCGTTTTGGGTATTTCTTATAGTGACTTGTGCAGTTGCTCTCAAAAATATACCATTTGGGGAAGTGGAACTGATGATGAAGACCACAGATGGCCGCTGAACCTACTCAATAATAAGTATTTCGTGAATTGCAATTCGATTACTCGAATATGGATGCTAAGCACTTTATGTTCGTCACAATGCATATGGTGATGTAGAGCTGATGGTGAAGTACCAGGAGAAATCCTCAACAGTTAACGGCCCAGCATTGGAAAAAGCAATATTTTGTAAAAGGTTATAAGTAGTTGACATTTAGGCTCTTTTAACTAGGTAAATTAAAAATCGACCAACTAAAAAGAGTGAAATAAAAACTTTTTACCAAAAAATTAAACCGACTCCCAAAAACACTGCAAAGTGAAAAATAACTTTAATTTCGGAAGTCGGTGCCAAAAACGAAAATACAAAACTAAAGACACCGACTACCGAAATGGGAGTCGGTTTAATTTTATGGTAAAAAGTTTTTTTAAAAGCTCGGTTGCTAATCATTTTCTTTCAACTTATGGTTATTCCTTTGCTTTTTTTTTTCAAACGATTTTAGAGAACACATTTATATGTATTTTATGTACTTATATATTGTATTTATATATATATAAATATATTTTTGTTAGTTTTTCCGTTTTGATGAGTATTTGTACTAGTAGTACACAAATATAGCCCTCACCATTTTAATTAAAGCTCGTAAAGTCCTTCCACAGGTTGTCTGGAAGATATCGCTCTCAACGATAAGACCGCCATTGTAACCAT
This sequence comes from Tholera decimalis, assembly GCA_943138885.2. Taxonomy (NCBI): domain Eukaryota; kingdom Metazoa; phylum Arthropoda; class Insecta; order Lepidoptera; family Noctuidae; genus Tholera; species Tholera decimalis. Next base: position 19,965,975 of record OW964576.2, on the reverse strand, counting down.
TTTTTTTGCAATATATAGTAAAATAAAGTAAAATAAAATAAAATAAAATAAAATAAAATATTGTTATTTAAGTGTGATTCAATTATTGGTGTACAACATAGTATATTCTATCTATCTATCTAAAATGCAAATTTAGCCTAACTACAGGTCGAAACGTGAACTAAATTAAACAAAAAAAATGCTTTAATAAACAGTCTTCCTTGCAATATAAACTTCTGTACCAAAACATGAAGGGTTACCAAGGACATCACAAGTTGGATCTAAGTAATCGTCAACCGCTGTCTCCAATAGATTCTCGGTATCTTCTGCCCAGATAAGATAGCCAACGAACATACTAGAAGTCTGACATGAGTTACCGAACAGACAGCTGATCACTCGCCGGAAGTGGTCTTGGATTGACCACACTATCCAAAGGGATCCCAGTCACATCTCTGGACAAGGTCTTTTTTTTTTTTTTATCGTGGTAAAATTATCAAATAAGTCCTCCCACCCCGGGCAGGGTGGGAGGGACTGTCAGACTTTTACTGACTAAAATCCACGGTGTTCCTTCAATAACCCTTTACGTACCGGGGTCACGGTAACGGGATGAGTCCCACGACCCCGGCAGGCTTCGGCCCTCTACAGGGGGCCTCGTCATATTGCTGACGCTCTTTGAGGCGCGCGTGGAACACGACGCGCCGTCGACCCGGGCATGGTCCATGGTCGGACAGCGAGTTGCCCTTTACTCGCTGTCCGCATGCCCGCGCCTACGGTGGCCGGAGATCGTCGGCCGACGTCCGACGCCGTGGGCGTCTACCACTGCGGCTGGGCTGGAGGGAGGACGCCATCCTCTCCCTCTCGCGGCCCGCCTCCTCCTTCGGAAGCATGACTGCTTCGCAGAAGGAGGCGACCGCTTCCCACTCCCTCTCGCCCCGCAGCATGGCCTCGACCAATGCCGGGCGCGAGAGGTCTCCGCCTATTGCCGCCGTGAGGACACGTCGGTGCTCTGCCCAAGCGGGGCAGTCCTGCATCGTGTGCTCGACTGTGTCCTCAGGGCGACCCTCGCAGTGGTGACACCCAGGCGTTTCCTCCTTTCCCATCAGACACAGGTACCTCCCGAAACTTCCGTGTCCGGTGAGGACCTGCGTCATACGGTAGGTCAGGACGCCGTGACGCCGATCTAGCCACTCCTCAAAGACTGGACAAGGTCTAGATTGGACCCTACAGGGGAAGCGGTAATGTGGCCGTCCAAAGCATACTTGGAAGCGTTCGGTAGCAGCGGAGTTGAAGAAAATCGGGTTAACGTGGCCCGAGGTGAAGCGCGTAGCCCAAGAAAGAACGTGATGGTGAAGCACTGTAGACGCCATCCAGGGGACTTCGGACAGCAGAATCATATTTTTTAAGGATTCAACTTAACTTTAACCAATATAGCTTCACATGTAAAATAGATATATCCCTACATAGTTATAGTGAGATCAATTCTGTGGCCGAGATTTCCTTTTTAAAGCAACTGCAACGTGAGCCGATAGGAGTAATTAACTTTTTATTTCTTATAATTCGTTATTATTGCATAAAATCGCTTCCGTTGCATCTATACGTTATAAAATTCCTTAAAAATGCCAGATAACATAAATAATGCTGCCAATGCTATTGATATGTTTAATGTTGCTAGCTCCCATATTTGCACACCGGAGCAATGTACAGAGCTTATTGCGGATCCTAACACCCATCTTAAAATTATACATATTAATATCAGAAGTATAAACAAAAATTTAGACCAATTTATATCCATGATGTCTGTGATCAAATTTGAGTTTGACTTAATCATACTTTCAGAGTGCTGGCTAAAAGGATCAGGCCCACCACCTTACCTTGATAGTTACACACCTCATGCTACAACCAACAATCTGACACAAAACGAGGGAGTTGTAATGTACTCTAAGAACGGATTAGGATGTATCATATCTGAACCATCCTTTTCAGATGCTAATTGCTTAGTTTGTTGTTTAAATAATATCGCTATAATTGGGCTGTACCGATCCCCATCTCGTTTAGACCTAACCAAATTTTATGACAGTCTAGAAATACTAATGTCCAGTCTAAACACATTCAAAAACATAGCAGTGATAGGAGATCTTAATGTCGATATAAAAGAGAATAATAATATCGATCGAAACTCGAGTGAGTACTTACTATTTGCAGCTTCATTAGGCCTATTGCCGGCACACGTGTATCCTACAAGACTCGGAAATTGCCTTGATCATATATTATTAAAATCTAATAGTTCGGCAGAAGTTGTCATATTGGATACCCAAATAACGGACCATCTTCCTGTCATTTTATGTATGAAAGAGACCAAGAAACTATACCTGAATAGCAGTAGGGTCATAACGCGCTAAGACTATTCCTCTATTAAAGCAGACATTGATCAAAGTGATTTTAGTGTAGTTTTGAATGAAGTTAATGCGAATATTGCCACAGATAATTTGATCTCAGTTATAGTAATATTGTAATGAAGCACACGACTCAAAAAAAAGTTAGTAGACGAACCCGTATTCTGAAACCGTGGATCACTAAAGGATTGCTTCGTTGTATATGGAACCGTGATAGAATGCACCTTAAATTAAGGAAAAATGCTGATAATGCAATCCTTTGTACTACATATAAAAGATACCGAAACTTCTGTGATGCCCTTCTCAGAAAGCTTAAAATCGAGAATGAAAAAGAACAGCTTACTAAGGCTCAAAACAGTTCGAAAGCAATATGGGATGTTGTAAATCGAATCTCAGGTAGGAAATGCCAGTCACCCAGTCCTGCGACGGAACTATTAAAAATCTCAGCTGATGCTAAATTGGCAATAAACTGTGTCAACAAATACTTTGTCAATATTGGTAAAGACCTGGCATCGAAACTGGTTCCACCGGATGATTCACCAGTACCTCATCACGCGGGAGGAAATCTATCACAGCCCAACTCTCTTGCTATACTGCCAGTGAGCCATGATGAAGTGGCAGCGATCATTGGCTCACTAAGAAATAACTGTGCAACTGGCTGGGATAATATCTCAGCCTTGCTAATTAAGCTATCACAAGAAGTGTTGATACCACCTATCACGCACATTTGTAATGTTTCTATTGCCACTGGCGTATTTCCTAAGAGCCTGAAAAAGGCTATAGTGACTCCTGTCTATAAGGGTGGGGATAGAGAGAAATGTACGAACTACAGGCCTATTTCTGTACTGAGTACATTATCGAAGATTTTAGAAAAAATACTCAATAACTGCTTGGCTAAGTATCTCACCAAATATAATATTATCTCAGAAAACCAGTATGGATTTAGGCCGGGTGTATCGACTGAAGATGCTGTAACCAATTTCAGTGCCACGGTAGCTGATAAAATGGACAAAAGCTATAAGTGCTACGGTATATTTTTAGATATATCAAAAGCTTTTGATACGGTCTCTATCCCAATCCTTTTATCAAAACTGGAGCGCATTGGAATTCGTGGTCTGGCATTAAAAATATTCAAAGATTATTTGTCCAATCGTACCCAGGCAGTGAAAATTGATTCAGTGGTGAGTGAGGACGAAGAAATCAAATATGGGGTCCCACAGGGGAGT